>CM073732.1:62111084-64511084 GCA_037113605.1 Calophaca sinica
AAACCTGTAGGTTTTTCGATTTTCTTCCTCCCAGAAAATCGAAAAACCTAATACCAGAAAATCTGATCATAGATTAGAGAAATTGAGATCAGAATCAAAATCAAGAGTCATAGATTAGGGAAATTTTACCAGAAAAGAGAGAAAATCTAATAGAAAGAACTAGATCACTAGAAATCCAACGAAAAATCATATTTCATGTGCCAAAAATTAGATCAGAAAAATCAAAATCCAAAACTAAAATATACAAAATTGAGATCAGAACCAAACTCAAGAGTCATAGATCAGAGAAATTTTACCAAGGAGAATCTAATGGATAGAACTCCAAAGCGCAAAAGATCAAAGGAGTAGAGCTCTAGAAATGAGAAAGGAGCAGAGCGCACATAAGGAGAGAGATGCCGATGAACCGAGGATATGAGAAAGAAGTGCTTCCCAACCCGAGCTTGAAGAACGGCGAGAAAAACAATGGTGTCTGGAGAACGGCGAGCAACCCGAGCTTGAGGCCTATGCGAGTTTGAAGAACAGCGAACAATGGCGTCTGGCTTGTGCTGGTCGCGAACAAAGGCGAGCTTCCCAACCCAAGATTGAAGAACACGGCGGCGTGAGGGACTGTAGGGTTTTTTTTCTTTCTGTCACAGTGTTTTTTTGGGGTCACAGCCATAGGGTTTTTTGGGGTTTGAGAGGGAATGGTTTGAGAAGGAAGGGAAAAAATAAAATATTAGATCACTTTTACCTGCCTTTTAAATCGGTGCATCTCATTCCGGTTTAATATTTCGACTTTTAAATCGGTGGTTTAATACGACCGATCTAAAAGAATTCTATTAATTTTTTTTTGACCTTTCAAATCGGTTGTTTAGCACACCCAATTTAAAATCTTTTTTTGTAAAATATTTTAAATCGGTTGTGATAAACAACCGATTTAAAAACTGTAGCAGAATGTTAAAACTTCAATTTAATTTCAAAAATGCCACCGCATTTCTTTTTAAATCGGTTGTTTAAAACAACCGATTTAAAATCCATGTTCCGAAAGATAGTTTTGCAGTAGTGCAAGGTCAAACTCCCATTGTACTCTTCGACAAGGTTTTAAATTGCGGTTGAGGTCACTGCGGTTGCGGATATTACAGTCACTGCAGCGCGCATTGCAGCCGCTGCGGCGTGAAATAAATTTATGTTCGCACAAAATGTAAAAAAAATTATGTAATTATTCTAATTCACTATATTTCTTTTTTATGAATAGTATTGTATAAATTTTCATTCATTTTAAAGACATTGCATCATCTTTATGTGGAGTTTAGAGTGTCTTAAAATCAGTTTGGAGGATCATGGAATTGCTTGAAAGTGTTTCTTGAACACTGGGAATCGATTCCCTAGCTATGTGAATCGATTCAAGCATGTTTGGGACTCTGTGAATCGAAGTACGCCTTTGTGAATCGCATGGGAAGCTTGCATGAATCGATTCATTTCATTAATTCATGCAGGGGAGGCTTTTTTAACTAGGTGAATCGATTCACCTATGCCTGTGAATCGATTCACAGTCGGGTTTTATAAACCTGACGCTGCAGAAACGTGTGGGACGAGGTGCAGTCTTTCTAGGGTTGTGTGCAGCCGTTCTTGAGCGTCTTTGTGAGGTTTTTGGGGCTGGAAACACTATTAAACACCTTGGGGTCTTAGAAAATCATAGAGGGAGGATTGAAGGCTTTCTCTATTGTTGTTCTTGAGAGTTTTTCATAGAGAAAAAGAGAGAGGGATTGGGAACTCTTGGGTTTGTTCTTCTTGGACATTGTAAAGGGGTTCAAAGCAATTGTAATCTCTTGTAAAGACTCTTTGACAGTGAAACGGAGGGCTGCTCTCTCCCACAGACGTAGGTCATCTTTTTGGGGCCGAACTGCGTAACCAAATAGCGGTGTGATTCTTCCTACTCTCTACTCCTTGTTTGATTGACTTTATTGCATTGTTTTGGTTGCTATTAAATTTAGTATTGGTTGCCTTTGATATTTGTTCATTTATTCTTGTTAGTAACTTAACAAGTGGCGCCGTCTGTGGGGAGAACAAATAATTCAATTGTGCACGATGGGTACTAAATGGGACATCGAGAAGTTTTCCGGTAATAACGACTTCGGTCTATGAAAGGTGAAGATGGAAGCAATCCTTATTCAACAGAAGTGCTTTGAAGCCTTGAAGGGTGAGGCAAGAATGTCGGTCACCCTGTCTCAAACGGAGAAGAAGGAGATGATAGATTAGGCAAGAAGTGTCATTATCTTATGCCTTAGCGATAAGGCATTGAGGGAAGTTGCAAGAGAGAAGACCGCGGAGGAGATGTGGGCAAAGTTAGAATCGTTGTACATGACCAAGTCATTGGCTCACAGGTTATGTCTGAAACAACATCTTTACTCGTTCAAAATGGTAGAGACCAAACCTATTGTGGAGCAACTAACGGAATTCAACAAGATTATTGATGACTCATCAATATTGATGTGAAGCTCGATGACGAGGATAAGGCTTTACTCTTATTGAATTCATTGACTAGGTCCTTTGAACACTTTAAGGATGCACTCCTCTATGGCAAGGAGTCCACTATTACCTTGGAGGAGGTCCAACAATCAATTAGGACCAAGGAGCTAACCAAGCTTCAAGACTTGAAGGGGGAAGATAGTGGGGAAGGGTTGACCGTGTCACGGGCAAAGAATGAGAGTAGAGGAAACGGTAAAGGAAAGCCTAAGGCGAAATCCAAGTCGGAAGGGGACAATAAAGCTAAGTACAAATGCTTTAATTGTCATAAGGTTGGTCACTTTAAGAGGGATTGTCCCGAGAGAGGGGGCAATGAAGATTCCGTGGAGGTTGCGATTGCTATGGAGGATGGTTATGAGGATGCAGGGGCTCTAGTGGTTATGAGTTGGGAACCAGATAAGAGTTGGGTTATGGACTCCGGGTGCTCTTTTCACATGTGTCCAAGGAAGGAATATTTTGAAACTTTGGAGCTCAAGCAAGGTGGAGTTGTTCGCCTTGGTGACAACGAAGAGTGCAAAGTTCAAGGTATGGGTTCAATTCGTCTTAAGATGTATGACAACCGTGAATTCCTTTTACAAGATGTGAGGTATGTTCCTAAACTCAAGCGAAATTTAATTTCTGTAAGCATGTTTGATGGATTAGGCTATTGCACTAGTATTGAGCATGGTATGATAAAAATTTCGCATGATGCATTGATAATAGCTAAGGGGACTAAAATGTGTGGTTTGTACATATTAGAGGGTTCAACTATTATTGGGCATGCATCATTAGCTAGCCAAACCTTGCATGATAAAACCATGTTATGACATAATAGGTTAGGGCATGTTAGTGAGAGGGGTTTAGTTGAACTAGCTAAACAAGGTTTGCTAGGTGGTGATAAATTGGATAAGCTAGAATTTTGTGATAAGTGCATACTAGGCAAACATCATAAGGTTGAGTTTGGGGGTGGCATGCATCATTCTAGTAAACCCTTTGAGTACATTCACTCGGATCTTTAGGGTCCGGCTAGAGTGAGTACTCATGGGGGTGGTTCCTATTTTCTCACCATGGTTGATGATTTTTCTAGGAGAGTATGGGTCTACATTTTGAAAAGCAAAAGTGACACCTTTGAAAAGTTCAAGGAATGGCATACTCTCATAGGAAATCAAATAGGAACTAAACTGAAAATTTTAAGGACTAACAATGGCCTGGAGTTTCTTTCAGAGCATTCTGATAAGTTTTGCATGAAACAAGGTATTCAGAGGCATAGGACCGTGAAAGGCTCACCGCATCAAAATGGCCTAGCAACATGCATGAATAGGACCATCTTGGAGCGGGTGAGGAGTATGCTTTTGGCAGCTGGGTTGCCTAAAAGCTTTTGGGGCGAGGCTGTGAGTACAGCAGTATATTTGATCAACAGATGTCCATCAACGGCGTTAGACTTCAAGACACCTATGGAGGTTTGGAGTGGGAGACCGTGGACTACTCCCAAGTTGAAGGTTTTTGAGCTTTGGCTTTTTAGCATATCAAGCGGGATAAGCTTGATGTTAGAGCTGTGAAATGTGTCTTCATCGGATATCCGGAGGGTGTGAAGGGATACAAGTTGTGGAATTTGGAATCTGGAGGGTCAAAGGTTATCATAAGCAGGGATGTCACTTTCGATGAGACCCGTATGGGGATGAAGTGCAAAGACCTGGAGGATAGTAGCTCAGAAGTGGAGGTGGAGAAAACTCAGTTTGAGGTGGAGTCTACCACTAGTGAGACCGGGAATGATGAAGAGGAGGATAGTCCTCCACCATCAGGTTCTAGAGGAAGACAACAAACAGTGGATCCTGGCTATTGTTGGCAAGAGATAGGGAAAGGAGGGAGACTGTGGCACCGAAGAGATACGGGTATGCTGATCTTATTTGTTATGCTTTGTTTGTGACTGAAGAGGTTCAAGACTCGGGACCAAGGGACTTCAGTGAAGCAATGGGAAGCATGGAGAGTCAGAAACGGTTGAAGGCAATGAATGAAGGTGTGAATTCATTGGAGAAGAACCGGACTTGGGAACTTGTGAATCTACCGGAAAAGTCAAGGGTAGTTGGATGCAAGTGGAACTTCATGAAGACGGAAGGTATTCCGGAGTTTGAAGAACCAAGGTACAAGGAGAGGCTTGTGTGTAAGGTCAATCTTGAGTTAGAAAGTGTGAAAGGCGGTTTGAAGCATGTGAAGACAACTCAAGATGGAGTCGCAATGAAGAGTATGATTGGTGAATTGGGGATTACGCATGGTTGTGAGAAGTTCACCAAGTATCTTCCTAGATCAAGGTTCAAGGATCACTTGGACTTGATCATTTGCGTTGAGACGAAATTCCAATAATGGAGAGAGCAGCTAGTGGTTGATGGATAAAGTTGAGCATCACCACTGATTTGAAGTCAAGGTGGAGAATTGTGGAGTTTAGAGCGCCTTAAAATCAGTTTGGAGGATCATGGAATTGCTTGAAAGTGTTTCTTGAACACTGGGAATCGATTCCCTAGCTATGTGAATCGATTCAAGCATGTTTGGGACTCTGTGAATCGAAGTACGCCTCTGTGAATCGCATGGGAAGCTTGCATGAATCGATTCATTTCATTAATTCGTGCAGGGGAGGCTTTTTTAACTAGGTGAATCGATTCACCTATGCCTGTGAATCGATTCACAGTCGGGTTTTATAAACCTGACGCTGCAGAAACGTGTGGGACGAGGTGCAGTCTTTCTAGGGTTGTGTGCAGCCGTTCTTGAGTGTCTTTGTGAGGTTTTTGGGGCTGGAAACACTGTTAAACACCTTGGGGTCTTAGAAAATCATAGAGGGAGGATTGAAGGCTTTCTCTATTGTTGTTCTTGAGAGTTTTTCATATAGGAAAAGAGAGAGGGATTGGGAACTCTTGGGTTTGTTATTCTTGGACATTGTAAAGGGGTTCAAAGCAATTGTAATCTCTTGTAAAGACTCTTTCATAGTGAAACGGAGGGCTGCTCTCTCCCGTAGACGTAGGTCATCTTTTTGGGGCCGAACTGCGTAACCAAATAGCGGTGTGATTCTTCCTACTCTCTACTCCTTGTTTGATTGACTTTATTGCATTGTTTTGGTTGCTATTAAATTTAGTATTGGTTGCCTTTGATATTTGTTCATTTATTCTTGTTAGTAACTCAACACTTTATGGATAATTTCAACTTAATTATAGTAAAAATAGCATTACTATAAATAACCTTCTAAAATATATTATTTAAGCACATATAAGTACGAAATTAACAAAGAAGTAAGAATCTTAAAAGTGTACAAATATAAATAAACCACAAATAAAAAGCAACGTCATACTTACACTGTCACCATTTGCTACCACATGGTGGAATAACGTGGATGATAATAATCTTCACTTTGACTATTATCCTGTGTGGCTCCTTGACCAAAGACATATTCAAAAAATCCCCCTCTTGATTGGTGATGATAAGGATCTTGATAATTCACTAATGGTTGGTGATATGAGGGAGCTTGATCACTTGCATACGGATTATATGTGTTGATTTGAGGATATTGATAAAAAGGAGGATAAGATTGTTGACTACTCCTTGAAGAATCATCAATACTCAAGTTGCTAAAATTCTGTGCAATACTTGAAGAAGAATCTTCAAGTGAAACTTTTTGTTTTATTTTCCCCTTTCGAGAACATGATCCATCTCTTCTACTGTCAGGCATTGAACTATCAGAAGGCCCCATATCAGTCAAGCTCCTATAACGCCTATTATGTGGTAACTCCTGATAATAATCATTTTGTTCATCATCATCATCATTATGACCACCACCACCATCTTCTTCAGCTTCTACATTACCACCTCCATCACCATCACCACCGTTATTACTTGGCGGACTTAAACCACCAGTATTTTCATTGGAATCATCATTATCATCATCATCTTCCACATTTTCAATAGAATCATCATTATCATCACCAATTTCCACATTTTCATCATCAGTATCCACTATAGGCAACCATGCTGCATTTTGTAATCCATCTAATAGTGGACCTTCTCTCTCTTCAATCCATGGAGATAGTGGATCATCCTCTTGAAATATATAGTCAAGGTTAATAGGATTAAAACTTACTTCAATTTCTTCTTGACTTTTTCTCATTTCACTCCTCATTCTCAACTTCATGTTGTAATGTGTGAAGACGAGCTTTTGTAGCTTTTTATACTTCAATCTATTCCTTGTCTTTGTGTGGATGTAACTAAATGTGCTCCAATTCCTCTCACAATTTGTTGCTGAAGTTGTTTGATTGAGAACTTTTACTACCACACATTGAAGTTCAGGAGCACATAAACCGAATACCATCCACCATTCAGCTTTATAACAAAGCAACAAACGTTAAAGAAAAATTATTAGTTATATGAAAAAACAAAGTTAAATTTGATTGATTTATAAGAAAAGAAAATAAAAATTAGTAATTTACCTGGATTCATCCTAGACCAACCTTCTTGAGCTAAAGACGTACCAAATATTTCACTCTTTTCTTTAAAAAGCATTAACTATGTACATACCATAATATAAAAGGTTAATTTATGGTTAATTTTGAAATAAAAGGTTAATTTAAAATAAAAGGTTAATATACATACATAACATAATATGATAATATGTATGTATATATATAAAAATAATAATCTACAAAATTAAACTATAAATTTTCATCACTAACCTGGTTCAGAGCTTTAATTTGACTATCCAAGCTTCTTTCTAATATCGTGATGACCTTATGTGTTCCTTCAAATGTTTCTTTATAGACATCACGTCCATATTCAACTCCAAATTGAAATTGTGGGTTAAGAAAATAACCTAAAAAAGATATTAAATTTTTATTTATGAAATTATAAATATAAAATTACACGACAAAGTTAAGTTTAAAAATTATATTGACTTACCAGCAGAATGAAGATCAGAATGCATGAATCTCCAACGCTTATCTATTATCTCATTACAGCTGGAATGATAACGAGAATTTTGTCGAATTGCTTGTTTGGCTCGATCAATGGCTTCATATATAAAACCCATTGTTGGTTTCTCGTCACCATCAACCAACCTCAAAACTTCCACTAAAGGCTCAAACATTTTCAATATGTCATTGGCCTTACTCCAGAATTCACTTTCTCCAACAATTTTCTTTGCTTCTATTGCTGGTCCACTTTTCTCTCTTCCAAATTTAGATCTTCTAAATTCTTCAGAGCTAAACATGTTTCTTAGACCTTGCTTTTGCTTCACAATTGCCTGAAGTTGTAGGAACTGTGTTGCAAAATGGGTAACACCAGGACGAACAATTTTCCTACCTCTAGTATATTTTTTCATGAGATTCACAGTCTATATATGGTTATAGATAAAAGTTGTTACTACCTTTGCTTCATTTAATATCTTCTGTACATTTTTCTTTTTCCCAATATCCTCCAAGCAAAGATCCAAACAATGACTGCACAAGCAGACCAATACAAATGTGGTATCTTCTCCATTAGTTTTTGACCGGCAGCTTTTAATGCAGCTTCATTATCGATAACCACTTGGACTACAAATTCTTTTTCCACTTCCTCTACAATTTTATCTAATAACTAGAAGTAGTAATCAGTATTTATACTATCAACACCAGAAGCATCAATAGATTATAAGAAAATTGTCCCTTTACTACAGTGCACCAAAAAATTCATAATATGTGTATGGTTAATATTATCAGTCTAACCATCACACATTATTGTTACCCCTTTTTCTTTCCAAGTGTTTTTCAATATACTCAACCAGTTAAGCATATCTTGATACTCATTATCTAAGTATACGTTTGAGACTTCATAAGGAGTTGGACATTTAGCATTTTTACCTGCCTGAGCAGCTGCAACGATCAAATAATGCAACCAAGGAGAGCTAGATAAATTCATTGGTAAGCGTTCATAGATTAAAAACTTGCTTACAGCCTTTCCAAGCGTCTTCCTTGTTGTGTTCATGAAACCCCCACTGTTTTTCGGTTGCTTCGAGATTTTACTCCTCGTAAGGTCAATGTTTGTTGATCTCAAAGCAAAAGCGACATCTTGTGGCCTTTCAACCCTACTAACATTTGCACGGGAGCCTCCACCTTCTTCATACACATTTGTATACCCTCCTGTTTGCTGTCTAAATTATTGCCTTTCTTCCTATTCGCGTTGCGATCTAAAGCTTTCCTCTATAGCAAGCCTCACTTGCTCATCAATACAGTATAAGTCTTCCTCTTCATCATCTCCTCTCAAGCATTTTTCGAATTCTTCTTTTCTTTTCCTTGAGTCAATTTTCTTTGCTTTCTCATCAAGGAGAAATTTCATCATACTTTGTCTAACCACTGTAGTCACTATAGCACAACCCGTAACGTTTCCTTTCATATGTGCTATGTGTTGTTTCAATCTTGTGATTCCACCTTTTATCAATTGGTGACAAAGTTTGCATTCGACATTGTTTCGGCTTCCAGGCACCGGTATTCCATAATGCCATCCAATGTCGTCACTTGGAGCACCGTCTAATCTTCTAGTGGGAAATACTTCTTCTCTTGGTGGCATTGTGTATATTTTACAATACCTGTTCAACATTCATAAAATAAATATCAACAAAAACTCAATCAAATTTAAATATTTAATATAAACAAGTAATTAGATGAACAAAAATAAGCTAATTATTAACGTGTAATGAAAATAAATAATAATTTGATATGCAATATAAGCTACTGTTAGTTGATTAAATTTTCATCCTAAAATTTCTCAAAATTTTCCTCTAATAATTTCCAAATTTCATCAAGTTCCCTCACAAAAACATCCCTCACTTCCCAAATTTTCTCTCTACTAAAACTCCTAATTTTTCCATCTACAAGAACTCCCTCATAACTGACATATAGTCCCCAAAAAATTATTCAAAACTACCTGAAAATTATTCAAAGACTAAAATTATTAAAGTCCATAATTTTTCAACTTTGTTTACACCAAAAAAATGAAGAAGAATGAAGCAGAGTACCTAAAAAAAGAAAATAAGTAAGAAGCAGAGTACCGAAAAAAAGATAAAAAAAAATAAAGTAAGAAAGAAGCAGACCCACCCCACGGCCCACTCCTTTCAAAGCGCCCTAACCCACTTAGCTCGCTCTCTCCCTCACGAAAACAAGCAGAAACGCCTAGAAGCTGCAGGTGCAGAGTGCAGAAAAGCATAAATAGAACGAATGGAGGAGTACGAATCTCTCCCCAGTCACCGCGCCCTTTAAACTACAGAGCAGAGCAGAGGAGCAACAATATTACCAGATGGAGGAGGACGCAGATCGGTGTGAGGCAGAATCGCAGCAGAAGACGCAGAATCGGAGTAGAAGAAGACGCAGAAGCAGAATCGCAGATCAGGGAGAGGGAGAGGGAGATGCAGAGTTGAGAAGCAGAGCAAAGTCACGAATTCACGGGCAGCAGATCTAGATCTGGATGGGAGATGAGTGAGAATAGAGAAATCAGACAAAAGATAAAGGAAAGGTACGATTTGATTCTGATTTCTCTGATTTTTTTGTTTTAAAGAAATGTTGAAGCTGAACGGAACGGTGTTGCGGTCCGTTGCGGATTAAACGGCGTTATGTTGCGGCCTGTTGCAGACGAAATGCCGTTATGTTGCGGCCGCATCCCGTGATATTAAAAAACACCGCAATTGCGGTCCGATGCGGTTGCAGCACCGTCCGCATCTACAATATTGCGGCCGCAAAACGTGATGCGGTCCGCAATTTAAAACCATGCTCTTCGAATTCCAAAACATGAGAACATCAAATAAGAGTACTTAAGGTAAATTCTCTCGAGCCCCGCAAAAGCTGTGGACCGCGCTAAAGTTATTCCCAAAATCAAACCTTGCTGTGATACCATGTTAACAATAGGGATCCATAGAGAATAAAAGAGGAGAAGATGAAAGAAAAAGGAGAAAGGAGGCTACGGTTCCAATAGATTTAGATTACTCAAAAGTATGCTCAATACAAGACAATAAAGAAGTATAAATATTAAAGATGCAAAAGACTAAACTACACTTAGTACTAATATTATATATTATATAGTGTTGTGGCCATGGAAGCAACACATCCTCTCTTTGTCTTTTCGAGTCTCTCTGCCTCCTTCGACAACCATAGATGGAGCCTCTACCACACAACCTGAATTCTGGGATTTTGCGGCTCATCTGTATCAGTGAGGAAGCTGCATATTTTTTGGTCTATGAGTGTATCCCCTATGTTGGAGACACATATCAGAAATGCCATCTCTATTTCAACCCTAACTGGCAGAAACTATGACTAATAGCCCTTTTATAGTCTCCCTCGTGTGCCTCCTTAACCATTACACACAAACCCAAGGTTCAGATCAGTGAGGTCACTGGGCGGGGATAATGCAGATGCAACAGGGGAAATGAACTAGCGTTTCCATTTCCTGATTCCAATTGGATGAACTCTATTGAACCATAAAATTGGTTTGTCCATTTGGTATACTAGCTGCTTCTCATTAGAATAATCATTCTCCTTCCTGTTTCTCACCATCACATGGCAAGACAATGGAGTGAATGAATAAAAAATGTCACTACAATGTCATCATTTAGCTGCAGCATTGAATAAGTTTCAGAGCTTCCGTTAAATCGTCTTCCCATTATTACAGTCCTACGTAATTTGGTTATTTTAAGTTAACTGAATTGTATTTTTCTCTCACAACATGACATTCTCGTGTGAGTGAATGGCATCAGATGATCTTGATCCTCTTGTAAAAAGTGTTGGACATGACATAAAACACAAATATAAGAAATTATACTAGTGAAGCATTGAGGAGTGCAACTTATATATCCCAGCTTGCATACATTCCAGGAGTTCCCTGCGAGAACAATAATTACATAATATATTTGAGCTAAGAGCAGGTTTCCTAGTGTTTTGAATCAATTACAAATAAATAGATAGCAGTATTTTTACAATGTATTATGTGTATCTACTTTTACAAATTGGTGTATGACCATAAACAGAAAAAAAAATTGCAATTAGCATCAAGAAACAATTACTTAGGAGCAACTCGTATATAAACTTACAAACAACCCTGTTATTGACAACACTCCTTGACAGTTGGCAAAAGGAAAAAAAAATCTTAAATTTGAACTAATTTCTAGGTGAGAAACAAGTTGATGACTTTCACCTATATCAGCTGCTGAGTCAGTGTTGAGTGGCAAGACACTGCAGAATCAATCATAATGGTATCTCATAATTTATAATCGAATCAAAGAACAGGGAAATATGAAAACACTAACAAATAAAAACCACTATTGTTGAACAAGTATAGTATAATTATAATGCATCAAATAAATAAGTGAAAATTCAACAAGGAAGCACGATAAATGTGAGTTCCATATTTACGTTGTTTCATGAAATCAGGTGCAGAAGCATCAATGTTCAAGCAACGCCATCAACGACAGGGACAGATTAATATTTTGTCCGAATTATATATACACAGAAGAAAGGTTTTCAGAAGCCTACATCTTCAGTCTTCAATCAGATTCGGATCTCGGAGTTAAAAAAACCGAGTCGGTTCATAATCACCGGCGAAGCCGGCAAACCTAAATACCGTCACCGCCGCGAGCGGCGGTTGGAATCTTCTTCCGTTTCGGACATGACGGAGAGTCTGCTCGGTCGCGGCCGGAAGTCGCAACGCCGGCGCTGGTGGTGTGAGGTCGGCCGGATCAGCGCCGCCAGTGCTCTCTTCACGAGGTCGCCCTCAACGCCGCGGATTCTTACGAGCGAGTTCGTCATCGCCGATCTCTGCGCGTTGAGCCGGTTCGGCGCGTATGTCGCCGCGGAGCGAGAACCGAAGCTCTTGTGGAAGCTGCACCGGAAAGAGCCCGGGTGCGTTGTCGGCGCGCACATGCAGGTCCGCTTCTGCCGGTGGCTCTGCCGTTCGACCAATTTTCCAGTTCCGGCGACGGAGATCGAACGGTTTGGCGAAACGCAACGGTCAAAAGAGAACCGGACGGAAGAAACCTTGGCGGAGGAACCGCAGATATTGGCACGTGTTGGGGAAGTGGAGCGGTGAAAGAATGTGGTGGAGCCAGAGGAGAATGTTGAGGTCGAGGATGCAAAGCCGGAAGACGAATAGGACGCCGGCGGCGACCGGGAGTTGCTGAATCTGCTTGCCGGCAACGGTGATCGGAGAACCGGTCCGCTTGATTTTCTGTAAGATGCCGCCATTGTAGAGAGACAAAGTGAAAAGCGAGGGAACGGTTTTTGTTTTTTCAGTTTTTTTAAAAAGAGAGGATCCACCAAAAGGTTCGGCTCACCCACCCTTACTCTAACCATGTATATATAGAAATATAGAAATTGTTTTGAATGACAGCGTTTGAATATGGTGATATTTACATTTTCGTTGGTGACCCCTACTTTCTCGTTATTATATTAACTGACTATCTAAGCTTTGGCCATTCAAAACTGAATAATAATAATCTATACCATTATATAAAGAGAAGGGTAATTGTTTTTTTAGTAAGGTATTAAAAATTGCACCGGACATTAAACCGGAAAGAGCCTAGGTTTAGGGTTTTTGGGTTGGACCGGGGTTGGACCGGGGTCGAATCGGGTTCGATTAAATATTATTAAAAAAATATTTAATACAATATATAAATAAATAATAAACAAAAAATAAACTGATATTCATAACTTCACGCCATAAAAATTATACTTCACTTAATATTTTCTTAATAAGTCGACATATAACAAAAAATTACATATTCATCCATCTCAAATATGACATAACTATTACGTTCAATAACACAAAATATGAAAAATTGCGTAGGGGAAAAAACAGTTAAAATAGTTGAGTTTGAGAAGCAAAATAGCGCAGGGGAAAAAAACAGTTAAAATATAAAACAACGTCGTTTTGCCCTTAAAAAAAAAACCAGTTTGCGAACCTCCCGGGTCGCCCAAAAAACCCGGTTTTTACCGGTTTTCACCCGGTCGGGGCCGGTTCTTATCCAGTTCTTTAACAGAACCGTCCGGTTCTTTCGCAACCGGTTTTAGAGGGTGAATCGGACCGGACCATGGCCCGGTTCAACTAGTTCGACCAGCCGGTCCGGTCCGGTTTTTAATACCTTGTTTTTTAGTGTACTACTTTTTTTTTCCTTCCCGTTTTACCCTTTTAACTACGGTACACTATTACATGGTTAATTACACGGTTATTACACGGTTAAGTAAAGAATAACCCCCACTATCCATAAAAACCAAAATTTCTTGCTTTGAAACTCAACCAGCCCATTGCAATAATATTATATCATTCATTTAAAGATGTAAACAAAATAAATAAAATGAGGAAGAAAATTAAATTTAAAACAATGTTATACAACAAATTATAACGTTAAACATTAAAACGCGATAAAATAATACATACTGTAACGCAGTTGAAATGCGGAAAGACGGGCACGGAATGCCAGGCTTTCCGCTAGTAATAATAATAATAATAATAATAATAATAAGGTTAAAATAATGTTTTAGTCCCTATACGTGACATTAATTCTTAATTTGGTCCCTATACGAAAAAAGTTACTAAAACATATTTGTGGATTAAATATGTCTTATATGTACCTAACACATGGGAAAATGTCACACTAGGGACCATATTTAGATTGCAACACGGGCAGGTTTTTGTCACTTTTTGTTACAGGGACTGTTTTAATAGTTTTTTCGTATAGAGACTGGTTTAATAGTTTTTTTTCCATATAGGGACTGTTTTAATAGTTTATTTTTCGTATAGGGACCATATTAATAAGTTTTTAGTCATTGTTTCTTACAGGGACTGTTTTAATGAAAAAATTTCATATAGGGACCAAATTGAGAATTTATGTCACGTATAGGGACTGCTAATTATTGTTTTAAACAGTTAACGACATTAGAAAACGTGGTTAGACGGCAGGGACTAAATTAAAATTTATGCACGTGTAGGGATTGTTTTAATAACTTTTTTCGTATAAGGACCAAATTAAGAATTGATGTCACGTATAGAGACTAAAACATTATTTTAACCTAATAATAATATAACTATACTTTGTGGTTATTGTAAAAAAAATATACTACTTTGTGGTTAGTTTTAGAAATTAAAAAATAATTTTATCTTGTTTCTTTTAAATGTTGATGTGTCTTTTTCAGCACTAATAGTTTTGATTCCTCTTTTATTGTTTTAAGTTGCATTTATTTATTTTCAAATATGGATAAACACTACTAGAAAACTTAAGATTAGAGAGGAAATTTTGAGAAGGACCCGGATCCCTCTCTAATTGTGAGGGAAATAGTGAAGGATTATGGTATCTTAAATAAACTTATTTTGACTTTCATTTGTGATAAATTTAGCAACGGAAATATTCCCTCACTAAATTTTCCGTCACAAAATTCATCACTAATTTACTAAAATAATATTAGAAAGGGATTTTGATTTGGATAATTTTCGTCGTTAGACATTCCGTCACAAATTCGTTACAAAATCCACAAGATGGAATTTAGTGACGGAATTTGCTAAGAGATTATTCCCTCGTTAAATAATTCCCTCACAAAAGTCTTCACAAAAAGGTAAGTCTCGTTAGAGAGGGATATTATCCATCGCTAATTAAAACCTTGTAAAATGAAAATGGATCGGTTCCCGCTGCACTCTCCCCCCAAAAAAATTACATACCCTTTTTCCTCAATTAAAAAAATCAGAAGCCCTTGTTTCCTTTCATTTGGTACCATCTGCAACCCTTCAACATACACCAAAAAAAAAAAAACTGCAACCACTAGTCTTCTGCGTTGTTGGTGTTTGAAGCTGCGTTATTGGTTTCGGCCAAAGCGATTGAAAGGCCGAGGGAAGCCGGGATATAGAGACGATGAGGTAGCGACGAGGGAAACGATCGGCTGTGGTGGTTTGGCGAGGCAGAGAGGTGGAAAGGCGGCGGTGATGATGTGACGACCACTTCCTTTTTTTTTTGCCTTTCTGTTTTTGTATTTATTTCCCACTATCAAAAACCCTCTAGAACCGATTTGCTTCCAATTCCTTTGGATTTGAGAAAGCTTGCAAAACCCTCGTGGGGGTTGGAAACGAAAAACTGAAACTGTTTCTCTTTCTCTCTCCTCAACGCCATCGCCCACCACCGGAAAACTGAAACCCAAGGACGTCGTTTGGAGCTTGGAGCTCCGATCAAGCCTTTAGGACGGTAAGTGAATCTCTACTTCTTTGTTCATACATTTTTTGAATTTGTTTTGTTTTCCTCTCAAGTGAATCTGTGCACACAATAATTTGGGGATGATAGTTTGCTTTCATTATTATCTTATTCTGAAAATCTTTGTTACACGGTTCTGGGTTCGTTTATTGATTACTATCCTGGGTTTTAACCTATATACTTGAACCCATTCCCTTTAGTTCTAAGTCCTTAGAATGACAAGAAAAGAATAGACCAGTTGGACTTTGTATTACCTTCCTAATTTTCGTTTTGAATGTCCTGTTTGTACAGGAAACTAAAACAATGTGTTTTTTTTATTATTCCTAGAGCTTGACTCTAGAACTACTGATTCTAATCTAGCCACCTCTTGCCTGAATATAGTGATCATCAATTAAGGATTTAATTACCTCAAGGAATGGTTTTATATCTTTTACAATACATCTCAAAATGAATTTTGGTTTCAAGCTATGTATTAGTTGCTCTAGCCTTGTTCAATCCAGTCATATAATATCTCCTTGCTTTGAACCTTTCATTTTGCATAAGCATAGATGAATGACATTTTATTAATGACTATTGAGGTGCTTCTTATTGCTAAACATCTTTAATGTTTGATACTTATTGCTGTTTGTATAAGTTTTTGATTTTCCTTCTATAAATGGCACAAGTAACACTGCTTTATCAAATGGAGCAAGGCCATCGATACTGCTGTCTCTATCGCACCTAGGGTTTGCCAGCATTAAAGAGCAGCACTGTCGATACTGCTGTTTGTTGGAACACCACAATCGGTCGCTCTACCAAAAGATGTTGTCTCCTTTGTTCCTCATCATCCAATAGACCGTCGGAACCCATTTTCTCCAAGAAGCTCCTCCAAGGTAAATGCTTGTGACATGCTTGTGAATTGGTGTTAACTTGCTACTACTTTACTGCTAAGATGAATTGACAATAGTAGCATGTGAAACAAATGCTTCGCTTACTGCTAACATTACTGCATTAGTATAATTTATGTGAAAAGTCCATACAGCAAACCTCCAAATGTACCCCCTTTTCTGTTAACCATACAACAACATTTGTCTGCAACATTTTGGGGCTAGCATGATAAGATAGATGTTTTGTTAAATCTGAATTATTTACTGCTTTGATTATATCTTTATTTATATATGGGTTTGATGGATTGAAAATGCTGGCTGACGTGTATTTTAATGAACCATATGGAATGGAACTATGACATTGTAGCAAGCTTTTTACTATTGTTGTAAGTAACTTCTTAGGCGTGTTGTGAATCGATTCATGTGTGATGTTGTTTATGACTTAATTTTCTGTATTAGAATCCATGCCAATTTAGAGATGATGTTATCAGGTTCTGAGTTTTGTTGAAGATGATGCTGAATAAGTGTAATTAATTAATCAAGTTTAAAAGGTGTTGGATTTAATGGTGTGGTTGTGGAACTTCCTAAGTTCTGCTTGATTCTTTGTTTTGGGGTCACAAACCAAATGAGGTGAAAAAACTTGTGCTGGTTTAGATTTCCTTTTCTTTTTCTTTTTGCTATATATGTTTTGAAAGAACTTCCTATGTTTCTTTTTTTGAGTATGGAATGCGATTTTTGTTTTAGAATCAATTTTAAGATGAAGCAACTTTTTGTAGCTTTGAAAGTTGAGCTTGGAAAATTTGATTGCAATGTCAATTGCAATTTCTCATTTTTAACTCTTCAATAATTGCTTAAGGAATGTTTCTACCTACCTTTATTCACTCTTATGCTTTTCTTCTTTTGATTCTATCACTAGCATAACTAGTTTGTTGCTCATAGTGCAAACAATTAATCCTGTAACAAGCATAACTGAATCATCCTTCTTGTTGCTCACAATGCAAGTGCAAACAATTAATCTATCGACATATAAGATCTAGTTTGTAACATCTATCAGTCTACTAGTCTTTCTAAAATAGTATCAATAGTGGATTGATTCTTTGACCCATAAAGTCCCCTATAATAAGCCATGTGTAGTTTGATTTAACAACTTGTGGTTTCTGAATGTTTTGGTGTCATAGAATAATATGTCATGTGCATCTTGCTTATTGTTTGGTCTATTTTTTTTCCTGTAATGAACTGATAATGCTGATTTTAAACCATTGAATGACATAAATTACGAATGATTTGATTACTCAGTTTGACACTTCTATTGTGCTGAGTGTTTTTGCCATCATCTGATTGGTTATTTGGTTAAAGTTTTATTGTTACATAATCTCTTATTTTCAGAATGAGTATGAAAGGCGGATTCTTGAAAGGGACTCCTAAGAGGCATTAGGGGATAATGTGTCTAGTGACCAGTCCGACAACAACATCTTCTTAGAGGTTGTTAGTGGTGTGGACAAGAAGGGAAGAATATATGGTTTAGGTCCTGAGGCAGCAAAATACAAACGTTCTTCTTCCACATCATCTATTGGCTTCTCACCGTCTGAATATGAGGAGATGAAGACTCAAGTTTCTAACTTGACAGCTGAAAACAAGGCTCTTAAGGATAAATTGGACATGGTCGCTGCAACACAGGAGCAAATGCATCAGTTTATGGAAAGTTTTTCGTTGACTCATTCATCTCCATTGGTTCCGCCACCACTTCCACCTCCACCTCTGCCTGCACCTATAAATGAGGATGATCAACAAGATGATGATGAGTTCTATGATGAATTGGATGCAGATCTTTGATGTTGTGTTTATTTGAAATGGATGTAAACTACTAGTTTTATGAACATTATATCGTTGATGTTTTTTATGAATTCACATTACTTATGGTTTGTATGGATTATGTTTTGGTTTGTATGGATTGTGTTATGGATTATGTTTTTGTTTGTATGGATTATGTTTATGTTTTGATGATGTTTTAAAGCTTTTTATTATTTATTTTTAAAGATTTTGTAGTAGGTATTTTATTTGAAAAATAAATTCTTTAATTAGAAAAAGAATAAAATGGTAATTTTGTACCCAAAAAAAAAAAGAATATATTGGCAATTAGAGAAGGAATTTGTCCCTCACAAATTAGACAAGGATCATTCTAACAATCCCTCACTAATAACTAGGGAACATACAATTGAAAAAATCCCTCACAAATACCTAGGGGAAAAATCCCCCACAAATAGCGACGAAAAAATTTCCTCACTATTAGCGACGAAAATATGCTTTTTTTGCTCCAATTTGTCCATTTTTTTACAACGGATAATATAATTTTGTGAGGGACAAATTCCGTCGCAAATTGCGACGGATTTATATTTCTCTCTCTAATTTTTTTGCGACGCCAAAATTAGTTACGAATTTGGCTCCGTCACAAATTCCGTCGCTAATAGCGTTTGTGACGGATTTTGACCCGTTTAGCGAGGGATTAATCCCAAGGAAGTTTTGTTAACGATGGAAGTTTTGTTAACGATGAAGCGAGACAAAAGAGTGTGAGTTCTTTATTTATAGTTAAAATGCATTCTGCTGGCATATTTCGGTTTCAGTCACACATGACATGATACAACACAAGGATATGATCCTGGATTGAATTCTTGATTGTATTTTGGCTGGTATTGTTGTGTTGTGATTATACAGGTGTATATGTCATTTTGGGTTGTCGATATTTCAGGGGAGGTTCTGCCGAAATTTCGGTAGAAATACATTAAAATATAGGCAATTAGAAGTTAATATCATGGTTGTTCTTTATGTCTTATGTTCCTTGTGATACGTCATAATGTTTGTCAATTTATATATAGGCGGAACTAGATGAGAAAATGGATGACCCATCCAGAGAAAAGGATGCCTATGTTAGGTGTTTGGAAAAGAGCACCCGGGACGTGTGCGGGGCATGGGGTTGGGCCTCACCCCCCCTCAAGTCTTTGGCCCCACTTATCGATATGGGAGCTCGAGTTCCTCATCATCTGCAGCTCCTTCGTCATCCGAATTTGAAAAAGATGAAATTAGAACTGCAAGCAAGTAGGAAAGCGTTGCGACCTTGAAGCAACAGTAGCAATAGTTCCCACTTTAGAAGCACAAGTGGCTTATCTTATGCAACACTTTGGCAGCCAATTTCCACCTACACTTAACCAGGTAAGAGTATTAAAATACCACAAAGTGTTTAATATTATTAATCACCTCCTGAGGTGAAGCACAAGTGGCTTTTCTTGTCATTCTATTATAACACGCATAACTACTTGTCATAAATCCATACTGTTTAATATTTATTTTATTTTTTCAGGCTTCAGATTCAGGCTCACCTGCTGACGTGAGACTTTCTTCAAATGCAAGCCACGATTTAGGCTCACCTACTGATGGACATCGACCTTCTCCTTAGTTTTTAAGGATTTATTAATCAACTGATACTTTTAAGGAATGTATTAATCGTATAACTGCACTTTTAAGGAACTTGTGTTATGTATTTTACATTTGACTACCGTTTTATATAATAGTTTTTTTGATAAATATGATGAGTGGTTAGATATTCAATTAATAGAGGAAATTATAATTAAATAGTTTATTAATAAAAGTAATTCATTTTATTGAGCAATTTTTATAAAAAAAATTTTGTAATAATTAAAAATTTTAAATCAAACGTACTGGGAAACAAAAAAATTGGTAATCAAGCACTTGGCGGCGGTTTCAACCGCCGTAGTTCACAAGATAAAAAACAAAAAGGAACTTGGCGGCGGTTACAAACCGCCTCTGTTTGACTCGAGTACTTCCCGGCGGTTGTAACCGCCGCAGGTTCCCACAACGAAATTCAACCTTCTGACTCTGTTACCGTCGGTTCAAAACCGCCGCGTCAACCGCCGCGAACAAAACCGCCGCCAGAACCGCCGCAGGTAACTCTACCGGCGGTTATACCAGCGGTTGATCAGAACCGCCGCAAGTAGACGTCCCGACACTGATAACTGCGACGGTTATTGAACCGCCGGCAGGTGCATTTAGCGGCGGTTGAAACCGCCGCAGATTGCCATTTGAACCGCCGCAGATAGCCCGTATTCTTGTAGTAATTTGTTCCCTCTCTAAAACTGATTTTTTTAGTAGTGAAAATTTCTTACACAGTCAGGGTCGTGGCTGCCCCTAAAGACATTTGCCTTAGGCCCCAAGTCCCCAATTAATTTTTAGTAGTAGTATAAAGCCCAATATTTATTTTATAGGGATATAAGGCTCCAATTAATATATATGAGTTGTATATATTTTTTTTATTGCAATAAAAATTTATGGTGAGGGGATGATGCCCCAGTCCAAGGCAAGGAAGATCTTCAGGCTCTTTGAGCACTTACGAATGTAATTACTTTTACCTCACCCCAAGGGGACTAGTGGAGACTCGAACCCACGACACGTCGGATACAAGTCCTGTCATGCTCAACTAGGCCAACCCCTTGGGATTATGAGTAGTGTATATTTATGCTTTTATGGAGAGAACAAAAAAACAATACCATAATGATACTGTATGTATGCATTTAAGGACTAACTCATGGACATAATTATAGGTCGTGGCTAATTAGTTGCTCTAACCTCACACATTGAAAATGAGAAGACTTTTTGAGAAAGTAAAAAACTATTTTGTGCACGATACTTATATTACTGTTTACAAAATAAAAATCACCATCGCTATGAATATATTGGGATAGACGGACATTACGGTTAATTAATTTTACTATCGATTTATTTATTTATTTTAAAACAATATTTTCTATTCAAATTTTTTTGTTTAAATCTCAAAAGTTTTTACTTTAGTAATTTTGCCTAAGGTCTCAAAACTTCTAGACACGGCCTTATACACAGTTTCATGGTGTATACACTAAAAAAGTGGATAGAGAATGTGATAAGAAAATATAAAATGTGAAAGAAATATGTGCATTTATCAAAGGGTTACAATTCGAATCCCACTAAATATGGCTTTGGTGGTGGATACATGTGAAAGGAAAAAAAAGTGTATTATGAAAACTTTTTTTTTAAAAAAAAGGAAGGTTTTCTAACTCTCAAAATCATTTAACTTCAAACTAGACATTTCTAAAAAAATTGATCTGAACAATCTTATTTGTGTATCAAATTTTTATTTTTAAGTAAATAATATATTTTTGAAAAAAAAAATAGATGCTTGTACAGTTCAAGATATGAGTTAGCAAAATAATTTAAATTCCATGTATAAATAAAGCAAGTTGTATGCCATGGTATGACCCTAACCGACTCATTAACGACACATCCTAAAATGGGCTTCTCAATGAAGCGAGTTAGCTATGGATTCTAACACGAATGTTAGTCCCCCACGACCATAAGTAGTCCACGTCCCCACTATCCTCCAATCATCTCGAAGTTAGGCAACAGCCAACAACATTTTCAAACATCGCACACAACATTAAACGATGGAAAATCTGGCTTGACTCCCCCATCCATCCATGATCTCCAATCTATTGAGGTTGTTGCTTGTAATAGCTATAATGAAGGCACCCCATGCTAGAGACATGATCAGAAAGACCAAGAAAGTGATCAAAATAAGAATTGGATTGTATTGTATATACTGATCAGGTATTCTCACCCAGATCACATTCGCCTTTCAAACTCCATGCTCAAACAGTTGTGGATCATGCCATGTAGATCGGTCTGATATTCTCACCTAGATCGCCTTCTCCTTTCAATCTCAACTCTCGAAGGGTTGTGGATCGTGTCGGCTGGTCAATTGAGGCTCAACCAACCACTCATCGGGTCGATCGAGGGCCAACGTCTAACCACTTCCCGATTCTTTCCAATATTAACTGGCTATATATATGTCTTTGGACAATCGATGATATCTACATGATAGGAGGCATCGACGAAGATTCGTCACTCCACTTTGTGTTTCACAAATATTTAGGGGCCACGTCATCTATGGTAACGACCTAGGCACATGCATTACATGCCTTTCTCGAATCATGAAATAGACTCCATGACTCTCGCTAACAGCATGGGTGAGTCATCTAGCGTGACCTCATCCCAATATATACATATTATGGGATCTAAGGGGAGGTATATTACTTTGGCTAGGGTTATGCTTCTTGTAGACACGACGTCTTAAGGTGTCTAACCTAAAGGTTCACCACACCAATAAGAACCATATGGATTTTTGTATTCTCTAGTGTTTATATGAAATTGAGATTCATTCTGCCCGTTGCAACATAAATGACAAGAGCTCAAAAATTAGTATAACTAAATTATTGTTAGGATTAAGCTTACATTTGAATGGTTTCCTACCAATGAAATACGAATGAGTAAAAAACTCCTCATTTGTTGAGAACGAACATATACGATACTGTCGTACCCTAATTTTGTCCGGCCTCTTTCTTTTAATTTATTTTTGCTTATTAAAATTAGTAGTAGTAATATTAAATAAATAAATAAATTAAAATAATATTTTTGGTCTCACAGAATGAATAAAGAAAATAAAAAAATATGGCAAGGCAAAAGATCCTCTTTCATCCCTTTCCTTTTCAGAAAGCATATTTTGGAGAATCAATCAAATCTCCCTTTCTTAATCTCAAACCAAATCACACCAAAATCCCCATTTTTTGATAATATGTCTCAGATTTATGGAGATTCGGTTGAGAGGAAAACATGGACATCCAGAACCAAATCAGGGAGTGATTCTATTCTCTTTTTCTTCATTTATTTCCTTTTATTCCCAGTTTATTTTGATCCTGATCTTTCTTTGTTTCTGTAACAGATTCGAAGAATGCTATAAAAGCCTCTCAAAGAGGAGAAAAAGAGGGGGGCGAACCGAGGAGAGTTTTCGGGATCTGAAAAGAGTCACCAAGAGAGCGTTCTGGATCTCAAAAAAAAAGGGAAGTTGATTTTTGAATCTGAGGAGAGACAGAAGCGAGAGCAAGGCCGCTGCTAAGATCTTTGTGAGGCCACAAAAGAAAAACAAACACTCTTAGTTTTAGGTGGATTTAATTTTTTGCTACCCTGTAAATTTCTGGGTCCCGAGTTGTTCGCCCAGGTTTCATCTCCTTCTCTTATTTCTTTTTCTTTTTTTGATCTGTAATAGCAATTCAGATTGTTAGCCTTAATCTATTCTATTATATTTCTTCAGCTTGCTTTATTTTTTATTAACTTTTTTATTTATCTTTCTATTTGGATCGTGTTTATTTGTTGCTGCGGAGTTTTTTTTCTATTTATCTTCTCATTTTACATCATGTGAGGCTCGAAGCTAGTGTTAGGGTTTGGCCTCCCAATGGGGCCAAACCTTGTAGGGACCGAATTGCAAATTTCCCATTAAGAGGGGCATCAAAGCAAAAAAGGAAAGTTTCTACCTTTTTTCATTTATATGTTTTTTTCTTTAATAAGTTAACATAATTGAAATCATGTTTATTTTCTTTTCCAAAGTTTCTTTTTTTTTTATTTCTGTGTTATTTTTAAAAAAGGGATAAAGTAATAATATTAAAAAAGGAATTTTTCTGGATTCTAACAAAAATAATAATAAAGCTTTCTTTTTGAAACGAAGTACTTTCCTTTTTTAAATAAATTAGTTTTTAGGCACTATTGCTAATAAAACCAAAAAGGGAATCAATTTTAGGCAAACATTTTTTTCGAACAATTAAAGGTACCATTTTTATGGCCGTTTTAGGGGTGCTAGTACCTTCCCTATGCGTAACCAACTCCCGAGCTTAAAATCTGGTTCAAAGACCTTTTTCGTCGTTAAATTCAAAAATATTCAAAAAATAGGTTTTCCAATGTTTTCTATAAAAATAAAATATTGATGGCGGCTCCATTTCAAATTTTCAGGGTGGTTGTCACAGCTGGCGACTCCACTGGGGACTTTAGAGAGTTAGGTCCCATGATTGTTTATATGATTTGTTTGCCTTATTAAATGAATTATTCCCTTTTTGTTTTTGTTCCTATTCGTTTATTTGTATATATGTTTGTATACTTGAATCCTAGGATAGAAAACATGCATTAAAAACAAAATATTTTTCTATTTTCCATTTGTGATTCATTCTCTTTCATTTCCTTTTTCTTCTTGTAAATATTATGTATGTCTATGCATTCGAAACCTTAGGGTAGAAGACATGTATATATTGTATTTTGATTTGTTTTGCAACGGGTAATTTGTAAGTTTTACTCCTTCACACACACTTCACTTAACACATTTTTGCACACTACGAGTGGGTGCCCTATACCCGGGCCCGAGTGAACCTTAAGTTAGGAGAGGCTGTGTAATGGGTGCTCACTTGGGCGTCTGACAGTGGGTTCCTATGAAAGCCTCACCTAGAGTTTGGCTCCATTTGAGAAAAAACCATCCTTTAATAATATACTTATTATTGGTGGTAACATTTTCAAATGGGACCCTCGGCTCTGGGGTCTTTTTAGATTAGTATCTTGAATCCACCCAATGGAAAGACACTTAATATAAACCCTAGATCCTTTTAAGGAGCTACCGGCCCATATCACGAAAAGAGCATACCTTATCCCATTTTTCACGTGACAAAAGTCGTATGACCTAAGATCTTAGGAAATACCGGCCTACATCACAAGGGGCACACTCTGCCCGTTTTTCCTCCATCCATTTGTTTTTCATTCACATTTCAAAAATTGTGAAAGATAATAAATGATATTTTTCTCCAAAAAATATTATTTGTTATTCTTCTTTGCAAAAAAAACACAGTTTCAAAAATATTTTCCCTTCTCATTCTTTTTTCCTCTAAAAAATAAATTTTCGAAAAAAAAAAGCATTTTCTCTTTTTTTAGCAACATTTCTCATTATCCTTGCATTCATTTTATTTTTATAGAAAAAAATAAATAAAAAAAATGTTTCTCTATTATCCATCATATTATTTTGCATAAAATGTACATAAAAAAAACATTGATGACATGCATAATCATGGCATCCTCATAACGTAACTCATTTTTTCTCCTCAACAGAAAAATAGATACAAATAAGTTTTCCCTGCATCCCTACCGGACTCGAGCCCAATCTAGACTCATGGACTTGTTGGAACAGAATCAACAAGCGATGAGAGAAGAACTCGACCAAATCAAAGGTAAGATGGACAAGATATTGGACCTTCTGCAGAACTTGGATCCAAAATTGACCACTGATAAGAACCATTCTATCAGCACTAATGAGTATCGAGAGGCTTCTAATGGCCCATCAGTAGGCCCCCTAGATCAGGAGAGACTCCAAATTGTGGAAGATAGGCTGAAAGCAATTGAAGGGGCAAATCATATTGGGTTCAAAGCTTCAGAAGTATGTTTGGTCCTGGACGTGGTAATTCCTCCAAAATTCAAAATTCCTGAGTTCGTCAAGTATGAAGGTTTAACTTGTCCAAAAAGCCACCTCACCATGTACTGCCGGAAGATGGCCTCCGGCTCCAGTAATGATAAGCTCCTAATCCACTTCTTCCAAGAGAGTCTTACCGGGGCATCCCTACGCTGGTATATGCAGTTAGAGCAGAGCAAAATCAACTCATGGAATGATTTGGCTAAAGCTTTCGTCAAACAGTATAAATACAATATGGACATGGCTCCTGGCCGCTCCCAGTTGCAAACTATGGTAAAAGGGGGCAATCAAAGCTTCAAAGAGTATGCCCAAAGATGGAGAGTGATTGCAGCCCAAGTGGAACCTCCGCTATCTGAGAAAGAGATAGTTACCATGTTCACTGACACACTTCGACAACCCTTCTATGATCTGATGATGGGAAATGTCTCTTCAAGCTTCTCAGACCTAGTTGTTGTCGGAGAAAGAGTGGAAGCTGGGATAACAAGCGGAAGGATTGGCAACCTCGAAGCTCAACAGACATTGCGCAGTATAGGTCAAGAGAGGGAAGAAGATACAAATGATGCTCATCACGACATGCAATGGGGCAGTGGGCCACTCCATTGAGAATTGTTGGGCTCTGATCAACACCAAGTGGTAAAATTTCAAGGAATAGCCCTGTTTAAACAACCTTCATTTGTTTTTAAGCTTTGCCTAAAGCCCTGGGGCATGTCTTGTAAAGGGCCCACTTTGTTCCCATCTATTCAATACATCAATGGAAATGCAATTTGAATTTTTCAACTTCCCTTCTTGATACATGGTCAATCCGGGATAAAAAAAAAAGTAGTTAAGAAAAATATAAAATAAAATGGTAAAGCAAATGCACAATAATCAAAAATTAATTTTTGTGAAAATTTGAGTAATAAGGTTTTGAGATGAAGTTTGGCCGTTTTTCACTATCTAAAAAATATTTATCCCTTGCTACCCCTTTTGAGCCAAAAAAAAAATTCTTTCAAGTACCCTAAACGAGGATCACCTATACATTGAAGGCTAGCACAATAGTCCATTAAATTTTTGTCTGTTAAAAAAAAAAGAAAAGAGCAAAGCAAGCAAGCAAGCAAGCAAATATCAAATACAACTATCAAGACGCTTGCAAAGAAAAAAAATGAATGCAAAAGCGAAACAAGACAATTGCGCTAGCAACCATCAAAGTACATCTTGGCACTAAAGATCCTTGTTTTTATAAACCCTTAAATACTTTTGAGCCTGAAATATCCTTTCTTTCATAGCCCTTAAACCTCGGCCACATTACAACCCTAATAAAGTCCATTCTGATCAAAGTCCAATTGCTCATATTTTCTCAAAACTTGACTTTTGAAAGAGAAAATCCATATAAACTCCTCGGTGTAGTTGCTTTACCAAAAAAAAAAAAAACAGAGTATAAATAAAATGCTCGCTAGGCTGAAAACCCGAAAGGGCGGTCTAGGCAAAAGTTAGAGCGATCTGCTAGGTTGAAAACTCGCAAAGAGCGACCTAGGCAAAAGTTAGGGTCAAATTCATAAACATGTCAGCCCAGATTGTATCTCACAAATCTAAACAGAAACCAAGAAGCTGGGAGCAAAAGCTGAGCCCATCGTCTACAAGCTTCACATTCAAGATTTCGTTCCAGTTTCAGAACTACACAAGTTGATCCGCGTCTCTACATAGATCCTTCCTCACATAGCTGGACAATGCCAAAGAGACACTGAAAAGTCTCTATGGATCAAAGTTGTCAATCTAATCCTCTTAGGAGCATTCAAAGCATGAAAAGGGGAATTTGAGGATCCTTAAGATGATCTATCAAGGGGCAAATATGCAAACGTGGTGCAGTACAAAGTCAACCATTCGGACAAGCAATCCGACAGAAAGCTATCATCCCACGAGTCTAGGGGCAGCGTCCTCAAAAGGAATTCAGGGAAATCAAAAATCTTCCAAAGCAAAATAATACTCATGCATAGCATACCATTCATTGCATATTGCGTGATCATCAATACTTTTGGGTCCACGACCCACCTTAAAAAAATCATCATTTGCTCAAAAAATAAAATATTTCATTTCATGCATGGCATACCATTCATTGCATCCTGCATGACCATCAAAGTTTTTAGGTCTATTGACCCACCCTCTCAAATATTACATACAGTTGGTCTGTTATTACTCAGTAAGAACTAGTACTCAGCCTATTCAATCTATTAGCATGAGTTAGGAACCTGTCCTACACCTTGCTGGGAATCTGACCCATCACCTTGGGAATTTGACCCCAAGCTTTTAGTCGGGAACCTGACCCGCGTCTCGGATCTTCCTCAATTATGGAAATCGATCCACACCTTTTTAACAAGAGTTAGGAATCTGACCTACACCTTGTCTGAATCAATTCAACTGTTTCGAGTGACAGAGAAGCTCGTACACTGGACGTTCACCTGCAATAGGAAAACCGGTCCATACTTTAGCAAGAGTTAGATTCTGACCTACATCTTGCCGGAAATCTGACCCGAACCAATATTGAGTGACAGAGAAACTCATAATGCGGACCTTTCTAAAATAGGGTAGCTGATCCGTACCTTTTAGCAAAAGTTAGGAACCTGACCTACACCTTGCTGGGAATCTGACCCACCGCCTTGGGAATCTGACCCAAGCCTTTAGTCGATAACCTGACCCGCATCTCGGATCTTCCTCAATTCAGGGAAATCGATCCGCACCTTTTTAACAAGAGTTAGGAATCTGACCTACACCTTGTCGGGAATCTGACCCGAACCTATATTGAGTGACAGAGAAACTCATACCACAGACATTCCTTAAAGTAAGGTAGTCAATCCATACCTTTTAACAAGAGTTAAGAACCTGACTTACCCTTGTTGGGAATCTGACTCAAACCTGTGTCGAGTGACGAAGAAGCTCACACCCTAAACTTTTCCTAAGTAGGGAAGTAATCAATACCAAAGATGCGAGGGTTAGGAATCAGACCTATGCCTTACCAAGAATTCACTAGGAATCAAACCTAGAATCTCTCATCAATTTTGTAAGAGTTAGGAACCAAACCTACGCCTTACCGGGAATTCACTAGGAATCGAACCTAGAATCTCTCACCAATTTTGTAAGAGTTAGGAACTAAACCTATGCCTTACCGGGAATTTACTAGGAATCAGACCTAGAATCCCAAAGCAAAATCGGGAGCCAATCTCGCATCCTCAAACAATTTCGTTCTGGATAAAATTAGAGTCATTTATCCTTAATTACCTTTTACAACGAATGCACGAAGACCTTCGAGTAAAATGTAATTAAGGAGGGGCAGCTGTCGTACCCTAATTTTGCCCGACCTCTTTCTTTTAATTTATTTTTGCTTATTAAAATTAGTAGTAGTAATATAAAATAAATAAATAAATAAAAATAATATTTTTGGTCTCACAGAATGAATAAAGAAAATAAAAAAATAAGGCAAAAGAAAGAAATAAAAAAAATAAGGCAAAAGATCCTCTTCCATCCCTTTCCTTTTCAGAAAGCATATTTTGGAGAATCAATCAAATCTCCCTTTCTTAATCTCAAACCAAATCACACCAAAATCCCCCTTTTTTCGATAATATGTCTCAGATTTATGGAGATTCGGTTGAGAGGAAAACATGGACATCCAGAACCAAATCAGGGAGTGATTCTATACTCTTTTTCTTCATTTATTTCCTTTTATTCCCAGTTTATTTTGATCCTGATCTTTCTTTGTTTCTGTAACAGATTTGAAGAATGCTATAAAAGCCTCTCAAAAAGGAGAAAAAGAGGGGGGGCGAACCGAGGAGAGTTTTCGGGATCTGAAAAGAGTCACCAAGAGAGCGTTCTGGATCTCAAAAAAAAAGGGAAGTTGATTTTTGAATCTGAGGAGAGACAGAAGCGAGAGCAAGGCCGCTGCTGAGATCTTTGTGAGGCCACAAAAGAAAAACAAACACTCTTAGTTTTAGGTGGATTTAATTTTTGCTACCTCATAAATTTACTGGTCCCGAGTTGTTCGCCTGTGTTTCATCTCCTTCTCTTGTTTCTTTTTCTTTTTTTGATCTGTAATAGCAATTCAGATTGTTAGCCTTAATCTATTCTATTATATTTCTTCAGCTTGCTTTATTTTTTATTAACTTTTTTATTTATCTATCTATTTGGATCGTGTTTATTTGTTGCTGCTGAGTTTTTTTTATTTATCTTCTCATTTTACATCATGTGAGGCTCGAAGCTAGTGTTAGGGTTTGGCCTCCCAATGGGGCCAAACCTTGTAGGGACCGAATTGCAAATTTCCCATTAAGAGGGGCATCAAAGTGAAAAAGGAACGTTTCTACCTTTTTTCATTTATATGTTTTTTTCTTTAATAAGTTAACATAATTGAAATCATGTTTATTTTCCTTTCCAAAGTTTCATTTTTTCATTTCTGTGTTATTTTTAAAAAAGGGATGAAGTAATAATATTTAAAAAGGAATTTTTCTGGATTCTAACAAAAATAATAATAAAGCTTTCTTTTTGAAACGAAGTACTTTCCTTTTTTAAATAAATTAGTTTTTAGGCACTATTGCTAATAAAACCAAAAAGAGAATCAATTTTAGGCAAACATTTTTTTCGAACAATTAAAGGTACCATTTTTATGGGCGTTTTAGGGGTGTTAGTACATTCCCTATGCGTAACCAACTCCCGAGCTTAAAATCTGGTTCAAAGACCTTTTTCCTCGTTAAATTCAAAAAAAATTCAAAAAATAGGTTTTCCAATGTTTTCTGTAAAAATAAAATATTGGTGGCGGCTCCATTTCAAATTTTCAGGGTGGTTGTCACATAGACAAAAATAAAACTAGAAAAAATAAAAAGAAAATAATTTCGTCCTGTTTTGAACAAAAAAAAGGAGGTGAAAGAAAACTAAAGATGAATTCAATTCAAACAATTTCTTTATTGTTGAGTGAAGACAATATCACCCTCTCCATACCAAACTTTTGAAACCTTAATCCATGGCAAAGGCTAACCCTAGTAAGTAGGGTTCTGTCAAGAGATCCCGAGGCGTTAGGCGAAACTACTAATAATCCACTTAGCACCTATGTTTGTGCATGCACAAGAGATGCAATGGCCGTTGGGCATTGGCATATGCAATTTGCAATCAAAACAATTTTATTTTCCAATAATTCCATTACACTGGCGGCGTTGGGATGTGTGTTGGGCATTGGGCATTATGTAACACCTGTATTTTTACGACGCGTTATTTAACGTATTTTAGTATAAATTGTCGTATTTATGCTATAATAAGCAATTTCTTGTTGGCTAAGTGAGTGATTGAATTAAATCAGGATAAAATTAAATTTGAGAATTAATATTTTATATTAATTAATGGTTCAAAAATCGTCGAAAAATTCTAACGAAGTTTCGTTGCGTTTCGAATCACCGGATAGTTTTTATCCGCGAATAAAATTTTAAACGAACGCCGATTTCGATGAAAATCGAATCGTAACTTGTTGTGATTATGATTGAGTGTTTTCAATTATTTTTATTATTTATGATAAATTATTATCACACGGTGAATTAATTTCTGAGTAAATTAATTTTCGCGATTTAACCGGCGAAAGAATTAATCGATAACGCGATTACTCGACGCCATATTTTTAATGCACTTAAGATAATAGGATTTCGGGGTAATCATGAGAAGAGAGGGATTAGATGTTTAGACTTGTGATTAGATTAGAATCTAGCATTTTAAGTATAGGTGTCACACTTTTGGTGACTAATTACTTTATTCTTATTTTATACTCTTTTTAACCAAGTGTTTTACTTTGAGTAATTTTTTTTTTATTCCCCCCCTTATTTCTTCAGCTTGGCCACGACCCGCACCCCCCCATTTCACCCTCATTTTCATTTCTTCCAACTTGTTCTTGAGAGAGAAACACAAAGGTGCTTCCATGGCTTCCATCTTTCTCCTTCTTGACATTTTCTCATCTCCATTCCTCAACCTCCTTTGCTCCTAGCTTCTTCTTCTTCTTGCTATCATCCATTTCATCTTGTAAGTAAGTATGAAGACACACTTCTCCTTGCCCTTCCTTGAACCCAAAACCGTGGCCCCATTTTTTAGGTGTAGGAGTTATTTTCTTGCTTCTTTCTTGTTTCAATGCTTTATATATAGCTTGAATGTGATGATGGAAGAGATGAACATGTTTTTCCCCAATTTTATAAAATCATAGATCAATGGTCTAGGAGAAGGGGCTAAGTGATCTTCCATGTAATTGGTTCAATTGACTTGTGGTTCTTGCTTCTTACTAATTGTTATTGTTGTTGTTATTGTCAATTTTTGATTTGGATCAAAGGAATGGTGAATTTTGTGAAACCCTTACATTCTTGAAAAAGCCATGATTGGGTATTTGACTTGGATAATGCTTTTGTTTTAGAAATAATTGTTGTTTTTAGAAAGAAACTAAGTGTTGAATGGTGTTGTTTTGGTTGATTGGAAAGTTGCAAATTTTTTTTTAAAAGGAAGGGTGTGGCCGAGAGCTCCTAAGAGCTTGGGAAGGAATAAATTTTTTGTGTTCCTAGCTAAATTAAGTGCATTTGGGTTGTTGAGTAAGTTTGGAAAATTTTGGAAATAATTGGATTTGTTTGGAAGTTGTTTTGATTGTTAAGGCAATGAAACACTTAAGACAAATTAGGATTTTGTGATCCTAAAGCCAAGTGGAGTCTTAATTCAAGGATTTTGATGAAAAGTATTTAATTTTAGTATTTTTTCATGTCTTAAGTTCTAAAAAGAAGTGAGTTTAGTATTTAAAAACCTTGTTTTTCAACTTTGTGTATTCTTGCAAGTAAGTCTTAGTCTTTAAAAACTTTTAATTTCAAATTTGCTTATCATTTCAAGTGTGTGTATCTTGTTATAAAGATTTTTGGGTTTGAAAACCTAGGAGTTAGAATTGAGTCTAAGCCTAGGGAATTATTTTGAGTGGACTAGTTTTGTACTAAGCCTTGATGTGTTGATAAGATCCTTGAGCATTGTTCGTTCGGAGTAAATTGTGACGAGCTTGGACCCGTGAGCGGTGTATCTTTCGATAAGGGCTACTTCTAGATATGATTAAGGTTGGATATTGATATGCTGAAATGTGGTTGATGTTTATATGCTTATGTTGTGAATATTGAATTGTGGATGCAAGTTGATTGGGATTTGCCAAATTATTGTGATTCTGAGTTGTTGGACTGTCGAATTGATTATGTGGTAGCTGTTGGATATATGCTTAATTTATGTGTAAATATATTGCTGGTGTTGTTGGATAATTAAATATGTATTTAATGTTCGATAGTTAAATATTTATTTGATTATGCCTGGTTGAAATATCATATGCATGATATGTTCATTGGAGATAGTAGAATGCATTGTCATGTATTGTGGTATAACTTCGACCTGAATATCCTGGGGTGAAGGATTGCCTAATGGCCAAAGGAATTTAGGGGCATCGTTAGTCGAACCATCGCATGGGGCAGTGCCTGATCTGGTACGTATAGAACGACTGACCATAGCGTATGGAATTCCGGAATCATAAACAATGGCATGTAGTCACATTTGCAGACATTGTGCATATTTATTGAATTTTATGTTATGTTGTACTATGTTATACTTGCTTATTTTAAGAAGTCGACCCTTGCCCGTGGTTCCTTCAATTGATGATGGTAACCCAGAGGATGGCGAATGCGATAGAGATCCCGGCGATGACGACGTCGCCGAAGGTGATCTTTGACTTCCCAGTCATGGAGATTCCCTCAGCCATGGAGTTTGATCCCACCTCCGGTCAAGTTGTATATACAGGGGATGTAGTGGGGACCTTCTACGTAGATGGATTGGCTGTTCGACAGAAGATCTTTCGGCGTACCATGAGCTTTCCTAGGGAGACGAATTTTTCGTTACGCACCCATTCTTGGTGGTGCTAAGGTTAGGCGGACCGCTCGTAAGAGTGTGGGCATGAGACTTGACATGGATAGTGTTGGGTAGTTTCGGTTAGTTGGTAGGTCTGTTTGGTTGTACATAGTTTTGGTTGGTGACCAGTCAGTCTGTTAGTCTTTTGTGGTACTGGTTAGTTAGGTCTGGAGGTTTACTTTTGGAGCAGCCCCCTGTGTGGGTAACTGCCAGGAGTACCCCAGGAGTATGATCACTCTTGTTAGGGTCTTCATACTTTAGGTGTATTCCTCTTGTGGATATTTGCTTACTTACTTTTGCATCTGTACAGACTATGTGTTTATCTTTGGGAATGTGCATGTGTATATATATGGTTTCAGTTGCCTCTGTCTTTTGCATGATCGAATTCCAGCATGTTTTAAAACGCTGTAGATACTCTAATTGTGTTTTGCGAAAGACATTTGTTTAAAAAAAAATTTTCGCAATTTCCAAAGGATAAAAGAGCATTATTTTGAAAAGATCGTTGCATTTAGAGTTAATTTCTAATTTAGTAGCGCTTCAGAAATGGGGTGTTACACCTTGCACAATTATACAAGACTTGCTAATGGCTAATGCTAGGCCCTAGAATGTTGGATGACCTCGTTAATTTCTAAATGCTATACACTTAATTACATATTAAATTAGGCCTAATAGAAGTAAAATTATTAATCAACAATGGGTGGGGCCTAAGGCAATAGCCTTAGTTGCCTTACCACACACACGACCCTTCTAGAAAATTCCAATTGAAATTTATGATTTCTCTTGATGAACATCTCGATTTGCAACCCAATAGCCTCATGATGCAGCTTTTCCTCATGGATATAATGAAAATATCACTTTCTCTCAAATTCACATTTTTCACTAAAAAATTTCATTAATTACATGATTATATTGTTTTAAACCTTTATTTACTTAAAACTCACCAATCAAAACATTCAATTTCACTCAAAATAAAAAAGGTAAAAATTTTCCAATTATCAAAATTCTAATATCACATTGTACAAACATTCACATTTTATCATTTTTACTATATTTTTTATTCTGAAGTTTTTAAAAGTATTTTATATCTGAAATGTATCATTAACATTTCGTAAATTATTGCATATCTCAAGTTGCCCTTACAAGCTTTATGTCTTGTGTTTGTACGAATAAACTTTTCTCTAAAAAATTATCTTTACAAGATTTGGAGTAGACTATTGGCATAACATATTGATCTAAGATTTGTAGACCTAAACTAAATATTACTTCATATTTTGAAATCAGGAATTTTTCTTGAGGCTAAGGAAAAAAAAACTTTAATCATCGATCTAGCGTTAGTCTTGCCTAGAGATGACATGCTCTAAGAACAACCACTTTTAGAACAAACAAAGATCAATTTGGCTGATGCCAAGGTGAATCGAAGACCCTTGTTAATCTCTCAGGCTTTCTCTACTACTTCACTCTCGTTCTCACTCTTGTCTTTTCTCTCTCATTCTCGCTCTCTATGAACCCTCATAATGTAACTTTTGCATCTTTGTTTTGAAAACTCTTAACTTTGGAATGTTTTGCCTACATCTTCGTTATTCGCAACATGTCCTAATTGGGATCTCCATGCAAGTTTTTGTTTCTCTGTGTGGGTTCTCCATTTTTTCGCTCAAACCCTCACTACGCCGACTTTTGATTTCTATAACATTTAAAATTAATTTTGATAATGCGTAAAAGCGTTATGTGATTGAGCATCATCTGATGAGCATGCACCTTCATATAACACTTCAGAAGCGTTATAAGAAACAAAGTAGAACTCGCACGAGTTCTTCTAATTGACATTTACGATAATGCTTCCCCAAGCAAGCGTTATTGCGATCAATTGTTCATATGACGTTTCCATAAACAAATGTCATCTTAAGGTGACTCATATGTCTCAAATAAATGTGATGTCAACGTAACTGTGACACCCTCAACCCCACATGTTATCATTTAAGAAGAAAATACGATAAAATGACATGCAGTAAAATTTCTAGCCAATTTAAAATTATTTCAAAACGAAAGGATAGAGTTACACGCTCATACAATATCATGTGGAAAGGAAACATAGTTAGAAAAATTACAATCAAAATTCTAAATAAACTAAATACCGTGGTGTCACAAGTATTTCAGAGATAACCCCTAAGTTATTACATCAGTAATCAACATCTAATCTAATAACTTCAACCAACAACAACGGAAATCCTAATCTACGCAAGTGACTATGCTTAAGTAGTCATCCTTCGATCTTTATATACTCGGTACCTGCAAGCTTATCGTCTAGACATACACAATGGTGTATGAATAGCCACAACAAAGGGGTTAGAAATCACATACAAGAATAGCACTTGACAACATAGGAATTAACTTAAGTAATGTGCATAACCAACCATCAACTATAAAACAACATAAATCATGTACAGCAAGAACGCATGATTCCATGTGTACGTAAGCAATTCTAAGACCAACGTGTACTTCATAATGCATGTGGATCCAACTAACTCTAGCAAGCGAGTGAGGGTGCCCCCGTCCCTCTTGAGTACGAATAATGTCTAGTCAGGATGAGTCAGTTTATGAACATGGGACACCCCAGCAGCAGTAGCTATCCACTGCCTTTACGTAAGACCCCCAACCAAACTCGATCCACAAGGCCAGGTACCTTGCCCATCATGGTCGTCACTAAAATCGTATCCACGTTGCTCATCGCTAACAACAACAACAAGACGACACCTTAAGATGCATAAACACAAAAGCAAACAAGGTGTCTATCAACAACACCAACCAACTTAGCAAGTGGTCGCCAATAACAACATCAACAATGTACTACTTGTTAGTACGTCGACAAGTTTCCCCCAATGCCAATCAACTTATCAAGTGGTCAGTAATAACAACATCATCACGGTGCCACTCGTCAGTATGTCGACAAGCTTCCCGCAGGCTTGGAACAAGTCCAAGTAATCATCCTACCTCACTACACTAAGGTTTCTAAGCTATTGTCCTTAACTCCTAATCCTTTTTCTCAAGTGATTAATTCCAATTCAATTCATCTATGTTAGAACATCTCTTTAATTACCCTTTTGAACCTCAAATACCCTTAAAATACTAGCTAAGACGCTGCCCTAGGCCTACAACGAACCAAAATGCAAAAAAACCAAGCACTACAGGCTGTCCAGAGGGCGCCTGGCGCTAGTAGAGGGTGGGCGCCCTGCGCCCCTGTGCTTTCCGGCGATCTTTGCGTAATTTTAAAAATGTGGTCCCTGCGTTTTTGGGACGACTAGACGTACCGTATTACTCCTAAATAATTATAGAACACTAATCCAAAGGGCTTGAGTCATTATCTAACTCCTATGGAATTTAAAACTTTGATTAGTGATTCGTTGAGTTTTTCTTCCAACACTTGGTCATTTTTCCTAATGGTTTTTTTGCATAAAATTCTCTAAGTCATCCAATTCCACTTGTTCCTACTCTTACACACTCAAAAATTTACCATATGAAGGCCATCATCAATTCTATTAATTAAGACTCATTTTAGACCATAACTTAGCCACTTTTAATCCTACATTCGCCTTAAAAAATATTCTGCATAATTAACTATTACTACTCATGAACACTATGGAACAATCATACAACCAACATGTCAACCAAACCATGACAACAACCAATTGATTAGCATCCCTATCAGGACAACTAACACGTCAACAATTCACAACATGACAATTAAGACATGTTTAATTCTTAACATGACAAATGAACACATAATTAATTCACATAATTAATATAAAGACATCCTAATTAGTTCTACAATTGATAGTGTCACAAGTGTGAATTTTCCCACCACGGTGGCGGTGGTACACAAACACACACAACCACGCCAAGAGTAGGGACCATGAGACGTCCCTATTGCTAAATCAATTCCATAAGCCCACTAATCTTACACTAACATGCTAAACACATATTTAAACATAATCATGTATTATCATGCACAATATTATAAATTAGCAAACAAGAACTCATACTCACATACTAATATAATTAATCGCATATCCATATATGAGGTATGATTAATAATAATAATAATAATAATAATAATAATAATAATAATAATAATAATAATAATAATAATAATACGAAAATCAGGTTGTTACAATTCTCTCCCCCTAAAAAGAATTTCGTCCTCAAAATTTCAGAGTGTTCTAAGACAACAACACAAACTAGCATCATGCCTAACTATCCTTTGGTGGTTTCTTAAGATCTCTCCCTATGCCAAAAATTTATTCTTAAGATATATGGTCCTAAAATCCATGCTCAAACCTACTGGTAATATGAATCTATTCTTAAGGTGGTTGGTCTGTACTCGGCTAATGTCTATTCACCTAAGGTAACACTTGCCCATGATAATTATCATCACTTCATCTACCGACGACGAGTTATTAGGGTGATCAGTCCCTCCTACTTATCTAGCCAGGTAATCAAGGCAATGATAGTTATATGAGTCAATCGTATTATCCTTCTATAAGAGTCTTTGATAGGGGCTTGAGCGTAAAAATGTTGGCACCACATGATTACCCTCGAACTGTATTAAAGATCCTTCCTATGTCATGCCATCACGCTTCCGCTGCGCTACTCTGATAAATATCTTGTTACAATAGTACTACCCAACTCAGGTCAAGTTAGCTAAATCTTTTCACTTAACTAGTAATCCTCTTGTCCATTCCCAGATTCCTACAAGGTGAGGCTAAAGGTCCAGTATCTCTTAGGTAGCGACTAAAGGTCGATCGATCTTATTCAATATACTGAGCCATAAGTTGAAATGGAATACTAAGAAATATCTGTCTTTGGCAATTACAAATCTAAGGTACACAACTAATAATGCCGACAACTATCGCTCCTGCAACAGCCTGGCCCACATCAGCAACCGGACTACACTCACGATCTTCTCCATTCCCCCTGGCCACATCTTTCATGAATACCTTTACAGAGTTTTTGCCTTCTGTGGGAATCGAACACGCTACCTAGGGGTTAAGTAGTCAATACATAAAAAGGCGCTTGTGAACGCACCACGCGCGTTAACGTTCCTTCGCGGTGAAGAATTCTGACCTCCGAAAACTGTCCAATGCATGCCTGCCATGTGTCACCATCACATTGGATCAAACGTTGGTCCAATCACTGAGTGCCACATGTCACAAACAGATAAGAATCTGATGGTCCACCATAGTCCACGCATGCGCCATGCACGCCCCAAGGCTTACCATGCGCGCGTCACGTGTGCCTGTGCAGTAGGATCCGTTTTCATGCGATTTCTTTGATTTCGATGCTCGTACGACCCAGAACTTGATACCCTAACACTTAAGTATCATTCTAAACACATAGAATTCCTATTTAACGTTAGAATTAAGGATTTATAATCCTAATTACTCCTTCAAAAACTCGCACTCGCTCTAGGTTACGAATATACAAAACCCTAATTCTTACTCCGATTGTTCTAAAATTTCACGAGGCTTCTAAGACTGATACTAAAACCCTATCAAGCATTTCTCTACCTCTTTTTAACCTCCAAAACCTCACGAGTCTCATGCTTGCACTTACACAATAGCATAGAAAACGAATACACAACCAAACCCTCAAATACACTATCAAACTCAAGGTAACACACTTAGGTACACACAAATACACTTCTTCACACATAATCACACATTAAGCAAGGTTAGAAAATTGAGGATATTACATTAACACCCCCCTTAAAAGAGATTTCGTCCGCGAAATCACGTACTTGAAAACAGATGTGGAAATTGATGTCACATCTCCTCTTCACGTTCCCAAGTCATATCACCTGTAGTTTTATCTGATACAACTTTAACCAAGGGAATGTGTTTACCACGAAGTTCCTTGATCCTTCGATCCATGATCCTCACAGGTAATGCTTCATATTCTAAGTTATCTCTTAACTGTATTGACTTGGGTTCAATGATATGAGAAGGATCAGGGTAATACTTATGCAACTGAGACACATGGAAAACATCATGAAGATTGGAAAGATTAGGTGGTAAAGCAATGTGATAGGCTACTTGGCCAATCTGACGAAGAATTTGGAATGAACCAATAAACCTAGGAATTAACTTTCTAGACTTGATAGCTTTGCCAATTCCTGTCCTAGGAGTTACTCTCAGAAAAATGTGATCTCCCTCTAGAAATTCTAAAAGTCTCATTCTCTTATCACTATAACTCTTCTGCCTATCCTGAGTTGCCTTCATTTTCTCCCTAATCTTCTTGACTTGCTCTATGGTCTGAAAGGGACTGAGCGCTAATGTTTGCTCCGCTAGGGTTTCTGTACGGCGCCTTTCCTTATGTTTTTGCATACGATCATGGCTTTCACTAATGTGATTTGTCAGTGGAAATTTCTTGCTATAGATGAAAAGATTTCTTCTTCACTGAAACAGCCTCACACCTAGAACTTCATTCAAGAACTGAAGCAGGCTCACACTGGTAGCTGTGATGTGTGTGATGCATGCCATGCGATTTCACCTCAACGTAAAACGTTTGCTGATGCGCTACAGAATGCTATCAACATTCCATATAGTCAACTGCCACAGCCTTGCATTAAAGGGCATCAGCTCTCGTTATTTCAATCCCGGAGGAGGAGTATTTGGTAGGGATAAAAGAATGCAAGAACCATCTTCATGGTAAGCTTGTTATGTCCAAGGGTGATGCTCCGTTAAAGTTCTCTGATCTGCGCACAAAGCTTTCTAATTTATGGAAACCTTTCGGTCGTTGGGGTATGACCTCCCTTGGAAAAGGATTCTATGAGTTCTTGTTTACCTCAGTGGAGGATCTTTGCAGCGTTCGGTCTGTTTCCTTTTGGTCGTTGAAGCCCAGTGCTCTGCGGCTTTTTTCATGGACTCCGGATTTCAATCCGGCTACTCAGAAGCAGACTACGACGCAGGTTTTGGTAAGGTTTCTGGGACTTGCTCAAGAATATTGGAGGCCTCGTATTTTATTTGGAATTGCTGGTAGTATAGGCACCCCGATATGTCTTGATTCAGCTACTAGTAAGGTTAGTATTGATAGGCCTTATGGGCATTTTGCTAGAGTTCTTATGGATACTAATTTAACTAAGGAGCTGAGGTATCAAGTGTTGGTTGAAAGGAAGACTTATGGTTTATTTTTTGTTGGGATAGAATATGAAAATCTTCCTGAATTTTGTCAAGAATGTCACTCTATGGATCATTCTTTGGCTGACTGTCGTTGAAGAAGATTTGACAGTAAGATTGTAGATGAAGCGACTCCTAAGGGTAGGCCTACTGAGAAGAAAGCAATGGTTAAGAAATATGTGCCTAAAGAGCTAGATAAAGGAAAAGAAGTTTTCAATGAAGAGGAGGTTGTTCCTAATGTTGAGACTGATAGGAATCAGTTTGATCCTTGTAACATCCTGATTTTCAGAAAAAATGGTAAATAAACATTAGAAATTCTAAATTGAAAGGAGATAGGCCTAAATGTGTTAGAAAAACATTCAAAAAGACTAAAAATACCCCTAAAAAGGATCTGGGAGCCCTAAAAACGTCTGTAATGTAAGAAATTACACATATGTCCTTAGGTACGGTTGCGACGCGACCGAGATTGAACTGGAAGCCATCGTGACGCGATGGGACCAATTTATGCCTATATATAGCTCGTCACCCCCTCATTCCAACTCGCCCCAAATCCTCTTCTCTATCTAGATTTCTCTCTCTAGGAACTTCTAAGGAGTAAGTATGCTCTGTGCTTGCCTCTAATGAGGATCTGGCACATCAGAAAACCCTTGGCAAGTAATCCTTGAGATTGAGAAAGGGAGTGAGGCTTAGAGGGCCACTAAGGAGCAAGTATGCTCTGCACTTGCCTCAAATGAGGATCTTGTGCATCAGAAAGCCCTTAGTAGGCCATCCTTTGAGAAGGGAGGATGAGAGTAGCCTAGTAGATTAGGAAGGAGTGTCCAGAGGTAGGAGTACAAGTAGCAAACACGGTGAGAGAGTAGAATGTGGCAGCAACTACGACAGTCTTCTAACCAGGTAAGGAGACCTGAACCCTATCCACTATGGATTGTAGGATTAGAATAAGTGTATAACGAGGCGTAGGGTGACCTAAGCCCTTCTAGAGGTTGATAGTTGCAGCACCTTAGGAGAGGGGCTATGACCTGCGATAGCTAAGGACAGTTGTCAGAGGTCTATCAACCATAGGAGTAATTTATTGATATCAGTGGATGGATGTTGATTGATGTGATGATAGTTCCTTATGATTGCATTATTATTGTGTGTGTAATTACTGGTGTGTGGATTGATAACATGTCAGTAGTAGATTTCCTGAGCGACACTAGGGTTCACACATATGTGGATCGAGGATGGTTGATGCTTGACAATGTGTTGGCTGATTTATATGTTGATTAAGGATGATTTATAATTGATGTTGTGCCGGTTGATCTATAAGTCATTTGAGGATGGTTGAGTATTGATAACATGTTGGTTGATTTACAATATGCTGTAGAGGCTGGTAATTCTGCTTATGCTGGTTTGATGTAAAGTTATTAAATAATGATGGATGTGGGGTATGGTCGAAGCTATCTAATTAAAAGAGTTGTTAAATGCTGAGATAAGATGATGATGCTGGCTGAGATAATGAGTTGATATGCTGAGCTGATGAATAATGAAAAGCTGATAAGGTGCTGAATAATAAATATTCATATGCATGTGCTGTAATCCACCGTCGTGCACATAGGCTGTGTACGAGCACAGGTGCCAGAGTGCAGGCATGATGCAGTCGGTATGGGACACGCTCTGCGTGGATCCTTGAGGATAGTCTAGGTCTGATAAGGCTCCTAGGTGACCAGTGATTTGGCCCCACTGTGTCGGGACGTCGGGTAGCCTGGTTATCCTGTCGGGGTACTGCTGCATCACTGTCCATAATGCCGATTTCATGTGCCGCCCGATACCTGTTCTTATCGAAGAACAGGGATGTACTCTTAGGGGTACGATGAGCGGGATAGGGTTATGGACAACTAGCTGGCCTATCGAGGTCGCTGTTATCTATAAAGACAAGGTGGCTAAGGTGGGGCTGCCTTTTTCATATTGTAAAACTGTGTGGCCACGTAGCCATGTAGATTTAAGCTGCATGGTTATGGGTAGTTAGGTAGAGATCCTAACTGTTGATTAGGAGATGTGTGGTTTGATCTTTCCTACGTGTTATTATTTTGTTTTGCTTATGTGTGCTTGCCTTTTTATACATGAGTTCTAAATCCTACCTTCCTATTCAATAGTGCGTATAGTGCGTTCTGAGTCTCCTGTTCTATTTCTTGTTTTGTATCTGCTCTCAGATATTAGCAGGTAACAGATGATTCAGGAGAAAGGATAGTATCGGGTGTTCCACAGCCAGTGATTCAGAGTCAATAGATGAGAAGTCCAAGTTACTGTCCTTATACACACTGTATCGGGATCCTATGGATAAGTACCTTTAGGTATAAATGTACACTTCTGCCTGCTAAATAAAGTAAAAATTATTTCCACTATTTGTGTATAAACTACTATATTTAATATGTTGGAAAAAACATTTGACTAGGATGTCACATTATGGTATCAGAGCAGTTCGATTCTAATCGGACTGTTGGGTTATGGGGTGTCATCACTAGAGGAGTTTGGTCTTAACCGGATTGTGGTGTCATTAGGATATCGTCGCTGGCTGTGTTTAGTCGGATTTGCACTAGATCCTGACTATAATAGGGGGTAATGTATCCGTTTAAAGGTCGTCTGTGTCATAAACATGTTAAGATAGTTTATTTATAGTTTAATTAAAACTTCTTTGATTATGAGTTGTAGGATTCTTATTAGAATTTGTGATCCATTGATATAGTAACATCGTTCTTCTCGGAAGATAAAAAAATGATAGAAACAAGACATTAGAATACATATAGTAGGTAATGGTCAAGGATTTACACTATTTGGAATTTAGTGGATAGATGAATGAAGAATGTTTGGAGGTTGAGTTGGTTTAGAGTATTAAATTAATACCCTTGGGCTTTAATCGATAGGTTGAATCTAGATTAAGGGAAATCAATATAGGGTACTAGGACTAGTAAAAGAGATGGGAACACGAGCCAACAGACTAGCAAGTAAAGAAATATAATAGTTTAGAATAAGATATGAAGAGGAAAGTATTATGTGTAGGTAGTGCTCTGAGAGTCTAAGGAAAAATCTTATAGAATGGTGATAGAAAGGGTAGAATAGGTAATTTAATCTGAGATGATATGTTTGTTGTGAATTTTTTGATTATTAGCTGAAGCCTAGGAATGGAAGTATTGTGATAAAGAACATAGAATTCAGAAATGACTAGATCAACAATAGTGAATTTTGTGAAGAATGAATTTTGAACAGAGAGGTAAAAATAGAAGTGATGAAGAATATGAAGAAAAGGATGAAGGGTGTGATAAGGAAGTAGATAAAACCAGATATAATGTTTCCTGAGGTCTAATTAGGAAAAGTTATTGGAAAGAAATTCTTTAGGTTGGTAAAGTATTAGTAAAGGTGAGATAAGTGATTTAATTTAAGGTAGTAGAACTGTTAAAGAATTAGAAAGGATCTCTGATTATTATTTAAACCTTAGGAGTGGATGTATAGTGGTAGAAGACTGATTAACCCGATGATGGCGGATTCAATAAAGGTCAAACATAGAAGCAAAAAGGTAAAGAGTAGAAGTGATATTGGATGAAAAAGTTTATAGAAAGGAAGTTCTGCCTGATTCTAGGATGGAAAGGATATCAGTGATCTAAGAGTTTGTTAGACTAGGTTAACAAAGGAACTTTACAGACCGGTGATTAAGTAGAAGAGTTATATGATGGTAATAGAAGAGAAATTAATATAGGATTTGATTCAGATATTAAGCATAGAGGAGAAATAGAGATCGTTAAAAGTAAAATAATATTACTAACTAACGAACCTAGAAAGTCTTCTAGAGGAATAAGTTACTACTATGTGACCAATAGAAAGTGTGGTTAGGATAGAACAGTGTAGTAAGGATGAACAAATTGAAACAAAAGGAATTAAGAAGGAAAGGTACAGAGTATTAAGGCAGAATTCTATATGATAGTAAAAGCATGGATAAAAGGAAGGTGTGATATATGAAAGGAGGAGTATTTGGAAGTGGAAAGTCTTAGACAAAGTCATGGAATACAGGCAGAGTTTTACAGATAATAGTGGAAGAGGAAGAATTAGTATAAATCTTGGAGTAAGGAATAAGCATTGAATGGGATTCCCTAAAGTAAGATTTATAAGTAGCAAATTGGATTGGAACTCTTGAGAATTTTTCTAGGAACAAAGAAGTGAATTCCTATTATGTGACCAGTAGAATAGGAGAAGAGTAGGTGAACAGAAAAGGTGAATAATGTTATCAATAGAGGAAAGTATAGTAAGGGAACGGACTTTCAGATGATAAAATGAGATTGGCAGCAATTAGGACGACAATTATGAGTAAGTGAAGACTTTGACTTATCAGTATGAGATAAGGAGTTACCCGTGAAAGGTGGAGGATTTGGTTTAGATGGCAATAGTATAAGATGAAAGTATGAGAAGTGTCAGATTAAAGATAAGTCTTAAGAAGAATCATAACCTTTAAGATTAGGAGCAGGGGGAAGTTTGTTATCCAGAGATATCGTATTTAGGGAAAATAGGAAAGACCAAGGGCAATAAGGGATATTGACCGAACTATTGAAGAATCATCATTTCCAGAAGTCAATTAGGAATACGATCATCTGTAGGATAATTATCAGAGGTTAAGAAGAGACAACTTTCTCTGGATGGATATAGGAGCAACTTAGTATGGTAATAGAATTAGATAAAGTTTACCCATAACGATTTTAGGTCATTAGTAGATTATGATCTAGGAGTCAAAATCATCAAACCATTGGTTGACCCCACTTTTCTGGAAGACCCTTATAGCAATAGGCATGAAATCTCTCATCTCTCTATCGTTTCATATCCTTGTAGGTAAACTTCAACTTCTTCCTTGTAGTTGTTTTCTTTTACCATGAGTAATAATAGATTTGAGAAGATGAACCCCTGAGTTCTAAAAACAATTAAGGAGCTAAGCATATAGGTCTTGGATTAAGATAAGGAGGTAACTATAGAAAGATTGAGATAGTGCAAGTGTTTGAGTTATGAATGAGCATAAAGGAATGTGTGAAGTATGATTAAGGCTTGACTAAAGGAGTGAGTGACAGATTCATAAAGTTTAGCTAAATGATGAGTTGAGCGTTAGGTTAAGATTTCAGGAATCATGTACGACCAAGTAAAGTCTTGGATGAGTAATAGGAATGTAAAAGAATTAATTGAAAGGATTAGGAGGCTTAATTGAGTATTAGAACATAAAGTGCTTTAATAAACCTAGGTATTACAATAGACCTAACAACAGAACTAGCATTCTTAGTAGTTTCTATAAAATAAACCAATGGGTTCAAGGGATTAAAATAGAAATCATGTGGCATGGTAAGAAGCAAGGAGAAGGATTAAGAAATCTATTCTAAAGAAAAGATTAAAAAGGGGTATGCTTATAGGATGGTGATCGAAAATATTGAGGTTGTACATAGGGTTAAGAGAGGGAACAGATAGTATGGAACTAATGGACAAGAGGATTAAGATGGAAAGTAAGAAAGGAAGATGAATAATTGACTTTTGAATATAGCCAAGTCTATAGGTACTTGTTCCAAAAAGATGATATAACGTTTGGATTAGAGATGGCATGATCGAAGTTGGAAGGACTCAAGGAAAAGACAAGACCTGAAACGATATACAACAGCTTTAGTGCAACTCTGATAATAATTGTAAAAGGAATTTAGATAAGTTATAGGTATTATTGAGAAACCCTTTTAATGAAAATCAGTAAAGGAAAACTATAAAGATTAGGATAAATTGATATCCGAAGGAGGTCAGATAGGAAATAGATTAGGAATTATGAAGAATTAAAAGAAGATGAATTTAGAATATTCGAGTTTCAAGAGCATTAGGGAAAAATCAAGTACATAATAGAATTAAGATAGTAGTAATCCTAGAGATATACCCACCGCTGAATTTTCAAGGACGAAAATTATTTAAGGGGGTAGTAATGTAACATCCTGAGTTTCAGAAAATGATAAATAAACATTAGAAATTCTAAATTGAAAGGAGATAGGCCTAAATGTGTTAGAGAAACATTCAAAAAGACTAAAAATACCCCTAAAAAGGATCTGGGAGCCCTAGAAACGTCTAGAATGGAAGAAATTACACATATGTCCTTAGGTACGGTCGCGACGCGACCGAGATTGAACTGGAAGCCATCGCGACGCGATGGAGAGGATTCTGGAACCAATAGGTCGGTGACTAAGTCGATGATCACAGCTAATAAAAGCTTGACACGTGGCACAGTCGCAACGCGACGGAGATTATGCCTTGGTCCATTGCGACGCGATGAGACCAATTTATGCCTATATATAGCTCGTCACCCCCTCATTCCAACTCGCCCCAAATCCTCTTCTCTCTCTAGCTTTCTCTCTCTAGGAACTTATAAGGAGTAGGTATGCTCTGTGCTTGCCTCTAATGAGGATCTGGCACATCAGAAAACCCTTAGCAAGTAATCCTTGAGATTGAGAAACGGAGTGAGACTTAGAGGGCCACTAAGGAGCAAGTATGCTCTGCACTTGCCTCAAATGAGGATCTTATGCATCAGAAAGCCCTTAGTAGGCCATCCTCTGAGAAGGGAGGATAAGAGTGGCCTAGTAGATTAGGAAGGAGTGTCCAGAGGTAGGAGTATAAGTAGCAGACACGGCGAGAGAGCAGAGAGTGAAAGCAATTACGACAGCCTTCTAACCGGGTAAGGAGACCTGAACCCTATCCACTATGGATTGTAGGATTAGAATAAGTGTATAACTAGGCATAGGGTGACCTAAGCCCTACTAGAGGTTGATAGTAGCAGCACCTTAGGAGAGTGGTTGTGACCGGTGATAGTTGATGACAGTTGTCAGAGGTCTATCAACCATAGGAATAATTTATTGATATCAGTGAATGGATGTTGATTGATGTGATGATAGTTCCTTATGATTGCATTATAATTGTGTGTGTAATTGCTAGTGTGTGAATTGATAACATGTCAGTAGTAGATTACCTGAGCGACAGTTGGGTTAACTCATGTGTGGATTAAGGATTGTTGATTCTTGACGATGTGTTGGCTGATCTATATGTTGATTAAGGATGATTGATAATTGATGTTGTGTTGGTTGATCTATAAGTCATTCGAGGTTGGTTGAGTATTGATAACGTGTTAGTTGATTTACAATATGCTGTAGAGGCTAGTAATTCTGCTTATGCTGGTTTGATGTAAAGTTATTAAATAATGATGGATTTGGGGTATGGTCGAAGCTATCTAACTATAAAGAGCTGTTAAATGCTGAGATAAGATGATGATGCTGACTGAGATAATGAGATGATGTGCTGAGCTGATGAATAATGAAAAGCTGATAAGGTTATGAATAATAAATTATCATATGCATGTGCTGTAATCCACCGTTGTGCACATAGGTTGTGTACGAGGCCAGGTGCCAGAGTTCGGGTACGATGTAGTCAGTATAGGACACGCTCTGCGTGGATCCTTGAGGATAGCCTGGGTCCGACGAGGCTCCTAGGTGACCAGTGATTTGGCCCCACTGTGTCGGGATGTCGGGTAGCCTGGTTATCCTAACGGGGTACTGTTGCATCATTGTTCATAGTGCCGCCCCGATATCTGTTCTTATCGAAGAGCAGGGATGCACTCTTAGGGGTAAAATGAGCAGGATAAGGGGAAGGACAACTGGCTGGCCTATCGAGGTCGCTGTTATCTATAAAGAGAAGGTGGCTAAGGTGGGGCTGCCTTTGTCATATTGTAAAACTGTGTGGCTACGTAGGCATGTAGATTTAAGCTGCATAGTTATGGGTAGTTAGGTCGAGATCCTAACTGTTGATTAGGAGATGTGTGGTTTGATCTTTCCTACGTGATATTATTCTGTTTTGCTTATGTGTGCTTGTTTTTTTATACATGAGTTCTAAATCCTACCTTCCCATTCAATAGTGCGTATAGTGCATTCTGAGTCTCCAACTCTATTTCTTGTTTTGTATCTGCTCTCGGATATTAGCAGATAACAGATGATTTAGGAGGAAAGATGGTATCGGGTGTTCCACAGCGAGTGAGTCAGAATCAATAGATGAGAAGTCCAAGTTACTGTCCTTATACACACTGTATCAGGATCCTATGGATAAGTACCTTTAGATATAAATGGACACTTCTGCCTGCTAAATAAAGTAAAAATTATTTCCACTATTTGTGTATAAACTAATATATTTAATATATTGGAAAAAAAATTGACAAGGATGTCACAAAAACTTGTAAGGTTCATTAAATGGAGTCTACCAAATGATAATTTCTTTCAGAAGGTTAAGGATAGTAAGGAAAGGAGATTGAAGCTATCACAACAAGTTATTATGGAACATCAAAAGCTGGCTTCCAGAAGATGACAAAGGGCCATTGTTGAGCATGCTGAAAGAGTTCCAGAACCTGCTCCTCCTGCTGAAAATGATGAACCTATCATCATTTCTAGAACCCGGTATGAGAATTTGATTGCTACATCTCAGAAAGTGAATCAGTAGGAAAGCATTATGAATCTTCTCATAGAACGTCTCAATCAAATACTTCCTCCCCCACCTTAAAACATTTTTCTTTATTTCGAATGTTTTGTATTAATTGTTAATTTGGTACAATTGCTCTTTTGCTCGTATTATCTTTTGAATGGTATTAAAATTTTTTTACCTTCAAATTTTTGTCTTATTATTTAATACTGTTTTGACTATGATGTGTTTTACACTCTTTTTGTCTGATGACAAAAGGGGGAGTAAAAGTAAGGTCTGATGAACACGCTTAAGTATCACATAACATGCATCATTCATCACACATAACATATTTTTGTTGCTCTGATACTCATTGGTATTCATTGGCACAACTATATTTATCATTGGTACAATGATCTCAGCATCTAGTCCTCAATGGTTATTTAAATAATATGCTCTGATACATGTATGTATTATGCAATCATGCAAATGCTCTGATACTTGGAAAATATTTGACTATATCTGAGTATGTTGAACTCAGGGGGAGACCCTTGAAATTATTTTTGAAACTAAATTGTTCATCAACCTTGGATATTTGTCATCATCAAAAAGGGGGAGATTGTTGGAACCTAAACGATTTAGAAGTTTAGACCCTCATTAATTTTGATGATAACAAAGTATTTGCAAGTGAACAATTTAACTTCTAATAAGTCTTGAAGTGTGTAGGTATTAAAATCACTCCTATATTATGTCTCACTCTAGCAAGAAGAAGAATTTCACAAGAAGATGAATACATTCCATGTATGCCTGCATCCATTTCACCCCAGCGTCTTGCTTGTAGCGAGCGTCCGGTAGTGTAATCTTATGACACGTGGTTACTCAATTGCTGCGAGCGTCCGTTTTGATTTTTGAGCGAGCATCTGGTCTTATTAATGAAGCACGTGTTGGTCACGTTTATGCTCTTTTACCTCAGCTATTCTGGAACGGAATTCGAATTTACTTTTGTGCGCTCAATTTTATGTACGAGGTATCAAAGGTGACACCTTTAGAATAAGACAAATTTGTACAAGGCAATTGTATGAAAAGCAGATAGTACCATAACGGAAATGTGTACTACTCTGATATTCTCTGAAAAGGAAGAAAATGACGTATATTCAAAATTACCTCACTCAATGATTTGGAGCTAAAATATCTGCAACGGTATTATCCTCAAGACTCCTATAAATACCTCAAGGTCTTCACTGAAGAAGGGCTAGAAACTACATTCTGAAAGAGCTATTACTCAAGTGATCAATCAAGTTTCGTGCTAAGTTTCTGGAATCCAAAGAACTGAACTTCAGCATCTTATATTCTTTTTTTTAAAAAGCTATTGTTTTGAGCTTAATCTTTTCATCCTCTCTGTGAGAGTTATTTGATTGTATTCAAAAGAAAAATCCTTTGTAAAAGTTGTATTGCCTAGTTACAGGCTTGATTCCTCAAAGGCTCGAACGTACTGAGTCGTTTTGAGAAGTTAAGTATTGTCAAGTTTGTGACAGTAGAATACTCTTAAGAAAATTTGTAATCAGTTGATTATAGTGAAAATCCTTTAGGAACGAAGGGACTAGACGTAGCTACCAGTTTAGTGGTGAACTAGTATAAATCTCCGTGTCTCTTGCTTTACGGCTTTACAATTACTTTAGTCTTGCAAAGTAAAACAAGTTTTCATAAACTTCATTTCAGCGTCCGGTTATATTTCAGCATCCGATAACGAGCAGTCTTCAAAACATAGTGTTTTTATCTTATAGTTTTCAAAAAGTTTTCAACACAGTTCAACCCCTCTTATTGTGTTCATGTTCAGTTCACTCGCGATCCTCGCGGAAAATTAATTTAATCACCTAGAAAGCCACCAACCCAAACACAACTCTGCGGTGGTCCTATCACAAAACTCCAATGCCACCGCAGGTTACAAACTGTAAACCAAACCTCTACGATGGCACAGACCCAGAAATGCCCCAAAGAAACAAGTAAACAATAGTGAAGGTCTGAGAAACGTACCTTGAGTACAAAACACTGGGTGGGAACACGAACAAATAAGACCCTCTCACGGAGAACCACCACAACAATCACAAGGAGAATGGATCAGAGGAAGGAAAGCGAATGAAAAGTGTCAAATGTGTGCCTCTCCTTCATATTTATAGAACGAGATGATGATTACTCGCATTAAATGGCACGTTGACCAAAGTGTCGCCAGGTAAAGAACTAACACGCCGCCAACGCATGAAACAAGGCCACGTTTCAAATTTGAAACGATTGAAGTGACGTGCCAGTTAGGGTTTCTGACATAGAACACCCTGGAAACCGTCACCAAGCAGAGACGCGTGTCCATCTACAGCACAATGATCGCTCCGAAGTCAACTTCGCACTCAAATGAGTTCGGAACTCTGGGTAAGTAATAAATGCCCAAAGCTTCTAGGCTTGAGTGTTCGACGATCACGATATCTGAAGTGAAATAATCCTTAACTCGAAGTCCTCAACTATCGGACATCGACTTGGGGGGCAACTATTCCAAAGTGGGCCCAGGCCCATTCCACCGAGAACCAAATCCTTAATCGACCCAATTACCTTAACCGATCTCGACCTACAAAGGCTACGGGATCTTAGCCATTCAAATCATCAACGGATTCTATTTCGCGTAACTCTTACACCACCGAGCTGACCCCAACACGCCACGTGTAACATTGTAGCTCGATCGTCCTCCACGTACTCTAAAGTCGAGACGAACCATATAAAAGGGGAACCCACAACTAAATAAGGTACGCATTCATTACATCACGCTTACCTCACCTTAGAGAGTAACTAACTTGATCATCGGAGTGCCTTTGCAGGTACCCACCTCCGCTCTCCGCCATCAACTCAGCGGCACACGGCGGCTTCAACTACTACGACAGGATCTGAGTTCTCTGCGCATAACAGATTTATTTTTTGATAGTGACACCTAAAGTATGATGATTAAATTTGCGAATAAGTAGTGTTAATGTTCTTCGCATTTTAGCATGCATAACATTTTTTGAAACCATTTTTTCACCCTTTTCAAGGTCTCTTACTACTCTTTATATCAGATTAATTTTTGCCCATGGTACTCCAAGGTAGTAATCTTTTCTTACAGTCAAGCTTTATTATTAATTACTTAGATCACCAATTTTGTTACTAACTATTTTTATTATGATCGAATTTAATTTTGATAAAACACCGAGGTAAAACCTTTGTAACTAAATATCAAAGGTTGTATTAACATATCTTTAGTGAGTTTCATTATATTAAGTATAGAGTTTAATAAATATGTACTAAAAAATTTATATGGATGTCCAATCATATCTTACTATGATGTCAAGTTGTAACATTATTTCGTAAAATACCTGCACAAATATTTACATGACCATATATGATTGAATGTCTGTATATATAAATATTTTTTACACTAACTCTGCATAGTAATTTAGTTTCTTTACTATAAAAAAAATTTTGTTTTTTAATATTCAAGTTAGTGACAATTATATGTTTAAGAACTAAATGCGAAGTTGAGATCATTTTCATTTCGCTAACCCTTCTGTAAGACAGGTATGTTCAAATATCCCCTAATCTATATTCATTGTATTTGATTCACTAGCATTAAATTAAGCCTCCAGTGAAAAAAAGCATTAAATTAAGCCTAAAGCGAGAAGAACTAATAAAATCACTGCATTAATCAAATCACTGCATTAATCCAGTATTTATATTTCACATTAATTAATCTGTGATATAATGGGTCTGTTTAGTTCAAACAATGAAAAAAGAGAAGAGGGATTTTAATGAAAAGAAAGGGCGGAGACATTTAATTTGATATTTTGTTTAGTTAAGAGAAGGGGAGGGGAAAGGAGGGGAGGGGAGGGGAGAAATTTTAATTGAGGGAAAAAATTGATTTACTTTTATATCCTTAGAATCTTTTATGTTATATTTTATATAAGAATATTTAAACAATTTTATTTTAAATGATTTAAGCTCGTTTCCTCTACAAAAAAAACCAATATTAGAGGGGAGCTAAAATTGAGTTAAAAGGGATTTTGATTCCCTTTATTTTTCTCCAACCAAACGCTACCTAAGACTTAGATGACACCTTTCGCTATTTTTTTTTGATATGTGAGCAGTTTCTTATCATCGAAACAGAGAGAAGGAGAAGAAAGTTTCTTCATTGAACAATTGGTTAATCTAATAACTAACTATTACATTGTAGTTTATATACATGTAAACTGAGTAACCGTCACCTAACCACTATTAACTAACTCTAGTTAGTTAAATAATAAACCACACTAACTAAGGTTAAGTTACATATGGTAATACCCTCCCTTAAGTTGGACTATGTAAGTTACAAAGTCCTAACTTGGATACAAAAGATGTAAAGGAAGTAGCATGCAATGGTTTTGTAAACACATCGGCCAGCTGAGAAGCGAATGGAACCGGGAGTAGATGAATTACACCTTTCTGAATTCTTTCTCGAACCACATGACAATCAATTTCTATATGCTTGGTTTTCTCATGAAATGTAGGGTTATATGCAAGATAAATAGCTGATTTGTTGTCACAATAAACTGCAAAAGGAGCAGAAAATTGGACTTTCAAATCAGCTAAAAGATAATGCAACCATTGAATCTCACATGAGAGGCTAGCCAATGCTCTATACTTAGCCTCAGAGGAGGACCGGGAAACCGTGTTCTATTTCTTCGATTTCCAAGAAATAAGTGAGGCACCAAGAAACACGCAATTGCCAGTGATGGACTTTTGAGAATCCAAACAGCAGGCCCAATCTGAATCAGCGAAACCAGAAAGTTGTAGATTATTAGAAGTTGGGAAGAACAAGCCTTGTGAAGGAGCAGTTTTGAGATACCGAAGAACTCTAGTTGCAGCTTGGACATGAGAATGAAGTGGTTTGGATACATATTGACTAAGTTGTTGTACTGAAAATGCAATATCGGGCCTGGTTGTGGTGAGATAAAGGAGCCACCCAATAAGGCGCCTATAAGCTGAAACATTAGAATAAGGATTACTGCCTGCACTACGAAGCTTGACAGTTGGATCAGAAGGTGTGCTTGCTGGTTTGACTGCCAAGAAACCACTATCTTCAAGCAATTCCAAAGTGTATTTGCGCTGGTTAAGGACAATTCCATTACTTGATCTTGCAACCTCAAGACCAAGAAAAAATCTCAAAGGACCAAGTTCCTTAACTTTTAAATTTGTCATCTAAAACTTGCTTTACAAATTTGATCTCAGACATATTATTGCTGCTAATACTATGTCATCAACATAGACTAGCAAGGCTATGATGGAAGAATCCGAGGCTTTCACAAACAAGGAATGGTCTACCTGAGATTGTGAATAACCAAGAGACAAAAGAGTAGTGGTGAGCTTGTGATTCCATTTGAGACTAGCTTACTTGAGACCATATAAAGATTTGTGTAATCTACAAACTTTTTTACTCATGTCATGATGAGAAGAAGATAAACCGGGTAGAAGACACATATACACCTCCTCACTTAAGTCTCCATGGAGAAAGACATTGTTAACATCCAGTTGCTCTAAAAACTAGCCCTTTGCAGTAGCTAAAGCTAGAAGAATTCTAATAGTAGTTAACTTTGCAACTGGATTAAAAGTCTCAAAATAGGCTACACCTTCCAATTGTGTGAAACCTTTGGCAACAAGCCTTGCCTCGTGCCTCTCAATAGTGCCATCAGCATGGTATTTAGTTTTGTACACCCATTTGTAACCAATTGGGGTTTTTCCAGGGGGAAGCTCTGTAATGGACCATGTTTTGTTCAAAGCAAGAGCATCAAGTTCAACTTGCATAGCCTTCTGCCAGGCTTGAAGGAAAGTCTTAGGCTCAAGATTAGTAGTAACTACTAAGCAAAAATTTTTATAGGCAGAGGAACATTTTTGGTAAGATAAAACAGAAAATAAAGGATAGGAAGAAGAGTAATCAATACCTGAAGCATGATCAGTCCAGCTAGACAAACTACAATGGTAATCTGCCAAAAAACTGGGTTTGTTTCTAATTATGTTTGAATGTCGTGGAACAGTGGTGGATTGAACAGGTGCAGAATTATCAAGCTGATTTGGTACATACTAAGGTGATGGAACAACATTAGTGGATTGAATAATGGGAGCAGAATTAAGGATATGAGGATTATCAAGACCAGCTGAGGGACTAACAGCAGGCAGAGGAACAAAATTATCAGAAGCTGTAACAGTAGGCACTGTGACACCCTCTACCCCGTCATGGCATTTTAGCAATGTAAGAAGGAAAGAACAAGAAATAAAATTTTGATCCAAGTAAAAGCTTTTCATTTCAAATAAGGTAGGGCTGTCACTCTCAACTTGCGGAAATCAAACATAGTACAAGAGGGAAAACATCAAAAGGAGATAAACCCAAGGTTCCCCGATGTCACATTAATTCAGAGCTTCTCCCTAATTAATACAACAACAAAAAATACAATAACTTGTTCAAAACAAAAATAAGTCTTCTATCTATTCCAACGAGCCATCACGATAACCCATCGGCATTAACACCCTCAACACCTGCAGTCTCATCATCTATACATACCCAATGGGATATGCATAGCCACAAAAGGGGTTAGTCATCATAACCTCAAATAGTACATACAGTGAAGGAAATCAGTGAACAATGCGCAATATAACAACAATTCCAATGACCACATCTAATCACCAGTACTACAACATCAACCACGACATAAAGATGTTACCACAACAATTAAATATCACATGCCACAACATCAACCACAACATTAAAGTACACCACCAAAAACTAAACAACCAGGCATGTTATCATGTAAAATGATATATTTCTAGGACCATAACTATATGCATGTGGATCCATTTATAACGCAGGTCGGATACCTTGCCCGCTTCGAATACCATGTCCGTAATGCCCCAATAACGACAGATCGGATACCACGCCCGATCACGGATACCTTGCCTGATTTGCCACATTAACAAAGAGGACCGAACCTTGCGATCCGCCACGATACCTTGCCCGATTCGCCTTTTTTAACCGTAGAGGACCGAAACCTCGCCGTCACGGGATACCTTGCCCGACACGCCTACTAAGAAAAACAACAACAATGCCGACACCATGATGCATGAACATAACCAAATGCGGTGTCTAACAACAACAACTTCTATCGCAATATCCTCGATAGGACAACAACAACAACTTCAAGACACGGGGCAATACATTAACGATCGCTTTCAATCAACAAGAGAATAAATCAACACTTAGCCAATTTAGTTTAAGCACATAACACTTAAATAAATCATCAATTTAAACGATTAGTCAATTCGGCAAGAACGGAATTAGGCGTCTTAGACAATTCTTAGGCATTCTACATAGGTCTTACAACATCAGATAAAGAACGGGAATCTAGGGAAAAGTGACAACACAACTCACACACAAAGCTGCCATCGACGCAAGGCCTTTGGCGCAGAGTGGGCGCTGGCGCCACTGCCTTACAAATAGTAAAATGGTAGTCCCCACTGCTCTGGGACCAAACGCCGCACCATTATGTCCCATAATACATAATTAAGCATAATCTAGAGTCCTTTGATCCATACTTAGTCCCTACAAATTTATAAAATTCGAAAGGTGGTTCTTTAACTATTTAAGTTCAACACCTAATAATTTTCGACAGAAAATTCTGCATAATCTACTTAGCCATTACTATCAGTACTCAAACGTCATCTTGACACCACGAAAATTCATTATCAAAACATAACCAACTCATGTATCAATTATTCTAGATGATTAATCCTAACTTAGCCGATTTTAACTCCATTTTTAGCCTCATAAGAATTCTGTTTTTAAAGTATAACATTACCTTCTAATTCCCTACAACAACAACTAGTTGAGTTAGGCAATTCATTAACTTGCACATGATATCAGTGTCAATACCAAGGCACAACGACACAAATCATATAGTATATCTTCAAAGTTTGTAGGATTCATGCCATAGCAATTTGCAACAACAACCAAAAACTCAGAAATCCATGAACATCAAAGAGGTCATCAAGAGTAACAATCATATAATAAGTCAAGGCTCAATCACCATACCAAAACCATCTATCAAATGAATTTATCACATTACATTACGGTAGGTATCACAAATCGAAGATTATTATCCAAGGGTTCAAGTATTTTCCTATCACGGTGGTGATAGTACTCATTTACTGTTACCGCTCGAGGCGTAGGGGTCTTGGGACACCCCTATTGCTCACTCAAATTCCATACACTCACTAGATGAGAAACAACTACCCCTTACCTTAAGAGAATTTCGTGCTCCTATAGTAGGTTGAGAGAACTCCAAGATTCTTCCTTAGCGACTTTCTTAATCAAAAACACAAGAGCAAAGGATATAAGAATGATAAACCAGAATTTTGGAACCCTAATGATGATTAAGAACTGATCCTCGGTCAAGAAGGCTTACCTTAAACTAATCTCCTCAATGGACATAGGAGAATGACAGTGATACTAGTCTTCAATTCGAGTTTCTATGCACAAGCTCTATCCAAGAACACCCTAGAGCAGAAATAGCAAAGAGAAGAAGAAGAAAGTGGTTTTTCTGGTGAAACACTTTGTGGGCAGTTTAGAGAATGTGGTTAGAGTAAAAACTGAGGCTTAGTTGGTGGTTCATAACCCTAACATGTAATCTTAGTGAATTGGGTCGAGTTTGGGTCCAATGGGTCAGATTCCACGTGCCAAAACGCGTCAAAACATAAAAAAATCGTGTGACAGCATGGTGCCAGTAGGCGCCTGGCGCCTGGAATAGGCGCCTGGCGCAGGCTCTCGGTGATCCTGGGCGCCTGTGCTTGAGTCTGGGCGCTCTGCGCCACTGTTTCAATGTTTTGGCCGTATCTGGAGCTACAGATGTCTGATTGAGGCATTCTTGGTGTCGTTGGAAAGCTAAGAGAATTTTCTACAATTTTCTCTCTAATAGGCTTACCGATATTCGGACTCTAACAGGATCAAACATGCAGTTGAAATATACTATAATATTCCTAGGTGTTACGCTTGCGTTGTATTGACTCCAGAGAGCATATCTAGAGTTGTAGGTATCGAAATCGAGTCGAACTAAAGCCAACTAAAAGATAAAAGATAACGCTACAACTTTATTGAAGTGACTTAAATCCAATTGAGTTGTTAAGAGGTTAGAAAATGGGGAATACGGTGACTGAAATAACTAAACATAGGAATAAATGTACATCTAGATACTCAATCGGCTGAAGGAATGGTAAAACATATGAAACCCATCCCAAGCAACTATAAGCATGTTCTAATACCCTAAGACATATCCTAATCTTGAAGGATGAAAAAAAAATCTGGGCTGTTACAATTCTACCCCCCTTAAAAGAATTTCGTCCTCGAAATTTCGACAAATGTTAATGACTTAATCTCCTATCCTAGCGTCTTCAAGGTTATTAAGGCAACTTCCCTATTAGTCCTTCCGAATGTCTCTAGGGTTATCAGGGTAAGGTAACTAACCCCTACTTATAAATATATCCATCTAACTATGATAGTCTACACCACTAATCTTATTTATCCATGTCGATCACCTTTGCTTCGGTCACTGGCGATAAGTTATTGGGTGGCCATCCCTCCTACTTGTCTAGCCGAGTAACCAGAGCAACAACAATCAGACATGTCATTTACTAGCACTTCTATAAGGATCTCTGATAGGGGCTTGAGCGTAAAAATGTTGGTACCTCACAGTTACCCTCAAGCTCTATTAAAGTTCCTCCCTATTTGTTATTACCATAATCTCAAGGCTACTCACGATAATCTACCTTGTATCTAACAGTACTACCCATATCAACCACCCACTATTTACTATCATAGTATATCCCCGAAGCTAACTCTCGTGGCCTATCGCCTAATCTAAAATGGGGGATCTAACGCATCTAACGTAACAATCTAGTTCATACTCAGTGTTAATAGTCAACTATGGTTTAGCCCACACTTCTACCTATCACAACCCAAGAACAAACATTCAAAGCAAATGGGGCAAGAACCAATTGGGCAACTGGAAATCCTCTCAATGCGGCATATACCTTGAATGAGGTTCTCTAACTCAGATGCTTCTGCTCCTGCGAGGGTGAAGACTCGGCCAGTGGACTTTATCTTGTTAGCTTGGGGCTTCTGAGGCGTACTCCCACTAGCTGGTTCAGGCTTAACTCCCTTACAGTCTCTGCAGATATGGCCTGGCTTATGGCACTTGCAACCTATGACTTTAGTTTCCTGGCACTCACTAATGTAGTGACCCTGGCTACCCTTCAGACTAGAAGACACTTCTCCAAAGAAAATCTCCCATTGAACAGCTTCCAGCTGATAGCAACTTTAGCTTTTCCAAGCGTTAGCAAGTGTCATCCCACCAATGTTCACCGCTTCATTAATTTGAATGTAGCGAATGCCACCTTCTGAGCATCCGTGCAAGTCATCCCTCGTAACAATTTTCTCCATCCCACAAATCCAATGTGGTGCTCATCCCGGTCGAACGTCCCTTCACATCAATCAAGCTTCCAACAACGTCGAAGACAACATGGTTACTCGTTCTTCATCCCTTCTCACTTAGGCGGTCAAGAAATGAATCACCACTAAGTAAAGTCCTAAAATCTCATACCATCATCTATTCTAACATAGATAATCATACAAGAGTACACAGAGATTACATGATAGACACATACCATGGCCTCAAGAACAAGCCGAGCTCGATACCACTAAATGTGACACCTCTACCCCACATGGCATTTTAGCAATGTAAGAAGGAAAGAACAAGAAATAAAATTTTGATCCAAGTAAAAGCTTTTCATTTCAAATAAGGTAGGGTCATTACTCTCAACTTATGAAAATCAAACATAGTACAAGAGGGAAAACATCAAAAGGAGATAAACCCATGGTTCCCAGATGTCACATTAATTCGTAGCTTCTCCTAATTAATACAACAACAAAAATACAATAACTTGTTCAAAACAAAAATAAGTCTTCTATCTATTCCAACGAGCCATCCACGATAACCCATCGGCATTAACACCCTCAACACCTGCAGTCTCATCATCTATACATACCCAATGGGATATGCATAGCCACAAAAGGGGTTAGTCATCATAACCTCAAATAGTACATACAGTGAAGGAAATCAGTGAACAATGCGCAATATAACAACAATTCCAATGACCACATCTAATCACCAGTACTACCACATCAACCACGACATAAAGATGTTACCACAACAATTAAATATCACATGCCACAACATCAACCACAACATTAAAGTACACCACCAAAAACTAAACAACCAGGCATTTTATCATGTAAAATGATATATTTCTAGGACCATAACTATATGCATGTGGATCCATTTATAACGAGGCTGGGATACCTTGCCTGTAACATCCCAATTTTTAGGAAAATTATTTTATAGTTCCGACTACTTAAAAATAATTCATAGAAATTGATCACCTCAATGGTTTGTTAAAAGTATGAGGAACAACAAAGATTTATTGTAAACAATTTACTGTTTTAGTAATTAATTCAGATTAACAGACAGTGTAGACGTATACTGTTTTTAATATGAATTAATATCGAAAAATGTGAAAGATTTTTACTTGATTAAAGAAAATTATTTTATTGAAAGAGAAATAATTTTCAGGATGTAATAAATATTTTCAAGTCATAGTTTGATTTTTCATGGTTTAGTTATTGTATTAATTGTCTGTTTTATGTCATATTTAATATGACTATTATTTTAAAGAATTTATCTTGATAATTTTATTATTTGAATAATGTCTATATGATAAGAGAAATTGAAATTAGTGATCCTCACTAATTTGCAGTTTTTATTACGCTGCGAGAATTCTGTTGGATTCTGCCGTAGATAGGCTATTGTGTGTGTTTATAACTGAAACATGCACAAACGTGATCCAAATTTTATAAAATTTGAGATCTTAGTATTTTCCAATATTTAGGATTTATTGTAATTTTTGTAGAATTTTTGGGCATCATAAAATATTTAGTGTATTTTCTATGGCCAGAGACTGCCTAATTGCGACGTTTCGGTTCGCATTTCGAGAAAACGAGATACATGGATACTTTTCTTATGCTGCGAGGAACATTTGTGATTTTTGGGTGTGGGGTTATAATTAGAATTATTTTTGGGAGTTTTTAGTATTAAAACCTAATATACGCGTAACGCCGCGCACCCGGTTGACCGAGAACGCGACGAAACGAAAATATCTCCAGATTAGGGCACATGGGCGAATTACTCAGCCACTAGGGGGGCTGAACTTGCTTTTAATCATGACATTTACAAGTGTCAAGGTGTGATTGGTCATTAAGTAAATGGTAGGTAGTTAATTTAGTTAGGTTATGACTTAATTAGTTAGTTTCTAACTAAATGAATCTTTCCTTCCACTCCTACCCCTAAAATTTCGTGGTCATCATCCTCTTGGGCTGAAGCTTCACTCATTCCTTCCATTGGTGAAAGACTTGAGAAAAAAAAAACTAGAGAAAGAAAGCTTTGGTTTTGGAAGATTTTGGAGAACAAAGTGTGCTTTCTTGCTTCCTTTCATCTCCACTCTTGTTCAGTCTTCATCTCTACTCTTGGTAAGCTCCATAAACCTTTCCTCATCTCTTTTGGGTTCCATGATATGATTTTTGATGGATTCAAGAGTTATTTGAAGTTAAAAAGCTTGTTTTTGGCTAGTATTGCATGACTAGTTCCATAACCCTTTGTTTTCCTCCATGATTAAGCATGATTAGAGTATTTAAAAAAATTTGGGAACCCTAACCCTATGTTGGCCGAACCTAAGGGCTGCTGGAAGCCTTGGTTTTGATTTGTTTTTATTAATTTGGAGTTAGTTCTTATGGGGTTATAAGTGGTATGTTTGGAAACTAGTCATATATGTATAGTTTACAAAGTTTTGAAAAAATAAATTTGGATTATTGAGGGCTGGAACCGTGGCCCATTGAGATAGTTTTGATGATGTTTTTATTTGTTCCTAAGTGCATCAAAGTGATTTGGAAGTTGGTTTTGATTAGGACTTTAAATCTATAAAGATTTGTAAGTTTAAAGCTTTGAAAAATTGTTTGAAACAAAATGAATTTGGGGCTGTTTTGGGGCTTCCAAAACAGTGGCTTATGATTAAATTTTGGGTGAGTTCTAACTTGTTTTTAAGTGTATTAAAGTGGTGAATAAGTTTGGTTTTGATAAGAAGTTTTGATTGAATGAAGTTTGTAAGATTTTGATGTTAAAAGGTTTGAAATTTGGAGTTGTATTGGAAGCTTTGAAACCGTGGCCTCCAAGGATGTTTTGTAACTTGTTCTTGACTTGTATTTATGCTTGAAAATAGTTGTAAAAGTGGTTGATGATTTGATTTAGCAAAACAATTCAAAGAAGTATGATTTTAGGAAAAGTTTGAGTTTATGTTTCGAGAATTGTTTTGAACTTGTAATAGAATTGTTTCTAAAATTTTGTGACATGTTTTAGTGCTTTGAAAAATGGTTCAAAGTTGGCAAAACACTATTCATTTGGTAAAAACACTATTCCAATTGGTAAATTTTGGTTTAGCCATTTTTCTAAGTGTGTTGCTTTTGTAAAAGCTTGAAAACTTGCATGGTTTGAATTTGTTTCATGGCATATGATTAGGTGTGATCCAAATAGGTTAAGTTGGAAAGATTTTAGGCCCTTTTTAGGACTAAAACCGTGGCTGCCCTAGAGTCATAGGACTTGGGTTTTTGGTTCTAATTTTGTTAAGTTTGTGTTGTTAAGGTTCGTGCTTAGGGTACGCGCGAGGTGCGACTTGACGATGGTTTTGAATTTACCTTGCTTGGATTGTTAAAGTGCCCAAGGTAAGGGAAATTCTTAAATAATGAGTTTGGGCTTTTCGCCTTGTGTGTTGTTTGTTTGATTGTTGATAGATTGTGTGGTAGTACTTGTAGTATTACTATGTGCTGTTGAGATATTGTAGCATGAACTGCTATGTTTTGATTTGCCCCTGTGTGGCAAGACTGAATTGTATTGTGTTGCTTAAATCATACTTGATTGATTTAATTGGACTTGAAATTGATTTGAAATTGATGATATGTTCTTGGCCCTGCGTGGCATTATGATTTGTATTGTGTTCCTTGAATCACCTTGGATTTCATTGGAACTTGGTATTGATTTGGAATATGAAAAAAGATTATTGTTGTAATGGATTAATTAACAATGCGTTGATCGATCGCTATTGGTTGACGATTTACATCCAGAACTCGATGCGATTCCACGTTTCTAATTTTGATTTCAGAAATGATTGTTAAGGGCATTTTGATTTAAAAGTAAGCGTGAGGGTTTTAGTACAACTAGCCAAAGCTTGCAAGGAAATTTCTATAGAATAATAGTAGAGAAAAGAATTTGAAATAAATAGTACAATTTATAAAACTGGTTGAGTTAAATAATGCGCCTAGGAAAATTCTGGCTAGGAAAGATTTGGTAATTAAGAGTGTTCGCACCACTTCTCTTTCCTGGGAATTCTTCCAGTGTGTTATTTAGCACAACTAGGGTTTCAACGACCTAGAACTAAAAAGTATTTTCAGATACATAGGAGTGATACAAGAACTGAGAAGGAGATTTCATAGATCGGGATTTCGAAAGAATAAAACATAGGGAACCTAGTGTTCCTATTGAGCATATGGGCCATGTGTCCTGTGCTGGGGCTTAATGTCCTGCTTGCGTGCACTTTTTCTTGATTAAGGATTGGACCTAGTGTTTCGTATGGCATGCCTAGTATCTTAACCTAAAAGTTGAGCCCAGTGTTCCGCATTACGTGCCTAGAGTTCAGATCTAAGATTGGGACTAGCGTTCCGCAATTGAACACCCGGACTTTGTGTCCTGTGTTGAACTCTTAGTTAATTGAGATTTGGAAACCCACTAAGTTGAGTGAGTGAGGGTTCGTCGATCTGCATTGATTAATTAAAGCATTACTTGGGCGTTCACTACGGTGAACATGCCATATTGTTGAATTTGTTGGATATCAGTTGGGCGTTCACTACGGTGAACATGCCATATTGTAGAAATTGTTGGATATCACTCAGGCGTTCACTACGGTGAGCATGCCATATTGTTGAATTTGTTTGGATGTGTACTAACCATTGAGCATCGGCACTCGGAGCGTTTGAAAGTCTTAAAGACTTCAAAAGACGAGTTGTCACTTCATGCCAAATACCCAAAGTCCTTTTGGTGACTAGTGGTAGCCAAGTCCTTTGGTGACTAGTGGTAAATAATGGCTTTCTTTGAATACCCGAGGTCCTTTTGGTGACCAAAGGTAGGCAACCCTCTATTGGTAGGGAATTTCGCTTTCGAATACCCGAGGTCCTTTGGTGACCAAAGGTAGGCAACCCTCTATTGGTAGGAATTTTGTTTGGGCGTAGGAAAATTCCTCGTCATCTTCTTTGGACCTTATTTAAGGCTGCAGGTGTATACACAAATTCGTCATACTGCATTGGCATACATGACTATCCACATCTTGATATGTGACGATTGATTATAGTTTTGTTGTTTGACTTGCCTGCTCACATGCAATGGTTGATATTGTAGTGACTTGATTGTTGATCTGTTGGTTGTTTTGTTTGCTCACATGCAATGCTTGATATACCATGCTGATTGTGTGCGGTCTATTAAGTATGTATATGTATATAAAAGCGTGTTGTTGTATTATATATGTATATATTGTTTGCATGTGAGATAGCCTATGATAAACTCGTGGACAAAGGATTTACCCTTGCACTGTTGTTGGATTGGATGTCCTTATGGATGTCACTTCCAGATGGAGTTTGGTAGCTGTTGCAGCTTCGCTTTTCAGGAGCATTGAAGATTGAGCGAGTGGAGGAAGATTCCTCTGAGTACTTCGTGTTTGGTCTTGCTGAGCTGTTTCTCAGTAAGAGTTATAGTTGTTGGCCAGCTTAGCTTATGGTTTTGTATTGTTTGTTTTGTAATTATTCTTTTCAGAAAATCTCGCCTTAGTGCGAAATGATTATGTTATGTGAAGTATTATTTTGTGATGCATTATACTCTGATAATTGCAAAAGTTTGAATTGGCATCATTTAGAAAACTTTAGTACTCTATGTCTCATTTTGAAAAGGGTTTCAAAGGAAATAAAATGAAAAAAAAAACTTACTCCTATTTTTCCATTGCGAAATACATAAGAGTACTCTTTAACTAAAAGCATACAAGCATTTAATATTTTCAAAGATCGATTGGGTTGCCTGATGGCGCTCGGAATCGGGTGTTACAATGGTGGTATCAGAGCAGTTTGGTTCTAACCGGACCGCTTTGTCTAAGCTGGCCTAGATTGTTGGGGATTGTCGGGTATAAGTTTATTATGCCTAGGTTATGTGAATCTTGTTTGTGATTGTCTGTAATGTTTCCTAGTTGAAACAGGTTTGATATTGTGTGAAATTGTGTGCAATCATCTCAGATGATTGAATTGTTGTGGGGATTTTGGTTAGTTTACTTCATAAAAATTCGATGCCTTCGGGGCGAACAAGTCTTTTTGCTAGTGCTAGTAACTTAGTTGTGAATCACGTAATTCGAGTGATAGTCTGGATAGCAACTATTGTCGCACAACAGATCGCCGTGGAGAATCAACACGATTGGCTAAGACAACGAACGGAGGAGCAAGCTATTAGAGGTCCAGTTAAGCCAGATTATCAGGGCAAAGGACAAAGAAGAAGACAACAACAAGGAACATCTTATTTCCATCCTCAGGGAAATCACACAATCAGAATTGTTCTGTGGCGTTGGCTATTGGGAATGGCCAGGAGTTGAAGTGGAACTGTCATCAATGTGGAAGCAAGGAATAGTTAGCTGAAGAATACTCATTGAACGACTGACTATGCTGTAACTGCAAGAAGCCAGGATGTTTTTCTAAAGACTATCAATTGCCACATGTGGATCAACTGCAGATGCTGCGAAAGTTGCATGCCCAGCTACTGGAGGATATGTCTACATGATAGACAAAAGAGGGAATCACAAGCATCGATAGCCGAAGACGCACTACTTCAACGGTGAAGATGAGGAGCACAACGTTAACAGTAACCAACCAAGGAAAGATTATGCTTAAACTGCAAGGAATTGGGATATCTGTCCAGAGACTGTAAAGTACCACGAGCTAAGTGTATTGTCAACAATGTGGAAACTACAAGACCAACCACTAAGGGACATGTCTACACCCCAAGTAGAGCAAAGAACTCATCATTTGAAGACTTCCTCTCAAGAAATGCGACACAATGGAGATGAGCGGGCCGAGATTTACGAGAGAGATTATCCATAGGTGATGCTATAATTATCGTACTATATATATTATGGTGTGTGCGTGGTTCTAAATATAGACCACATAAGTGTTTTAACTTTGTGACGTATTTTATTATTATATTAGATTACAAAATCCAAATTTATAAGATACTTTTCGTATTACAATATATGTGATTATGATTATTGTATAATTAATTGTAATTATTTTGTAAGCGTATTTCTTATATGCGAATATTCTAGAGCACGTTGAATCAAATTCCTCTTGATAATTTATTTTCCGTGATTTGTCACCAACCGAGCAACCGATTACGCGATTACCCTGACACTGCAAATTGGTGCGATGCAGAAACCGTGAGGGCTAAGTCAAGAGAACATTTTGGAGTAGGTGAGACTTAGTGGAAGGAATATGGTGCATGATGACTATTTATTGGACATTTTAAAGAATCCTATCCCACCTTGTCTTGTTCTTAAACACATTGATGGCTTAGTAGAATTTTTAGGGTGGGGGTCACTTTTCCTTCCTTTCTTTCTTGCCGATTTCGTCCCATTAACAAGGGGGGATGTGAGTCCATTATTAGTGTTGATATTGGAAGACATCTAAGATTCCTTCCTTATCTTTTCTTGTGAGTTATCTTATTTTCATTGACCATTGGCCAACCACACTTATATATAATGGGAGAGGAGTTTTTTTTCATTCTTAGTTTGAAGTGTGATGAGTTTTAGAGTGAGAAAAACCAAACCTTCATCTTCTTGTTTCTCCTGCAAACCGCGAGCCTTAGGATGATTTTTGTGATGGATCCTCTCACATTTCTGAATGTAATAATGTTGTTAGTGATTTTGTGGTTGTTAATCGTGGCAATCCTTCTCTGTCTTCATGTTTCTAAACCGCGGGTTCCTGGAACGTTTTAGAGTTTCGTTGATGTGAGCATGTAGCTGTAACCCAGTGTCGTCGTGGCTATGTTCGTGACTGTACGTGTTCGTGACCGTGTTCGTGATTGTGTTCGTGATCGTAGATTGGAATAAAGCGTCATTCGCGAGGACTTCTTCAACATGGACGTGCAGTATTGTGTTTTGTAAACGTTTAAGTTGATGATGTAGTGCCTTACTTTAGTAAGGATATATGGATAAAATGTATGCTTTGGGTTTGAATGTTTGAGTGTAATAATTATTAGGTTGTATTGAATTTCAAAGTTCAAATTTATGGTATGTTAACTTATAATTTTCCTAATTTTGATTTTTGTTTTGGTTTGTAAATGAATTTTCGGGGACGAATTTTTTTTAAGGAGGATGGTAATGTAACATCCCAATTTTTAGGAAAATTATTTTATAGTTCCGACTACTTAAAAATAAATCATAGAAATTGATCACCTCAATGGTTTGTTAAAAGTATGAGGAACAACAAAGATTTATTGTAAACAATTTACTGTTTTAGTAATTAATTCAGATTAACAGACAGTGTAGACGTATACTGTTTTTAATATGAATTAATATCGAAAAATGTGAAAGATTGTTACTTGATTAAAGAAAATTATTTTATTGAAAGAGAAATAATTTTCAGGATGTAATAAATATTTTCAAGTCATAGTTTGATTTTTCATGGTTTAGTTATTGTATTAATTGTCTGTTTTATGTCATATTTAATATGACTATTATTTTAAAGACTTTGTCTTGATAATTTTATTATTTGAATAATGTCTATATGATAAGAGAAATTGAAATTAGTGATCCTCACTAATTTACAGTTTTTATTACGCTGCGAGAATTCTGTTGGATTCTGCCGTAGATAGGCTATTGTGTGTGTTTCTAACTGAAACATGCCCAAACGTGATCCAAATTTTATAAAATTTGAGATCTTAGTATTTTCCAATATTTAGGATTTATTGTAATATTTGTAGAATTTTTGGGCATCAGAAAATATTTAGTGTATTTTCTATGGCCAGAGACTGCCTAATTGCGACGTTTCGGTTCGCATTTCGAGAAAACGAGATACATGGATACTTTTCTTATGCCGCGAGGAAAATTTGTGATTTTTGGGTGTGGGGTTATAATTAGAATTATTTTTGGGAGTTTTTAGTATTAAAACCCTAATATACGCGTAACGCCGCGCACCCATTTGAGCGAGAACGCGACGAAACGAAAATATCTCCAGATTAGGGCACATGGGCGAATTACTCAGCCACTAGGGGGGCTGAACTTGCTTTTAATCATGACATTTACAAGTGTCAAGGTGTGATTGGCCATTAAGTAAATGGTAGGTAGTTAATTTAGTTAGGTTATGACTTAATTAGTTAGTTTCTAACTAAATGAATCTTTCCTTCCACTCCTACCCCTAAAATTTCGTGGTCATCATCCTCTTGGGCTGAAGCTTCACTCATTCCTTCCATTGGTGAAAGACTTGAGAAAAAAAAAACTAGAGAAAGAAAGCTTTGGTTTTGGAAGATTTTGGAGAACAATGTGTGCTTTCTTGCTTCCTTTCATCTCCACTCTTGTTCAATCTTCATCTCTACTCTTGGTAAGCTCCATAAACCTTTCCTCATCTCTTTTGGGTTCCATGATATGATTTTTGATGGATTCAAGAGTTATTTGAAGTTAAAAAGCTTGTTTTTGGCTAGTATTGCATGACTAGTTCCATAACCCTTTGTTTTCCTCCATGATTAAGCATGATTAGAGTATTTAAAAAAATTTGGGAACCCTAACCCTATGTTGGCCGAACCTAAGGGCTGCTGGAAGCCTTGGTTTTGATTTGTTTTTATTAATTTGGAGTTAGTTCTTATGGGGTTATAAGTGGTATGTTTGGAAACTAGTCATATATGTATAGTTTACAAAGTTTTGAAAAAAATAAATTTGGATTATTGAGGGGCTGGAACCGTGGCCCATTGAGATAGTTTTGATGATGTTTTTATTTGTTCCTAAGTGCATCAAAGTGATTTGGAAGTTGGTTTTTGATTAGGACTTTAAATCTATAAAGATTTGTAAGTTTAAAGCTTTGAAAAATTGTTTGAAACAAAATGAATTTGGGGCTGTTTTGGGGCTTCCAAAACAGTGGCTTATGATTAAATTTTGGGTGAGTTCTAACTTGTTTTTAAGTGTATTAAAGTGGTGAATAAGTTTGGTTTTGATAAGAAGTTTTGATTGAATGAAGTTTGTAAGATTTTGATGTTAAAAGGTTTGAAAATTTGGAGTTGTATTGGAAGCTTTGAAACCGTGGCCTCCAAGGATGTTTTGTAACTTGTTCTTGACTTGTATTTATGCTTGAAAATAGTTGTAAAAGTGGTTGATGATTTGATTTAGCAAAACAATTCAAAGAAGTATGATTTTGGGAAAAGTTTGAGTTTATGTTTCAAGAATTGTTTTGAACTTGTAATAGAATTGTTTCTAAAATTTTGTGACATGTTTTAGTGCTTTGAAAAATGGTTCAAAGTTTGCAAAACACTATTCATTTGGTAAAAACACTATTCCAATTGGTAAATTTTGGTTTAGCCATTTTTCTAAGTGTGTTGCTTTTGTAAAAGCTTGAAAACTTGCATGGTTTGAATTTGTTTCATGGCATATGATTAGGTGTGATCCAAATAGGTTAAGTTGGAAAGATTTTAGGCCCTTTTTAGGACTAAAACCGTGGCTGCCCTAGAGTCATAGGACTTGGGTTTTTGGTTCTAATTTTGTTAAGTTTGTGTTGTTAAGGTTCGTGCTTAGGGTACGCGCGAGGTGCGACTTGACGATGGTTTTGAATTTACCTTGCTTGGATTATTAAAGCGCCCAAGGTAAGGGTAATTCTTAAATAATGAGTTTGGGCTTTTCGTCTTGTGTGTTGTTTGTTTGATTGTTGATAGATTGTGTGGTAGTACTTGTAGTATTACTATGTGCTGTTGAGATATTGTAGCATGAACTGCTGTGTTTTGATTTGCCCCTGTGTGGCAAGACTGAATTGTATTGTGTTGCTTAAATCATACTTGATAGATTTAATTGGACTTGAAATTGATGATATGTTCTTGGCCCTGCTTGGCATTATGATTTGTATTGTGTTCCTTGAATCACCTTGGATTTCATTGGAACTTGGTATTGATTTGGAATATGAAAAAAGATTATTGTTGTAATGGATTAATTAACAATGCGTTGATCGACTGCTATTGGTTGATTTAATTACATCAGTAAATCGATGCGATTCCACGTTTAATTTTGATTTCAGAAATGATTGTTAAGGGCATTTTGATTTAAAAGTAAGCGTGAGGGTTTTAGTACAACTAGCCAAAGCTTGCAAGGAAATTTCTATAGAATAATAGTAGAGAAAAGAATTTGAAATAAATAGTACAATTTGCGAAAACGGTTGAGTTAAATAATGCGCCTAGGAAAATTCTGGCTAGGAAAGATTTGGTAATTAAGAGTGTTCGCACCACCTCTCTTTCCTGGGAATTCTTCTAGTGTGTTATTTAGCACAACTAGGGTTTCAACGACCTAGAACTACAAAGTATTTTCAGATACATAGGAGTGATACAAGAACTGAGAAGGAGATTTCATAGATCGGGATTTCAAAAGAATAAAACATAGGGAACCTAGTGTTCCTATTGAGCATATAGGCCATGTGTCCTGTGCTGGGACTTAATGTCCTGCTTGCGTGCGCTTTTTCTTGATTAAGGATTGGACCTAATGTTTCATATGGCGTGCCTAGTATCTTAACCTAAAAGTTGAGCCCAGTGTTCCGCATTACGTGCCTAGAGTTTGATCTAAGATTGGGACTAGTGTTCCACAATTGAAAACCCGGACTTTGTGTCCTGTGTTGAACTCTTAGTTAATTCAGATTTGGAAACCCACTAAGTTGAGTGAGTGAGGGTTCATCGATCCGCATTGATTAATTAAAGCATTACTTGGGCGTTCACTACGGTGAACATGCCATATTGTTGAATTTGTTGGATATCACTTGGGCGTTCACTACGGTGAACATGCCATATTGTAGAAATTGTTGGATATCACTCGGGCGTTCACTACGGTGAGCATGCCATATTGTTGAATTTGTTTGGATGTGTACTAACCATTGAGCATCGGCACTCGGAGCGTTTGAAAGTCTTAAAGACTTCAAAAGACGAGTTGTCACTTCATGCCAAATACCCAAAGTCCTTTTGGTGACTAGTGGTAGCCCGAAGTCCTTTTGGTGACTAGTGGTAGCCCGAAGTCCTTTTGGTGACTAGTGGTAAATAATGGCTTTGCTGAATACCCGAGGTCCTTTTGGTGACCAAAGGTAGGCAACCCTCTATTGGTAGGGAATTTCGTTTGCTGAATACCCGAGGTCCTTTTGGTGACCAAAGGTAGGCAACCCTCTATTGGTAGGGAATTTCGTTTGCTGAATACCCGAGGTCCTTTTGGTGACCAAAGGTAGGCAACCCTCTATTGGTAGGGAATTTCGTTTGCTGAATACCCGAGGTCCTTTTGGTGACCAAAGGTAGGCAACCCTCTATTGGTAGGGAATTTTGTTTGGACGCAGGGAAAATTCCTCGTCATACTACTGGACCTTATTTAAGGCTGCAGGTGTATACACAAATTCGTCATACTGCATTGGCATACATGACTAACCACATCTTGATATGTGACGATTGATTATAGTTTTGTTGTTTGACTTGCCTGCTCACATGCAATGGTTGATATTGTAGTGACTTGATTGTTGATCTGTTGGTTGTTTTGTTTGCTCACATGCAATGCTTGATATACCATGCTGATTGTGTGCGGTCTATTAAGTACGTATATGTATATAAAAGCGTGTTGTTGTATTATATATGTATATATTGTTTGCATGTGACATAGCCTATGATAAACTCGTGGACAAAGGATTTACCCTTGCACTGTTGTTGGATTGGATGTCCTTATGGATGTCACTTCCAGATGGAGTTCGGTAGCTATTGCGCCTTTCGCCAGAGCATTGAAGATTGAGCGAGTGGAGGAAGATTCCTCTGAGTACTTCGTGTTTGGTCTTCTGAAATAAGCTTTCTCGAAGAAGAGTTATAGTTGTTGGCCAGCTTAGCTTAGGGTTTTGTATTGTTTGTTTTGTAATTATTCTTTTCAGAAAATCTCGCCTTAGTGCGAAATGATTCTGTTATGTGAAGTATTATTTTGTGATGCATTATACTCTGATAATTGCAAAAGTTTGAATTGGCATCATTTAGAAAACTGTAGTACTCTATGTCTCATTTTGAAAAGGGTTTCAAAGGAAATAAAATGAAAAAAAAAACTTACTCCTATTTTTCCATTGTGAAATACATAAGAGTACTCTTTAACTGAAAGCATACAAGCATTTAATATTTTCAGCATTAGATTGGGTTGCACAGTAGCGCTCCGGAATCGGGGTGTTACATTGCCCGTTTCGGAATACCATGTCCGTAATGCCCCAATAACGACAGGACCGGGATACCACGCCCGTCACGGGATACCTTGCCTGATTCGCCACATTAACAGTAGGACCGGGAACCTTGCCCGTCACGGGATACCTTGCCCGATTCGCCCTTTTTAACCGTAGGACCGGGAAACCTCGCCCGTCACGGGATACCTTGCCCGATACGCCCTACTAACAACAACAACAACAATGCCGACACCATGATGCATGAACATAACCAAATGCGGTGTCTAACAACAACAACTTCTATCGTAATATCCTCGATAGGACAACAACAACAACTTCAAGACACGGGTCAATACATTAACGAGTGCCTTCAATCAACAAGAGAATAAATCAACACCCTTATCCAATTTAGTTTAAGCACATAACACTTAAATAAATCATCAATTTAAACGATTAGTCAATTCGGCAAGAACGGGAATTAGGCGTCTTAGACAATTCTTAGGCATTCTACATAGGTCTTACAACACTGTATAAAGAACGGGAATCTAGGGAAAAGCGACAACACAACTCACACACAGGCTGCCACTGGGCGCCTGGCGCTGGCAGAGTGGGCGCCTGGCGCCCTGCCACTGTCTTACAAATAGTAAAATGGTAGTCCCCACTCGTTCGGGGACCAAACGCCGCACCATTATGTCCCATAATACATAATTAAGCATAATCTAGAGTCCTTTGATCCATACTTAGTCCCTACAAATTTATAAAATTCGAAAGGTGGTTCTTTAACTATTTAAGTTCAACACCTAATAATTTTCGATAGAAAATTCTGCATAATCTACTTAGCCATTTCTATTAGTACTCAAACGTCATCTTGACATCACGAAAATTCATTATCAAAACATAACCAACTCATGTATCAATTATTCTAGATGATTAATCCTAACTTAGCCGATTTTAACTCCATTTTTAGCCTCATAAGAATTCTGTTTTTAAAGTATAACATTGCCTTCTAATTCTCTACAACAACAACTAGTTGAGTTAGGCAATTCATTAACTTGCACATGATATCGGTGTCAATACCAAGGCACAATGACACAAATCATATAGTATATCTTCAAAGTTTGTAGGATTCATGCCATAGCAATTTGCAACAACAACCAAAAACTCATAAATCCATGAACATCAAAGAGGTCATCAAGAGTAACAATCATATAAACAGTCAAGGTTCAATCACCACACCAAAACCATCTATCAAATGAATTTATCACATTACATTACGGTAGGTATCACAAATCGAAGATTATTATCCAAGGGTTCAAGTATTTTCCTATCACGGTGGTGATAGTACTCATTTACTGTTACCGTGCGGGGCGTAGGGGTCTTGGGACACCCCTATTGCTCACTCAAGTTCCATACACTCACTAGATGAGAAACAACTACCCCTTACCTTAAGAGAATTTCGTGCTCCTAGAGTAGGTTGAGAGAACTCCAAGATTCTTCCTTAGCGACTTTCTTAATCAAAAACACAAGAGCAAAGGATATAAGAATGATAAACCAGAATTTTGGAACCCTAATGATGATTAAGAACTTATCCTCAATCAAGAAGGCTTACCTTAAACTAATCTCCTCAATGGACATAAGAGAATGACAGTGATACTAGTCTTCAATTCGAGTTTCTATGCACAAGCTCTATCCAAGAACACCCTAGAGCAGAAATAGCAAAGAGAAGAAGAAGAAAGTGGTTTTTCTGGTGAAACACTTTGTGGGCAGTTTAGAGAATGTGGTTAGAGTAAAAACTGAGGCTTAGTTGGTGGTTCATAACCCTAACATGTAATCTTAGTGAATTGGGTCGAGTTTGGGTCCAATGGGTCAGATTCCACGTGCCAAAACGCGTCAAAACATAAAAAAATCGTGTGACAGCATGGTGCCAGTAGGCGCCTGGCGCCTGGAATGGGCGCCTGGCGCAGGCTCTCGGTGATCCTGGGCGCCTGTGCTTGAGTCTGGGCGCTCTGCGCCACTGTTTCACTATTTTGGCCGTATCTGGAGTTACAGATGTCTGATTGAGGCGTTCTTGGTGTTGTTGGAAAGCTAAGATAATTTACTACAATTTTCTCTCTAATAGGCTTACCCAAATTCGGACTCTAACAGGATCAAACATGCAGTTGAAATATACTATAATATTCCTAGGTGTTACGCTTGCGTTGTATTGACTCCAAAGAGCATATCTAGAGTTGTAGGTATCGAAATCGAGTCGAACTAAAGCCAACTAAAAGATAAAAGATAACGCTACAACTTTATTGAAGGGACTTAAATCCAATTGAGTTGTTAAGAGGTTCGAAAATGGGGAATACGGTGACTGAAATAACTAAACATAGGAATAAAGGTACATCTAGATACTCAATCGGCTGAAGGAATGGTAAAACATATGAAACCCATCCCAAGCAACTATAAGCATGTTCTAATACCCTAAGACATATCCTAATCTTGAAGGATGAAAAAAAAATCTAGGCTGTTACAGGCACAGGATCAAAAAGAAAAGTAGAATTATCAATGAAAGAAGAGGAAAGAGATTCAGTGGTTGAAGATGATGAGGGAGTGTGAAAGGGAAAATGTTCCTCAAAAAATATAACATTTCTAGTTATAAAGAGTTGATAGGAGAGAAGATCATAAAGAATGAATCCTTTCACACCCTCTTTATAACGAACAAAAGCTGTTTTCTTGGCTCTAGGATCAAATTTGGTTCTTTGAGCCTTTAAAGTAGATGCATAAGCAAGACAACGAAAAGTTTTGAGATGAATTAAGGAAGAAGGCTGACTAAAAAGAATTTCATGAGGAGATTTATTTTTTAGAATAGGTGTAGAAATCCTATTTATAATATGCACAGTATGTTGGATGGCAAAATTCCAAAAGAAAAGCTGTTTTCTTGGCTCTAGGATCAAATTTGGTTCTTTGAGCATGTAAAGTAGATGCATAAGCAAGACAACCAAAAGTTTTGAGATGAATTAAGGAAGGAGGCTGATTAAAAATAATTTCATAAGGAGATTTATTTTTGAGAATAGGTGTAGGAATCCTATATATAATATGCACACATGTTGAATGGCAAAATTCCAAAGGGATTTAAGAAGATTGGCTTGAAAGAAAAGAGCCCTAGCAACATTTAAAATGTGTTGAAGTTTTCTCTCAACAAGGCCATTTTGTTGAGAGGTTTCAACACATGACCTTTGATGTAAAATACCTTTGCTAGAAAAGAAGTCATGCATAAGAAATTCTGCACCATTATCACTTCTCAAACATTTCAATTTTGTTCCAAATTGTGTCTCAATGAAGGAAATGAAATTAGTAAGATGTTTACGGGTCTCATCCTTGGATTTTATTAGAATTACCCAAGTAAATCTACTGAAATCATCAACAAGAGTTAAAAAATATCTATGACCCAAAATTGAAGTATGGGAATAGGGTCCCCAAATATCAGCATGTAACAAGTCAAAAACAGGAGAAGTTTTGGTATAGCTACTGAAATGATGTAATTTCTTTTGTCTAGCAAATTGGCAAGTATGACAAGGAGATTTGGCATTATGAAAACTAATGAAAAGAAATTGTGTAGCCATACATTGATGTCTATCACAGGAAATGTGTCCTAACCTCATATGCCAAAGAGTAGAGTCAGAAATAGATGCAGACTTGGAATTACAAACTAAAACAGACTTGAAATTACAAATGGAAACAGAATTCTGATTGACATTACAAACAGAAAAATCAAACTCAGTTGCTGGAAGATTCAGCATGTAAAGTCCATGAAATATTCTAGCTATACCAATCATCTTCTTGGTATTGGTCTGCAAAAAAAATACAAACATCTGCATTAAAAACATCATAGCAGTTACTGGTTTTGGTGAGTTGAGGGACTGAAATGAGATTGGCATAGAAATTTGGAACATATAGCACATTATGCAATTGCAAATTGTTCCTGCTAAGACACCAGTAGCAAATGTATTATTTGGCATGCTAATTTTAATAGGTTTAATGGAATGACATTTGGTAAGAATATCTAGTGTGATATGGTCTGTAGCTCTTGTATCTATGATCCTAGAGCAGGAATTCTTACCAAAATTGGAGCTAGAATTGGTGTTTAGAACAAGAGGATTGGAAGTAACAGAGTTTGAATAATGTGTCACAACAGTGTTGGCCGAGTGAGATGCAGTTGTGGCTTGAAGCTTTGACTGTTGAAGCAAATCCATTAGTCCCTTGTATTACTCTTGTGTAAGAGAAACATTGTTGCTGGCTTGTGTAAGAGAAACATTGTTGTTGGCTGTCTTAGAAACTGACTTATCATTCTCCTCAGAAACAGAATTGCTGGAAGACATATTAGTAGAATTAACATTCTTATTGTTTCTGGTTTGATAGCCTGGTGGAAATCCATGAAGAAAATAACAAGTATCTATAATGTGATTTGTCTTTCCACAGTGAGTACACAGCCTATTCCCCTAACCTCTTCCTCCAGAGCCATATCTACCACGGCCTCTATTGTCGAAGCCTCCTCTTTTATCATAACTCTTGTTGAAATTAGAAGATTGATTATTGTTAACCGATAATGCCTTCACTTCGTTCTCATTTTCATTAGCTAAAGGAGTATAGAATTGTCTTTCTTGTTGAATAACAATGGAAAAAGCCTTTGATATTGGAGGAAAAGGATCCATCATCATTATTTGAGACCTCACATGTGCATATTGTTCATTAAGACCTTTCAAGAACCGAATTGTGTAATCTTGATCCCTGAAACGACGCATTGATTGAACAGCACCACAAGTGCAAGGAATAGCACACTTACATCGAGGAAGAGGCCTGAAATTGTCCAACTCATCCCACAGTGCCTTCAATTCTAAATAATAATCAGAAATATTGAGATTACCTTGCAATAACCGAAAAATGTCCTCTTGAATATCTGCAATGCGGAACATATCTCTTTGATCAAATCTTTCATGTAAGTCTTCCACGTGTATGAGCATTGGAAAAGAAAACGATCGATTTAAGAAATTTGCAGAAACCGATCTCTGAAGCCAAGCAATCACCATGCTATTACAGCGAATCCATCGGTTGTAAAGAGGATCAGTTCTAGCCGGAGCAGTAATTGTACCATCAACACATGCCAGTTTGTTCTAGGAAATCAAGGCCACACGCATTGACCTAATCCAGGATTGAAAATTCTTGTTTCCTTCAAGCGGCGGAGTCACCAACACCACTACAGATGTTTCACTTGGATGAAGATAAAAAGGATTTGTGTTGTTCATTGTGTAATTAGCATAATTCGTCATGTTGTTGAATAATTACAGAAAATGCAGAAATCACAACAAAAGCGAACGAAGAAAAATCGTGAAGGACGAAGAACACAGAAATCAGAAAGAAGAAACGTGATAAAGATCACAATACAGAGAAAAGAACGATCGAGAAGCAGAATCACAATGAATCTCAGAGAATTCACAGAGAGAAATTACGCGAAAAATTCTCTAATACCATCTTATCATCGAAACAAAAAGAAGGAGAAGAAAGTTTCTTCATTGAACAATTGGTTAATCTAAGAACTAACTATTACATTATAGTTTATATACATGTAAACTGAGTAACCGTCACCTTACCACTATTAACTAACTCTAGTTAGTTAAATAATAAACCACACTAACTAAGGTTAAGTTACATATGGTAATACCAGCACTACGAAATTACCTTTCGGAACAGGGATTTTAAATCGGTTGTTTTAAACAACAGATTTAAAAAGAAATACGGTGGCATTTTTTAAATTAAATTGAAGTTTTAACATTCTGCTACACCTTTGAAATCGGTTGTTTATCACAACCGATTTAAAATCTTTTACAGATGGGATTTAAAATCAGTATTTTATTATGACCGATTTAAAAGACCTATATTTTAAATCAATCAAAATAACCACCCGATTTAGAAGACCCTTTTAAAAAAAACATCTAGCTTTTTTTTCTTTTCCCTCTCAAACCTGATTCTCACGCCTCCATCTTGGTGAGAATCTCTCCTTCCTCGCCGCCGTGCCTCCATCCTCGCTGCCATGCCTCCATCTTCAAGCTCGCGTAGGCCTCTGCTCGCGGAGGCCTCCATCTTCAAGCTCGCCGCCATCTCTTTGCTCCGTCTCTGCTCGAGTTTGCCGTGCCTCCGTCCTGCTCGTTCTTTGTGGCCGTTTTCCTTCAAGCCGACGCCGACGCTATTTGTTCTGCTTCAAGAAGCTGCCGCCGCGTTCGTCCTCCTTTGGTTTCTTCCGTTCTAGGTTTCCTTTCTTTTTTTTATTTTTGTTTTTTTTTCAAAAGATAAATAGGTTAAATAATATTGTTGTTCATGATTATTTCTTTACCTGGCTTTACCCTGGATGTAGTATTGCAAACTAGTTGAACAAATATTAAATAAATATTTTGGTATTAACACGAACAAATATTTTGGTGGAGCCAGGGTCAATTGTTGCTGTGTTCGGCCTGGGAACTGTTGGACTTGGTGTGAGTATCCAAAAGACTAGCATATTTATTTTGCATTTTAGATTGGTCTTCAGCCTTCTATTATGACACAGACCTTACACTTTGACAGGTTGCAGAGGGTGCAAAAGCTGCTGGTGCATCAAAGATTATTGGCATAGATATCGATAGCAACAAGTTTGAAAGAGGTGCATCATGAGCTTGATTGAAAAATTTTGATAGTATGTCTTTACTGTTATGATATGGTGTCAAGCATCTCTATTATGTTCCGTTAATGCTTTTCCAAATTCCAGTTTTGACTATCACATGGTGTACCAATAATAATTAATTTTTTTACTAAACCATTTGATAAAGGAAGAAGATAATTCCATTTTCAAAGAATTCCATTCACCATGGTTATAGCATTATCTTAATATCTCTGCTCTTTTTGTTTGTAGTTATATTCTATTGCTTATTCCTTCATTATTTTTCTTTTGTTGTACTATATAATATAGACCTATTGTCATACAATATAAAAATACAGTCTACTTATGACCTATTTTATTTTTGTTTGTTTGCTTCTCAGCATTGGTTTTGTTTACTAAACAGCTAAAGCCTTCATGTTAATACCTGTCTTTTTATTTTGTGGTTTTCATGTCTAGAAGGCTTCAAATGCCCCATGAACAAAAGGGACATTCTGATTCTGATTTAAAAAATAAATTAAAAAAGCACACAGAAATGTTGTGAAAGGAATCGACATTCATGACTTGGCTTCATTAGATCTCATGTGTCTGTTGGTTGTAACAAGTTTATCAAAGTTTCTTAATTTTGCAATAACATCTTAAGTGTAACATATCTTAGAGGATCTTTACCTTTTTAAGCTATCAAACATTGACAAATATAAAAGACACAAGAAATTTAAGTCATATTCCTCTGGAGTTATTTCTTTTAATGATGAACACACAGATCATACAGTCTTCTGGTCTTCTAGTTGTTATGTATTTGGATAATTCTAGGCATTTTTACTGTTAAATACATCTTGATTTATTGTGATTTAGGGATCGTGAGGGGCATAGACACCATCAAAGGCGTGCTTTATGTTATTACACCTGTGCCATATAGTTCTCTGGAAAAAGTCGACCTCTTACTACAACATTATATCTAAATTCCCACTTATTTATTGCAGGTAAGAGATTGTTTTATTTACTTGTCCTTTCTTTCATAATATTAACTTGTAGAAACAAAAAGGTACTATGTTAAAGTGTAAAAAAATTGTTTCTTTTGTTGTCTTACAGCTTTGATAATATGTTGTGGTGTTAAATATTAGAAAGGGATGTTACCATGTGTGTGCACGTATAATTTCCAATAATTTGTCATGGGTTTGTTGCTGGGACTGGATGCTACTCTGCCTGCTCCTTGATAGCGCTTAAGAATTCTTTAGTGTTGTTTGTTACATAAACTTGTTTATCTGTTTCCTTATTTCAGTATGTTTTGGTCTTATTGTTGATGTGCTTGGGCTTGTACTAGAAGTATTGGTCATGGATGTAACATCCCAATTTTTATGAAAATTATTTTATAGTTCCAGCTACTTGAAAATAAATCATGGAGATTGATCACCTCAATGGTTTGTTAAAAGTACGAAGAACTACCAAGATTTATTGTAAACAATTTACTGTTTAGTAATTAATTCAGATTAACAGACAGTGTAGACGTATACTATTTCTAATATGAATTAATCCCAAAAAATGTGAAAGATTGTTGTTTGATTAAAGAAAATTATTTTATTGAAAGAGAAATAATTTTCAGGATTTAATAAATATTTTCAAGTCATAGTTTGAATTTTCATGGTTTAGTTATTGTATTAATTGTCTGTTTTATGTCATATTTAATATGACTATTATTTTAGAGATTTTGTTTTTATAATTTCATTGTTTGAATAATATCTATTTAATAAGAGAATTTGAAATTAGTGATCCTCACTAATTTACAATTTTTATTATGCTGCGAGAATTCTATAGAATTCTGCCGTAACTAGGCTATGGTGTGTGTTTCTAACTAAAATATGCCCAAACGTGATCCAAATTTTATAAAATTTGAGATATTAGCATTTTCCAATATTTAGGATTTATTGTAATTTTTCTAGAATTTTTGGGCATCAGAAAATATTTAGTGTATTTTCTATGGCCAGAGATTGCCTAATTGCGACGTTTCGGTTCGCATTTCGAGAAAACGAGATACGTGGGTACTTTTCCCATGCCGCGAGAAACATTTGTAATTTTTGGGTGTGGGGTTGTAATTAGAATTATTTTTGGGAGTTTTTAGTATTAAAAACCTAATATACGCGAAACGCCGCACACCCGGTTGAGCGAAAACGCGTCATAGCGAAACCCTGAGATATTTTGAGCAAATGGCTGCCACACATGGACCAATGGGAGGCCAGCCATGTGCTTGTAGCCTACAATTTTGAAGGGAGCATTTTGATTGGTTTAGGAAGTAATGGGTAGTTAGTTTGTTTAGTTAGTTTGGGACTAGTTGGTTAGTTTCCAACTAAATGAACTTTTTCTTCCACCATTGCCCCTCAAAATTTCGTGGCTTCTCCTTCCCTTGGCTGCCCCATTTCAGTTCTTCCATTCATAACTTGGAGAGAAAAAAAATTCTTGAAAGAGAAAGTGTTGGTTTTGAAGGATTTTGGAGATAAAGCCTTCACCTTTGCTTCCTTCCTTCTCAATCCTTGTTCTATCACCTCTAATCTTCTTGGTAAGGATCCTAATCCCTTTTCCTTTCTCCATGGCTGCCATGGATGAGTTTTCATGGTATTTGTGTTGTTTCTCATGATTTTAGTTTTGATTATTGAAGGAAAGTGATGTTTAAGCTTCAATCTTCCATCCTTTCTTCTTAATCCTTGATCCATCACCTCCAAACTTCTTGGTAAGCTTCATACCCATTCTTTTCTCTCTTGAGTTTCATGATATGGGTTTGGTTGGTTTTAGGATTTATTTTTGGGCAAAAGTGTTAGATTTTGCTAGATATGCGTGATTAGCCATAAAGCCCTTTGTTTCCTTCCATGATTAGCTTTGTTAATGATGTTTAAAATTTGGGGAACCCTAACCCCTATTCTGGCCGAACCTAAGGGGCTGTTCTAAGCCTTGGCTTTTCTTGGTCTTTGTTGTTTTAGAGTTGATTCTTGATGGGTTATACTTGCTAAGTTTGGAAACTAGTCATATATGCATGTTTACAAAGTTTTGAAAAAAAATAAATTTGGATTGTTAAGGGGCTGAAACCATGGCACTTGGTCATGATTTTGATGATGTTTTGATTTAGTTTTAAAGTGTGCTAAGTGTTTAAGAAGTTGGTTTTTGGTTAGAACTTTAAATCTATAAAGGTTTGTATGCTTGAAGCTTTGAAAAATTATTTGAAACAAAATGAATTTGGGGCTGTTTTGGGGCTTCCAAAACAGTGGCTTATGATCAAATTTTGGGTGAGTTCTAACTTGTTTTTAATTGTATTAAAGAGGTAAATAAGTTTGGTTTTGATAAGGAGTTTTGATTAAGCAAAGTTTGTAAGATTTTGATGTTAAAAGGTTTGAAAACTTGGAGTTGTAATTGGAGCCTTGAAACCGTGGCCTTCAAAAGGATTTGGTGATTTGTTCTTGACTTGAATTTATGCTTAAAAATAGTTGTAAAAGTGGTTGATGATTTGATTTAGCAAAACAATTCAAAGAAGCATGATTTTGGAAAAAGTTTTAGTTTATGATTCAAGAATTGTTTTGAACTTGTAATAAAATTGTTTCTAAAATTTTGTGACATGTTTTAGTGCTTTGAAAAAAGGTTCGAAGTTGGCAAAACACTATTCATTTGGTAAAACACTATTCCAATTGGTAAGTTTTGGTATTTTCTAAGTGTATAGCTTTTGAAAAAGTTGAAAACTTGCATGGTTTGAATTTGTTTCATGGCACATGATTAGGTGTGATCCAAATAGGTTAAGTTAGAAAGATTTTAGGCCCTTTTTAGGACTAAATCATGGCTGACCTAGAGTCTTAGGACTTGGTTTTTTTGGTTCTAATTGGATTAAGTTTGCATTGTTAAGGTTCGTGCATAAGGCTTGTGCGGGGAACGACTGACAATAGTTCGAATTTACCTTGCTTGGATTGTTAAAGCGCCCAAGGTAAGGGAAATTCTTACATAATGAGTTTGGGCTTTTCGCCTTGTGTGTTGTTTGCTTGATTGTTGATTGATTGCGTGGTAGTACTTGTAGTATTACTATGTGCTGTTGAGATGTTGTAGCATGAACTGCTGTGTATTGATTTGGCCCTGTGTGGCAAGACTGAATTGTATTGCGTGACTTAAATCATACTTGATTGATTTAATTGGACTTGAAATTGATGATAATATGTAGCATGTTCTTGGCCCTGCGTGGCATTATGAGTTGTATTGTTTTCCTTGAATCAACTTGGATTTCATTGGAACTTGGTATTGAATTGGAATATGAAAAATATTATTGTTGATAATGGATTAATTAACAATGCGTTGATCGACTGCTATTGGTTGACGATTTACATCGGTAAATCTGATGCGATTCCACAAGCCGAATTCTGATTTCGTAAACAAATTGTTAAGGGCATTTTGATTTAAAAGTAAGCGTGAGGGTTTTAGTACAACTAGCCAAAGCTTGCAAGGAAATTTCAATGAAATAATAGTGGAGAAAAGAACTTGAAATAAATAGTACAATTTGCGAAAGCGGTTGAGTTAAATGATGCGCCTGGGAATTCTTCCAATGTGTTATTTAGCACAACTAGGGTTTCAACGACCTAGAACTAAAAAGTATTTTCAGATACATAGGAGTGATACAAGAACTGAGAAAGAGATTTCATGATTCGAGATTTTGAAAGAATAAAACATAGGGAACCTAGTGTTCCTATTGAGCATATGGGCCATGTGTCTGTCTTTGGCCGACTTAATGTCCCGCTATGCGCGCTTTTTCTTGATTAAGGATTGGACCTAGTGTTTCGTATGGCGTGCCTAGTATCTTAACCTAAAAGTTGAGCCTAGCGTTCTGCATTATGTGCCTAGAGTTCTGATCTAAGATTGGGACTAGCGTTCTGCAATTGAACACGCAGACTTTGTGTCCTGTGTTGAACTCTTAGTTAATTGAGATTTGGAAACCCACTAAGTTGAGTGAGTGAGGGTTCGTCGATCCGCATTGATTAATTAAAGCATTACTCGGGCACTCACTACGGTGAGCACACCACATTGTAGAATTTGTTTGGATATCACTTGGGCGTTCACTACGGTGAACATGCCATATTGTTGAATTTGTTGGATATCACTCGGGCGTTCACTACGGTGAACATGCCATATTGTTGAATTTATTGGATATCATTCGGGCGTTCACTACGGTGAGCATGCCATATTGTTGAATTTGTTTGGATGCGTACTAACCATTGAGCATCGACACTCGAAGCGTTTGATTGGTCTTAAAGACTTCAAAAGACGAGTTGTCATGTCACTCGTAGCGTTTGATTGGTTGTACAGACTTCAAAAGGCGAGTTGACACTGCATTGCCTAAGTAGAGGCACGCCAAAGTAGTGGCCAGCCAAAGTAGTGGCAAGCCTAAGCAGAGGCTATTTTGTTCGGACGTTGGGAAAGTAATCCCCGTCATACTGCTGACCTATTAAGGCTGCAGGTGTATACACAACTTTCCATACTACATTGACATGCATAGCTAACCACATTTATGATATGTAATGAAGGGTTTGATGAATTTGATATTGTGATGACTTGATCACTGATCTGTTGATAGATTTGCCTGCTCACATGCAATAGTTTGATATTGTAGTGACTTGATTATTGATCTGTTGGTTGTTTCGTTTACTCATATGCAATGCTTGATATACCATGATGATGCGTGTGGTCTATTAAGTATGTATATGTATATAAAAGCATGTTGTTGTATTATATATGTATATATTGTTTGCATGCGACATAGCCTATGATAAACTCGTGGACAAAGGATTTACCCTTGCACTGTTGTTGGATTGGATGTCCTTATGGATGTCACTTCCAGATGGAGTTCGGTAGCTGTTGCAACTTTGTCTTTCAGGAGCATTGAAGATTGAGCCAATGGAGGAAGATTCCTCTGAGTGCTTCGTGTTATGGTCTTGCTGAGTTGTTTCTCAGTAAGAGTTATAGTTGTTGGCCAGCTTAGCTTAGGGTTTTGTATTTGTTGTTTTGTAATTACTCTTTTCAGAAAACCTCGCCTTAGTGCAAAATGATTATGTTATGTGAAGTATTATTTTGTGATGCATTATACTCTGATATTTGCAAAAGTCTGAATTGGCATCATTTAGAAAACTGTACTACTCTATGTCTCATTTTGAAAAGGGTTTCAAAGGAAAGAAAAAAAAAATACTTCTATTTTTCCAATGCGAAATATATAAGAGTACTTTTTTACTGAAAGCATACAAGAAATAAATGTTTTCAGCATTAGATTGGGTTGCGCTTCAGAAACGGGGTGTTACATTAGTGGTATCAGAGCAGTTCGGTTCTAACCGGATCGCTTTAGGTTAAGCTGGCCTAGATTGTTGGGAATTGTCGGGTATAAGTTTGTTATGCCTAGGTTATGTGAACTTTGTTTGTGATTGTCTGTAATGTTTCCTAGTTGAAACAGGTGTGACATTGTGTGAAATTGTTTGCAATCATCCCAGATGATTGATTTTGTTGGGGGCATCTTGTTTGTTTAATTTGTAGAAATTCGATGCCTTCGGGGCGAACGGGTCTTTTTGCTAGTGCTAGTAACTTAGACGTGAATCACGTAATTCGGGTGATAGTCTGGATAGCAACTACTGTCGCACAACAGATTGCCGCAGAGAATCAACACGATTAGCTAGGACAACGAACGGAGAAGCGAGCTATTGGAGGACCAGATAAGCCGGATTATCAGGGCAAAGGACAAAGATGAAGACATCAACAAGGAGCACCTTATTTCTATCCTCAGGGAAATCATCGCAGTCAGGATCGTCTTGTGGTGTAGGCTATTGGGAATGACCAAGAGTTGAAGTGTCACTGTCATCAATGTGGAAGCAAGGAACAGTTAACTGATGAATGCTCATCGATGCAAGAAGCCAGGATATCTTTCTAAGGACTATCAATTGCCAGATGTGGATCAATTACAGATGTTGCGAAGGTTGCGTGCCCAGCTATTGGAGGATATGTCTACATGCTAGACAGAAGAGGGAATCACAAGCATCGATAGCCGAAGATGCACTACTTCAATGGTGAAGATGAGAAACACAACGTTAGCAGTAACCAACCAAGGAAAGATTATGCTTTAACTGCAAGGAATTGGGATATCTGTCCAGAGACTGCAAAGTACCACGAGCTGAGGCTATTGTCAACAATGTTGAAACTACAAGACCAACCACTAAGGGACGTGTTTACACAGTAAGCAGATCGGAGAACTCATTATCTGAAGACTTCATCGCAGGAAATGCGACACAATGGAGCTGAGCGGGCCAAGATTTACGAGAGAGATTATCCGTAGGTGACGCTATAATTATCGCATTATATGTATTATGGTGTGCGCGTGGTTCTAAATATAGACCACATAAGTGTTTTAACTCTGTGACGTATTTTATTATTATACTAGATTCCAAAATCCAAATTTTTATTATCTTTTGGTATTATGACATATGTTATTGTGATTATTCGTGAAATTATTTATGTGATTATTTTGTGAGCGTATTTCTTATACGCGAATATTTTAGAGCGCGTTGAATTAAATTTATCTTGATAATTTAATTTACGTGATTTGTCGCCAATCGAGCAACTGATTATGCGACTACCCTGACACAGCAAATTAGAGCGACGCTGAGGCCGTGGGGCTAATTCAAGAGAGCATTTTTGAGTAGGTGGGAATTGTTAGTGGGAGTATGGTGTCATGATCATTGGTTAGACAATTTTGCAAAATCCTATTCCACTTTATCTTGTCTTTAGACACATTGATGGCTTAATAGAATTTTGGGTATGGACCACTTTTTTTTACCTTTCTTTCTTGCTAGTTCCATCTCATTAACAAGGGGGGATGTGAGTCCATTATTGATGTTGATATTGGTAAACATCTAAGATTCTTTTTTTCTCCTTTCTTGTGAGTTATCTTATTCCCTTTGACCATTGGCCAACCACACTTATATATAAGGGGGAGAGTAGTTTGTTTTCATTTTAGTGTGAAATGTCGTGAGTTCTAGTGTGAGAAAAACCAAACATTCATCTTCTTGTTCTTCTTGCAAACCGTGAGCTTTAGGATGACTCTGGGGGAAAATCCTTTTGCAATTCCTTGGCGTTTATGCTGGTTGATGTTGTCAGTGATTTTGTGTTTGGTGATCGTGGAAATCCTTCTTTTTTGTTTTGTCTACTGACCATGGGTTCATAAAAGATTTTAGGTTCCGTGAGTGTTTTTATGTTGGCAATGTCTTGTTGGGATTAGCATGTGGCCAACGTGTTCGTAACCGGGTTTGTGACTGTACGTGTTCGTAACCATGTTCGTGATTGTACGTGTTGTGACCGTGTTCGTGATCGTGTTCATAATCGTGATGGAGTAGAGATCGTAGTTGGAATAAAGCGTCATTCGCAAAGACTTCTTCAACATGGACGCGTAGTACTATGTTTTGTAGACATTTAAGTGGATGATGTAGTACCTTACTTTAGTAAGGATATATGAATAAAATGTATGCTTTGTGTTTGATTGTTTGAGTGTAATAATTATTATGTTGTATTAAATTTCAGAGTTCAAATTTATGATATGTTCAGTATTAAGTTATGACTTTTCATAATTTTGATTTTGTTTTGGTTTATAAGTTAATTTTCGGGGACGAATTTTTTTTTAAGGAGGGTGGTAATATAACATCCAATTTTTTATGAAAATTATTTTATAGTTCCAGCTACTTGAAAATAAATCATGGAGATTGATCACCTCAATGGTTTGTGTTTCTAACTAAAATATGCCCAAACGTGATCCAAATTTTATAAAATTTGAGATCTTAGCATTTTCCAATATTTAGGATTTATTGTAATGTTTCTAGAATTTTTTGGGCATAAAAAAATATTTAGTGTATTTTCTATGGCCAAAGACTACCTAATTGCGACGTTTCGGTTCGTATTTCGAGAAAACGAGATACGTGGGTACTTTTCCCATGCCGTGAGGAACATTTGTAATTTTTGGGTGTGGGGTTATAATTAGAATTATTTTTGGGAGATTTTAGTATTAAAAACCTAATATACGCGAAACGCCGCACACCCGGTTGAGCGAAAACGCGTCATAGCGAAACCCTGAGATATTTTGAGCAAATGGCTGCCACACATGGACCAATGGGAGGCCAGCCATGTGCTTGTAGCCTACAATTTTGAAGGGAGCATTTTGATTGGTTTAGGAAGTAATGGGTAGTTAGTTTGTTTAGTTAGTTTGTGACTAGTTGGTTAGTTTCCAACTAAATGAACTTTTTCTTCCACCATTGCCCCTCAAAATTTCGTGGCTTCTCCTTCCCTTGGCTGCCCCATTTCAGTTCTTCCATTCATGACTTGGAGAGAAAAAAATTCTTGAAGGAGAAAGTGTTGGTTTTGAAGGATTTTGGAGATAAAGCTTTCACCTTTGCTTCCTTCCTTCTCAATCCTTGTTCTATCACCTCTAATCTTCTTGGTAAGGATCCTAATCCCTTTTCCTTTCTCCATGGCTGCCATGGATGAGTTTTCATGGTATGTGTTGTTTCTCATGATTTTAGTTTTGATTATTGAAGGAAAGTGATGTTTAAGCTTCAATCTTCCATCCTTTCTTCTTAATCCTTGATCCATCACCTCCAAACTTCTTGGTAAGCTTCATACCCATTCTTTTCTCTCTTGAGTTTCATGATATGGGTTTGGTTGGTTTTAGGATTTATTTTTGGGCAAAAGTGTTAGATTTTGCTAGATATGCGTGATTAGCCATAAAGCCCTTTGTTTCCTTCCATGATTAGCTTTGTTAATGATGTTTAAAATTTGGGGAACCCTAACCCCTATTCTGGCCGAACCTAAGGGGCTGTTCTAAGCCTTGGCTTTTCTTGGTCTTTGTTGTTTTAGAGTTGATTCTTGATGGGTTATACTTGCTAAGTTTGGAAACTAGTCATATATGCATGTTTACAAAGTTTTGGAAAAAAATAAATTTGGATTGTTAAGGGGCTGAAACCGTGGCACTTGGTCATGATTTTGATGATGTTTTGATTTAGTTTTAAAGTGTGCTAAGTGTTTAAGAAGTTGGTTTTTGGTTAGAACTTTAAATCTATAAAGGTTTGTATGCTTGATGTAACAGCCCAAATTTTTCATCCTTCAAGATTAGGATATGTCTTAGGGTATTAGAACATGCTTATAGTTGTTTGGGATGGGTTTCATATGGTTTACCATTCCTTCAGCTGACTGAGTATCTAGATGTACCTTTATTCCTATGCTTAGTTATTTCAGTTATCGTATTCCCCACTTTCGAACCTCTTAACAACTCAATTGGATTTAAGTCCCTTCAGTAAAGTTGTAGCGTTATCTCTTATCTTTTAGTTGGCTTTAGTTCGACTCGATTTCGATACCTATAACTCTAGATATGCTCTCTGGAGTCAACACAACACAAGCGTAACACCTAGGAATATTATAGTATTTTTTCAACTGCATGTTTGATCCCGTTAGAGTCCAAATAGGTTAAGTTAGAAGATTTTAGGCCCTTTTTAGGACTAAAACCGTGGCTGCCCTAGAGTCTTAGGACTTGGTTTTTTTTGTTCTAATTGGATTAAGTTTGCGTTGTTAAGGTTCGTGCATAAGGCTTGTGCGGGGAACGACTGACAATAGTTCGAATTTACCTTGCTTGGATTGTTAAAGCGCCCAAGGTAAGGGAAATTCTTACATAATGAGTTTGGGCTTTTCGCCTTGTGTGTTGTTTGCTTGATTGTTGATTGATTGCGTGGTAGTACTTGTAGTATTACTATGTGCTGTTGAGATGTTGCAACATGAACTGCTGTGTATTGATTTGGCCCTGTGTGGCAAGACTGAATTGTATTGCATGACTTAAATCATACTTGATTGATTTAGTTGGACTTGAAATTGACGATAATATGTAGCATGTTCTTGGCCCTGCGTGGCATTATGAGTTGTATTGTTTTCCTTGAATCAACTTGGATTTCATTGGAACTTGGTATTGAATTGGAATATGAAAAATATTATTGTTGATAATGGATTAATTAACAATGCGTTGATCGACTGCTATTGGTTGACGATTTACATCGGTAAATCTGATGCGATTCCACAAGCCGAATTCTGATTTAGTAAACAAATTGTTAAGGGCATTTTGATTTAAAAGTAAGCGTGAGGGTTTTACTACAACTAGCCAAAGCTTGCAAGGAAATTTCAATGAAATAATAGTGGAGAAAAGAACTTGAAATAAATACTACAATTTGCGAAAGCGGTTGAGTTAAATGATGCGTCTGGGAATTCTTCCAGTGTGTTATTTAGCACAACTAGGGTTTCAACGACCTAGAACTAAAAAGTGTTTTCAGATACATAGGAGTGATACAAGAACTGAGAAAGAGATTTCATGATTCGGGATTTTGAAAGAATAAAACATAGGGAACCTAGTGTTCCTATTGAGCATATGGGCCATGTGTCCTGTGCTGGGACTTAATGTCTTGCTTGCGTGCGCTTTTTCTTGATTAAGGATTAGACCTAGTGTTCCGTATGACGTGCCTAGTATCTTAACCTAAAAGTTGAGCCTAGTGTTCCGCATTACGTGCCTAGAGTTCTGATCTAAGATTGGGACTAGCGTTCCGCAATTGAACACCCGGACTTTGTGTCCTGTGTTGAACTCTTAGTTAATTGAGATTTGGATACCCACTAAGTTGAGTGAGTGAGGGTTCGTCGATCCGCATTGATTAATTAAAGCATTACTCGGGCACTCACTACGGTGAGCACACCACATTGTTGAATTTGTTTGGATGCGTACTAACCATTGAGCATCGACACTCGGAGCATTTGATTGGTCTTAAAGACTTCAACAGACGAGTTGGCATGTCACTCGTAGCGTTTGATTGGTCGTACAGACTTCAAAAGGCGAGTTGACACTGCTTTGCCTAAGTAGAGGCACACCAAACTAGTGGCCAGCCAAAGTAGTGGCAAGCCTAAGCAGAGGCTATTTTGTTCGGACGTTGGGAAAGTAGTCCCCGTCATACTGCTGACATATTAAGGCTGCAGGTGTATACACAACTTGCCATACTGCATTGACATGCATAGCTAACCACATTTATGATATGTGATGAAGGGTTTGATGAATTTGATATTGTGATGACTTGATCACTGATCTGTTGATCGATTTGCCTGCTCACATGCAATAGTTTGATATTGTAGTGACTTGATTGTTGATCTGTTGGTTGTTTCTTTTACTCATATGCAATGCTTGATATACCATGATGATGCGTGCGGTCTATTAAGTATGTATATGTATATAAAAGCGTGTTGTTGTATTATATAGGTATATATTGTTTGCATGCAACATAGCCTATGATAAACTCGTGGACAAAGGATTTACCCTTGCACTGTTGTTGGATTGGATGTCCTTATGGATGTCACTTCCAGATGGAGTTCGGTAGCTGTTGCAGCTTTGTCTTTCAGGAGCATTGAAGATTGAGCCAATGGAGGAAGATTCCTCTTAGTGCTTCGTGTTATGGTCTTGCTGAGCTGTTTCTCAGTAAGAGTTATAGTTGTTGGCCAGCTTAGCTTAGGGTTTTGTATTTGTTGTTTTGTAATTACTCTTTTCAGAAAACCTCGCCTTAGTGCAAAATGATTATGTTATGTGAAGTATTATTTTGTGATGCATTATACTCTGATATTTGCAAAAGTCTGAATTGGCATCATTTAGAAAACTGTAGTAATCTATGTCTCATTTTGAAAAGGGTTTCAAAGGAAAGAAAATGAAAAAAAAAAAATACTCCTATTTTTCCAATGCGAAATACATAAGAGTACTCTTTAACTGAAAGCATATAAGCATTAAATGTTTTCAGCATTAGATTGGGTTGCACTGTAGCGCTTCGGAAATGGGGTGTTACAGTGGACATAATTATTGATATTATTTATATAAATATGAATATAAGGTGAAGGTACTGAACACATTAGAACACATTATCAATAAAAGTTTCAGTTTATTACCTTGACCTGTCTTCATTTCCTTCTTCCTTTACCTCAAGCCTATAATTCTTAATTGGTATGTGTACCCTCACAGCCCCTTGTGCGCATGTTTTCTATTGAGAGTCAATTCAAAACATGTTGTTTTTCTCATTTCATGATTCTGTTCTTCTTCTTCAAAGTCTCTTCCTTTTTCAATTTACAACAAATAATACTGACTTCTGTTTACTTTTTAGAGTACAAATGATAACAAAGATAATAAAGAGAGAGAGAGGATAAGAAAGTTAGGCATAATGCCTGTGAGGTTCAGAATTATTTTGAAAATATTGTTATGCTACTATTGTTTTTGTTATTGTACATAGTATACTATATACATTGATTTGGTCCTAATTTGTTTTCAAAATGTCATAATAGCAGGCGTTATTCTGAACATATTCTAAACTAAAACTTATACTTTTCTGTTCAGCATATTTGGTTAATATGTATGTGATTGCATGTTTTCTTGCTCCTATTAAAATTTTGTTAGAAATAGTTGTGAATTTCAACTAGGTAGACGATAACAAGTTATGGCTGACGTTCCCTGAAGTGTGTATTTTTTTTCAAAATGTGGTTATGGATCGTAGTTGGATGCAACAAAATCGATTGAGTGAAGAGTATGAGAAGGGAGTAGAAGAGTTTCTGAATTTTACTCAAACGAAGCTTCCTAAAAGTGGCGGAACATTTTCTTGTCCGTGTGTTATTTGTGTGAACCAGACACCACAAATAGTCGACAAAATACGGGAACATCTAATTGTCTATGGGATTTGCAACAGTTATACAACATGGACATGGTATGGTGAGAAGAAGGAAATGTCAAGTGTGTCTGAAGGAAAGAAAGCTGACGTATAAATGGACGATCGGTTAGAAGACATGATCCGTGATATTGGACATGAGTCTTTTAAACGAGCACATGTTTATGAATCCTTGACAAAAGACAATGAAGAGGCTTTGTATAAGGGGTGCACAAAATTCACACGGTTGTCTGCCGTGTTGAGATTGTTTAATCTGAAGGCAATAAATGGGTGGACTGACAAGAGCTTCACCGACTTGCTTGAGTTGTTGAAAGATATGCTTCCAGAGGGCAACACATTGCCAAACCGTGCGTATGATGCGAAGAAGATCTTGTGTCTGATGGGTGTGGAGTATAAGAAAATACACGACAGAAAAGAGTTTGAAAATGTTCACAAGTACCCCACGTGTGGGCTATCACGCTATAAGGTGAAGGACGGTGTTGACAGTTGCGACGATGAGAGCACAAAGGGTGCGCCTGCAACAGTTTTATGGTATCTTCCAATAATTCCAAGATTGAAGCAACTGTTTGCCAATGAAAAAGACGCAAAGAGTATTAGATGGCATGTGGATGAGATGAAGTGTGACGGACAACTTCGCCATCCTGCCGATTCTTTGCAATGGAAGAAAATTGATACCCTGTTTCCAGATTTCGGCAATGAGCCAAGAAACATTAGGCTTGGGCTTGCTTCTGATGGAATGAATCCGTATGGTAACTTAAGTAGCAACCACAGTTCATGGCCTGTTGTCTTGGTAGTTTACAACCTTTCTCCTTGGTTGTGCATGAAACGCAAATACATGATGTTATCCATGATGATTTCGGGCCCGAAATAACCTGGAAATGACATAGATGTTTTCCTAAGTCCCCTGATTGAAGACTTGAGGAAATTGTGGGATGAGGGCGTTGATGTGTTCGATTCATATTCCAATGAAAATTTCAAGTTGCATGCCATGTTATTTTGCACTATCAATGACTTTCCAGCATATGGGAACTTGTCCGGATATAGTGTTAAGGGGCATAGTGCGTGCCCTGTATGTGAAAAGGGCACCTGCTATAATCAACTGAAACATGGAAGGAAAACTGTTTACCTTGGGCATCGTAGGTTGAAAAAGGCTTTCAATGGATGTCAGGAAAATGTAGCTCCGAATGCCTTAACAGGGGAAGAAGTGTATCAACGAGTGAAGGACATCAAAGTCATTTTTGGCAAGAAACAAAAACAAAAGCAGTCCACTGTGAAAAATATATGGAAGAAGAGGTCTGTGTTCTTCGATCTTCCATACTGGTCCAGTCTTGATGTAAGACACTGTATTGATGTCATGCATGTGGAGAAAAACGTGTGTGATAGTGTAATTGGTACTCTTCTCAACATTCAGGGCAAGACAAATGATAGTGTGAATGCTCGTCTAGATATGGTTGCAATGGGTATACGATAGAAATTAGCTCCAGAGCCAAGAGGTAATGCCACATATCTGCCCCCAGTATGCCATAATTTGTCAAAACAAGAGAGAAGAAGTTTTTGCGAGTGTCTTTGTGGAATTAAAGTGCCACAGGGTTACTCTTCCAATGTTAAAAACCTAATCTCACTGAAAGACCTCAAAGTAGTTGGCTTAAAGTCTCATGACTGCAATGTATTGATGCAACAATTACTTATATGTGGCTATCCGTGGCATCTTGCCAAAAGAAGTCCGACATGCCATAACTAGATTGTGTTTATTCTTCAATGCTATATGTGCCAAAGTCATTGACCCTACGAAGTTGGACGACTTGGAAAACGAGGCTGCTATTATATTGTGTCAGTTGGAGATGTACTTTCCTCCATCATTCTTTGACATCATGGTCCATTTAATTGTTCATATAGTGCGGGAGATTAGATTGTGTGGCCCCGTTTATTTAAGATGGATGTACCCAGTGGAGCGATATATGAAGATCTTGAAAGGGTATGTTAAGAATCCATACCGCCCCAAAGCATCCATTGTTGAAAGGTACATCACAGAAGAAGCCATTGAGTTCTGTACAGACTACTTGTTAGAAGTGGAACCTGTAAGGATTCCTAAGACTCGTCATGTTGGAAGATATGAAGGTAAGGGTACACGAGGGTTAACCGTTAAGAGCATGAGTCGTGTGGAGGTGCTTCAGGCACATTTGTATATATTGAATAACAATGCTGAGGTTATACCTTACTTAGAAGCTCACAAAATAATTGTCAAGACCAGTAACCCTCGAATGAACGAAAAAAGTGTGTTGAGAGAGCATAACAAGACATTCCTATTTTGGTTCAAAGCACAGGTTATGAAGGAATATGATACTACTTCTGATACATTAAGTAGGCTACCACATGAACCTAGTTTTAATGTCTTGTGTTGGAATGGGTACGATATAAACAATATTTCCTTTTACACAAAGTCACATGATGACAAGAGTACCGTTCAAAACAGTGGGGTTATGTTAATGGCTTCTTCAATGCATTTCTCTAGTTCAAGGGATAAAAACCCCATTCTTGCATCCATAGCTTACTTTGAGGTAATTGAAGAGATTTGGGAGCTGGATTACTACAAATTTAAGGTGTCTGTTTTTAAATGTAAGTGGGTTAACAGTAACAGTGGCGTAACAACAGATGAAATGGGTTTTACATTGGTAGACTTTGACAAAGTAGGTTACAAGGACGAGCCTTTCATTATGGCTGAACAAGCAAAACTAGTTTTTTATGTCAATGATCCTTCTAGAAAAAATTGGTCAGTGGTCGTACAAGGAAAAAACATTCATGATAATAATGAAAATGAAGATTCAACCCTTAATATTTCTGAGACTCCTTCTTTCACAACACGAATTCCCACTTTCATTGAAGAAAGGGATGCGGACGATGTACGTGCCACTCGTGGTGATCATAATGAAGGGATATGGGAGAACATCTGTATTTCACCATGGAATAAATTTAAAGGTTAATACCTGCTTGTTATTGACATTGATTGTGCTTATTTTGTTTTGTATTTAAATTTACATCTGTTATTGTGTTTATTAATGATTTATATTCTGCTTTGTCCTATATTATTGTTTCTGACATTTATCTTATGTCCTCTAAACAGATATCATGGCTGATCTTGTAGATAGTACGACATCTACAAAAAAGAAGACTAGATCAGCCACTTCTTGTCAGGAGTTGACTTCTAGAAGTCCGACTGGATATAGGTATCCAATTGAGTTTGATGGGGAGACAGGCCAGCCTACAGGGCACTATGCAACTAAGTTCAAGACATTTGTGGCTATGTTGGCTAGAACCAAGGTTAGCATATTGGTAAATGAATAGGAGAAAGTGGATGACGGCACAAAAAACTTAATTTGGCAGGATGTGACGATAATACCTCTTTTTACAAACTCCTTTAATTTCTCATACCATTTAACTAAATCTGTTTATTACTAATACCATTTTATTGTCTATTTAAGGAAACATTTGATGTTCCTGACGATAAGGGGCTTAAGAAGAGATGGCTATCTTATGCTGCTGATCATTGGAAGTCACACAAGACTATGTCACCAGGACTTATGTTTTTGGCCCTGGTGACAAGGACGGATATAAAACCCCATGTCATAAGTATAAATCCATTTCAGAAGAAACATGGGAGTTGTTTGTGAAGAGTCGACATGAGCCTGAGTTTTTGGTTAGTACTTTTTCTTAATTTCTCATGTTAATTGATTTTACGTTTAGCTAATTTATATGTATGTTATTTGTAACAGGAGAAAGCAAAGGGAAAATAAAACCAGGCCAAGAACAAGTACTACCACATAACTTCTCGTGGTGGTTATGCATATTTGAAGGCCACCTGGAAGGAGAATAGGTTGAAGGAAATGCAAAAAGAGAGTGGTAATATCCTGTTGACGGTGGATGATGTTGATTCTCCACCACATCACGAGCAATGGAAGTTGGCCCGAATAAAGCCAACCGAAGGGTATATAAATGAGGAGACAGCCACTGTTGCCTCAAAAATTGTAAGTAAAATTTTCAATATATCATTTTTAGTGTAATGCTTTACATAACATTGACTTACACCATATATGTTGGCAGGATGACCTTGTGGATCAGGCCACTCAAGGAACTTTTGTTCTTGATACACGTATGGATATCCTGACTACTGCCATTGGGACACCTGATCACGGTGGCCGTCCCCGCGTTGCCCCTTTTGGTGTCGGCCTAAAGACATATTATGGAAGTGCTGCACCTCGTGGCAAAGCAAAAGCTTATGCGGAGATGGAGTCCTTAAAGGCAGCGATCTTTGATGCAGTGATTTGAGGAGACCTTCAATAAGAGGTAGATAAAGCGATGGCGAGGTATGTATAATATGTTACAATATAAAATAAGCAGTTAATTTAACCAGATTTATGAAGATATTAATTTATAAAATTTCATTTACAGAGACTTGCATCTCAGGGTTGCGTAAGTCAACCCGCAGCCATCAACATACAAGAGTTACAGGAGACAATTAGTCAGAGGATAGAGTAGGCAGTAGCTGAGGTATGTATAAAATACTACAATATAAATTCAGTAGTTTAAGTAAATTTGCGAAGGTTATTCATTTATAAAATTTCATTTTGCAAAGACTTGCAAATATGGTTTGTGCAAGTCAACCCTCATCTGGCCAGCCCAACTCTATGAAGACTCCTATGCACGAAAGCGCTAAGGACAGTTACTCACCGTCCCAACCGGGGATGCCAACCCCCACTAATTGGTTGAGAGAGTTATTTGTCATGTTATATGACTTTGGGGGCCAGTCACAGGGGCTACTGATGGATTATGACCCCGTGTCCGTTGAACACACTGGATTGGTGAGAAGGAGATAACCGACATTACTATGGGTGGACGTTGGCTTGAATTATGCCACCTGGCATTATGGGGCTCGTAAGTATATGTCATTCTAAGTTTATATTGTAAGCATGCTTAAATCATTTGTAATATTAATTAACATGTTTTTTGTAACACCCTGCCCAATTCAATTATTTAATTAAATTAATTTAGGCTTTGATCTCAAATTAACTGTTAAGTAATTGAAATAGGGGATAGCATTTAGAAATGTTGGGGGTGTGAGTAGCAAGGTGTAGTGTAGTTAAGTGATTGAAGGAAGGGTAATTTGGTCAAGCCACAATTTCCTTCTCCCTTTTCTCTCCTCACCCACGACATCCAGCCCCATTCTTTCTACTCTCTCCCTATTTTTCTGAACAAGGAAAGAAGAGGAAGGAGGTGGAGAGCTAGGGTTTTGGTCTGGGAAGGAGAAGCGGAGAGTTGGTGCTTCCTTCATCATTCCTTGCTTTTAAGCATTTGAAATTGAGTATTTGGGGCTACATTGAAGATTTGGAGTTGTTCTAGATCATTGGGAAAAAAGTTCGAACTTGGAGAAGAAGAGGAGGAGAGGGTCTCAAGTTTTCAAGCTCCCTAGCTCATTTATTTGAGCTTAATGTGAGTTCCTCTCACTTAGAGGTTGGGCAACCCATAAGTCCCACCATTTAGGACTTTCCATTTTACTTGTGTGGTAGTGTGTTTCTTAGTTCAAGTTGTGGATTTGGGAATGCATGATGAGGGAGATGAGTTTATGTTCATTTTGAAAAATTCTAAGACATGTTGAAATATGTTTGATTGTGTCGTTGATAAGTTATACAATGCTCTTGATCTTGTATATATATATATGTTAAATGCTTGATTTAGAGCCTTGTGCTTGGTGATTGATGATTGGGATTGAGTATGGTTGAGATTGGTCATGTTTGGTTTGGAAAGAAAATCTGAAATTTGGGCAAAGTCATCCAAATTAAGCTAAGCGAAAATCCGTGGCCAGCGACTCATTGCCAGGGTGCATTCTGCGACTTTCGCTTGAGCAAAAATCTGTTTGGCGAAAAAGGCTGGCGATCCCAAATTCGCTTAAGCGAATCTGGGGCAGATTTTCCCCTTTGTTCTTTTAAATCCTTTCTCTTTTGGTTCAACCTTACTTAATGCTATGGTCTTAGGGAAAGTTATATCGATGGTTAGACTATTAAAATGATTACGAGAATGGTTAAGTTGTTGATATGATTGAACTTATTGATTGTTTAATAAGTCATTATGTATTGTTTATTGAAGAATTCCATGGAAAGTCACTGATATACTTTCTTGGATTCATAGTGTATTGTTTATTGAAGAATTCCATGGAAAGTCACTGCTATACTTTCTTGGATTCATTGTGTATCATTGATAGAAGAATTCCATTGAGGGTTAATTATATATCCCTCTTGGATTCATTGAGCATGTGAATGTTAATTGGATTCTTGTACATTATGAATTGTCTTAACTGTGAGTTTGTAATATTGTGTTGGGGACTGAGTTGGTAAGGGGTCCGTGGGGGACTCACTGAGATTTTTATCTCACTCTTTCCATTGTTTTTCGGATAATCAGACCGAAGGGCGGTCAAGCAAGTTAGAAGCTTGAATCCTTTAGTTTAGTACTACATTTTGTGATGTAACAACCCATCTGTCTTTTGGATATTTGGAACCTCGTTATCGTATTTTGTAATTCAAATACTTAGCATTTGTAAAGTTGTAACCTAACTTTTAGGTCATTGACTATATTTTAAATTTGGACTTGTAATGCTCATTTTCAAGTTTAAATTATTGGTAACTCTTGTGCCACTTTTGTAAATTGTCGTAAATTCAAGTAATACTGAATTACGGGCATTACATTTTTCAATATATTAGGTACTGTTGGCGCCTATGTAAGGATAAGGGCTATGGTGATAGGTACGGAATTTTTTCACCTTACCAGATTGGTTCTTTATGTCCCGAGTCTGCTCCCAAAAAATTGGAGGATATTCAAGCATACATCCAGAACAAGATGTGGGAAGAGAAGAGGCAATGTTATTTAGCGCCATACTGCTATAGATAAGTTCATTTACGCATGTTTATATAGTTTTCTTTTGTTTGTCTGTTTTTTCATACCATTATTGTTGTCCAATATTGCACTGACCATTGGCAGTTAGCCGTCATTTCTCCTGAAGACCACGTTATCGTCTGGATGTGCTCCTTGGGTTATCGGCCTAATCAAACCATTGTAGAAACAATTAATAAGCAAGATACAATTTAATTCTTAACATATACTTTATGATATAATTTTAGAACTTTGACTTATCATGAATATTCTTTTATCAGTACAATCGATGGATATAACAAGCTTAAAGGAGTTGGGAGAAATAATGCGTCTGAATGGATATTGTCCAAAGTAAGTGGTTTAAATTAAAAATATTCATTTATAGTATATTAGGATATTTAACATTAACTGGGTGCACAACTTTTATATTTATTTGTAGGTGGCTCATCAAATCGACGGGTGGGCATGTGGAATATATGTCATGAGGAATATGATAACCATTATCTCGGCGGGGATAACCGGAAATTGGATGGAGGTAATATTTAAAAACTCAATAAGCTTAATTGATTTCGTACTTAATTAAGCATTATTTTAGTTATATTAACTAGTGTTTATATTTTTTTTACAGGTATTCAATGATACAACACCAATGTCAAATGATGCGCTTTTGAGCATAAGACAACTCTGGGCAGAATTTTTTTGCAAATTCCATAACGCGTTGAAATACGAGCCAAAGAAGAAAAAGTGTAGAAAAAATGGTGGAAAAAACAAAAATAGTGAAGTTTAAGTGTAAGTTTGTGTTTTTGATTTAGTTAAGTTTGTATTCGAATATTAGTTTGTATTTAATTTGGTTTAGTTTTAGTTTGTATTTGTATATAAGTTGGTTGCTGGAAAAAGTTTATTGCTATGGTTGCTCTGGTTTAATTTTAGTTTTTACAGGTATATATGGTTGCTGTAAAAAAAAATTAAAATTTAAAAAAAATGACTTTTTAAATCGGTTGTTTACAAACAACCGATTTAAAAATCCCTTTTAAATCGGTTGTATACACACAACCGATTCAAAATGTCTTTTAAATGGAGTGTTTGTAAACAACCGATTTTAAATCCCCAATTTCAGACCAGATTGGGACTCGAATCCAGACTTTGTAAATCGGTTAATATAAATAACCGATTTAAAACGTTGAATTTAAATCGGTTAAATCATCGATTTAAAATCCCCAAACTTACTAAATCCGGAGCATTTAAATCGGTTGTCCAACCGATTTTAAACCCTCAAATAACTGATTTTAAATCCCGAATTTGCATTAGTGTACAATTAGTACTTAATTTTTACTTGACCCATGAACTTATGAAATTTGTGGAATGAGAATATAAATTCAGGCAATCCCATAGGCTGGTGTTCAATCCATTTGTTTTATCGTTTATGTAGATCTCCAACACTTAAGAGGACATGTACGGCTCTTAATTTCTTTAGTTAATGAATCAGCTGCACGTACGTTTAACCCTTTGCCGCCAAACAATTATGAAATTGTTTAGCTGCAAAGGAGCCAAGCCAGCCATCTCACTGCTTTGACACCGAAAGGGTCCCTCCTCTAGTCATATTCTTTCGCTTTGGAAGATTCTCGGTGGAAAAAATGAACTACAAAACAAGAACGACACGTAGTGCCCATGCAAGTGTGACTGTGTTCTGAGTGTAAAGGGCTTGACTACCTGGACCACAGATTAAGCAGGGTGCTCTGCTCACACAAAATATCCAAAGTACAACTTTGTTCATTAGTTTGGTATCCAGCCAAACTTAAAATAATTGTCCTGTTCCGACTTTGAAAAATGAAAACGTGTTTTGAATGGATCTCTGAAAAAATTATGTAAATGTACCACTAGTGTTACATTCATGAATGTTGCCCGAGTCCGATTCAGCAAATGGCATTTCCCAGTCATCGCGTCTTGTAAAGTTATACATTTTTCAAATTTTAATGAAGAATAACTAAAGAGTTTTACCAAAAATTGATAACTTTGTCATAGTTGTAAGATTGTTCCTTTTTTTCATCTTTAGATGCTCTCAGGGACGGAGCCAGACCTCAATTATATCAGGGGCCAAAATGAGAGTTGATTCAAATACATTTTGACTTTTACTTATATCTGAGACCGAAGGGAGTAATACACAAAGAGCATAAAATAGAAATGAACAAGGAAAATGTTTTTTGTACACAAAATTTTGACAACATACGCGACATCAACATGTTCGTACGGTACGGACATGTACGGACCGTACGGACATCCGCATAGTTAGTATTTTTTCTTTTGCAGATTTTACAGACACAAATTTGGTATTAACCAGATAATGAATAACATTAACTAGATACGTGAACGTGATTAACCAAAAAAGAAAATGGGTCTAAAAGTTTCAGGATTTGGCATTAACCAGATAAAAAATAGCATTAACCAGATATGTGAACTTAATTAACCAGATAAGAAAATGGGATGTCCAAAGACGTGTTAAGAGTTTCAGGATTTGGCATTAACCAGATAATGAATAGCATTAACCAGATATGTAAACTTAATTAACCAGATAAGAAAATGGAATGTCCAAGTTTCAGGATTTGGCATTAACCAGATAATAAATAGCATTAACCAGATATGTGAACTTGATTAACCAAATAAGAAAATGGGATGTCTCCAAGTTTCAGGATTTGGCATTAACCAGATAATGAATAGCATTAACCAGATATGTGAACTTGATTAACCAGATAACGAAAAAATTATTTTTTCGAAAAATTTGTTTTTAAAATATTTTTTGAAAAAAAAATATTGTTCGTACATGTCCGGACATACGATGTCGCGTATGTTGTCCAGTTTTTGTGTCCAAATAACAGCACTGAATGAACAAACCTTTGTGCAGTACTGGGGCGAAAAAACATAAGCATATAAGAGAAACATGTGTGGTCGCCGAAGGGAGGTGACGACATACGACACAACCGGGGACAGTGACGTACGACCTTGAAGGGAAACCTGTGCACGCGATAGCTGGATCCTAGAACTCTGGAAGTGGTTTTGTTCTGTATATCACTAGTTGATTTTGCTATTGTTTGGGGATATTTGATTTCTTTTTGGTGTTGGGTATTTTGTAAGTGTAGTTGGCACTGTGACGCTTTTGAGATTGTAATGTGAAGTTCTTTTTCCTATGTCTGCATTTTGATTTTCCATTTGTTTGATCTTTCTGTATTTCATCTTGTAACACCCCGTTCCTGGAGCGCTACTAAATTAATATTTCTGAAAGGTGAAATACTCTGCTTGCATGGTTTCCGAAAATGTGGTTCTATTTTTTTTCTTTTTCTTTTAAAAGAGCAGTCCGAGTATTACAGCGATTTTAGAAATATGACGGTGAATAACTATATAGACACCAAAATAAAACCACAATAACCATACTCATCAATTTATTCAATCATTGCACACATGACCATTCAAGTCTTGAAAGTATCATATATTTAATTACATAGTGCAATTAATACATTTGGCACCCTATAGCTGGTCGGGACACTACCACACTTACTAGACCTGTAGTAAGTTCAAACAACACTAAAGGGCGGACAGCCAAATAAGACTTTCCTCAGCTACGCTTGTCAGCAACATCGAACACTCTGCAGTCTTCATGATCTAGGTTACAATCATTGATTGAAAGAACCACGGGCAAGGGTCAACTTCTTACACAAACAAATACAATAGCAACAACATGTACAATAACAATTCATATTATACAGATAGAACATAATATACAATTCAACAAGAATGCATAAATGCTCTGCAAATGCCATTACATGCCACTGTTTATGATTTCGGAATATCGCAATAGTCAATCGTTGGTACGCCATGGTACGTCCCCAAATCGATCACCCCATCCGACGACTAGATTAACGATGCCCCTGAATTCCTTTGGCCATGGGGCTATCCATCACCACAGGATATTCAAGTCGAAGTTATACCAACAATGCATGACAATGCATTCCAACAACTCCAATGAACATATCATGCATATGATATTTCAATATGGTATAATCAAATAGTTATTTAACTATCCAACATCAAATAAATATTTAATTATCCAGTATCATCAACAATATATATTTCTCCACATGAATTAATCACATATCCAACATATCATATAATAAAATTCAGAAACACAATCAATCAGCGGATCAAAACACATTACATTCACAATTCCATATTCAACAAGCATGAGCAGATAAACATCAACCATATTTCAGCATACAATATCCAACCCTAATCATATCTAGAAGTAGCCCTTATCGAAAGCAAATAGCTCATGTGTTAAACACGTCGCAATCCTACTCAGCACGAACAATTCCTCAAGGATCCTAAACAACACACTAAACCTTAGTATAACTCTAATTCACCCAAAAATAATTTCCGAGGCTTAGATTCAATTCTAACCCCTAGGCACTCCATCACCAAAAATATTTATAATAAAACACTTACACTTGAAACAACACACAAATTGAAATTAAATGTTTTGAAAAAAAACTTAAAACTTACTTGAAATAATACTCAAAGTTGGAAAATACGGTTTTTAAGACTAAACTCTCTTTCTTTTCAAACTTGAGACATGAAACAATATTAAATATCAAATACTTTTTACTACAACTAATTAAGGCTCCACTTGGCCTTAGGATCACAAAATCCTAATTTGTCTTAAGTGTTTCATTGTCTTGAACAATCAAAACAACTTCCATATAAAACGAACTATTTCTAAAACTTTCCGAATTTACTTAACAACCCAAATGCGCTTAATTAGCTAAGAACACAAAAATCTATTCCTCCCCAAGTTCTTAGGAGCTCTCGGCCTTCCCTTCCTTCTTTAAAAAAAATTTGCTAAACTTCCAAGTAACCAAACAACACCATTCAATACTTAATCTCTTTTTCAAAACATCCAATGTTTCCAAAACAAAACCCATTACACAAGTTAAATACCCAATCATAGCTTTCCAAGAACTCAAGGGTTTCTCCAAAATTTTCACAATTCATTTAATCAAATCAAAAATTGACAATAACAACGACAATAACAATTATTAAGGAACAAGAACCACATATCAATTACAAGATTCACTTGAGAAATCACATACCCCTTTCCCTTAGGCCATTCAACCTAGGGTTTGTAAAAATTGGGGAAAATTGTGTTCATCTTCCTCATGATCATAATCAAGCTATATATAAAGCATTAAAAAAGAAATAAGCAAGCGAAACAATTCCTACACCTAAAAAGGAGGCCACGGTTTTGGCCTTAAAATCAAAGGGGGGAAGGAATTGATATTCTACTCACTCACTTGGCCAAGGGATTGGTGCTATTTAGGAAAGGAAAATGGAAAAATCTGGTTGTACTAGAAGAAGGAGAAGCCACGGCCAACAGGAAAATAAAGGAAGGAAATGGTCTTGGTTGTTCTTCTTTCTTTTCCAACACCTAATAGCCAAAATGAAAGTGAGAATAAGGAAACCATTGGGGCTGGAATGCCACGGCCTGAATATAAAGGAAGGGGAGTGAGAAATTTTGGTGCCTAATTGAGGAAGAAGCTCGGCTGGACAAGGAGAAAAAGAAGGAAGAATTTGAACTTGGCTTGAACCTCAATTTCATCCACACTAGAAGCTAAGATGAAAAATTAAAATGGGTGGTGGTCTCGGCCTGAGGGAGTTAAAAAGGGAGGATAAAAAAAAATTAATTTTAAACCTTGTATTTTACTAGGCTAGGAATGGTTTAGAGGAAGATATTTCTAATTAACCACCCTAAGCTTGACACCTAGCACTTATAGTAAGATACTTTCTAATCTAATCACTAAATCTTGACACCTAATCCCTATTCTCATGATCACCCACTAGTCCTAGAGTCTCCGTGTCCCAAAATTACGGCGTCTAGAAATCAAGTTACCGATTAATTCTTTCACCGATTAATTCGCGAAAATTAATTTACTTAGAAATTAATTCACCGCGTGATAATAAATTATATATAAATAATAAAAACAATAGAAAACACTCAAGCATCATCACAATAAGTTACGTTTCAATTTTCATCGAAATCGGAATTCGTTTTAAATTTATTGCGGATAAGAATTACCCGACCATTCAAAATACGACGAATATTCATTCACTTCTTAGTCAACAAACATACGCATTACTGCGTCAAACAGAAAACTTATATAAAGTTTAAATGATGAATTCACATTAAAAGCAGCATACGCCTACGATGTCGATTAATTTGAATTGGCATCATAAATAATAATTATTTATAATAAATAATTTATTTAAAATAAGTCAAAATAATTCCTCGTACTCTCAGTAAATCATTGAGGTGATCAATCTCTATGACATACCTTCAAGTATTTAGGATTTCATCGCTAAAACATTTTTTTCTTAAAAATTGGGGTGTTACACATCTCTTATCCCTGCTTCAGTGATCCTATTTGTTTCATTCACACTATTAGAATGTTTTTCTTTTCTTGTTTTACTTTGTTAAAGCCTAATTTGTTTGTGTTCAAATAGCATGTCTAATTGAGATGCGAAGCCGCCTAGTCTCAGAGAATGAAAAGAGAACTTTGTCTCTTCCCTTTTGTAGCTTTGTAAAGACTGTGTACATTTCTGAGGAAAAAAAAAACTTTTCAAAGGCAGAGTCAGACTACCATAGTACTTTTAGAAGTAAAAAATGAAAATTAGCAATATTGGGGCCAGTCATGATACTATTAGTTTTTACAAGTGAAAAAAAAAAGCAACTGGGGCCCTTGGACATTATAACATCCTTTCGTCCCTAGATGCTCTTGCCATGAGCTCAATACTAGGGAAAACACATGGCCGGGTCGGGCCGGGTCAAAGCCCAAATAGTAAAGCTAAGACTTTAGGCCTCAAACCAAAAAAAAAAAATTTAGGGCATGTTTGATACACTTTTTAAAAACAGTTTTTTTGTTTTTAAAAACAGACAAAGAACAAATTTTTTTTCTTGTTAAATTTTTAAAACAGAAAACTATTTTTAAAAATGTAATCAAATAGTCTCTTAGTCTTTAGTTTTCATAAGTTTTTTTCCTCTTAAAAATAAGAGAAAGAAAGGTCTCATACTCTTTTCAGGGAAAAAAAAAGAAAGAAAGAAAGAAAGAAAGGCCTCATACTTTATTTTTCAATTCTCTCACTCTAATTTCCTTATATTTCATGTGTGGGACGTTTCATGTTTTGTCTAATTTCTATTTCTATTTGTAACACTGACTAATTTAGCAAATTTAAAATATTGGCGCAAAGTTTGGTTAGAAGGTGATTCAAAATTGGTCATCCTTGCCTTTTCAAACCCATCAGTTGTTTTTTAGCAGATTCGTAACCATTGGCTGAATTGTTTGCAGATCACTAAGAAGATGTCCTTTATTTGCTCTCACATTTACAGCTACTGGTTTATGTTGGTGGAACACCATTCCTCCTTTTTTGACAAAAGACTTTACTCGGAATAGGATAGGTTTACCTTGCTATCGTTTTTCTTGACCCTTCATGGGTTTGGTTTTTGTTTTCCACGGGATGACTTCGGTTTATCTAGTTTGTTTTGTTAGTCTCTTGTGTCTTTCCATGGGTTTTGGACTAGTCCCCCCTTGGTTTCTTTGTATATATCTCGCATTTTTATCTTTATTTGAATAAAAACAGGGAGAAGTACTCTTTTTTCTTCTAAATATGTTTTTTCCTGGGTTTTGCATCAGAAGGTTTTAACGAGGCTCCTTTCCTTTCTTTGCAAAAAAAATTTGGTCAAATGAGAATTCATTCCCAAACAAACTGAAAGCCCAGGAAGAACGGGCCCAATACAAACATCAAGCAGAAGCCAACTCAAGGACTATAACCTTACCATACGCGAGCGGCACTGGATCTCCACTTTAGATAAGTGGAAGTCCAACTAAGAGCAAGTACAAACATGAAACTAAAGAACTACAAGACCTCAACTAAAGACTTCTCCAGACTGAAACCCTAATCAAAGCTTCAAGTGAGATTTCTATAACCCTAACAAGGATGGCTCAACACAGAGAAATAGCAACTCCTTCCACACACCAACCCACAACTGTGATTCAAAGGGAACTACAACTAAGGTTGGTTCACGACAGGAGGCAGGGCTTGCAAAGGGTGAAAATCATTAATAGCTTCGTAATGAGCGATGGCAGACATATCGAAGAGGAGCGCCCGACGAACTTCCAAGGGGGTCTGCCGCCCAAGTAGCGAGCAGGGAAGAGGTGGGGGCTAGTTTGGCGACTGTATGGGCAGCAGAGCTTCCAGCCTTCGCAATCTAGGTAAATCCACAAGATGTAAAGTTTTGCTTTAGAGCCATGATGTCCTTCAGGATTTGTATCAACTCTCCCTTTTTTTATTTCGTCTTTGTAGCATCTGCAAGCGCATCACTCTCCACTACAATGAAGCGTACTTCAAGGTTCTTCGCTAAGTTGAGCGCATCTCGAATAGCTGGAACTTCAACCATGAGAGGGCTAGGCACAGGGAATGTGCGATGTGGTAGCCCGCTAGAAGGTAGCCCTGGTGGTCCTGAAGAACAACACCAGAGGTACCTATCTGTCTGCTTGCATTAAAGCTTTCATCTGTGTTAATCTTAATCACACCCTGTAGAGGGGGTCTCTAAGATGTGGTGTGTGGGTAGTTAGCTCGCACATTGCGAGGTGGTCCAGAGATCTTTGGTGATAAATTGTGGGATACAGTGAGGGTTAGGTTGATCTGATACAGAGTTGCTTCCGGATTTGGGGTGTTGCCTTCAAAGTACCATGCGTTTCTCGCTCTCCAAATGAACTAGATAGTATGGCAAATAGACAAAAACACAAACTCTTGATGGTTTGGGAGGTCAGATAACTGAGCTACCACATTCATTAGCCAAGTTTGGAGGTTCGTAACAGTCTGGGGGTTAGGGGTGCATTGTATCTGGGTTCTAAACCACACTGGGGTGGTCCAAGGGCATAATAGGAGAGCATGTTCAACAATCTTGACCCCCTATTACAAATAGTGCAAGTGTCCTCCCTCATAAGCCTTTTTCTGCATAAGTTCTCATTAATAGGTAAAATGTTGTAGGAGGCCTTACATATAAAAATCTTAACCTTTTGAAGGATGTTAGCCTTCCAAATAGATCTCCAAAGAGTACCATTGTCGATATGAGAGGTGGAAGGTCGTGAGAGATCGTCCTTAGCCACCTTACAGACTGAGACATAGCTTGATTTTATTGAGTACTCACCAGAGCTAGTGTGAGGCCACCAAAATTCATCCTTTTCATGTGTCTAACTCCCCAGGGTCTGGAGAGAAATTCTGGTAAACGGTGGAGCCAAGCAGAATCTGAGTTTGTTAAGATCCCAGTCCTTACTGGAAGGATTAATTAATTCACTAACTTTGGAGTCAGGTAGGATTGCCCCAGTTTTCGTAGGCATACCGTTGACAAGCCATACATCTTTCCTTATATCAATATCATGGCCATTTCCCACTGCCCATCTCCCATTATTCTTGATCAGATCTCTGCCATGAAGAATACTATTCCAGACCCAAGAGTTGTTCCTCATTTTTTGTACCTGCAAAAAAAAAAAGACTTAGGAAAATAAATGCCATTGAGGATTTGGACCCATAAGGCTGTGGGGTTTCTAATAATTCTCCATGCTTATTTAGTAAGAAAGGCATGGTTTAGTTCCTCAAATCTTTTGAATCCCATTCCACCCTTATGTTTCCTTTTAGTAATCTCATTCCAGTGTTTCCAATGGATACCCCTAGCTCTGCCTTTAGACATCTACCAAAATCTAGCAACCGCAGCACAAAGTTGCATACAGAAACCTTTAGGGAATTTAAGGATGGCCATTGCATAAGATGGAATGGCTTGGATAAAAGACTTAATAAGAATCTCCTTACCAACTTGGCTCAGTAAATTCTCCTTCCATCCATCTATTTTTGACAAGACTCTATCCTTTATCCAAGATAAGGCATTCATTTTTTTTTATCTCCCCCACTCTCTTGGAAGGCCCAAGCATTTTCCAGGGTTGTCCCAACATTGGATTCCTAGTAAATCTGAGAGCTTCCTTTGGAGGTTTTGAGGGACATATGTCCCAACAATCAGACCGGATTTAGCTAGGTTCAGCCTTTCCCGTGACGTATTTAAGTAAGCATTTAAAATCTGGAGGAGTTAATACATTTCTGACTCATAAGACTTGGCAAAGAGTAGGGAGTCATCAGTAAAAAAAAAAATGAGTCAGCTGTGGAGAGGAGGGAGAAAGGCATATCCCCTTGATGTTCTCCGTCCTAAGTGCATTGAGGAGAAGGTGAAAAAGCACATCATAAACTAGAATGAACAAGTATGGGGAGATGGAGTCTCCCTGTCTAAGACCCCTTTGAGGAGTTAGAGGTTGGCTGATCTTCCCATTGACTTTAAATTGGTAGGAGACAGTGGCCACAAGTTCCATGATAAGTTGGACCCAATTGGGGTGGAATCCATAGGCCATAAGGGCTTGTTTGAGGAAGTCCCATTCAAGCCGGTCATAGGCTTTACTCATATCTAGCTTGAGGGCAATATGATTTTTACTCACTATGCCTCTCTGTTTGGGAGCATGAAACACTTCATGGGCCATAATAAGGTTATCTTGAATCATTCTTCCACCCACAAAGGCACTTGGTTAGGGGATATCAGCTTATCGATAAAACCTTTAAGTCTAGTAACCACAATTCGGGATATGACTTTATAGCTGAAGTTAAAACAACTGATGGGTCCGAGCTGGCTTATGCTCTTAGGCATTGGAATCTTTGGGGTTAAAGTAACCAGAGTTTCATTAATCTCTTTGGGGAGCTTCCCCGACTTGAAAAACTCATGAACTGCTTTACAAACATCCCCTTTGACTATGTCCCAATTGCTTTGGTAAAAAAGTCCATTCAAACCATCAGGTCCCAGAGGTTTAAGGCTCCCCAGGCATTCCACAGCTTTTTTAATCTCCAAATTAGTGACCTTTGCAAGGAGGGCCACATTCGTATCATCAGTAACTATTTTTGGGATAGCATCAACGCATTCCTGAACCTGAGATTGAGGCTCAGAAGTATATACTTCCTGATAGTATTGAAGGATTGCCTACATTACTTCCTCTTGCCCTTGGACCCAACTCCCCTGACCATCCTTGATGCGATGCTGGCTGTTCCTATCCCTTCTTTGGACCGTGGTAGCAGGAAAAAATTTAGTGTTTCTATCTCTAAATTTAAGCCATTTTAGTTTAGACCTCTGACCTCATTACATTTCTTCTTGTTTCCAGAGTCTTATTAATATTCTTTCTCAGAAGGTTAACTTCTGTCCAATCCAATCTACTCTGATTGAGAGCATAATTTAATCGTTTCTGGAGTTTTGATAACTCCACATCCGCTCTTTTAAAAGTTTGGTGATGCCATACACTCAAGGCTTTCTTACAAGATTCTCTCTTCTTAATAAAAGTCTCCCAATGGCCGATATCCCTTGCTGCTTCATTGCTTAGCCACCCATCTGCAACAATTTGCTTACAATCTTCATGCTCATTCCAGTATGCTTCAAACTTGAAGTGCTTCTCCAAATGTTCCCTTGGGTAGAGATGGAGAACAATGGGGGAATGGTCAGAACTTATCATAGGCAAAGCCACAGCTCTAGCATTAGGGAACAATCTTCTCCAACTCTAGTTAACCACAACACTATCAATGTTTTCTCTGGTAACAAACCCCTCCCTTGGGTTGTTGATCCAAGTGAATTTACAGCCTTTCAAATCTAGATCCATTAGACCCGTGTTCCTAAGGAAGTCTTTGAACAAAGCCATCCTTCCTTGGTTCAGTGGTCTTAATCCATCCTTTTCAAAGGGGTGGCTTATTTCATTAATATTTTAGGGACAAAAAAAAACACTAACTTGGGCTGAATGTAAAAATGAACCTTCCATGCTAACTACCAATCCACCATTTTTTCCCTGAGAGCTTGAATTAAAAGTGTTTAATTTTAAGTCTTCCTTGGTCCATTATTGAATACATAATAATAATTCATTCATGATTTTAAATCTTCATTTGATTTTGCATCCCCAAAACCTAAAAAACAAATTTAAATGAAAAAATATTATTTTTATGAGCTTTAAAAAAGCTCATGTTAGAGTTCGCTTTAGGCCTAAACATATGTTGGCTTGGTCCTAAAAATGTGTCAAGAATATGAGCTCGATCGATAATTTTAATTAATGTTTTTGAACTTTTGTATTGAAATAAACATGGACAAAAACATAACATGTATATGTAATTATACACTTTAATTATAAAAATGTGTTGGGTATCCAAGTGTGATTAAAAGTTGACCGGCTCTCCTTGTATTGAAAGTCTACCCATTAATGTGGAGGCTAGGAGGCGTGTGCCGTTGATGTATATGATCCGACGGCGGTGCAAGTACATAAGTATGTGGTTCATCTCAAACACATGATGTCACAATTGTAGGTTATCTAGTTTATTATCAGGTGCACATCAAATACAGAATAAGATAAAAGCTTATCATGTCTATATTTTATCATATCCTTATCCAACTCTTTACCCTATATGTTCTTATCTTATCATGGAGATCAAAGGTTCCCTAAGCGTTATCCATAACATATGTTGTTCGAAATGGTGGTTGTTGTGACACCCTCTACCCCCATCATGTCAATATAACAACGTAATGGTGTAAAATAAAACACGGAGAAAAATATTTTCTTTTTCTTTTGGTCCAATCATAATTTCATTCAACATGGAATAGAGTCGTCACGCTCATTCGCGGAAAACAAACTTATTACGGGAGGGGAAACATCAAAAAGGAAGTAAAACCAAGATTCCCGATGTCACAGTAATTCAGAGCTTTTCCCCTAATTATTACATCGGAAAAATACAAAGACTTAAACAAGTAAACACAAATCTTCTATCTATCCCAACGAGCTATCGTGATTACTCGCCGGCATTCACATCCTCAACACCTGCAGTCTCAACATCTACACATACCCGGTGGGATATGCATAGCCACAAGAGGGGTTAGTCATCATAACCTCAAATAGTGCATACAGTGAAGGAAATCAGTGAACAATGTGCAATATAACAACAATTCCAATGACCACATCTAATCACCAGTACTACAACATCAACCACGACATAAAGATGTTACCACAACAATTAAATATCACATGCCACAACATCAACCACAACATTAAAGTACACCACCAAAAACTAAACAACCAGGCATGTTATCATGTAAAATGATATATTTCTAGGACCATAACTATATGCATGTGGATCCATTTATAATGAGGCCGAGATACCTTGCCCGTGTCGGAAAACCATGTCCGTAACGCCCCAATAACGACAGGCCGGATACCACGCCCGTCACGGGATACCTTGCCCGATTCGCCCCATTAACAGTAGGACCGGAAACCTTGCCCGTCACGGGATACCTTGCCCGATACGCCCTACTAACAACAACAACAATGCCGACACCATGATGCATGAACATAACCAAATGCGGTGTCTAACAACAACAACTTCTATCGCAATATCCTCGATAGAACAACAACAACAACTTCAAGACACGGGTCAATACATCAACGAGTGCCTTCAATCAACAAGAGAATAAATCAACACCCTTAGCCAATTTAGTTTAAGCACATAACACTTAAATAAATCATCAATTTAAATGATTAGTCAATTTGGCAAGAACGGGAATTAGGCGTCTTAGACAATTCTTAGGCAATCTACATAGGTCTTACAACACTGTATAAAGAACGGGAATCTAGGGAAAAGCAACAACACAACTCACACACAAAGCCGCCACTTTGGGCCTCAAGGCTGGCAGTGGGCGCCTGGCGCCCTGCCATTGTCTTACAAATAGTAAAATGGTAGTCCCCACTCGTTCGGGGACCAAACGCCGCACCATTATGTCCCATAATACATAATTAAGCATAATCTAGAGTCCTTTGATCCATAATTAGTCCCTACAAATTTATAAAATTCGAAAGGTGGTTCTTTAACTATTTAAGTTCAATACCTAATAATTTTCGACAGAAAATTCTACATAATCTACTTAGCCATTACTATTAGTACTCAGACGTCATCTTGACACCACAAAAATTCATTATCAAAACATAACCAACTCATGTATCAATTATTCTAGGTGATTAATCCTAACTTAGTTGATTTTAACTCCATTTTTAGCCTCATAGGAATTCTGTTTTTAAAGTATAACATTACCTCCTAATTCCCTACAACAACAACTAGTTGAGTTAGGCAATTCATTAACTTGCACATGATATCAATGTCAATACCAAGGCACAACAACATAAATCATATAGTATATCTCCAAAGTTTGTAGGATTCATGCCATAGCAATTTGCAACAACAACCAAAAACTCATAAATCCATGAACATCAAAGAGGTCATCAAGAGTAACAATCATATAAACAGTCAAGGCTCAATCACCACACCAAAACAATCTATCAAATGAATTTATCACATTACATTACGGTAGGTATCACAAATCGAAGATTATTATCCAAGGGTTCAAGTATTTTCCTATCACGGTGGTGATAGTACTCATTTACTGTTACCGCGCGAGGCGTAGGGGTCCTGGGACACCCCTATTGCTCACTCAAGTTCCATACACTCACTAGATGAGAAACAACTACCCCTTACCTCAAGAGAATTTCGTGCCCCTAGAATGGGATGAGGTAACACCAAACTTTTTCTTTCCTAGTGAAGCTTTCATCAGCAAAAACACAAGAGCAAGGGTTTAGGAATGGAAACATCATAGTTTAGAATCCTAACATTGATCTTAAAACAAAGCTATCATTAGAAGGCTTACCACTTTCTATTCCTCACAATGAGGCTGTAAGAATCGCAGTAACAATGCTCCCTAGTCGAGCTCCCTAGCGTAGTTTTGAGTTTAGAGCATAAAACTGAAAAAGGGGAGGAAGAAGAACTTGCTCTATTTTAATTGGTCTTATGAGCAGCTTCTAATCATGTTTAGGGTTTTAGAACTGAGGCTTAGTGGCTAGGTTAAGTCTAGGGGTCGTGGTTGCTTCTTCAGGTCGAGAATGGGTCACACAGGATCACAGAACCGGCCCAAAACGAGTTAAAACGCGGAAAACGCACGCCCACTTATCACCAGGGCGCCTGCCAAGATCCCCTGGCGCCACTGCACCTGCTCTCTGTGAGGCCTGGGCGCCCGAGTCTAAGTCTGGGCGTCCTGCGCCTGCTCTGTGAGGCTGTGGCGCCTGAGTCCTAGTCTGGGCGCCGCACTTCGGGACTGTGTCTGCTGCCAGTTTTGTGTCCTGACTCGCCTATACGCCCCTCATGCCAATCTTATTGGACTCCTAACTAATCAATAGCATATTTAACACATCCACAAACATGAAATGCTTAATCAAGCACACAAGGAATTATAAGGTTCTAGCACAAAAGTGAGGGTGTTACAATCCTCTCCCCCTAAAAAAAAATTCCGTCCTCGGAATTCGCACTGACCTGTAATGAAAAGTTGCGGATACAGCTCTCGCATCTTACTCTCTAATTCCCAAGTTGCACTTTCATCGCTTGCTCCACTCCAAATTACCTTCACCAAGGGAATCTCTCTTCCGCGTAGTTGCTTCCTCTTCCGGTCTTCAATCCTTACCGGTGACGTTTCAAACGTGAGATTGTCCTTGAGTTGAATCGCATCCTGTGCTATCACATGACTGGGGTCATGTATGTACTTACGGAGTTGTGACACATGAAATACATTGTGAAAGTTCCCCAACAACGGTGGTAGCGCCACCTGATAAGCTACTTCACCAATTCGCTTCAAAATTTGATAGGGTCCGATGAACCTAGGAGTAAGCTTTTTAGCCTTTAAAACTCTACCAACTCCTTTAGTTGGGTAACACGTAGGAAAACGTGTTCTCCTTCCTTAAAAGTCAACTTCTTGGTCCGGTTGTCGTAATAACTTTTCTGTCTGCTTTGAGCAGTCCTCATCTTCTCTTGAATCAACTTCACCTTCTCGGTTGTCTCTCTCACCACTTACGGTCCCAACACCAGGCTTTCACCTGACTCACACCAAAGAAAGGGGAGTACGACACCTCCTCCCATAAAGCGCCTCATATGGAGCCATACCAATGCTAGAGTGATAGCAATTGTTATAGGTGAACTCCACCAAAGGTAAGAACTTATCCCAACTCCCAGATTCCTCCAACACACAAGCCCGCAATAGATCCTCTAATGGTGAATAGTCCGCTCCGATTGACCATCCGTTTGGGGGTGATAAATTTGAACTTCGATTTGAGTTTGGTTCCTAACGCTTCATGCAAGCTATTCCAAAACCCGGATGTGAATCTAGGATCTCGATCGGATATGATACTAGAGGGGACACCATGCGATCTAACGATCTCTTTAATGTACAGCTGCGTTAACTTCTCAGAGGGAATTCCATGTTCACTTGCAGGTAAAAAGTGAGCCGTCTTGGTTAGCTTAGGTCAGCGACCACCCACACTGCATCATAACCAGCTGAAGTCCTTGGAAGTCTGGACACAAAATCCATGGCGATACTATCCCACTTCCATTCCGGGATGAATAGTGGCTGCAACGTCCCAGAAGGTTTCTGATGTTCAATCTTGGTCTTTTGACAAGTCAGGCATGCGTATACAAATTCAGCTATTTGCTTCTTCATACTAGGCCACCAGAATAATCTCTTTAAGTCTTGATACATCTTAGTAGCCCCGGGATGGATGCTCAAGCTACTCCTATGACCTTCTTCCAGAATCATCTTTTTCAATTCGGGAATGTCCGGGACACAAATTCGATCCTGGAGCCTTAAAATTCCATCCGTCCCCTCAGCAAATTCACTTGGCTTCCCTTGAGCAATTGAGATCTTCTGCTCAACTAAGAACAAATCGGTTTTCTGCCCTTCCCAGATTTGACCCATTAGATCATTAGTCACTTTCAACATGCCATGCTTCACACTCACGGGGGTCTTTTCACACACTAGACTTAAATCTCTGAACTCTTTTATTAACTTCAACTCTCTAATCATCATAGTCGAGCAATGCAACGCCTTTCTACTTAGCGCATCTGCCACGACATTTGCCTTGCCTGGATGGTAGTTCAACTCAAATTCGTAGTCCTTTAGGAATTCCATCCACCTACGTTGCCTCATGTTTAACTCCTTCTGGTCAAACAAATACTTAAGGCTCTTATGGTCGCTGAAAACCTCAAACCGAGCCCCATACAGATAGTGCCTCCAGATCTTCAAGGCAAAGACAACTGCACCTAATTCCAAGTCATGGGTAGGATAATTCTGCTCGTGTACCTTTAATTGACGAGACGCATACGCCACGACCTTACCATGCTGCATTAGCACACCACCTAGTCCTTGCTTTGAAGCATCACAGTAGACCACAAAAGGTTTAAGAGGGTCAGGCAACACCAACACTGGTGCCGTAGTCAACTTCTTCTTTAGTACCTGAAAGCTTTCTTCACACTTAGCATCCCACAAGAAAACTTGTCCCTTCCTGGTAAGACGGGTCATCGGTAGTGCTATCTTTGAAAAACCTTCGATGAACCTCCGATAGTAACCAGCTAAGCCCAAAAAGCTTCTTATCTCGGTTGCCGATTTAGGAGCTTCCCAATGCAATACAGCTTCCATCTTCACTGGGTCCACAGCTATACCACCTTTAGAAATTACGTGGCCAAGAAATCCCACCTCTTCCAACCAAAACTCACACTTCGACTGTAACGACCCGTTTCCGGAGCGCTACTAAACTAGAACAAACTCTAAATGCAAGGAAGTTTTCGAAATGATACTCTCGTGTCTTTTGGGAAATGCGGTAAATTTTTTTTTCTTTTTATAGACGTGCGTCTTTTGTAACACACAATCAGAGTACGAGCAACATTTTCGAAACATGATGGAATTCTAAATGCAATAGACTATTACAACTAAAGACAGACATACGCACATGCATCCGAAAGATAATCAGTTGAAGAGTTTTACACGCCAGAAGTAGTAAATGAATATGCATAAGCAAGAATATACCCTGAGTATGAAAACCCTACAATGTTACTACATGAGGTACTCTCTACAGCTACTCCACGCAGGGGTCGCTTCCAAAAGTAAAACCTCGACACCTAAACAACAATCGCCACAAAGTCAAACAAATTGACAGACTGGTCACTAACCCAAAGCTATATACAAAATAGTTAAACACCGTCAGCTACCAACTACTCAAATCTTTTGCATCAAGTCATCTGCATCCTCGTCGGTTCCTCCACGCGAAGATCTCTAACACGCCTACCATACATACATCTCAGCCATGAGTGGGGCTTAACTCCAAGCCGAGGGAATCTCCATGCTCGGAAAGTCAAAGGCCACCTCCGACAATATCGTCATCGCCGGAATCTCCACCACGTCTGTCATCGTCTGGGTTACCATCATCAATTGAAGGAACCACGGGCAAGGGTCAACTTCTTAAAATACACCAGATAATCCAAAATAGCATGATATAATATAACGCAGCATAACAGAACACACCATTCCGTAAGAATACATCAATGCCTGCAAATGCAACTACACACCACTATAGAACAAGAGATAACAAGGTACACAAACGCCCCATAATGCAACTCGCGACACTTCCCCATCACACTTTACAATTCCGGAAATAACGCCAAATAAGCTGCTGAATACCAACCGTAGCTTTGGGGACCCTATCACCCAAACCGTAGCTTTAGGGGACCCTATCACCCTTGGTTATTCAGGTCGAGTTAAAAAAACAACACGACAGTGAACTAAGCAGTCGAACACCCGCCGTAGCTTTAGGGACCCTATCACCCAAGCCGTAGCTTTAGGGGACCCTATCACCCTAGGTGGTTCGGTTCCGAACACCGGCCATAATTTTGGGGACCCTATCACCCAAGTCAAAGCTTCAGGGGACCCTATCACCCTTGGTTATTCGGGTTGAAGTTAAAAAACGTCACGACGACTCCAACGACTTCGACAACACCTTAACCACCCTAATGAATCAACCAACGCATATGATAATTCAAAGAGTGGTACGCAAGATTATTCGACCGTATATCAAATAATGAGAGCATGCTTAATATGAAGAAACGCAATTCAACAACTTAAGCAACATAAGCAATTTGCATGGTGAAACGCAATTCAACAAGCATAAGCAATTCACAGCATGTATTCAATCTCGTATTAAGTAATTGCACAGCTCAACAATCAATCATAGAATCCATCCCTCTGCAACTCAATAGAGTTTACAGAGAAGAACAAACAAGTGTGGGGGGTTGGGGACAGCTGCCAACCACTTGCAGACAAGCCCATTAAATAATCAACATATATAAAAATAAAGCGAAGGGGTACAAGACCCTCACTTCGAATCCTGAGGTTCTCAGACTTCTTCGCATAAACACTTGAAATTAAATTCCTATCGTATCTAAAAGTTGCCCTTACACAAGGACATACAACAATAAAAGCCTACGATGTCTAGAAGTGCCCTTACCAAGTTTATCCACTAGCGTATTATCGCTCGCCTCGAGTCCTTGTCGCCCGATCTCGGAATTCGAAATTCCTATCACACAAAGAATCTTAGCACACTTCTATAAACTATATTCAACAACCTTAGGTTCTCAAAGCCTATCCCTTTCCTACCCAAGCAATCAGACTTAGCATTTTTGTCACCAAATACTTGAAAAGAAAGAAGGTTTTGGATACCAAAATCATTTCTTGAAAAGCTAACATATTGCATATTCCCAATTTTCTTTAAACCTTTAAGTAAACAAATTTCAATTAGCCATTGCATAAGTTCCAAAAGCATTCTCCTTCAAGCAATTTAAGCATGTTCACACACAAAGTTCTTTTGCTTTTAACACCTCCTAGGCCTCTCGGCCACACCCCTCCTTCTTTTTTAAAAAAAAAAATTGCAAAACTTCTTTTTACAACCTAGCAACCAATTCTAAGTCATTCAATTACATTTCAAGGTATTAAAACATCAAGTCACACACTAGAGCATAGTTCAAGCACACTTTAAAATATGTTCTAAAATCATGCGCAGAATAATTCCTCTCGTGCATTCTTAAGCTATCTCGAAGCATAAGCCACAACTTTCCGATGTTGTATCAGTACACATCCTAATCCTTGGTGTGACGAAACCTCACAAGGTTCTTCCGGTGGAGGCAAAATCAGTTCAGGTGTCGTCGTTAGAAGTCCCTTTAGTCTCTGAAACTAGATTCACGTTCCTTAGTCCAAACAAAAGGTTGATCCTTCCTCGTAAGTCGTGTAAGTAGTGCGACAATCTTCGAGAAACTTTTGATAAATCTCCAGTAGTAGCCTGCTAATCCAACAAAACTTCTGATATCTGTCACAGTCTTCGGTTGTTCTCATCTTAACACCGCTTCAATCTTAGCTGGATCCACAGCCCTACCGTTTCTGGTGATCACATATCCGAGAAAATTCACCTCTTCAAGCTAGAATTCACCCTTAGACCGATGAGCATAAGGCTGTTCCTCTCCTAATATCTGCAGTACTTGGCGTGAATGCTCTTCGTGCCCTTCTCTGTTCCTCAAATAAATCAAGATGTCGCCCGTAGATATCGTCGCGAACTGGTATATTCTTTAACTCGGTCGCTTGAAAACTTCTAAACCAGTAAGGGAATATGGAATCTTGGGCTCTCTCTTACAAGAATCTTCGATAGAATTGGTACAAAGATATCGGAAGACTCCAAAATTAGGAAAACTACGATTTTTGGGCACAGTCCCAAAGGATATGGTGATTCAAAAACCAATCCAACATGAGAATAATGGTAAGACTTTTAAAAAATACGCGACTCGAATTGACAAGAGTTTCCACACTCAACAATCACTACACAACGAATTCGTGCAGTGTTAGAAACTAGAGTCTTAGCAGTTGAAGTAATTCACTACTAAGTCGAAAGATGAAACAGTCGCAAGCAATATTTAGATCAGCTCACACAATCCAAAGAAATAAAATAGTGTGCAGCATTAGAATTAAAGATTATGGATAGAGAGTTACCCTCAATTTTGTAATTCCCCTGAGTTAGATCTCTTGGTCGCTCCGCCGCCTTGCCGCCCATGTAGAGGACTCTGCCCTTGGTAGTCGAACGCCTTCTCTTTGGCTTCGTGGCATTCACACTTGGTTCTCCCTTCAGAGCTTTGCAGTCTTTGACAAGGTGCCCTGGCTTGTTGCAGTTGAAGCACAATACCTCTCTCGTAGGACACTTGCTGGAAAAATGCCCGTCTTTCCACAACAAAAGCAGGTTAGGTCTCTTCGATCTTTACCTCCACCACCTGAATTCTGGGTCATAGGGCGGTACTGCCCCTGGTTGTTCCCCTGAAGCTTGTTGTAGGGTTGTTTTTGTTGTTTCCCTTTCTGATTACTTCCCTGGACCTGATTCTGCGATCTGATAGGCCCGTCTGCACCATTCTTTCTCTTGTGGCTCCTCACACCTTCCACCTCGATGCATCTGTCAACCAACTTTTGGAAGTTGTGTATATGTATTTGTATTTAGTTGTAATGGTCCTTTTACATTTAGAATTCCGTCATGTTTCAAAAACACTGTTGATACTCTGACTGTGTTTTGTAAAAGGCCTTTGTTTATAAAAAAAAAAATTTACCGCATTTCCCAAAAGACACGAGAGTATCATTTCGAAAACTTCCTTGCATTTAGAGTTTGTTCTAGTTTAGTAGCGCTCCGAAAACGGGTCGTTACATCGACATCTTGGCATACAATTGTTTTTCCTTCAACACTTGTAGTACAGTTCTCAAGTGCCCTTCATGCTCCCTTCGAGTCTTGGAGTAAATCAAGATATCGTCTATAAAAACAACCACAAACTTATCCAAGTACGGGCGAAATATCGTGTTCATGTAATCCATAAACACCGCTGGTGCGTTAGTCACACCGAATGGCATAACTTGGTACTCATAGTGACCGTAACGCGTTCGGAATGCGGTTTTCGGGATGTCCTCTTTCTTCACACAAATTTGGTGGTACCCAGACCTCAAGTCAATCTTAGAGAAAACACATGCTCCTACTAGTTGGTCCATAAGGTCATCTATCCTCGGCAAAGGGTAGCGGTTCTTGATAGTAACCTTGTTAAGTTGTCGATAGTCAACACACAACCTCATCGAACCATCCTTCTTCTTTACCAACAAAACCGGCGCTCCCCATGGAGACATACTTGGTCTAATAAACTTTTTCTCCAGCATGTCTTCCAACTGCTTCTTTAACTCTTCTAACTCCAAAGGAGACATCCTATAAGGTGCCATAGAGATCGATCCCGTTCCCGGAACAAGGTCGATCGCAAAGTCCACGTCTCGTTCTGGTGGTAAGGAGTTAACTTCTGCAAACACTTCTGGAAACTCACAAACGGTGGGTACATCTTTAGCTTCTACTTTCGTCTCTATAGCCATAGAACATAACATCACATATACTTGTGCACCTTCCTTCAAGGATGATCGAATCTTCTTAGCGGTAACCACCCGTGGATCACTAGGCTCAATCACTCCAAACACCACAGTTTTATCAAAGCAGTTCAAAAGTACATGATTAGCAGTCAGCCAATCCATACCTAAAATAACGTCTATCCCCCGAAGAGGTAAGCACACTAGGTCCACCACGAAATTCCTACCTCCAATCACGAGAGTGCACTCCTTGCACACATGAGAAGTAATAACAGTTTTATGAGAAGGAATATCCACAGACAAATCAAAAGTTAAACGAGATACCGGCAGTTGCAAATTTTTCACACACTCGGCAGAGATGAAAGAGTGGGTCGCACCAGAGTCATACAACACTACTAAAGGGACTCCTCGAATAAAGCAAGTACCTTGGATGAGATCTTCTGATTCAGCTACCTCTGTGCCAGTGAGAGCAAACACTCTTCCAGTCGACTTCATCCTGTTAGCCTGAGATTTCGGAGTTCTGTTACTATTTGTTGGCTCGTTCTTCAATCCATCACAGTCGCGGCTGATATGACCAGGCTTGTTGCACTTGAAACAGATGACAGATGTTTCCTTGCATAAATGAGTATAATGGTCCTTGCCACACTTGCCACATCTAATCTGATTGTAGGGCCAAGGGCTTCCCCCAATTGCTTTTCCCGCGACAGGATTAGCCCCTCTAAGGCTGGTATTTTTAAATGCTTTAACAGTAGGTGCCAAAGGCTGTCTCCCTCTTCCTTGAGTGGGTTTAGGTTTCCCCCTAATGTTTCTGAAAGCAGCTACCCTCTCATTATAGGCCTCTTCAAAGTCTCTAGTCTTCTGGACAAAGTTCCCAAAGTCGGTAAGTGGCAGAACAGCCACGCCGCTGAAGTTCAGTCGTGTCGTTCTTAAACTTAACGCACTTCGAGCGGTCGCCAGTTGCTAGTTGATAAGCAGGATGATAGCGGGATAATTCCTCAAACTTCACAGCATACTCATCCACAGACATATTCCCCTGTGTTAAAGCTAGGAACTCAGCCTCCTTTCGGTCACGAATCTCTGCGGGAAAATATTTCTCCAAAAATCTGTCCTTGAATACCTCCCAAGTTACAGCAGTTGCGGCATTCTCCACCCTCCGACTAGTGTTCTCCCACCAATACTCAGCCTCGTCGGTCAGCTTGAAAGTAGCAAAAGCCACCTTCTGTTCATCAGTGCAGCCCATCACTCTAAATATCTTCTCCATTTCACGTATCCAGTGTTGGGCTCCATCAGGGTCAAATTCCCCTTAAAGGTTAGAGGGTTGTTTTTCTGAAAATCAGCAATGCTCCTGAAGTTAGCAGGCCTATCAGTACGGTTTTGGTTGCGATCTAAAGCTTCAGCAACCCGCCCTAAGGCCTCAATCACAGCACGGTCGGTCCTGCCTGCCATACCTCACTTCTGAGACAAACAGAAAAAGAGTTAGCCTATAAACGAGTCCCACTATTCCTACTCCTATCTATTCTAGCATAAATAATCATACCGAGTACACAGGCAAAAACACAATAGACACATACCACGGCCTAAGAATCAAGCCGAGCTCTGATACCACTAAATGTGACACCCTCTACCCCATCATGTCAATATAACAATGTAATGGTGTAAAATAAAACACGGAGAAAAATATTTTCTTTTTCTTTTGGTCCAATCATAATTTCACTCAACATGGAATAGAGTCGTCACGCTCATTCGCGGAAAACAAACTTAGTACGGGAGGGGAAACATAAAAAAGGAAGTAAAACCAAGATTCCCGATGTCACAGTAATTCAGAGCTCTTCTCCTAATTATTACATCGGAAAAATACAAAGACTTAAACAAGTAAACACAAATCTTCTATCTATCCCAACGAGCTATCGTGATTACTCGCCGGCATTCACATCCTCAACACCTGCAGTCTCAACATCTACACATACCCGGTGGGATATTGATAAGTCTTCATCACATGTAGATTTATAGTGCTTAATTGGATATTTGTGTTGTGATTGAAGAGAATTCAAAGTGATTACTTTTTTAAATTGGGTGATTTAGTATATTCACTTGGATTCGTTCTAACGTTTGTGCATTAGTGTTTTCTATGATTTTTTTATCTCTAAGTGCACAGGAATTGGAGCATAACCAAATGATTGACTTGAAAGCGCGTCTGGAAGCGCTGTTTCCTGACAAAGAAGATTCCAAAAGCTATATCTTGAGCCACACTAATCCAAATGATATGATCTTAGTCTTGTTCGAAAGATAGAAGAATTATTTACAACTTTGATGAAGAAATCGAGACCTAAATCAATCTCTAAGTTGGGGTAATTTGTGCTACAAGTTGATAAGGTGATCTTTGTCGACTCACCGCACCTGTTCGATGTTTTAATCATATTTGGAGTTGTAGGTGTTCAAATTATATGAAACCGGTGCCATTGGAAAGATAAGATCCATAGCTTCAACTTTCATGAAGACTCCTTGAGCTAATTCAGAATTTACAAAGGTGAAAAATGCATCACAACATGGAAGAACGGGTGCAGTATTGATCGTGTGCACGTGGAGCGCATTTGGAGCGCAAATTCTGGTCCCTTGTCGCTTGTCTGCTACAGAGTGCGTATGAGCGGACACCTGAGCGCTTCGACATGTCAAACGTAAAAAACTCGTGTTTTTTATGTTTTGGATGATTCTTGATCATATCTAAGACCTAAAAACGCTGGGAGGCTGGTCTAGGGTGCTAGGGTTTCAATTTCTTCCATCTCCAAAGAGGATTCAAGCTTGGGAACAAGGATTGGAGTCTTCAATGGAGTGGTTTTCTCTCTTTTCTCTATTTTTCTGGTTTGGTTCTTGTTTCTCTATGAGTAACTAAGCTTTTTAGACTAGCGTAGATGAACCTTGTGAAAACTCTTATGTAGTTTGATTATATTATTTCAATGCAAGTCTATTTCAATTATGATTGAGCCTTCACCTCTATTCTTAATGTTTTTTGGTAATTGATTGCTATCAAATTGATTTGGGGTTCTTCTCACGATTGGGAAATTGGGGTTTGAACTTGAACTGAGTTTGTTGGTCATGTTTAGGAGGATTATAGGAATATAACCTTATGAGCATGTGTTCTTATGAATCATTGATCTTTATGCTTAACTATATCATTGGTCACCTAAGGAATTAAGGATTTTTGGTTTAGTTAAAGGGTTTATAAGACAAGGAATTGTACTTAATCTAATATCGTTGATTCGAACTTCAATTTGTATGGAATAACTTGCGTTTGTTGTAGATTGAATGCGTAAGAGTGGAAACAAGAGGATTCGATCCCTAGTCATTTTTAATCCTTTGATTTTCTAATTGTTATTATTGTTATTTTGAGTTGTTACAAATATTCTAAATTTCAAATACCAAAATTTGGGTCCTCGTTCAAAATAGTTACAAAGTTTGTTAAGTTAACTAATCGATCACAATCCCTATGGAGACGATAACTCACTTTATTACTTGTACGATTCAGTACACTTGCCGAAATCTCACCAAGTTTTTGGCGCCGTTGCCGGGGATTGTTGAATTGAAATTTAACAAGGCAAATTAGTGTTATTTTGAACATTTATTTTCTGTTTATATAAAAAAAAACCAAAAATTTAATTATTTTTTTTTTCTTCTCTTCTTATAAAGTTGTTGTGTTGCTCACAATTCTCTTAGCTTCTATAGCATGCAGCCTCTTAGATGTGATTTTTGTGGAGGAAAGCATATGAATGGCTATTGTGAGGATTTCTTAGTCATGGCGGAGGAAGAAGAGGATTATTACATGCAGCCTCTTAGATGTGACTTTTGTGGAGGAAAGCATAGAAATGGCTATTGTGAGGATTTCTTAGTCATGGTGGAAGAAGAAGAGGACTATTGCATGGAAAGTATCTTGGAAGAAGAAGAGTCACATCCTAAAAAGGTAAGAGAAGATAAGTGCCTTAGAAGATGCTCTTATTCAGTTCATGAAGATGACTCAATCCAATTTCCAGAATCATGAGTCTCATTTCAAAAACCAAGAGGCCTCTATCAAAAATCTGGAGAATCAAATTGGGCAACTCTCAAAGCAACTTGCGGAGCAAACCAAAGAGTCACATCCTCAAACTCAATTCGAAGAATCCCATGACAGAGACTCTTACCTTAACAATGTTTGGGTGAAATTCATGAGAGCCAACCAAGCTTCATTTGATAGCTTTGAGGTTCGTTGTGAGAGGTTATCAGAGCAATTATCCCAATTTGAAGCGAGAAGAAAGTGGAGATAGAGAGTGAAAATAACTTCATGGTGGCATTGGAAGAAGAGTTGAAAAACAAAAATAGTGACATAAAAGAGGACCTAAGGGTGAGGCATGGAGAGATTCATGTAACAGCTCAACTCTTGGGCATTAAAGAGAATCATCCTCCGCAAGATGAATTTGATGTGCTTCAAGATAAAGAGTGGGGGAAACAATATCCCAATTGTCTAGTTGTTGGGGCATGGGAACACTTACTTCCCTATGCCAAGTACATGGGAATTCTCTCCAAAAGAAGAAAGCGGAATGATGAAATCTTCTTCCTATCATATTATCCACCCTAACTTGGGTGTTTAAGCGTCTAGCTAATGACGTTAAAAAAAGCGCTTCATGGGAGGCAACCCATGGCGGTGGCGTCGGGCGGCCCACCTTTCTCATTTCAAGTTAGCGGTTGAGTCGAGCGGCTCAACACACGGGTTCTACCTTTCTTTCCCTTCTTTTGCTATTTATTTTTTATTTTTTTATGTTGAATTTATTTTCGTTTGTGTGTGAAGTTGATACTATGCACCCTATGACTGAGCTATTGTTCCTCTATGGAATTCCTTTTCATCTGAAAATCTGTTTGTGAACTGTACTCTTATTGTGTGCATGATGTGCATGATCAAGGAGTTAAAATTTTTGTTGACGTGGACCATTTTAAGCAGCTTCTTGTAACCGTAACTTTTGAGAATTTCAGTGGTCATGAATCTTTTCCCATTACAAAAGCAAAATTTGTGAGTATTTGAGCCTAAACAGAAAGTTATTTATTCTTGAGTGCTCCACCATTTATATGAATTCTTCAGAACTTGACTCAGTTCTTGATTGCTTTTGCATTACATGTGAACACACACACAGATGATTGAGATCTTTATTTTTGTTTGAATAGCTAGAGCCTTTGATTGCCTACCCTTGTGATATTATCCTTTGCTAGCCCTTTTGAGCCTTAAGCCTGTTTGTTGAATTTTAAGCTCAATACAACCCAATAACTAGAAAAACCAATTGTCCCTTTAAATTGGAGTTGAGAGATTGTTTTCTATAAAATTGGTTATTTGGTTGTGAATTAAGTTTGGGGTTGCTTGAGGGCAAGCAACAATCTTAAGTTTGGGGTGGCTACACAAAGCATGTGCATGTAGTCATTTCAGAAGAAAAAAAATGAACAGGCCAGAGGAGAACAACAACAATTCAAAAAAAAAAAGAGAAAAACAAAGCAGAAAAGAAAAGAAAAATCAAAGTGAGAAAGCAAAGAATAAGTTCTCTTGTGGCTTGTTGGTATACAAAGTTGAAGGAAATTTGGGGAAGTTGTGAAATGATGCAAGGCATGGATAAGAAATAATAGAGGCATATCTTGACTCCAATTAAGTTAGCTTAGATCCAAAGAAATATCTTCCCTTACCTAAGCCTCATTTTACCCTTTGAAAAGATCTCATAATGTGTTTGGCATTTGTGTGTTTTTGCTTTCTTAGAATTTTGTCAAGCCTATGGTAGATGATTGCATTTGGTGTGAGTTGAGTGTAAACAGTACTCTGAGACACTTGAGTGGAGTGATACACATTATCTAGAAAGGTTTAATGGGAATTGATTTGTTGCTCTGAGTAAATAAATTCATTTTGGTTACTTGATTTGTGATAATAGGAAATCATGAATACAAAAGAGTAGGTGAATTGATTGTGCATGGATTGTCAAAAAAACTTTATGAAAAGTTCACCTAGATGAATTGGAATTATTTGAAATCCAACCCATGTTTTTTATTGAGTTTGCTTGAGGACAAGCAAAGAGCTAAGTTTGGGGTTGTGATAAGTCTTCATCACATGTAGATTTATAGTGCTTAATTGGATATTTGTGTTGTGATTGAAGAGAATTCAAAGTGATTACTTTCTTAAATTGGGTGATTTAGTGTATTCACTTGGATTCGTTCTAACGTTTGTGCATTAGTGTTTTCTATGATTTTTTTATCTCTAAGTGCACAGGAATTGGAGCATAGCTAAATGATTGACTTGAAAGCGCGTCTGGAAGCGCTGTTTCCTGACAAAGAAGATTCCAAAAGCTATATCTTGAGCCACACTAATCCAAATGATATGATCTTAGTTTTGTTGGAAACATAGAAGAATTATCTACAACTTTGATGAAGAAATCGAGACCTAAATCAATCTCTAAGTTGGGGTAATTTGTGCTACAAGTTGATAAGGTGATGTTGTCCCAGCCTGACACCTGTTCGATGTTTTAATCATATCTGGAGTTGTAGGTGTTCAAATGATATGAAACCGGTGCCATTGGAAAGATAAGATCCATAGCTTCAACTTTCATGAAGACTCCTTGAGCTAATTCAGACTTTACAAAGGTGAAAAATGCATCACAACATGGAAGAACGGGTGCAGTATTGATCGCGTGTGCGTGGAGCGCATTTGGAGCGCATCTGGAGCGCAAATTATGGTCCCTTGCTGTTTGTCTGCGCGCAGAGTGCGCGCGGAGCGCACACGGAGCGCTTCTGACGTGCTGAAACGTTAAAAACTCGTGTTTTTGATGTTTTGGATGATTCTTGATCATATCTAAGACCTAAAAACGCTGGGAGGCTGGTCTAGGGTGCTAGGGTTTCAATTTCTTCCATCTCCAAAGAGGGTTCAAGCTTGGGAACAAGGATTGGAGTCATCAATGGAGTGGTTTTCTCTCTTTTCTCTATTTTTCTGGTTTGGTTCTTGTTTCTCTATGAGTAACTAAGCTTTTTAGACTAGGGTAGATGAACCTTGTGGAAACTCTTATGTAGTTTGATTATATTATTTCAATGCAAGACTATTTCAATTATGATTGAGCCTTCACCTCTATTCTTAATGTTTTTTGGTAATTGATTGCTATCAAATTGATTTGGGGTTCTTTTCACGATTGGGAAATTGGGGTTTGAACTTGAACTGAGTTTGTTGGTCATGTTTAGGATGATTATAGGAATATAACCTTATGAGCATGTGTTCTTATGAATCATTGATCTTTATGCTTAACTATATCATTGGTCACCTAAGGAATTAGGGATTTTTGGTTTAGTTAAAGGGTTTATGAGACAAGGAATTGTACTTAATCTAATATCGTTGATTCGAACTTCAATTTGTATGGAATAACTTGCGTTTGTTGTAGATTGAATGCGTAAGAGTGGAAACAAGAGGATTCGATCCCTAGTCATTTTTAATCCTTTGATTTTCTAATTGTTGTTATTGTTATTTTGAGTTGTTACAAATATTCTAAATTTCAAATACCAAAATTTGGGTCCTCGTTCAAAATAGTTACAAAGTTTGTTAAGTTAACTAATCGATCATAATCCCTATGGAGACGATAACTCACTTACTCACTTTATTACTTGTACGATTCGGTACACTTGTCGAAATCTCACCAGATATGCATAGCCACAAGAGGGGTTAGTCATCATAACCTCAAAAAGTGCATACAGTGAAGGAAATCAGTGAACAATGCGCAATATAACAACAATTCCAATGACCACATCTAATCACCAGTACTACAACATCAACCACGATATAAAGATGTTACCACAACAATTAAATATCACATGCCACAACATCAACCACAACATTAAAGTACACCACCAAAAACTAAACAACCAGGCATGTTATCATGTAAAATGATATATTTCTAGGACCATAACTATATGCATGTGGATCCATTTATAACGAGGCCGGATACCTTGCCCGCTTTGAATACCATGTCCGTAATGCCCCAATAACGACAGATCGGATACCACGCCGTCACAGATACCTTGCCCGATTTGCCCCATTAACGATGGGGCCGGAAACCTTGCCGTCACGGGATACCTTGCCCGATTCGCCTTTTTTACCCGTAGAGGATCGGGAAACGTCGCGATCCACGGGATACCTTGCCCGATACGCCTACTACTAACAACAACAACAATGCCGACACCATGATGCATGAACATAACCAAATGCGGTGTCTAACAACAACAACTTCTATCGCAATATCCTCGATAGAACAACAACAACAACTTCAAGACACGGGTCAATACATCAACGAGTGCTTTCAATCAACAAGAGAATAAATCAACACCCTTAGCCAATTTAGTTTAAGCACATAACACTTAAATAAATCATCAATTTAAATGATTAGTCAATTCGGCAAGAACGGGAATTAGGCGTCTTAGACAATTCTTAGGCATTCTACATAGGTCTTACAACCTTTGTATAAAGAACGGAATCTAGGGAAAGGCGACAACACAACTCACACACAGGCTGCCACTGGGCGCCTGGCGCTGGTAGAGTGGGTGCCTGGCGCCCTGCCACTGTCTTACAAATAGTAAAATGGTAGTCCCTACTCGTTCGGGGACCAAACGCCGCACCATTATGTCCCATAATACATAATTAAGCATAATCTAGAGTCCTTTGATCCATAATTAGTCCCTACAAATTTATAAAATTCGAAAGGTGGTTCTTTAACTATTTAAGTTCAACACCTAATAATTTTCGACAGAAAATTCTGCATAATCTACTTAGCCATTACTATTAGTACTCAGACGTCATCTTGACACCACGAAAATTCATTTTCAAAACATAACCAACTCATGTATCAATTATTCTAGGTGATTAATCCTAACTTAGTTGATTTTAACTCCATTTTTAGCCTCATAGGAATTCTTTTTTAAAGTATAACATTACCTCCTAATTCCCTACAACAACAACTAGTTGAGTTAGGCAATTCATTAACTTGCACATGATATCAATGTCAATACCAAGGCACAACAACACAAATCATATAGTATATCTCCAAAGTTTGTAGGATTCATGCCATAGCAATTTGCAACAACAACCAAAAACTCATAAATCCATGAACATCAAAGAGGTCATCAAGAGTAACAATCATATAAACAGTCAAGGCTCAATCACCACACCAAAACCATCTATCAAATGAATTTATCACATTACATTACGGTAGGTATCACAAATCGAAGATTATTATCCAAGGGTTCAAGTATTTTCCTATCACGGTGGTGATAGTACTCATTCTTATTCTTATCACATGAGGCGTAGGGGTCTTGGGACACCCCTATTGCTCACTCAAGTTCCATACACTCACTAGATGAGAAACAACTACCCTTACCTCAAGAGAATTTCTTGCACCAAGAATGGGATGAGGTAACACCAAGCTTTTCCTTTCCTAGTGAAGCTTTTATCAGCAAAAACACAAGAGCAAGGGTTTAGGAATGGAAACATCTAAGTTTAAAATCCTAACGTTGATCTTAAAACAAAGCTATCATTAGAAGGCTTACCACTTTCTATTCCTCACAATGAGGCTGTAAGAATCGCGATAACAATGCTCCACTAGTCGAGCTCCTAGCGTAGTTTTGAGTTGAGCATAAAAGCGAAAAAGGGGAGGAAGAAGAACTTGCTCTATTTTAATTGGTCTTATGAGCAGCTTCTAATCATGTTTAGGGTTTTAGAACCGAGGCTTAGTGGCTAGGTTAAGTCTAGGGGTCGTGGTTGCTTCTTGGTCGAGAATGGGTCTGCAGGGACACAGGCAGGCCCAAAACAAGTTAAAGCGGAAAATCGCCTGACCACTTATCACCGTGGGCGCCTGCGCCGGCATCCTTAGGCGCCTGCTGCTCTCTGTGAGGCCTGGGCGCCCGAGTCTAAGTCTGGGCGCCCTACGCCTGCTCTCTGTGAGGCCTGTGTGCCCCGAGTCCTAGTCTGGGCGCCCTGCGCCCCCTGGGACCGTGTCTGCTGTCAGTTTTGTGTCCTGACTCGCCTATACGCGCACCGTGCCAATCTTATTGGACTTCTAACTAATCAATAGCATATTTAACACATCCAAAAACATGAAATGCTTAATCAAGCACACAAGGAATTATAAGGTTCTAGCACAAAAGTGAGGGTGTTACAGTTGTGATAAGCATCGCATGATTACGTTGAAAGTTGAAATTAATGTGAATGAACTAATGACTAAATATAAAATTAAGATGTCATTAGCTTGTTTATGGTTTCAAACGGGAACAAAGAAACAGACAAAAATAGGCTAAGCTCTACTAAAAGTGATAGCCATGGCATCCACAACCACGACAACAATTGCATGACTTACCGGGGGCCAAAAGCCTTCGCTAAGGACGAAAGGTCATCGCTAACGGGTGTTTTACCGAGGTCCCACAGTCCATAGATTAATTGCCCATCTATCACGCATACCGAGGGCCCCCAGAAAAAACCGTAGGTAATTACCGAGGGCCTAAAGCCCCAGGTAATTACCGAGGGTTTTAGGCCCCAGGTAATTACTGAGGGCGTATGGCCCTTGGTAATGCATGGATTTTTCGAAAAAAAATTAATTTAATCCAACCCAATTTTGGTACCCTAACCCAAATTTGGGGTTCAATCCAGAAACAAAACTAATCGGTCTAAAATTTAATACCAGTTGAAACCCAATTCCAAATTGAACTACAATTGAACCCTAACCCAAATTTGGGGTTCAATCCAGAAATAAAAGAAAGAGAAATAACAACCAAATAAAAAATCAAAACTACAGAAAAATCATACAACCCAAAGGATGAGAAGGGGAATTTTATTACAGTACAAAGATACAATTTTTAAGGTCAAAGATGAATCAAATAAAATTAAAAGAAATAAAAAACAGAGATAGAGATGTAAGAAACAAAATAAAATAAGATAAACAAATTCAGATTTGAAGCCCTCCCCCCTTTTTTCACACGGACGCCATCACTATACCACCTTGTGGTCACCACAACCCAGTTGCACAAACACGCGAACCTGCATCGTCGCTACGCCATCGCCGACGTGGTCTCGCTCCTCCACTGCATTACTGCGCATATTTGCATCGCTCCAAGCTTCACAGTGCCATCACGCAATGCCACCGTCGCGAATCGCCACTAAGCACCAAACCGCCACTGTTCACCACCCTGTGCGCCGTCCTCCCCGTCACACCACCTTCTCTTGTTCCGCAAAGCAACCTTGTCTTAGGGAGAGAGGAGTGCACGGTTTTGGAGGAAAGGGAAACAGAGAAGAAGGGATGAGAGAGCGGAGGGAGAGGTCGAGAGAATGGGGGGATGAGAAAGAAAGGGAGAGAATATAGAGTGAGGGGGAGTGGCGCTAAGGGAATAAGAGGGTGAGAGGGTTTCTTTCCTTCTTATTTTTTATCAATTAAATTAGGCACGAGGGTCTAAATTAGCTAGTCAGTCAAACTTGATCAATACCGAGGCCCTCGCTAATTAGGGCAGATTTTATGATGAGAACAGTACCATGGGCCACAGGCCCTCGCTAATGGGGGCAGAGAAAACGATGCCATTACCGTGGGCAAAAGGTCCTCGGTAAAAAGGCCCTCACTAATTACCGAGGGCCAAAAGCCCTCACTAAGGGTAGGATAATATTTCCTACAGACAAGGCCCTCGGTAATAAAAACCAATACCTACCGCCATGTGGCCCTTGCTAATAGTCCCTAGGTAAGTAACCATATTCTTCTAGTGAACCAACAAAGGGCTTAAATGTAACGCCCGTACTCCAATAATAATTGAAATAAGACAATTTATATTAAAGCACTGAAATTTCTAAAAATTTAAAACTTGATTAATAAATTACAAGTCTAAACTTTACACTTTGTCATAAATCTAAAAGTAAGAATTACAACTTCTTCCAAGTACAAAGCTTGGGAATACAAAAGACAAGTCTAATTTTTATCCTTACAACCAAAGGAATTAAACTACAATTCCAAACTAAACCCTAAACTATGAGCATTTTGCTTTAAGCAACGCCTAGTCTTCCTTTCAGTTGGAGAACGAGAGACAGAGGGAAAGGAGAAAGGGAACCATCATCGAGGGAGGGAGAGGGAGATGAAGGAAGGAGTGGTTCTCACCCAATTTGGACCATTGCACTTCATCATCCATGGAACCCTAGCTTCTTCTTCCCCTTCTTCTTTCTTTCTTTTTCCTTCTTTCTTTTCTCTTTTTTTTTTTTCTCAGCTGAACACCACGAGAGTGAGGGATCAAAATGTGAGAGAGAGTGGCATGGGAAGGGGAGGAAAAAGAAAAGAGAAAGTGTTCTACTTTTTGGATCATCTTGCCCTTAATTCTCAATGCAAGTTTACCTATATACCCTTCATTTTTCTTCAAACTTCCACTTGCCACTTCTATTTACACCCTTTGAATTAATAAATACTCCCCTAATTTAATTGTTCAACAATCAATTTAGAACATAATAAAACCTAAATTAATTGGGCTAAATAATTAAATTAGCCGGGGCATTACATTAAACCAATGAAAATACTATCAAGAACAACAAAGAAGTCATCACTCCTGGCTCCAATCTTCGCCAAAAAAATCAGCACACTGCACTAGAGTGAAAAATGGAGCGTATACTTTTAGATTTTAATAGTGCTTTTTAAAATATTATATAATATGCCTCAAAAGTATATTATATAAACCAAAAAAATATATTTTCTAGATATTTAATTTTAGAGTAAATTACTGCCCGCTCCCTTGTAAGATACATATATTACACACTCCTCCCCTCTTGTTTTAAAATGCACATTATAATACTTCTAATCCATCTGTCTACTTTTCTATTAATTTTTTGTTTTATCTCTGTTACAAAAAATTTTATTACATGCCCCTTTCCTAAAGCACTCATAAGCAATACCAAAAATAAATAAAGCATTCATAGCATCATTTTTCCCCGTCATCTCGTCCTCATCATTACCCATGTTTCCATCGTCTCTTAAACTGCCAATAATGCCCCCATGCAAGGGAGGAGCTTTTTGGTGACATAGGAGAGTTGTAGCTCCCCCAAACATTTTATATTTTATTGGTATATATACACATCTTGCAACACATATTAGTAATGTTCGTAGTGGTGCAGCGGTAAGTCTGTATTTTGTGACTCACAGGAGCCGTGATCGAGTCCCGTGTAAGCACATTTTATCTTTTTGCATGCTTAATATACATATACATATGCATAAAAATGACCAAAACAAATTATCTATGCGGGATTCGAACCGCTTACCTGTGTTTAAAAGTAAGCAGTCTAAGCCACTGCACAACCTAACAATTGATGTATCACTGTGAAATACTAGTATATATATTGAATGATTATTTGGCACTCTCAAATATTTCAATCAAGCTCCGCCACTGTCCCTATGAATGAGCCATCTCAAACCAAATTGCTAAAATCAAATGGGGGAAAATGGTACAACTCAACATTCGAGTTAAACAGTATTTCTCAATCTCTTTAACATTCAACAGTGTTTCTCAATATTTTCAACAAAAAAAAAAGTGTTTCTCAATCTCTTTATCCGGCGGGCAAGGTAGAAAACCAAAAATTATGAACCAAAATGAAAGAAATACAGGGAGCAAAACCAAAAAAATTAAAATCCTTTTACAAATCAAACTCAAAGAAAAAGGTGAACAAACACTCTCCGACAGTATTATAGTGTGCAGGCAAGAAAAAAGCACTCTCCCCTACTTCTGCATCTCTTTCACAGTAGTAAAACCCAAGAGCAAAGTTCATACCTGTTAAACAAAATCGCAAGTGTACGATTTCATCGTCAAGTAATAAAAGATCAAATCCACAGGGACTGCGATTGATTATTTAACTCAACAAAGTTCGTAACAATTTTGAACGAGAACCAAATCTTAATGTTTGAATAACGAGAACAAAGTATTTGAAATTTAGTAAATAAAAAAAAAGACTATGGGTTGAATCCTCTTTTTTCCACTCTTATGCATTCAATCTACAACCAACGCAAGTTATTCCATACAAATTGAAGTTCGAATCAACTAAATTAGTTTAAGGACAATCCCTTGGCTTATAAACCCTTTACTCTAACTAAAACCCCTTATCCCTTAGGTGATTTATAGTTAGGTTAAGCATTAAGAATAGTGATTCATAAGAACACATAATCACAAAGTTATATTCCTATACTCATCATGACTATGGCTAACAATCTCAGTTCAAGTCTTTCACCTAATTTCCCAATCATCATGAAAAACCCCAAATCGATTCAATAGCGGCCAAGTATCGAAAAACATTAAGCGCGGAGAATTGAAAGCTCAATTGAAATGAAATAAACTTGCTTTAATATAATAGAATTAAATACATAAGAGTTTCATCAAGATTCATCTAACCCTAGTCTAAAAAGCTTAGTTACTAATAGAGAAAGAAAAGCCAAACCAGAAATTCATGAGAGAATTAACGAAGAGATCGTTCCCAATCCTCCACCGTACCTCCAAATAACAAAGTTCGAACCCTAGACAAGTCTCTAAAGTGTCTATTTATAGTCTAGGGTGAAAAGGAGTAAAAAACAAGTCCAAAACATGTAAAAACGTAAAATTCCGCGTCCAGGGTGCTGTCGCAGCACGGCCATGGCGTGAGACACGGCTAGGCCGTGCTTCATTCTGTTTCTCGTGCTGTTCAGGTGCTGTCGCAACACGGCCGTGCTTCCTGACACGGCTAGGCCGTGCTTTATGTTGTTTTGTATTTTTCGCCTCTTTAACATCCGAATTAGCTCAAGGTGTCTTCATGAAAGCTGAAGCTATGGATCTTAGCTTTCCAATGGCACCGGTTTCATCTCATTTGGACACCTAAAACTCTACATATGATTAAAACATTGAATAGGTGTCAGGCTGAGACAGAATTACATTATCAACTTGTAGCACAAATTACCCCAACTTATTCCAAGTGATTTTTCTCTTTTTTCCTAGGACAAATACCTTCCTTTAAGCACAATTGAACCAAAACCAAGTGCATTATTCAAATCAAGCCAAATGCATAAATAACATGGATTAAAATGACTAAAATGAATAAGATGCGATGCAAAACTAACACTAAACTATAAGCTATTTCGAACGCTTCTACCATTGGCTTGACTATTAACCAAATCTCAGCAAATAATTAATGAAAACACACAAGAATCAAAAGGTCTTTCAAAATGTTGTAACGTGGCCATGGGATTTAACTTTTAAGGTGGGATAAAAACAAGAAAAGGGGAAATTCAAGGGCTAACAACATGAACAATTAAAGCAACCCTTTTAAGCAGAATAAGTGGAGCAATACATTTTCCCTTTTTGCTTTCACAACCTTTTTATTTTGCTCCTCTTCTGTTGTTTTCTTTTTCTTTTCTATTTTTTTATTTTTTTATTTTTTATTATTTATTCTTTTTTTATTATTATTTATTCTCCTTTTTTTTTAGATTTTGCAACAATTACTGTGGAGGAATTAAACAACAGAAGAGATCCCAAATTCAAGCATCAAAACAATTCACAGATTAAGCATCCAATTGCTCCCTTAAACATGCTCTAAAAGGTACCATAAACATTTGACAATGCCATGGGTATCAAGAAAATTTATTTCAGTTAAGGCTCAAAAGGGGCAACTAGAGGAAGCTTTCATTCAAAAATCAGAGGCTTGAAAACCTGCCTAAAATGCCTTAATCAAATTCAAGTGTGTAGACAAAAATTTTCAAGTTTTGAAAATGTTTCAAGTCAAGTTCTAGAGAGCACAATCAAGATGAACACACTCATACAAGGAGAAGGGGCATAAAAACATGATGAAGAACAAGCCCCAATATAAGCTCAAGTCTCACATTTAGATGTTAAAATCAGTGAAAAACATCAAATCAGAGTGCCACATGCTAATTCTCAACATATCAAAAGATTATTCCTACGTATATTAAGAACACTAACTTTAAGCCCATCACAAGAGAAAACAATTGGGTTCCAAATCATTGCAATCTCAAATTTCAACAAAAATATGGCACACATAGAAAAATTAGGAGGGCAACAAAGCAATTGGGGGATAAAATGATGCAAAAAAAAAAATACAAAAAGCAAAAACTAAAATGAGATGCAAATCTAAATGCAAAAATTTAAGTTGAAGCAGGGATGAGGAGGAAAGAACTCACCGAAAAACTTGGGTTGCCTCCCAAGAAGCGCTTCTCTAACGTCATTAGCTTGACACTTCAACACCCCTATTAGGGTGGATAATATGTCAAGAAGAAGATTTCTTCCTTCCGCTTCCTTCTTTTGGAGAGAATTCTCATGTACTTGGCATAGGGAAGTAAGTGTTCCCATGCCTCAGCAATTATACATTTGGGATATTGTTTCCCCCACTCCTTATCTTGAAGCACATCAAATTCAACTTGCAGATGGCCATTCTCTTCAATGACTAAGGGTTGAGCTGTCACATGAATCTCTCTATGCCTCACCCTTGGGTCTTCTTCTATGTCACTATTTTTGTTTTTCAATTCTTCTTCCAATGCCACAATGAAGTTATGTTCAATCTCTATCTCCACTTGCTTCTGCTCAAATGGGATAATTGCCTGATAACCTCTCACATTGAACCTTATATCTATCAAATGAATCTTGGTTGGCTCTCATGAATTCAACCAGAACATTTTTGAGGTAAGAGTCTCTGTCATGTGATTCTTCGAATTGAGTTTGAGGATGTGAATCTTCTTCTCCTAAGATACTTTTCATGCAATAATCCTCTTCTTCTTCCGCCATGACTAAGAAATCCTCACAATAGCCATTTCTATGCTTTCCTCCACAAAAATCACATCTAAGAGGCTGCATGCTACAGAAGCGGATATCGTCCACCATGACTAATAGATCCTCATCTTCTGGTGATATGACCAAGAAATCCTCACGAGTGCCATTTCTATGGAAAAATCCACAAAAATCACATCTAAGAGGCAGCTTGCTTCAAAAGCTAAGAGAATTGTGAGCAACACAACAACATTATAAGAAGAGAAAAGAAATTTTAATTTTTTTTTTAGTTTTTTTATTTATAAACAGAAAATAAAAAAAAATAATTGTAAAAAGTACTCGTTTGCCTTGTTAAAAATCAATTCGACAATCCCCGGCAACAGCGCCAAAAATTTGTTAAACAAAATCGCAAGTGTACGATTTTGTCGTCAAGTAATAAAAGATCGAATCCACAGGGATTGCGATTGATTATTTAACTCAACAAAGTTTGTAACAATTTTGAACGAGAACCAAATCTTGATGTTTGAATAACGAGAACAAAGTATTTGAAATTTAGTAAATAAAAAAAACGACTATGGGTTGAATCCTCTTGTTTCCACTCTTATGCATTCAATCTACAACCAACGCAAATTATTCCATACAAATTGAAGTTCGAATCAACTAAATTAGTTTAAGGACAATCCCTTGGCTCATAAACCCTTTACTCTAACTAAAACCCCTTATCCCTTAGGTGATTTATAGTTAGGTTAAGCATTAAGAATAGTGATTCATAAGAACACATAATCACAAAGTTATATTCCTATACTCATCATGACTATGGCTAACAATCTCAGTTCAAGTCTTTCACCTAATTTCCCAATCAGCATGAAAAACCCCAAATCGATTCAATAGCGGCCAAGTATCGAAAAACATTAAGCGCGGAGAATTGAAAGCTCAATTGAAATGAAATAAACTTGCTTTAATATAATAGAATTAACTACATAAGAGTTTCATCAAGATTCATCTAACCCTAGTCTAAAAAGCTTAGTTACTAATAGAGAAAGAAAAGCCAAACCAGAAATTCATGAGAGAATTAACGAAGAGATCGTTCCCAATCCTCCACCGTGCCTCCAAATAACAAAGTTCGAACCCTAGACAAGTCTCTAAAGTGTCTATTTATAGTCTAGGGTGAAAAAGAGTAAAAAAAACAAGTCCAAAACATGTAAAAACGTAAAATTCTGCATCCAGGGTCCTGTCGTAGCACGGTCGTGGCGTGAGACACGGCTAGGCCGTGCTTCATTACGCTTCTCATCTTTGTTGAGGTGTCTTTGTCATAACAGTAGTGCTTCTGACACGGCTAGGCCGTGCTTCATGTTGCTTTGTATTTTTCACCTCTTTAACGTCCGAATTAGCTCAAGGTGTCTTCATGAAAGTTGAAGCTATGGATCTTAGCTTTCCAATGGCATTGGTTTCATATCATTTGGACACCTAAAACTCCAGATATGATTAAAACATTGAATAGGTGTCAGGCTGAGACAGCATTACATTATCAACTTGTATCACAAATTACCCCAACTTATTCCAAGTGATTTTTCTCCTTTTTCCTAGGACAAATACCTTCGTTTAAGCACAATTGAATCAAAACCAAGTGCATTATTCAAATCAAGCCAAATGCATAAATAATATGGATTAAAATGACTAAAATGACTAAGATGCGATGCAAAACTAACACTAAACTATATGCTATTTCGAACGCATCAAATTGCCCCAAGCTTAGAATTTTGCTTGTCCTCAAGCAATTACTGTGGCCAAAAACGACATGGAAAATACGAGATGCAACCGATAAGAAACCCGAGATAGAAGAAAGATCAAGTAATAAGCTAAAGGACTATCAAACACAATAGAGACAATCAATATCAAGTCCAATTAGAAGTTTAGGCTCTTTGAAATCATGTCTGTCACGTATAGGGGCACTCTCATTATCACTTTCCAATTGTTTTAAAGGTTAAGACAATTCGCTCATATCCATCAATGAAAGTGCTCTACCATAGGCATGACTATTAACCAAATCTCAGCAAATAATTAATGAAAACACACAAGAATCAAAAGGTCTATCAAAAGGTTGTAACGTGGCCATGGGATTTAACTTTTAAGGTGGGATAAAAACAAGAAAAGGGGAAATTCAAGGGCTAACAACATGAACAATTAAAGCAACCCTTTTAAGCAGAATAAGTGGAGCAATACATTTTCCCATTTTGCTTTCAAAACCTTTTTATTTTGCTCCTCTTCTGTTGTTTATTCTTTTCTTTTCTTTTCGATTTTTTTATTTATTTTTATTTTTTTATTATTTATTCTTTTTTATTATTATTTATTCTCCTTTCTTTTGAGATTTTGCAATAATTATTGGGGAGGAATTAAACAACATAAGAGATCCTAAATTCAAGCATCAAAACAATTCACAGATTAAGCATCAAATTGCTCCCTTAAACATGCTCTAAAAGGTACCATAAACATTTGACAATGGCATGGGAACCAAGAAATTTTTTTCAGTTAAGGCTCAAAAGGGGCAACTAGAGGAAGCTTTCATCCAAAAACAGAGGCTTGAAAACATGCCTAAAATACCTTAATCATATTCAAGTGTGTAGACAAAAATTTTCATGTTTTGAAAAGGTTTCAAGTCAAGTTCTAGATAGCACAATCAAGATGAACACACTCATACAAGGAGAAGGGGCATAAAAACATGATGAAGAACAAGCCCCAATATAAGCTCAAGTCTCACAGTTAGAAGTTAAAATCAGTGAAAAACATCAAATCAGAGTACCACATGCTAATTCTCAACTTATCGAAAGATTATCCCTATGTACATTAAGAACACTACCTTTAAGCCCATCACAAGAGAAAATAATTGGGCTCCAAATCATTGCAATCTCAAATTTCAACAAAAATGTGGCACACATAGAAAAATTAGGAGGGCAACCAAGCAATTGGGGGATAAAATGATGCAAACAAAAAAAATTAATACAAAAAGCAAAAACTAAAATGAGATGCAAATCTAAATGCAAAAATGCAAACCCCTTACCCCAAGCTTAAAAACTTACAATGTCCTCAATGTAAAAGTTTAAGTTGAAGCAGGGATGAGGAGGAAAGAACTCACCAAAAAACTTGGGTTGCCTCCCAAGAAGCACTTCTTTAACGTCATTAGCTTGACACTTCAACACCCCTATTAGGGTGGATAATATGTCAGGAAGAAGATTTCTTCCTTTCGCTTCCTTCTTTTGGAGAGAATTCCCATGTACTTGGTATAGGGAAGTAAGTGTTCCCATGCCTCAGCAATTATACATTTGGGATATTGTTTCCCCCACTCCTTATCTTGAAGCACATCAAATTCAACTTGCAGATGACCATTCTCTTCAATGACTAAGGGTTGAGCTGTCACATGAATCTCTCTATGCCTCACCCTTGGGTCCTCTTCTATGTCACTATTTTTGTTTTTCAATTCTTCTTCCAATGCCACAATGAAGTTATGTTCAATCTCTATCTCCACTTGCTTCTGCTCAAATGGGATAATTGCCCTGATAACCTCTCACATTGAACCTCATATCTATCAAATGAATCTTGGTTGGCTCTCATGAATTCAACCAGAACATTTTTGAGGTAAGAGTCGCTGTCATGTGATTCTTCGAATTGAGTTTGAGGATGTGAATTTTCTGTTGGAACCTAAACGATTGAGAAGTTTAGACCCTCATTGATTTTGATGATAACAAAATATTTTTCAAGAGAACAATTTATCTTCTGACATATCTTTGAGTATACAGGTATCAAAAGCTTCATTTATATATGTACAAATCACTCAAGAAAGAAGAAGAAATATACAAAAGAATTGAATACAATCCACTAAGTGTCAGCATCCGAACTCACTTCAGCTTCTTGCTAACAACAAGCGTCCAGCAGTGCAACTTCTTGACACGTGGAACACTCAATTGCTACGAGTGTCCGTCCTATGTTCTGAGCAAGCGTTTGATCTCTTTAATGAAGCACATGATTATCACGTTTCTGCTCTCAGCCTCAGATTGTTCTGGAACGGAATTCGAATTTGATTTTGTGCGCTCATTTTGATGTACGAGGAAGCAAAGGTGACACCTTTGGCATAAGACAAAAATATCGTACAAGGCAATTGCAAATTACAGATAGTACGAAAACGGTAATGTGTACTATTCTTATATTCTCTGAAAAAGGATGAAAAGGACTACATTTTAAATTACCTCACTCAATGGAAAGGAGATATTTTTACTGCAACGGTAATACCCTTGAAGACTCCTATAAATACCCCAAGGTATTCATTGAAGAACAGCAAGAGAAACTGTGAAAGAAAAAATGTGAAGAAACTTCATTCTGAACGCAATATTACTCAAGTGTGCAATCAAGCTACTTGCCAACTTTCTGGTCTATATTGAACTGAACTCAGCATCTTATACTTTCTTTTAGAAAGCTATTCAGTTTTAAGCTTAATCTTTTCATCCTCTCTGTGAGAGTTATTTTGATTGTTATCAAAATCATAATCTCTTTTATAAAATTGTAATTGGCCTAGTTAAGGCTGAGTTCCTCAAAGTCTCGACTGTACTGAGTCGTTTTGAGAAGTTGAGAGTATTGTCAAATTTGTGACAGAAGAATACTCTTGAGGAAATTGTAATCAGATTGATTATAGTGGAAAATCTTTCAGGAACGAAGGGACTAGACGTAGCTACCAGTTTGGTAGTGAACTAGTACAAATTTCTGTGTCTCTTGCTTTACTGCTTTCTATTTATCTTTATCTTGTTTTGTTAAAAACAAGTTTTCACAAACTGCTTTTCCAGCGTCCGGTTTATTTCCAGCGTCCGATACACAAACAGTTTTGAAAAACCTGTGTTCTAAGTGTTTTTAACTTAAAGTTTGCGAAAAGTTTTCAACACAATTCAACCCCCTTCTTGTGTTCACGTTCAGTTGGTACCAGAGCTCGGCCTCTTGGTTGAGCACTTAACAGTGTTAAGAGTAAAGATCCTACTGTGAACATGTTTGCTGAAGGTGGTCATATGAACCGTCCTCCTCTATTCAATGGAGAATAATTTGATTACTGGAAAGATAAGATAAAAGCATTCTTTGAGGCACAAAATCTTGATTTGTGGGATATAGTTGAAAGTGGATACATTTCTCCCACTGATGCCCTTGGTGTTGCAATACCTAGGAAAAGCTGGGTGATGATCGAGAAAAGAGATATCAAACCAATCAGAAGGCTAGATTTATCCTCATCTGTGCTATGACAGAAAGAGAATATGATAAATGTGGTAAGTTTGATACTGCCAAAGAAATCTGTGATTCTCTTGTTTTATCTTATGAGGGTTCTGCCCAAGTAAGAGAAACAAAGGCTAGCATGATGGTTCGCCAGTATGAGCTATTCAAAATAGAAGATGGAGAAAACATTGAAACTATGTTTGGAAGGTTCCAAACACTTGTTCATGGGTTGCAGGCCCTTGGTAAAAGTTATACTACACCTGACCAATGGACAAAGATCTTGAGAAGTTTGACTAAGCAGTGGAGACCCAAAGTCACTGCTATTCAAAAAGCAAAAGATCTAAATGTCCTTCGGCTTGAAGATCTTATGAGTTCTTTGAAAGCTCATGAACTTGAGCTAAATGAAGAAGAACCTACCAAGAAGAGTAAGTCTATTGCTTTAAAAGTTAATCAACATAAACCTAGTACTTCTAAAGCTTTTGGTGAAGAAGAAGAATCGAATGATGAAGCTTGAAGGAGATTATGATGGATCAGACGATGAGCTAGCATTCATATCTAAGAAGATCCAGAGAATGTGGAAGAAGAGAAACTTCAGAAGGAGGTTTCAGAAGAAAGATACAAAGGACAAGAAGGAAAGCAAAGACAAGGACAAAGCCCAAGTCATTTTCTATGAATGTAAGAAGCCTGGACATTTCAAGTCCGAGTGTCCTAATCTTAAGGAAAAGTCCACAAGAAGCTCCTTCAAGAAAAAGAAGAAATGTCTCATGGCAACATGGGAAGATCTTGACTTATCCTCCTCTGAGGAAGATAAAGAAGAAGAAGCTCACATTGCCCTCATGGCAGACACTGATCTTGATTCAGAAGAAGAAGTTGAAGAGGTAATAATATATGATTCTTATTCTGAACTTCAACTTGCATTTGATGATCTGTTAAAGGACTCTGCCACTCTCTCTATTGAGTATAAGAATTTGAAAAAGAAATTTTCAAAACTATCACAAGATTTTCATTCTTTATACAATGAAAACTCTGTACTCAATGAAGAGAACCAGAAGCTGAAAACTGAAAATCAGCGTCTGGTGGATAACCAGCGTCTGGAAGCTAACAAGCAACCAGAAGCTGAGAGCTCTCAAGTTAAAAGCTCTGTAGTTACAGGCAATCCTAACTGCAAATCAAATGACTATGAACAAGCATTTCAAAAGTTTCTTGCAGAGAGTGTAACTCGTAGCAAGCAAGCTTCAATGATTTGGGGTATCAGTAAAACAACAACTCATGGTCTTGGTTATATATCAGATGAACCTCTTTTAGAAAATGATTCAGCATCTGATAAATCCAATAATCATAGTAAATGCTTGCATTGTACTTACTGTAATAAACCTGGTCATTTGAAAAGTGCATGTACTGTTTTTAAAACTGTGAAGGATAAGCCTCCTTCCAGAACTAACAAGAAAGGACCCAAAAAGATATGGGTACCTAAAGATAAAATAGTCTATGTTGTAGACATACTTAGCAACAAAGTCAACACACCTATCTTGGTACTTAGACAGTGGATGCTCGCGTCACATGACGGGTGAAAAGCATATGTTCCTAGAGCTAAGACCTAGAGAAGCTGGATTCGTTGGTTTTGGAGGGAACCAGAAAGGTAAAATAGCTGGAATTGGTCGCATAGGTAAAGGCTCTCTTCCTTCTATTGATAATGTTTTATATGTTGAAGGACTAAAACATAATCTATTGAGCATAAGTCAATTATGTGACAATGGTTATAATGTTATCTTTACAGAAAATTGATGTTCAATAAAAAGTAAAAATGATGGATCTATATTCTTTACAGCAAAGAGGAAACAAAACATTTATAAAATTGATCTTTCTGAACTTGCAAAACAAGATGTCAAGTGTCTTATGTCTGTTGAAGATGAGCAATGAATTTGGCACAAAAGATTGGGTCATGCCAATTTGAGGTTAATCTCAAAATTAAACAAGCACAATCTTGTTAAAGGTTTACCAAATCTTAAGTTCCAATCTGATGCCCTGTGTGAGGCTTGTCAAAGAGGAAAACAAGTTAAAACTTCCTTTCATTTAAAAAATGTTGTTTCAACCTCGAGACCACTTGAACTCTTACATCTTGATCTTTTTGGTCCCACAAGGACAGCCTCTTTAACTGGAAAGAAATATGGATTAGTCATTGTTGATGATTTTACTAGATGGACATGGGTTAAATTCCTTGCCCACAAGGATGAGTCTTTTAAGGTATTTACTGTTTTTACGCAAATCAGTTCAAAATGAAAAAGGCATCTGTATTTCTTCTATTAGAAGTGATCATGGGGGAGAATTTGAAAATGAAAACTTTCAAAAATTTTGTGAAGAAAATGGCATCTCCCACAATTTCTCCTCTCCTAGAACACCTCAACAAAATGGTGTTGTAGAAAGGAAAAATAGGTCCCTCCAGGAAATGGCCAGGACCATGATCAATGAAGCTGATATTGCGAAACATTTTTGGGCAGAAGCAGTAAACACAGCTTGTTATATTCAAAATAGAATTCTTATAAGACCTATTTTGAATAAGACTCCTTATGAATTGTGGAAAGGTAGAAAACCAAACATTTCTTACTTTCATCCTTTTGGTTGTATTTGTTATATTTTGAATACTAAAGATCAGCTTGGTAAGTTTGATTCCAAGGCTGACAAAGGAATCTTTTTAGATACTCTGAAAGATCTAAAACTTTTAGAATATACAACAAAGAAACTTTGACAGTTGAAGAGTCCATTCATGTCAAGTTTGATGATAAGAAGCCTGACACTGCTATGTCAGAGCTAGATGAGTTATTTTCAGAATTAAACCTTGGTGACAAGTCAGACGGTGAATGTGCATCTTCATCATCCGGTGGTGACAAGACGAAGAATTCTACTCAAGCAGAAGCTGAAGCAAGAAAAAGCTGGAAGTACAAAACCAATCATCCAAAAGATCAAATCATAGGAGAACCTGGTGATAAAGTACGAACCAGATACTCTTTCAAGGAGCATGCTGATTTTGCACTTCTCTCTGAAATGGAACCTAAGACGATTGATCAAGCATTGGAAGATGAAGGGTGGATTCTAGCAATGCAAGATGAGCTAAATTAGTTCCAAAGAAATGATGTATGGAAGCTAGTCACTCTACCAGAAGATAAGCAAGTTATTGGTACTAAATGGGTATTTACAAATAAGCTTGATGAAGATGTTAAAGTTGTGAGAAATAAAGCAAGGTTAGTTGCTCAAGGTTACTCACAAGAAGAAGGTATTGATTTCACTGAAACTTTTGCACCTGTTGCAAGACTAGAAGCTATTCGCATTTTACTTTCATTTGCAGCACATCATAAGATAACTCTATATCAAATGGATGTGAAAAGTACTTTTCTAAATGGTTTTATAACTGAGGAAGTTTATGTTAAACAACCTCCTGGTTTTGAAGATATTGAATTTCCAGAACATGTTTTTAAACTTAAAAAGGCTCTATATGGTCTTAAGCAAGCTCCCAGAGCATGGTATGATAGACTAAGTTCCTTTTTAATGGAAAATGGATTTACAAGAGGTTTAGTTGACACTACTCTTTTCAAAAAATCTTCTAACAAGCATTTCATACTTGTTCAAATCTATGTTGATGATATCATTTTTGGAGCCACTAATGAAAGCCTTTGCAAAGAATTTTCTAAGCTTATGCAGGCTGAATTTGAGATGAGCATGATGGGAGAATTAAAGTTTTTCCTTGGAATACAAATCAAGCAATGCAGTGATGGTATCTATATACATCAAAGCAAATATATCAAAGAATTATTGAAGAAATTCAAGATGCTGGATTGCAAGCCTATGTGTACACCTATGCATCCTACCTGCACTCTTAGTAAAGATGAAATTGGTAAGAAGGTAGATCAGAAAATGTACAGAGGTATGATTGGATCTCTACTTTATCTTACGGCTTCAAGACCTGACATTATGTTCAGCGTCTGCCTATGTGCTAGATTTCAATCAGATCCTAGAGAATCACACCTGAGTGCTGTTAAAAGAATATTCAGATATTTGCAAGGAACTACTAATCTTGGTTTGCTTTATAAGAAATCAAAAGATTACAAATTAGTAGGTTTCTGTGATGCTGACTTTGCTGGAGACCGAATTGAAAGAAAAAGCACAAGTGGAAGCTGCCAATTCCTTGGAGCAAATCTTGTATCTTGGTCAAGCAAAAGGCAAAGCACAATTGCACTCTCAACAGCAGAAGCTGAGTATATTTCAGCAGCAAGTTGCAGCTCTCAACTTCTGTGGATGAAATATCAACTTGAAGATTACCTGATAAAAGAGAGTAACATTCCTATCTTTTGTGACAATACTTCTGCAATCTGTCTTACTAAAAATCCCATATTGCATTCACGAGCCAAGCACATTGAGATTAAGCATCATTTTATAAGAGACTATGTTCAGAATGGTATTCTAGAAATAAAATTTGTAGACACTGATCATCAGTGGGCTGACTTATTTACAAAACCCCTTGCTGAAGATAGATTCAATTTTATAAGAAGATATTTAAACTTTCATCTTATAGAAGAATGATTAATCTCAGTTTCTGATAATAAACAAAATCTCAGCATCTGATATGACATAAGCATGTATGTGTATAAGCATCTTATTTGTCATATGCATCATAACTCATCGTCTGGTGAATCGGTTGCGTGCGTCCGAGCACACCCACACGTGTCACACGTGTTAAGGACTTAAGCGTCTCATCATATCTACTGAGTCATAATTGTTTATGTCTTTCGATAAAATCTTTTTCTTGATTTTACTTTTCTTTTGGCGTCTGCATTTAATGAAAAGGCAAATCTTTATTTTCTTTTCTTTTTGATTTAATTTTTATGTGGAAATACGAAGCGATATTTTGAAAAAGGACTGTACCATTCTCTATTAACTTTCCCACTACTCCACATTTTTCGCTCCATCACTTCACTCTGTGTTTTCTGCAAAACCGTGCTCTTTCTCTCTATCTCTCTCTCTCTCTCTGTGTGCATGTTTTCGAACCCTAAAACCTCCATCACCTTCTCTTCAATTGCTACAATGGCCGACAGAAAGGTTGGACAATAAACTGCTGCCTTCGATGTCTTCTCTAAGGCAAAACTTCTGAATGAGAACCGGGTTGATTTCGAGAACTTCAAGCTATACGGTTTTGATTTTGAGGAAGGTCTTGAGAAACTGGGCTGGAAAAACTACTTCATCTGGGAACTAGTTAACGTACTGAGCTACGCTAATAAGGAGTTCTGGGGAAGTGCGTACTTACTTCCGGGGGAAATCATAGAAGGTCACATCAGAGGATTCAAACTACGCTTCACCATCAACTCTATTGCTCAGACAATCAAGTGTCCGTGTGAAGGAATCAGTTACCATGCAAACTGGGCTGATGCTTACAGAGGACTTGAAAACGTCAATGAAGCTCTGTTTGAGAACTACCGTGAACTGAAGAAAAAGAACATCACTCCCACGGCTAAAGACTTGAAAAGCCACTACCGAGTACTGCATAAAATCATTGCCAAGAGCGTGATTCTGAAGGCTGGCTCAAGCGACATAGTGAACTACGAGCAAAAGTTCATTATGAGGAACTACATGGATAGGAAGAAAATCAATCTGCCAAGGTTGATTATCAACAATCTTATAAATGCCCTTGTCTTCTCAAGGAAGAATGTTGATAAGAAGAATATCGTCAAGATAATCCCATATGGAGTTCTTCTCTCCATTATGATGATCAAAGACGGCATTGTAAGGAAGCTGACTGACTCCATCAACATAGAGGAAAAGGAAAAATACTTTGGTGTTGGTGCTGTTGTTCGTCCAGAAGTTTTTGGAGTCAACAGTTTAGTCAGATGCGACTTATTACCGCTCCATGATCAAAAAGGTGAAAATAGAGCAACGGGAAGAGAAGGTGAAAGAACACCACCGAGCTCAATGACCGTGTGAAAAGACTGTTGAGTCTCCTTCAAGGGAGACCAGGAAGAACAAAGCGTAAGGTGGCTTTGCACCTCTTTGTTGAAGAACCAGGAAGATGAGGATAGAATTCCCATCGAGAAAAGTCTTGGAAAGCTTGATTTAGACCAGCGGTGAAAAGGATGCTTGATGTCAGTCGAGGAAGCAAATCCCTCCTCCTCCTGCTGCTGTTGTTGTCACTAGAGGATCGAAAAGAAGGTTGGTCAAGTCATCAGAGGTTAACCCAAAGGTACTTGATTTTACTGCTGATGAATCAGTATCTGTGTTTGATGTTCATGATGTTATTCCTGCACCACCATTGTCTGTTTCACAACCACAAACACAAACACAAACCAGGAAAACCAGAATGAGCCTCCAACAAACCTCAACCCTCTCTAAACCTACCCAACCATCATCCACTACACTCAACCTTGACCTACCACAAAATTCTTCAAATACTTCACTTACCACATATATTTCCAAACTTCACTCTCATCCCTTTAATCTATTATTCAAAATACCTCCCATTAATCCATTCAAACCCTACACACCTAAACCCTACAAAATCACCAAAACCACTCCCACCTTACTCACCATTACCCATAAACCTACAGACGCTGGTGGAAGGAAGAATGTCTCATACAAACCACGATTTGTTAAGTATGAGATATATCATAGCATCTACAATCGTCCCTCCACATGGCATTTGAAAACCTTCACCTCTGGAGCTGCCAGATTGGAGATTGCCTCTCCGATAAGTGCTACCTTTAAGGATGGAGAAGACCACTTTCAGATGTCATTTAAAGGAAGATTGAGACCAGCATCTGGTAGCAGAGCAATTCCCTTCTCTGTTGACATTCCTAAATCCCTACCACAAACTGAACCGCTCACATTGGAAGAATGTGGAAGGTGGATCACAGATGAAGAAGCTGCCTTCATGGCACACTGTCTTGAGATGAAGAAGATTGAAATGTCAGACGATCTGGGGATCCTTCTTACATGTCGGTAAAGATTGTACCCAGACGGACAAAGGTGGCTACCTTGGTCTATCCTGGGAAAAGGAAAGAACTCGCTCAAGACAGCAACCATTCAGCAAGATCGGGCTCAAGGAGTATGAGAAGGCTCCCAAAAAGTACAACCTTAAGGAATTCTCTAAGCTTCCGATTGCCAAGATCTCTGAGGATCATGCCAGAAGGTTTTACCTGAATTCTCTGAAGGAAGATGAATGGAGAACTGGCTCCTCAAACTGCTGCAATGCCGAGAAGGCCACTATTCCAACAGTTGGCACAATCAGCAGAATTACTGACATCAATCTTAGAACAGTCTACTTCGATGATATGTTCAGATGCTCAGTAATCAGGCCTTTTGACTGCATGAAGATATATGTCCAATGGGCTGCTGTGACCAAGCACTTTGACATTGGATTTACTTGGAGTCAATGGTCTGAGTCTTGGAAAGACAAAGCCATGTTACCATGCCTCGTCCCCCTAGTGCTAGAAGAAGATGACAGGGAAAATCTGCGAAGAATATACCTGGCAGAAAATGAAGCACTCTCTTTCACTTGTGAAGCATTGAGTGTCTTTATCAGAAGTATATGGGGAGAAGAAGCTGGAAATAGGTTTGATGCTTTCACTGCTGATGTAGTTCTACACAGAGAAATCATCTTCATGGATTTCTTTGTATCCGGAAGATGTGAAGTATAAAGGGAAATTCAAGCGAATCTGAGCTCGTAAAACTTGGAAATCTCATCAAATGGTTTATACCAAATGATGCATTTTTTCTAAGAGCTCAACGGAAGAAGGAATTGAGGCCGACGCTATCCAACTGGGTGCTAGCGAGCATCGAGAAGATGAAACTGCACCGTACTGCATTAAGCTGGACCTTCTACTTCTACTCCTGCAGTTGAGATGGTCACTATTCCCAAGCGAGTTTGAAGAAATGAAGGCCACAAACATGAAAGTCACTCAGCTGGAGACTGCTCTGAAATTACTATATGAACGTCTCAACATCCCTCCACCACCTCTTCCAAACCCGTGAATTTATTTATTTATTTTTGTGTGATATAAACTATTTCTTTGTTTTGTTGATACACTTATATATATACATTAATTTTGCTCTGATTATCTGTTAATATATACCTACATCTGACTTATATTCAAATTTTTCTAAGTCTTATTTTGACTATGATGTGTTTTTACACTCTTTTTGTCTGATGACAAAAGGGGGAGTAAAAGAAAGGTATGATGAACACGTGAAAATCTGATTTGACTAATTCACCGTCCGATGTTCACACTCCAATGGATACGCTGGAACTGAAGTATCATGCATAGCATTTCATACATAGCATTTGTGTGGTTATTTATTAATGCGCTAATATTCATTGATCTAGTGCTCTTATAATGATCAATAAATTTGGTACAATGAAATAAATTTGATTAAATCAATCTTTTTGATATAATGAAAATCAGCATCCGATCTTACTCTGATACATCTACGTATTTTTTGCGATCACTTAATTGAATTTGTTTATCAACTATCGCCTTAATACTAGAATTGTCTTATATATGAAAATTGTTAAATTCAGGGGGAGACCCTTGATGTCATTTTGAAACCAAATTGTTCATCAACCTTAGATATTTGTCATCATCAAAAAGGGGGAGATTGTTGGAACCTAAACGATTGAGAAGTTTAGACCCTCATTGATTTTGATGATAACAAAATACTTTTCAAGAGAACAATTTCTGATATATCTTTGAGTATACAGGTATCAAAAGCTTCATTTATATATGTACAAATCACTCAAGAAAGAAGAAGAAATATACAAAAGAATTGAATACAATCCACTAAGTGTCAGCATCCAAACTCACTTCAGCGTCTTGCTAACGTGGCGTCGGCCAAAGAATGCAACTTCTTGACACGTGGAACACTCGGTGCTACGAGCATCCGCCCTCTATTCTCGAGCGGCGTCGATCTCTTTAATGAAGCACGTGATGATCACGTTTACGCTCTCGACCTCGGCGATTGCAGGAACTAATTGAATTTGATTTTGTGCGCTCATTTTGATGTACGAGAAAGCAAATGTGACACCTTTGGCATAAGACAAAAATATCGTATAAGGCAATTGCAAATTACAGATAGTACGAAAATGGTAATGTGTACTATTCTGATATTCTCTGAAAAAGGATGAAAAGGAGTACATTTCAAATTACCTCACTCAATGGAAAGGAGATATTTTTCTTTATAGCGGTAATACCCTTGAAGACTCCTATAAATACCCCAAGGTATTCATTGAAGAACAGCAAGAGAAACTGTGAAAGAAAAACTGTGAAGAAACTTCATTCTGAACGCAATATTACTCAAGTGTGCAATCAAGCTACTTGCCAAGTTTCTGGTCTATATTGAACTGAACTCAGCGTCTTATACTTTCTTTTAGAAAGCTATTCAGTTTTAAGCTTAATCTTTTCATCCTCTCTGTGAGAGTTATTTTGATTGTTATCAAAATCATAATCTCTTTTATAAAATTGTAATTGGCCTAGTTAAGGCTGAGTTCCTCAAAGGCTCGACTGTACTGAGTCGTTTTGAGAAGTTGAGAGTATTGTCAAGTTTGTGACAGAAGAATACTCTTGAGGAAATTGTAATCAGATTGATTATAGTGGAAAATCCTTCAGGAACGAAGGGACTAGACGTAGCTACCAGTTTGGTAGTGAACTAGTATAAATTTCTGTGTCTCTTGCTTTACTGTTTTCTATTTATCTTTATCTTGTTTTGTTAAAAACAAGTTTTCACAAACTGCTTTTCCAGCGTCCGGTTTATTTCTAGCGTCCGATACACAAACAGTTTTGAAAAACCTGTGTTCTAAGTGTTTTTAACTTAAAGTTTACGAAAAGTTTTCAACACAATTCAACCCCCTTCTTGTGTTCATGTTCATCTTCTTCTCCTAAGATACTTTTCATGCAATAATCCTCTTCTTCTTCTTCCGCCATGACTAAGAAATCCTCACAATAGCCATTTCTATGCTTTCCTCCACAAAAATCACATCGAAGAGGATGCATGCTACAGAAGCGGATATCGTCCACCATGACTAATAGATCCTCATCTTCTGGTGATATGACCAAGAAATCCTCATAAGTGCCATTTCTATGGAAAAATCCACAAAAATCACATCTAAGAGGCAGCATGCTACAAAAGTTAAGAGAATTGTGAGCAACACAACAACATTATAAGAAGAGAAAAGAAATTTTAATTTTTTTTTTTGGTTTTTTTTATTTATAAACAGAAAATAAAAATAAAAAAATAATTGTAAAAAGTAATCGTTTGCCTTGTTAAAAATCAATTCAACAATCCCTGGCAACGGTGCCAAAAACTTGTTAAGTAAAATTGCAAGTGTACGATTTCGTCGTCAAGTAATAAAAGATTGAATCCACAGGGATTGCGATTGATTATTTAACTCAACAAAGTTCGTAACAATTTTGAACGAGAACCAAAGCTTGATATTTGAATAACGAGAACAACGTATTTGAAATTTAGTAAATAAAAAAAACGATTATGGGTTGAATCCTCTTGTTTCCACTCTTATGCATTCAATCTACAACCAACGCAAGTTATTCCATACAAATTGAAGTTCGAATCAACTAAATTAGTTTAAGGACAATCCCTTGGCTCATAAACCCTTTACTCTAACTAAAACCCCTTATCCCTTAGGTGATTTATAATTAGGTTAAGCATTAAGAATAGTGATTCATAAGAACTCATAATCAAAAAGTTATATTCCTATACTCATCATGACTATGACTAACAATCTCAGTTCAAGTCTTTCACCTAATTTCCCAATCATCATGAAAAACCCCAAATCGATTCAATAGCGGCCAAGTATCGAAAAACATTAAGCGCGGAGAATTGAAAGCTCAATTGAAATGAAATAAACTTGCTTTAATATAATAGAATTAACTACATAAGAGTTTCATCAAGATTCATCTAACCCTAGTCTAAAAAGCTTAGTTACTCATAGAGAAAGAAAAGCCAAACCAGAAATTCATGAGAGAATTAATGAAGAGATCGTTCCCAATCCTCCACCGTGCCTCCAAATAACAAAGTTCGAACCCTAGACAAGTCTCTAAAGTGTCTATTTATAGTCTTCGGTGAAAAGGAGTAAAAAATAAGTCCAAAACATGTAAAACCGTAAAATTCTGCGTCCAGGGTGCTGTCGTAGCACGGCCGTGGCGTGAGGCACTACTAGGCCGTGCTTCATTCTGTTTCTCGCGCTGTTCAGGTGCTATCGCAACACGGCCGTGCTTTCTGACACGGCTAGGCCATGCTTCATGTTGCTTTGTATTTTTCACCTCTTTAACGTCCGAATTAGCTCAAGGTGTCTTCATAAAAGTTGAAGCTATAGATCTTAGCTTTCCAATGGCACCGGTTTCATCTCATTTGGACACCTAAAAGTCCAGATATGATTAAAACATTAAACAGGTGTCAGGCTGAGACAGCATTACAATATCAACTTGTACCACAAATTACCCCAACTTATTCCAAGTGATTTTTCTCCTTTTTCCTAGGACAAATACCTTCCTTTAAGCATAATTGAATCAAAAGCAAGTGCATTATTCAAATCAAGCCAAATGCATAAATAACATGAATTAAAATGACTAAAATGACTAAGATGCGATGCAAAACTAACACTAAACTATATGCTATTTCGAACGCATCAAATTACCCCAAGCTTAGAATTTTGCTTGTCGTCAAGCAATTACTGTGGCCAAAGACGACATGGAAAATACGAGATGCAACCGATAAGAAACCCGAGATAGAAGCAAGATCAAGTAATAAGCTAAAGGACTATCAAACACAATAGAGACAATCAAAATCAAGTCCAATTAGAAGTTTAGGCTCTTTGAAATCATGTCTGTCACTGATAGGGGCACTCTCCTTATCACTCTCCAAGTGTTTTAAAGGTTAAGACAATTCGCTCATATCCATCAATGAAAGTGCTCTATAGGCATCACTATTAACCAAATCTCAGCAAATAATTAATGAAAACACACAAGAATCAAAAGGTCTTTCAAAAGGTTGTAACGTGGCCATGGGATTTAACTTATAAGGTGGGATAAAAACAAGAAAAGGGAAAATTCAAGGGCTAACAACATGAACAATTAAAGAAACCTTTTTAAGCAGAATAAGTAGAGCAATACATTTTCCCTTTTTGCTTTCAAAACCTTTTTACACTGCTCCTCTTCTGTTGTTTTTTCTTTTCTTTTCTTTTCGATTTTTTTATTATTATTTATTCTTTTTTTATTATTATTTATTCTCCCTTCTTTTGAGATTTTGCAATAATTATTGGGGAGGAATTAAACAACAGAAGAGATCACAAATTCAAGCATCAAAACAATTCACAGATTAAGCATTCAATTGCTCCCTTAAACATGCTCTAAAAGGTACCATAAACATTTGACAATAGCATGGGTACCAAGAAAATTTATTTCAGTTAAGGCTCAAAAGGGGCAACTAGAGGAAGCTTTCATCCAAAAACAGAGGCTTGAAAACATGCCTAAAATGCCTTATTCATATTCAAGTGTGTAGACAAAAATTTTCAAGTTTTGAAAAGGTTTCAAGTCAAGTTCTAGAGGGCACAATCAAGATGAACACACTCATACAAGGAGAAGGGGCATAAAAACATGATGAAGAACAAGCCCCAATATAAGCTCAAGTCTCACATTTAGAAGTTAAAATCAGTGAAAAACATCAAATCAGAGTGCCACATGCTAATTCTCAACTTATCAAAAGATTATCCCTATGTACATTAAGAACACTGCCTTTAAGCACATCACAAGAGAAAATAATTGGGTTCCAAATCATTGCAATCTCAAATTTCAACAAAAATGTGGCACACATAGAAAAATTAGGAGGGCACCAAAGCTATTGGGGGATAAAATGATGCAAACAAAAAAAAATTAACACAAAAAGCAAAAACTAAAATGAGATGCAAATCTAAATGCAAAAATGCAAACCCCTTACCCCAAGCTTAAAAACTTACATTGTCCCCAATGTAAAAATTTAAGTTGAAGCAGGGATGAGGAGGAAAGAACTCACCGAAAAACTTGGGTTGCCTCCCAAGAAGCGCTTCTTTAACGTCATTAGCTTGACACTTCAACACCCCTATTAGGGTGGATAATATGTTAGGAAGAAGATTTCTTCCTTCCGCATTCTTCTTTTGGAGAGAATTCTCATGTACTTGGCATAGGGAAGTAAGTGTTCCCATGCTTCAGCAATTATACATTTGGGATATTGTTTCCCCCACTCCTTATCTTGAAGCACATCAAATTCAACTTGCAGATGGCCATTCTCTTCAATGACTAAGGGTTGAGCTGTCACATGAATCTCTCTATGCCTCACCCTTGGGTCCTCTTCTATGTCACTATTTTTGTTTTTCAATTCTTCTTCCAATGCCACAATGAAGTTATGTTCAATCTCTATCTCCACTTGCTTCTGCTCAAATGGGATAATTGCCTGATAACCTCTCACATTGAACCTTATATCTATCAAATGAATCTTGGTTGGCTCTCATGAATTCAACCAGAACATTTTTGAGGTAAGAGTCTCTGTCATGTGATTCTTCGAATTGAGTTTGAGGACGTGAATCTTCTTCTCCTAAGATACTTTCCATGCAATAATCCTCTTCTTCTTCCGCCATGACTAAGAAATCCTCACAATAGCCATTTCTATGCTTTCCTCCACAAAAATCACATCTAAGAGGCTGCATGCTACAGAAGCGGATGTCGTCCACCATGACTAATAGATCCTCATCTTCTGGTGATATGACCAAGAAATCCTCACGAGTGCCATTTCTATGGAAAAATCCACAAAAATCACATCTAAGAGGCAGCTTGCTTCAAAAGCTAAGAGAATTGTGAGCAACACAACAACATTATAAGAAGAGAAAAGAAATTATAATTTTTTTTTTAGTTTTTTTATTTATAAACAGAAAATAAAAATAAAAAAATGATTGTAAAAAGTACTAGTTTGCCTTGTTAAAAATCAATTCGAATCCCCGGCAACAGCGCCAAAAAATTGTTAAGCAAAATCGCAAGTGTACGATTTCGTCGTCAAGTAATAAAAGATCGAATCCACAGGGATTACGATTGATTATTTAACTTAACAAAGTTTGTAACAATTTTAAACGAGAACCAAATCTTGATGTTTGAATAATGAGAACAAAGTATTTGAAATTTAGTAAATAAAAAAAACGACTATGGGTTGAATCCTCTTGTTTCCACTCTTATGCATTCAATCTACAACCAACGCAAGTTATTCCATACAAATTGAAGTTCGAATCAACTAAATTAGTTTAAGGACAATCCCTTGGCTCATAAACCCTTTACTCTAACTAAAACCCCTTATCCCTTAGGTGATTTATAGTTAGGTTAAGCATTAAGAATAGTGATTCATAAGAACACATAATCACAAAGTTATATTCCTATACTCATCATAACTATGGCTAACAATCTCAGTTCAAGTCTTTCACCTAATTTCCCAATCAGCATGAAAAACCCCAAATCGATTCAATAGCGGCCAAGTATCGAAAAACATTAAGCGTGGAGAATTGAAAGCTCAATTGAAATGAAATAAACTTGCTTTAATATAATAGAATTAACTACATAAGAGTTTCATCAAGATTCATCTAACCCTAGTCTAAAAAGCTTAGTTACTCATAGAGAAAGAAAAGCCAAACCAGAAATTCATGAGAGAATTAATGAAGAGATCGTTCCCAATCCTCCACCGTGCCTCCAAATAACAAAGTTCGAACCCTAGACAAGTCTCTAAAGTGTCTATTTATAGTCTAGGGTGAAAAGGAGTAAAAAAAACAAGTCCAAAACATGTAAAAACGTAAAATTCTGCGTCCAGGGTGCTGTCGTAGCACGGCCGTGGCGTGAGGCACGGCTAGGCCATGCTTCATTCTGTTTCTCGCGCTGTTCAGGTGCTGTCGCAACACGGCCGTGCTTCCTGACATGGCTAGGTTGTGCTTCATTTTGTTTTGTATTTTTCACCTCTTTAACGTCCGAATTAGCTCAAGGTGTCTTCATGAAAGTTGAAGCTATGGATCTTAGCTTTCCAATGGCACCGGTTTCATCTCATTTGGACACCTAAAACTCCAGATATGATTAAAACATTGAACAGGTGTCAGGCTGAGACAGCATTACATTATCAACTTGTAGCGCAAATTACCCCAACTTATTCCAAGTGATTTTTCTCCTTTTTCCTAGGACAAATACCTTCCTTTTAGCACAATTGAACCAAAACCAAGTGCATTATTCAAATCAAGCCAAATGCATAAATAACATGGGTTAAAATGACTAAAATGACTAAGATGTGATGCAAAACTAACACTAAACTATATGCTATTTCGAACGCATCATTACCTTTCCCTTTTCTTCCTCAAAATATCTCTCCTATCCATTGTAATCAGGTGAAATTTTGATTTTTAAGAAGTATTTCGTGATTTTGCTTCAAAGATGTCTTCTTTCGATTGCGGCATTCCATAAAAGAGAAGAAAGAAGAATGCATATTTTTTCCTGCTAAAAAACAGCAAAGCTTCTCCAAGAACGTGACTTTAATTACGACCCATTCACTACAACAAATTAGTTAAAAGATAGTGCCACTTAAAATAGCGCTTAACTATTGAAGTGCTACTTAAAATTAGGTAGAATGCTTTTACTAGCGCTTCAATGAAGAAGTGCTATTGAAAGATATAGGAATAAGCAGCGCTTCCCACACCAAGCGCTATTTATGTTTGTGTAACAAGAATAAGTAGAACTTCCTGTAAGAAGCGCTACTTTAGGTAGTATCAGTAAGTAGCGCTTCTAGCTGGAAGTGCTACTTATTGTATACCTAAAGTAGCGCTTCTGGTAGGAAGAGCTACTTATTCTTGAGGCCTAAAATTAATTTATTCAGCAACAGCTCTCGCCCTCTCTCTCGCAACAGCTCTTGTCCTCCTCCTCCTGCGTCACCCTTCTCCTCCTCCGTCACGTTTTTCTTTCTCACTCTCTCAACAGCTCTCGCCCTCTTTCTTCTTCCCCGTTCTAATTTTCCCACAATTTTCTCGAGAAAACTAAAACCCGCAAAACCCTAACCCTTCAGATCCTCGATCAAGATGTTGGAACTCCGGCTTGTCCAATGTTTGCTCCTGAAGGTGGTATTAGAGGCAATCAAGGAGCTGGTGAACGATGCGAAATTCGATTGCTCCTCAATCGGCTTTTCCCTCCAGGCCATGGACTCTAGCCACGTGGCCTTGGTGGTGCTTCTTCTCCGGTCGGAGGGGTTCGAACACTGCCACTGCGACCGCAACCTCTCCATGGGTATGAAACTCAACAACATGGCTAAGATGCTTGCTTAAATGCACTGGGAACGACGACATTATTACCATCAAGGCCGATGATGGCAGCGACACTATTACTTTCATGTTCGAAAGCCCTAGTACGTTTCTCATTCACCGACGACTCTTTATTTTTTTCGATTTATTTCTTCTAATTTTAGTGTTATTTAATATTTAGGGTTCAGTGTCCAACACTAATTTTGTGTAGCATTTTGTGTACTGATTGAGTATTAGTTTTTTGTGATGTTATTCATTGCCTTTTGCAGCAATTTGTTCTATTTTGAAAGTTATGTCTCATTCATAGCTATGTTCGATATTCATTTGCTTGTTGTTAGGCAAATTACTTTCTTTTCTCTTTCTAAAAATGTTATCTGAAGTTGTTCTTTGACATTTTACAATCTTACAATCTTTCTAAAAATGTTCTCTAAAATTGTTCTTTGATGTTTATATCACGCTTAATTGGTCCATGATTTGGTTAATTTTAGGGTTTTAGTGTTTGATTCTGTATGGTTAGTGCGTGCTTGTTTCATGTTTTGGCAATGCAATTTATGTTATGGTATAAGACTCTGTGTTGCTGCCATAGAGCTGTTCATGTATTTGACTTGGTTAGTAGGTTTAAGTTTAACCAACTCTGTTACTTGAACAATTCTGTTGGAGTTCAGTTAGTTACAATCCTGAGAAAAATCGTTTAATCAAAATTGTGCAGTTCATATCAATTTCTTTTTTACATCCATGTTTGACAAATGGTTAGCAGATTGTTTTGTTGGTCTGAGTAAAAATAAAAGTCACCAAGTGTTCTGAATCTTCTGATTTAGAGGGAAAGGTTTTTAGCCATGTGAGAATTTTGTATGCTTTCAGATGCAGGATCTTCCAATGAGGCACTGAGATTGATGTTGTATTGTTTTCTTTTCTGATCATCTTGAATGGTGTTTTCCCCTAAATTTTTAGTAATGTGTTGGCCATTATTTCTGTACAGACTGAGAAAATATTTAATTATGTCAACTACAAGTACACATATTCATTAGCTTTGGCATAAGCGTTGCAATATATATATATATATATATATATTGTACTTGATAGGGGGAAGGGTGCAATGCAGAAAAGAGTAGGCGCGCTTCAAGAACTAATGTGTTTACTGTCAAGAACTGAATTTCCTCCTATTGAGTCTGCTCTTAAAGCTAGAGCTGTACCCATACTAGTGCATTGTCTTTCATTTGGTTCTCCAGATGAACAGGTCTAAAATTTCATTTCCTTTGAATATCATCAATTTCTTCTATGAATGTCATGTACTCTACTTGAGCTCACATATATCTGTGCATGTTATGCAGATCATATGGAATCATTATTGGCAAGAAAATTACTTACTACTTCTATTTTTTGTCGTGAATGTCTCCTGCAGTTGCTTAAGGCTGCTTGGTGTCTTACAAATATTGCCGCAGGGAATCCAGAAGAAACAAAAGCTTTGCTTCCTGCATTGCCTTTGCTTATTGCTCATCTTGGGGGTGAGTGATCACTTTGAGATTCCTTTTGCATGTCAAGAAATTAATTAATCTTCTTTATTAATATTTGTATATAAAGATTTAGAGGAATTCTTATAGCCTTAATTGTTAAAGAATTATTATCTAAAGGAAAGAATGGGATGGAGGGAACTTAGACAGTTAGACCTACTGACATATCATTCTTTTTCCTAAAATGTCCAGCTTCATGGCCTTTGCAACTATATTCAGCATTTATAACAAAATTGTTCTTGAAGGTTGAAACTATTTCAATGATCTTAGTATTTACCATTACCTAATTCATTAAGGATCTTGCTTTGTAGAAAAGAGCTCCTCACCTGTTGCTGAACAGTGTGCTTGGGCATTAGGAAATGTGGCTGGTGAAGATGAAGAGTTGAGGAATATTTTGCTAATTCAAGGGGCCTTAATACCTCTTGCAAGAATGATGCTACCAAATAGACGTTCAACTGTTACGACAGCTGCATGGGCTTTGACTAACCTAATCAAGGTTTCAGAAGAAGTCTAGTGTGTAATTTTTAGGTAATCTTGTAGCATGACTTGTGTATTTTAGTTATAGTGCATTTTAATGTTTTAAGGAAGATAATTTAGTTATATTGTCATGTTAATTTTGGTTTTTGTGAATTCAGTGTTGATAATAATTTGGGTGTTGATGACAATATTTTGGTCGTTTTGGTTGTTTGGTACGTATGACAATATGCAGGGAATGCATTTTGTATGTATATGCTGACAGAAAAATGAAAAAAAAAAACTAGGAATAAATAGCGCTTCCTTGAGGAAGCGCTACTTATTCCCACATAATAAGTAGCGCAGTAGCGCTTCTGGAATAAGCACTATTTATTCCCAATTTTAAATAGCGCTGCAAAAACGCTATTTTTTTAAAACACAATCAGTAGCGGCCCAATATGCAGTGCCTTTAAGCGCTATTTAAGGCAAAAAATAAGCGTTATTTATTCCCTTTTTTGTTGTAGTGATTATGGTTGTTTATCAAAATCACCAAATTCCCTTCGTGAACCAAACCACGCAACAATCGCATTCCTTATTAGGCATCGTCGTTTGTCAACCTTTCCCTCTGTCACCTTTTCCAGTTAGGGTTTCTCGTTCCAATTGATAAACCCCGGATCAGGAAACCAATACCCCAAAGAAATTTAAAGGAAAAAAAGGCAATAGGTTCCTTAAACTGGCTATGGTGGCTGAGATGCCAAGAGAGATGGATAGAGGGTCTCTAAGTATTGGAAATATAGCAATGCCGTGCAATGCCCATGGTAGTTGTTCAAGGTGATTGGGGCAAGACTGTTGCCGCCACTGTCACAAATGTTGACGGGAAGGATGAGATTTAGAAATAAATAAGAAGGGTACTTTGGGGATTAAACAATGTATATAACAGAGGTTAACATGAGTTTAACAAAAATTTATAAAATGGATTAGAGTGCATTATTTGTTGTCATTAGGTAGTGTTTGGTTGGAGGGTAATGGAGGGGAGGAGAGGGATTATTTAAAAAAATTTATGTTTGGTTCTATTTTTTGGAGGGAATGGGAGGGGAAAAGAGGGGAGCAAAATCTCTCTTTACTAAATTTTAGCTCCCCTCCAATATTGGGATTTTTTGAAGGGAGGGGAGAAGAGATTAAATCATTTAAAATAAAATTACTTAAATATCCTTATATATAATATAACATAAAAGGCTATAAGAATATACAAGTAAATTAATCTCTCACCTTCCCTCGTGAACCAAACAAGAAAAGGCTTTTCTCCCCTACCCTCCCCTCAACCAAATGCAAAATCAAATTAAATCATTCTTCTTCTTTCCCTTTCCTCCCCTCCCCCTCCATTAAAATCTCTCTCTTCTCCTCCCCTCGTTTGAACCAAACAGAACCTAAGGGAAGGGAAGTGCGTGTTTTAAAGCAAGAGGGAAGGGGAGTGTAATATCACTATCTGTTAAGAGATGAGAATGTATTTTACTCTTAATTTTATGTTTAAAAACTTTCTATTAACTTTCTATAAAACTCTCTATTAACTTTTTGACCGAGCATTAAAAAAATAATTGTTTTCTAAAACAGTCTTTTGTTGCCTCCACATTCATGAGCAGAGAGTAAAACTTGGAGTAGGAACAAGATAAAGATCAAGTGCAAGTTGGCATATCAGGATACAAAATGAATGCTTTAAGTTTACGTTATCCTAGATCTTATCTAAATTTTAATTAATATGATATTGGCATGTATCTAATTCTTTTGTTTTTTGTTTAATTCAATGCATCTAATTCTTCTTGATGTGAATTCTTCCTGATCTGAATATTTTTACATTTTCTACATATTGTCTGTATGTGCTTGAAAAGGAATAAGCATAAAGGCACTTCTACGTCAATAGAGAAGTGACCTCCACTTTGTCTTAAGCCTTAAAGAGTCCAATAATATCTAACCGTGAGTGAGGCTTAAAGTAAACTTTAATAGAGATTATTTTGAGTAAGAAAGCTTTAGGTTAAACCTTTTGGTCAGTACATACAAGTTACAACCTTTTGGCTATATAAAAACTAATAACAAATAATTTTTTTGTTATTAGACCTAAAGCTAGGGTTTTAGTCACCTTACTGTTGTGTCGGCCAGTCTTAAGCAATGTAATTTATGCAGCTAAATTTTAAACCAATAGCATTAATTGATCTGTCCCATTAATAACTAATTCAAATCTTATCCACTACGATATTACCAATATGATCATTGTTCTGTTGTGCTTTGTTTTACTCTCTTTTTTTCCCCTTCTTAGCTACAGTTATCCTTTTGTTGATTCAGCAGGTATCATGGTAGCGTAAAACTTTCAAGTGAGGCCAACGTGTGACACAATTAATTATTCAAACAAATTCGCCCACAGAATTGGAAATTTTTTTCTGTCGAAGAGAAGCTACGAAAGATGCTCGCATGCGTGGTTAGAGGTTCAAGAAGTTCTAATAATTTAATTTGTTATGTTATGGCTCCAGAAAAAGGGACAGAGCAACAAATGAATCCAAGTGCTCTGTAGTATTATGATAAATGATACCATGCCAACCCCTTCTTTCTTCGTTTCTTCTAGTTTCTCAATTGTTTTCTATAATAAAATTATATTTTTTTAATGATATATAATATATTTGATGCACATTAAGATGTAACATGAATAATATGAACAAGAACATATTATAAATAGTTGGGAGATCATAACATACGTTTTTGTTTAGTCTGATATTTAATGATCGATGAATAACACAAAATAGTTTTGAGCAGAAAAAAAGTGGAAGAAGGATGGAAGAAAAGGATTAAGATAGCTAGAGAAAGAGACTTGAGGAACAGAATTATATATTAAAAAGAGAAACAAAAAAATTAAATAATTTTTTAAATTCGAATGCATTGTGAGGAACAAAAAATATCTCATGTTTCATTGAGTAACAAATTTAAATATTTTTGCCTTGTGCTTCTTTAATTATTTTACTATTTTTAAAATCTAGCATAAAATATAACTTTTTTGAAGTCTAATCCTCCATTTTTCTGTAAAATAATTTTCCGCTTAAAGAACTAATAAGTATATTTCTTTGGCAAAAGAGATTATATGCGAAGACAGTGGGCAGAGATAAACTAAATAATTCGAACCGGTCCAATTCATCCCAAGTAATCTACTAATATTTGCAATTGGAATTTGTCCAAAAAAATACTTGCAATTGGAATCAACATATCCTCTACAAAATCTACTTCTCTGTTTCTAACATAGAAACTTCCAATCAAAATTGTAATTTCTAATTGTCATATTCATTACACAACATTTTTAAAACCATGTATTTACATGCATCCTCACATACACTCTTACCCCAGAAAAATGGGGGAAAAGGGAGAAAAAAAAGAAGAAGAAAAAAAGAGAAAAAAGTGACAAGGAACAAGAGATTCCCCTGTATACATGAGAGAGATCAAAGAACTAATATTTTATGATCAAGAAACTGCAACAGCATCCCTGTTACCATTCATCAAACAAAACCGAGTAGGCTTTGGCTGGAAATTTTTCCTCCTATGAAGATCATGACTAGAAGGCTTAATAACATGCAAGAGGAATGCCTTCAAAGAATTGGCTTTGGCAGCCATAGATGAGTCCCAATGATTGGAGGGGTTCCTCGGAACGGGTCGAGGGACAGCTCGATGGGGCGGCTTCTTGTGCAAGCTGCACCTGAAGGAACCAGGATGTGTGGTGGGTGAGCACAAGCATGTACGAGATGGTGGTGTGTTTGTGAGGGAAGAAGCAGTTCTTGAGGCCATTGAATAGTTCAAACCACGAAAGGACGTGTTTCAAGCGTTGGATTCTCTCTTTTGAATGTTTTTCTAGGCTCAAGTAATGGGAGGTTGTAGTTGAAGGCTTGAAGGGGATTAAATAGTAAGGAAATTCAGTTATGTTTTGTAAGTACCTTGATGGCCTTGTGTTTTAGTGGCAATTCTTTGTAACCTAGCGGGTTGCTTAAGTAATTTAGAGGAGATATTTGTCCCTGACTTGATTTACCGATTTGTCCTCGGGAGAACAATTTTCTTAAAGGGCAAATGAGTATTTATAATGGTCCCAAATCTGTTTTTTTTTATAATTCTTTGTAATCTAGCGGGTTGCTTAAGTAATTTAGAGGAGATATTTGTCCCTGACTTGATTTACCGATTTGTCCTCGGGAGAACAATTTTCTTAAAGGGCAAATGAGTATTTATAATGGTCCCAAATCTGTTTTTTTATACATAATTGATTGATGAATTGAATTGAATTAGAGACGTGGGAGTGATGGTGGATGATCTATTCATAAAGCAAGTTAATCCTAAATTCAGACGTGGAAGTTGAAGTGGTGGTGGATGGTCTATTCATACATGAAGTTAATCTAGTATGTATCTATGGGCCAATGAAAAGCTTTTTGGGTCAAAAACAAGTGGATTTATTATAAGACGGTGTGTGTTTATTTAGAAAAGAGAGGGAGGGAACGGTACGTTACCATTTTATTTCAAGCTTAACAAAATTATTATTAAGTAATTTTTATTTTTAAAAATATTATTTACACGTAGTTTCCTCACTTCTTATTACTATGTAATAATGGTGGGAATCTATTTACCAAAAAAAAATGGTGGGAATCTAACATTTCGATAGGAATAAAATTCAACCACTCATAAATTCACACTCTCACCTCATTTTACAATTTTTATTTTTATTTTTATTTTTACATTTTTTAATTAAATAAATTATAAAAACATTTCAAGAAATTCTAAATAGTTACCAAACACTTGAGTAGGAATAACATTCCATGTAATAATATTCCCAAAAATTGATTTTATTCCTTGAAACAAACACATCTTACTAGGTTTTTTATATTTGTACCCGAAGAGTGGGTCCAATACTATCACAGTGAGCTTTTCAGCGTGCAAACAATAATATTTTAGTTATGACTTCACAAAAAAAATATTCAAATTGCTCACTATTAGGCTAATCTTAGTGACTTGTAAATAAAATAAATAAATATTTATCATAAGTGTCTAAACTTATCATGTGAGAGTATATCATTCGTGCTTAAAAATAATCCGTCTTCATAAATTTATCTAAGAAACTTATTGAAATGAGTCAAAAAAGTATTATAAATTAATCATAAACTATTTTTATAAATTTTACCAAATATTTAATTTTGTGACTTATATGATAAAGGAGTAGTGCTAAATAGCACAAAAAATAATGATACGACAATTAGTAACCATATGAATGGATTCTCTCCAGTGGTGAGGATTTTCACCGAGGGGAGCAATGAAAATTTCTATCACTAACGGCGTATTTGTTTGAAGAGAAACATCAACAAGAGAGGTTGTCAAGAGAGAGATTGTCGAGAGATACGCATCCCACCTCGTTTGGTCTAGAGTCGAAAAAGCGACGAGAGAACCAAATCAGTGGGTTTCACGCGAAAAAACAATCTCTTCATTGATGCGAAGAAATGGAAACGAAATAGGACACTTTGTTTTTTTCTCTATTATACCTTTGATTAAACTTTGTCCGTGCAAAGTGCAGTGTTCACGTTTTTTTGTTACAGTGGCTCACGATATTGTGGTTTGTCATGTTTTGGTTTTTTTTCTGGATTGTAATGTTTCGTTGAATTATATTAACACTAGAACGTGACGCGTGCAATGCACGGGTTTTTGTGTTTTTTTGGAGATATAGTTTAAAATACTAATATAATTTTAAAGAAATTTAAAAAGATATTTTATTAACCAAAAGTTATATTTTTACGTAAAAGGTTGTATTTTATTTTAGAGGCGTGTCACTAATTGATAATAAATATTATTATAAAATTATTTTGTTGAAGTGTAAATTTGATAGATTTATTGTTTGATCATTTCTTAGAAGTAATTATATTTTTAAAATGTAAGTTCTTTTTTATTTTTTTAAGTTAAATAAGATGTAAATTGGAAAACAATTTTTAAGACTACTATTTTTTTTATTATATAAACGAAAGTATATTGAAATTACATAGTTTTGATGATTAGTTGACTTATTTCTTTGAGTTATACCACATAATAATATAATAAAAAGATATATGCATATAAATTACGTTTATTAATAAATAAATAATTAGTTTGTTGATAAAAGTCAAGTAACTATTGAATTAAGAATCTTTTTTGTAAGATACATTATTGGATAAGAAATTTTTAAACAAATTAAATAGTTATGAAATGAGAATTAAAAAAAAACAAAGCAAAACAAATAATGATAGTTTAATATTTATTCTAAATGATAAAACATAAATTCAATACATCAAATTATAAGATACAAAACTATTTAAAATTGGGTATTTTAAATTTATAAATTAGAAAATAATAAATTATGATTATTTTATAAATTAATAGCTACAAAGTTGTTAAAAATAAAGTAATAGTGGAATTAACAAATCATTTTAGAAATTCAATGATAAGGACAATTAGAGTTGACAAAATGGGTCGGGCCTGCCGGGCCAGCCCAAACCCGCCCAATAAAACACAGGGCTTGAACAACTAAAATCAAGCTCATTTATCTACTCGGGCTTTTTGGCCCGACCCTATAAAACCCGAACTCGAACCGGGCTAACCCGGTCGGGCTTCGGTCGGCCTGGTGGCTCGCATATATTTCAAAAATAAAAAACGTATCGTATAAGTTACTTGCTCTGAATCTTTTTTTTTCCTTAAAGTAACGTGTGCCTATGGTGTTAGCATTTTTTTATTATTAACTTTTCTTAAAGTAAAGTGTGCCTTGATTGATCAAAAAGTAAAGTGTGTCTTTCTTTTCTTTTGGAGCAGTAAAGTGAGCCTTTCTAATAGTACATTTATTAGTCCAAAAGACCACTTTATCTCGTCACTTTCAGTTCTCCCTCCTCCATGACTACTCTCCTGAAAATCACCTCTCATCACTCTCGGTTCTCTCTCTTTTCTTCCCCTTGCAGATTCGCGTCGCTCACCTGTCCCACTTGGATGTTGCTAACACCTGTTCTGATGAGAGTCAAATCGGCGCCACCAGATCTATGCGCCACGATCTCTATTTTTCGTCTTGAGAACAAGATCATCGCCACTGAATCTGTGTGTCACCGTCGCCGTTCATCGTTTTGAGAGCCAAATCATCATCACCGGATCTGTGTGCCACTGGATCTGTGTTGTTTTATTTTTGCCACAACTCAAGTGGGTTTGGGGATTTTTTAAGTTGGGTATTTTTTTTTGGGAAGCCTCTATTAGTTAGTATTGTTGTGCAGAGTTAATGGTCTTCTGCTATTGCTAAATCTGTCTCTTTTTTTTCTTTTTGCTTGCGTTTTGGGTATTTGTTTTTGCTTGCGCCACTGGATCTGTGTTAGGGGGAAGGTCTATCACCACGGCAGTGCAAGGGGAAGAGCGCACATCCAGCTTCATTTTTTGTCTTCGTTTGTTGCCTTTGATTGGATTGTATTGGGGGTTTCTGTATTTTTTTATGGTTGAAAAATGTTGGATTATGTATTGTCACTTGTGCTCGGTCAGATTCTATTTTTTATGATCAATTTTTTTTAATATATGTCAGGCCGGCCCGAAAAGCCCGCAGCCCGCGTAGGGCTGGGCAGGGCTATAAATTGTGAGCCTGAATTTCACCCAGGGCTTTTTGACCCGGCCCTATAAAGCCCGAACCCATTACGGGCCGGCCCAATGCGGGCCGGGTAGCCCAAATTGCCAGCTCTAAGGACAATCATCTAATGAATAAAATACTTTATAAAAAGACTCATTGTCATTGTCGTAACCACGTCGCGATGGGAGCAGCGAATGATAATCCTCTTGATTATCTAATTTTTATATTCCTCGTGATGTTGACATCTACATGTAAATTTGACTCAAACTTTGTTTTTGTCTCAACTTAGAGTTATTTATACATATTCGGCTATGAATATTCTATTTATATATCGCGAAAACCACACAGAATTTAGAAGTGCATATCCTTTTTTTTTCAAAGTGGCACTACAACAAATTCTGCAAAAGATGGCGCTCCTTTAAGCAGTGCTTAGAACAAAAAACACTGTTTTAAGTGATACTGAATGAATAAACAGCGCTTATAATATAAAGCACTGCTGTTGGTTTTGACAATAATCAGCGCTTAATACTTGAAGTATTGTTTTTTCTCCAAAATTCACTTTTATAATAAACAGCGCTTGAACATGAAGCGCTGCTGTAGGTTAAATAAATAGCGCTTATAACTTGAAGCGCTGTTTTTGGTCTTTACAATAAACAGCGCTTATAACGTGAAGCACTGTTTTTTGTTTCTGCTTTCACAATAAACAGCGCTTATACCTTAAAAGCGCTGTTTTTGGTCCAAATTTTATTAAAAACGTTTTTCCCTCTTCTCTCATTTCACTCTTGCAGTCTGTCTCACAACTCTCTCTCTCTCACAAACGTGACCATTGTTCTCCCTCCGCCACTGTCTCTTTGTCTTGCCATTTCTCCCTCTCTTGTGACCTACTCCTCTCCGCAAACCTCTCTACCATCGTCATCGCCATTTTGTCGCTTGTTGTTGCTCGTTGTTGCTCTCATTGTCGCTGTCGTCGCCGTGCTCGGACGTGCGTCGTTTTACGCCTTGCTCAGTCCACTGTTCTTCTTCTTCTTCTTTGTGAGGAGCTCCCTATCATTCCACCGTTGAGGAATCTCTTGAGGGTTAGTATATTTTGCTTGCATTTTCAATAAACATTGTCTGGGTATTAGTTTAACAGCTTACCTTATGGTTATTAATTTAGGGAAGAATTTTTATTAGGGCATTTTTATTGGTTGCGAAGAGGAACAAGGCTGAGGCATTTTTCTTTTTGGTTGGAAAGTTACTGAGGAGTTTTTTATCTATTTCCCTTCAGTTTTTTCCTTATAATCCTAACTTAATATATCTGTTTGAAAATCTGGATTTTCTTGCCCATTGTGTTTTTATTTAGATTTGTAATTAATGCTTTTTGGAAGGATCCATTCACCTGGATATATGTTATGTATCTCATGTTTCTCTAATTCAAGAAAACTTATTCGGCTCTTTATGTCATTGTTATGGTTTTCTTAATTTATAAAGCATCGTTGGGTAATTGTTTGATAAATGCAGCTGTTTTAATCTGTTTTATGCAATGGTTACTGCTGCATAGCTCATTTATTTGTTGCAAGTACGTATTTGAGGAGTAGTTTCAGGTCTTTGCTTTCGTCTTCTTAAGCAATGTATACCTTGAACAGTTATAGTTGCCCATATTCACTTGGCAATAACATTTAAGTACAAAAATGTATTGGAGTTTTATTTGCTTTTCATCCATGATTTGGTCTCATGGTCTGTGTACTGAATCGAAACTTTAACAAATTTGGTCTCTGGGAATTGTTAATTGTATACCATTTTGGCCATCCACACCTAATATCATTGTTATTTATTAGGAAATAGAATTGCTTCTGAAGGAATCCCTAGAAATTGGATTAAGCAATAGATATAACCTTGTAAACCTTCCATGCTATGTTGTTGTTTCCTCTTTTAGTATTTGCATAAAAAGATGATTGAACATCTATAATAAGTTTTCATTGTAGTAAGCAATATTTTGCATGCCTTTAACACTATGTTCGGGTGAAAGACATTGTTTCCTTTCATTGTGTTGGTTGGTATGGTATTTTATGTTGTTACACGTATTGTATATATTTTGGAATGTCCATATTTTAGGGAGGACTCTGTCAAAATTTTGTTAGAATTTTGATCTAGTCTGTGTGTTGATTTTAAGGGCAGTGGTAGTTTTAGTCTTGCTTTATCTAATTGAGCTTTAGTTAATTTCAGTTTTGTCTTGCATTAATGAGTTGTTTATATTGTTGTATTGAAAGCTTTGGTGTTGTTCTTGTTGTCAATCCATAGGCAAATATGGATCGAAAATGGATGTCTGTCAATCGTTTGTCGAAGGAATATAAGGATGGAGTGCTAGATTTTATTGGGTTTGTAATTAGGCATACAGAAGACCATAGTAGGATCGTATGTCCTTGTTTAAGTTGTTGTTATACAAACAAGGTTAGTGTTAAGGAATTGGAATGGCATTTAGTGATCAATGAGATTGATCAAACTTATACCTGTTGGACAAAGCACGGTTAGATAAGAGGTGAATCTTCTAATATGGGGGGGAATAGTGGGAGATATGCGTCAGAGGACACTGCTACAAATACATATGATGGCGACCGCTTTGAAGATATGGCAAATGCGGTTGAAGAAGATCTTCGTGATTGTCCTCAAATGTTTGAGAAGTTGATAAGTGATGCGGAGAAGCCGTTATAAGAGGGTTGTATTAAATTCACAATATTGTCGGCAATGTTAAAGTTGTTTAACTTGAAGTCGAGCAATGGATGGACTGATAAGAGCTTTACGGACTTACTCACACTATTGAAAGATATGTTGCCAAATGATAATGTGCTTCCTAGTAGGACATATGAGGCTAAACAAATGTTACGCTCTATTGGCATGAGCTATGAGAAGATACACGCTTGTCGTAACGATTGCATTTTATTCCGCAATGAATATGCATCGTTAAAGTCGTGTCCTAAATGTGAAGCCTCACGGTATAAGAAGGAAAATTCGGCTCCAGAGAAGGTTTTGTGGTATTTTCCCATAATTCCCAGATTCAGGCGTATGTACCTGTTGGAATCAAGTGGATTCAGAAACAACGACCCTTAATTGTTTTGATGATAACAAATGATTAAGAGAACAATTTATTCTCTAACATGTTTGTGAGTGTGCAGAAGTTATTTATACTCAGAGATATATAACTCAGAAGACTTAGTGAAATCTTGAATTTCACACATCTAAGTCTGGCCCTGGCTCTATACTTGGAAGCTCTACTTTGAGGTTGGTCAACTCTATTGAGATAGTCAACGCTCTGGTGGCAATACTAGCTCTTGACTCGGTCAACTCTGATTGATCAGTCAACGCTCTGGTGACCTAGCTCTGTGAAGCTAGCTCTGAACCTGGTCAACACTCTGGTAGCAGTCAACGCTCTGGTAGACCACAACCTTATGAGACTACTTTCTGTTTGGTCAACACTCTGGTCTTCAGTCAGCACACAACAGACTTTGGTCAATTTGCTCTATGGAAGCCCTCTTACATTTCTACAAGACTCTGTTATGTGATAGCCCATTGAATTCTATGTTGATGAACTCAACTCTGTTTCAAGCTCACTCTGGTATACTGTAATTGAATCTGGTGAATAGTGCAGCTCTGATACGAAACAGACTGAAGGGTATTTAAGGCCACTTCAAGTATTTAAGAGACCTCATTGACGAAGTATTTTATTGTACGAGGTATCATTAGCCAAAGGGAATGTCAACGGATAAAATCATCAAGGAAACTTGCTCACGAAGGGTCTCAATTTTCAAAACGCTCACAAGAGACAAAGATTCTGACTTTGTGTACAGTGCTCAGAATGCTTTATACAGTCTAGAAAGCGACGTGACTTGCTAAAGCCACAAAAACAGGATCTCAGGTTTTGACCTAGGATGAAAAGAGACGTTATGTCACAACGGCACTTTTCTCAACCCTAGCTTTATATACCTTACTTCATCCACTGAAGTAGGTTAACGCTGAGGAACAAAACGATTGAAACAAAGAACTAAGTGATCATACAGTGAGTGCTCAAATCTTATCAAACTTCAAATCACTACTTTTCTGAGACAATGAGCAACCAAGAAATCTTCCAAGTCTCTGAGATCACATTGAACAAAGCACTTAACTGTTTTATCCTTTCTATTTGAAAGTTATCTTTTGTGCTAAAGCTCTTTATTGTAAATTCTCTCTGTGAGAGTTATCTTTGTATTGTTCCAAAACACTTTTTGAACATTTTATTTAGCCAGTGGTGGTTGTATACCTTAGAGGCTTGACTGTACTAAGTCGTTCTAAGAAGTTGTGAGTATAGCCAGTTTGGCAGTATTATACTCTCAAATGTAATCAGGTTGATTATAGTGAAGAAATCCTTCAAGTGTGTGAAGGGACTAGACGTAGCTATCAGGTGATAGTTGTAATACCATGTCCCCGGAGTGCTAATAAGTGAACATTCTGACAAAAGTTGACATGTTTCCGAAAGGTGGAATACTCTGCTCGTAGGGTTTTCGAGAAATGTGGTCCTATTTTTTTTTTAAAAGGTTCTTTAAGAAGTAGTCAGAGCATCACAGCGACTTTTAGAAACATGGCGGAAAATAATTTAAGACACATATAGACCACATTCATTTATTCTGTCAAATTATATATAATAAACGTGTCATGAAACATAACAGAGATTTATTACAACACTGAAATAAATGACAAATATCCTATAGCTGGTCCATAAGCTATACTCTTCACTAGAGTACTAGTAAATTCCACAAACATAACGCAAGTAAAAAGCTGGACGACTATCCTCAGCTGCTCCTCTCTGCAGTTCCTAATTCTTCGCTTGCTTCTTCATCTGGGTTACATTCATCAATTGAAAGAACCACTGGCAAGGGTCAACTTCTTAAAATAAAAGAGGCAGATACACATATTCGACAACACACTCGGCAATAAAACATGTAACAGCACAACATATTACGGAAAATAATAAATCATGACAATAGGCAAACAACAGTGTATACAATTCACAAGCGCGACTCAAGACCCAAATCAAGACTCATTCTCTCAACACTTTTGCCACATACCGGAAGTAATGCGGATCCATCCACTGAATACCAGCCGTAGCCTTGGGCTCTCTCCTCACCCTAGGACATTCAACTCAGGTTCCATTAGCATTACGACGCCTAGCTATTCCCTGTCGAACACCAGCCGTAGCCTTTTAGGGGATTCTCGCACCCTAGGTGAATCGACGCAAGCTCAAAAACGTCCCGGCAAAACTAACGTCTAGCCATTCCCTACCGAACACCAGCCGTAGCCTTTTAGGGGATCCTCGCACCCTAGGTGAATCGGCTCAAGCTCAAAAACGTCCCAACAAAACTAACGTCTAGCCATTCCCTACCGAACACCAGCCGTAGCCTTTTAGGGGATTCTTGCACCCTAGGTGAATTGGCTCAAGCTCAAAAACGTCTCAACGACTCGACCAACTCTCGCACTCCGATGAACAATTCGCATAATTATAACAATATAATTCAGTTCAACAGCATAAGCAACATAGCAATACAAATCAATCCATCAGAGATAAATAACATAAGCATCTCATCTCAAATAATCACACTTAGCGACAAGAATAAATCAATCAATATGGGATCCATCCCTCTGCAATTCGATGGAATTGACAGAGAGGAACAAACAAGTGTGGGGGGTTGGGGACAGCTGCCAACCACTTGCAGACAAGCCCACAAAAAAAACAGCATGTATAACAAAAATAAAGTGAAGGGGTACAAGACCCTCACTTCGAACCCTTAGGTTCTCAGACTTCTTCGCATGAACACTTGAAATTAAATTCGTATCTAAAAATTGCCCTTACACAAGGACATATACAATAAAAGCCTACAATGTCTAGAAGTGCCCTTACCGAACTCCAAGCCACGCGTCCACGTACTCCTCGGTTTTACGCCGCACGGTCTCGATTTACTCAAGCCTATTACACAAAGCACACTTAGCACAATTCTAAAAACTTAGTTCTACAACCTAAGGCCCTCAACTTAACCTTTTCCTAACCAACACTTACACTTAAATACAATTTTTGAAATACATATACATTCTTTAAGAATCACATATACTTGAAAATTACCAAAAATAATAATAATGAAGCTTTGAAACTAAGTCTCATTTTTGCTTCCAACTAAAACATGAACAAGCCACAATCAAATTCTTTTTCTCAAAATGCTTAATCCAGGCTCCACTTGGTTTCTTGGGTCTCAAGATATCCCATTCACCTTATGTGTTTCATAGCCTAAAAATCAAAACAACTCTTAAATTTTTAGTCCAATCACTTTCTAAAATTTTTCCAAAGCTCACACAATCCTTAAACATACTAAATACAACTATTATAAACCAAAGCTTATCAAAATCATGCCTCCAAAGCTCTAAGGAGCTCGCGACCATGTCCCCTTTTTTTTTCAAAAAAAATTTGCAAATATTCAAACCAATCAGCAAGACCACTCTATTTATTAATTCTTTCACAAATCAATGACTAATTTCATAGAGCAAAAACTTAATCAAAACCAATCCTAACTCAAACCTCTTTCAAGAATGCAAGGGTTTTCACAAAATCTAGTAACCAAGTTCCAATTAAACATGCATATCTATGTCAAGACAAGTTTTGCAAGAAATTCTCCTTTGTCCTACACCCAAGAGCTCACGGCTAAGGGCCCTAAATTAGTGACTAATTTGCAACTTTCCAAACCACAATTTACTACCATTCCACATAGCATTTTTCTTCAAGACAACAAGTCACAATTCAAGACTATCTTCAACTAAGTTTCAAAACTTATTCCCAAAACATTTTCAAAATTAAGGTTTTCCAAGAAATCTTTCCAATCCTTTGATCCCAACCATTTAACTATGATCATGATAATGCCAATAGTTAGAGAACATCCCCAATTAAATTTTAACATGCCTTTTAAGTCCCTCAAGCATAAATTTCCACATGTAACTTACTAACTATTCTACTTAAACATATACAACAATCCAATAACAATTAAACTACTCAAAACATAACGCTCATCAATTAATTACATGAATTGCAACATAAATACAACTAATCCCTTTCCAAACCTATTTCAAGAACAAGTGTTTCATGAAAAATCCTTTCAATCTTTCATTCAAATTAAAACTAACAACTTTAATAGCAATTATAGCAACTAATAAGCGAGAATTACAAACTAATTACAAGATTCACATGAGGATCACACAAATCCCTCTTTTCCTTAGGTTAGGGTTTCAAGAAATTGGAAATGAAATGTTCATTTCCTCAATTGATCATAATCAAGTAAAATACAAGTCATAAAAACAAGGATTAAACAAGATAGAAACAAGAAACTACCTCCTACACCTAGATTGGAGGCTCACGGTTTTTAGGGGCTGTTTAGGGAAGGAAGTTTGTTGCTCTCAATTTGCTTGGATGATGGAATAGATGATGGTGAAGAGAAGAAGAAACTATTGCAAGAAGTTTGGAGAATGGAGATGAAACTAATTCAGGAAGCAAGGAGGAAGAAAGCCATGGATGAGCTCTCAAGGTTTCTCTCACTAGAAAGGAGAAGATGAAGAATAAAATGAAGTGAACGTGGGGTGGGGTTGCTCTCGGCTGCTGGCATAAAAGGGAAGGAAGGGGGAATCCTTGAACACACAACCACCAATACAAGGATTTTGGGAACAAGGAAGCAAGGAGACAAAAATAATGAAGAGTTGTGAAGAAGAAAGGGGCTACGACCTGTTTAGGCACAAAAGGAGATGAGAAAAAAAAAATAAAAGAGAGCACAAATAAGGGGGTGCTGCGGCCAGGTGAGGGGGAAAAAGAGGAGAGGAAAAAAAAAAAGGCTAAATTACCAAATTGATCCTCTATGTTTATTTTAGGTTTTAATTTGGTCCTCTATGTTTTATTTATTTCGTTTTGGTCCCTTACGTTTTAAAAGTTACAACAGGTTGGTCCTTTCCGTCACTAAAAGCCAATTGTCCGTAGCTAAAAACCAAATTCTAGCTACGAAAAATTGACTTTTAGTGACGGAAAGGACTAAATTGAAAACTAAAATAAAACGTAGAGGACCAAAATGAAACAAATAAAACGTAGAGGACCAAATTGAAACCTAAACTAAACTTAGAGGACCAATTTTGTAATTTAGCCAAAAAATAATAATAATAACCAAGCCTTATACACAATTTGGAGACTAAATAAATAACAAGTATGTAAGTGAGTGAGAAAAGGGGGAAAACTCACGCTGGTTTCATAAGAAAAGGGAAGGGGAAATTCAATTTAATGAAATTGATTTTGCTTGGCTCACATTTAATTAGGAAAAACACCACCTAATTAATCATGTAAAAATGGACACCTAGCACTATAAAGTAAGATGCTAATCTAATCACTCAATCTAACATCTAATCTCTCTCTCTCATAATTACCCTCTAATTCTAGAGTCTAAGAATACTAAAAGCACGGCGTCGAGTAACCGCGTTACCGATTAATTCTTTCGCCGATAAATTCGCGAAAATTAATTTACTGAGAAATTAATTTATCGCGTGATAAAATATTATCATAAATATTAAAAATAATATTAAAAACTCAAACACCATCAAAGTAAGTTACATTTCGATTTTCATCGAAATCAGAATTCATTTTAAATTTTAATGCGGGTAAAATTTACCCGGCGATTCGAAACGCGACGAAACTTCGTTAGAGTTTTCCGACGATTTTCGAATCATGAATTAATATAAAATATTAATTCTTAAATTTAATTTCATCTTGATATATTTCAATCAATTTCTTGGTTAGCACAAAATACGCGTTACCACGTCACGCAGAAAAACTTATATAGAGTTTAAATTGATGAATTCTCTTTAAAAGCAGCATACGTCTACGCTGTCAATTAATTCGAATTGACATCATGAATAATAATTATTTATAATAAATAAATTATTCAAAATAACTCAAAATAATTTCCCGTACTCTCAGTAAACCATTGAGGTGATCAATCTCTATGACTTATTTTTCGAGTATTCAGGATTTTATCGCTAAAATTACTTTTCTTAAAAATTGGGATGTTACAATAGTGAACTAGTACAAATCACTGTGTTACTCTCTTCTCTCTTCTCTTTACTTACTGCATTGTTTTACTCCAAAGCTGTTTTGAAAAGGTTTTACATAAACACTTACATTCAAGGAAAAGTTTTTAAAACCCAATTCAAAGCCCCCTTTCTTGTGTTTTTGCCACGTTCAGTTGGTACCAGAGCTCGGCCTCTTGGTTGAGCACTTAACAGTGTGAGAGGAAAAGATCCTACTTTATATTCATGGCAAGCAACGAACCTGGTGGTCACGTTAACCATCCTCCATTGTTTACTGTATCTAACTATGACTACTGGAAAGATAAAGTAAGAAACTTCTTCAAATCTCAACAATTCGAACTTTGGGATATGGTTCGAAATCAATACACCGAACCAGTTGATTCCAAAGAAAATCCTATTCCTAGGGATTCTTGGTCTGATGAGCAAAAGAAGGAATATACATTGCATCAGAAAGCAAGATACTTTCTTGTATGTGCTATTTCTGAAAAGGAATTCGAGAAATGCGGAAGCAATAACACTACCAAAGAAATTTGGGACTCATTGGCTCTGGCCTATGAGAGAACTTCCCAAGTGCAAGAAACCAAGGCTAATATCTTGGTTAGGCAGTATGAACTCTTCAAGATGGAAGAGGGTGAAAGCATTGAAACTATGTTTGGAAGATTCCAAACACTAGTTCATGGTTTAAAGGTTCTCAAGAAAAGCTATACCACTGCTGACTATGTGAAGAAAATCTTGAGAAGTATGCCAAAGAAGTAGAGACCCAAAGTTACAGCTATTCCAGAAGCCAAGGACTTAAATACCTTACGTCTTGACGATCTCCTAAGTTCCTTGAGAGCTCATGAACTTGAGCTAGATGAAGAAGAACCTCCCAAGAAATCTAAGTCCATTGCTTTGAAGTCTTCAAACAAAGTTTCTACCTCTAAGGCTCTCCAAGCTGAACTTGAAACTGATAAAGTTTCATCTAATGAGAGTGATGAAGACACAGACGATGAAATCTCCTTAATATCAAGGAAAATTCAACGTACAATGAAAAGCAAAGGAAGCTTCAGAAAGAAGTTTCATAAGAAGGATTCAAGGGAAAGACAAGACTCAAAGGAGAAGAAGGACTTCAAGGACAAAAGCCAAGTTACTTGCTACGAGTGCAAGAAGCCAGGACATTTCAAGTCAGAATGTCCACAACTTAAGAAACCAAGGAGAGGTGGTTTCAAAAGTAAGAAGAAGAAGGGTCTCATGGCAACATGGGATGATTCTGATTCATCATCATCTGATGATGATGAGGAACAAGCTAACATGGCTCTCATGGCTACCACAGGGTCAGACAGTGAAGATGAAGATGAAGAGGTAGATTCTAACACATCTTCTAATATTCAATTAGCTTTTGATGAACTATTAGACGAGTCTTCTAAACTCAACAATGAGTATAAATCTTTGAAAAAGAAGTTCTTAAATCTTTCAAAAGAATTTCAAATACTCACTGAAAAGAATGAGAAGCTCAGAACTGAAAACCATCGTTTGGTGAGTAACAGTTCCAACAATAAGGAAAAGGTTGAATGTAACTCTTCAAAATATGAAGAGGAATTCCAAAGATTTCTTGCTGAATGTGTTACGCGAAGTAAACAAGCATCTATGATTTGGGGCGTAAGTCAAAATGGTAAAAAGGGTCTTGGCTATAAACTAGAGGAATTGCTTACTTTGTACTTTCTGCAATAAGAATGGACACATTAGAAGTACCTGCTATGAACTGAAAAACAAGAAGGATAAGTTTCCTTCTAGAACTAACAAAAGAGGACCCAAAAAGATTTGGGTACCTAAGGATAAAATTGTCTATGTTGCAGATTTGCTTAGCAACAGAGTTGAGACACCAGTCTTGGTACTTGGACAGTGGGTGCTCACGTCATGTGACGGGAGAAAGGCGTATGTTTCAAGAACTCCAACTTAATGAGAGTGGCAATATTGGTTTCAGAGGAAACCAAAAAGGTAAAATCATTGGAAGTGGAAAAGTTGGTGAGAAATTTCTACCTTCTATTGATAATGTCTTATTGGTTGATGGCCTGAAACATAACCTACTAAGTGTAAGTCAATTATGCGATAGTGGTTATAATGTTGGCTTTAGTGATAATGCGTGTATAGTCAAAAGCAAAAAGGATGGATCCATTTTCTTTAAAGCAAAGAGAAAGAACAATATTTATAAAATAAAACTTTCTGAGTTAGCAAATCAAAATGTAAAATGCTTTTTGTCAGTTGATGAAGAGCAATGGACTTGGCACAAAAGATTAGGTCATGCCAGCTTGAGGTTAATCTCAAAGCTTAACAAGAAAGAACTTGTTAGAGGGCTACCAAATCTTAGGTATCAATCTGATGCTCTTTGTGAAGCTTGTCAAAAAGGGAAACAAACAAAATCTTCTTTTGAATCCAAAAACATTGTTTCCACCTCAAGGCCACTTGAGCTTTTGCATTTAGATTTATTTGGACCAACTAGAACAACATCTATGTCTGGAAAGAAATATGGTCTTGTTATTTTTGATGACTATACTAGATGGACATGGGTAAAATTCGTAGCTCACAAGGATGAGTCATTTACAGTATTTTCTATTTTCTGCAAACAAGTGCAAAATGAAAAAGGTTTTTGTACTACAACTATTAGAAGTGATCATGGTGGAGAATTTGAAAATGAATCCTTTCAAAACTTCTGTGAAGAGAGTGGCATCTCTCACAATTTTTCATCCCCTAGAACACCACAACAAAATCGTGTTGTAGAAAGGAAAAATAGATCTTTGCAAGAAATGGTCAGAACCATGATTCACGAAACAAAGATTGCAAAGCACTTTTGGGCAGAAGCAGTATATACTGCATGTTACATTCAAAATAGAATCTATATTAGACCTATTGTGAATTTTCTCCATATGAATTGTGGAAAGGAAAAAAACCCAACATTTCTTATTTTCACCAATTCGGGTGTGACTGCTTTGTTCTCAATACAAAAGACAGTCTTGGAAAATTCGATTCAAAATCACACAAAGCTATCTTTTTGGGATATTTTGAACGCTCCAAAGCTTACAGAATATACAACAAAGAAACATTAATGGTTGATGAATCTATGCATGTGATATTTGATGACAAGAAGCCTGACAATGAAACGTCAGAGCTAGATGAAGTCTTTGCAGACTTACAGATAAGCAAGGAAACAGAAGTAGAAGTCACAGTCTTGACTCGATCTTGTCTGCGTAGTCGACTCCAGAGATAAAGAAGAGACAACAACAGACTGGAAGTTCAAACCTCATCACCCAAGGGACCAAATCATTGGTGAACCAAGTGATAGAGTTAGAACTAGATCTTCACTCAGAGAACACTTTGATCTGGTTTTACTTTCAGAGATAGAGCCTAAAACAATTGATGAAGCTCTAACTGATGATGGGTGGATCATTGCTATGCAAGAAGAGCTCAATCAATTTCAAAGGAATGATGTGTGGAAGCTTGTGCCTCCTCCAGAGGATAAGCAAGCCATAGGAACCAAGTGGGTTTTCAGAAACAAACTTGATGAGGATGGTAAAGTGGTAAGAAACAAGGCTAAACTTGTTGCTCAAGATTACTCGCAAGAGGAAGGTATAGATTATACCGAAACCTTTGCTCCTGTAGCTAGACTTAAAGCTATTAGGATACTATTATCATTTGCTGCACATCATGGCATTATATTATATCAAATGGATGTGAAAAGTGTATTTTTAAATGGTTTTATAAGTGAGGAAGTGTTTGTAAAACAACCACTTGGATTTGAAGATATTGCTTATCCAGAGTATCTCTTCAAACTTAAAACGGCTCTTTATGGTCTTAACAAGCTCCAAGAGCTTGGTATGACAGATTAAGTTCCTTTTTAATGTCAAATGGTTTTGAAAGAGGACAGGTGGACACTACACTCTTTAGAAAGTCATCTAAAAAGCATTTCATCATAGTTCAAATATATGTTGATGATATTATCTTTGGTGCTACTAATGAATCTCTTTGTGAGGAATTCTCTAAGCTTATGTAGAATGAGTTTGAAATGAGTATGATGGGAGAATTAAAGTTCTTCCTTGGTATTCAAATCAAGCAATGTCAAGATGGAACTTATATCCATCAGACTAAATATGTGAAAGAACTCCTAAAGAAATTCAAGCTTGAGGAAACCAAACCTATGAGCACACCAATGCATCCAACATGTGCTCTCGGCAAAGATGAATCAAGTAAAAAAGGTAGACCAAAAGGTATATAGAGGTATGATTGCTTCACTCCTTTATCTTATTGCCTCAAGGCCTGATATTATGTTTAGTGTATGCTTATGTGCGAGATTCCAATCCGATCCTAGAGAATCTCACTTAACTGCGGTTAAGAGGATCTTTAGGTATCTCAAATGAACCACTAACCTTGGTCTGCTTTATAAGAATTCAGAAAATTACAAGTTAGTAGGTTTACGTGATCTTGACTTTCTTTGGAGGCAAATTGAAAGAAAAAGCACTAGTGGTGGCTGTCAATTTCTTGGAGCAAATCTTGTCTCATGGTCCAGCAAAAGACAAAGCACAATTGCATTATCAACAGCAGAAGCTGAGTATATATCTGCAGCAAGTTGTAGCTCACAACTCTTATGGATGAAGTATCAACTTGAGGACTACTAGATTAATGAGAGTAAAATTCCTATATACTGTGATAATACTTCTATAATATGTTTGACTAAAAATCCAATTTTGTATTCATGAGCTAAACATATTGAAATTAAACATCACTTTATTAGAGACTATCTTCAGAAAGGGATACTTGAAATTAAATTTATTAATACTGACCATCAATGGGCAGATATCTTTACAAACCCCCTTGTTGAAGATAGATTCAACCTTATAAGAAAGAATTTAAATTTTCATCTTATAAAGGAATAAGTGTTTAATTTGAATAAGTTGACTCTGTTTGACTAGTTGACTCTGGTTGACTATGTTGATTCTGTTTGAAAATATTGACTCGTTTGACTTCTTGACTCTGCTTACATATTGACTCTGTTCGTATGTTGACTCTGGTTTTTGGTTAGCTCTGTTGATTATTTTATTATTATATTATTATTTATTTAATATTTGTTATTAACTGTTCATATTCATGAATCTGTTGCATTTAACACAAAGTTTCCTCTGGGAATCCTTGTGTACACGTGTCTCTCTGAGACTGGTTAATGTGTTAGTGGATAACATTTACTCTTACTGAGTCATTATTGCTTTTACTGCTTTTACTGCTTTTACTGCACAAGGACAGTTTTACTGCGCCTCATTAATTCTGAGTGTGGCGCGTTGCATTTTGTGTGAAACGACCTCTTATTAAATTCTTTTATTTTGAAAACTGGTGTATGCTGTTTAAACTTCTCAAACACATTTTATACCAACTCACTCACTCATTACACCCACTACCCACACTATTTCTCAGAGAAGCCCACACGTTTTCTGAACCCTAAACCCCCATTTTCCTTCACATTCTCTACAACTCTCTGTATTTCCATAATGGTCACACAACAGCACCAACAACAAGTTCAAGGTCCTGAGGAGGAACCTCAAGTTACTCTGCAGAATCTACAACCTCAAAAGCTTAAGGTATTGGTGGAACACCAAGTGAAATTTGATGATTTGGCTCATGAAGGGTATGCCTTCAGAGATGATTTTGTGGAAATGGGCATGGATTTCTTTCTCATGGACAACTACCTAGTTTATGAGAACCTGGTCAAGGAGTTCTGGACGTATGCGTGGAGCAAGGACAGAACTATCCTCAGTTATGTTCAAGGAAGGCGCATTTTGGTAACCCAGGACTTGATTGCTGATATCATCAAATGCCCTAATGAAGGTGCCATTGCTGATGAAGGTTGGGAAAAGGATGCTGGTGGCTGGAGTGTCATCAATGACACGATCTTTGAGAAGCCTGGTGGAACCAAGGCCGTGGACATGAAGAATCGTTTCAGAGTGCTCTTCAGGATTATTATGCACTGCTTAGTACCCAAGTCTGGGTCTGTGGATATTGTGAGCAGTACTCACAAATTCATAATGTACAATTATGAACTCAAGTCCAAGATTAATCTTCCATACCTTGTCTTTGACCACCTACGCCGAGACATGATGTACTCCAGGAAAGGGAAGAATGCAAATATTCCCTATGGAAGGTTGCTTTCAGCAATTATGAAGAATCAAGGCTTGGTTAGACATCTTCAAAGTCTTAACACTGAAGAAGCTGGACTGGCTCTGAAGAGAATGGTGATACCTAAATTCTCCACTGATAATTTAAAGTGAATGGGACTTCTCTCTAAAGAGGTGGTTGCTGCAATGCAACGGGAAGGAGAAGGTGCTAGAAAGAAGACTGTGAGGAAAGGCAAGAAGAAAGTAGTTGATTCTGAAACCTCTGTGCCTACTCGAAGAGTAACCCAAAGAACAAGCATTCACATTGTCTCGGAACCCTCCCAATTCACTCATCCAGTGAGACCTGAGTTCATGCCCTCAATGTTGACTAAAGAGCATGAAGAGAAGAAAGTGGAGATTGATCAAATGCTGAGGGAAAGATTAGAGGAAACTCGTCTGTATTATGAAGCTGGCTTAGCTTCAGGCCTTATACAGCGTGACACGTTTGCTCCTCCAGTTCGTGCCCCCACCGCTGATCCTTCAGTGGCTATTCCTGCTGCTCCCTCCTCTGTTGCCTCTGGTGTTGCCCCAAGGACTACTCCTACTGCAACATCTACAACATCAAGAACTCACTCAGCTGCACCTGCTCAAAAACAACCTCTGAAGAGGATTCACAAAATTGGTGATGCCCCTGCACCAAAGAGACCCAAGGTACTTGACCAAGTTTGTGATTTATATGCTGCTACATATCGAACTGGGTCTGTTCCTACTGGTTCCACTGTCATAGAACCTGTTCTTCTCAACCCATTCATCCTACCCAAGCACCTCCACTCACACCAAAATTGCCCAAACTTAATCCACAACCTTTGCCCAAACCTATCCCTAAACCTAAGCCTTCACAACCTAAGCCTACACCAAAACCCTCACCTCAAAAGAAACCTCCACCTCCACCACTCTCTGATACCTCTGACTCTTCTTCAACTGATAGTGAAGAAAATCATGAACCTTTGAGACATAGACAGAGACCACAACCGCAAGTTCAATTTCAATACATTGAACCCCTTACAGTTGTAGACCCAGATAACTTTGTATCTCAAACACAACCCACAAAAACTCCTTCACCACCCAAACCTGCATCTCCACCTAGACCACAATCGCCTCCCTCCACTCAACCTGACCTCAACCTGCCCCTTTAACCTGAACCAGAAACAGAACCTGAACCCTCTATTCAGGAACCTTTGTTTTCTGAACCTGGCTCTCTTATGGTCTTTGAAGCACAACCCATCAAAATGTTGAAACTTGTACATGACCCCTCCTTTAGAATTCCAATTTTGGTACCTTTCTCGCCTTATTTCATATCTCCACCACATTCACCACACTTAGCAGAATCTGAATCAGTAGCAGAACTCCTTGAGGAATTTAGAATCTCTCCTCTGAATCTGATGATGATGATGATGTAACCATCAAGATCCTCCAACTGGTCCTCTTGTTCCTTTTGGGTCTGAACCACAGGAATCAAGAACTGTGCCTACACATTTTTCACATCTGGTTGCCAGTTTTGAGGTTCTGAAAGCTGAGAGATATCGTGAACATAGGTTCTGGAGTTTTTATGGTGATGAGAGAATTGATACAGTTCTTTCTGATCTTGCTAGAGAGGATAGATATAAGAATTGGATAATTGTGCGCAACTGGTTTGAAAGGCACAAACAAGATCAGCTTGAGAGGAATAGGAGATGGCTTACTGCTTCTAAGTGGAAAGTCCCTCCAAAGTAGAAAGTCACTGTTGTTTAGGAACCTGAGCCTGCCCCCATACTTCTACTACCTCCTCCTCCTCCTCGTGAACCTACCCCTCCAAGAGAACCTATTACACCTTGTCCTACAGCTACTACTATAGTTGCTCAACCATCATCTTATGGCTCTGCCTCTGCTTCTGCGAGCCACTCTGTTGTAATTCCTCAGGAAGTCTATGATAGGCTTATTGCAGACAGTACCCGATTCTCAAGGTTTATGGAAGCCACTGAAAGGCATCTTGAAGAGTCTGACAGAAAGCATGATATGCTGGCTGATCTTCTGCAACAGATTTTGGCCAAGTTGGACAAACCTTAGAAACCCTTAGGCTTTTACCTTTTGTTATTTAACCCTTTATTTTCTTTTTGTTCTTCAGATACAATCTTTTTGTTCATTGATTTTTTTTAAATGCAATCAATATAGTTTTGGCTCTAACAGTTTCAACTTTATCTCTCTAATAATGTTTTGACTATGATGTTCTTTATTTCTGTCTTAACCTTTTTGTCTGATGACAAAAGGGGGAGAAAAATATAGAGATATAGAGTAATTGATGAACCTAATGTATCAACCAAGTGTCATCATGCATTGCACTTAGTAATTCATTTGCTATGACACAGAATTGTATGCTCTGCAAATAGTATCAATTTATTTGGAAATTCTGATTTTATATCATCTGCTCTGATACTGTGCTGAATATGCTCTTACATAATATATTCATTTGATGCATATTGACATTTAGAAAATATTTATATGTGCTTAATTCAGGGGGAGCCTCTGAAATTATATGAAATAAATATTTTTCTAAAGAAAAATTGTTCATCAATATATGTATTTGTCATCATTAAAAAGGGGGAGATTGTTGGAATCAAGTGGATTCAGAAACAATGACCATTAATTGTTTTGATGATAACAAATGATTAAGAGAACAATTTATTCTCTAACATGTTTGTGAGTGTGCAGAAGTTATTTATACTTAGAGATATATAACTCAGAAGACTTAGTGAAATCTTGAATTTCACACATCTAAGTCTGGCCCTGGCTCTGTACTTGGAAGCTCTACTTTGAGGTTGGTTAACTCTGTTGAGATAGTCAATGCTCTGGTGGCAATTCTAGCTCTTGACTCGGTCAACTCTGATTGATCAGTCAACGCTCTGGTGACCTAGCTTTGTGAAGCTTGCTCTGAACCTGGTCAACACTCTGGTAGCAGTCAACGCTTTGGTAGACCACAACCTTATGAGACTAATTTCTGTTTGGTCAATTCTCTGGTCTTCAGTCAGCACACAACAGACTTTGGTCAATTTGCTCTATGGAAGCCCTCTTGCATTTCCACAAGACATTGTTATGTGATAGCCCATTGAATTCTACGCTAATGAACTCAACTCTGTTTCAAGCTCACTCTGGTATACAGTAATTGAATCTGGTGAATAGTGCAGCTCTGATACGAAACAGACTGAAGGGTATTTAAGGCTACTTCAAGTATTTAAGAGACCTCATTGATGAAGTATTTTGTTGTACGAGGTATCATTAGCCAAAGGGAATGTCAACGGATAAAATCATCAAGAAAACTTGCTCACGAAGGGTCTCAATTTTCAAAACGCTCACAAGAGACAAAGATTCTAACTTTGTGTACAGTGCTCAGAATGCTTTATACAGTCTGGAAAGCGACGTGACCTGCTAAAGCCACAAAAACAGGATCTGAGGTTTTGACCTAGGATGAAAAGAGACGTTATGCCACAACGGTACTTTTCTTAACCCTAGCTTTATATACCTTACTTCATCCACTGAAGTAAGTTAACGCTGAGGAACAAAACGATTGAAACAAAGAACTAAGTGATCATATAGTGAGTGCTCACAATCTTATCAAACTTCAAATCACTACTTTTCTGAGACAATGAGCAACCAAGAAATCTTCCAAGTCTCTGAGATCACATTGAACAAAGCACTTAACTGTTTTATCCTTTCTATTTGAAAGTTATCTTGTATGCTAAAGCTCTTTATTGTAAATTCTCTCTGTGAGAGTTATCTTTGTATTGTTCTAAAACACTTTTTGAACATTGTATTTAGCCCAGTAGTGGCTGTATACCTTAGAGGCTTGACTGTACTAAGTTATTCTAAGAAGTTGTGAGTATAGCCAGTTTGGCAGTATTATACTCTCAAGTGTAATCAGGTTGATTATAGTGAAGAAATCCTTTAAGTGTGTGAAGGGACTAGACGTAGCTATCAGGTGATAGTGAACTAGTATAAATCACTGTGTTACTCTCTTCTCTCTTCTCATTACTTACTGCATTGTTTTATTCCAAAGCTGTTTTGAAAAGGTTTTACATAAACACTTATATTCAAGGAAAAGTTTTTAAAACCCAATTCAAACCCCCATTTCTTGTGTTTTTGCCACGTTCAGTACCGTAGTTTAGAAGATGCAAAAAATCTGACATGGCATGAGAATGAAAGGATTCAAGATGGCAAGCTACGACACCTGGTAGATTCTCCTCAATGGAAAAAAATTGATATTGATTATCCTGATTTTGGGAATGAATTAAGAAACTTACGACTTGCATTGTCTACTGATGGATTTAACCCGCATGGTATTCAGAGTAGCTCTCACAGTACATGGCCTGTGATTTTGGTGATTTATAACCTACCTCCATGGCTATGTATGAAGCGGAAATATATGATGTTGTCTTCGTTAATTTCTGGGCCGAAACAACCAGGAAATGATATCGATGTATACTTGGCTCCTTTAATTGAAGACTTGAAGCAAATGTGGGAGACAGATGTAGTGGTGTATGATAGGTATAGAGAAGAAAGTTTCACCTTGAGGGCTATGATTTTCGGCACAATTAATGATTTTCCAGCATATGGTAATCTGTTGGGATATAGTACCAAAGGTCAGTGTGCATGCCCTATATGTGAAGATAGTACAGCTTGGATTCGGTTGGAACATGGTAAGAAGAATGTCTTCCTTGGGCATCATAGATTTTTGCATCCAAATCATCATTATCGGTCGTGGAGAAGGGTATTCAATGGGAATACAGAAGAACGTAGAGCTCCTTTGCCTCTGACGGGTGCACAACTGTTTGAAAAAGTAAAAGATTTAAATATTAAATTCGGTAAACCTTTTGCGGGAGACCTTGCCACACGAGGGTAGAAGAAAAGGTCAATTTTCTTTGAGTTGCCATATTGGAAGTCATTATACGTAAGACATTTCATTGATGTGATGCATGTTGAAAAAAATATCTTTGATAGTCTCAGTGGTACCTTACTTAATGTGCCTGGGAAGACTAAAGATGGCAACAAATGGGTCATCCACATCTGTAGTGAAGAAGGCCATGGTATCTCAGCCTCCTACAGCTCTTGCTACAGATTTTACAATTTATCTTAGAGTCCATGTGGCAACAAAAATGGAGCCGGAATATACCATTAAAGTACCAATGGTGGAATCAATTTTGGGTTATGAGCACGCACTAAGAGCTAGTGCTAATAGTGCACTTCAAGAAATTCTTAATGACCAACTGTGGTTAAGTGAAACTGTTATTAGCATATATCTCAAGTACTGCATTAAACTTTATAGTATCCAATGTCTTTTTAATTCTTTCAACTAAATATTTATGTTATTGTTAATGCATTAATTTGTATGCATGTTTTAATTTAAGGTATTTGTATGAAGAGATATTGATCCCACAAGAACAGACTCAAAGGTTTATGTTTTTATGCCCACAACAAACAAATATGGAAGTTTGCAATGTTGGCATAACTAAATATATAGTTCAGCGCTTAGCATTAGCAAATCCTGAGTCTGAGACTCTATTTTTGTCACCTTGCAATGTAGTGTAAGTCATTTAATTTAATCATGTATATATATCACTTCATCAATGATACTAAATTTATTGAAATATGTTATTACCTGCTTATATTTTTTTGTCCAACATTTTTGTAGGGATCATTGGTTATTGTTAGCGATTAACCTGAATCAAAACACCGTGTACTATCTAGATCCATTCATGTACAAGTCAACTTGCGCAAAAAAATGAAAGAGAAGTACAATCAGTAAGTGTGTATATATTATATTGGATATTGGTTATGAATGTATTAGATATTGGTTATGAATCCATTTGTATTTGTTGTGCTGGCTGATATAGTATTTTATGTTGTTACAGGTATTTTATAAATTTTGGAATGTCCATATTTTAGGGGAGACTCTGCCAAAATTTTGTTAGAAATTTGATATAGTCTGTGTGTTGATGTTAAGAGCAGTGGTTATGAATGTATTGGAATGGTGTTTTTTGGTTGGTAGAAATGATTATGAGTGTAAAATTGGATATTGAATTATTTTGTTTGATTTTGCACTTAGGGCTATCCTAATTTATCGAAGAAACAAGTCTCGGTTTTCTAACCTGTCTCCACCTAAATGGATACTGAAAAAGGTATTTATACCAAATTGTTTATGCAATTATTCAAATTACCAAAATAAAAGCAATTAATTTCATATTTTTTGCTTTATAGTGTCCTCGCCAACCGAAATCTGATGACTGTGGCCGGTATGTTTTGAAGTTTCTCAAGGATATTGTCGTTCATAACCAAACACAAATTCCAACAGAGGTATGTATGTAATAACTTGAAAGTTTATATAATTTTTTTACTTTTACACATACCATTTGAATGCATTTGTTCACTTCTAACTTGATTTAATTTTCATTTCCCAGTACTTTTCTGATTGTCAATTCGACACATACTCTGATCATATCGAACTCAAAGAAGAGTGGTATCGATATTTTGTTAGGAATTTTATCAATTATAGGCAGGTAGAAGAAGATTAATATTTAATGTTTAAGTGATTTTGTTAAATTTGGTTTTTGTGAGTTTGGTGTTGATGTAAATAACATGCTTATGTGGTCATGTAATTAATTCCTGCACATTTGTTGAACATTAGCATACTAGGTAGACTTGTATTAGATTAATTTATATTGTAATTATATTGTAATTTATTCATATTAATGCAATGGATCTATACTGTTTCTATGAAGAAAAATTATATTGTAACGTTAAATTTGGTTTTAGTGAAGTTTGATATTGACACAATTGGGTGTTGATGACAATTTTGGTGTTTGGTGTGCATTTTGTGTTCTCACAATATTATGCAACAGATATCATGTGCATATGAGGGAAATAAAAAAAAATAAGACATTAAACAGCGCTTCATTAAAGGAAGCGCTGCTTATTGCATAAAAAAATGGACAATAAACAGCGCTTCCTAGGAAGCGCTGCTTATTGCATAAAAAAATGGACAATAAACAGTGCTTCCGTAAGGAAGCACTGTTTATTGATAAACAATAAACAGCGCTTCCTTATTAAAGCGTTGTTTATTGTTTACAATAAACAGCGCTTCCTAAATAAAGTGCTGTTTATTGTCAATTTTCGGCAGCGTTTTATAAACGCTGTTTTTTGAAATATAATCAGCAGCGGCTTAATTTTCAGCGCCTTTAAGCGCTGTTTAAGGCAAAAAATAAGCAATATTTATTGTCAAAACTGTTGTAGTGTGGCTATCCTAATAACTTGTTTTAATTAAATTAAATTTCAAAAATTGTTCATGATAATCAAACAGGAAAATCCGAAATGATTATCCTTAATAACTCAATTTTAATTTTAAAATAAAAAAGTGTGTGTAATGACAAAACAGGAAGTAGTTCCAAAGTAGTCATTGCTAACACCCTAACTATTTACAATTTTAGAAAAAAATATTTGACTTAAAAATATTTGACTTTGATTTTAAAAATATCGCAGTTTTTTATTTACATAATCCATTGTTTAAAACGATATTTGACTTTCTATTTACTTAAAAGAAAATAATCTTGATTAAAATAAAAACAATTTTGTTTTCTATGATTTTTATTATAAAATGGATTTAACGTGGGACTTTTTTTTCTTTAATTCAAAAATTTTTCATTTTTTTGTTGAACTAAACTATAAAAATATAAAAAGTGAATCTTCTCATCTAAAAGATGATCACATACCACTTTGCCAAAAAAAAGATAATTACGTACCAGATGAACATAACCACAAATGTGATATTACACGTAAATTGCAAGATGATCAAACTTTGTACTTTTATGAAAAAAATATATTGCAAATTATGTTACAGTACTCATATTTGAATATAAACATAAGAAAAATAAATTTCCTTGTTAATAACCATCACAATAGGGACTTGTCCCACTTAATCGCACACTCATTCACTCATGGACAAAATGTTATCTCTTCACCACCTGTGAACAAAAAAACAGTAAAATGACGTGTATTACATGTCACACAAAAATATACACTATCACAGTATTATAATCAACCAATTCGCTACCCAAAATAAAGAAAAGAAATTAAAGAATAAATAGAATAAAAAATAAGAAAAGGTAAATGATAATTTATAGAACAATACATCACAAGCTATACAAATACAATAAGAAATACTAATTGTAATTTTTCATCTCTTTTGGTTTTGTATAGCGTGTCCCAAGACCAGGACAAAACAATATCAAAAAGAAAAGTAACCTTAAATTTGGGTGGTCTATTATGCCCATGTCTTGGTATTGTATTTAGGTCAAGCTTCATGTTTCTTTCCCATTCTTTTTCATCTTAGGCAAAAAAACTGAGTGGTTTGTTGGAAACTCATCGTAAATGCGCTCTATGTACTTCTTCTTCTATTTACATAATTTAACAGTGGTTTCAATGTGGGAAAATTAGCAGTAGAGGTCAGTATTCTGATTGGAAAGTGATGGAAGAGATGATCATGGATGGGCTCTGGAAGTTGGCCACTGGTGAGGGGTGGCTTGAGGGAGATAGTCTAATGGTTTTTTTGTGCTGATTCTCATTTTAGTTTAGTTCTCCATGTTTCTCTTTTTACTGAAAATCTCTCTCTCTGTATTTTACTTTGGATACTCTCCTTTTTTCAACTTCTTTAAAATTAGTGATAGTATTTTTCTCCTTCTCTTATGTATTATCTTTCTTTTATAACTGAATATTCCAATGTCTTTTTATTTTCCCACTTCATTAGTTACATTTTGTTTATGAGAGTAATGAATTATAATAATTTACTTTATATATGGTAAAAGTAATTAAACATAAAAACTGTTATAAAAGATGAAATAAATTCAACTACTAATATATTTTTATTTTATCATTTTATTATTTATATGTATTTTTTTGTAGAAATTGGTATAACTAATATCTTCAGCCAATACTTGGACTTCAGTTTTGTGTTTGAATAATTTTTTGACTTATGAAATTGAAATAAAAATAAAATAAATAAAAAGTAAAAAATGTTTTAAAATTGTTATATTGTCATATTAAACTAATATAATGTTTAAAAAAATTTAAATTTTTTTTGACAATATAAACATACATTTTGTAACAAAATATAAATTTTTTGATGCAATAAAAAATATAAATAAACATTAGGTTTATATAATAATATAAATAAATTAACTTTATCATATAAAGTTTGTTTACACAATCATTTATGATATTTTTTTCCTTTAAAACCATTAATTCATAAATTAATTGAAACACTTATTACATAAATTAGTTAAAATAATTTAATACAATAAAAACTAATTAAAGACACTAATTAAAGATTGGTCTATTTCTTTTATTCTAAACTTATTAATTAAATTGTAAGATTACTAATTAACCCATAAATGGACAAAGAAAATTACTAATGTTATCCCTAGACAACCTTCTTTTATATATATATATAGATATAATTATATAAATATATAAATTATATTAATATCTTAATTTAAATTAAATTAATAATATAACAAAATTAAAATTAATAATTAGATATTTATTTATTTAGATAGGGGCTTTTTTGTCAATTCATAAAATCATTATATTTCTCTCTTCTCTATTTCTTATACCAAACAACACATCAAATCTACCCTGTCTCACATCTTTCTCTCTTCTCACTCTCTCTCTCACCTATTTCTCTCTTCACAACCTCTCGCTCCATCTTTTTTTATATTTTAAAGTTTATCTCTCCTTCTAAATGGTTAAGATCCCAATGAAAATGTCAGGGAAGGGAATCCAAACCCAATAACCATATATGGCACATAACATTTCACGGAGAAAAGAGGGAAAAAAAATATTTTAACGATTTCCATGCTCTTGGGTGCGAGAATTTTCGTACTCTTAAGCATTTTTCATCATAAAATAACCTAAATAAATTCTAAAAAATCTTTCAAATATCCCTAAAAGGAGTGGGGAAAGCACAGAGCACGATAAGTTGTAAACTCTTCGGTCTCGGACACGACCAGTGACCAAGAGGTTAATCTTAGACAAACTTTACCGAATTCCAATATACAAAAAGAAGAAAAACAAAAGAAAACACATTCCACTAAGCTAACAGATTAAAAGATGTACGCAAGGTAAACAAAAGATCAATTTACCAAAAACAAACAAAAAAATAAATATATAATTGTATTTAATTGACAGATGATAAAAAAATATTTTTAGATGATCAATATTAACTAACCAACAAAAAATATGATCAATATTAATGTCATTGCACAATACTTAGCACATAACAGACACATACTATACCGGTATACCCCAAACGACGGCCCATATGGTCCTGGGAGTTAACTAGCCACCTGTCAGAAATTCTAATGTTCAGTGTACCCCACAGTTGAAGCAATTTTTCCACCAATATCCGGCGTAACCAAAAAAGACTAAGCATGTTATTACCACTTCCGGACACCGGTCCTATTATAAGAAAATTTTTAGAGTATTTTTTTGTCTTAATTATAAGAAAAAATGACTTATTTTAAGGTGTATTAAATGTTAAAATACATGTTATACCCATATTTTAATGAGACATATATATTTACTAGAAGTTCATATTTTTTTTATGCACCCAATTAATAGGGGTGTATTTGAAATGAGAGTTCAATTTTATAACATTAAATAAGCTTCATATAATTTTTTCTTATATTAGGGACCGGAGATAGTATTGTATAAGAAATATTGGGTATCTTTGGACTTCCATTCAAAACATATATTTGGGCCCAAAGTAGATTTGCACATTTTGGGTCCAGATGTAGTTTAAAAACTTGGCTATTGATTTTACCACCTCCCAACATTAATTTCAACACCTCCCATATTTTTTAAAATACTATTTTGCCCTTGCTTAAAAATACAAAACCATATGTTATTTTTCTCTGTTTCTTTCTCATCTCCCTCACATCTCTCCCTCTCAAACCTCACCTCTTCCTTCTATCACTCCCTCTCTCAATCTCTCTTGCCCTCTCTCTCACTTTTGAAGGTGTTTTTCTCCCCTTGTTATCTGTCCATATCTCTCTGGTGTCATTTTGTGCTATATCTCTTCCACATTGTCACTGATCTGATGTGCGTTCGCGTTTTTTTTCTTGAGATCTCTGGTTTTCCGTATTTATATTGCCGGATTCATCCGGACATAAGAATCTGGACGTTTGTATTTCTGTTTTAACTGTTTGATGATTCCAGATTATAGTCTCTGGATAAATTCGTAATCTAAAATCTGGTAGTTCAATCATCTCTAACAATAAGAATACAGAAGTATCCGTATTTAAGAATCTGGAATTTATGTCTGTTAGAATTTTTACATGTCTTTACCAGTGCAGTTTCAATGGAAGGCAACTTTCCCGACACCCCAATGGTCAGTGTTCCTAATGTTACAGAGGTCGTTCCCGTGGATTGTACTAGTGCATTCATTACTACGAGGGTACTTATTTTGTTGATTAGTTTTGTTAAGATTTGTTGGATGAGTTGGTGAATGATACATGTTGTCGCTTTCAGGTATTTTATACCCGAGATGACCTATTGGCGTGGGCACGAGATGTTGGTAAATCTATTGGATGTGTGGTTGTTATTTCAAGATCAGACTATGGGCAATCAAGCAAAAAGACATTTGTGATGTTGGGTTGTGAGAAAAGTGGCAAGTATACCTTACAAGACTACGGGTTTGAAGGCTACTGACACTAGAAAATGCCAGTGCCCATTCAGGAAAAAGGATGGTGAAAGGTGTCGGAGGGTGGGTTTTGAAGGTAATGTGTGGTATTCACAATCACGAGTTAGTCAAAAACTTTGAAGGTCATCCATATGTTGGTCGTCTAACTTCTGACGAGATGTCTAACCTGAATGACATGACATTGAACATGATCAAGCCAAGAAATGTCTTACTATCATTGCAACGTAATGACCCAAACAGCCACACCACAATTAGGCAGATTTGCAATGCACGTCAAAAGATCTGGTCCAATCTAAGATAAGGCAGGACTGAGTTACAACATTTGATGAACTTGATGCATCGTGATCATTATGTCCACTGGCACAGAAAGGCCGATAACTCTGATGTTGTTAGAGATATAGTTTGGGCACATCCTGAAGCCATCACTCTTGTAAATTCGTTCAATATTATTTTGCTTATTGATTCAACATACAAGACTAACAGGTATAGGATGACACTAATTGAGATTGTTGGTGTGACCTCAACTGAGATGACATTTGTCGTTGCATTTGCATTTGTGGAGTCGGAGAAAGCTGATAACTACACATGGGTGCTTGAGAAGTTGAAGGGTATGTTTGTGAGACAGGACTCGTTACCACAAGTGATAGTGACCGACCGGGAATTTTCTTTGATGAATGCAGTGGCTAACATTTTTCCCACGTCATCTAACATGTTGTGCCAATTCCATATCCATAAGAATGTGAGGGCCAAGTGCAAGACTTATGTGTATCCACAAGAGAAAATTGAGTTGGTGATGACTGCATTTGATTCTGTTATTAATTCACCAGTAGTGAATGACTACCAGCAGCGGGTGCAACATTTCGAGGATGTGTCAGCACCGTTCAGTAACTTCATTGACTATGTCAAGAACACATGGCTGAATCCTCACAAGGAAAAATTTGTTTTTGCATGGATAGACCGGGTTATGCACATTGGAAACACACAACCAACATGTATGCATCTGAATTGTGTAACACTTCTCATATTTATCGATGTTTGTCAAGTTCTGAATTGTCATGTTTCTGTTCTGATGAACAGTGTTGAGTCGGCACATTGGAGATTGAAGAGGTTGTTAGATGATAATAGAGGAGATTTGTGTAATTGTTGGGATGCAATGAATAACATGATTAAGTTAATAGCACACTGAGTTGAAGGCTTCATTCGAGCATAGCATTAGTAGACAACAACATTGTTATAATACTGCAGTCTACAAGCACTTAAATGGACTTGTGTCTAATAGTGCGTTAGACCACATTGTCGAGGAGCTTCTTCGAGTTAACACCGTTGGCATGGATAGTTCTGTGTGTGGTTGTGTGCTAAGATACATGCATGAACTACCTTATGCATGTGAGCTTGCCAGATATACGATGCACTATGTAACGCCCGTAACTCAGCATTACTTGAATTTACGACAATTTACAGAAATGGCACAAGGGTTACCAATAATTTAAACTTGAAAATGGGCATTACAAGTCCAAATTTAAAATATAGTCGATGGTCTAAAAGTTAGGTTACAACTTCCAAGTATTAAGTATTTGGATTACAAAATGCGATAACGAGGTTCCAAATATCCAAAGGACATATAAGTTGTTACATCACAAAATGTAGAATTAAACTAAAGGATTCAACTTCTAACTTGCTTGACCGCCTTTCGGGTCCTGCTTATCTGAAAAACAATGGAAAGAGTGAGATAAAAATCTCAGTGAGCCCCCCCCAACGGACCCCTTACCAACCCATTTCCCAACACAATATTACAAACTCACAATGAAGACAATTCATAATGTACAAGAACCCAATTAACATTCACAAATGCTCAATGAATCCAAGAGGGATATATAATTAACCCCCAATGGAATTCTTCTATCAATGATACACAATGAATCCAAGAAAGTATAGCAGTGACTTTCCATGGAATTCTTCAATAAACAATACACTATGAATCCAAGAAAGTATAGCAGTGACTTTCTCTGGAGTTCTTCAATAAACAATTCGTTATGAGTTATTACGCAATCAATAAGTTCAATCCTATGAACAACTTAACCATTCTCACAAGCATTTTAATAGTCTACCCATTGATACAAATCTCCCTAAGACCATAGCATTAAGTAAGATTGAACCAAAAGAGGAAGGATTTAGAAATAAAATGGGAAAATCTGCCCCAGAATCGCTTAAGCGAATTCGGGGTCGCTCAACGCTACCTTGCTCGGCGCTTGATTTTTCGCTCGTGAAAGTCGCGCGAATACACCACTGGGCGGTCTTGCGACCGGCTCGCTCGATTACCTTCTCGCTTAAGCGAAAGTAGCGTGAATGCACCACAAGCGTGGCGTAACCCATTTCATTTCGGCGCACCTTAACGAATTTGACAGATTCTGCTCAAAATTTCAGATTTTCTTTCCAAACCAAACATCACCAAATCCAACCATACTCAATCCCAATCATCAATCACCAAGCACAAAGCTCTAAATCAAACATTTAACATATCAATATACAAGATCAAGAGCATTGCATAACTTATCAACTACACAATCAAACATATTTCAACATGTCTTAGAATCTTCAAAATAAACATAAACTCATCTCCCTCATCATGCATTCCCAAATCCACAACTTGCATTAAGAAACACACAACCACACAAGTAAAATGGAAAGTCCTAAATGGTGGGACTTATGGGTTGCCCAACCTCTAAGTAAGAGGAACTCACATTAAGCTCAAATGAATGAGCTAGGGAGCTTGAAGACTTGAGACCCTCTCCTCCTCTTCTTCTCCAAGTTCAAACTTCTTTCCCAATGATCTAGAACAACTCCAAATCTTCAATGTAGCCCCAAATACTCAGTTTCAAATGTTTAGAAGCAAGGAATGGTGAAGGAAACACCAACTCTCCTTTTCCCCTTCCCAAGCCAAAGCCCTAGCTCTCCACCTCCTTCCTCTTCTTTCCTTGATCAGAAAAATAGAGAGAGAGTAGAATGAATGGGTTGGTTGTCGTGGGTGAGGGGAGAAAAGGGAGAAGGAAATTGTGGTTTGACCAATTTACCCTTCCTTCAATCACTTAACTACACTACACCTTGCTATTCACACCCCCAACATTTCTAAATACTATCCCCTATTTCAATTACTTAACTATTAATTTGAAATCCAAGCCTAAATTAATTTAATTAAATAATTGAATTAGGCAGGGTGTTACACACTACATTCCAATCCCTTTGGAGGCAGTTCATATTCACTGGAGGAGATTGAGCTTCAACAACCACTGTGACACCGACAGTGGCCATGGTTCAAAACTAAGTATACAAGTTGAGCTAGAAGCATTGGCACGTAGGTTTCAGGAGCTTGATGTTGTAGGCAAGGTAGCACTGAAGACAAAATTACACGAGTTAGCATTTCCTGACATCACTTCCATGTGTCCACCCCCATGTAAGGTGAACACAAAGGCAACACCAAAGAAAGGAAAGAGGTTCACAATAGATACTTCAACAAAACGTGATTCATCATATTGGGAACTGTTGATGAGTTCTATGCATCCCAACACGACAATGCGTCAACTCCAACCTCATTTAGACATTCAGTTCCTCCTCTGCCCAACAAGTCAGCTCCCACTTCGTCTAGACATTCAGCTCCTCCTCCGCCCAATAAGTCAGCTCCACTTCGTGTAGACTTCAGTTCCTCCTCCACAAGATAAGTCAGAACCACCTACACATCCACATTCGCTGAAGAAGTCAACTCCGGCCTTACCATACATACAATAGTTTCCCTATGGGAATTGTGGGTTTCGTAGCATTGCTGCTTTACTTGGTTTGGGTGAAAATGCCTGGCCCTTAATTCGGCAGGATTTGATTAGAGAGCTTGAGAGAAACCGTGACGACTATGTTGATGTACTTTGTGGCGAAGGCAACCTTGAGGCACTAAGGCGGTCACTATATATTGATAAGGTTGATCAGGTTGCCAAGAAAGACAGATGGATGACCATGCCAGATGCAAGATATATCATTTCTAACAAATATAAGATGGTCCTGATATGTTTAAACCCAAGGGAAAGTTCCACAATTTTCCCTCTCCGACACGGACCACCGAACGATTGTTATATTCACTGCGTCCTCTGCATTGGGTTTCTACATAGAATGGAACACTTTGTACAGGTACAATAGTTGTGTTGACTCTTTATTTTTTGTAACATTTACATAGTTTATTGACTTTGTTTAATTGATTTAAAAATGACATGTTTCCAGGTCTATTTAAAGAATGATGCTCCAATACCTCCTTCAGATGTTCAATAGAAAAGGTTTAGAAGCGACAGTGCTAGTGAATGAGAGACGCTATATGTTAGTCGCATGCAACATTGGATGTCTATTTTTATTTCATCTACAAACCATGTAACTGTAGATTGAATATTTATTTTATGAAAACATTTCATGTTATGGTCCCCTTTGCGTTTTCATTGCGTTTACTTTGTGCTTTGTTACGAATAACATAAAATGTGTGAAAAACTAAAAATATGTCTGATCAACGTCCGAATTCTTGATTACGGACCTATCCGTAAACAAGAATACGGTAGTGTAAAATATACATATTAAAATCTAAACGTCTGTATTCTTGATTACGGATATATCCGTAATTTAGAATCCGGACGTTTAGATTTTAATATTTATATTTTACACTACTGTATTCTTGTTTACAGATAGGTCCGTAATCAAGAATCCGGAGTACCAAAGCACGCAAAAAAAATAACAGAAAGGGAAGCTGACTCTGGACAATGCGAGACGAACGAACGTGAGAGATAGGGCAATGTGAGATTGGGACTGTGGGAGAGGGAAAGAGACAAACGAGAGAGAGAGAGAGAGAGAGCGATGTCAGAGAGGGAGGTGAGCAAGAGAGAGGGAGGTCTCGTATGAGAGAGAGGGGGTGGGGAAGAGAGAAAATGAGAAAGGAGGAAAGGGGAGGGGGAGGGTTAAAGTTTAGGGGTATTTTGGTCTTTTTATGGGGTGGAGGAGGTGGTAAAATTAAAAGCGGAGGTGCTAAAATCATGGGCCTAAAAACTTTAACATAAACCAAACATACACATCGCATCTCCTAGACAATTGGTAGAAAGGGAAGCTAATTTAAGTAGAGAATAGTTGTTGTTGGCAATTGATTCATGGAATAGGATTCCCTAAATTCAATCCCCTACAGTCCTCAGCATTTGCACTAATGTTCAAGGTTTTTTTTTTTTGTTGTCTTTTCAACAGCTAAGATATTTCCCTTCATTCTCTCTCTTTCCTTAACTTAGGCTAAATGCAGGATCTGCAGTTGAAATCAACTGCAGGGAATAGTGATCCCTGACTCCTACACCCTTTTTTTTTTTCTTCCATTTCAGCACTCCTAACCCATGTAAAATGACCAAACTATTCCCATTCCTTTACAACATAAACCCCTTCCTTTTCCCCCATTCTCTCCCCCTTTGTGAAACCCACCAACCACCCCTTTCTAATTTGCGGATGTTGTTGTCTCGCTAACCAAAGGCACCGTGGAACTTCCATGTTCTCCTCCAGCAGCGTCTTCCCCTTCGTCTAAGGTGTGCAAATTGTTTTACTATTTTTTTTTCTCGTTTGTGATTTTACGGAAACCCAGTTTTTGAATGTATTGTTGTCAAGTTACACGTCTAAAAACTTACTCTCCAGACCTATAATTTGATAACAACGCATTGGACAACGCATTGGAAAAACCAAGTTTCCGAAATGAGTGTATGTTTTGAAAATTTGATTCTAGAAACTCATGCCTGTTTACTTCGTAAAAAACTAGTATTCTAATCCGTATATTGGCTTTTGAACATTTATATAAAATAATTTAATTTTTTTATATTATTTTTTTGTTAAAGTGCGTTTGAGGCATTTTCTACGAAAAATTATATAAGAATAATTTAATTTTAATTATGCATGTAGCAATTTTTAAAATATTAATTACTATTTTGTGTCAAAAAAATAGTAATTATTATTGTCCATTTTAAAGAGTTGATTAAATATATAGTTGATAATCATATTTAAAATTGAATATAGCAAAAAATATAAATTGTTCCTGACTTAATAGAATAAAAATTTTATGAACTTACATTCTTACCAAACTAATGTGGAAGTACCTAGTACAAACAAAATAATAAATAAAACAATATTTTGTAAAATGAAATTTTAAAGTATAATAGACATGAGTCATGCGATGCATAGGTTATACATCGGGATACGAATGAAATACACGATATAGTAATGAAATATCTATTGCATGTTGATCCGTTCGTATTGAAAATATATAAACAAAAAAATATGGAGAATTTCATAGGAAATTATCTAAAATATACATAAAATATTTTTAACAAATTTTTTTTTCATGTAAAATATTCATTTACATGTATTATAATTTATCTATATCTATTGTTTTTACGTAAAATGTTCATTCTCATATATTATATTTTTTTATATAATTTATATTTATATATTAATCAATCTATATCTATTATTTATATAATGATTTTTTATAAAAATAATTCTGAATTGGAAGTCACGTTTTTCGATTTTTTTCCTTTTTTGTCCGGTGCTAGATTAATTTGATAATATGAGACAACATCACCTTAATATATTCCTTTTATAGTGAAATTTCCAAATTTATAACTGAAATGGTGTAATTAAATAGAATTAATTGACATTTTTATTAGGTTGGATTTTAAAATAATGACACGAAGGATTTTAAGTCTTTCTGATCAGTCCTCAAAATTTTTATTTAATTTTTTAAAATTATAAATATTCATGAATTAATTTTTTTTTATAAAATAACACAATCTAATTTAAAATGTATTTTTAGAAAAGTTGTTAACATATTTTAAATTGATTACATTTTTTTCTATTTTTTCCTAGTAAATATACTGCTATAAATTTAAAATGAATTAATTATAAATTCAAATAATAATAATAATGTTAATAAGGAAGTTGCAGAATTTAATTTATTGCCATTAGTTGTCTTCAACCGACAAATGAGTGTATAGGTGACATGAAATATGATTTAATTGGTCTAACAAAATTGATTGGCGTTTCAATTTGTTACCATTAATTGTATTTTTTAATGATTTGATTTTGTGGTTGACACGTTTTTGAACGTGATGACAAATATTACACATAATTAAAATTTATACCCGTCATTATTTTTTTCCCACATTAGATGACACCTAGAAGGTACTAGTATTAAATAAGGTTTTCATGAGAGAGTGACACGTGGAGGAGTAATCAATGAGATTATTCCTAAATGTGTGAAACTTATAAAGCAAACTTCTAGGCATCGTGGCATGAATTTTATTTCGCTACATGTAAAAAATAAAGTTAGATGTAAATAACAAACATTGTATTTGTTTAATTGACACACATGTAAAAAAATATTTTCACCTCATTGTCAATACAAATAACTTCAATGGATAAAGGAAAACTTTGTGTCTCTGATGCATTAGTGCACCGCATACGAAAAATCCTAACTACTAAATTTCAATTCTGATCAAAGGAAGAGTCGATGTTAGAAATTTGATCATGGTTAGGGTTCATTTTCAATGAGAATAAAAAAACACAGACTATAAGCAATCAAAAGACACCAACTACAAGATTAAACACGCAATGAGCATGTATGGTTTTATCTACTATTTATAGACTCCGTAATTGCATAGGAAAATTAGTATGTCAACGATTTTTATGACCTAATTAACTAATTCGACCGGTTTAAGAATGTTACAATTTGCATTAAACATTTCCATATTAAGAAAATATGTCTAAAATAATTTCCATAAATCGATTTGCACCATTAATCAATTCTTCACTTTTTTTATTAACATTTACGCTTAACATTTATTATTCACGTTTTATATTTATTATATTTCCATAAAAAAGTGGTCAACCGAAACATACTTTGTCCTGATTTTAATTTTAATTTTTTATTTATTTATTGTTTATTAATGATGTGTCAACAGTTTATGCTTATTTTGTAAAACATATTGGACATAGAAATGTCATTTCATTGATCCATGTCATTTGTTTTTTAAACACATCCTCGAGATTCCTTAATTAAGATGACACATAAGCATTATTAATTGCTAATTCCCTAAGAAGATGCCATGTAGAGAATAATCAATGAGGTTATTCTCATTTGTATATAATAGAGATTTTCAGTTTTCATTTTCTAAAATTAGTGTTAATTTTAACTTGCTAATAAGAAGATGAGAGACTCTTTGAGTGAACAATTGTCTATATTTCCAGAAACAATAAAAATGTAAAAAAAACTATTTTCATTATTTCCGAAAATGCATCCTCCTTATCCCTCCTTTCATCTTTTTTCCATCACAATGACTCACTTCAAGAAAATCTCATTCTCTTGTTAGCAAGTTAAATTAAATACAAGTTTTAGAAAATAAAAACAGAAAATGTTTTCTTAAAATAATTTGCAGATGTGTTATTGTCAATGTCCGGAAACTGGGTTTCGAGAACTAAATTCTTTTTTTATCAAATTAATGTTAATGTTATTAATTTGATAATGGTGTGTTGGTATGACACGCACAATGCGGACTAACATGAAACGACAAAGATAAAAAAAAAAAAAAAAGCTCGTTGACAACATGCTGCAGTTCAAGGTGATAGACATGGTGCTGCACCAAAGCTTGAAAATGTGGAGGAGACCCACGAACCTGGACTCAAGGTCCAATTTCCTGCACTAGTGGGCCCAATACCTATACCAGAGGGCTCATTTCCTGAGGCCCCGAGGACTTGTCAATTCTTAGTACGTAGTGTTAGTTATAGTATACTAGAGAAGGAAGATACATCAATAACTCTATTTCATAGTTGTATTGACGCTCTTTTTTATTATTACGCTTTTTGAACTATTTTATAGAGATTTAATTATTTTCTATGTACATGAACTATTTGAGAATTTTTAAATAGGATTTTGAACTAAAAAAATTTGTAATTGGTCCCTTAACTTTTTAATAAATTATAATTAGGTCCATGTATTTTAATCGAGACCCTGAACTTTTAAATAATTTGTAATTGAGTCCCTGAATACAGGGACCTAATTACAACTAATCTAAAAGTTCAAGGACCTAATTACAACTTATTTAAAAGTTCAGGAATCTAATTACAAGTTAGAGGAGTGTTATCAACACTCTCTTTAACACTCTCTTCCCAATACTCATTCTCTTATTAGTAGTTATTTAAAATGTTTTGACATGCAGAGACTCAATTATAAAATGTTGAAAAGTTCAGAAACCCAATTACAAATTGTTTTAGTGGCCTATTTAGAAATTCTCAAAAGGTTCAGGGACCTACAGAGTAATTAAATCTTTTATAAAAGAAAACATACAAACAAAATTAACTAAAAAAATAAATATATAATTATGTTATGAAAAAAGTTTCATAACACTATCCAAAAATTGAGTTTCCATAATATACTAATCAAAATAAATATATATTTCAGAAACTGTTTCTGAACGTTTATGTACAAATATACTTGTCCAGAAATCAAGTTTCTCGAATGTTGCAATACTTGCTGGGGATGTGCGTCTATTGGTTATGGATATGATTGTTTAGGGAATTAAAAAAAATAGGATAGGGGGTGTCAATTCCAAAATTATGGGGTGTATGTATTGAATAAATATCTACTGTTCCAAAAAATTGTCTCTCTATCTCCGACTAATTAAATGTCGAAGATATACATATGTGTTAATAAATTATAATTTTATTTTATTATATGACAAATTATTATTTGTAAGAAACAAAAAATATAATAGAAAAATGAGACGAAATATTTTTATTCGTATGTATCAGCCCTCCTAAGGATCTTTTCATTTCTGTTTCCGCGTCAAAACTGGGACCATTAATCATGATTCAACTTTATTGGAGCTTTGGCATAGACGTTAGTTACAAACCTAGACCTTGACTACAAAAAAACCCAGAACATGCAAGCCATAAAAAGCAGAAAAACAATAATTCAGAGAGCTCCTTTGTCCTTTTAACACCTTTAAGTCAATGTGAATGGTAAGTCGGCAGCTATCTACTATAAATATATACAATTTGCTATCTGTTGAAATGACTCAATTAGAGCTCTTATATTAATGCCACGTGTCCTTTTTTAAGGATAAATTTGTCTTTTTGTGATCTCTCTCCTTTGTCTTTTTCTCCGTTATTCTTCTGTAAAATTGAAATGACGTTTTGTTTTGGTGCAAGTGCCACGTCAGTATCCTTGCAGACTATTTATCTCTCTCCTGATCTCCCTCCTTTCTTCCTCCTCCAATCTCCAAGGACCCGGTACTTCACTTTCCTCTTCTTCCTCCTCCTTCCACTTTTCACTGCACATTCACTCTTCTGGATTGTATCAAAGGTGGTTTTTTGTAGGTTTTGATGCGTCCACGGTGACAACATGTGTCGTCGGAGAACTGATGCGTCCACGGTGACGGTTGAGCTTGATCTCAATCTGCCGAGATCAAGCTTGCCGTTGGTCCTCGCCGCCGAAATGAAGCTTGATCTCGGCGGGTTGAGCTTGATCTCGGCGAGTTGAGCTTGACATGAAGCCGTTGATCTCGACATCTATTCACACTGCCGAGATCAAGCTCAACTCGTTGGTCCTCAACCCGCCGAGGTCAAGCTTGATTTCGGCGGGTTGAGCTTTGCTCGACAGGTTGATGCGTCCACGGTGACAGCAGTGTCGTCGGATAACCTGATGCGTCACAGTGACGCCAGGTTGAGCTTGATCTCACTCTGTCGAGACCAAGCTCAAGCTGCCGAAATCAAGCTTGATCTCGGCAGGTTGAGCTTGATCTCGACAGGTTGATCTTGACATGAAGCTATTGATCTCGACAGCTATTCACACTGCCGAGACCAAGCTCAACTGTTGGTCCTCAACCCGCCGAGATCAAGCTTGATCTCGGCGAGTTGAGCTTGCTCGACATGTTGAGGATGATATCAAACTCAACCCGCCGAAATCAAGCTGATCTCGGCAGTTGAGGACCAACCGCAGGCCTGATCTCGGCGGCAGATCAAGGTCAACCTGTCGAGAACAAGGTTAACCTGTCGAGATGAAGCTCAACTCGCCGAGATCAAGCTTGATTTCGGCTACTGAGGACCAACAGCTTCAGCCGTGATCTCGACATGTGATTAGTCGCCGAGATCAACATCTTCGAGATCAAGCTCAATATGCCGAGATCAAGCTCAACTGTCGAGATCAAGCTTCAACTCGGCGGCAGAACCAAACTCAACCGAGATCAAGCTCATTTGTTGGTCCTCAGTCGAAATGAAGCGATCTCGCGACTGCTTGATCTCGGCAGTTGAGCTTGATCTCAGTCGCGGAGTTCAAGCTCAACCTGTTGAGATCAAGCTCAACCTGTCGAGATGAAGATTGATTTCGGCGGGTTGAGGACCAACCGATTGAGCCTGATCTCGGCGGCAGAGATCAAGGTCCACCTGTCGAGATCAAGCCCAACCTGTCGAGCTGAAGCTCAACCTGTCGAAATGAAGCTTGATTTCCACACCTTGAGGACCAACCTGTCGAAATCAAGCTTAATCTCGGCGGGTTGAGCTTGATTTCGCCGCTGATCTCAACAACTATTCACACCTATCGAGATCAAGCTCGGCGGTTGGTCCTCGCCGCCGAAATCAAGCTTCATTTCGACAGTTGACCTTGATCTCGACAGTTGAGCTTGATCTCGACAGTCGAGCTTGATCTCAACTGTCGAGATCAGGCTCCGGTTGGTCCTCAACCCGCCGAAATCAAGCTTCATCTCGATAGGTTGAGCTTGATCTCGGCAGTTGAGCTTGAACTCCACACGAGATCAAGCTCAACCTGCCGAGATCAAGCTCAGCCGCGAGATCGCTTCATTCAAGCTTCATTTCGGCGAGGACCAACGGCAGGCTTGATCTCGGTTGAGCTTTGTTCGTCGCCGAAATCAAGCTTCGATCTCAACCTGTCGAGATGAAGCGATTTCGGCTGAGGACCAAAGCGTGATCTCGATATGTGTGAATAGTCACGAGATCAACATCTTCGAGATCAAGCTCAATCTGCCGAGATCAAGCTCAACCCGCCGAGATCAAGCTTCAACCTCGGCAAACTGAGAACCAAACTCAACCGAGATCAAGCTGGTTGGTCCTCGGCTTTCGCAATGAAGCTTGATCTCGCGAGCTTGATCTCGACAGTTGAGCTTGATCTCGCCGCCGAGTTCAAGCTCATCCCGCCGAGATCAAGCTCAACTGTCGAGATGAAGCTTGATTTCGACAGTTGAGGACCAACCGCTGAGCCTGATCTTGACAGGTTGAGATCAAGCTCAACCCGCCGAGATCAAGCTCCATCTCAATCTGCCGAGGTCAAGCTCCATCTCGCCGCCGAGATCAAGCTCAACCCTGTCGGCCCTCGCCGCCGAAATCAAGCGCGTCGAGCTTGATCTCGACAGTCGAGCTTGATCTCGCCGCCGAGATCAATCTCGCCGCTGGTCCGCCGAGATCAAGCTCTGCCGCTGGTCCTCAAGCCATCGAAATCAAGGTTGAGCTCGACAGAGATCAAGCAGCTTCACAACCTCCATCTTCCTCGAATCCTTGGAAGATAAAGACATGCATCTTCTCCTCGACCGTCACCATATGAGAAGCAACTCACACTTTTCCATCCGAGGCGAGGAGCATTGATCTCGGCGGGTTGAGCTTGATCTCGACAGGTTGAGCTTGATCTCAGGTCGAGGTCAAGCTCGATCTCAATCGAGATCAAGCTCAGCCGTTGGTCCTCGTGTCGAAATCAAGGTTGATCTCGGCGTTGAGCTGATCTCATTTGTCGAGATCAATCTCGCATCGAGATCAATCTCAAGTTGGTGCAATCGAGATCAAGCTCAGTTGGTCTCATTTGTCGAAATCAAGCTTGATCTCGACAGGTTAGGGAAGGGGGATGTGTACTTGATCTGAGATCACTCTTTAGAAAAGTCCTATATATGTGTACTAATAGATCTACATCAACGATGTTAGTAGGGTTCTTGATCACAAAAAAATCTCATTAGGTACCTCCTCCAATTACTTTATAGTCCATATATAATTACAAAAAACAGCGTCCTACCCGTGCGTATGCACGGGTAAAATACTAGTTGGGATTAAATAAAGGCAACAGATTTCAGATCCCTGACTGATGGACAAAATATACTCTCAAATAAGAGAATACCATATCATCATTCTTTTTTTCACGCATTCTTTTTAACATACTCTATTATTAAATAAATTTGTGAATTCAAATGAATGATGAAAATCATATAATAATGTTTTTGGTCCTTAAAAATAAGTAAATTTTGGTTTGGTTACCGTAAAACTTTATCCGATTTTCATCCCTCTAAATATTAAATTATTTAAATTATTTTTCATCCTTATAAAATAAATAAATAAGTAAATTTTAGTTTTGGTCCCTAAAAAAACTTGGTTTTCTATTCCTCTAAAATATGATATTTATATTGTTAGTCATCATTCATTTTAGGGCAGAGCTGAAGGAAAAAATTAATGAAAATTTTATGCTAACATAACACCACATACATTATTAAGTGCCACTTGGTGTAGTCGCTTGGCCTTCCATTAGAAGGATAAGTAGCTAATAGATGACACATGACAATAGGGACCAAAATTACTTATTTCAAATTTAGGATGGGAAAAAAAAATCAAAGAAAATATTTTACAAAAACCAAAACTCTGCTCATTTTACCAAAACGAAAAACATAATTTAGGTCATCAAAGACATAAAATTCATACAATAGTAATTACAACAATTGCACATAAACATTCAAAACAGGTACCATAAGATTGACAACAGAACAAAACTAACCCACAGCCTTCATCAATAACAAGTGGGGCAGTCCAAGTGGTGGACTGGGGACATTTTAAAGAGGAAACTAACAAGGAGACCGGGATTCGAACCCCACTCACCCCACTAATAAGAAGAAATACTAACTTATTAATATTTGTTATTCCAACATAAAAAAAAAATCAAAAGACACTAAAAATTTCCAGTAATAAACTTTTGCTCCTTGAATCACTCTCCATATATCTACTCAAGTATAGGTAATTGTAAGATAAATAACTCTACATTGCATAAAATAAGATACCCAACTCCAAACTCAAAATACAATCTAACTCAAATGTACACGACAATCATATTGTACCTATTGAAGTTTATGTCCCAACTTACATATTTATTTATCCAGCAATGAACTGTTTAGTGTAAACGCGATGCCGCCGCTCCCTTGCATAGATGACCCAAAGGATCAAAGACAACATCACACCAGCAGATACCATAACCAATCCAACATAAATCAATTGACTATTTTTACGCAGTCCAGGACAATAATCGTTGCTGATCTCTGTGAATGTTTGCCTCACAAAAGTGCAGTCTTGTAGATCAACCAAGAATGGAACATAATGATATAAGGCATAGCTTATATTCACAGCAGCTTCCAATTGGCCATAGATGGTGGGGGTCATCCGACCAGGCGTCCTACAAATGCCTGATGGAGAAACCTCACATGTATAATTCTTCCATACCTGCTTGAAACAAAAATCTTGAAGTTATGTTACATATATTTTAAACCAGGAGCATGCAGCAGTTTAAATCAAGGTAGTCAAAATCATGAGTATACTCGTAGGATCGCACAATTCCACGAGTTTTGCAACACAATGCTCCCAATCACACCAAAAAATATGATTTGATGTGATCACATGGGACCATCGTGCTCAAGCCATATGATCAGTGAGATTGGACAATCCCACTCTGTTGAGCAAGACACCCATTTGTGAAAATATAAAAAAATCCGAGTCTAGCCGAAATTTTAAGACCCCTTTGAATCCTAAATTCATTTATGACATTTCAATCCCTTCATCACTTGTGACATTCATCCAATCCTTCAATTTGCTCCCCCTTGATCTACCTGAGGTCTTGGAACAACACAGGCTACTGGGCAGGGGTTCAATGTCCGCTGGGTTGAGGATGGTGGTAAAATCTACTTCCGAGTGTTGGTTCACATTCATGTAGGCTGGGTTGTGGTTGAATAATTTGATCTAGATATCTGGTGACCAGTAGATAGGCTGTATTTGTTTGTTTTATATGCAGACAAAAACTTAAGCTGTCATTTGTGAGCTGTCATTTTATATGCATCTATGTAATATGATTTTGTGAGGGCAGATTTGTAGGTCATGCGTTCAAATCCTGGAAATAGCCTCTCTGCTTGTGGGCTAAGATTGCATACATCTACCCTCTCCAGACCCTACCTAGTGGAAGCCTTGAGCACTAGGCCGCTCTTTATGTAATATGATTTTTTATCGTAGATAGAATCTTTAGAGTAAATGATACACTCATATGGTTTATGTGTCTCCCCACACCCATCCGAGCTAGGATTTTGATTTTAACAATCTTGGTTTGGATAGATGATAAATAGTATTATTTTAGCTAGAAAAAAGTGAAAACAAGGAAACCTAGCAAGAAAAAACCTGACTAGGTTTCACTTTCCTGGATATAGGTTTACTAAAATGTGCCTTACCTCACTAGCATTGTCCAGTGGAACTTCCCCAAATGCACACTTCCGAGTTGTGAGGTCAGGTTTAAATGGATTGCACAGAGGAGGCATGAGAGGGCCTGATTGATTGTAATAAACGGGTCCAGCTTGAGGTGGGAAATTTCTATTTGTTATATCGGAAACGATTTTGTCAACTAATATAACAAGTTGACGTGTAACATCCCTGCTTTGTAACAAGGTTTGCTGGGCAGTTGCATTATCCACACATGGAAGAATTTCATCCAAGGCTGTATGTGCAGTGGGGTTCTGAACCCACTCATCCATGGCAACGCATGTATCTGCAACAACACTAGTGCACATATGCAATAGCAATAAAGTAAGTCTTCTATTCTATACATGCAACACAAGTGATTATTGCAGAAATGAATGCCATCAAATGATATACAGACACACAATTAACATGAGCGTCTTCATGAGTATTTCATAAACTAGAAGATCTTCAAAGTACTAAAAACTTGGCAGCTAGCAAAGCATTCAAAAAGGTATCTGGTTTTGTTTTGCTCTCAAGTAGGAAGATGTAATATTCTTATTTTATGGTGATTAAAAACAAACGATTTGCTAATCATTTTTTCCTTCAATGCCGCTCATCAATAATTTTATTCAAGCCAAAACAAACGAGATTTTGTCCCATTTTTAAGTTGACAACCAAAAAACCACAGAAAAAAATAACTTCTATAGAACAAATGAAGCTATGAGCTGGTGATTTCATAAGTAACAAAAGACTGATCCCCAAACTTTAACTCTTCACCCTCTCAATAAGAAAAAAGAATAAGTGACAATTCAAAGAAATTCATGACAATATACTACTTGATTTCCCATTTTTTGCTTCAGACATTTTGAAAATTTTAATAGGGTGTTTTCCACCATTTAAGCTATCACAACCAAAGCACGCAGTCTTCATAAATGATTATTTTCATTCTAATTAAGCTCTACATTAATTTCAAAAACATGGATATTTGATTTTAGGATCCAGAGTTTCAATTAATACTTTGTCACAGCTTCAAACATGTTTCCTTCAAGAATAAAATTCGTTTTCAAGACATAAAGCAATTCATCTGAACAATCCATTAGAGCATAAATAAATTCAGAAGACATTAATAATCCAAATCAAAAGTTCATGTTATATCAATAGAGTTTAGTGATTTCTTTTTGTTTTTTTAGCCGTTTATTGATGTTTTACAGTCGCAGGGATTTTCCATTTTCATATAACTCAACAAATTAATTTCCTACTGAACAAACAAAACAAAGTAGAAGAAGAGGCCAATGGTGATTTGGTATGTACTAGGCTTAAAAGTAAGCTAAACTTCATGGATGCACATTTTGTTCAATTATTTTTCACAAAACAAATTAATTAATAATTGATAGGACAACAAAAGATCCAAAATGGCATTAAGGTAAAAATTAAAATAAATTCAATATAAATAAATTTTACAAGAAAACAGGAACTCACTTGTGAAGAAAAAGAAATACACCACAAAGTATAAATGTGCCCGCAACAAGAATCCATCCGACAATTACCAAACTGCAGACAAGGGAAACACATCATTTACTAATTGGAGATTTTAATGGGACAAATCTATCAAGAATTAAACAGTCCAGATGGAAAAAAAACAGCTCAATCAATTTATTCATTTAACTTACAAGTATACAAGACCTTGCAGCCCAAATATCGAAAATACTGCGGAAAATTTTGACCACAAAACACAAGCAAATAAGACAACAATATTACTTGGAAACTCTAGAATAAAGCAAGAAAATCAAAGCAGGTATTAATAAAAACATACAGAATCCTAGAAATGCAAGAAAGAGCATAACAGCAGCAAGAATAACCAGAGCCAATCTCCTGCAGTGCACAATAGAAGATGGTTAGCAAAAACATAATTCATAAGAACTAGAATTGAAGATTTCAGCTGGGAACTCACATTCCATCTATGCCATCTTTTATTTTCTCCGAATTATCTTGAGTTTTGGTGTGAAGTTCCACTGCAGAAGAATTAATCTTGGTTTTGACATTATCGATGTTCTTCTGAACATCAGAAGGCAAAAAAACAGCGTCAACTCCAATACTCTTGGCTGCATCGAGATAATCTGACACGTTCCTGAGGTTTTCAGCAGTGAGGTCAGCCTGCCTCACAACATATTCCAGTGTGTTTGAGGTGCTTCCATGAAACTTCCCTTGAGCAGTGTATAGGACAATACATCCAACTCTAACACAATCAAACACACCCACTATTAGAAAACCCCCAAACAAACATTAATTACACAGCAAAATATTAGTTTTGATGAGAAGTATAAGAGAGATACATTGCTGCAAGGGTGAAGAGAATGAGGAAGATCAAGGACAAAGCATAGGCCAAACGAGAATAGCCATAAGGCTCTCTAGCACAACAGCAGTAACACAAGCAGATGAAGGATAAACATAGCCCAAATATCACGAACCAGACCGCAGCAACAACAAAGAATGGAACTGCAGTAAAAACAACCGACTGCACCAAAAACCAAACAACAACAACATCAAGTTAGCAAAACATTAATATCTCCAAAGGATCTAAACAACAAGCAAATTCTACTGTGGACAACCACGGTTTAAAACACTTAAAAATTGCTCGAAACTTCAACAACGACCAACACCGCCCAAAAGCAGAAGATTTCACTGCTGCTGATCGGTGTCAGTTCAACAAAAATTAAGGGAAAACAAATAAAAGTGCTCCGAACTCGAATCGTATTTGTTTTCCTTTGTTTTTATCAAACTGGCACCTATCGCATCACTGACTCAACAGTGTGAGGTCAAGGAGAACCGTGAGTTTCTATTTGTTTTTGGAGCGGAATCTGTCGAATGGTGGTTCACTCTAGAACCCGCCCTAAACAACATCAAAACACCAGCATCATCCTAAAAATCTGAATTACAAAAGAGTAAAAAGATAAAGATAAAGAAAAAAGGAAGCCAATAACAAAATTAAAACCAAATGACTAATATCATGTTCAATGAGAGAGAGGTTATTATGAAAAAAAGTCACAAACTTTGGAAGAAGGAGTTAAGAGTGAGTAAAGAGATTTAAATGGGGAACTAACGGCAATGTAATGGCGATTGCTGATATTCCAACCACCAGTGTAACGGTTGAAATTGTCAAGAGGGTCCTTTCTGGTTGTCCGTTTCTGAGCCAATATTAAAGACGCGTTGTTGTTGGTCGCAGCATCTTCCGCCACGGATCTCCTCGTTTTCCATGGCAACACCTCGTTATACTCTCTCTCATCAACAACCTCAACACCATCTGAAAACGAAACCCAAACGAGAGAGGAAAAAACACGTACCCATTTAAATTTTAAAATTTAAAATAAATTAATAAACAAAAGTTCGATAATGAGACAAGGACTGTAAAGAAAATAAAAAAATAAAAAAAGGACCTGGAATACGTAGGGAATAGAAACGAGAGGTTTTTGTTGCAGTGGTGGAGAGAGAGAGGAGGGAGAGAGAAAAAAGGAGGAGAAGGAGGAGAGAGGGGTGTGATGTGAAGCATGGCATAATGGGGTTGTGTTTTTGTGGTGGTTATGAATGTGATAAGGTTTTAGGTTTGTATTTTTTCTTGCGGTTACCCCAGAGCTTTTGGAATTGCAGAGAGAAACAGAGGAAGAGAGTGGGAGGGAGAGGCAGAGAGAGAGTGTGCGAGGATGGGAAGAAGATTAGTGCTTTATTTTTTTGGGGTAAGAAGAAGTTCGGCATTTCACATCTTTAATTACACTTCAGCAAGAAGACATTCGGATCGGGTATTCGTAGGCCATCTATATAGCCTTTGTCGCTTCTTTAAATGTCTTGACCAAAATGCCCTTCCATTTTCTGATTATTTTTTTTTCCCCTGCTCACCGCTGATTCCGATGACAGTTTTTGTGACACTTGGCCACCTCCAGTTATACACGGGAATAATATTCCGTCGTGTTTTCCACTTAAAATAAAATGATATATAGAATTGTAGGTTTCCTCGTGTTTCAAATTCTATAAATATCATTTTTTTATGCTAAATAATTTAGGGTGAGAGAATGGCGTCCGGTCTAAGGATCGTAAGACTTTTGAGCTCTTTGAACTCTTATAAAAGTAATTATATTTAATTCACCTCAAGGGGATTAATAGGAACTCGAAGTCGCGACATGTCGGATATAAGTCTTGTCATATTCCACTAGGCCAACCCGGTGGGGTTCTATACATATTATTATATTATATAATATATAATTACATAGTTAATTACATGGTAACAAAAATCGGACCAGGGCCAACTGTCAGAAGCAGAGCCGGGCCATGGTCGGTCAGGGTGACCTCTTGGGCCATTTGTGAGAGAAGCCGGTCGGATTACTGAGCAGAAGCCAAAAGCGGTCAAAAGCCCGTGATTCAGTCGAAACAGGTTCAAATCTTTTTTTTTTTGAAATTTTTAATTGTCTTTATTAATAAAAAAAATCAGTTTTTGGTCTCAACAAGGCTTGAACCCCTGTTTTCAAGGCCACAACAAGCCATCTTACCACTAGGCTACATGTTATTTTGTGTATAAATAGAAATATTATCTATATATTTTCTATTTGTTAATATATATATACCAAATATATAATATATATATTATATATTTGGTATATATATATTTAAAAAATAATATTTTATTAATATTTTATTAAACCCGATTCGACCCCGATCCGACCCAAAAACCCTGAACTCTAGCCCTCTCCGGCTCAATGTCTAGTCCGGTTTTAATTACTTTGGTTAATTGAGACAACCAGGGTATTAAATTTTTAACAAACCACAAAAATCTCGTATGAGTGATTCCATAAATATTAAAAATTAAATAAAAGTATAATTTTGAAAAACTAAATTGATAAATAATAATAATAATAATAATAATAATAATAATAATAATAATAATAATAATAATACTTGAATATAAACAGATAGATATTTTAAATATTTAATATCTAAGAATCATTTATAAAGATTTTATCATATTTAATGTTTGATAAAAATATAGGTGATGATTAAAAATGTAGGAAAATTAAAAAAATTATTTTATAAAAAGGTAAAAAAAAAATATTTGTATTAATTTTATTTATTGTATATATTATTACACGAGAATGATTGGTGAGTACGTGAGGATGGAAACTTAACATTTCTACGCTGAGCGACCCTCACATATCACTCACTATGGGAGACCACAAATAACCTTTAGATTAATTTGATCTACACGTTTATACCGTGTACCCTACACGCCATATCATTCTTTCCCAAAGTCTTTCACTACCCCTCCCCCAAGTCCGTCTTTATCACAGTGGCGTCTCCCAAAGTCACAAAACACGCCACCACTCAAACCCTGCGACCTCCACTTGATCTTGCACACAGCCTTCATGAACAGTGTTAATGCACGAAATGGCAGGGCTCTCATTCTCCTTGGAGCAGCGTCCTTTCTCCTTTGGTATGGCTGGGGTACCTGCAAAAGGCACTCTGACGCCTAAGTCAGATAGGGCTTTAGGAGAAGAGAACGTGAGCTTAAGTGTTTAGGGTTTCAGAGTGTGTAGAGAGTATGCCAACTTGGGGGGTCAAGCCCCCTTTATATAGTGGAGTCTCACATGAGGATGATAACTGACGATCTGAATCCTGCGCGTGGTAACTCCTCTCCCAAGCTTCAGGGGTCAGCTCATCCCCTCCTGATATCTCGCACCTACTAGGTTTATCACGTACTGGCTACGTGCTCCTCAATCTTCGGAGTGGCAACAGCCTCAAGTGTCGTCTCTGGGCACATCCTCTTCCAGAAGGTTCAAGGCCCACCGGTCGGCTCGGCCCTGATGTACTTGTTGACAAGTGACTCCAAACACAAGAGGGGGGTGAATTGTGTGTGAACGATGCTTTCAAAAACTTTTGGAGAAATAAGTGCTAATTATGAGTTGCGGAAATATTAATATGAAATAGATAAATCACTTGAAGAATAAATTGCAAACGAGTTAAAAATAAAGTAAATAGTAAGATATAAATAACAATAAAATAAAGTACAGAAATTTAATTGACTGAAAAGTAGAGAGATAAGGAGTAAAAAAGCACACAACAAATTATCCAGGTTCGGCCACTTAACACCCCTGTGGCCTACGTCCTGTCCCCAAAGCAAACCACTATGGGATTTTCACTAAATCACTAGCTTTTAAATCAGTTCACTAGAACCCTTTACAACTCTATACCAGAGCAATACGTTCAAGAGATATCACCTCTCTATGAACACCTTGGGATTCCTACCCAAAAATAAATGATTTTCACAAATAAAATGAGACGAAAAAGATACACTCAATAGTGCAGATATAACAAATTGAAGCTCAAATAATACAACTCAAATTTTGTAGAATAAAAGACTCTCGTAAAATTGTGCTCAAATAAGTGTGAGTGATGAAAAATATTTGTGAGTTTTTGGCACTAAAATTAAGCAACTGCGTCGTTATTGTTGTTGTTAAGAAAGAGCACGTTGTTAATTTATAGGCCGACCGAGGAGCGTTTGCGTTGCGTTTTGATTTGTCCGGTTGGAAGATTTGGCCGTTGCACGCAGGATCTGTCCGTTGGAATTTGTCCGTTGCGTTGAAAACACGAGACGGCTCGGCATACGACCTCACGAATTTCGGCATATGACCTCTGACGGCTCGGCAAAGACCTCGGCACACACGACCTCGGCACACGCTGACTCATATGACCTCCTCATCAGCTCGGTCCTCATAGCTCGGTACGCGACCTCATCAGCTCGACACGAGACCTCGGTACGCGACCTCATCAGCTCGACACGGATCATCAGTTCGACATACGACTTCCTCAGAGCTCAACATCCGACTTCCTCCTCAGCTCGACATACGATTTCCTCAGAGCTCGACACGCGACTTCCTCCTCAGCTCGACATCCGAGTTCCTCAGCTCGACATCCGACACGAGATATGCATGTCAAAATATTTTGTGCGTGTGTGATTTAATTTTAATTGAGAGCTTTTTATTACTACTTACAAATTGTCTTAATAAAGATAAATAAATACCCAGAACCCAAAGACTTGAGAAACAATCATTCTTGATACGCGTCTTGGTATTCTTTTCCACTTTTTGCACGGTTGACTATTTGCAAAGCTCCCTTTTGTCAATCATCAAAATCATCCTGTCAAGGCATGTATTCACAGACTCCCCTTTTGATGATGACAAACATCTCATGGAGGAATTTAGTAAAATATAATCATGATATAGCAATGAGATATAAGCATGGTTTTTCAATAAAAGATATCGAGTTTAAGCACAATATTTAGAAAAACTCCCCTCACAATAGGCAATACTTAAAAGATCACTCCCCCTGAATCATGCATGCATGTAACTCTTCCCCTTTTGGCAACATCAAAAAGTGGGAAAGACAAAGAAAGCAAGGCATATATTCAGGATCAAGCAAGCATAGTTTGATAGTTACGTGATATCTAGCTTGGTGTGTGATGACGGATGAAATTTGGTTGGACATGATTAGCTAGTTGCATAAGACAAATCGTCACCCACTCATTATTCCGTACTTAAAGAAAATGGAAGGGGAAAAGACCTGCATAAACTCGTTAGCACACTCAAACGCCCAAGTTAGAATTTATTCAAAAAGAAAATGCAATCACAGGCAGTCACTCAATGCATGATTGGTCTAAAATTCCCAATTCAGTTCTAATAAAAAAGAAAGTTTCCTTAGGCAAAGGTTTAGTAAAAATATCTGCGAGTTGTTTAGATGTTTCCACAAACTCAATCACACAATCTCCTTTTTGAACATGATCTCTAATAAAATGGTGCCTAATCTCTATATGTTTAGTCCGAGAGTGATAAACCGGATTTTTAGTGAGGTTTATGGCACTAGTATTGTCACACTTTATTGGAACAGTTTTCAAATTAATCCCATAATCATTCAACTGTTGTTTCATCCAAATAATCTGTGCGCAACAACTACCTGCCGCAACATATTCCGCTTCGGCAGTGGACAAAGCCACACTGGCTTGTTTCTTACTATGCCATGAGACCAAGGCATTCCCAAGTAAGTGACATGTCCCACTAGTGCTTTTTCGGTCCATTTTGCAACCCGTAAAATCAGAATCCGAGTACCCAATAAGTGTGCAACAAGACCTTTGGGGGTACCATAAACCCGTGTTTTGTGTGCCAACGAGGTATCTCATAATGCTTTCTGACAGAGAGATGTGATTCCTTAGGATTTGCTTGAAAACGTGCACACATACAAACACTAGACATAATATCAGGACGACTAGCAATGAGATAGAGAAGAGATCCTATCATACCTCTATACTTACTTACTTGACCGACTTACCACCTTCATCTTTGTCAAGATAGCATGATGTGCTCATGGGAGTTGAGATTTCTTTGGCGTTGCTCATTCCAAATCTTTTAAGCAACTCCTTGCAATATTTGGATTGATTTATAAAAATTCCTTCTTTTGTTTGTTTGATTTGAAGTCCAAGGAAGTAATTTAGCTCTCCCATCATTGACATTTCAAATTCACTTTGCATGATATCGTAAAATTCCTTCCACAAGGATTCATTAGTAGCACCAAATATTATATCATCGACATAAATTTGAACAAGTAAAATGTCATGCTTTTTGTGTTTAATGAAAAGAGTGGTATCAACTTTTCCTCTTTCAAAACCTTTTTCAAGTAAATATTTGCTCAACCTCTCGTACCAAGCTCTCGGAGCTTGTTTTAAACCATATAAAGCCTTTTTCAATTTGAAAACATGATTTGGAAATTCAAAATTTTCAAAACCTGGGGTTGATCAACATATACTTCTTCTTGAATAAAACCATTTAGAAATGCACTCTTAACATCCATTTGAAAAAGTTTAAAATCCATGATGCATGCAAATGCGAAGCATCTGAATAGCTTCTAATCTAGCCACGGGTGCATAGGTTTCATCGAAATCTATGCCTTCTTGTTGATTATAGCCTTTTGCAACAAGTCTAGTTTTATTTCTAACAATGATACCGTTTTCATCAAGCTTGTTGCGAAAGACCCATTTGGTCCCAATGACTAGGTGATCTTTAGGCCTAGGGACAAGTTCCCAAACATCATTTCTCTCAAATTGATTTAATTCCTCTTGCATAGCAAAGGTCCAATGCTCATCAAAGATGGCTTCATTGACGTCATTTGGTTCAATTTGAGAGACAAAGGCCATATGATGACATGCATTATTAAGAGAGTTTCAGTCGTTACCCCTTTTGAGATATCACCTATTATGTTGTCAAGAGGATGGTTCTTTGAGACTCTCCATTCCTTTGGAAGATTTGAGTGAGAGAGTTCTTGAGAGGGTTGAGGCAAGGACTCTTGATCCTCCTTTGAACTTTTGATCTCTCTTGTTCCTCTAAATAGGTATCTCCAAATACTTCAAGCAAGATCATCAACACTTTCTTCTATGAAGATTTGGGGTTAGATTCATCAAAAGAAACATGCACAGATTCTTCAACAGTCCAAGTTCTTTTATTAAAAATTCAAAAGCTTTACTAGAAGTGGAATATCCAAGAAATAAACCTTCATCGCCTTTAGCATCAAATTTACCAAGGTTATTCTTACCATTGTTTAGGACAAAACACTTGCATCCCAACGTGAAGGTGGGAAATGTTGGGCTTCCTTCCTTTGTAGAGTTCATACGGTGTTTGTTTAAGGATCCGCCTTATAAGAACTCGATTCATCACATAGTGGCGGTGCTCACTGGCGTCTGCCCAAAAGTACTTAGGAAGGTTAGTCTCATTGAGCATCGTCCTCGCTAGCTCTTCAAGAGACCGATTTTCCTTTCAACCACTCCATTTTGTTGCGGTGTCCTTGGAGCGAGAAAAGTTGTGATCGATGCCATTTTCAGGCAAAATGCTTCAAATGCTTCATTCTCAAATTCCCCACCATGATCACTTGAATGGAAGCAATGTTAAGTCCCTTCTCATTTTGTATAACCTTTGCAAGTTTTGAAAAGCATTAAAAGCATCATTTTTGTGAGAAATAAATAAAGTCCATGTATAGCGAGAATAGTCGTCCACAATAACAAGAGCATAGTAATTGCCACCAAAGCTTTTAGTTCTAGAAGGGCCAAATAAATCCATATGTAAAAGTTGTAAAGGCGGTTTGTAGAAACAATATTTTTAGATTTGAAAGATGCCTTTACTTGTTTTCCTTTTGACATGCATCACAAAGTTTATCTTTTTCAAAGCGAAGCTTTGGTAAGCCAATTACTAAGTCCTTTCGAACTAACTTATTAAGATGATCCATGTGAATATGAGCCATTCTCCTATGCCATAGCCAAGATTCATCCTCTTTACTAATAAGACAACATGCATCATTTGAAGGTATTTTATCTAAATTAAGCATATAGATATTTCCAATTCTAGGTCCAATTACAATAACATTTTCATTTATAGAATCCATGACCATGCATTTTGAAGAATCGAAAACCACTTTGTTTCCTTTATCACAAAGTTGACTAATGCTTAGCAAATTATGCTTCAAACCATCCACATACAAAACATTTTCAATAGTGGGATTAGGACTCTTACCAATAGTACCAATCCCAAGAATTTTACCTTTGTTGTTGTCACCATACCTTACATAACCACTATTCTTAGGTACCAATGAGGAGAACTTGCTTTTGTCTCTGTCATGTGCTTTGAGCAATGCTATCAAGATACCAATTTAAGTCCTTGGCTTTCAAGCACACCTACAACAACAAATCATATTTTACCCTTTGGTACCCAAACCATCTTGGGTCCATATGAGTTAGTCTTGGGCAAGGTGCCCTTTGGAATCCACATATTTTTGCCAACTACATTTTTATTCTTTCTAATATTGCAAATAGAGGCGGTGTGACCATTTCTACCACAGTGAAAGCATTTAATGAAAGGACTACTTGAGGGTTTGTTGTGATTGAAGAGTTTAAAAGATTTTTCATGAATTTTTGGATGATAACCTAAACCAGCTTTTCCAAAAGTACCTTTTGGTTTCCTAACATAATGTTTAGATTATCTCTTCCCATCGTAAATTTTGCAAGAGTGTTATTTAAATCCTTAACCTTATTTTTCAAAACACTACACTCATTGCATTTTAAAACTTCATCCTTTTTATTTTCACAAGATATGGGAGGAGAAGTTTCAATCACAAAGAACTTGTTTTTCTTTAAGAATCACTATCTCTTTGTTTAAAATTTCAATTTTTGATTCAAGAGAAGAGATGGTTTTCTTAGAAGAAAGAACAATTTTCCAAGTTTAATCGTTTCATTATTGAATTCTTCACAAGCAAAGCAAGTAATTCATCATAAGTTAAAGAAGAGTCGAGGATCATAAAAATTTACCTCATCTTCATCATGATTTGCCATTAGACTAAGGTGAGCCTCTTCATTTTGATTCATCGAAGAATCCATATCATTATCATCCCAGGCAATGTAAGCTCTTCTTCCCTTCAATCCTTTGGTGGTTTCTTTTCAAATTTCTCATTCCTCGTTTGGTTTTGAGGACAATCGGGTTTTATGTGACCTTTCTTTCCACACTTGTAGCGGTAGGATTAAAAGAAGTTGTTTCATCACTTTTCTTTTGAGAGCTTGGGAACTTACCTTTGTTTCTCGAGTCTCATGAACCTTTTGAATTTGCGAACCATTAGACTCATGTTTTCCTCATTATTTTCATCTTCAAGGAAATCACATTCGTCATCGTCAGTTTCCTCAATGCTTGCTTTGAGGCGAGCCCTCTTTTTCTTATCGCCTTCTTCGCTTTCCATGAGACGATTTAGTTCAATTTCATGTTCCCGCAATTTTCCAAACAAAGTAGCCAAGGTCATAGAAGATAAGTCTCTAGATTCAGCTATAGCGATGACCTTGGGTTGCCAATTCTGTTTAGACATCTAAGAACTTTGTTAATCAAATCTTCATTCTTCAAGACTTTCCCAAGAGCTCCGAGATGGTTTATTATATGGATGAACCTTTTTGCATATCTTGTATGTTTTCACTTGGTTTCATCCTAAATAACTCATACTCATGGGTTAATGTGTTCATTCGAGCCCTCTTGACCTCATTAGTACCTTCATGGGTCAATAGAAGGGTGTCCCACATTTCTTTAGCAGTCTTGCAATTTGAGACCCTATAGAACTCATCGTAGCTTAAAGCGAAGTGATGATGTTCTTAGCCTTCAAATTGTATTGGACCTTTTCTTATCATCTTCGGTCCAAAGTGATCTTGGTTTGTCTACCACCGCATCATTAATTGATTGAGTGGGGACAAATGGACCATTTTCCACAAAGATCCCAAATATCAAGATCAACACCCTCAAGAAAGATTTGCATTCTATCCTTCCAATAACCATACCCCTCACCATTGAAAAATGGGGGTGCATTCATGGAAGTTCCTCGTAATTGTTTGAAGTCATTCTCTTGAGACGGTTAAGTCCTTTATACAAGAGTCTAGCTCGATGCCACTTGTTGACAAGTGACTCCAAACACAAGAGGGTGAATTGTGTGTGAACGATACTTTCAAAAACTTTTGGAGAAATAAGTGCTAATTATGAGTTGAAATATTAATATGAAATAGATAAATCACTTGAAGAATAAATTGCAAACGAGTTAAAAATAAAGTAAATAGTAAGATATAAATAACAATAAAATAAAGTACAGAAATTTAATTGGTGAAAAGTAGAGATAAGGAGTAAAAAGCACACAACAAATTATCCAGGTTCGGCCACTTAACACCCCTGTAGCCTACGTCCTGTCCCCAAAGCAAACCACTATGGGATTTTCACTAAATCACTAGCTTTTAAATCAGGTTCAGCTAGAAACCTTTACAACTCTATACCAGAGCAATACGTTCAAGAGATATCACCTCTCTATGAACACCTTGGGATTCCTACCCAAAAATAAATGATTTTCACAAATAAAATGAGACGAAAAAGATACACTCAATAGTGCAGATATAACAAATTGAAGCTCAAATAATACAACTCAAATTTTGTAGAATAAAAAGACTCTCAGAAAATTGTGCTCAAATAAGTGTGAGTGATGAAAAATATTTGACAGAGTTTTTGGCACTAAAATTAAGCACTGCGTCGTTATTGTTGTTGTTAAGAAAGAGCACAGCGTTGTTAATTTATAGACCGACCGAGGAGCGTTTGCCCGTTGCGTTTTGATTTGTCCGTTGGAAGATTTGACCGTTGCACAGGGATCTGTCCGTTGGAATTTGTCCGTTGCGTTGAAAACACGGAGACGGCTCGGCATACGACCTCTGAAGACAGCTCGGCATATGACCTCTGAACAGCTCGGCAAAAGACCTCGGCACACGACCTCGGCACACAGCTCTGTATACGACCTCCTCATCAGCTCGGTCCTCATAGCTCGGTACGCGACCTCATCAGCTCGACACGAGACCTCGATGCAGCGACCTCATCGGCTCGACCACGGATCATCGATTCGACATCGACTTCCTCGAGCTCAACATCCGACTTCCTCCTCATTTCGACATACGATTTCCTCGAGCTCGACACGCGCGACTTCTCCTCACTCGACATCCGAAGTTCCTCATTTCGACATCAGACACAAGATATGCATGTCAAAATATTTTGTGCGTGTGTGATTTAATTTTAATTGAGAGCTTTTTATTACTACTTACAAATTGTCTTAATAAAGATAAATAAATACCCAGAACCCAAAGACTTGAGAAACAATCATTCTTGATACGCGTCTTGGTATTCTTTTCCACTTTTTGCACGGTTGACTATTTGCAAAGCTCCCTTTTGTCAATCATCAAAATCATCCTGTCAAGGCATGTATTCACAGTACTCGGTGCACGCCCCTGAATGACTACACCTGAAGGATGGGTTTGGCCTGTTCCGGGTCGGACGTGCCTCACCCAAGGTCGGAGCAGGTCGGATAGGGGTCGGATTAGCTCGGCTTGGTGGATTAGCGGGAGCTCGGCTCGGAGACCGGTCCATAACACAAGCCCCCTAGACTCTTTGCCCGAAAGGGCATAGGGTCTAACTATCGTTCCCTAGGTCGGTATCCGAGCTGAGTGTTATTCTCGGGAGTGTATCTCAAAAGCCTCCATGCCTAGGGCACTACACTCCACGTGTCGTACCCTTACTCGGCGTTCTGCCACACGATGGGACTCGGATGGGACACCCGCTCAGCCGTTCCCTTTCCCACCGTCGATCGCCTGATACGGTCTGAACCATTAGATTTGCATCTGGTTTTGAAGATGGAGGGCTCGGATTGGTTCGTCTTTTGGTCTCCATTCAGCTGGGGTTATAAAACTACCCCTTTCTCCTCTTTTCTCCTCTCTTCTTCGTTTCTTTGTTCCTGTGACGCTCCTTCTGCCTCCTCTCTCTGCATTTGTTCCTCAAGCTATCATCTTTGCCCATTTCCTTCGCACTTCCTGGTAAGTTTCTCTTCTAGTCTTGCTAATGGCTTCTTCGTCTTCTTCTCGTGTCCCCCCTCCCCCATACCTCTGAGTTCTGGGGGTGACTCGTCGTCTGAAACGACGAGCACTTCCTTCGATCTCTCCACGCCACCACGCACCGGAGGCTCAGGCCAAAAGGAATTTTCCTCTGCTTGTGGCTACGATGGCCGCGACCCGGTGCCCCTCCAGGTGGTTCCCCCCGTTTCCTGGGTTCCAGCTTCTCCTCCTGTCACTTCTGTTCCCTCGTATTCACTTCACAAGGGGGCGAACGCCGAGTGGGAGACAATAGGTCTCCTTATGCTTGGGTGCACCCAGATGTGCTCAGGGTGGCCTCTAATATCTTTTCGGACACCGGCGTGGCCGCTCTTCGGTCAAGCGTATCTTTTACGCGGAACCGGGAACGAGACGAGGAGGTGACGTGCCTTCCTTGCTCTCCTGAGGACCGAGTGTGTTTTGGGAAGAGTGAGTCGAGCTCTTCCGACTTTTGCTTTTTCTACAAAAATTTCTTTACCCGAGTCGGCCTTCGGTTTCCCCTCAGTGGGTTTGAGTGCGAGGTCCTCCAATGGTTGGATATAGCCCCCTCGCAACTTCATCCCAATAGCTGGGCTTTCATCCGAGCTTTCAAGCTCGTGTGTGAGTATTTTGGGGTTACCCCTTCTGCTGCCCTCTTCTTCAGTTTCTTCCAACTCAGGCATGACAAACAACTTAAGTGGTGTTCGCTTAACAAAATACTCGGCTTCTATATTCTGGAGCGCTTCGACTAATCCTATAAGAGCTGGAAACCCGATTTCTTTAAAATCCGAGTACAAAGGGGAGACCCCTTTTTCTTCTCCGCTCAAGATGAGCGCTTATTTCCTTTTTACTGGAGTCCCAATCCTCGCCCCATAAAAGAGGTGGACTTCAACTCGTTGTCGGTTACTGACCAGACAATAGTGAACTTCCTCGCCCGTTTACCTACATTGCACTGTAGTCCCCTACTTACCCGAGCTCTAAAGGACCCACCACAGTGGAGGGAATACTTATGTAATTTTTGTTATCATCCTCCAGTATGATTCTCGGCCTGAGTGTGGGTACTAACTTTACCTTTTTTTTTCAGGTACCATGGCCCCAAAGATGAGCAAGAAGGAGATGGCCGAGCTGCTTAAGAAAGCTCAGAAAGAGAAGGTCGCCCAGGCTCCTGGGCCGGTATCTTCCCAAGTTGCTGCCTCCCCTTCTCCTGCCAAGGCTGCCAAGAAGCGACCGCATGCTTCTCCGACCCCTGGCTCCGACCAGCCCCCTGTGAAGCCGTCGAAGGGGCCTCACGGAGGGATACCTCTGAACATCCCTGATGGTTCCAAGTGGTTTCTCCACCTCGGAGAGTTTACTGATCAAGGTGAGAACGCCGAGGACTCCCTTTGGAATGTCGGAATCGATCGTTCCGATCAGATTGATCAGATCATGCGTCGAGCCAATGACAGGTGCATGACCGAGGCAGGCGAGCTGGGTTTGTGCAAGGCCTTGGGCATTTATGGGCTTCGTGCCTCTGCTATGGCCCAGTTCCTTTCTGATCGGATAAGGGCACGAGACCGAGGCCGGTGACGAAAGGAAGTACCAAAACAAGGTCACCACGCTCGGTGAGCTTGAGGAGAAGATGAGCAAGCTGAAGGAGGACTATGCTCGCCTCTCAGAGGCAAGAGACGCTTTAAATAAGAGCAACACTTCTCTGCTCAGGCAGCAGGAGGAGCTCCAAGCCAAGAATGACCTTCTGTTGGGTCAGCTGCGAGAAGATAAGAAGAAGTCTTCGGCCAGAAATTTGCCAGTCGAGGAGTACTGTCGATCTGGCGCCGCCAAGACAAGAAAAGATTCGATAATGCTGTTGCTCAGCTAAAGGTGATCGCCCCCGACCTCGATATCTCCAAGCTCGACTTCACCAAGGTGGTGAGGGAGGGGAAGATTGTGGAGGAAGAAGAGGAGGGCGAGGAAGAAGACCACGCAGAGTAGGAGAAGGAGCCTGAGGGCGAGTTGGAGAAGGAAAATGAGGTTGAGCTCGAGCCCGAGAATGAGGCCGGAGTCGGGCCCAATATGGAGGTCGCTGGTCGGAGTGTTACGGCCGAGGAGGTCATTGAGACCCGAGTCGAGGACCAAGGGAATGCCCTTGTGTAACTTGTTTTTGTTTTGCTTTTGCTTTCATTCTGTCCTGGTGATGTACCTGCTCCTCTGGGAGCTCCCCTTTTGTATTTTTGTTTCAAACGAATGAAATTGACTAAGTTAACCAGTATTCGCATAAACTTACTTTGTTTTTCACTTAGTAGCCGTCGGTTATCGCACTCGAATGGGGTGGTCCTTGGGTGGCTCCTACTCGGCTAGGGTAGTCCCCGGGTGGCTTCCCCCGAAAAAACTTATTTCAATCATTGAGTTTGGAACATTTTCTCCACGCAACGATACTAGTCGAGAACTAGTTTCTCTACTAAACCTTTAGGTTGGGCACGACCTTTCGAGCGGTGAGCAAGCTCGCCAAGTTTCTATGCTAACTTGGGTTTGGGACCACACGGGTCATTTAGGTCGAGTAAGACCTTCCGAGCTGAGAGCGAGCTCGCCAAGTTTTTATGCTAACTTGGGTTTGGGACCACAGGGGTCATTTAGGTCGAGTAAGACCTTCCGAGCTGCGAGCGAGCTTACCAAGTTTTTATGACTTGGGTTTGGGACCACAGGGGTCCTTTAGGTCGAATAAGACCTTCTGAGCTGCGAGTGAGCTCACCATGTTTTTCTGCTAACTTGGGTTTGGGACCACAGGGGTCATTTAGGTCGAGTTAGACCTTTCGAGCTGCGAGCAAGCTCGGTGAAGCACACAAATGATGTTCTGAATGCAATGGAAGATGGACTTTATTAAATGTGGAAAAAGGAAATAAGGATGTGCCTCGTTAAAACCTTTACAAACCAAAAACCCAGTGGGAAAAAAGGTCTGCAAAGGAAAAAGAGTACGCCATCCGTTTACATATGGTGTCAACTAAAATAAAGCTTGAGGTGCATGGCGTTCCACATCCTCGGTATCTCCTTCCCGGATAATTTTTCCAGCTTGTATGCTCCGTGGCGATGTTCCGATCTGATGCGGTATGGTCTTTCCCAAGTTGGTCCGAGATTTCCTTGCCTTGTATCCTTTCGCGCTAGTTCGATCTTTCGGAGGACTAAGTCTCCTACCTTGAATCCTATTGGTCGGATCTTAGAGTTGTAGTGCTTGGCAATGCACTATTTAGTTGCAAAGTCTTGTATTCGTGCGAGCTCCCGAGTTTCTTCCAGCAGGTCGAGCTCTACTCTTGCTTCTTCTCCCTGTGCCAGCGACTGCATGTGCTCTCTCCTGATCGAGGTCGAGCCGAGCTCCACTGGTATCATAACATCCATTTCGTATGTTAATCGGAAAGGTGTTTCATTTGTTGCTGATTGTGGGGTGGTGTGGTACACCCATAACACGCCGCAGAGCTCTTCTGCCCAGTTTCCCTTGGCTTGGTCTAGTCGTATGCGCAGGCCTCCTAGGATGACTTTGTTTGCAGCTTCAACCTGACCATTGGTTTGCGGATGCTCGACCGAGGCATAGGTGAGTCGGATACCAAGGCCTTTGCAGAAGTCTTTGAATACCGAGCTGGTGAACTGCGTGCCATTATCTGTAATGATGGTATGGGGTAGACCGTGGCGGCAAACTATGTTTTTCCAGACAAATTTCTTGACCCTCTCGGAAGTGATAGTTGCTAGTGGATCTGCTTCTATCCACTTGGAGAAGTAGTCTATGGCAACCACAATGAACTTGAGCTGGCCTGGTGCAAGGGGAAATGGGCCAAGTATGTCAAACCCCCAAGTATTAAAGGGCCAAGGGGCGATGACTTCGTGTAGGACTTCAAGGGGGAGTTGGTCTCGCTTTTCATACCGTTGGCAGTTGTCGCACTTTTTTACGAATTCCATGTAGTCCGATCTGATTGTTGGCTAGTAATATCCAGCTCGGAGGACCTTGGCAGCTAACGTCCGAGTTCCACAGTGGTTTCCACATATGCCTTCATGTAACTCCCTCATGATATACTCGGAGTCTGACTTATCCACACAGGTGAGCAGCGGCTGCGAGAAGCCCCTTCAGTAGAGTCTGTTCTCGACCAGAGTGTAATGTGTGGATCGCCTTTGGACCCTGCGTGATTCTATAGGGTCATCGGGTAGCCTTCCCTGCTGTAAATACTCTATGATATCTGCCATCCATGATTCCGACCGGTTCACTGAGTTGGTTTCTACTGTTTCTACGCTTGGCGATTTCAAGGTTTGAACAACAACTGTGTGGAGCTGTCCCTCGGTCTTTATACTGGCTAGCTTTGCTAGCAGATCAGCTTTATTATTCTGCTCTCGAGGAATGTGTTCGAACTAGACCTCTTGGAAATTTTGGATCATGGCAGCTACTTTCTGGGCGTACCGAGCTACGATATCGTCTCGGCACTGATACTCGCCCTTGACCTGGTTGACCATGAGTTGGGAGTCGCTTTTGACTCGGAGTGTTTAGGCGCCTAGCTCCCATGCGAGCTTGAGACCGATCAGCAATGTCTCGTATTCGGCTTGGTTGTTACTGGCTTTAAACAGAAACCTGAGTGCCTGTTCAACATGTTCGCAGGCTTTCCACGATGATTCTGCTCATTGCCTCTGGAATTGGAGGAACCGTCCACATAGAGTGTCCAGTACTCGACCTCAGGGGTCGGTGTTAGTTCTGCAATAAAGTCAGCTAAAATTTGTGATTTAATGGGTCCTCTAGGTTCATACCTGATTTGGAACTCGGAAAGCTCAACTGACCATGCCACCATCCACCCTGAAAGCTCGGGCTTCTGCAGGATTCTCTTAATGGGGTAGTCGGTTTTGACTATCATTGGATGGGCGTGGAAGTAATGCCTTAGCCTTCTTGCAGAGACCACTATCGAGAGTGCCAGTTTCTCCACCTTTTGGTACCTGAGCTTTGCCCCGTGAAGAACTTTTCTCACGAAGTACACAGGGTGCTGCTCGGAATTTCTTTCTCCAACCATGGCCGAGCTGATCGAGCTGTCAGTGGCTGCTAGGTAAAGGAGCAAGGAGGCTCCTTTGGTGGGGCGAGTGAGGACTGGTGGCGATGCCAAGAATTCTTTAAGCCTTTGAAAGGCTGTTTTGCACTCTTCGGTCCACTCGAACCGAGCTGGCTTCCTTAGTACCTGGTAGAAAGGAAAAGACTTGTCGGCAGAGCGGGTTACGAACCTGGAAAGGGCGGCTATCCGACCAGCCAGTCGTTGCACTTCTTTGACGGAGCTTGGGTTCCGCATCTCCATCACAGCTCGACACTTATCAGGGTTGGCCTCGATGCCTCTGTGGGTGATCATGAATCCCAGGAGCTTCCCTCCGAGTACCCTAAAGGAGCACTTCTCGGGGTTGAGCCTGATGTTATACTTCCTCGCGATGTCGAATATCTCTTGAAGGTCCCGATGGTGTGCGTCAAAACTGGGGGTTTTTACGACCATGTCGTCCATGTATACCTCGATTGTTTTCCCGATCTGGTTGGTGAAGACTTCGTCCATCATCCTCTGGTAGGTTGAGCCTGCATTCTTCAAACCAAAGGGCATAGTGATGTTGTAGAAGTTGGAGGTTTCTGTCATGAAAGCTATCTTCAGTGCGTCGAGGGGGTGCATCCTGATCTAATTGTACCCCAAGTATGCGTCCATGAAACTTAGCACTTGGTATCTTGATGTGCCGTCTACCAGGGCATCGATGCTCGGAAGAGGGTAAGGGTCCTTAGGGCAGACCTTGTTCAGGTCGGTAAAGTCAGTGCACATCCTCCATTTACCATTGCTTTTCTTTACCAGTACCACATTAGAAAGCCAAGTAGGGTACTTGATTTCCTTTATGAATCCTGCCTTTAGGAGTTTGGAGGTTTCTTCTCGGACTGCTTGCTTCTTTTCTCCTGCAATCTTCCTTTTACGTTGGGCGATGGGGCGAGCCCCGGGCTCGTCGGCGAGTTTGTGGCAGGCCACTTTTAGATCTATCCCGGGCATGTCTTCTGGGCCCCATGGGAATAGATCAGCGTTAGCGAGCAGGACCTTTGTCAGGGATTGCTCGCATTCTTTGAATAGTTGGGTTCAGGCTAAATGCGCTCTTCCCTGGCCCCCTTACTTCAACATTCTTGGTATCGTCCATTGGTACTGGTCGGAAGTCGCTCTCGCCCCTGGGGTCCAGCTCGATCATGTAGCTCGACTTAGGACGATCCCTACTCTTGCCATCTCTGAGACTATTGACATAGCACTGCCTCGCTTCCTTCTGGTCGACATGTACTGTGGCTATCTACCCATCGGACAATGGGAACTTCATTGCCAAATGGGGGGTGGAGACTATGGCTCCGATCCCGTTGATGACGATTCTTCCGATTATCATGTTGTACTAGTAGGTGTGCTTCGATTGTTTTGACTCCTATGTCTACTTTGAAGGTGAGCAGAACATCAAAGTACCCTGTCACCCGAGCTTTAGCACCTGAAAAACCAACCAGTGTACCTCGGTAGGGTCTAATTATTGAGCTTGGCAGCTTGAGCCGATCAAAGGCTTCTTTGTAGATGGTATCTGCCGAGCTGCCTTGATCGATGAGCACTCTCCTGACGTTGAACCCAGCGAGGTGGATAATGATTACCATGGGGTCGTCCTGGTGTCGATCTATTCCTCGGTAGTCCTTCTCCGAGAAGGTAATGGTCGGCAAGACGGCGGGAGGAGCGGTTACTGAGCTCGAGCTATTGACAGATCTCAAGTGTCTTCTTCGGCTGTTGCTCGACTCGCCTCCGCCTACAAAACCACCTGCAATCAAGTTAAGTGAAGGAGTACCTCCGTCCTGTCCTTACCTGCGTTGCCGAGCAGGTGAACGTCTCTCTCTCCCTCCCCGAGCCGGCGATCGGTCGCGCTTGCGCTCGGGCGTACGGGATCTCCTACGATTTCTGTTGCTTCCTCTAGGGGTTGCTCCCGTCCCTTTGTCCACATACTTTGTCAAGTGTCCGGCTTGTATGAGTTTCTCGATTTTTACCTTTAGTGTCTGGCATTCATTGGTGGTGTGTCCATAGACTCGATGGTACTCGCAGTACCTTTGATGGTCTGCGTCCGGCGGGGAGTCTCCCCGAGGAGGCAGGGTGATGAGGTTGCCTGCGTAGGCTTCCTTTAGTACTCGGTCCCTTCCCACTGTCAAGGGGTGAACTGTCCTCTATAGTCTTGTCGTCCTCGGCGGTCGTTCCTTCTGTCTATCTGATCTCTGGGTGGTTCTCTGCTTTTGTCTTGTCGACCTTGAGTCTCCTTTTTGGTAGCGGCGACTTCATCCATGTTGATATACCCCACAGCCCGACGTCTCAACTCGTCCAGGGACTCGGCGGGGCGACGAGCGAGGGAGTCCGAGAAAGGTCCAGGCTTTAATGCTGACACCATGACGTGGAGCGCCACATCGGTGCTGAGGTTCCTGACTTGGGCCGTTTCATTGTTGAAACGCTCTATGAATGACTTGAGGGTCTCGTCTGATCTCTGCTTGAGTCCGACCAGGCATGTGAAATTTTTCTTGAATGCTCGGCTCGTGGTGAACCTGACCACGAACTGCCCGGCGAGCTGGCTAAAGGAACGGATCGAATGTTGGGGGAGGTTGGAAAACCACATCATGGCGGATCTCTTCAAGGTGCATGGGAAAGTCCTGTATTTTAAACCTTCCGAGGCCCCCACTAGCAGCATCCGAGCATTAAACGAGGTGAGGTGCTCCTCGAGGTTGGTTTTACCCTCGTAAGCATCCATGTTGGGGATTTGGAAATGCTTGGGGACTGGATCAGACATGATATCCTCGCTGAAGGGGAGTAAGGTTAGCCCGACCTCCGAGGGTCGGTCTCTGTGGCGATGGGCGCGTCGGCGCTTGGGGCTTTCTGTTTGGGTCGACCGATCTGTTCTCGACGAGTCTCCCTCATCGTCACGCATTGTCTCCTGGCGCGTTCTGGAAGGTGTTTCGTGGCCCATCCTCCTCTCACGATCGAGAGCCTCTTCGATCTTGCGTCTTAATTCTTCGTTCTCAGCCTTGAGAAGCTCCAAGATTGGGTCTGGAGGCGGGCATTCATCCTGACTGATTGAGTTGTGGCTTGGTGGCGGCGACTTGTGATTCGTCGTACTTCTGGTGCGTACCATCCTTGCTCGGTGGTATCCTCGAGGCCCAGACTAGTTTTACCGGGCCCCACTGTGGGCGCCAATGTTAATGCACGAAATGGCAAGGCTCTCCTTCTCTTTGGAGCAGCGTCCTTTCTCCTTTGGTACGGCTGGGGGGTACCTGCAAAAGGCACTCCGACGCCTAAGTCAGATAGGGCTTTAGGAGAAGAGAATGTGAGCTTAAGTTTTTAGGGTTTCAGAGCGTGTAGAGAGTATGCCAACCTGGGGGGTCAAGCCCCCTTTATATAGTGGAGTCTCGCATGAGGATGATAACTGACGATCCGAATCCTGCGCGTGGTAACTCCTCTCCCAAGCTTCAGGGGTCAGCTTATCCCCTCCTGATATCTCGCACCTGCTAGGTTTATCACGTACTGGCTACGTGCTCCTTAATCTTCGGAGTGGCAACGGCCTCAAGTGTCGTCTCTGGGCACATCCTCTTCCAGAAGGTTCGAGGCCCACTGGTCAGCTCGGCCCTGATGTACTCGGTGCACGCCCCTGAATGACTATACTTGAAGGATGGGTTTAGCCTGTTCTGGGTCGGACGTGCCTCGCCCAAGGTCGGAGCAGGTCGGATAGGGGTCGGATTAGCTCGGCTCGGTGGATTGGCGGGAGCTCGGCTCGGAGACCGGTCCGTAACAAACAGTATTCATAGTCTAGCGTTTATTGTGCCTCTGCGACAACAATACAACCCAAAAGAAAACAAACAAGAAGATAATCGTAAGCAAAAAATACCCATAACCAACGCCATCATCAATCTAATACTCGTGATGCTGGTTGACAAGCTATGCCAATATTGTTCAATTGATCTCTAAAGTTGGATACCCAGATTATGAAAAAAACAAAACACCCTTCTAAAAAAATAAGGTTTCATTCACAATGTTCCCTATACGGTCTCATCTTCGTCTGTAACCTCTGACCTGCATCGTCACCGTATTACCCCATTCCCGTTAACACATCTGTTGTGGTACCCCTTTTGATCTAGCCTCCCACGCCATATGGTTCACAGCCTCTGGAGAAAGGCTCGTTCAGTGATCAATGGTAAAACATCGGCGAGAAAGTTCTGGACGGAGAAGTGAGAAAGAAGTGATGTGGAACAACCTAGGCTAGATAAAGACTCAAGACTTTGGATTGGATGGACCTATTACAAGAGGAAGGAAAAAAAGGATTAAAAAACAACTCAAACACCAAGTGGCCTACTTTCTCAAGGCTAATGTTGGTGTTAAAGAAGTGCCATATTTTGTAAATCTCTTAATGATAGAAATCATATAGTTTTCTTGATTTTGGGCTGTCCTTTATTTGTTTTGGGCCATGGGCCTTGTTTTTAGTAGGTAGGGGCTGACTATATTAAATGCTCCTTTGTAATAACTCATGAGGTTTTTTTGGTCAGAATTAAGATCGAGAGAGTTTAGAGCTTGATGCTCCTCTATGTGTTCTTTGTGAACCTTCAAGAATCTTATCAAGAATTTCAATGTCTTGTGATGATTCAATGGAACTAATCATTCATTCTTGAGTGTGGTGTTCATACACTAATCTTCATCTTCTTTCCTTTTCCATTTGTAAGTTTCTTCTTAATTTGGGGTTGTTTTGTTATTAGGGTTCAAATCTGATTTTTGAATTACACTTGGAAAAGATCCTTTAATCTCTATGGAATCCCTTGGATTCACATCAAGAAGAGATAATGAAATGGAAACAAATTCAATGAGGGAAGTGCATCATAACATTCCATGAGACTTCTTAATCTAATGGTAAAAATTGATTGCTCATGGTGAGAGATATGTGGTGATCTCTCACCCTACACAATACCTCAAAAATAAAGACTTAAAGTGAATTATCTGATTTGTATATTCAATATCAAACATTTTTTTTATACATGATGGGTATGGAGTCCGCTAAACAACTAATCTACGAGAAAAACAAACCCCACAACTCTTGTTAAAAGGTGAGAATGCAACTCGAGGAACGCAATCTGCTAACAAGTTGATTTCCTTCCTTGCAAACATGAGAAATGTAAGATATCCAATCCTTTCTAGGAAACACAAAATGCTTGTTTTTATTATCAAATTTGTGAGAAACATGAGAAATATAAGACGTTTTCTCTATTAACCAGGCACTATTTTTATGCTCTATACCAAGCACTCTTTTATTCATTTTATGGTTCTCATTTCCAGTGCCGGTCCTTAGTGTTTTGGTGCCCTGGACGAACCAAAAAATGATGCCCTCATAATTATTTAAGTATCGTTTTCCTTGCATTTTTTGTTGTAAAATCATTGATAATACGTTCATAATCAAGATGTTTTTTAAAAATCATTTTTAATAGAAATCAAAGCAAGACTGTTTAATCTATCCTGTGACATAGTATATCGTAAATAAGATTTTAACAATTTCAATTTTGACAAATGCAAAACTACTAATTAATAAACAAATGATAGTGGTAAAAGCATAATTCAAAACCTTAATTCAAAACCCATTAAAATACTTGCAAAAAGCACCATCAAATCAAATGATTCATTACCTTCTATTTTCTTACTGCAAAACAGTGCGAGACACACGTTGTTATTCGACACGAATGGGCAAAAGGCTATGTGCAACAGTGCAAGTTTGGGAGGAATGGATTGATGGGAGTCTGTAAAGACAAAAGATATCACTGAGAAACATAAAAATTAGAGAATGGTGTTGATACTTGTTATAAGAAGTGTGACCAATCATTTTATAAGAGAATTGATTGATAAAAAGTGTGATTCTTGATTTGTTCAAACGTTCAAATACTAGCAGTTAGCTATTAAATTTGGACTGTGCTCAATGCCAAAAAAAAAATTGGACAGTTCATGGGTTCAACTTTCCAAAATCGTGAATGTGATTAGTTAAATTTATTCTACAATTTATTTAATCATATTGTTTGTTTAATTTTTTGCAATAAGTTTTTTATATGATTTTGAATATATATTTTTTAAATATATATACATACAACTACTAAGTAAAAAAAAAAAATTTGGTGTCCCTCTAAAAATGGGGCCCTGGACGGTCGCCCCTCAAGACCACCCTTAGGGCCACCACTGCTCATTTCTTACAATTAATTTTATATTTTCTACATAACAAAATAGTTGTTAAAATAAGTTGAATAATTATGTATTTAAAGTGTAAATATAGTTTAGGAATCAATTATTATTTATGTACCGATAGTGTAAAAAAGTTATACACATATATCCAATCATATCTCACTATGTAGATATTTGTGCAGAGTTAATAAACTTTACATTGTATACAAACATTTAATTATATTTAATCATCTTAACATACTTACAAAAACCCACCGATTGTGAAATATAATTGAATGTCTATATAAAATATTTTTTTGGTGCTATATATAAAATATATTTACATCAATGTTAAATTTAAATAAAATATCTACGAAATGGGATGATTAGTTTAATATTATAATTAGTCCAAAATAATTTTATAACGAGATGAAATTTGAATCAAGGTAAAAAAATAATTTAATTTTTTGTTGCATAATCCAAGAAAGAAATTTAATTCAAATTTTTAAATTTAAAAAAAAATGCACTAATTTTAAATTCAAATTCGAATTGAATTGGAAATCCGTTATTCTAAGAAAAATTATTTTTTATCATCTATTAACTATTTTATTTTTCAATTCAATAAAAGTTCAATGTTAATCAAGTATCAAGCTATACCTTCATATTATCATAACAAATTTAGATTTCATGCTCCTTTCATCATTATATAACAATTTTGTAAATTCTTGTGAATTTGAAGATGGAGCACTAACAGAAGGTAACATTTACATAGCTTCATTTTCTCCTTTGTCTCGTTTATTATTCTTCTTCCTTCTCCTAGCTTCACCCTTTTTGCAATTCTTTCTACTCTTGTCACTTTCAAATACTCCTTTTTTTTTAAGCAAAAAAAAGTGTCTTGTTAACGAGTGTCTTAAAGACATTGATTAAGGATTCTATAAAAAGAAAATTTGTCTTGAGAATACAAGTTAAACACTTTTCGATGTAATAAATACATTATTTTTCCATACAAACTTATCTCTTTTAATTCCTTAACTAATGCTCTAAGGGCACTTGTTAGCATTTTCAAAAAAAAAAAAAAACCTCTTTTAATACTTCCCGCTCCCTTTGTCCTTTTACTTCTTTGCCCGTTCTCTTATGCTTTTTATGCCTTTGCCTCCTTTTCCTTTTTTGAAATTTGCTATTGATTAATATATTGGTTTTCCAATCAAACTATTGCAAGTTTGCAACCTCTATCATTTAATTTGTGACATCCGTTTTCACTTAAACAAACTATTGCATCAATGAAAAGGATCTGGCTCTTTGAAAGTAAGTAACTCATTTTAGAGTGTCAAATAAGTACTATCAATCATCGATTAATAAATCAATAGTCGATATCATGGGTACATCATAATAAATCATGAGGTTGTTAAAATAATAATCCTTAATTTTCTCACTTTATCCTCTACTCATTTTAGAGGAGTCAAATTTGAATGAAAAATCCCTATCGCTAGGCAACAAGTATGTGTGGGTGAAATTGTTAGTTTTATTGAAAGTCTCACATTGCCTGTGTGACACCCTCTACCCTGTCATATAAGAAAATGCATAGCAACGCACGCGAATAAAATAAAAATATGGTTTTATAAAAATCTTTCACGGAATAGAAGTTTCACATCAACATAACTCATTTGCGGAATAAAAATAATTTGCGAAAATAAAACCCAACAACCCGATGTCACATGTCTTAGAGCTTAACCATTAGTTTTACATTGATAACCAATAATAACATAATACGTAAATAAATCCTAAGCTAAGTAGTAGCTCATAGTCTACTTCTCAGCATCCACATCCACGTCATCACCTGCAAACTCATCGTCTACTCGTACACGGGGTGTATGAGTAGCCACAAAACACAGAGGGGTGAGGAATCATACTTAAATGAAAAGACAACGGCATAGGCAAAATAATATATTGCGTCAACAGCCAAACAACATCGCAATCATGGTCAAACAAGTCTCGACGATGAATCGTGATGACCTCCATGTTGTAGAAATTGGCCATTTACTTGATTTTCAATATAGAATCTGGTTGTGACTTATGTTTTTGTATTTTTGAGTAAGTGAAGAAGATGGATGAATGGGGACAAGGGCGCCACCTTAGTCTAATCCAAGACAAGGATAAGCCCATGAGTGTGAGGATCACCACAAGAAGAGAGTTTCTTGATAAGATCGAATAAGCTGGTCCAATCCAGAACCAAAGAGTATGAACTCATTACACAAGTGTAACTTTTTTTGCTGAAATCTTTGTTGAAATTCTATTGAGACTTGCGCTTCCTATATGTAATGAGGGATGCTCTTGCAGTTACAAAAAAAGAAGAGACAAAGTCTTTGCCATTCTAGGGTTACAAGGAATCCTAGGCTAACATAACTAGTGTAATAAAAGGAAATGACAAACAAAATATTTGTTGCTGTCTCATAGTCTAAGTGGCGCCAATGAAAGGTAAGGAGACATCTTTACATTTGTTGATTGCTCTTCATGACTAGGAAGGTTTCACAACCACACATTGAATGCAATTAAATGGGTGGCTGTTACGCTTTTATTGTGTTGTTAGAGCATTTATCTCTTTGTCTTGTGTAACTCCTTTTTGCCTTGATTGCTTTGAATTTCTTTATCTTTCTTTGGCAGCAAGATTATTGACTCATTTAAACTACACAAAGAGTTGTTGAGAGGTGTGGGACCCCCTACTCTTTGTGCCACACAGCCACTTGAAGTGGATTAAACACACAAAAAGAAATTAAATAACTTAGTGCCTTGACCCCAAATAAATCAATTGGTCACTTGCACTTTTATTCAATTAAAATAAAATAACTTGGTTACCTTTGTTATGCAAGTTGCGCCTCCTCCATGGCTTGTATGACAAGCATGGTTTTTGGTACAATTACATCTTTGCCTTTGTTTGCCATTGTCTTAGTCATGAATTGGACTAAGCTTTCTTGGACCCTCATTGACATTGCCCTAGTCATTGGTCCTCCTAAGCTTTGAATGGCTTCTTGGTGCTCCTTGTCCTCATCATTCCCTCCTTCTTGAGGAGAATTCGACCTCGAATTGAAGTCTTCATCACCTACATCAAAAGGAGACAAGTCAGCAACGTTGAAAGTGGCACTAACACCATACTCACCTGGAAGGTCAACTTTATAAGCATTATCATTAACTTTGGCAATCACTTGAAAAGGGCCATCGCCCCTAGGCATTAACTTAGATTTCCTTTGTGTAGGAAACCTTTCTTTCCTCCTATGGATCCAAACCCAATCTCTGGGTTCAAAAGTAACCCGTTTGCGCCCTTTATTGGCACCTTTGGCATAACTTTCATTTTTCTTTTCAATTTACAATTTAATTTTCTCATGCAAACTTTTCACAAATTTAGCTTTTGCTATGCCATCTTTATGCTTCAACAGAGATGTGTTAGGTAATGGTAATAGATCAAGAGGAGTTAAGGGATTATAACCATACGCAATCTCAAATAGGGAATGATTTGTGGTACTATGAACAACCCTATTATAAGCAAATTCAACATGTGGCAGCTATGTTTCCCACATTTTCAAATTCCTTGAGAGCACAACCCTTAGAAGAGTAGAGAGAGTTCTGTTTACTACCTCAGTTTGCCCATCAGTTTGGGGATGACAAGTTGTAGAGAATAGTAACTTAGTGCCCACCTTACCCCACAAAGTTCTCCAGAAGTGGCTTAGAAATTTAGTGTCACGATCAGACACTATACTTTTTTGTAGGCCATGTAGGCGTACCACTTCCTTGAAAAACAAATCAGCAATGTGGCAAGCATCATCCACCTTTTTGCATGGAATGAAATGTGCCATCTTTGAGAACCTGTCCACAACAACAAAAATAGAATCTTTCCTGTTCTTTTTTCTAGGTAACCCTAAGACAAAGTCCATGGAAAGGTCAATCCAGGGATATTCAGGAACAGACAATGGAGTATATAAACCATGGGGCATAACTTTGGATTTGGCCTTTTTTGCAAACAATACATCTTTCACAATATTTTTGCACATCAATTTTCTTGTGAGGCCAATAGAAATGTTCTTGCAAAAATTCCAAAGTTTTAGGAACACCAAAATGTCCCATTAAGCCCCCCTCATGCGCCTCTTTGACTAAGAGTTCTCTAATCGATCCTTTTGGTACACACAACATTTTTTCCTTAAATAAAAAATTATTGTGCCTAAAAAATCCATTATGGGCAGCATGCACACATTCAACATATTTAACAGAAAAATCAAGATCATGCTCATACAAATCCTTAATGTGCTCAAGACCAAAAATTTTAGTTTCAAGGGTAGAGAGTAATGCGTACCTTTTTGATAATTCATCAGCCACAACATTGGCTTTACCCTTCTTATGCTAGGAAATTGCTCCAAAAATTCAACCCATTTAGCATGCCTCTTGTTCAACTTACCTTGTCCTTTTAAATACTTCAAGGACTCATGATCACTATGAATGACAAATTCTTTTGGCAGCAAGTAATGTTGCCACGTTTGTAATGCCCTTACTAAGGCATACAATTTCTTATCATAAGTTGAGTAATTTAGGGCAGCCCCTTTTAATTTCTCACTAAAATAAGCAATTGGATGACCTTCTTGCATCAAAACAGCCCCAATTCCAACATTGGAAGCATCACACTCAATTTCAAAAGATTTTGAAAAATTAGGCAATGCTAGAATTGGTGCTTGGGTGAGCTTTTCTTTAAGAATAGAAAAAGCTTGTTCTTGTTTCTCACCCCATTTAAAACCAATTTATTTTTTAACAATTTCATTAGAGGTGCAGCTATAGTACTAAAATCCTTAATAAACCTCCTATAGAAACTTGCTAAACCATAAAAACTTCTTACCTCAGTCACGTTTTTAGGTGCTGGCCACTCTTGGATTGCCTTCAACTTTGCTTCATCCACATGTACTCCTTGAGAGCTTATGACAAAACCTAGAAAAATAACTTGATCCGTGCAAAATACACATTTTTCCAAGTTTGCATACAAGTTTTCTTTTCTTAACACATTTAAAACTGCCCTTAGATGAATACAATGGTCCTCTAAATTTTTGCTATATATCAAGATATCATCAAAATATACAATAACAAATTTACCCAAAAATTCCCTCAAAACATGGTTCATTAATCTCATGAAAGTGCTAGGTGCATTAGTTAACCCAAAAAGCATAACTAACCACTCATATAAACTCATATTTAGTTTTGAAAGCAGTTTTCCATTCATCTCCTTCCCTTATTCTAATTTGATGGTATCCACTTTTCTAATCAATTTTGGAAAACAAGCATGCACCAAATAGTTCATCAAGCAAGTCATCTAACCTAGGTATTGGATGCCTATACTTATGATAATATTATTAATGACCTACAATCAGTGCACATTCTCCAACTATCATCTTTCTTAGGGACTAAAATAACAGGGACAGCACATGGACTTAAACTTTCTCTTACCCAACCTTTACTTACCAATTCAGCCACTTGCTTTTGTATCTCTTGCGTTTGTTGTGGGTTGCTCCGGTAAGTTGGCCTATTAGGCAAAGTGGCGCCTGGGATGAGGTCAATGTGGTGCTCAATCCCTCTCAAAAGTGGCAGCCCACTTGGTACCTCCTTAGGAAACAAATCCTCAAACTCCTGCAAAAGAAAATTTATGCAATTTGGCAATTCTTGAGTGTTAGGTAAATTTTTCAGCAAGGCCACCTCTTTGCTAAAGAGCAAATGTAGGGGCTGATTTGAAAAAATAGCTTTTTTTAACCTCCCCTTTTGTCGCCATCAAATTTTCTTTCTTTTTTTCATCAATCTTTTTTTTGTCACTCTTTTTTCTCTCTTTTTCTTTGGCGATCTTTTCTTTTTCTTTTTCTTTTTCACATTTTTCTCTCAATTTTTTTGATCATTTCTCACCTCACTTGGGCTCAAAGGAGCCAATACAATTCGTTTTCCATGATGAACAAAAAAATACTTGTTAGTATGCCCTTCATGGCTTGCCTTTTGTCAAATTGCCAAGGTCTTCCCAACAAGACATGGCTGGCCTCCATAGGAACTACATCACAAACAGCCACATCTTCATATTTTCCAATTGAAAAAGAAATTTCTACTTATTCATCAACAATCATCTCAACATCATGAACAAGCCATTGAAGCTTATATGGCTTGGGATGTGGTTGAGTTTCTAGTTGGAGTTTGAAAACTAACCTTGTGCTAGCAACATTTGTACAACTCCCACCATCAATAATAAGGGAACATACCTTACCTTGTATGAGGCACCTTGAGTGAAATATGTTCTCCCTTTGAGTCGCATCTTCCTTCTTTACCACACTTTTTCATCATAAGTAACTCTCCGCTAGGTATTTGGGCCTCCTCCTCATCACAATCCTCTTCATACTCTTCAGCCCCTTCATCTTCCTCCTCAACCTCCTCTACAATCATAATTCTTTTGGTAGGACATTGAGATGCAATGTGTCCTAAGCCTTGGCACTTGAAACACATAACAGCCCGGTTAGTTGAAACAACTTGAGAAGGACTAGTTGTAGTGTTTTTACCTTTTGTGTCAGCCGCATCTTCTTTGGATGATGAAGTACCTTCATTCTTTATATTGCTTTTCCAATTTTGAGGATTGGAAGTGGTAGTGCTTCTTCTTATTTGACCCTTCCTCTTGAGTTGTTGTTCTACCTTTGTGGCTTGATGTACTAAATCATCTAATTGAACATAGTGTTGCAGTTCCACTATGTCACTTATATCACGATTTAGGCCATGCAAGAATTTGGCCATGGTTGCTTCATCATCTTCCTCCACATTTGCTCTAATTTTTGCCACCTCCATCTCCTTGTAGTACTCATCAACACTTTTGTTGCCTTGAGTGAGTCGCTGTAATTTGTTGTACAACTCGCTATTGTAGTAAGATGGGATGAATCTCCTTCTCATGAGCCTTTTCATCTCCTCCCATGTGGCAATGACTGGCTCATTGTGCCTTCTCCTCTCCTTTGCCAATTGGTCCTACCACACCAAGGCGTAATCTGTAAATTCAATAGAAGCAACCTGCACCTTTTGAAGATCAGTGTAATTGTTACAGGAAAAAATTTGTTCAATTTTAGTTTCCCATTCCGAATACGTCTCCGGGTCATTTTTCCCAACAAATTGTGGTACTTTTATATTTATATCACCCGACCTATTTTCTCTAGGTTCATCAGGTCTCCTTCTCCTTCGACCCTCCTCATCACTGCTATTTTGTTTGTTTTCTAATTGGTCAATTCTTTCATTTATAACTTCCACTTCCTCTTTCAAAATTTCTCTCATTTTTGCCGTGAGGGCATCTAGTAGTAATCGATTTTGAGGATCCATAACTCTGTCAGTTCTTTAGAGAAACCAGAAAATGATCAATACAAGAAACCAATTCAAATAATAATCCACACTCACAGCAGCTTGGAATTGAACACAAAGTTTGTGAGACTAGAACAAGAAAGAACTCACTCAAAAGAAAGAAATAAAATTCAGAGTATAGCAGCAAGGAAGAAACACAACCAGAATTCAAGATATATATATATATATATATATATATTTTTTTTTTGAATTTTCACAATTTTTTTTTAAGAAATCAGAGCTCAAAGATAAGAGTAGAGAAACCTGGGATTCTTTTGAATCAAGGTCAAAACCTTGCTCTGATACCAAATGATGACCTCCTTGTTGTAGAAATTGGCCATTTACTTGATTTTCAATATAGAATCTGGTTGTGACTTATGTTTTTGTATTTTTGAGTAAGTGAAGAAGATGGATGAATGGGGGCAGGGGCGCCACCTTAGTCTAATCCAAGACAAGGATAAGCCTATGAGTGTGAGGATCACCACAAGAAGAGATCACCACAAGAAGAGAGTTTCTTGATAAGATCGAATAAGCTGGTCCAATCCAGAACCAAAGAGTATGAACTCAATTACACAAGTCTAGCTTTTTTTGCTGAAACCTTGTTGAAATTCTATTGAGACTTGTGCTCCCTATATGTAATGAGGGATGCTCTTGCAGTTACAAAAAAAGAAGAGACAAAGTCTTTGCCATTTTAGGGTTACAAGGAATCCTAGGCTAACATAACTAGTGTAATAAAAGGAAATTATAAACAAAATATTTGTTGCTGTCTCATAGTCTAAGTGGAGCCAATGAAAGGTAAGGAGACAACTTCACATTTGTTGATTGCTCTTCATGACTAGGAAGGTTTCACAACCACACATTGAATGCAATTAAATGGGTGGCTGTTACACTTTTATTGTGCTGTTGGAGCATTTATCTCTTTGTCTTGTGTAACTCCTTTTTGCCTTGATTGCTTTGAATTTCTTTATCTTTCTTTGGCAGCAAGATTATTGACTCATTTAAACTACACAAAGAGTTGTTGAGAGGTGTGGGACCCCCTACTTTTTGCGCCACACAGCCACTTGAAGTGGATTAAACACACAAAAAGAAATTAAATAACTTAGTGCCTTGGCCCCAAATAAATCAATTGGTCACTTGCACTTTTATTCAATTAAAATAAAATAACTTAGCTGCCTTTGTTATGCAAGTTGCGCCTCCTTCATGGCTTGTATGACAAGCATGGTTTTTGGTGCAATTACATCTTTGCCTTTGTTTACCATTGTCTTAGTCATGAATTGGACTAAGCTTTCTTGGACCCTCCTTGACATTGCCCTAGTCATTGGTCCTCCTAAGCTTTGAATGGCTTCTTGGTGCTCCTTGTGCTCATCAAATCGTCGTGTGTCAATAATCGGTCAGCAGTCCAATGCCGGCAACTAGCTAACGCGAACCTACAACTATTCAACGCAACTTTAGGATCTTTTTTCTTGTCCGGGTGAGCGAATGCGAGTGTCCTCAACATCCGTATGTGACGCCATCGAACCATGGGGTCCCCCCGTCAGTAAAACATCGACGAGTGCCACCATAGTAACTCTTTTCAAACGGCGTTCAAATGAGCCATGCGATCCCCCCGTCAGTAAACGTCGATGAGTGCTGCCATAGTAACTCGATGTCTACACCCGAACACCTAACGAACAACAGAGTCTAACGAGCCATGCGGTCCCCCAAGCTGTGAAACGTCGCTGAGTGCCGTCATAGTAACTCATCATCTTCGATTCAATACTTACGGGCCACGGGGTCCCCTCCATCAGTGAAGTGTTAATGAGTGCCATCATAGAAACTCGAATGCGAAAAATGGAATCTACTGCATCTAAATCGGTGATGAGTTTTACAACACACGATATCTGACAAAAACCGTTTGATACCAATCCACCAATTGGTCACAAACTTGTGACCAATAAACTACAATCAATAAAGCAATTCAACATACACAATACTTGGCCACAACCTGCAACCATCGTCAACTATGGGTTACCAACCGGTAACCCCTTCAAACAAGTCAAACAGTCAATCGTGAAAATAGTAGCTATACCTCGTCATTCATATTATTAGACAACTTCAATCACACCAATGTCCACTAGACATGCTTCTTCTAGTCGTAATTCATCAAACTCAATAAATCAGGACTATCCATTCATCAAAGAGTTACAAACATAACATTTATTAACTCTAAATTAATCCTCAGCATATGAGCACATACTTAACAATCAAAATAGTGACTAAAATACATGTACCATGCCTTTACATAATCATCATAGTAATATTAAGTCCGAAATCATGCTTTTTGTTTGCAATAAAGTGCAATGTGCAAGTATACACAATCGTAACAAGTAATAAAGAGTAAGTAAAGATCGTTCTCACGGGAATTGATTAGGTAATTCCATAAATTCCCAATTTCGTTAATCTAATTAATAAGGAAAACAAAGTAACAAGTAACACATTAATTTGAGGTGATGATGACAGTAATTTAAAATGCAATTGACAGTAAAAATAGCTTAAAAAGATGTGGTAAAAAGTTGAGAAAAACAACTAGGATTTCAGATCCATTGTAACTTGGTCAAGTTGGCTAGGTGTTGTGATGAGTGCATCTGGCACCTGAACATAGAGTGCTAATGTGTGTGATTTTCAGTCACTTGCTATGGGGTTAAGTAAAGGGTGCCTTATGTCTAAGCCCCCATTATGTTCACCCCTGACTGTTAAGTGTGACTCAAACCATTCTATGGATTTGATTGCCTATGTCTAGTTTAATCAAGCTTAGATGAAGTGTCCTTCACTAATGTTGTCCATATCAACTCATGAATTCTGCACATTAAACCCTTTCAGTATTTAACATACATGTGCCTAACCTAAGATGTACACACTAGTGCAAAATACACCTAAAAAATAGACTTATAACGCCGGTTTTGGCAATAACTAGCGTAAAAAGTGACGCAATGGCATTTTTGAAATTAACGCATTACTTTTTATGCCGATTATTTCCAAAACCGGCGTTATAAGTCTTTTTTGCTAGTCTTTTATTTTTACTGCATCACCTTTAAAAACACTTTCTACATAGTCGATCTCTTGTTTTTTCAATATGCGAAAACCATCACTTTGTTCACATTCACACTTTTTTATCAATGGCAGAAGCGTTCTTCTCCTTCTTCGTTCTCCTTCCCCTCGTTCTTCTCCCCTTCCTCTACTTCCTGGTACGGCCCCATCCAGTCAAGATCCAAATCAATAACTGCCACGTCTTCATCACCTGCGGATCCGGTGGCATCGATCTTGCCCTAGCCCACCGCGCCGCCGCCGAGGGCGCCCGCGTCTCCATCATGGCGCGATCCTCGAAAAAGATGGAGGAGGAAAAGAACGCTGTCAAGCAGGCGATGGGTGTCGAGGTGGCGGTGTTTGCCGACGACATGCAGGACTATGAGGCGGTGAAGAAGGCGGTCTGTTACTGTTGCTGAACCACAGGGTGTTTTATTCATTGGAGCTGGATAAGATGGAATTGAGGAAGAAGAAGAAGCAGGTGACGATAAGCGTGGTGGTGACCTTAACGATGATGACGAGGAGGAGCACGAGGAAGAGGTAACTGACTTATATTTGTTTTATGAAATCCCTAATTTGATGAAATCATTACAATTTTTAAGTCTGTTGTTCACCAAATTCCTCGATTCGTTTGATTTTTTTGTTTTTTGTTTTTTAATTTTGAGCTTTTTTTGTGCTAGGGTTCCCTCTTCTTTGATTTCATCCAAATTTCACAAATTAAAAAGTTGAGTCAATGAATTTGAAGAGAACATGTTGGTCAACTTTCATGTCCCATTTATATTCCAAATGGTCAACCTCTTGTAGTGTGGGAAAAGTCTTCCACAGGAGATGTAGAGGACAGTTGCAAGTTCAAAGAAGGCATCAATACAGACATGTGTGTTGTGCAGTAGGAGCAGAATTGTCCTCTTCTAGCTTTCAAGATGTTGGAGAGGATATTTCAAAGCAAACCTTGATTTGGAGGGCAATCAAGTTGCCCTTTTACTCTGTTGCTTTGGTCCCTCTCACTGTGAGCATAATGTGAACTATATAATATACCCTTTAAGATAGTTTGTTTAATTTAGTATACGTAATTAGCTAGATTACTGTCTGTTATAGGTTATAGTTTGCGAATTAGAACTTTTCATATTTATTTTTCATATGGAATCCATGTCATTTTAAGCAATGCACTAGTCTTATAGTTTTTGTTTTATATCATTGTTCTATATGTTTGAGAGAGTCTCTAATGTATTCCTTCCACAAATAGGTAGGCAGTGCAGCAGCTTATTTTCAGACTGGCATCTTCTCAGCTAAATGTTATTTTGTTCTCTTCGCTTCTTTAGTTCTTGTTATTACCTGGCTCAACTTAAGGTAAATTTTATTCCTATTTGAGGGATTGAGTGATTGAGTGAATAAAAAATACAAGTAAATAATTTTTCAAAACCAGGGAAACTCACTAGGTATAAATTAGTTTCTTAAATATGATGACAGTGCACTTCAGTGACAACTCCTTCACCATAACAACTTTTTAAGTAGTTTCTTATATGTGCCTATAGCAGCAATGATGTTTATGATTTTGACACTGGAGTTGACAAGAACAAAAAGGAATCAGTTGTAAACCTAGTTGGTAGGTTAGTTTCTCTCAGACTTGTCTTTGGTATTTGTCTATTTTCTTTTACTTCTGTGTTTGAAATAAAAAAAATAACTTCCAGATTACCTGTATGATCCATTGCTATTGCAGTGTCCACCATTTCGGTTAAGCTACCAGGGGGCCTTGTGCTTTGCAGCATTTGGTCCTTTTGCCACTACTGCTTTTTATTTGGTACAAGGCAGTGCAAGGTTATCTTAGTTACCTGATTACATAGTTATAAATATTTTATTGTTCATGGCTTGATTGTTGTTTTTGAATGATATTGGTAGTGTGATGAATCATTTCCCCTTGAGTGGAACTGTTCTTTCAGGTGGAAGGAGACAAAGAAGTTGGAAAAATATCACCTTTGGTAGATGCACTTTGATCTATTGAACATTTTTCTTATTTATGTTGATGTGAATCTACCTATTATTTATTTACCATTTCTCTTTGAGGTTAGACTTGGGACTAAAAAAGGAGCAGAGGTAGTGAAAGTGGCAGTCTTGATGCTCTTTTGGTTGCTTTTTGTCTAAGCAAGGTACTTCCTCTCACATGTATTGTATGTACTGAGACACACAACCAGCTTTATGCTTCTCATTTGTGTTTTCTTCCCTTCTTTGCTGGTATAGTTGCTATTCTGGACCATGCACTAATGATTTATTCTTTTGGTTATGGATATGGTTGTTCTGGTTCCTTTGTTCTAGTTCCTTTGTGCATTGACATTGATGGTATTTTTGCATTGTAGTATATAAGCTTGTTTGTAGTGATGAATTTTATTTGTGATAAATATTTTGTTTTAAACCCACTAGTCATTGAAATCTTCCTAATAGGTTTGTATATAAAGTAATTGTAAGGGCCACTACGTTACTTGCAATGTTAAGAATGTGGTTGGCCTAATCTAGGTATTGTTTCTCACATAGCTATGCTTCAGTTATTGAATTATGGATTTTTTTTAACTTGTCTTTTAATCGCGGTTTTCATAAAAACCGCGATTAAATGTATCATTTAACGTCGATTTTCATTAAAACCGCGATTAAAAGTTAATTTTTCGTTTTTTTCCAAGATTTTTATTCAAAGATATAACGTCGGTTTTCATTAAAACCGCGATTAAAAGTGACTTTTAACGCCGGTTTATTAATCGGCGTTAAATGTTCACAATTACAAAGCCGAAAGAATATACGCCGGATTGAAAATCGACGTAAAAAGTCGATTTTGACCGCGATTAAAGGTGTATTCTGCACTAGAGACAGGCTCTGATTAAGCATATAACAGTAAGTATGCATGAGTTAAAAGTGCTAAGAAACATCACATAACTTCACCAACAAGGTTTGATTACAACTTCAAATCATCTTAGCATAAAGTATTTAGCTCATGCTGAACAAAAACACAAAATAGCAGAAACAGGTGCTATAAAACAAATCCATGACACTTAAACTCTACAGTTCAGATGTCTACAAATAGAAGCAGAAAACATTACATGGAAGCCCTTAAAATCTGTCAAGATGAGAGAATACTTCATTCCAACAATGTCTTGTTGCTGCATTTCCTTGCTACGCTTGAGATTGGTTTAGTAGCTGTGTTTTCCAGCTTGTTTTTCTCATAAAAATGGTGTATGGAAGGGGTATGGAAATGAAGAATGATGGATGAAGGTGAGATGAGGTGAGATGGCTGCTCTCCAGAGGAATAAAGATGAATTCTGATTTAGGGCACAACCTCTGCATCAGCCTGGTTCCCTTTAGGGTTATTCCCCTTTAAATTCTCTCTCCTTATGGGCCCAAAAAGTGAAGTACTGTGAGAGAGAGTATCCTTGGCCCATACCCACTAAAGACAAGTTGTCCTAGCTAAAAATATCTACACAAACAGGCTGGGACCACACCTGGAGGGCAAGAATTCAGTATGCCAGCTTTGCAAATTAACGCAGTATCTTCAACTTGACTCATTTTCCAGCTCCTCTACTCAACAGTGATTTGGTGCCATAGCACCCATTTGGGATCTGACCATTATCTTAAAAATTTTGCACAGCTCCAAAACACATCAAAATGTTCACAAAAGCACCAAAGTGCTTCAAAACAGCTCCAAACATAGGAAAACACAATATTTACATATTTCTACCAACTAAATACTCTAAATTACTATTAGACTCACATGATTTAATGCCAAAAGAGCATAGATAACTCTTATTTGTAAGAGTTATCACTTTTACTACATTAACACCTCCAACACCAAGCAACCATCACTAATTATACATATAGTCATGTAAAAACACATGTTAATAACCCCAAATTAATTTTAAATATGAGAACTCTTAGTCAATCATTAAAATAACAATTAAAACATATGAATCTTGCTTCTTTATAAATTAAATAAAACTAGTAATCTTAGATCATGCTCGTACTAATAAATACACATAAAGCACAAACCTTTTGTTATTAAACATACACCATTTTACTAAAACATACTATTTATCAATTCTAAATTAATTCTAAACATAAGAACCCTTTATTCAATTGTCAAAATAACAACTTCATACAACAATTCATGTTATTAACAATCCAACTATCACTAATGATCTAAAGCTATCCTAAAACACATAAAGCATCAACCTTTTATTATTAAACATGCATTAATCTAATAAAACATGTTAGTCAATGATTCTAATTTAATTCTAGGCATAAGAACATCTAATGAATATTGAAAACAATAACTTTATGTTGCAAGTTATGCCATTAAACAATCCAACAATACCAATTATCCTAAATCATGCCTTTTCCAACAACAACACATAAAGCATCAACCTTTGCATAGTAACATACTTCAATCAACATAAACATGTTAATTAATAACACCTATAGCTCCTTGCCCATACAAGGGCCTTAATTAATTTAAAACAGAAATCATAGACATTCAAATCCATGCTCTTGCAAGGATTACACAACAACAACTTGCCCCGCAAGGCATAGGGATCATAGGGCACCCCTAACATATTATTTGAAGTCATAAGCCTCTTTACAAGAGATCATCCACCCCCATACCTTGGACATAAGTTGTAGCCTTCCAAAAGCGTCCTAGAAGATCCGGAATTGAGTTCTTTGCTAGTCCAAGCCTTGTGGTATCCAACAACTCCGAGTTCAACAATTAGAATAGAGAGAAAGGAACTCTAAGAGAGCAAAAACAATAGAACAGTGAGGGTCATGAATTTTGATTCATAAAAATAGAAAAGAAATCAAGAGGAATGAAGAGAATGTTCTTATGATTACAACCTCGAAGACGAGACTCAATTTGGTTGAGAAACGAGAGAGAAACGGCGAAAACGGTGACAACGGCAACAATAGAGCTCTAAGGAGTTCTAAGGTTTTTGAAGCTCTTAAATAATGTTTAAAATTAGGTTTTAGAGTCCTAATATGTCTAGGATTAGGTTTGAGTCGTGATTTAGGAGCCTTATCACGTTTGGAGACGAAACGGGGTGACTCGCTAATTTAAAAATACTGTTAGCAGGTGTGAATCGATTCATGATGGTGTGAATCGATTCACAATATTTGTTTTGGCCATAACGTGAGCTACACGTATCCGATTGAGACATTCTTGGTGGCGTTGGAAAGATAATAGAATTTAGTACAAAATCATGTTTCATAGTCCTTTCCTAAAACGGACTCTAACATGGTGTAAATTCTATTTTAAGTTGACTCAGGTGTTCCCAATTCTACACTTAAGCTGCATTGACTCGGGAGAGCATATCTAGAGTTGTAGGTATCGAAATTGAGTCAAACTGAGGTCAACTGAAAGGTAAGAGATAAAGCTATAACTTTCATGAAGACGCATAATTTCCATTCAGTCATTAAAGGGTTAGAAAATAGAGAATACGTTGACTGAATTGACTAAACATAATGATAGAGCTGAGTCTAGACACGTCCTTACGTAAATGGGTACTAAAGCACTTATTCAACACCCGAATAACACCAAATGGCCCTATAATTTCTAGCGTTTAGGCTTAAGCAATTCGAGGTGTTACAGCCTGCCTCAAATTCTGGGGTATGGTTTATGTAATATCCCAAATTTCCTAGTTGGGTAAATGGAATTACCCAATAAAATAGAAGAAAACCTATTAAAAGGGGATGAGCATTTTGGGGTAGTTAAAGAGGAAATGTTTTAGATTATGAGGAATTATTATAAGAATCTAAAGGTAGATGTAGTAAGTGAGGTGATTAGAATAGTAAGAAGAAGGTTGTTAATTAAAGGATGAGTGTGGTATGGGTGTTAAGGAGAAATGTGTGTATTTGTACCTTTGAGGCTTAAAGTTAAGGAGTTTATTAGAGATTGAAATGCGAATAGAAAGGCGATTAGAGTAGGAAAAGGGGGTGTGACTAGAAAAGGGAAGAAATAAAAATGAAAAAGAAATACGAAAAGAGAAGAATAAAGGAGAAGAGAGGAGGTGCCGTGAGAGGTAAAAAGAGAGAAAATAAAGAAAAAAGAGAGATTAATTGTCATTTATTAACGTCTGCATCTTATTATTATTTATCCAAGCAATAAAAAAATAATTATTCTTTATTTTTTGTTCAAATCATCACCCTTAATTTAAAATAGTATGCTTATTGAAAATCCTCTCTGTATCATTATTAAATGCATATAATATTCAAATCGTATTGTCCATAACATCTATAATATTAAAGGAATATTTTAAAAATCGCACTACCTTTTTTTTACGGAAAAATGGCACTGCTAATGACATTTAATATAAATAGAATCCTTTGATTTTGAAATACCTTTGCAAGATAAATAGAAGACTAGATTCCTATTCAAAATGTCTTCAAAAGGAATTATTTTTCCTACATTAAACACTCAATAAGTGATGATTCAAATTCAAATTCAAACTCCTTTGCTATGCATTCAGTTAATCTTTATATAAATGCACAATAATATAAAACTAATTTTAATAAATTAAAAGAGATGACAATCAAAATTAACTTGCAATCAATAATCAATAATCCACTATATTTCAGTATTTTGTTTGACTTTTAAATTTTAAATTTCAAGTTTTAATTTAACTAGTGCGTATACTCGTGCGATGCACAGACAAATTATATTTGTTGGGTAATATATTGGGTCTTATTTTAATAGATAAGATTATATTTAAAATATAAAAATGATGACAAAATAAAATTATTTACAATTCATTATTTTCATTATCATTGAAGCAAGTATTGAAAATAATATCTATTTATATATTCACTTATATAAATAAGTTGTTAAGTTATCGTCTATTTATATATTTTATTGTGTAGACTCGTGCATCACAAACGGAAAATTAATGCGCTTAATTTTATTTTATATTGGATTTGTAAGAATTTTTAAAAGTAAAAATCTTTAATTTAAAGATATAGTATCGAAAAGTAAATTTCTTTATATACCGACTTAATTACATGCATACATCCATTATGAAGATTGTTTAAACATAAAGATATAGTATCGAAATCTTAAGTTAAAACCCAATAAAATCTACCAATTAAGTAAATGAATAATATTTTAACCTGAAACCAATTTATTTATCCATGATATTTTTTTTATTTTGGACATATATATGTTAAGAACTGTGCATGTAAATAACAAGGAATTAATAAGGAATAATTCATATTTAGTAAAATTTTATTTTTGGAATTGCCAAATTCTTAGATAGATAAAAAATAAACTAAAAACACACACTAAATATACTTACAGTATATATGGTAGCCCGTGCTCTACACGGTATCTAACAAATCTTTACATGTTTGCCAAAAAAACTAACCTTCATAATTTTAGCACAAAAAAAGTTAAATATAGATTTCATAAAGTAAATTTTAGTAGCCATGCGTTATATTTTTATTAGTGATTTCCATATATCAAGCACTTCGCAACAAATATCAACATTTTGAAAAAAAAATCAAAGTGCTGACAATTTTTTTTTTAATAAAATAGTCACACAAATATAAGCTTCAATGTGCAAATATATGCAATACTTTGTATTGGCATCATTGATAAAATTAACTGATACCAAAAGCAATTGCTTTTATAGTTGAATAGAGTGAGAGAAAATTGTCTTTTATTATTATTATTATTATTATTATTATTATTATTATTATTATTATTATTATTACACTATATATTTACATTTTAATTGTAAAGAGAAAGACATAAATTCTTTTAAGTGAAGTGCTGCCTGTAAAAATGAAGTAAAATGATGTAACGTGGATTGACTGGTAAATTTGAAGTGTCGGCTGAATTGGATCATTATATTTTATTAATAATAATAATAATTAATAAAAGTCACATTAAATATTTTATTAATATAAATATTTTGTATCAACACCTAAGATGCCTAGGTTATTTAAGCCATTAAAATATATTTTTTAAAAGTAACACATAATTATGTTACAACAATGATAGTTAAATTGAGTGGTAAATAATAATTAAATAAAAATATACTAAAATATTTTAAATTTAAAAATTCAAAGTTCATTTAATAAAATGTGGTTTTTTGTTTTTATTTACTTACTATTATAAATATTGTTTTTAAATATGTATGTCAAGTTCAGTATATCCATATGAAAGCAAGAGTAGACAAAACCAACACCTGCATTCAAAAAAGTTTGGGTCCAATCCTAAAAGAAGCAAAAGCACAACCACGTGTGGGCAACGTATTAAAGAAAATATATCAATCGAACAAATATGGCATTAAATCTAATTGAATTAAATACTACTTATATGGTATGTGAATCATTGACATTAAGAGTTGAAGCGCACACTGAGTTTAGGCAAAGAAGCGAGATTTGATCAATTAACATGATTTTGATATAATTAACATAATAAATGTTTGGTAAAAAATAACTTCGTGTTTTTTTTTGTGGACAAATGATGCTTAGGCGAGACAAATTAGAGGAAAAACCTCCCCATAATTTATCAACTTTTATAGATAAGATGATGATAATAATAATAATAATTTGATTTTTTTTATACTTAGATAGTAATAATTTGATAAAAGTCAAGATTTGATGTGATATTTATAGAATGCTGAAATTTATACACATAGAAAATAGACAAGTTATTGAAAGAAAATATATTTATGGTTTCTTTTTTATTTTTAATTGGGGTGGTATAATAATAGCTAACTTAATAACAATAAGAAGTATATTAAATACAGACATGTATGTGAGATTTACTTTTCTTATCAAAGTTTAAAGTGTCTAAAGGCAATTGCACATTATCGCAATTCGTAATAAAGTGGAGTATATTTTGTAACGACCCGTTTTCGGACCACTGCAAAACTAAACTAAACCTGTATGCGATGCGTTTTAAAACGGTACTCTTGTGCCCTTTAGAAAAATGCGGTACTTTTTTTTTTAAACATCAGTAATTCCCGCAAGTGCACATCAGAGTAATTACAGCTTTCCGAAACATGGTGCAACTAGGACACAAGACTCAAATACGAATAAGACATACATGCATAATACATATATATATATATATATATATATATATATATATATATACACAAGTCGTACTAACAGTGTACGCAAAATACAGGGTAGTAAATGTACAAAGAAATACACCTATGGTATGACGACCCTTAAGAGAGCAATCATACCCTGGGGGTACTTCCGGCAGACTCCCACGCAGTCGCTCCAAAAGTGAGACCGCCTACCACCTCAGAACCAAAATAACACTGCCCGACTGGTCACGACACACGGAACATAAAAGTCATAAATACAGTCATCCCAAATATATACAACAGTCTACCGATAAAAAGAAAGCATAACGCAGCAGTCAACTAACACCACAGCTACAGGTAGCTACCCAAATCCTCTGACGGGTCCTCCTCCTCCTCCTCCTCCATCAGGTCCTCGCCTGTCAAGTCAATGAAGGGGGCCGCAGCTGGCACGTCCACAGGCACATCACTCGGGGTATACTCACCCGTCAGCCACTCCTCAGTCGATCTCGCTCCAATGCAATCCGCCTCGTGGCACACAGCACAAACGGGAGGGGAAGCCACAGGCGGTGTAGGGGTCCTAGCGGCGATAGGGAAGCCGGTACTCTGGGGATCTCGGGCAATGACGCCCTCGAAGTGGAAGCTCCTGCGGATCCTCGGCGTATCACGCTCTTGCGAGCGGTCCATCTCACTCTGGGTCCACGCCCTCTGCCTCGGCCTGCAAATCTGGTAGCAGTGCTCCTAGGAATGTCATGAGGTCCCTCTGGTGAAGAAGAAGAGGCTCTCATGGCCCTCTCGCGCTCGCTGGCACGCCACGCCTCCACCACCTGTCTCATCCGGATCGGGAAACTCACCGTACGTCGTGTCACATCCTGCCTCACAGCTACGCCATCCTCTCGTAGTGTCTGCACCACGTCCCCAGTGTATACCACACGGTGGGAGATGGGGTCGAACTCCATCGCCGCGGGTTGCTCCATATCAGGGAAGTCAAAGAAAATCTCCGGTGACGTCCTCATCGCCGGAATCCAAACGCCCTTCGCCATCGCCTGGGTAACCGTCATGAATTGAAGGCACTACCGGAAAGGGTCAACTTCTCAACATATCAAGATAATCAATGCATAAAGCAATAAGCAAACAACAATGTATATCATTCACAAAACGTGACTCAACTCTCTCACTCTAGACTCGACTCGACTCACTACTCATTTTCTCTCGACTCGACAATTATTAGGAAGCGACGCAGATCCATCAATCGACATACCGGTAGTAGCCTTGGGATCTTTCGCTTCTCCCTAGGTAAGCAGCCCCGGTTCCTACACTGCGACGCCTAGCTAATCTCCCGTAAACGAAGGGGACCTAGCACCCTCAGTTATCCGGGTCACAGCTCAAAAACGTCATGACGACTCACCTAGCTCTCTCACTCGATGAACAGTTCGCCGCTTACGATAGTCAAAGAGTGATACACAAGATTACTTGACCGCATATCAAATAAAGAGAGCATGCTTAACATGAAGAAACGCAATTCAACAATTTAAGCAATAAAGCAATCTGCATGAAGAAACGCAATTCAACAAGCAATACGACGGCAAAGATATGTTCAATCTCATATTAAATATTGCATAACTCAATCATATTACAACATCACATGCTTGACACGCAAATCAAGGAATCCATCCCTCTGCAACTCGATGGAATTAACAGAGAGGTACAAACAAGTGGGGGGTTGGGGCCAGAAGACCAACCGCACAATTTTTCACCCACAATGACTCAGAATATGTTCGACCGCACGACAAAATAAACGAAGGGGTTCGAAGACCCTAACGTCGAACTCGTAGAGTTCTCAGACTTCTTCGTATTTAAATAAGCATTTAAATAACAAAACAAGAACTTAAGCATATCTAAAAGTTGCCCTTACACAGGGACATAGAAATAAAATCCTAAAAATGTCTAGAAGTGCCCTTACCGAACTCCAAGCTACGCGTCCACGTGCTTCTCGATTTCCACACCGCACTGTCTCGGGTTACTCGAGCCTAACACATAAAACAACTTAGCGAAATTCTAAAAACTTAGTTCTACAATCTTAGGCACTCAAACTTAACCCTTTCCTAACTAAACCCTTTTACTAGAATTTAATTTAAAATACTAACATATGCCTGAAAGGCTTGTTTCAAAGAATAGTTTACCCATATAACTTAATTCGAAACAATAAATTACAAACTTGAAAAGTAACACATTAAACACAACTTAAGCACTTTCAAGTTCCAAAATCTTAACACCTATTCGTCAAGAATTCAAGCAAGTTAATAACTAAATTTCTTTTCAAAAATATCCCTAGGCCTCACAGCCTTTACCTTTTTCTTTTCCAAAATATTTGCAAAACTTTTCTTTCCATAACAATAGCCATTCCAAATCCACTTCAACATGTTACAAGTATTAAAACAACAACCCATATCTAAGACATACTCATGCTCTTTCAAAGCTTTGTTTCTAAAACAATTACTACAACAATGAAATACCATTTCCATAGCCTTTTCTTTCAAAAACATTTTATTTTCAAGACTAGTTCATAAAACTTTATAGGCCACTTACTCAAAATTAGTTCCAAGAATAAGAGTTCAATCAATTTGTCCAATTCCTAAAATCCTTTTAGTCATACCATAGGAATGCTAAAAATTAAAGAACACTTAATTCATGCCATCACCATGTCAAGAATTTAAAGAACAAGGGATCATTTCCTTACATGTTATTCTAACCTCCAAAAACCAAATTATGCATATAAAACACAAACTAACACTTAAGCTAATTCATGCAAATCTATTCCAACAACTTTAAAATCAACTTTAACATGCTATTCAACACTTATACACAAAATCAAACATCACATCCTCATGTTCTTCATGGTTCAAGAATAGGCAAGGTTCTAAAACTTTCATGTTACATATGCTTAATTTAAACTATAACTTAAATCAACATCAAACCACCTCCAATAACACACTTTGGGGAAATCAATTAGTTGATTCCACAAGGATCACATCATTTCCCCCCTTTCTCACCACTTAGGGTTTCGCCCTAAGGCTTTAAAGAAAGGATGGATGATGTCTCATCTCCTATTAATCATCAACCAACATCAAACAATCACACAAATCATCAATTAATTACAACTAAAACAACAATTCAACAAACACAAGGGGGGCTGTTTGGGGCACTGTTTTAGGGCTTGAATGGGGTGGAAAAATTCTGTTTTCATGCCCAAATAAATGCTAAGAATGATAGCTAACACAAAGAAGAACATAACCTAGCAAGGAATCAAGTATTGGAAGCAAAAATCAAGATGGAAAAAGGGGAAGAAAATCGCGACCAAAACAGAAAAATGGGGGAAAGAAAAACTGATTTTCCTTACTTTAGATGACGATGAGGATGAGGAACTAGATAGAGGAGAAGATTTGGAGCAACTTTGATGAAGAAAGTAAGACCAAAATCTCAAGGGTTTGGAAGTTGTTGGCTATGGAAACTTGAAACCCATTCTTTTTCTAGAGGTGGAAGAAGAAGGAGATGAATAGAGAAATGGGGGAGGGAGTCACGAGATTTGGGAGCTGAATGGGGGTCTCCAATTCTTTTATTCACTTAGCAATAAATAAACAATTAATTAGTAGTAATAAAAATAAGTAAAAGTGATAGTTTTTGAATTAAACCACACACTTAGTGACACCTAACTCACTTTATTAGATGCTAATCCCATCACTCACACTACTTATCTAATCTCATCTCTCTCAAGGTTACCCTCTAATCTAGAGTCTTAAAATTTAAAAGCACGGCGACGAGAAACCGAAAAGCCGATTAATTTCTCGCCGGAGAAAGCCCGGAAATTAATTCGCGAGAAATTAATTCTTCGCGTGATAATATTATTTCATAAATAATAAAAATAATATCAAACATACCAAAATAGTCACAACAAGTTATGATTTGATTTTCATCGAAATCGGGGCTCATTTTAAATTTTATTTACGGCAGAAACTGCCCGGCGATTTGAAACGCGCCGAAACTTCGTTAGAATTTTTTGACGTTCTTCAAACCATGAATCAATATAAAAATATTAATTCGTAATTATATTAGCTCTTGATTTAATTAAATCACTTACTTAGGGAACAATCAACTGCTTTATTAAAGCATAATTACGACAAAAATACAATATTGCCGCTAATTAACGTATCGTAAAAATACGCGTGTTACAATATTCCCCCTCTAAAAAAAGTTTCGTCCTCGAAATTGCAGATAAGTTACTTACCGTGAAAAAGTTCTGGATACTGATTCTTCATCTTCTCTTCCAGCTCCCACATTGCATCTCCAGTCTTCTGATCCCACACGACCTTGACAAGCTGGATCTCTTTGTTCCGTAGCTGCTTAGCTTTCCGATCAACGATCCTTGCTGGTGATGCTTCAAAAGATAGATCATCCATCAGTTGAATCATATCCGGTTCGATAACATGAGAAGGGTCGAAAATATATTTCGCATGGCGTGACGTGAAAGACGTCATGAATGTTTGACAAAAAGGGTGGCAAAGCAATCTGGTATGCCACGGGGCCAATACGACGAAGAATCTGGTAAGGTCCAATAAATTTGGGAGTAAGTTTCTTGGATTTGATCGCTCGACCAACTCCGGTGGTAGGGGTAACTCGAAGAAATACATGTTCTCCTTCTTCGAACTCTAACGGTCGGCGACCTCGATCTGCATAACTCTTCTGTCGGCTCTGAGACGCTCGCATCCTATCTCTGATCAAACGGATCTTCTCGATGGTCTGTTTGGATCATGTCCGGTCCCACAATGTAACTCTCGCCATCCTGGTACCAACAAAGAGGCGTCTGACACTTACGTCCATACAGTGCTTCGTAAGGTGCCATCCCAATGCTCGCATGAAAACTGTTGTTGTAGGTGAACTCCACCAGTGGTAAGACATCATCCCAACTTCCTTGATGATCTAACGTACATGCTCGTAGCAAATCTTCAAGCGATTGAATCGTTCTCTCAGTCTGACCGTCGGTTTGGGGGTGATATGCTGAGCTAAGCTTGAGTTTGGTTCCCATCGCTTCTTGTAGTTCTCCCCAAAAGTGAGACGTGAACTTCGGATCTCGGTCTGAAACAATGGAAGAAGGCACGCCGTGAAGTCGTACAATCTCTGCGATGTAGATCTCCGTTAGCCTCTCCACGTTGTATGTTGATCTTACTGGCAAGAAATGAGCGGATTTGGTCAATCGATCAATGACTACCCAAATCGAATCATTCTTCTTCTGCGTCTTCGGCAATCCTACAACGAAATCCATGGAAATGTTGTCCCACTTCCATCTTTGATACGTCGGCGGTTGTAGCATCCTGCCGTCATTTGGTGCTCCACTTTCGCTTCGACACGCCAAACACGGTTACATACTCGCCACTTGTTTCTTCATTTCGCCACCAAAAGTGCTTCTTCAAGTCTTGATACATCTTCGTAACTCCGGGATGAATACTCAATCTGCTCTTATGCGCCGTCAAGTATCAACTTCTTCAGCTCCGCTACGTTAGGCACACACACCCGTCCATTACATCTCAAAATGTTGTCTACTCCGATCTTGAAGTCTGTTGGCTTCCCTTGCGCTATCAGCTCTACCTTCTCTTGCGATGGCTTGTCATGAACTCTTTGGTCTCTAATCTCGTCCAACAATCCGTTAGAAATGGTGAGCATACCGAACTTCAGCTTCCCCGGTGAAACTTCCACGCTCAACTTCAAATCTCGAAACTTCTCGAGCATCTCCAACTCCTTGATCATCAATGCTGAAGCTAAAACGCTCTTTTTGCTCAATGCATCTGCTACTACGTTAGCCTTACCTGGATGGTATTCCAACGTGAAGTCGTAATCTATCAAAAATTCTGTCCATCTTCGCTGTCGCATGTTGAGCTCCTTCTGATTGAATAGGTGCTTCAAGCTCTTGTGGTCGCTGAAAACAGTGAACGTGCTCCCATAAAGGTAATGCCTCCAAATCTTCAGCGCAAAAACCACTGCGGCAAGCTCCAAATCGTGAGTAGGGTAGTTCCTCTCGTGAATCTTGAGCTGTCTTGAAGCATACGCTACAATTTTTCGGTGTTGCATCAGCACGCATCCCAATCCTTGGTGTGACGCATCGCAATAAACCTCATAAGGTTCTTCTGGTTGGGGCAAAATCAACCGGTCTTTGTTGTTAAGAGCTCCTTCAACTTCTGAAAACTGGATTCGCACTCTTCAGTCCAAGCAAAAGGCTGGTCCTTCCTCGTAAGTCGTGTAAGTGGCGCGACAATCTTTGAGAATCCCTTGATAAATCTTCGGTAATAGCCTGCTAAGCCTACAAAACTTCTGATATCGATGGCCGTCTTGATTTGTTCCCACGCTAAAAGCAACCGACCTTATTTGGATCCACTGCTATTCCGTTCTGAGTGATGACATGTCCGAGAAAGTTCACTTCCTCAAGCCAGAATTCACACTTGGATAAGTTCGCATAAAGTTGTTTCTCACGCAATATCTGCAGTACTCGGCGTAGGTGCTCTTCGTGCTCTTCTCTGCTCTTTGAGTAGATCAAGATGTCGTCGATGAACACTACTACAAACTGATCCAGAAACGAGTGGAAAATCCTGTTCATGTAATCCATAAACACTGCTGGCGCATTCGTCACTCCAAACGGCATCACCAAGTACTCGTAATGACCGTCTCTGGTCCTGAAAGTGGTCTTGGGAATATCCTCTTCCTTCATTTGTATCTGATGGTAGCCTGACTTCAAGTCAATCTTTGAAAATATCACAGCTCCACGAAGTTGATCCATCAAGTCGTCGATACGCGGTAAAGGATACCGGCTCTTCACAGTAGCCTTGTTGAGTTGACGATAGTCCACGCATAATCTGGATCGTCCATCCTTCTTCTTGACCAATAACACTGGTGCTCCCCATGGCGACACGCTCGGTCGTATGAACTGTTTTGACTCCAAATGCTCAATCTGAGATTTCAGCTCCTTCATCTCGGCTGGAGACATCCTGTAGGGCGCTATTGAAATAGGTCCTGTCCCTGGAATCAAGTCGATGGAAAACTCGATTTCTCTCACCGGTGGTAACCCCGGTACATCTTCTGGAAAAACGTCCGCAAAGTCACACACCACAGGAACATTCTTCACTTCGATTTCCTGGGAAACTTCTGAACTAGCCAGGTACATGTATTCCCTAGCTCCCTCTAATAAGGAGACTCCGATATGCTCGGCAGAAAGGTAGTTAGAGACTCCAAGGTCTGGAAAAATTACGGTTTTACGGGCACAGTCCAAGAGGACATGGTGGTGTGACAACCAATCCATCCCGAGAATGACATCTAAACCCTTAAGAGGTAAACAGACCAAATTGACCACAAATCTTCCACCCTGAATGACCACTACACAATTTAGACATGCCGTGTTGGTAACCAAGGTTTTAGCTGCTGGGGTTGTAACTACCAATTTGAACGGTAAAGCAGTCACAGACAATTTTAGACGATCTACGCAATCAGAGGAAATAAATGAATGGGTCGCACCCGAATCAATAAGGACGGATAAGGATTTACCCTCAATCTCACATTCACCCTGGATCAGATCATCAGATTGTTCTGCTTCCTCGCCACTCATACAGAAGACCCTGCCTTTAGTTACCTGGCGCTTCCCTTTTGCCTTCGCCGCATGCATCGCCAGTTCAGCTTTGGGTGTTGGACAGTCCTTGGCAAAATGCCCTGGCTTCTTGCAGTTGAAGCATATATCCTCCTTCTGAGTACAGTTACTCGCATAATGTCCTGACCTTCCACAACGAAAGCAAATCACCTCAACGCCAGTCTGACTTCCGCTCCTCGCGCCCTGGGTCATCGGACGATATTGTCCCCTGTTGTTGTTCCCCTGGGGTCGGCTGTAAGGTTTCTTAAGCTGCTTTCCTTTCCGTGCAAATCTCTGTCCCGTGCTCTGGGGTCTCATTGGTCCACCTGGGCTAGTCTTCTTCTTGTGGCTTCTTACTCTTTCTATTTCAACACAGCGATCAATCAGCTCTTGGAGGTTTCTAATCCTCAACGATACCACTGACTTCTGGATATCAAATCTCAGACCTCTCTGAAATCTTTCGCTTAGCCAGCTCTGATCGACTCGGTTACGGAACGGACTGAAATACCTAGCCAGTGACTCAAACTTACGCATACTCGACCTTTGTCATCTTTGCCTTCTTTGTAGTCGAAGAAACTCTTGTTCCTTCTCAGCTCGTGCAGTATCTGGGAAGTACTTGTCTAAGAACCTTCCACGGAAAAGCTCTCAGGTTATCTCTTGACGTTCTGCTGTCAGTGCCTGCTTCACTCCTTTCCACCAATATTCTGCATCTCCCAGTAGCAGGTAGGTGGCGTAGTCCACCTTCACATTGTTTGGGCAGTGAAGTGCCTCGAAGATCTTCTCGATCTCTTGCATCCAAAGGTCAGCTTTGTCTGGATTTGGCTCACCATAGAACTTCGGTGGGTCGTGCTTCCGAAAGTCCGCCAATCCTCTCGCTTCAGCATTCCGCTCTGCTCGTTGTTGTTGCTGTAAATTCTGCTGGGTCAATGCTGCCGTCTGTTGGGCCATTGCATTAGACTGTTGAGTTGTAGCAGCTGATTGTTGAGCCATGGCTGCCGCCATCTCTGTCATAGCTTGAATCGCTCGATCCATATTGGCGTTCTCAGGTACAGCCGTCGTATCCCTACGAGGTGGCATTAGATTCCACGAAGTTCAAAACCTGTCAGAATCTCACAACAAGGATGTGTTAAGACACACTGCTTCAATCAAGAAACAATTCAAACAATTTTTCAAGCAATGATTGCTTCACTTAATCAAACAGCAATCAATACAGTACAACTATGTACCCGACACACATATCCCGACACAGTGACTACCCCACTTTATGCACGGCCAAACCGAACTGCTCTGATACCACCATTGTAACGACCCGTTTCCGGACCGCTACAAAGCTAAACTAAACCTGTATGCGATGCATTTTAAAACGGTACTCTTGTGCCCTTTAGAAAAATGCGGTACTTTTTTTTTTAAAAAACATCAGTAATTCCCGCAAGTGCACATCAGAGTAATTACAGCTTTCTGAAACATGATGCAACTAGGACACAAGACTCAAATACGAATAAGACATACAGGGTAGTAAATGTACAAAGAAATACTCCTATGGTATGACGACCCTTAAGAGAGCAATCATACCCTGGGGGTACTTCCGGCAGACACCCACGCAGGGTGCTGCTCCAAAAGTGTGACCGCTACCACCCTCAGAACCAAAATAACACTGCCCGACCGTCACGACACACCTGAACATAAAAGTCATAAATACAGTCATCCCAAATATATACAACAGTCTACCGACAAAAAGAAAGCATAACGCAGCAGTCGACTAACACCACAGCTACAGGTAGCTACCCAAATCCTCTGACGGGTCCTCCTCCTCCTCCTCCTCCATCAGGTCCTCGCCTGTCAAGTCAATGAAGGGGGCCGTAGCTGGCACATCCATAGGCACATCACTCGGGGTATACTCACCCGTCAGCCACTCCTCAGTCGATCTCGCTCCAATGCAATCCGCCTCGTGGCACACAGCACAAACGGGAGGGGAAGCCACAGGCGGTGTAGGGGTCCTAGCGACAATAGGGGAAACCGGTACTACAGGGGATCTCGGAACAGCAGCCGCCCTCGAAGTGGAAGCTCCTGTGGATCCTCGGCGTATCACGCTCTTGCGAGCGGTCCATCTCACTCTGGGTCTACGCCCTCTGCCTCGGCCTGCAAATCTGGTAGCAGTGCTCCTAGGAATGTCATGAGGTCCCTCTGGTGAAGAAGAAGAGGCTCTCATGGCCCTCTCGCGCTCGCTGGCACGCCACGCCTCCACCACCTGTCTCATCCGGATCGGGAAACTCACCGTACGTCGTGTCACATTCTGCCTCATAGCTACGCCATCCTCTCGTAGTGTCTGCAACACGTCCCCAGTGTATACCACACGGCGGGAGATGGGGTCGAACTCCATCGCCGCGGGTTGCTCCATATCAGGGAAGTCAAAGAAAATCTCTGGTGACGTCCTCATCGCCGGAATCCAAACGCCCTTCGCCATCGCCTGGGTAACCGTCATGAATGGAAGGCACCACGGGAAAGGGTCAACTTCTCAACATATCAAGATAATCAATGCATAAAGCAATAAGCAAACAATAATGTATATCATTCACAGAACGTGACTCAACTCTCTCACTCTAGACTCGACTCACTACTCATTTTCTCTCGACTCGACAATTATTCCGGAAAGCAGACGCAGATCCATCAACTGACATACCAGCCGTAACCTTGGGATCTTTCGCTTCTCCCTAGGTAAGCAGCCCCGGTTCCTACGCTACGACGCCTAGCTAATCTCCCGTAAACGAAGGGGACCTAGCACCCTCAGTTATCCGGGTCACAGCTCAAAAACGTCACGGCGACTCGCCTAGCTTTCTCACTCGATGAACAGTTCGCCGCTTACGATAGTCAAAGAGTGATACACAAGATTACTTGACCGCATATCAAATAAAGAGAGCATGCTTAACATGAAGAAACACAATTCAACAATTTAAGCAATAAAGCAATCTGCATGAAGAAACGCAATTCAACAAGCAATACGCAGTTCGCAGCATATGTTCAATCTCATATTAAATATTGCATAACTCAATCATATTACAACATCACATGCATGACACGCAAATCAATGAATCCATCCCTCTGCAACTCGATGGAATTAACAGAGAGGTACAAACAAGTGGGGGGTTGGGGCCAGAAGACCAACCGCACAATTTTTCACCCATAATGACTCAGAATATGTTCGACCGCACGACAAAATAAATGAAGGGGTTCGAAGACCCTAACTTCGAACTCGTAGAGTTCTCAGACTTCTTCGTATTTAAATAAGCATTTAAATAACAAAACAAGAACTTAAGCATATCTAAAAGTTGCCCTTACACAGGGACATAGAAATAAAATCCTAAAAATGTCTAGAAGTGCCCTTATCGAACTCCAAGCTACGTGTCCACGTGCTTCTCGATTTCCACACCGCACTGTCTCGGGTTACTCGAGCCTAACACATAAAACAACTTAGCGAAATTCTAAAAACTTAGTTCTACAATCTTAGGCACTCAAACTTAACCCTTTCCTAACTAATCCCTTTTACTAGAATTTAATTGAAAATACTAACATATGCCTGAAAGGCTTGTTTCAAAGAATAGTTTACCCATATAACTTAATTCGAAACAATAAATTACAAACTTGAAAAGTAACACAATAAACACAACTTAAGCACTTTCAAGTTCCAAAATCTTAACACCTATTCGTCAAGAATTCAAGCAAGTTAATAACTAAATTTCTTTTCAAAAATATCCCTAGGCCTCACAGCCTTTACCTTTTTCTTTTCCAAAATATTTGCAAAACTTTTCTTTCCATAACAATAGCCATTCCAAATCCACTTCAACATGTTACAAGTATTAAAACAACAACCCATATCTAAGACATACTCATGCTCTTTCAAAGCTTTGTTTCTAAAACAATTACTACAACAATGAAATACCATTTCCATAGCCTTTTCTTTCAAAAACAATTTATTTTCAAGACTAGTTCATAAAGCTTTATAGGCCACTTACTCAAAATTAGTTCCAAGAATAAGAGTTCAATCAATTTGTCTAATTCCAAAAATCCTTTTAGTCATACCATAGGAATGCTAAAAATTAAAGAACACTTAATTCATGCCATCACCATGTCAAGAATTTAAAGAACAAGGGATCATTTCCTTACATGTTATTCTAACCTCCAAAAACCAAATTATGCATAAAACACAAACTAACACTTAAGTTAATTCATGCAAATTTATTCCAACAACTTTAAAATCAACTTTAACATGCTATTCAACACTTATACACAAAATTAAACATCACATCCTCATGTTCTTCATGGTTCAAGAATAGGCAAGGTTCTAAAACTTTCATGTTACATATGCTTAATTTAAACTATAACTTAAATCAACATCAAACCACCTCCAATAACAAACTTTAGGGAAATCAATTAGTTGATTCCACAAGGATCACATCATTTCCCCCCTTTCTCACCACTTAGGGTTTCGCCCTAAGGCTTTAAAGAAAGGATGGATGATGTCTCATCTCCTATTAATCATCAACCAACATCAAACAACCACACAAATCATCAATTAATTACAACTAAAACAACAATTCAACAAACACAAGGGGGGCTGTTTGGGGCGCTGTTTTAGGGCTTGAATGGGGTGGAAAAATTCTGTTTTCATGCCCAAATAAATGCTAAGAATGATAGCTAACACAAAGAAGAACATAACCTAGCAAGGAATCAAGTATTGGAAGCAAAAATCAAGATGGAAAAAGGGGAAGAAAATCGCGACCAAAACAGAAAAATGGGGGAAAGAAAAACTGATTTTCCTTACTTTAGATGATGATGAGGATGAGGAACTAGATAGAGGAGAAGATTTGGAGCAACTTTGATGAAGAAAGTAAGACCAAAATCTCAAGGGTTTGGAAGTTGTTGGCTATGGAAACTTGAAACCCATTCTTTCTCTAGAGGTGGAAGAAGGAGATGAATAGAGAAATGGTGGAGGGAGTCACGAGATTTGGGAGCTGAATGGGGGTCTCCAATTCTGTTATTCACTTAGCAATAAATAAACAATTAATTAGTAGTAATAAAAATAAGTAAAAGTGATAGTTTTTGAATTAAACCACACACTTAGTGACACCTAACTCACTTTATTAGATGTTAATCCCATCACTCACACTACTCATCTAATCTCACCTCTCTCAAGGTTACCCTCTAATCTAGAGTCTAAAAATCTAAAAGCACGGCGACGAGAAACCGAAAAGCCGATTAATTTCTCGCTGGAGAAAGCCCGGAAATTAATTCGCGAGAAATTAATTCTCCGCGTGATAATATTATTTCATAAATAATAAAAATAATATCAAACATACAAAAATAGTCACAACAAGTTACGATTCGATTTTCATCGAAATGGGGGCTCATTTTAAATTTTATTTACGGCAGAAACTGCCCGGCGATTTGAAACGCGCCGAAACTTCGTTAGAATTTTTCGACGATCTTCAAACCGTGAATCAATATAAAAATATTAATTCATAATTATATTAGCTCTTGATTTAATTAAATCACTTACTTAGGGAACAAGCAACTGCTTTATTAAAGCACAATTACGAGAAAAATACAATATTACCGCTAATTAACGTATCGTAAAAATACGCGTGTTACATATTTAGACTCCGAATATCGAACTCACAAGGAATGCGCGAATATTAACGTAATAGAGATCCTTAGTTATTCAGACTAATGAAGGTAGTGATTTTGAAAGCAAAGACGATCAATTCAGAAATAATAGGAATAAAGCAAATTCGCAAGAACGAGATAAATTAATTTTAGAAAGCCTAGGGGAACCAGGTTCACTAATACTTAGTCCTTGAATTCACTAGTTAATTACTATGAGTCATATTATCTATTCAAAAGCTAATCTCCTAATCTGTTGTTATTAAAATCCAATGGTCATGCAATATTAATAATCTTCTTCCTAGCTATTACCTCTAATAATCATGCAAGGCAATTAGTAAAAGGAACATTAAGTAATAGTGAGATTGTTAATCCAATAATTGATTAGAAACAAGCAATTATCCTTGATCTGACATGTAATTAGCGAGTTCAATTATTCCTAGAGTCCAAGAGTCCAAAAGTCCTTTCAAAGGGGGTTAGAATGCTTATTTATAGGCTCTCCTGCGTAGTAAGTCAAACTGACTTCAAATCAGTGCAATCTGAAACTAGGTACGGCCGCAATGACTTTATTCACGGCCGTGCTACACTTTAGTTTTTATGCTGGCTCGTACTTCTGCACTGGGTGCAACCTGACTGCTTTGAGTACGGTCGTACTGCCTTTGGTACGGCCATACTGGACTTTTTCTTCAATGCCAGACTATACTGACCATGAGATACGCCCTTACTGCTGTGCGTAATTAGGTACGACTGTACATGGTACTATATAAGGCCGTAATGACTGTCTAGAATCACAAAAATACTCAAATATTGCCAATTTTAGCTCTGTTTACGCCTTTTTTTTTTACTTCAAGTGTTGTCTTTGTGATAATTCTGCAAAATGAGACATAAATGAATACTTTTATACTTTAAATAGTACAAAATGATATGATTAATTGCTCAAAACATCCCATAAAAATAGACAAAATTGGAGTTTATCACGCAGCACCTATAAAGTTGCGACATCTTAGAATTCGCCTGTAATTATGTATGAATTAATTCTAACATGGAAAATATTATTAGATATGTGATATTAATTCAATTCAAATCATATATTATTGGTGTGGGTTTGAATTCAAAATTAATACCGATACAAAGTAGTAATAAATAGGTATAATTAAATACACAATCAAGATTTGAAAAATTAAATTAAACAACCCAGTGAATGATGCTAATTGAAATAATATCTATTTTGATAATTAATATTTTTTAAAGTGCTAATTATTATTTTTTTTTCTAAAAAGAAGTTAATAGGTTAATGGAAAATAAAATAGATTACTAATATAATACCAAATCCCATAAAAAACCTCAATCTATAATATTAAGTAGCATTTGATCGGTTAAATTGTACTTTTAGTCTCTTATATTTATTTTAGGTTTTAGTTTAGTCCCTTATATATTATTTGTTCTGAATTGACCCCTTATGTATAAATATTACACAAATGTGGTCTATCTGTTTCGAAGTGGTCATTTATGTTATAAATAGGCTTAAATATGAATTTATTCCCTCAAAATATCCTAATATTCGAATTTGATATCTTTTGAAAACATACTTTCGTTAGTTCCTCTCCGTGATTTGTCTGTTAAATATCCTACGTGTCCCTCCTTATATTTGTATGATTTTAGTCACTTAAATTTCTTAATATTCGGATTCGGTCAAAAAAAAACGTAACTATTTAGTCTCTATCTTTTGGAAATGTACTTCCGTTAGTCCAGCTACCCGCATTCCTACTTTGCCTACTAGGCCGCTCCTCGAGGCCTCAGTCTTTCCTCATCCTCGAGGATTACCCACTAAGAGCTTTTTGATGTGCAGGATCCTCAATCAAGACAAGTGCAGAGCATACATACTCCGTAGAGAAAATTCCTAGAGAGAAAAGAGGATTTGGTGCAAGAAATGAAGAGAGGGTGAACGCCTATTTATAGGCATTTTTTGGTACCATCGTTCTGCGATGGTACCCTTCACAAACCTCATCGCTCCACGACGGTACTTCCACCTTTACACGTGTTGAAGAAGTAATGGATGCTAATTTGAGGGACCATTGCTCAGGTACCATCGCTTAGCAGAAAAATCTAGTTTAGGGTTTCTAGATCATTCATCGGCTTTATGGGCCCCACTTAAGCCCATTTTATCCCTAATTAAGTTTTTTAACTCTTGTTTATCACCTAATCGCCTACCTAGTTACGTTTCCAATGTCAACTTGAGGTTATCAGAAATTTGAGATGTTATAAACACAGGGAATAATAATTAGACAATAGGTCGCTAATAATATTAATTGTAAACTAATTACAATAATAATATTAACCGATTACATGAAAAACAGAGAGTATAAGGAAAAAAAAGAAAAAGAAAAAGAAAAACAGAGAGTATAGTGTCTTATAAGGCCTAGGTAACTTAAGTATATGTCATATGCGACACCCTCTACCCTGTCGTACAAGAAATGCATAGAAATGTATGCGAATAAGATAAAAATATGGTTTTATAAAAATCTTTCACGGAATAGAAGTTTCACATCATCATAACTCATTTGCGGAATTAAAACAATTGCGGAATTAAAACCCAACAACCCGATGTCACATGTCTCAGAGCTCGACCCCTTGTTTTACATCGGTAAATAATATCAATATAATACATAAATAACTCCTAAGCTAAGGAAAAGCACATAGTCTTAGTCTACTCCTCAGCGTCCACGTCCACGTCATCATTTGCAAACTCATCATTTACTCGCACACAGGGTGCACAAGTAGCCACAAAACACAGAGGGGTGAAGAATCATACTTAGGTGAAAAGATAACGGCAAAGCTCAAATATAACATGCTGCAAATACAACAACACATATACAACATCAAACAAACGATACACTAGTCAAACCACGGTCCTACGTTGGCAACTAGCTAACGTGAACAAACAACTACAACTACTACTACGCAACTTCAGGATCCTTTTCCTTGTCCAGGTGAGCGAATGCGAGCATCCTCAACATCCGTATATGATGCCATAAAGCCATGGGATCCCCCCGTCAGTAAAACATCGACGAGTGCCACCATAGTAACACTTTTCAAACGGCGTTCAAATTAGCCATGCGATCCCCCCATCAGTAAACATCGACGAGTGCCATCATAGTAACCTAATGTTCTTTAAACCAATACCAATGAGCCATGGGATCCCCCCGTCAGTAAACGTCGATGAGTGTCGTCATAGTAACTCGAAGTCTACACTTGAACGCCTAACGAACAACGGAGTCTAACGAGAGATGCGGTCCCCCAAGCAGTGAAACGTCGCTGAGTGCCATCATAGTAACTCATCATCTTCGAATCAATACTTACGAGCCATGGGGTCCCCTCTATCAGTGAAGCGTCGATGAGTGCAATCATAGAAGCCCGAATGCAAGTAGTGAAATCTACTGCGTCAAAAACTAGCGACGAGTCATATAAACACACAGTATCCAACAAATACTGTTGGATACCAATCCACCAGTTGCTCACAAACTCGTGACCAATAAACAACAATCAACAAGACAATTAAACATACACAATACTTGGACGCAACCCGCGACCAACATCAATCATGGGGTTACTAACCGGTAACCCCTTCAAACAAGTCAAACATTCGACATTCATCATTCAATAAGCTTAGGTGGTTACTATCCTTAACCAACCCTTACAAGTCTTTTAAACATCATTTTATCAATAAACAAGGGTATGAATCGAGTCATGAGCCCTATGAATCAATTCAGGGTCAAAATCACATTCTGTGAATCGAATTACACAACTGTGAATCGATCCACAGCTTCAATTCACAGAATCTGAAACACTATAGGTGTTAATTGATTCATACAGGTATGAATTGATTCACAGAACCTGCCGAAGTGCAGTAACACTATTTTTCTACACTTAGCGCATTGCGGACTCATCATAAGTGGTCCCACATCCAATCCAAGGTCAGGGGCAATTACTAAATTGTTCCTAACATCTCTAATATTTGATCTTAGATTCAAATCTTGAACTTAAACCTTTACATTCAATTTTTTATTCAATAACCAAGTTTTATCTGTTGGAATCAAGTGGATTCAGAAATAACGACCCTTAATTGTTTTGATGATAACAAAGAATGAAAAGAACAATTTATCCTCTGATGTGTCTGTTAGTGTGCAGAACTTAGTGAGTAAGTCACTATTTATCAGATGGAACAGCCTCAGAAAGTTGTGCCTCTGTGCGTATTTCACCCTCTGGTCCATTCCTCTGAATCTGGCATTGATCATCTGGTAAGAGCTGATGACATCAGCATCTTATAGCCATGCTCTAAAGACCAAGCTCTGGTAGTTAACGCTCTGGTAAGAAGCTTTGATAGTCAACCCTCTAGTAGACCATGCTCTAGTAAGACCAAGCATGCTCTGGCAGTAGTATACTCTTAAGTGTAATCAGTTGATTATAGTGGAGAAATCCTTTAGTATAGTAAAGGGACCAGACGCAGCTATCAGGTAATAGTGAACTAGTATAAATTACTGTGTCCTACTCTTTCTCTTCTTTTTACTTATTCTCATTGTCATTTTTGTTAAAGAGTTGTTTTTGAAAAGGTTTTCAAAAACACATAAGTATTTCGAAAAGATTTCTAAAACCCAATTCAAACCTCCTCTTTCTTGTGTTTTTGTCACATTCATTATCCCCTCCCTATTTTTAGGCTTCCTTAATTCATGGTTCTATTTTTAAATCTTTTCAAATTACTTATCACATGCTAACATCAATGTCTATACCATTCCTTTAATCTAGTTTAGGTCCCTTATCCAACTTTCAACCATTTTACAATCTATCAAGATTTGACATCTATCCAATACTTTAAGCATCTCTAGAGTTCAAGACATAACTAACCATATCATAACACTCTTATATTCAATTTGAAACATATAACTATCTCCCAATCAATGACTACATTATATTAGCCTTACTAGTATACAACTTGATTTACACCAATTGATCCTAATCATGCATATATTAACAACAACAATTCCACCATCAATAATACAACATCAATCATGCTTCCATAGACTAAATCATGTTATTTAACAACTCCAAATTGGTCTTAGACATAATAACACTTAATCAATTATTAAAACAATAACTTCATGCCACTATTCATGTTCCTAAACAATCCAAATAACACTAAGGATCCAAAGTCATACCAAAACACATAAAGCACCAACCTTTCATTATTAGACATGCATCAATTTACTAAGACATGTTAATTACTAATTCTAATTTAATTCTAAGTGTAATGAAACTTAGCTAATAAATGTTAACACACCAAATTGTCTACTTTTATAGGCCATTTTTAGTACTTAATTATATCATTTTGTGCTATTTAAAGTATAAAAGTACTTACTTATGCCCTATTTTGCAGAAATATCACAAAGACACCACTCAGAGCAATAGATGCAAGAATGGATTTAAAACTCGCAAGTTTTGGAGATTTTTAGCACCTCTGTACGAGCGGTACAACTTGACATTCAGTCAGTATGGCCATACCTATGCAAGAGAAGTAGTAGGGGCGTACCCCCTTGGTCAGTATAACTTGGCTCCGATGAGAAAGTTCAGTACGGCTGTACCAAAGGAAGTACAGCTGTACATAATTATTGTCAGGGAGTGCAGAGTGCACAAGTACGGGTCAGCGTCATAAAGTCTGGTATGGCTGTGTATATATGTTGTACGGCCGTACCCCGGCCCAGAATATGCAGATTTGAAGCCAGATGACCTAATTCGCATCCCAGCCTATAAATAGGCAATCTTAGCCTAGACTTAGAACTTTTTGACGAATTTCTGATTCTCAACCCCCTTTTTGAGAGTTTCTCACAATTCCCTTGCTTTTCCATTGATCTTTGATTCCTTGGAGTTTCTTACCAATCCCGTGTTGCTGCTGGAGCTCGTGAGGACGTGAAAAACGTGCTTAAGGACCATCGTCATACCGAAAGGGTGTCCCGGCTTAGACTTATACATTTTATTATGGATTTCTATGGCTTTATGTATGAATTTATGTTATTATCATTTGACATGAGTAGCTAAATCCATCGCTAGGGGGTGATGGGGGATCCCTTACTATGCTTTTGATATTTATCTAATTCGTTTTATGAGTTTCTATTATTTTGATTGATTATTTTATCCCTAGCATGATTAATCCTATAAGGCCTGATCAACCTTTAACTAGTTGACTTAATTGGTGGCGGTCGTACCACAGTTAGTTAATAGATCTTTAGGAATAAAAGAACTCGCGTTTTATGCCGGATCAAGGATAATTGCTTGTTTCTAATTAGTTATTAGATTAAAAAACTCACCTTTGCTTAATGCTCTATCCTTTAATTGCTTTGCATGATCAAACTGGGTAGGTATTAGGAAGAAGTCTATTGACATTACATGATCAAACGGTGTTAGTAATTTTAGAGTGAGTTATTAGCTTTCAATCGGGAAATAGATTTCATAATAATTAATTAGTAAATTTAGGAGCTAAGTATTGGTGAACCCAGTTCCCCTAGGCCTTCCATAATAGTCTTAACTCGTTCTTGCGCATCATTTAAAGTACTATTCTATTTAAGTGACAATTCTTGCAATTCTCTATTTATAACCTTCGTTAGCCTAAATAATATAGATCGTCTTTATTACATTGGTACTCGCGTATTTCCTATGGGTTCAACATTTGGTGTCTTAAATATACTCCACTTTTATTACGAGTGACGATCAGTTACACTTACCTGAGCCGCAACAAGTTTTTGGCGCCGTTATCGGGGAGTGTTTTAGCGATATTGATTGAACGAGATTCTAGTTACTTTTGGCATTTTATTTTGTTTATTTGTATTTTTGTTTATTTTATTTTATTTTTCTAAGTACACTCTAATTTGGTTTCCTTTAGTGTATGCAGACAAGATCTCAACATCCTGAATTGATATTTGATCTAGAAATCGAAAGAACTTCATTTATTGAGAAGACAGCCGCTAGCAATGGAGAACGAACTTATGTTGAACGAGTTCTTCACTCCAACTATGGATGTGGCAGACAGCGTCAACTATCTGACAATTGAGGTCACTAATTTCGAACTAAAGCAGCACTGATTTCAATGGTGTTCGCAGTACAATTCTCTAGCTTACCTTCTAAAGACCCAAATGCTCATCTCAAAAGATTCCAGAAGGTTGATGCTGTCAAGTGTCAAGGTGTGACACCGAAGGCCATCAAGTTAAGGTTGTTCTCATTTTCATTATAGGGGAAGGCATAATTATGGTTGGATTCACTTCCACCAAATTCTATTACCACCTAGGAGGACCTGAAAACTAAGTTTATGAACTAAGTTTAAGAGCTGACAAATCTGGGTTCGCTCAAAATGAAGGAGAATCAATGCATGAGGCATGGGAGCAATTTCAAGATCTACTTAGGAGCTGCCCTCATCATGGTTTTACCAAATGGTAGCTAGTTCAAATTATGTACAATGGTTTCACAATGCAAACTAGAGGTGCTGTTGATGCTGCTTGTGGGGGATCTTTCGAAAAGAAGACACCCATTGAGGCTTATGAAATAATGACTGAAATGGCTCAGAATAATGCTCTGTGGTCAGCAGAAGAAAAAAAGACAAATCGAAAGGAAAACCCAGCAGGCAGGAATTTATAAGGTGGATTCAAACATAGCCGTCAAAGCAAAATTGGAGGCAATGACCAAGAAGATAGAGACTCTAATGGCAACACAGACTCAGCCTAATGTAATAGCAACTAATAATGACTGGGGATGCATGGCAATTGAGAGCCAATTGGAAGAAGTCAATGTTGTAGGCCAAAGGGATTTTGATCCAAAGACCGAAATGCAAGAAGCCATGCTGAAGTTTATGCAAAGACACAGACATCCGTGTATGGGAGTTTTAGCCGGTTTCATGGAAAAAACTGAAGAAAGGCTCAATGCTATTGAAACCAAGACAACTAGAGCTTCCTGTAATTTCTGTGGAGTAACCAGTCATGATTCTAAAGATTGCACCGAAAAGGTGAACTTTATTGGAAATAAGCCATAGAATGACCCCCACTCCAACACTAATAATCCCGGATAGAGGAACCACCCCAATTTCTCATGGGGAGGCCAACAGAAATCACAAAGCCAGAATCAGAATACTTACAAGCCTCCACATTTACAGAACCGTGCTCAAAGTGATTGAGGTCCTGGTTGGAATGACTTTAACAACTTTGTGGGACAAGTGGATGAGAGGTTCAAAACTATAGAAAAATTATTAGGCTCCACTTCGGAAGACCAAAAATCAATAAAAGACCACGTCTCAACCTTGGTAAATTTAATGATTCAAAGGGAAAAGGGAGCACTTCCAAGTCAAGTGGAACCAAATCCAAATGAGAAGTGCAATGCAATCTTTATGGCAAAGGAGGAACCAAGCATTACAATGAAGGACATTCCAGAGGGAAGTGAAGAAAAGAAGGCTAAAACTGAGCCTCAGCAGGTAAGTAACTCTTCTCCCCAATGTTCTAAAAATTCTTATAATGATAGGCAAGCAATTAAATTATTAGAAAAACTTAGAAAATTGCATGTCAATATTCCTTTTGCTGATATTGTCTCTGAAGTGCCTAAATATGTGAAGTTTTTAAAGGAAATAATTTTTAATAAAAGTAAATTGGAAGAGGTTGAGACAGTAAATTTAAATGAAGATTGCTTTGCGATGTTAATGAATAAATTACCACTTAAGCTTAAAGATCCAGGAACCTTTACTGTTCCTTGCTTAATTGGTAATAATTCTTTCAATGCACTATGTGATTTGGGTTCAACTGTGAATCTAATGCCTCTATCTATTTTTAGAAAATTAAATTTGCAGGAACCACAACCTTCTAACATGTCTTTGCAGTTAGCTGACAGTACTCTTGTTCATCCAAGAGGCATAATAGAGGATGTACTAGTTAAAGTGGGGAAATTTATTTTCCCAGTTAACTTTGTGGTTTTAGATATGGAGGAAGACAGGGATGTCCCTATTTTATTGGGATAACCATTTTTGGCAATAGGAGATGCCACTATTCAAGTTAAGAAGAGAACTATGACTCTAAGAATTGAGGATGAAGAAGAGGTATTCAAAATTTAGAATGCTAACAAAGCTTCTTCCTGTAGTGCTTCTTATTGTTTCTTGCAGGATTTTGAACATAAACAGGCTGAAGAAAAAGAAGAGCAAGTTAAGGAGCAAGATAGGAACTTTATTGAACAGAATAAGAACATAACCCCTTCCTTAATTTTGAACACACTTTGTTTGCCTAAATTCAAAGGTCTGCCTGGAGAGGATCCTATTCTCCATACACTAAATTTTTATGACTTGGTTAAGACTGACAATTACAGAGGAACCACTGCAAATGAGATAAGACTGAAGTTATTCCCTCTTTCTCTTGGAGGAGTGGCTAAGCAATGGTTCTCAATTTACCCGAAATTCCACTTTGAATCATGGAATGAATTAATGGAACAGTTTGTCAGAACATTCCAACCAACATTGGAGGAAAAAGACAAAGAGGATCATATCCAAGGATTTCAATAGTTAAAGGATGATATTTCTGGAGAATTTGCTAGTTTTGAACTAGACTCATCCATTATTTCAGAGGTGTCAACCCTACAATTTAAGGGAACAATAGGGCAGGATCCTATTCAGCACATAAGACAGTTCTGCGAAAAGATGAGGAATGCTAAATATAAGAACTTGTCTCCAAATGAAGCAAAACTAAAGATCTTCCTGTTTTCATTAGATGAGGAATTAAGAATATGGCTATATCTCCTACTAGCTGAAGAAATAGAGACGTGGAATGACTTAGTGAAGATATTCATCAAGACATTTTCACCTATTATGAGAGAGCCAATTTACATCTGTGAAGAATGTGGGTACACAATGAACCCACCAGAGAAGTTCTCAGGCCCTGCGTGGATGGATCACTCTGATGAAGGCAACTATATTGCAATCATCCCCAATGGAAAGAAGAAGAAAGGTAACATCAAAGAAAGGCCATTACCCACTGAAGACTAATTCTAAGTCCTCCGAGCTGTCAAGCTCGGGACGTTAAATAAGCGCTTACCAAGAGGCAACCTGTGTTTACTAACATTTTTTTCTTATTGTTATTTTTATTTATTTATTCTGTTTTATTGTTGATATTACTTTTAGTAATTATTAAAAATACAAAAAAATGAAATATTCTGAAAAACAAAATTTTTTATGGAAAACCAATATGTACGTGCATACCTATCTTTAGGCAAGGCTGTACCCCACGACTTCATCCTGAAAAATACGGAGAAACAGGTCGGTACGGCTGCACGTATAACCAGGTACGACTGTACCCATGTTTGGAGGCTGAAAATATAAGGTAACAGTGAGGGTAAGGGCATACCATACCCTCGTATGCCCAAATTCTCTACACTCAAGCACCTTCTACTCTCAAATCCTTCGTATTTTTCATACCAAGATTATCCAGGTTCAGATTCTAAACTTATTTCTTGGATTGAATGCCTGTTTTACTGGTTGTTTTTAGTTTTTAGTTGTTTTAGGTTTTTAATGTTGTTTAATCCTAACTTTAGTAATTTAGGAATAGTTTTGGCTAGGTTTCGCATGCTTAGAGACCCTAGGAATGATTAGAGACTTATATTTTGGGCTAAAAACTAAGAAAATCTGATCATAGGGTAGATTTTTCACAAAATCGTAGCGCAGTACGACCGTACCTAACAAGAACAGGCTGTACTAATGGCATACTGGCGGCCTTAAGTTGAAGACCTGATACAGCTACGGGTGTACCTGTTACACATTACGACCGTACATAATGCTTAAGTTAGGCCATACGTATTGTTTTAATTAGGGTGTATAGAGACACTGAGTACGACCGTACCCCACGAAGTACAGCCGTACCTAACACAGAATCCTGCATAATTTTCCAATTTTTCTTATATTTTATTTTTGCAGGAAAATGTCTAAGCGCCAGAGAAATGGGGCCTCCTCGTCTGCAACAACACGCTTGTCTAGAGCAGTGCCTTCATATATCCCACAACAGCACAAGGAAAGATATAGATAGCTGTGGGATTTCCACACCCACACCCACACCCGGAGATATTTAGACTTTGATGCCCTTGAGCAGGTCGGCCTGTGAGGGGAGGTGGAGACTCTGCTGTAGAAGATTGGATGGCTCCAGGCAGCCTCGGTTAGACAGCCCACTCATGTGGAGGTTGTCCTAGATTTTCTAGCCACCTGTGGCTATCATATAAGGGACAGGGAGCCCGAGCATCCAGAGATGGAGGATGAGCTAGACCAGGATCTGGTAGTCACATTTTACCTACATGGGACTCACCAAATGATGACCCTAGCTGAGTTCAACATCGGGCTAGGATTTGTAGCACCCAGTTTTCGGAGCGCTACTAAACTAATATTCTTATCAAAAGTTGACTTATTTTTGAAAGGTGAAATACTCTACTTGCAGGGTTTTCCGAAAGTGTGGTTCTATTTTTTTCCCTCTTTCTATAAAAACTTCTTTTAACAGAACGGTCAGAGTATCACAGCGATTTCAAAAACATGATGGAAAATAAGTAAATAAAACGTCAAAATAAAACCACAAGAATCACACTCATAATTTATTAAGTATTACACATATGACACTCCAATTTTTGCAAACTGAAAATACATTTATTACAACTTTGAAATGAACTACAAATATCCTATAGCTGGTTGTTACACTACATCCCTTACTAAACTCCTAGTAAGTTGCAAACATAACCCAAGTAGGAAGCCGGACAGGTTTTCCTCGGCTGTGCTTCTTCGCAGTCCCGAACACTCCGCTTTCTTCGTCATCTGGGTTACAATCATTGATTGAAAGAACCACGAGCAAGGGTCAACTTCTCAAATAAGCATAAAAATAACAAACATAATTCAAGAGACAACAATATGCATAAATGCCCCATAATTTAACTCAAGACACTCTCTACAATTTTTCGAAAAGTAACACCGAACAATCCACTGAATACCAGCCGTAGCCTTGGGCTCTCCTCTCACCCTAGGACATTCAGCTCAAGTTCCTTGATGTTACGACACCTAGCTAACTCTATCGAAAAACCGGCCGTAGCTTTTTAGGGGATCCTAGCTCCCTAGGTTAATCGACTCAAAGCTCACAAACGTCACGACCAAACTCCCACAACCCCAATGAATAAATCAACTCATATGATAATTCAAAGAAGCATAATTAAATAGATATTCAATCTCATATTAAATAATTATTCAATCAGCAATCTCTTAATAACACCATTCAATCCAATCAAAATCATGTCACATTCAAACATCAGCATCCAAACACAGTTCATCCCTTTGCAACTCGGTGGAGCTACAAAGAGGTAATCAAACAAGTGTGGGGGGTTGGGGACAGCTGCTAACCACTTGCAGACAAGCCCACTAAATAATCAGTATAGATATCAGACAATAAAAAAAACGAAGGGGTACGAGACCCTCACTTCAAACCCTGAGGTTCTCAGACTTCTTCGCTTTAAGACTTAAAATTAAATCCTATGCAATATCTAAAGTTGCCCTTACACACACTACACTATATAAAATATATAATGTGAAGCGCCCTTACCAAACTCCAAGCCACGCATCCACGTACTCCTCGATTCTCCACCGTACGATCTCGAATCACTCAAGCCTATTACACAAAGTAAACTTAGCACAACTCTAAAGACTTAGTTTTATATCCTTAGGCTCTCAAACTTAACCTTTTTTTCCTAATCAAACACTTTCACTTAGAACTTAATTTAGAATACTAAAATATATACTTGAAATACTTGTTTCAAAGAATAACTTACACGTGAAATAATTCACTACTAATTAAAAGAATAACCTTTCAAAACTAAGAATCATTTTTTCTAAATTTCCAAAGCTTAGAAACATATCAATCAATCATTATAGACAAGTTTGCAAAACAATTTCCCTATCATAACCCCTTAAGGGCTCTCGGCTACCACACCCCCTTTTCCCAAAGAAATTGCAACTTCCAATTAAATTAGCTAATCATTTCCATAATTTTCCCAAAGCTCAAACAAACATCAACACAACTATTAAAATAAAGTTTGCAAACAAATTTTCCTTTTATATGTCCCATAGGGCTCGCGGCCCTTAGCCAAAAATTGGAAACTATTTGCCAAGTTTCCAAAATAATTTATCAATACCACTTCATATGCAATTATTTTCACAAACCAACAAACTCTTACCCTAGACAAAGCCTATTCAAGTTTCAAAACCATTTTCAAGTCCCTCAAGACAAGGTTTTCCCACAAAATTCACTAACTCTCTTAATTTAACAATTTCAACAAACACAATAACAATTATACTAACAAAAAAACAAGAACCATTACCCAATCGAATTGCTCACAAGGTAATCATCCCTAAACCCTCTTTCAAAAATAGTTTTCATCCCCAAAAAGACTCAAATAAAGTTCTAGTTCCAAAACTATCACCCAATATAGCAACAACAACTTCAAATAAACTCAATTAACTAACTAGTTCCTTGATTCACTCAAGATCACACCGAATCCTCTTTTTTCCCTTAGGGTTTCCCCTAGGGTTCCATGAACTAGAGGTTAGGGTGTTCATTTCCATCATATTTCACAATCAAGCACATAACAAGACATAAAAACAAGAAATGGAAGTGAAAGACCCACCACCTCCTCCTCCTATGTTGTTTGTGGCCTAGGGGCTGTTTAAGGGGGGAAAGATGGTGCTCTCAACCTTGCTTGAATGGAGAATAGATGATGATGGAGACCAGATGAAGTAAGTAGCAATATGTATGGAAGGTTAGAGGTGGAATGAACTCAAGAACCAAAGGAAATGGAGACTTCCATGGAAAAGGGTTTGGAGCTTCTCACACTAGAAAGGGAGAAGATGAAAATGATGAGAGTTAGAGAGAGGGAGGGCTCGGGTTTTTGGGCTGTTTAGGGAGGGAAGGTTCAATTTTTTATAACACTTAAAATAACACAACTCTTAATACTTAACTTAATAAATATTTGGGTAACCAATTAATAAAAGAAAGTGAATGAATGAATAAAAAGAAAAGGGGAGGGCTGGTTTCGGCCTGATTAGGCTCAAGGAAGGTGATGAAAAAAAAATTTAATAAAGCAAGTGAAATACTTGGCTAGGATTAATTAGGAAAAAGTGTAAAGGAGTTAATCACCCAAAAAGTGAACCTATAACTAAAGTAATATGCTAATCCCATCAATTAATCTAACTCATCTAATCTCACATCTCTCATGATTACCCTCTAATGCTAGGGTCTAAGGGTACTAAAAACACGGCGTTGAGTAACCGCGTTACCGATTAATTCTTTGCTGATAAATTTGTGAAAATTAATTTACCGAAAAATTAGTTCACCGCGTGATAAAATATTATCATAAATATTCAAAACAATTTAAAACACTCAAAAATAATCACAACAAGTTACGATTCGATTTTCATCCAAATCGGAGTTCGTTTTAAATTTTATCTGCGGTAAAATTGCCCAGTGATTCGAAACGCGACGAAACTTCGTTAAAATTTTTTGACGATATTCGAACCTTGAATTAATATAAAATATTAATTCTTAAATTAAATTTTATCTTGATTTAATTCAATCAATTTCTTAGTCAGTACAAAAATACGCGTTACCGCGTCAAACAGCAAACTTATAATAAGTACAATTGATGAATTCACCTTAAAAGCAGCATACATCTACGTTGTCAATTAATTTGAATTGACATCATGAATAGTAATTATTTATAATAAATAAATTATTCTAAATAAGTCAAAATAGTCCCCGTACTCTCAATAAATCATTGAGGTGATCAATCTCTATGACTTATCTTCAAGTATTCAGGATTTTATCGCTAAAATCACTTCCCTTGGAAATTGGGATGTTACAGGATTCGAGACGGCGGAGATGGTACAGACACCGGAGTATTTGGGAGCCCTCTTAAAGATTCCAGAGGGATGACAGGACTCAGAGAGCAGGAGAGTTCTCACTGGGGATGCCCACTATATTCCCAGCCGTGCTAAGTCTAGTAAGATCAAAGACCCAGCTGTGCGCGTAGTGCACAGGTGGTTAGACCATTCTATAAATAGGAGAGCCTTGAGCGACGACACTGTCACCCGGCCAGATCTATTCCTTCTTTGGGCCATTACACAGGGATAGGGCTGACACTGCTATGCTGGGATGTTTTTCTTACGCACATGTACCTACCAGGTCATTCATTTGCAGACCTAGAACACTGGTCATATAGTTTTAGGGTCATTCATTTCTAGACTGGCAGCCCATCTTGGAGTTCGTACTTGAGCAAGGGCCATAGTCATTGAGATGGAGCCCATTGAATTTTTGACTCTCTGCAACATCGGTGTTCTGTGGAGATTGGGGCATGGTGACTATGAGGTAGTTAGGCCGGAGGAGAAGCAGCAGCAGGACCAGGCTGCAGAGTTTGAACCCCTAGCAAAGGAGCATCTTGCACCAACACAGCCACAGCCAGCACACAGGGCCACTCCTACCAGGACGTCATGATGCGTCTCGACGAGATGCAGGCTTGTTTTCAGGAGCATAGGACCCATGTGGACTAGCAGCTGGCAGCCATTCTGGAGCACCTTTAGCGGCTCTAGCCTTATCCTCCTGCCGAGTGATACAGGACTTCATTTTCTTTTCTCTTTCAGTACTTAGGCCTTTGCTTCTGTATTAAAAAAAGATTTGTATATATTGGCATGCTCGCAGGATACATTTTATTTTATTGCTTTTATCTTTATTTTGTTATTTTATTTTTATTTTTATTTTTATTTTTTGTATTTTATTTCTAAATTTTAGTTGTTGTGATGCACAGTTCTTGCGCCCCCACTTACCAGCTTCATCGATATTGGGAAAGGAAACATCAAACCTTGTTCATATCCCCATTCAAAGGGTGTCTTTTTCCAACTTCTTTTATTTTAGCACAATTGTTTTTATTTTCTTTCATCCTTTTTGTGTTTGCTCTATCTTAGTAGCAGTGAGAACACTGCTGGAAATAAGTGTGGAGAGAGATTTTACATTTTATATATTACTTGGCTATGCTCATAATTACTTATACTTATAGAGAACTTTGAAATTTTTGCTGATTTAGGGGCTATTTAAATTTTTCTGACAACTTGTGATTGAAATAAGACTATTGTTGCTAGCATTAGAATTTGCTGAAAATTAGTATTGAAGTTCTGTGAGTTTCAATTTTCTGTGTAAACTATTAAATGTGAGATTTGAGCCTGAAACAAGAGGCCACATCATACTTTTTGCCTCTTTTCTTTGTTTGAGTGATATTTTTCTATGAATATACATTCTAGAAATTGTGCTATGACCATCACAAAGTGAATAAAAGTTTATTTTCAGGTGAATTTAGAAAGGGCAATTTTAGGAATTTTTCAGGCCGCTTCTACTTTGGAATCGTCTTACCACTAGTTGCCCACTTTGTGCCTTAAATTATATTTCTTTGGTAACCCTTCTTGTTATTATTGATTACTATTATGTGAAGGTAACCTTGGAAAGTACTCTTTAAGAGCAATTAGTGGCAAAGATCAAAAGAATAATGTTATGAATCCCTTACATTTGTTTCAAAAAAAAAAGAAGGCTTAGTATCGAATTCCCCTCCTAGTTATTAAAATTGTTTATTTGCTGCATAAATGCATGAAAGCAGGAAAGGAAAGAAAAAGAAAAGAAAAAGCATTGAAAAAGAAATGTTTGCTATGATAGTGCCTTCAAAAAATACAAAAAAATTGTTATTGATAAAAAATTTAGGGATTCTTGCCTTCTCTTTAAAGTAAAAAAGAAAAAAATTACTTGTTTTAGTTGATTTGTTTTTGACTCCTTACATGACATTTTCTTTCTCTTATCCTACCTAACATTATTACCTTGGCCCCATTGCAACCAATTAAAAACCCTCATTCCTCTTTCGCTTGATAAATAGACTTTAATAGTAGAGTTTTGGTTAATGTACAAGCCTATGGCAATGTCACTTCATTGGAAAAATTTGAGCGTTAATGACTATACCTATAAACACTTTAAGATTGGTGAGAGTGTAACTTGTAAATCACAGATTGTTGACTTATGTGGACTTACACCTCTAATTGGGCATTCTATTTATTGGCATGTCTCATGATATCACTTTGTTGTCATCCTTGTGTTTCTGCCCCTATTCAGTGAAAATAGTTTCCATTATAATTACCCAAGTAATTTGCTTGAGGGCAAGCAAAGCTTAAGGGTGGGGATGTGTTAACACACCAAATTGCCTACTTTTATAGGGTATTTTTAGTACTTAATTATATCATTTTGCGTTATTTAAAGTATAAAAGTATTACTTATGCCCTATTTTGTAAAAATATCATGAAGACACCACTCAGAGCAATAGATACAAAAATGGATCAAAAACTTGCAAGTTTTGGAGATTTTTAGCACTTTTGGACGAGCGGTACGACCTGACATTCAGTCAGTACGATCGTACCTATGCAAAAGAAGTAGTAGGGGCGTACCCCCTTTGTTAGTACAGCCTGGCGCCGATGAGAAAGATCAGTACGGTCGTACCAAAGGCAGTATGATCGTACACAACTGTTGTCACGGAGTGCAGAGTGCACAAGTACAGGCCAGCGTTGTAATCAAAGTACAGTACGACCGTGTATATATGCGGTACGGTCGTACCTCGACCCAGATTGTGCAGATTTGAAGCCAGATGACCTAATTCGCATCCCAGTATATAAATAGGCAATCTTAGCCTAGACTTAGAACTTTTTAACGAATTTCTGATTCTCAGCCCCCGTTTTTGAGAGTTTCTCACAATTCCCTTGCTTTTCCATTAATCTTTGATTCCCTTGAGTTTCTTGCCAATCCCGTGTTGCTGCCGGAGCTCGTGAGGACGTGAAAAGCGTGCTTAAGGACCGTCATCATACCGAAACGGTGTCCCGGTTTAGACTTATACTTTTTATTATGGATTTCTATGGCTTTATGTATGATTTCTATGGCTTTATGTATGAATTTATGTTATTATCATTTGATATGAGTAGCTAAATCCATCACTAGGGGTGATGAGGTATACTTTACTATGCTTTTGATATTTATCTAACTAGTTTTATGAGTTTTTATTATTTTGATTGATTGTTTTATTCCTAGCATGATTAATCCTATAAGGCCTGATTAACCTTTAACCACGACAATAGAAAACGAAATAACCAGCGCTTATTTTTGGCCTTCGCTAACGCTTAAAAGCGTTGCCTAATCGTCCGCTAGTGATGTGTTGTTCGTAAAGATAGTGTTTTAAAAGCGCTAGCGAAAACTGGAATCACTAACGCTTCCTTGAAAAAGCGCTATCTATTATTGATAATAGCTAGCGCTTCCTTGAAAAAGCGCTTTCTATTATGGATAACAGGTAGCGCTTCTTTAAAGAAGCACTATCTATTTCCCCCTTTTTTTTAAGAAATTTGACTTTTAGTAACAGACAGGAGGTGTCACTAAATATCAAAATTCCATAGGTAAATGTCAAGTTGACATTTACCGACAGACACTGCAGCCATGCATTATTGGGCTTCTATCTACAGCTCTCGTCTGTCACTAAAAGTCAAATTTTTTAATTTTTATAAAATTGCTACTAAAATTAATTTACTTAATAAATACAATAAAATATATCATACAAACAAAAGAAGTATAACCACCAAAGACAAGTCAATTCATTCTACAATATCAATAGCATGCACAATTACCAGCAGCTCATGAAGGGTAAACACTTTCCCCTATATTATAGTATACAGATGTTTATATCAGTCAAATTACACAAATACCAACTCTACTAGTGACAGCATTTTTGCCCAATAATGCGGAAGTAAACTTCGGTCGTGTCATTACAGTCATTACAGAGTATCCAAACCTGCAATTTATGCTGTTGGGTTTAATGAAATTTTTTAATAGAACAAAACCATTATATAGAATCTGCATGGTGTTCGTTGCTTCATAGAAACAAGGGACAAGAGGTCTATTCACACTCAGAAGCACATTTCATGTCTAATTCGTAGGTTCTAAAAGAAGCCAATGAAATGGAGATAAATAAAGATAGCACATATTAAACAATCATTTCTTAGAGTATGTATAGATTTACCTTTCTATCCCGATAATCATCAGGCATGACAGTTGCTTCAATCTAATACCACAAAAATAAACAAGTGAGAAATCATAATTGTAGTAGAACATTTCTATAAGTCATATTCTTGACAATATAGTTGCACAGTATAAGAACTTAGAAATCAAGGGAAAGCATATGCAGCCTTTAATTTAACCAGCTACCTCTTCATCAATTCTCTTCCATATCCTGGACATGTCAATCACTGACTTGGAGCATATGGGACAACAATACCTAATCCATATACCAAGTCAATTTAATTTTTAAGCAGAGAAAATGTGTTCTATAGACCAAAGAATTGTCAACTGGTTAGCATACTCACTTGTCACGATTTATCATCTCTTGGTAACATACACAATGCATTGTTTGACCATATTTCATAATAGCAGTGTCTTTCAATGAGTCAAAAAGGTACTATAACAACATAATCAAGTCACATCAGAATATTCTCGTGTTTCCAGTGACATAGAGAAAATTCATTGTTTGATTGAAGATGTGAGATAGGGAAAGGGACGAAGAGCACACACCTCATAACAAGTGGGACAGTGATGCCTCATGGAGTTCTCCACGCATAAATGATTATTGTAACACCCCATTTTTGGAGCGCTACTGTGCACCCAATCTAATGCTGAAAACATTTGATACTTGTATGCTTTTAGTTAAAAAGCTCTCTTATGTATTTCGCAATGGAAAATAGGAGTAAATTATTTTTCTTTTTCTTTTTCTTTCTTTTGAAACCCTTTTAAAAAATGAGACATAAAGAGTCCTACAATTTTCTAAATAATGCAAAATCAGTCTCTTGCAAATATCAGAGTATATCGCATCACAATCAATACTTCACATACATAAAGCATAACATAATCGTTTCGCACTGAGGTGAGGTTTTTTGAAAAGAGTAATTACAAAACAATGGTTAATCGTGCAAATAACAACGACAATACCCTAAGCTAAGCTGGCCAACAACTATAACTCTTACTGATAAACCGTTCAACAAGATCAAGACACAAAGCACTCGGAGGAATCTTCCTCCACTGGCTCATTCTTCAACGCACTTGGAAAGACGAAACTGCAACAGCTATCGAACTCCATCTGGAAGTGACATTCATAAGAATGTCCAATCCAAAAATAGTGCAAGGGTAAATTCTTTGTCCACGAGTTTATCATAGGCTATGTCGCATGCGTACAATATATATATATATATATATATATATATATATATATAAAATACAACAACATGCCTTTATATATATAAACATACTTAATAGACCACACACATCATCATGGTATATCGAGCATTGCATGTCAGCAAACAAATCAACCAACAGATCAACAATCAAGTCACTACAATATCAAACAATTGCATGTGAGCAGATAAATCAATCAATAGGTCATCAGAGAAAACTTTTGGCATCGGAGAAAACTTTCGGCATTGGAGAAAACTTCCGGCACCATTTCTTTTAATATGGTTCGCTCACCATAAGGAGCGTCCGAGTAATGGTTTAATTAATCAATGCGGATCGACGAGTCCTCACTCACTCAACCTAGTGAGTTTCCAATTTCAATTTTTGTGTCACACCTGAGTGTTGTTGTGCTAGAAATAACTCTTTGGCTTTGGGTCGTTGGAACCCTAGTTGTGCTAAATAATGCATTAGGGGAAATTCCCAGACACATCATTCAACTCAACCGTTTTCGCAAATTACATTTGTTTTGCTTTTTAAAAGTACATCTTACACAACGTCTATCCCTCTGATCCATAAAGCGTGTTTGTTCGAAGACTTATTTTAAAAAGATGCCTTTAGTTTACCTTGAAAACATTTCTCGGCTCATGGAATCACATCAAACTTACCGTTGTAAGTCGTCAAAGCAATTACAGTCGATCAACGCATTATTAATTAATCCATTATCATCGACAATATCTTGCATATTCCAATTAATATCAAGTTCCATTTAAATCAACATGATTTAAGGCAAACAATACAATTTACTAATGCCACGCAGGGCTAAGAACATGCTCCAGCATTTCAGATATCATATAACAATTTATTATGCTACAACATGCCATAGCATTTCAAACAGCATATAGTAACACTACAAGTACTACCGCACAATCAATCAAACAATCATACAACACACAAGGCGAAAAGCCCAAACTCATTATGTAAGAATTTCCCTTACCTTAGGTGCTTTAACAATCCAAGCAAGGTAATTCCAAACTATCGTCAAGTCCTTCCTCGTACGAACCTTAATAATGCAAGTTCAATCAATTAGAACCAAAACTCAAGTCCAAATCCCCTAGGGCAGCCATGGGTTAGGGCTTCCTAAAGCCTAGGAATTACTCAACTTAATCCCTAATTGGTCCTATCTAGTCATATGCCGTGACACATATTCAAACCATGCAAGCTTTCAAACATTTACAAAAGCTACACACTTAGAAAAATGCCTAATCCAAAATTTACCAATTGGAATAGTATTTTACCACTTTGAATAGTGTTTTCCCAACTTTGAACCATTTTTCAAAACACTAAAACATGTCATAAAATCCTAACAATAATTTTATTACAAGTTTAAAACAATTCTTAAAGCATATGCCAAAGCTTTCCCTAAAATCAAACCTTTTTGAAAGATTTCGCAAAACCAAATCACTAATCACTTCTCACAACATTTTTAAGGCATAAAACAACTTAAGAGAAGTTTCTAAACCAACTTAAGCGTCACGGCTTTGTGCCCTAAAACAAACTCAAATTTTTCAACTTTTCACTTCCATAACATACAAATTTAATACACCTAAATTCTTTAACCATAAGACAACTTCTTTGCCACTTTAATACAATTAAAACCAAGTCAAAACTCACTCAAATCATGTTCATAAGCCACTGTTTTTACAACCTCAAAATAGCCCCAAATTTATTTTGTTTCAACCCATTTTTCAAAGCTTTAAACTTGCAAATCTTTATAGATTTAAAGTCCTAACCAAAAGCCAACTTCTTAAACAATTAACACACTTTAAAAACAAATTAAAACATCAACAAAACCATACTAATAAGCCACTATTCCAGCCCCTAAAAATCAAATAATTTAATTCCTCAAAACTTTGTAAAACATGCATATATGACTAGTTTCAGACATACCACTCGAAACCCTCCAAGAACTAACTCTAACTCAACAAAAACAAGTCAAGATCAACCCCTACAACAGCCCATGAATTCGGCCTAAACTAGATCTAGGGATTTCAAAATTTCAAATTGATCAAACAAACTTAATCAAGGAGGAAAATGGTGGATCTAAAGGTTAATCAAACTAATCTAACAAGTTTCAATAATTTCTAAACAAAATCAACTCTAAAATCAACCAAACCCATTTCATGAAACTCAAGAAGAAAAGAGGATGGATATGGAGCTTACCAACAAGTTTAGAGATGATGGATCAAGGATTAAGAACAAGGAAAGAAAGATTGAACTCAAAATCACAAGTTTCTTCAAGTTTCCTCACACTTTCTCTTTCTAACTTTTTCTTAAGCTTCTCTCTAATGGAAGAAATGAGAAGGCTGAAACCCATATGGAGAGGGCAGCCACGAAAATTAGAAGGACAAGGATGGAAAGAATTTGTCTTTATTGGTTACAAACTAACCATTTAGTTTAGAAACTAAGTAACTACCTACCAATTACCTCTTTAACCAATCAAATTGCTTCCTTCAAAATGGTATGCTACAAATCATTTGGCTTGCATCCAATTGGTCTAGCTGCAGCCGCCATACATCCTCCGTTGCTCATGGTTTCGTTTCGTCGCTTATCGATCAATCGGGTGCACCGTATTACGCGTATTTTAGGGTATTTGTACCAACAACTCCAAAAATAAATCTAATAAATTATTTTATACTATGTAACACCCTGGGTTTTAATTCCCAAGCGTGCTACTCATAGGACTTCTCCCCCCCTCTAAGGGAGTTTTTGCCTTTTGCTTGGCTCGAACCCGGGACCAGAGGGCTTAAGTACCACAGGAGCACCTTGCTATTACCAACTGAGCTACTAGCTCAGTTGGTAATAGCAAGGTGCTCCCGTGGTACTTAAGCCCTTCGGTTCGAAAGACAAAAGGCAAAACTCCTAGAGGAAGAGTCCTAGTAGCACGCTTGGGAATTAAAACCCAGGGTGTTACAATAAAAGGCGCCTTTTATTGTAACAGCCGGGATTTGGTCTTCGCTTAGCTCTTTGCCATCCCGCACCATTACTCATAGGACTTCACTCTCCCCCCGGGGTGTTTTTGCCTTACGCTTGGCTCGATCCCAGGACCTGGAGGACTTAAGTACCTGGGGAGCGCCTCGCTATTACCAGCTGAGCTATAATGTAACACCTTACTTTCATTAACTTGAAAATAGGATAATTAACATTAGGTACAGTAATCCCGAATATAAAATTTAAACTTAAAATCCAACATTATGTTCAAATGTCATAAAACTAAAAACCCAAGTGCATACGTTTAGGACGTTACAACACCAATACATAAATTCTAAGAATTACAACTCCAAGGTGCTACTACAACTAATACAGTGAACAAAATGCCGAGAGCACGCAGCTGTCAATCACCTTTTGGTACCTGTGCATCTGTAAAATAATTAAACAAAGGAGTGGGGTGAGATAATAATCTCAGTGAATCCTCCCTCCGACTCCTCACCATCAACTCATACAATTTATCATCAGTCAAGAATTTATATGACACGTTTATGCAATGCAATGCATATTCTTACTATGAATTTCTAATTCATCTTTGGCTCGTATTCATGGGTAGTGTTGTATGCTTACGTCCATACAACCCCATAAATACGCTTTCGATATGGTGGTTAGACGTCTTAACCGTCCGAGGGCGTCCCACACGGCTAACCATATCGATCACCCCCTTTAGAGGTATCTTAGTATCTTTTAGGGAATTTAATTCACCACTATATCCTTAAATGCATGCTTTAATCAAGATTAAGAATACAATTAGGTGCTACTCTAGCTTCATATGGAACTAAACATATTCATGTAAAAAGATACATTTCACATTCAAATGAAAACATGTAACATGCTCAGTCAAGGAAAAATACTTCAAGACAAAACACATTTCCATTAGGGCTCCATGGAGCTCCCAATGGTCAAACATCCATCTCACAGTTTATGGGGGTTTTGGGTACAACATTAACCCCTATAAACAGTCCCAATAATACATGCATAGCAATTAACACTAAAAACTATACATCAAATAGGGATTTGGGGAACTTCCTAACTTAGGGTTCATGGGTTTTCTTCAAGGGGACCCTAATGTGGGACTTATGGGTGCCCATCACCTAAGAGAAGGAAGAACTCACCACAACTTCCAAGATTCAAGTTCAGAGTTGATGCTTAGCTTCTTCTTTTTCCTTCTTCACGTTCTTCCTCTTCTCCTTCAAGCTGGCCTTCTAGGGATTTCCTTCAACTTTCCAATCCAAGCATAAACACTCCCCAACTTGGATTCAAGCTAAGATTGAGGATGAATCTAGCATGAATCCTTGTTTTTCCCCTCTAATTTATGAACCCTAGGTGTTTTAACCCCTTCTCCTTCTTCTCTCTGTCGCACCCTCTCTCTCTAACCCTCTCTCTAACAATCGCGTTCTGTTCTTTTTCTGCTGAGTTTTTCTGATATACAGCAGCTGTGAATCGATTCACAGCATAGGTGAATCGATTCACTCAGTGTAAAAATGACAGGAATCACAGTTTTAAGTGCAGGAATCGATTCCTGCAGTTCCCAGATTCGATTCACAAAGAAGTGGCTTTGTGAATCGATTCACGCGATTCACAGAGGATCAACCTTTGTGAATCGATTCACTCTGCGATTCACTGCAAACCTAATCGAGTCCCAGCAAACCCACAACCCTGAATCGATTCACAGGGCCTGGGAATCGATTCACACTGGGCAAAATTTCACCAAACACAATTTTTCACATATTCAACTATGACAATCAATGAAAATATCACTTAGAGTTCATCTTTAAGCCATACTAAGCTTATACACACACAACAAACCAAGCTTGAGGAAATTTGGGGTGTTACATACTAAAAAATTATTAATCACCCAAAATGTCCTTAAAAATATTAGGAGTATTTCTATGAATGTTGCTTTCTCGATTTACGAGATAAAACGCTACCGTAATACAGTTCTGGGCGTAGAAAACACCCTATATTTTTATAATGCCCAAGAATTCTAGAAAAATTCCAATAAATCCTATATAATGGAAAATGCTAAGATCTCAAATTTTATAAAATTTGGATCATATTTGGGCATGTTTCAGATTGAAACTCTCCTAATAGCCTAGTTACGGCAGAATTCAATAGAATTCTCGCAGTACAATAAGAACTGTAAATTAGTGAGGATTACTAATTTCAATTTCTCTTGTCATCTAAATATTATTCAAAGAATTAAATTATCAAGAAAAAATCATTAAAAAAGTAAAAGTCATATTAAATATGACATAAAACAGACAATTTAATAAATAACTAAACATTGAAAATCCAAACTATGACTTAAAAATATCTATTAAGTCCTAAAATTATTTTTCATTCAATAAAATAATTTTCTTTAATCAAACAACAATTTTTCACATTTTCAATATTAATTCATATTAAAAACAGTATACATCTACACTGTCTCTTAATGTGAATTAATTACAATAAATTTTTGTAGTTCTTCGTACTTTTAACAAACCATTGAGGTGATCAATCTCTATGATTTATTTTCAAGTAGTTGAAAACTGTAAAATAATTTTTTATAAAAATTGGGACGTTACAATTATCACGCAGAGCAACTGAATAGCAAGACCCTGTCAAAATGGAGAAATTGATTTATTAACAGCAAAAAAAAAGGTTCTATTCAGTAACTAAGTTGATAAATTATTAGATATGAATCTAGATTCCAAAGGCATCAAAACAATCCATCATAGAGGTTAGAAATCAATGGTTGCAGGTAAAAAAAAAAAGCACATAGAGTTCATCGATATGCAATAGTGCTTTTGAACTTCTGGTGTCAACAAAGAGCTCATATCATGTCTTCCAATTCTTTCAGATCATCAAATATAACCAACCATGCAAATTCTATTCTATTAAAATGAAACTAACAATTTATAGCATAAGATAATTCGAAAAAAGAAAGTGTTAAAGCAACAATAGAGACAAAATGGAGGCCTTATGATGAATACATACCACACTTCTTGTAGTGGAAATAATTGTCACATCCACCAACTCTGTTTCCAAATTACATAACCAAAATTAGTTGCATCTCATAAATTTGGGTAACCTAACCAGGACATGATGGATATATTTACTCAAGTACAGACATCTCACCTGCAGATCCCACAATCATCACAATGAAAGTATAAAGAAGCCAAAGTAGAATACAATCATATACTGAAGAAGCAAAATTTAAATTAGATACTACAGATTTATTCAGTGACTCATTACATTATCATCGAAGAATTTGCAAATGTCGCAGAAATATTCTCCCATTCTAACACCACAGTTTGTGCAAATTTGAGCAACCTTCAAAAGAAACATTAACAGAAAATCAAAAATGAAACTAGCACAATAACCAATACAGTGTGGAAAATGAAGATTAGGGGTGGTTCTATTATCCTTACTTATTCAACATCTTGGCGATCGAGTTCATGCCGATCAAAAGGGTTTTTCAGCATGCTCTAATGAAGGGAATAATAATAATGAAGGGAATAATAACACAAACCCGGATCAGATAAAAGCAAAAAGACATGATTTTTAAGATGAAACACAAAAGAAAATGATGGAAAAGGGAGATGAAATACCGTTGCCTTGTTGTGACAATGACGACAGGCGTAGACCTCATTGCAGCAGGGAGCTCGTATCCTACATCTTCTCCGGTAATGCTTGCACTTATCAATCAAAAATCAAATACCCACATAACAAAATGAAATGGAAACTAAATGAATGAAAGCCAAAAACTTTTTTGGGGGGGGGAATGGAAGAAGGAATAGGACCCGAGCCAAACATGGCAGAGAGTGATGGAGTGGCGGTGTCCAATGGTGCGGCAGCATTGGTGTGGCGGCGTTCAATGTAACTTCAGTGACGATGTACGTGAGGGAGGCAGGAAGCACGGCATGGCCACGTGAGGGAGTGGCGTTCGCGCGAGAGAGAGTGGCGAAGAGTGGTCCACGGAGGGAGCACAGTGGCGACGGTGTTGGAGAGAGAGGGAAAGAAAAAGGAAGAAGAAGGATAGATCCAGATCTGATTGTTGAAGAGAGAGGGAAAGAAAGGAGGGTCGATGGCCCAGGAGGAAGAAGAAGGAAGAGTTGAAGGAAAATGGGGGAGAAGTTAGGGTCGACGATCCAGGAGGAAGAAGAAAGCATCGCGTTGAGAAAGTCGTCGGGTGGGTCGAAGTGTATCGCGTTCATTTGGATCTGCTCATGTTGTTATTGTGTTTATAATTTTTTTTTCAGCAAATAGGTAACGCTTTTGTTAGAAAGCGCTAATGAATATGGGTTATATAGACGACGCTTATTGTAGAAAGTGCTAGCAATTATTAAAGTATACAAATTAGTAGCGCTTATTGGAGGAAGTGCTAGCTATTAATCTGACCTTCAGTAGCGCTTTTCTAGATAAACGCTAGAGAAAGTTTTTTTGTGTTTTTAGCTAGCGCTTTAGTGGTAAGCGCTATTTAAAGTGGCGCCATATTTTACAAAATCTGTTGTAGTGAACTAGTTGACTTAATTGGCGGTGATCGTACCACAGTTAGTTAACGGATCTCTAGGAATAAAAGAACTCGCGTTTTATGCCGGATCAAGGATAATTGCTTGTTTCTAATCAGTTATTAGATTAACAAACTCACATTTGCTTAATGCTCTATCCTTTAATTGCCTTACATTATCAAATTGGATAGTTACTAGGAAGAAGACTATTGACATTGCATGATCAAATAGTGTTAATAATTTTAGAGTGAGTGATTAGCTTTCAATCGGGAAATAGATCTCATAATAATTAATTAGTAAATTTAGGAGCTAAGTATTGGCGAACCTGGTTCCCCTAGGCCTTCCATAATAGTCTTAACTCGTTCTTTCACATCGTTTAAATTACTATCCTATTTAAGCGACAATTCTTGCAATTCTCTATTCACAACCTTCGTTAGACTAAATAATATAGAGTTTTTATTACATTGGTACTAGCACATTCCCCGTGGGTTCGACATTCAGAGTCTTAAATATACTCTACTTTTATTACGAGTTACGATTAGGTGCACTTACCTGAGCCGTAACAATAATCAAAACAGAAACTTTATGTTACAATTTAGGCCGTTAAACAATCTAATAATACAAGATCATGCCTTTTCAAACAACAACACATCAAGCATCAACCTTTTGACAATAAATAAACTTCAATCTTTCTAAACATGTTAATTAATAACTCTTATGACTCCTTGCTCATACAAGGGCCTCAAATTAAATTAAAACATAAATTATAGGCAACCAAATCCATTCTCTTGCAAGGATTACACAACAATAACTTTCCCACAAGGCATAGGGATCATGAGACATCCCTAACATGAAAATTTGAAGCACAATGCTTTTTCCCGCATGATCAACCAACCTCCCATACCTTAAGATGGTCACGGCCCCCAAAAGTGTCTTAGAGGTCTCGGGATTGAGTTCTTTCCTAGTTCAAGCCTTGTGGTGTCCAACAACTCTAAGTTCAATAATTAGAATAGAGAGAAATGAACTCTAAGAGAGCAAAAACCATAGAACAGTAAAGGTCACAAATTTTGATTCATAAAAAACAGAAAATAAACCAAGAGTAATGAAGAAAATGTTCTTACGATCACATCCTAGAAGACGGGACTCAATTTGGTTGAGAAACGAGAGAGAAACGGGAAAAACAGTGGCAACGACAACAATAGAGCTCTAAGGAGTTCTAGGGTTCTTGAGAGCTCCTAAACAATGTTTAAAATTATGTTTTAGAGTCCTAATAGGTCTAGGATTAGGTTTGGGTCATGATTTAGGAGTCTTATCATGTTTGGAGATGAAACAGGGCGACCCGCTAATTAAAAAACGTTGTCAAGAGGTGTGAATCGATTCGTGCAGGTGTCAATCAATTTATAATGTCTGTTTTTGGACATAACTTGAGTTATAGGTGTCCGATTGAGGCATTTTTGGTGGCGTTGCAAAGATAAGAGGATTTTCTACAAAATCCTGTTTATGGTCCTTTCTAAAAAGGACTCTAACATGGTGTAAAATCTATTTAAAGTTGACCCAGGTGTTCCCAATTCTGCACTTGCAATGCAATGACTCGGGAGAGCATATCTAGAGTTGTAGGTATCAAAATTGAGTCAAAACAAAGCCAATTGAAAGATAAGAGATAAAGCTACAACTTTCATGAGGATGCATAATTCCCATTAAGTCCTTAAAGGGTTAGAAAATGACGAATACGATGACTGAATTGGCTAACATAACGATAGAGTTGAGTCTAGACACATCCTTATGTAAATGGGTACTAAAGCACTTATTCAACACCCAAATAACACCCAATGGCCCTATAATTTCTAACGCTTAGGCGGAAGAAATTTGGGGTGTTACATCGTAATTAGCCTAAATGATTAGAGTAATCCCAGCAAAATCCTTAATCATGTATAGATAACTATGAGACCATCTAATGGACTAAATGGAAGGCCAATGACCAACAGAAGACCCTACGTTTGATATCTCGAACTTAAACTAGGCGTTCAGTCATTTCCTTTAGAGAAACCCAAGATGGTCAATAATAGTAACAAAAGTAGATGTGTTGATGTGATATGAATGAATGCTTGCTTACTTGAGTGATTAGGGTTTGAGGGAAGGGTGAGTGAAGTGGGTGGTGGCAGTTGTTATTGAGGTTGTTACGAGTTGCTATTTACTGCTGGTGGTGTTGGTGTTGAAGGTGGCTTACTGAATTAGTGATGAACGGGTGGTGTGTGATTGGTGGTGTCATTTCTCGGTGACAATGAGTGGAAAGAGATTACGGAGTTGAAGGGTCTAATGGAGTTACAGAGTGGGACTAATGAAAATACATTTCCAAAACATAGGGACTAAACAGTTACAGTTTTTTTTTGGGGGGGGACCAAATCCGAATATTAAGATAATTGAGAGACTAAAATCATACACATGTAAGGAGTGACATGGACTTCTACTTGCCACGTAGGATATTTAACGGACAAAATCATGGAGAGGGACTAACGGAAGTATATTTTCAAAAGATAGGGACTAAATAGTTACGCTTTTTTTTGGAACCAAATCCGAATATTGGGATATTTTGAGGGACTAAAATCATATTTAAGCCTTACAAAAATTATACCAATACATTTCATTTTTCTGCAAAATAAGGGGCAAAAAAGGACCACATTGGTATAATTTTTGTAATATAAGGAACCATTTCGAAAAAAAAAAAGATCACATTGATATAACTTTTACAAATAAGGGACCAATTCGAAACTTTAATGCATAACAGACAAAACCGAAACCTAAAATAAACATAAGGGACCAAAAATATAATTTAACCAATTTTATTACACAGATAATTAAATTTAGAATATTAAATAAAATATATAAATTGAAAATTAGTTTTACTATTAAACAGTAAACTTAGTATCTAAATATAAATTATAATTAATAATATAATATGAATTCTGTTAATGCACGAAATGGCAGGGCTCTCCTTCTCCCCGGAGCAGCGTCCTCTCTCCTCTGGTATGGCTGGGGGGTACCTGCAAAAGGCACTCCGATACCTAAGTCAGATAGGGCTTTTGGAGAAGAGAACGTGAGCTTAAGTGTTTAGGGTTTCAGAGTGTGTAGAGAGTATCCAAACCTGGGGGGTCAAGCCCCCTTTATATAGTGGAGTCTCACATAAGGATGATAACCAACGATCTGGATCCTGCGCCTGGTAACTCGGGTGGCTTCCCCCGAAAAAAAAACTTGTTTCAACTGAGTTTGTAACATTTTCTCCGCGCACCGATACAGGCCGAGTACTAGTTTCCCTACGAAACCTTTAGGTCGGGTACGACCTTCCGAGTCGCGAGTGAGCTCGCCAAGTTTTTATGCTAACTTGGGTTTGGGACCACAGGGGTCATTTAGGTCGAGTAAGACCTTCTGAGCCGCGAGTGAGCTCGCCAAGTTTTTATGCTAACTTGGGTTTGGGACCACAGGGGTCATTTAGGTCGAGTAAGACCTTCCGAGCCGCGAGTGAGCTCGCCAAGTTTTTATGCTAACTTGGGTTTGGGACCACAGGGGTCATTTTAGGTCGAGTAAGACCTTCTGAGCCGCGAGTGAGCTCGGTGACGTACATGAATGATGTTCTGAATGCAATGGGGAATGAATTTTATTAAATGTGGAAAAGGGAAATAAGGATGCGCCTCGTTAAAACCTTCACAAACCAAAAACCCAGTGGGAAAAAAGGTCTGCAAAGGAAAAAGAGTACGCCATCCATTTACATATGTTGTCAACTGAAGTAAAGCTTGAGGTGCGTGACATTCCACGTCCTCGGTATCTCCTTTCCGGACAGTTCTTCCAGCTTATAAGCTCCGTGGCGATGTTCCGATCTAATACGGTATGGTCCTTCCCAAGTTGGTCCGAGATTTCCTTGCCTTGTATCTTTTCGTGCCAATTCAATCTTTCGGAGGACTAAGTCCCCTACCCTGAATCCTTTTAGTTGGATCTTAGAGTTGTAGTGTTTGGCAACGCGCTGTTTAGTTGCAAAGTCTTGTATCCGGGCGAGCTCCCGAGTTTCTTCTAGCAGGTCGAGTTCTACTCTAGCTTCTTCTTTCTATACCAGCAACTACATGTGCTCTCTCCTGGTTGAGGTCAAGCCGAGCTCCACCGGTACCATAGCATCCATCCCGTATGTTAATCGGAAAGGTGTTTCGTTTGTTGCTGATTGTGGGGTGGTGTGGTATGCCCATAGCACAACACAGAGCTCTTCTGCCCAGTTTCCCTTAGCTTGGTCTAGGCATTTGCGTTGGCCTCTTAGGATGACTTTGTTTGCAGCTTCAACCTGACCGTAGGTTTGCGGATGTTCCACCGAGCCATAGGTGAGCCAGATACCGAGGCCTTTGCAGAAGTCTTTGAATACTGAGCTGGTGAACTGCGTGCCATTATCCGTAATGATGGTGTGGGGTAGACCATGGCGACAGACTATGTTTTTCCAGACAAATTTCTTGACCCTCTCGGATGTGATAGTTGCTAGTGGATCTGCTTCTATCCACTTGGAGAAGTAGTCTATGGCGACCACAATGAACTTGAGTTGGCCTGGTGCAAGGGGAAAGGGGCCAAGTATGTCGAGCCCCCAGGTATTAAAGGGCCAAGGGGCGATGACTTCGTGAAGAACTTCAGGGGGGAGGTGGTCTCGTTTTGCATACCGTTGGCAGTTGTCGCACTTTTTTACGAATTCCATGCAGTCTGATCTGATTGTTGGCCAGTAATATCCAGCTTGGAGGACCTTCGCAGCTAACGTCCGAGTTCCACAATGGTTTCCACATATGCCTTCATATAGCTCCCTCATGATATACTCAGAGTCTGACTTATCCACGCATGCGAGCCGCGGCTGTGAGAATCCCCTCCAGTAGAGTCTGTTCCCGACCATAGTGTAATGTGTGGACCGCCTTTGGACCCTGCGTGCTTCTACAGGGTCATTGGGTAGCCTTCCCTGCTGCAAGTACTCTATGATATCTGCCATCCATGATTTCGATCGATTCACCGAGTTAGCGTCTGATGTTTCTACGCTTGGTGATGTCAAGGTTTGAACAACGATTGTGTGCAACTGTCCCTCGGTCTTCATACTGGCTAGTTTCGCTAGCAGGTCATCTTTGTTGTTCTGCTCTCGAGGGATGTATTCAAGCTGGACCTCTTGGAAATTTTGGATCATGGCAGCCACTTTCTGGGCGTACCGAGCCAGGACATCGTCTCGACACTGATACTCGCCTTTAACTTGGTTGACCATAAGTTGGGAGTCGCTTTTGACTCGGATTGTTTGGGCGCCTAGCTCCCATGCGAGCTTGAGACCGATCAGCAATGCCTCGTATTCAGCTTGGTTGTTACTGGCTTTGAACAGAAACCTGAGTGCTTGTTCAACACAGATTCCCGCGGGGCATTCCACAATGATACCTGCTCCGCTGCCTTTGGAATTGGAGGAACCGTCCACGTAGAGTGTCCAGTATTCGACCTCGGGGGTCGATGTTAGTTCTGCAATAAAGTCAGCTAAAATTTGTGACTTAATGGGTCCTCTAGGCTCGTACCTGATTTGGAACTCGGAGAGCTCTACTGACCAGGCCACCATCCGACCAGACAGCTCGGGCTTCTGCAGGATTCTCCTAATGGGGTAGTCGGTTTTGACTATCATCGGATGGGCATGAAAGTAGGGCCTTAGTCTTCTCGCCGAGACCACTATCGAGAGTGCCAGTTTCTCCACCTTTTAGTACCTGAGTTCTGCCCCGTGAAGGACTTTGCTCACGAAGTACACAGGGTGTTGTTCTGAATTTCTTTCCTCGACCATGGCTGAGCTGATCGAGCTGTCAGTGGCTTCCAGGTAAAGGAGCAAGGAGGATCCTTTGGTGGGGCGGGTGAGGACTGGTGGCGTTGCCAAGAATTCTTTGAGCCGTTGAAAGGCCGTTTCGCATTCTTCGGTCCACTCGAATCGAGCTGGCTTCCTGAGTACCTGGTAGAAAGGAAAAGATTTATCGGCATCCCGGGTTACGAACCGGGAAAGGGCTACAATCCGACCAGCCAGTCGTTGCACTTCCTTGACGGAGCTTGGGCTCCGTATTTCCATCACAGCTCGGCACTTGTCGGGGTTGGCCTCGATGCCTCTGTGGGTGATCATGAACCCCAGGAACTTTCCTCCGAGTACTCCAAAGGAGCACTTCTCGGGGTTGAGCCTGATGTTATACGCCCTCGCGATGTCGAATATCTCTTGAAGGTCCCTATAGTGTGCGTCGAAACTGGGGGTTTTCACGACCATGTCGTCCATGTAAACCTCGATCGTCTTCTCGATCTGGTCGGCGAAGACTTCGTCCATCATCCTTTGGTAGGTTGAGCCTGCGTTCTTCAGCCCAAAGGGCATAGTGATATTGTAGAAGTTGGAGGTTTCTGTCATGAAGGCTGTCTTCGGATCGTCGAGTGGGTGTATTCTTATCTGATTGTATCCAGAGTATGCATCCATGAAACTCAGCACTTGGTACCCTGACGTGCCGTCCACCAGGGCGTCTATGCTCGGAAGTGGATAAGGGTCCTTAGGGCAGACCTTGTTTAGGTCGGTAAAGTCAGTGCACATCCTCCATTTACCATTGCTTTTCTTCACTAGTACCACGTTAGAAAGCCAAGTAGGGTATTTGATTTCCTTTATGAATCCTGCTTTCAGGAGTTTGGAGGTTTCTTCCCGGACTGCTTGCTTCTTTTCTCCAGCAATCTTCCTTTTGCGCTGGGCGACGGGGCGAGCCCCTGGCTCGATAGCGAGTTTATGGCAGGCCACTTTTAGATCTATCCCGGGCATGTATTCTGGGCCCCATGCGAATAGATCAGCGTTAGCGCGCAACATCTTTGTTAGGGATTGCTCGCTTTGCTGTGGCAGTTGGGTTCCGACTCGTACGCTCTTCCCTGGTCCCCTCACTTCAATGCTCTTGATATCATCCACTGGCACTGGTCTAAAGTCAATCTCGCCCCTGGGGTCCAGCTCGATCATGTTGCCTGATTTAGGGCGATCCCTGCTCTTGCTATCCCTGAGACTGTTGACATAACACTGCCTGGCTTCCTTCTAGTCGGCATGTATTGTGGCTATCTGTCCATCGGACAATGGGAACTTCATTGCCAAATGAGGGGTGGATACTATGGCTCCGATCCCGTTGATGACGGTTCTTTCGATTATCATATTGTAGGCAGTGTCAGCGGTCGACTCGACCTCTACTACCAGTAGGTGTGCTTCGATCGTTTTGACTCTTATGTCTGCTTTGAAGGTGATCAGGACATCAAAATACCCTGTCACCCGGGCTTTAGCACCTGAAAAACCAACCAACGTACCTCGATAGGGTCTAATTATAGAGCTTGGTAGCTTAAGCCGATCAAAGGCTTCCTTGTAGATGATGTCTGCCGAGCTACCTTGGTCGATAAGCACCCTCCTGACGTTGAACCTAGCGAGGTGAATAGTGATTACCATGGGGTCATCTTGGTGTCGATCTATCCCTTGGTAATCCTTTTCTGAGAAGGAAATGGTCGGCAGGACAGCGGGAGGAGCGGTCGTTGAGCTCGAGCTATTGACGGACCTCAAGTGTCTTCTTCGGCTGCTGCTCGACTCGCCTCCGCCTGCAAAACCACCCACAATCAAGTTAAGTGAAGGAGTACCTCCGTCGTGCCCTTGCCGGCGTTGTCGGGTAGGTGAACGCCTCTCTCTCCCTCCTCGAGCTGGCGATCTGTTGCGCCTGCGCTCGAGCGTACGGGATCTCCTGCGGTTTCCGTTGCTTCCCTTAGGGGTCGCTGCCGACCCTTTGTCCACGTATTTTGTCAGATGTCTGGCTTGTATGAGCTTCTCGATCTTTACCTTCAGTGCCTGTCATTCATTGGTGGTGTGTCCGTAGACTCGGTGGTACTCACAGTACCTTTGGCGGTCCACGTCCGGCGAGGAGTCTCTCCGAGGAGGCAGGGTAATGAGGTTACCTGTGTAAGCTTCCTTTAGCACTCGGTCCCTTCCTACTGTCAAGGGGGTGAACTGTCCTCTATAGTCTTGCCGTCCTCGGCGGTCGTTCCTTCTGTCTGTTTGGTCTCTGGATGGTTCTCTGCTTTTGTCTTGTCGACCCTGAGTCTCTTTTTTGGCGGCGGCGACTTCCTCCATGTTGATGTATCCCACAACACGACGTCTCAACTCGTCCAGGGACTCGGCGGGGCGGCGAGCGAGGGAGTCCAAGAAAGGTCTAGGCTTTAGTGCTGACACTATGGCGTGGAGCGCCACATCGGTGCTGAGGTTCCTGACTTGGGCCGTTTCGTTGTTGAAACGCTCTATGAATGACTTAAGGGTCTCGTCCGATCTCTGCTTGAGCCAGACCAGGCATGTTGAATTTTTCCTGAATGCTCGGCTCGTGGTAAACCTGGCCACGAATTGCACGGCGAGCTGGCTAAAGGAACGGATCGAATGCTGGGGGAGGTTGGAAAACCACATCATGGCGGATCTCTTCAAGGTGCATGGGAAAGTTCTGCATTTTAAACCTTCCGAGGCCCCCACTAGCAACATCCGAGCATTAAACGCGGTGAGGTGTTCCTCGGGGTCGGTTTTACCCTCGTAAGTGTCCATGTTGGGGATTTGGAAATGCTTGGGGATTGGATCGGACATGATCTCCTCGCTGAAGGGGAGTAACGTTAGCCCGACCTCCGAGGGCCGGTCTTTGTGGTGGTGGGCGCGCCGGCGCTTGGGGCTTTCTGTTTGGCTCGACTGATCCGTTCTCGATGAGTCTCCCTCATCGTCGCGCCTCGTCTCCTGGCGCGTTCTAAAAGGCGTTTCGCGGCCCATCTTCCTCTCACGATCGAGAGCCTCCTCAATCTTGCATCTTAATTCTTCGTTCTCAGCCCTAAGAAGCTCCACGACCGGGTCTGGGGGCGGGCGTTCGTCCTGACTGACCGAGTTGTGGCTTAGCGGCGGTGACTTGCGATTCGCCGTGCTTCTAGTGTGTACCATCCTTGCTCGGTGGTATCCTTGAGGCCCAGGCTAGTTTTACCGGGCCCCACGGTGAGCGCCAATGTTAATACACGAAATGGCAGGGCTCTCCTTCTCACCGGAGCAGCGTCCTCTCTCCTCTGGTATGGCTGGGGGGTACCTGCAAAAGGCACTCCGATGCCTAAGACAGATAGGGCTTTTGGAGAAGAGAAGGTGAGCTTAAATGTTTAGGGTTTCAGATGTGTAGAGAGTATCCAAACCTGGGGGGTCAAGCCCCCTTTATATAGTGGAGTCTCGCATAAGGATGATAACCAACGATCCGGATCCTGCGCCTGGTAACTCCTTCCCCAAGCTTCAGGGATCAACTCATCCCTTCCTAATATCTCGCACCTGCCAGGTCCATCACGTACTGGCTACGTGCTCCTCAATCTTCGGAGTGGCAACGGCCCCAAGCGTCGTCTCCAGGTCATCCTCTTCCAGAAGGTTCGAGGGTCATCGGTCGGCTCGCCCTGACCTGCTCGGTGCTAACCCCGGGGCGACTATACTCGGAGGACGGGCTTGGTATGTCCCCGGTCGGACGTAGCTCGTCGGAGGTCGGAGCCGGTCGGATAGGGGCCGGATTGGCTTGGTTTGGAGGGTAGACGGGAGCTCGGCTCGGAGGCCGGTCCGTAACAAATTCCAATAAAACTCAATCTAATATATATGTGTGTGTGTATATATATATATAACTATAAATAAACTATATTATATAAAGCAATGGGTTGTTATGTTGGATTATGTAATGCATCAACCTCAAAATGACTAATTTCGCCTCCAGAATAAATAATTATTATTATTATTATTATTATTATTATTATTATTATTATTATTATTATTATTACTACATTAAGACAATCATTATTATTCATTACTTTTAGTCATTTATTTATTCAAAACTAGATTCAAACAAAAGCTTATTTTCCTATAAGTCTTAACTAACACGATATATACATATAATTATTAATAACTTATATTTAATATAATTATCAAGCAATCAAGTGAATGACATATTTATTCATAATCCAATTATTTTAAAATAAATATAAATAAATTAAATTATAATATATACTTATTTGATTGTATCTGATTTAATAAACTAAATTTAGAAATTTTATCTAACCATTTAGTCAAAAAAATATTTTGATGAATTACTTTTATGTTTAATAGCTTTATTTTTCAATATAAAACTAACGCATCCACAAAAAAATTGATTTGGCCTATATTATAAGATAACCTGGCATCAAAATTTTAAATTAATACTTTTAATTACGTGATTAGTTAATTAAATTTAATAGTATTTAATTTGATGTATAAGTTTTTTTTACACCTAATAATATATAAATTTATATTATATTTTTAATTTATAAATATAAAAAAACTATAATACTAAATAAACATGTTTTAAGATTTACGAGAATTTATAAACGTAAACTCCAGATAAAAAAACATTACCAAGCACACTTGCCTTAATATGATTCTGTTTCTGTGTAGTTTAATGAAAGCCAAATACAGAATTGCTTGTGGGTACGTGGCTGCTTTGTTCGTCCCAACACGACACATTCCACAGTATTAAACTACTCACATTTCACGGTTTCAATGATCGCCGGATCCTAGTTGTGAAATCCTACTACGTGTTTGCGTCTTGGTTTCTCGTGTCATCTTCTAAGTCTTTGTTTGTCACGAAGCAAGCTTAAGATAATGATGATGATGCTTTGTCCTATTAGTGGCCTCTGAATAACATATTTTTAGTAGTTGTGAGTTGTGGTTTCGTATAGTGGGTATCTTTGCCTGCCTGTGATGATATTTTGAATACTTAATAAGATGCTGTGCTAGCTGTTGCTTCTTGATGATGACTTGATATATAATACATTTTGCTGCGTGATTTTTGGCGGGTCATACCTTCCTTGTATTCTATATTTCGGTACTAAAAGTCAGAAAAAAGAAATTCTATCATGCTACCAACTGAGCTGAGTATTTATTTTGTAAAATATATGTTAAATTTAAAATATTTTTAAAAAGAATGAATTTAATTGATAAAATCTATTTTAACAATAATAAAAATACAAGTTTTTAAATATATATTCGAGAAACTAAAGAAATAATTTTTTGATTAAATAATTAATTAAAGAAGAAAGTAATGTTCATTTGATTTAATTTAATATGAAAACCAAAGTATGTGTCATGATACAGGGAAGACACATTACTTCACGAGAAGGAAAATATGATGGTTGTTTCCAAGAACAAGAGTATGTATATTGAGATTATCCACGCTTAAGAATGAAAAAAATGATTGGTACCAACACTCCATCTTGACATTGAAAAAATGAGAGGAAAAAGTGTAGAAAGAAAATAGGGAGACAAGAAAATAAAGTGTTTTTATATTTATTTGAATGAAGGAAAAAAGTTAAAGAGAATGAACTTAAAACTTCTCTTATAAATAAAAATAGGCTTAAAGATGATTTTCATCCAGATAAATATAGCAATTTTTTGCTTTTAGTTCCCCAATTTTTTAATTGTTTTAGGTCCTTGAATGTTCAAATATGGTTCATCTAGCCTAATCTAAAATAAACTTAACCAAACAAGGCCAAGGTAAAATCAAAGCATTAGATCTTCAATATGTGAAGTCCAAATGCTTGAATGTTGGTGAAGGAGGGATAAGAAATGGAAGAAATGCGCTTGGTCTACTTAAAAATATCAAAAGGCATTTTTGGGTAACCAAGAAGCTCAATTATGGCGAAAAAATCTTGCATTGCGACGAAGTACATGTTCGCCTGGCAAAGGGGTCTTGTCGCCTGGCGAACAACCTCTTTCCGGTAACTCATTGAACCTGCCAAAAAATACAGAAAATAGGTAGCAGTATCAAGAAAATATAAAATGCTATGTATGAAACCTAAAAACTAAAAAATATATGAAATATATCCTAAAAATTTCCTACTGTAGCACTTATCTACATAATTTATATCAATTAAGAAAAATAAATCTACATGTATTGAAGATTTGTCGATACTCTAAAATTTCAATATTCTATGATAATACAAGTTCATTAAATATTAAAAAACCCCATTTAACACTGTAGGTCAAAACATATTGACATCAAGTATCATTTATCTCGTGATCAAATTCAAAACGAAGTTATTGAGTTGAAGTATATTGACACTAAATATTAACTTGCTGACATTTTAAAAAAACCTATTTTAGAAAAATGATTTAGTTTTATCAAGGAACAGTTATATGTGTCCACAATATCTAAAGTAAAGAAATTATTAAAATGTGAATTTATTGACGAGTTAAATATGTACACATATCTGATGTGTTTAATTTAGCTAAATAGTTTGATTGTCATATACAAATTTAATTGAACACGTTTTGTAATGTCAAGGATAATTCGGATTTTGAGCATAAACATAGTAATTCTTATGCTTTCAGTTCCTTTAATTTGCTTCGTCCATAGGCCATAACTTAAGCTATACTTATCCAAGTGATGTGTTCTTAGTGGAGTTGGAATGCTAAGAGAAAGATCTAGCTATAAGTATTTTTTATGTCATTGACACTTGAATAAGCCTCTATTAGGATAAAAATTGGCTGAAAGTTGTGTCTTATGTCTTGTATCTGTTTGCACAATATTGCATTGTTGAGATATTGTCATTTATTAGTTCTCATGTTTCCTTTTTTTTAGTTGATTATATTCCCTAATCTTTAGGGATTGGTTAGGCTAGCCTCATATATAAATATTGTACTTTATCCTCATAATATTTTTCAAGGAATACAATTTTATTCAGTTGAAGTTGGTATCTAGAGCTAGTTTGGATTCTGGGTGTCCAAGGAACACCACAGCACTGTTTGCCCCAACTCAGCCGCTGCCACCGGCTGGAACCGCCGTCGCCGGAGACACGCTCCGGTTCTTCAGAATCGCCCGACACCGATTTGTCGGACCGCAAAGCACCGCCGTCGGAATTGCAGAGACGCACTGCCACGCGCCGCCATAATCCTGCCTTTTTTCAGCGCGTGGGTGCCACGCGCCGCTCTTCGGCCACCGTATCGCAACCGCTCCAGCGCCGTTCAACTCGGTTTTCCTTCCCGGTTCCGTTGCGACCCCTTCCAGCGCGTGGGTTTTAGTTTTTCAGTGTGTTCAAGACCATTTTTCTACTGGTATATTGTATTTTCATGTTTTCTGGTCTCCACGCAATGTTTTCTAGTCTCTGCGCATTGCTGCTGCGCGTTTTTGTTAGTATTATTGATTGTTATTGAGGTTCAGGTGTCTCCATCCATCCGTTTGTTGTGCGGTTAGTGCCACTTGACCTGTAGGACTCTCCTGGTTTGTTTGGGTCCGCATTTAGTGTGTAGGTCCCACTTTTGAGGGTGTCTTTGTTGCTATTTGAACATTCCTCTGGCTGTTTGAAGCCCCATTTGGTTACTTGCTAATTTGTGGTATATTTGTAGTTGCTCACTTTGCTCCCACGTCATTCAAGGATAGTTATTGTTCCTAGTTTGATGGCAGACCAACAGGCTTCCTCTTCAACCACGCTGGCTCATGTTGGTAATTCTACTATTTGCCTATCTCACTCTGTGGGATCCTGGATTTTAGATTCTGGTGCTTTTGATCATATAGCTGGTAATCTCTCTCTTATCTCTAATTTGTCACCTCCTAAAACTCCTCACTATGTTACCATTGCTAATGGTTCTAAGGCACAAGCTACCAGTATCGGTCATGCTTCACCCCTTTCAGGCTTGTCTTTAAATTATGTCTTACTTGTACCCGAGTGCCCCTTTAATTTGGTTTCAGTTAGTCAACTTACCCGTTCTCTCAATTGCTCCATAACATTTACTTCTGATTCTTTCTTTATACAGGACCGTAGTACGACACAGACGATTGGAACAGGATCTGAATCACGAGGTCTTTATTACCTTCAACCTCCTTCATCCACTGTATGCACTGTTTCGGCATCTCCGAATCTCATTCATCGTCGTTTGGGTCATCCAAGTCTAGATAAGTTAAAGGTGTTGGTTCCTCATCTTTCACAGTTAAAGTCCCTAAATTGTGAGTCGTGTCAACTTGGAAAACATGTAAGAGCGTCTTTTCCTAGTAGTGGCAATGAAAGATCCACGTCTCCCTTTGATATTGTCCATTCTGATGTTTGGGGTCCTAGTCGCGTGAATTCAACTTTAGGATACAGGTATTATGTCACTTTCATTGATGAATTCTCGAGGTGCACTTGGATCACGTTATTGAAGGATCATTCTAGATTGTTTGGTGCCTTTCAGACCTTTTGCTAAGAGATAAAGACCCAATTTGGGAGAACAGTCCGAATTTTGTGGAGTGACAATGCCAAAGAATACTTTTCTGCACCATTCAACTCCTTCAAGGCTTCTCATGGCATCTTACATATCAGTCCAGTTGTCCGCACACGCCATAGCAGAATGGTGTGGCTGAACGGAAACACCGTCATCTAGTTGATACAGCTCGGGCATTATTGATCAATGCTAATGCACCTTTAAAATTTTGGGGTGACACTATTCTCACTGCTTGCAATTTGATAAACCGCATGCTGTAACACCTGAGGACGAGATCGACCTCGTATTAGGACGTCGTATCGAGACCTCGTGTCGAGATCCCGTGCCAAGACCGCGTGCACTAGCTGCCGAGCTGAGGAGACCGCGTGCACTAGCTGCTGAGCTGAGGAGATCGCGTACCGAGCTGATGAGGTCGCGTACCGAGCTGAGGAGGTCGCATGTCGAACTGAGGAGGCCGCGTGCACGAACTCGTGTTAGAGCCTTGTGCGCTTGCACAAGCACCCTGATCGACCTCGTGTCGAGACTGTAACTCGTATTTTACGAACGTTATTTAGCGTTGTTGATTCTATTGTTTGTAATATTTATATTATTGGTTGCAGTTCTCGTCGCTGTGTTTTAGATCTGTAACCTATAGATTAGAGGGTAATCATGAGAGAGAAGAGATTAGATGGGTAGAATGACTGATGGGATTAGCATCTCACAACAGTAGTTACACGTCACTTATTTGTGTGTTGTTTTAAAAAAAGAAAAATTCATTTAGTAGTTTATCTACCGGCTGTATATTCGATCAGCCCCTCACAACTCTCACTTTCTCTTTTCTTCTTTCTTCTTCTCTGAGTTCCTCTTCCTCTTCAAAACCTCCATCGAAGAACCTTGGATTTTACTGAGCTTCTGCACAAACTTTCTTCATCAAACTTGTTCCTCATCATCTCCTCGACATATATCACCATCTCGACCATCAGTTGAGGTATGAAAAACAGAATTTTCTCTTCCTTCATGCTACTGTTTAGCGCCATTTCTTCCTTCCATTTTAGCCAGTTTTATGCTTCCAAATCATGTCGTATTGATAGGTTTTCTTCTTCATGATATTACCTACCTTTCTAACCAATTATTTGAGCTTGTAAAACAAATTTCTTTCTCTGTTTTCTGCAATAGGCAGTGCCCAAAATTCTCCCTATTTGGTTTATTTTGATTTCTTGTTTTAGTATGTTGTACGTTGCTTCTTGTCGATGTTGTTGTCGATTTATTTGTTACAGAATCATATAACCTTTTTCATGAACTTTTGATCGAAAACCCTAACTTTGTGTTAGAGGAAAAATGGTTTTGTCTGGTGATGTATGAAAGAAGTTTTTAATAAAATTTTAGAGAAAAGGAGTTATTTTGTAACGTTTGAATTCTGGTTTTATTTGTTTAAGTTCTTGAGTTTTAAATGTTTACTTGGGTTGTGGTTAAGATTGGGGTAATGAGAGCTAAGTGTTATTAGAACCCATAGATAGAACTAAGTTGTACTCGTATTAGGCGGTGTGATTTCCGAGATCGTGCTGCAAGGAGATCAGGGTGTACGAGAACACGAAACCGAGGTTGACTGAAAGCCGTACGTGTCGAGATCGAGTAAGAGAAGTCGTTGTCAAGCTCGCTTGAAGACAGCTGTGTTGAGGTCGTTGTCGAGCAGCGTAGCTTGGAGTTCGGTAAGGGCACTTCTAAACATTCTAGGATTTTTATTGTTATATTACTATGTATGGATTTCTTGATTTGTGTCGAGCATGTAATGTGGTGATATGATTGGGTTTTTGCATGTATTTAATATGTGATTGAATATATGTTGTGAATTATGTATTGACTGTTGAATTGCGTTTCTTCATGTCGAGCTTGCTCTTTTTATTTGACATGCGGTTGAATATCTTGTGTATAACTCTTTGAATATCGTATGCGGCGAATTGTTCATCGAGTGAGCGAGCTAAGCGAGTCGTTATGACGTTTTTGAGCCGTGACCCGGATAACTAAGGGTGCTAGGTCCCCTTTTGTTTACGGGAGATTGACTAGACGTCGCCACGCTATGGGACCTGAGTTGACTGTCCTAGGGAGAGCGAAGATCCCAAGGCTTCGGCTGGACTTTCCAGCATACGGTACGGCGTGTGCATTCCGGAAAAATTGTCGAGTCGAGAGAAATGGATAGCGAGTTGAGTCGAGTTTAGAGTGAGATGGTTGAGTCAAGTTTGGTGAATGTCATACTTTGCTGTTTACTTATTTCTTTATGCCGTGTTTATCTTGAATTGTTGAGAAGTTGACCCTTTCCCGTGGTACCTTCAATCCATGATGGCTACCCAGGCGATGTCGAGGTTGCAGGGAACTCGACAGCAGATGATGACGAGGAGGAGCTCGACGAGGATCAGGGTGACGACCTCTATTTGTCGTGATTGATTATGTTTGTGGGATGTTTTTTGGGATGACTGTTCTTTGTTGTTTTTGTGTATAGTGGTTGTGACAGTTGGGCCGGTTATATTTTGTTATTACAGGTAGATCGGGTGGTCTTACTTTGGAGCATCCCCTGCGTGGGTGTTCTGTTAAGTACCCCTGTGGTATGATTGCTCTCTTGAAGTCGTCATACCTTAGGTGTATTTTCTTTATACATTATTACTCTGTATTTTGTATACATCATCATTTCGAGTGGTATATATGTTTAATTTGCATGTATGTGTTATTAGAATTTATGTGTTGTGTCTTAGTTGCACCATGTTTTCGAAAAGTTGTAATTACTCTGATGTGCACGAGATGGTTTTATAAAAAAAATAATAGACCGTACTTTTCTAAAGGGCACAAGAGTATCGTTTAAAACACATCGCATACAGGGTAACTAGAGCTCGGTGTGTTGAGCTCGGTAACTCGAGCTCGGTATGTCTGGAGCTCGGTAGCGGTCCGGAAACGGGTCGTTTCAATGTTGGTATCAGAGCAGCTTGATTCAGTTGGCCGTATAGGAATTTGGGTAGTCATCGTGGGATATATATATATATATATATATATGTGTGTGTGTGTGTGTGTGTGTGTGTGTGTGTGTGTGTTGGGTACCTAATTGTACTATACTGATTGCTGTTTGATTTAGTGAAGCACTTATTGCTTGAAAAATTGTCTGAATCAAGCGTTTCTTGATTGAAGCGTGTGTTTTAACACATCCTTGTTGTGAGATTCTCGACAGGTTTTGAACTTTGTGGAATCTAATGCCACCTCGTAGGGATACAATTTGCACCCGAGAACGCCGACATGGAACGAGCAATTCAAGCTATGGCCGAGATGGCGACACCATGGCTCAAAGAATCACCGTCAGAACTCAACAGTTAACGCAATGGCTCAACAGACGGCAGCGTTAACCCAGCAAAACTTACAGCAACAACAGCGAGCAGAGCGGAGTGCTGAGGCGAGAGGATTAGCGGACTTTAGGAAGCATGATCCACCGAAGTTCTTCGGTGAGCCAAACCCAGATAAAGCTGATCTTTGATGCAAGAGATCGAGAAGATCTTCGAGGCACTCCATTGCCCAAACAACGTGAAGGTAGACTACGCTACCTACTTGCTGCTAAGAGACGCAGAGTATTGGTGGAAGGAAGTGAAGCAAGCACTGATAGCGGAACGTCGCGAGATAACTTGGGAGCTTTTTCGTGGAAGGTTCTTGGACAAATACTTCCCAGATACTGCACGAGCTGAGAAGGAGCAAGAGTTTCTTCAACTACAACAAGGCACTCGGCGTCCGAGTATGCAGCCAAGTTCGAGTCATCGCGAGGTATTTCACTCCATTTTGTGACCGAGCTGACCAAGGATGGTTAAGCGAGAGGTCCCAACGAGGTCTGAGATTTGACATTCAGAAGTCGGTGGTGTCACTGAGGATCAGGAATCTACAAGAGCTGATAGATCGTTGTGTCGAGGTAGAGGAGTAAGAAGCCACAAGAAGAAAATCGTTGTAGGCGGACCGGTGAGACCCAGAGTGCGGGCGTAGGTTTACACAAGGGAGAAACAACCGCAGAAGAAGCCTTACAACCGACCTCGGGGAACAACAACAGGGGACCATATCGTCCGATGACCCCGGAGCGAAGCGGAGGTCGACCGGCGTCGAGGTGACTTGCTATCGTTGTGGAAAGCCGTGACATTATGCGAGTGATCAGACTCGTAAGGAGGATGTGTGCTACAACCGTAGAAGAAGCCAGGGCATTTTGCCAAGGATTGTCCCACACCTAAAGTCGAACCGCAATGCTTGCGGCAAAGGCCAAGGAAGCGCCAGGTAGCTAAAGGCGTAGTCTTCGCGTGAGCGGTGAGGAAGCAGAGCGGTGATGATCTTATTCAAGGTGAATGTGAGATTGAGGTAAATCCTTATCCGTTCTCTTTGATTCGTGCAACCCATTCCTTTATTTCTTCGATTGTGTGAACCATTTGAACTTGACTGCGTGATCGCTTGCTGCTCAAATTGGTAGTTACAACCCCAGCTGCTAAAACCTTAGTCACAAACACTGCATGTCTTAATTGTGTAGTGGTTATTCAGAGTAGAAAGTTTGTGGTCAATTTGGTTTGTTTGCCTCTTAAGGGCTTAGATGTCATCCTCGGGATGGATTGGTTGTCACACCACCATGTCCTCTTGGACTGTGCCCGTAAAACTGTAATTTTCCCAGACCTTGGAGTCTCCAATTATCTTTCTGCTGAATGTATTGGGGTTTCTTTGAAAGAAGGAATTAGAGAATACATGTATCTGGCTAGTTCAGAAGTTTTCCGGCAAGTCGAAGTGAAGAATGTACCAGTGGTGTGTGACTTTGTGGACGTTTTTCCCGAAGACGTGCCAGGGTTACCACCAGTGCGAGAGGTCGAGTTCTCCATCGAGTTGATTCCAGGAACAGGACCGATTTCCAAAGCGCCATACAGGATGTCTCCTGCCGAGATGAAAGAACTGAAGTCCCAGATCGAACACTTGGAGTCAAAGCAATTCATACGACCGAGCGTGTCACCGTGGGGAGCTCCAGTGTTGTTGGTTAAGAAGAAAGATGGACGATCAAGGCTGTGCGTGGACTACCGCGAGCTCAACAAGGTTACTGTGAAGAACCGGTATCCGTTACCCCGTATTGACGACTTGATGGATCAACTTCGTGGAGCGGCGATCTTTTCCAAGATAGATTTGAAGTCTGGTTATCATCAGATTCGCGTGAAGGAGGAAGATATCCCCAAAACAGCTTTCAGGACTAGGTATGGTCACTACGAGTACTTGGTGATGCCGTTTGGAGTGACAAAAGCGCCAGCTGTGTTTATGGATTACATGAATAGGATTTTCCATTCGTTTTTGGATCAGTTAATTGTAGTGTTCATCGACGACATACTGATCTACTCGAAGAACCGAGAAGAGCACGAAGAACACTTACGTCGAGTACTACAGATGTTGCGTGAGAAGCAACTCTATGCCAACCTGTCGAAGTGTGAATTTTGGCTCGAAGAGGTGAATTTTCTTGGTCATGTGATTTCCAAAGAAGGAATAGCTGTGGATCCAACTAAGATTGAGACTGTGTTAGCGTGGGAACAGCCGAAGACGGTTACCGAGATCAGAAGTTTTGTTAGCTTAGCAGGCTATTATCGAAGATTCATTGAAGGATTCTCGAAGATTGTCGCGCCTCTTACACGGCTTACGAGGAAGGATCAACCTTTTGCCTGGACCGAGGAGTGTGAATCCAGTTTTCAAGATCAAGGAGCTTTTGACAACAAAGGTTTGTGTTGATTTTGCCTCAACCCGAAGAGCCTTACGAGGTGTATTGTGATGCGTCACACCAGGGATTGGGATGCGTACTGATGCAACATCGGAAAGTGGTAGCGTATGCTTCAAGACAACTTAAGATTCACGAGAGGAACTACCCTACTCACGATTTGGAGCCGGGCAAACAGTGGTTTTTGCGTCAAGATATGGAGGCACTACCTTTATGGGAGCACTCTTATCGCTTTCAGCGATCACAAGAGCTTGAAGTACCGTTCGATCGTAAAGAACTCAACATGCGTCGGCCAGATGGACGTAATTTCAAGGACTACGACTTTACGTTGGAATACCATCCCTGTAAGGCTAACGTAGTAGCGTATGCATTGAGCGAAGAGCGTTTAGCCTCAAAGAATGATGATCAAGGAGTTGGAGATGCTCGAGAAGTTCCGAGACTTGAAGTTGAGTGTGGAAGTTTCACCAGGGAAGCTGAGATTTGGTATGCTTACCATTTCTAACAGATTGTTGGACGAGATCCGAGACCAGCAGGTTCATGACGAGCTCCTGCAAGAGAAGGTCCAGTTGATAGCGCAAGGGAAGGCGACATAATTCCAAGTCGGAACGAACAACATTTTAAGATGTAATGGCCGAGTATGTGTACCTAACGTAGCGGAGCTGAGAAAGTTAATACTTGACGAAGCGCATAAGAGCAACTTTAGTATTCATCCAGGAGTTACGAAGATGTATCAAGACTTGAAGAAGCATTTTTGGTGGTCCGGAATGAAGAAGCAAGTGGCTGAGTACGTAGCTTCGTGTTTAACGTGTCGCCGAAGGTGGAACACCAACGACCGCGGGAATGCTACAATCGCTGACGCATCAAAGATGGAAATGGGACAAGATTTCCATGGATTTCGTTGTAGGTTTACCGAAGACGCAGAAGAAGAATGATTCGATTTGGGTGATCGTCGACCGATTGACCAAATCTGCTCATTTCTTACCAAAGGTCGACATACAACGTGGAAAAGCTGACCGAGATCTACATCGCGGAGATAGTACGACTTCATGGTATACCCTCTTCAATCGTGTCGGACCGAGATCCGAAGTTCACGTCTCATTTTTGGAGGGAATTGCAAGAAGCGATGGGAACCGAGCTCAAGCTTAACTCGGCATATCATCCCCGCATCGACCGCCGACTGAGAGAACGATCCAATCGCTTGAAGATTTGTTACGAGCATGTACCTTAGATCACCGAGGAAGTTGGGACGACGTCTTACCATTGGTGGAGTTCACCTACAATAACAGTTTCCATGCGAGTATTGGGATGGCACCTTTTGAAGCACTGTATGGACGGAAATGTCAGACGCCTCTTTGTTGGTACCAGGATGGCGAATGTTCTGTTGTGGGACCAGATATGATCCAGCAGACTACTGAGAAGATCCGTTTGATCAGAGATAGGATGCGAATGTCTCAAAGTCGACAGAAGAGTTATGCAGACCAAAGACGTCGACCACTCGAGTTTGAGGAAGGAGAACATGTATTTCTTAGAGTCACCCCCACTACTGGAGTTGGTCGAGCGATCAAGTCCAAGAAACTTACCCCTAAATTTATTGGACCTTACCAGATTCTTCGTCGTATTGGTCCAGTAGCATATCAGATTGCCTTGCCACCCTTCTTGTCGAACATTCATGACGTCTTCCACGTCTCACAGTTGCGAAAGTATATTTCCGACCCCTCTCATGTCATCGAACCGGATGTGATTCAACTGAAGGACGACCTATCTTTCGAAGCATCACCAGCAAGGATCGTTGATCGGAAAGCCAAACAGTTGCGGAACAAAGAGATTCAACTTGTCAAAGTTGTGTGGGATCAGAAGACTGGAGATGCGACTTGGGAGCTGGAGGAGAAGATGAAGACTCAGTACCCTGAACTCTTTCATGGTAAGTATCTTATTTGCAATTTCGAGGACGAAATTTTTTTAGAGGGAGAGATTGTAACACCTGAGGACGAGATCGACCTCGTATTAGGACGTCGTATCGAGACCTCGTGTCGAGATCCCGTGCCAAGACCACGTGCACTAGCTGCCGAGCTGAGGAGACCGCGTGCACTAGCTGCTGAGCTGAGGAGATCGCGTACCGAGCTGATGAGGTCGCGTACCGAGCTGAGGAGGTCGCATGTCGAACTGAGGAGGCCGCGTGCACGAACTCGTGTTAGAGCCTTGTGCGCTTGTACAAGCACCCTGATCGACCTCGTGTCGAGACTGTAACTCGTATTTTACGAACGTTATTTAGCGTTGTTGATTCTATTGTTTGTAATATTTATATTATTGGTTGCGATTCTCGTCATTGTGTTTTAGATCTCAGAACCTATAGATTAGAGGGTAATCATGAGAGAGAAGAGATTAGATGGGTAGAATGACTGATGGGATTAGCATCTCACAACAGTAGTTACACGTCACTTATTTGTGTGTTGTTTTAAAAAAAGAAAAATTCATTTAGTAGTTTATCTACCGGCTGTATATTCGATCAGCCCCTCACAACTCTCACTTTCTCTTTTCTTCTTTCTTCTTCTCTGAGTTCCTCTTCCTCTTCAAAACCTCCATCGAAGAACCTTGGATTTTACTGAGCTTCTGCACAAACTTTCTTCATCAAACTTGTTCCTCATCATCTCCTCGACATATATCACCATCTCGACCATCAGTTGATGTATGAAAAACAGAATTTTCTCTTCCTTCATGCTACTGTTTAGCGCCATTTCTTCCTTCCATTTTAGCCAGTTTTATGCTTCCAAATCATGTCGTATTGATAGCTTTTCTTCTTCATGATATTACCTACCTTTCTAACCAATTATTTGAGCTTGTAAAACAAATTTCTTTCTCTGTTTTCTGCAATAGGCAGTGCCCAAAATTCTCCCTATTTGGTTTATTTTGATTTCTTGTTTTAGTATGTTGTACGTTACTTCTTGTCGACGTTGTTGTCGATTTATTTGTTACAGAATCATATAACCTTTTTCATGAACTTTTGATCGAAAACCCTAACTTTGTGTTAGAGGAAAAATGGTTTTGTCTGGTGATGTATGAAAGAAGTTTTTAATAAAATTTTAGAGAAAAGGAGTTATTTTGTAACGTTTGAATTCTGGTTTTATTTGTTTAAGTTCTTGAGTTTTAAATGTTTACTTGGGTTGTGGTTAAGATTGGGGTAATGAGAGCTAAGTGTTATTAGAACCCATAGATAGAACTAAGTTGTACTCGTATTAGGCGGTGTGATTTCCGAGATCGTCTTTGCAAGGAGATCGTGGTGTACGAGAACACTAAACCGAGGTTGACCAAAGCCGTACGTGTCGAGATCGAGTAAGAGAAGTCGTTGTCAAGCTCGCTTGAAGACAGCTGTGTTGAGGTCGTTGTCGAGCAGCATAGCTTGGAGTTCGGTAAGGGCACTTCTAAACATTCTAGGATTTTTATTGTTATATTACTATGTATGGATTTCTTGATTTGTGTCGAGCATGTAATGTGGTGATATGATTGGGTTTTTGCATGTATTTAATATGTGATTGAATATATGTTGTGAATTATGTATTGACTGTTGAATTACGTTTCTTCATGTCGAGCTTGCTCTTGTTATTTGACATGCGGTTGAATATCTTGTGTATAACTCTTTGAATATCGTATGCGGCGAATTGTTCATCGAGTGAGCGAGCTAGGCGAGTCGTTATGACGTTTTTGAGCCGTGACCCGGATAACTAAGGGTGCTAGGTCCCCTTTTGTTTACGGGAGATTGACTAGACGTCGCCACGCTATGGGACCTGAGTTGACTGTCCTAGGGAGAGCGAAGATCCCAAGGCTTCGGCTGGACTTTCCAGCATACGGTACGGCGTGTGCATTCCGGAAAAATTGTCGAGTCGAGAGAAATGGATAGCGAGTTGAGTCGAGTTTAGAGTGAGATGGTTGAGTCACGTTTGGTGAATGTCATACTTTGCTGTTTACTTATTTCTTTATGTCGTGTTTATCTTGAATTGTTGAGAAGTTGACCCTTTCCCGTGGTACCTTCAATCCATGATGGCTACCCAGGCGATGTCGAGGTTGCAGGGAACTCGACAGCAGATGATGACGAGGAGGAGCTCGACGAGGATCAGGGCGACGACCTCTATTTGTCGTGATTGATTATGTTTGTGGGATGTTTTTTGGGATGACTGTTCTTTGTTGTTTTTGTGTATAGTGGTTGTGACCAGTTGGGCCGGTTATATTTTGTTATTACAGGGTAGACTGGTGGTCTTACTTTTGGAGCATCCCCCTGCGTGGGTGTCTGCCGGAAGTACCCCCAGGGTATGATTGCTCTCTTGAAGTCGTCATACCTTAGGTGTATTTTCTTTATACATTATTACTCTGTATTTTGTATACATCATCATTTCGAGTGGTATATATGTTTAATTTGCATGTATGTGTTATTAGAATTTATGTCTTGTGTCTTAGTTGCACCATGTTTTCGAAAAGTTGTAATTACTCTGATGTGCACGAGATGGTTTTATAAAAAAATTAATAGACCGTACTTTTCTAAAGGGCACAAGAGTATCGTTTAAAACACATGGCATACAGGGTAACTAGAGCTCGGTGTGTTGAGCTCGGTAACTCGAGCTCGGTATGTCTGGAGCTCGGTAGCGGTCCGGAAACGGGTCGTTACACATGCCATCCTCTGTATTGGGTAATGAGATTCCTCACTCACTCTTGTTCCCGAAGGACCCCTTGTATGTTGTTCCTCCCCAAGTATTCAGTTCTACAAGTTTTGTTCATGATCTTTCTTTCGGTCATGATAAATTGTCTGCCCGGGCTGTCAAGTGTGTTTTTCTTGGGTATTCCAGAAAGCAAAAGGGGTATCGTTGTTATTCTCCAGCTACACATCGTTTTTATGTCTCAGTAAATGTTGCTTTCTTTGCATCACCAGCTACAACAGATTCTACCACAGATGTTACTCCTTCTCATGTCCTACCTATTCCTCTCTTTGGAACATCTGTCTCTACTCACGGTTCTCCACAGTCATTGGACGCCACTGAGTTGCGTCGTTTTGGTATTACTTATGAGCGTCGATGTCCTGAAACTCCAGAAATTGCTCCTACTGATTCCCGTGATTCAGCTCCTATTCCAACCCTTTCTCCCGTTGCGATCCCACCTGCTGCTTCTGATGACTTACCTATTGCTCTTTGTCAAGGTAAACGGTCTACTTCTAATCCTCATCCTATTTATAACTTTTTGAGTTATCACCGACTGACTCCTTCCTAATATGTTTTTGTTTCTGCACTTTCATCTATCTCTATTCCTAAAAAAATTCAGGAAGCACTATCCCATCCAGGGTGGAGATAGGCCATGATTGATGAGATGTCAACTTTAGACTCTAACCATACTTGGGAGCTTGTTCCACCTCCTCCTAAAAAATCTGTTGTTGGTTGTAGGTGGGTGTTTAATGTTAAAGTGGGCCCTGATGGACAGGTGGAGCGATTGAAAGCCCGCCTAGTGGCAAAAGGATATACACAGGTCTATGGTCAGGATTACAGTGATACCTTCTCACCAGTTACGAAGATGGCCTCTATTCGCCTCTTTTTAGTTATGGCTTCCATGAAACGTTGGCCCTTGTTTCAGTTGAATATCAAGAATGCCTTCTTGCATGGTGACTTGGAGGAGGAGACTTATATGGAGCAACCTCTTGGGTTTGTTGCTCAGGGCGTGGTTTGGTCGATTCAGCAAAGTTCTACAGCAGTTTGGGATGATCCATTGCGAGTCGGATCACTCAGTTTTTCTTAGATGCTCATCATCAAATAAATATATCTATCTTGTGGTTTATGTTGATGACATTATTATTACAGGGGATGATTATGAGGGTATCAAGGCATTGAAACAACACCTTTTTCAGAATTTTCAGACTAAGGACTTGGGTCCTCTATGTTACTTTCTTGGGATTGAGGTAGCTCAATCAAAGTTAGGTATTGCTATCTCTCAGAGGAAGTATGCTCTCGATATTTTGGAAGAGACAGGTCTTATAGATTGTAAACCAGTTGACATTCCTATGGATCCTGATGTAAAGCTCCTTCCTAATTAGGGGGAGCCCTAGCTGATCCAGGTAGATACCGAAGACTAGTGGAAAAATTAAATTATCTCACCTTGACCAGACCAGACATATCTTTTCCAGTTAGTGTAGTAAGTCAGTTCCTTAACTCTCCATGTGACAGTCATTGGAATGCAGTTGTTCGAATTCTTAAGTACATCAACAGGTCACCTGGGAAGGGATTGTTTTCGATGATAGAGGCCACACTGATATCATTGGGTATTTAGATGCTGATTGGGCAGGAGATGCAAGTGATAGACAGTCTACTTCAGGTTATTGTGTGTTCTTAGGAGGAAATCTAATTTCATAGAAAAGCAAAAAGCCGACTGTTGTTGCTCGGTCAAGTACAGAAGCTTAGTATCGGGCTATGGCTCATGCCACATCTGAGCTTTTGTGGTTGAAAGGTTTATTGCAGGAACTATATTTTTGTGAGGTTAGTCCTATGAAACTTGTGTGCGATAATCAGTTAGCCTTGCACCTCGCCTCCAATCCAGTTTTTCGTGAGAGCACAAAGCATATAGAAGTCGACTGTCATTTCCTCAGAGAAAAGATTCTCTATGGAATCATCATAACCTCCTTTGTCAATTCTAAGGATCACTTGCTGATATCTTCACAAAATCTCTACGAGGTCCTCGGATAACTTACATATGTGACAAGATGGATGCATATGATGTATATGCTCCACCTTGAGGGGGAGTGTTGAGATATTGTCATTTATTAGTTTCCCTGTTTCCCTTTTTTAGTTGATTATATTCCCTAATCTTTAGGGATTGGTTAGGTTAGCCTCATATATAAATATTGTACTTTACCCTCATAATATTTTTCAAGGAATACAATTTTATTCAGTTTAAGTTGCATTTTATGAGCAATATAGAGATGTAGTGACTGAATTGAGTCAAATTAAAGCAAAATGAAATCCAAGACTCAGAGCTTCAACTTTGATGCAGACTTCTCAACCTAGTCTAGATGTTAAACAGGGTCAAAATTTCGTAAAACAATGGTTGTCAAAGACAAGACGTGGGACCTGATGCAAGATGTGAAGGAAGAACACAAATTTCACAAATTTGCACTTGTTAATTAACCAACTTGAAGCTTAAGTTGTAATAATAGGCTTAGGCCAATTGTAATTGCGAATGAGAGAATTAGATAAGTCAAACTCAATGGTCAGTATAAATAGGATAGTCCCCTTCTTTTATGGGGCTCTGCCCCATCTCCTTTAACTTCCCGATACATTACTCTTAGCAATTTTTTTCATGTTTTCTGAGTTTTCACCCACTCTCATGGATGGCTAAACTCCTTAATTAAGCTTTGCATTTGAGCATCAGTTATATGTTAACTTGAGACCTTGTTCTTTAATGGTTTAATTCTATTTACAATTTGAGTTAATCAAATTTCTTCCCCTTTGTAAACATGTTAGGAGAGTGAGACATCTTATTTGGAGTGCAGTATTTTGGTGTTTATGGATGATGCGAAACAATATAATCTTTCAGGGAGCTGTAGCTGATTTTATCACTATCATTAATCAAATCAAGATTATTTCTTGGGGATGGTTCATATATAGGGAGGGTAGATTAGTAGGATTAACTTTCTCTAATTGGTGTATGAAGCCCATTGGGTGTTTTCAATCACTCAAAAACATGGTTGCAAATTGATGTAACGGGTTGGAGTACCCTTGTACTCTGTATTAATACAATTTTGATGAAATAGGTTTTATATCAATTTTGGGATTGTGGAACTTAGATCATTCTTGTGACGGAAAGACAATTATTCTCCCCATTTAATTAATCAATCTTTGGATGCTTGTGCAAAGAATATAAATTTCTAGGCTTGGGATTATTTGAATCTGGATTCTAACTAATGCTTGTGAACACTCAATTTTGTCTGGTTAAACAAATATATTAAAAAATTTCTTAAAAATAAAAAAAAATAAGAGAAAAAGATGGAGGAGGAAAGAGAAATGGAGAGTCTTAAAGAGAAAAGAGCTTAATGAATATAATTTTTATATATCTTATGAGTTTTAATGAGCATGTAAAGGCAAGTCATTTCTTGAGTTACATTTTTCCAAATGAGGTGCTCTTTATATTGTTAGAAAGCTTAGTAAAAGATCTACATCTCTTATTTCTGATGTCAAAGCAAAAATTGTTCTCGATCTGGTGAAAAATATCCTTCAAGTTGGGGATATGGTTTTGCATCTGTTGGTTTTTTGTGCTGCATCATTTGACAGTATCTCAAGTTGTAGATGTAATTTATGATGTGAACTCAGTGCCATTTGAAAGCTAGTATCAATATCTATAACTCTTATGAACATCTTGAAACCAAATAATATCATTTTGAGTAACATATTGTTGTTAGAAATTGACTACTTGGTTGTTTGAAGAACTTTAGAATGTACACATATTAGGAGTTCTTCCAACCTCCTTTGTGAAGTCTCACATCGGACATACCAATATCTTTCATTTTCTTTCGCTCTTATAGATGGAGTACTAACCATTTAGGACATCATGGAAAAATGGAACCTATGGGTCTAGTGCAAAGCCTATTGCCTATGACTTAGTTAATTTTTTCTTTTTTTAAGAGCTATCTTGGACAACTCTTTGTGCTTAAATTTGTAGGCTCATGTGAGGGTCAACATATTATGACTATCAAGAGTTATTGCCCTTGTGGTAAATGTCTTTATTATTTTTTCTTATATTCTATTTATGTTTATTTAGAAAATTTATTACTGCAACATCCTGGTTTTCTAAATCTTAGTTAAGGAGCTAAGTGTTTAAGTTAAGCCTTTGGTTTAGGGTTAGAAGGTGACTGTATTAGGTTGAGTTGGTGTGAATGTTTGAGGGATGGAATAAGTAAGTTTGGAGGGGTTTGTGAAGTATGGTAAGGGTTTGATTAGGTGTTGAGCTGAGAATTAGGCCGAGTTTTCAAGTTAGGGTTAGATGATAGCTGAATTAGGGTTTAGTTGGGATGAATTATGGAGGGATTAGTGAGGCTTAATTGAGGGGTTTAGGAGGTTTAGTTATGTGTTAGAATATGGTTAATGAAGTTCTTAAATAGGCTTAAGAAACAGTGTAGAAGTTGAACAAGAATGAAAGAAATGCATGTTTTCAGCACAACACGCTTAGATGTTGGAAAGCCAACGTTTAAGCGTGCCAACATTTGAACGTTGGAAAGGCCACACTCAAACGTTGGGACGCCTCCTTTGTGACCAATCAGGAAGAGACACATGTCAATTATGCGTACGTTGCAGGGAGAGCAGTTAACCTGTGGTAAAGAAACGTCAAAATCCTTAAACTTTGAGTACCAAACGTCAAAGCGTCCTGGTGCCTAGGTGCCCAAAACCAGCAGGCGTTGGCCCCAAAATTTAAAAAATTAATATTTTGATGTGTTTCTTACCTCCTCTCTACTTTTCCATGTTTCTTTGTATGCTTGTTGGACTAGAGATTCGACGACGAAAATGGTATACCTCTCCTTGGAATATCAACAACAATACCTCAAACTCGTAACTATTGCTCCAACAAAGGGTACAAAAATATGGGGTTAGGGTACGAACTTCCCCAGGAAAAGATAGATCAGAAAAGAACTTAAAAAAAAGAGGTGATAGAAAAACCCTAACTGTGGCAGTGTCTATGATGAGCGAATATTTTATGATATTTTAAGGGGTATTTGGGTATAAATGCGCATATTCCTAACCATTTTTTATAAGATATACTCATGTTTGCTCAAGTTTTGCAGAAAAATAGAAAAAGACTTACTTGTAGCAAAAGTACGCGATTCTGGGCAAAAATGGGTTAAAAGGAGCGAAACTATGAGCTTCTCGACAAGAGGTACGACCTTATATATTCTATGTACAACCGTACACCTCTGCAAGGGACAGTAAGGGCGTATAGAGCAGCCAGTACAGGCCAGTGCCAAAGTTTTCCTGATGTAGAAGTCAAAATTCAGGAACTATGCGAAGTACAGTTCGTAGATAATACAGCAGTACGCCCGTACATCCCTACGCAGTCAGTAGAATTGAAGGGTTTCTCAACCTAATTTTGCCAAATGTATATATAGAGACCCAGGGCTCCTCATTTGGGACGCTTGGAGAGGGAGAGAAAGAGAAAGGCCGAATCCTAATTTGGAGCCTGTGAAGCCGTCAGAGGACTTGAGCGTGAGCCAGGATTCGTCTAGAGATTAGAAGAGATTCCTTCTCGGTTTCTCTTACTTCTCTCAATATGTTTTCTGATTATATTGCTTTTCTGTTTTGTGACATGAGCAGCTAAAGCTCTCTTTGGCGTAGTTTACCTTAGTAGTTCCTTAGCTACGTCTTAGTGACTATTTTGTTATATTTCTATTTTGAATTTGTTATACTAGATACGTTGCATTATCTATGGAGGATCCGGGGTTTTACAATAGGGCTATAAAGGAACCTTAGATAAATCGATTGCATGTTTTAGTTAATTAATATGTTGGAGGATTCGGGGTTAATTAATGGATCTATAGGGAAATTTGGGACTTATAACGGAACCGCAAACGGGAGATATAGGACCTTTTGACCGATCCTAACTCCTAGACTATCATAGGACTTAATGTGTTCAATCAAGGTTAGCACAAGATATTAGTCTTAGGGAGAAAAGGGTATTAGTTGTCTAGGGATTAACACTGATAGATAGAAAGGGGTCAATAACATGGAGTAAAGGATGAATAGGATAGAATAGGATTAAGAAAGGAAAGAACAGGATAGACGAAACTAAGGTCCTAGGCTCTAACTCTATTGTCTTCCAAACTATTTTCTATGCCTTCTTTCTTTACTGCACATTCAAACCAACTATTTAAACGCTTAAATAATTAAGACGCTGTTGACACACAAATTTGTCTAAATTATTGGGGTATTTTGAGTATAAAATAATATGATTTTGTTTCTTATTAGATAAAATATGCTCACTATTTCCTTATTTACACAGAAAAGTAAAAAAATGCAACATGGAAAGCAAAAGATGTCATTTTGGGAAGATTAACGCAAGATTTGAACATATTTTGGTGATTCTGGACATTCAGTACAGTCTTACCTAAAGTCAAGACAGTTGTACCTAACTGCACACAGCATTAGGGGCATACCTCATGGTCGATCTGACTGTGCGAGAAGAAAAAGTCGATGCGGCCGTACCAAGGTAGTAATGCGGCCGTCATAAGCGATCGAGCTTCACCCAGTGTAGAAGTACGAGCCAATGCAAAGAACATAAGGAGGTACGACCGTGTATAAAGACGACACGGCCGTACCTAAGCCCAGAATGCACAGATTTGAAGCCAATTTGACCTAATGCGTAGCAGAGCCTATAAATAGGCATTCTTAACTCCTTTTTGGTGGGAACTCACTCTCAGAGTGAGGGGCTTTTGTCTTGATTTTGCCTCTCATTTTTTCTTTTCTTTTCTTTTATGATTTCTTGTTTGGATTCTTGTTATTCTATGTTATTGAGAAATACTATGAGTAGCTAAATCCATCACTAGGGGTGATGGGGGATCTTTTACTGCGTCTTAGATATTTGTTGAATTGTTATTACGAGTTTTCTTACTATCTTATTGATTGTGTTGTTCTTAGCATGATTAATCCCATAGGATCTGGCCAATCCTTAACAAGTTAGCTAATTGTAGGCGATTATACCACAGTTAGTTAACGGAACTCTAGGAATAATTGAACTCGCTAGTTATGTTGGGTTAAGGATAATTGCTTGTTTCCAATCAATCATAAAATTGGTAAACCCACTGTCTCTTTGTTGGATCGAGTGCTTACCACTAGACCAAAAGCTATAGCTATTAGTCAGGGCGCAACCCTTTCTACTTAATCGTAACAGCCCAAGTGCCACGTGTCGATTGTGACTTGACCCCATCCGGGCCTCCGCCACGTGACAATTGATGCCACAACCCGGCAACACTCTTAATGCTCTTTCTTTTAATAACCTGCCATGATCAAACTGGGTAGTTCTTAGGAAGAAGACTGTTAGCATTGCATGATCATTGGGTGTTAATAATATAAGAGTGGGTGGTTGGCATTTGAATAGGAATCATAGCTCATAATAGTTGGTTAATAAATTCAAGGACTGTGTATTAGTGAACCCGATTCTCCTAAGTTTCTCGATACTTGATCTCTATTATGTTCTTCCGAAATTGCTTCTGTTTTCTTACCCTTTTACTACAGTTCTCATTCTCATAAACAATATTTTCGTTCGTCTAAATAATAAATGATCTCTATTAACTTAGTACTCGCGCATTCTCTATGGGTTCGACATTCGGAGTCTTAAATATACTCCACTTTATTACAAGTTACGATCAGATGCACTTGTCTGAGCCGCAACAAGTTTTTGGCGCCGTTGCCGGGGAATATTTAGCGATATTAGACTAACAAGATTCTTGTTACTTTAGACTTTTTTTATTATTATCTTAATTACTATTATAGTTGTCAGTAATTGTTATTATTGCTGTTATTATTTTTGTTATTATTGTTATTAGTAATTATTATCATAAAAAAATTCTTTACTGCTTGGTTATTAGTGTTGTTGTTGTTGTTGTTATTATTATTGTTTGATAACTTTATATATATATCCTGATCTTTATTTTTCTTATCTTAATTTGAATCTGAATTGGACAATGATAGAATTTGAATTTGAATTTAAGAAAAGATTTGATAAGTTTAATTTGAAGTAAGGATTGGATAAGCCTAATATTATCTTATTTTATTTTGTCTTGATTTTATTTGACTTTACTTCTATTTTATTCCAACTTTCCTTATTGTGTTTGATTTTTTTTTTATTTAGACTTTGATTCTCTTTTATTTTGGTTTGATATTTTATTTCTATTTTTATTTCAACTTACCCTATTTTGTTTTGATTTTTATTTCAACTTACCCTATTTTATTACACAAAAAAAAAATTGTCTTATTTTTATTTCATTCCAACTTTCCTTATTTTGTTTTGATATTTTTTTTATTTTGTTTCATCAGATTTTGATTATCTTTTATTTTTGTTTGATTCTTTCTATTTTATTTTGATCTTATCTTGTTTTGTTTTGATTCTATTTAACTTTACTTTGATTCTACTTTATTTTGATCTATTTTACTTAGCATTTTTTTTATTTTATAATTATGGCCGTACACCCCTTCGAGGGACAGAAAGGGTGTATAGAGCAGTCAATATGGGCCAGCGTCGAAGTTTTTCTAATGTACGGCCGCTAGTACGGCCGTACATACTGGTGTGCAAAAGTCAGAATTTAGGAACTATATGAAGTGTGGTCGTACATCCCTACGTAGTCAGTATAATTGAAGGGTTTCTTCGCCTAATTTTGCCAAACTCTATAAATATAGACCCAGGGCTCCTTATTTGGGACGCTTGGAGAGAGACAGAGAAAAAGGCCAAATCCTAATTTGGAGCCTGTGAAGCCGTCAAGAGGACATGGAGTGTGAGCCAAGATTCGTCTAGAGATTAGAAGGGGTTCCTTCCCGATTTCTCTAACTTTTCTCAATATGTTTTCTGATTGTATTGTTTTTCTATTTTGTGACATGACCAGCTGAAGCTCTCTTCTAGGGTCTTTGGCGTAGTCTACATTAGTAGTTCCTTAGCTATGTCTTAGTGACTATCATGTTAAAGTATCTTACCATTATGATTACTTGTGGTTTATTTATCTATGTATGAGTCGTTGCATTATCTGCGGAGGATCCGGGGTTTTACAACAGGGCTATAAAGGAACCTTACATAAATCGATTACATGTTTTAGTTAATTAATCTATGGGAGGATTCGGGGTTATTTAATGGATCTATAAGGAATTTGGGACTTATAACGGAACCAAAAACGGGATATATAAGACCTTTTGAACAATCCAAACACTTAGACTATCATAAGACTTAATACTTTCAACCAAGGTTAGTTTAGGAAATTAGTCATTGGGAGGAAAGGGTATTGTTTGTTTGAGGACCAGGGCTAATAGATAGAAGGGGTCAATCACATAGAGTAAAGGATGAATAGGATAGGATAGGATTAAGAAAGGAACGAATAGGATAAATGAAACTAAGCCCTAGACTCTAACTCTATTGTCTTCCAAACTGTTTTCTACGCCTTCTTTCTTTACTGCGCATTCAAACCAACTATTCAAACGCTTAAATAATTAAGACGCTCAAAGTAGATTTATACTTATCTTTATACCCTATGGGTTCGACAACCTAGTTTTAAAATCCCATTATATTACTACGTTACGACCAGGTGCACTTGCCTGGGACGCAACAAGTTTTTGGTGCTGTTGCAGGGAAATAACGAATAATATTGATCGAAAAAGGAAGATTAATTACTTTAAGCACTTTCCTTTGTTTTTATTTTTGTTTGGTTATTTGCTAGTTTAGCTTTAAATTTGGATTCCCAAAAAAAAAAATCCCAAAAAGATTCCCCATTCTTTTCCTTTCTTAATTTTTATTTTTTTATCGTTGATAATAATTTGGCTTTTCCTTTTTACTGAGTTGTGATAGTTTATGCTTACGTGCTCTCAGGGGCCTCCCCTGATTTTTGATCCAAAAATTGAAAGAATTGCAAGAAGACTAAGGACGAAGCACAAGGGAAGGAACACGGGAGAAAGAAGAACTTTGCAAGATTATTTTCACTACAACGGATTATTAAAAAAATGGTGCCACCTTAAACAGCGCTGGCTAAAAATATGTGTGGGCCTTTACTAGCGTTTTCTAGAATAAGCGCTAGTTAAAACGAACAAATAGACATCGCTTCTTTGGTGAAACGCTACTAGAAATACGCATAAGGATATCGCTAGTGCTTCCTCCAGGAAGTGCTATCAATTATCTGATCTTCACTAGCGCTTCCCTAGGGAAGCGCTATCTAGAATTCTGTGATTGGCCTTCACTAGCGCTTCTCCAAGGAATCGCTAGCTAATATCCTTACCTGATCACTAGATTTTAACATTCCCTCCCACACGTTCCCTCATTAATTTGCTCTCTCTCGCTCTGAAACCTTATTTCCTCCCCCGAGTTCCCTCTTATTCTCTTCCCTCCTACGCCATCTCTCCCTCGACCTCCTCCACTCCATCTCCCAAACCCTCCACGATGTCGCTTCCCTCGTTCAACAGTCCCACTCCCTAGAGCCTCCTCGACTCCCTCCTCACCACCCTCGACCGCCATCTCACCTACTGCGATGTCCTCTTTCACAGCGGCGTCCTCCTCGAAACCCCTGCCTTTTCAAAAAGAGAGGCCGTTAGATCCCAATACAGAAACCTCATCGCCCATTTGCAAATTGGGTCCCCCGAATCCAGAGCCACTCCCCCTATTTTCGGATCCTCCCTCCTCTCTCTTTTTCCCTCTTTCCTTCATCCCTCCACCATTAGACCCTAACCTAGGAGATGGTCGTGGCAGCCACTCCCTCTTCCTCTTTTCTCCTCCTTTTTTCTTCTATTAACCCTAGCCCAAGAGAAACAACGCTGCTTTGAAGGCCTAATGAAATATAGGAATTGTGTCTTGTTGGCTAAAACTGTTAGAATTTTACAAAAACATGTTCATGTTTTAGACAACATGACACAATTGCCTATATTTCATGTGATAGGCAGGTGATAACCGTTCGCTCTGTTCTTATTTGTTTCATTAAGTTTTTTGATGAATTTTATTTCCAGTGGATGGTGTTATTTGTAGTGGTATCCAAATTTGTTTCATATCCATTTGCTTTTTATGCTCAGCATTCTAAAAACGCTGAGCATAAAAAGCAAATGGATACGAAACAAAAGCTGGAATTGGAGACTCAGTAACTAAAAGTATCACTAAGTATGTTGAAGCACATAGACGATGAAGAAGATGTAACTCCAGCTTTGTGGAGGGACAGACTTAATCTGCTCAGGGCAGAACACTGTGATATAAATGATGTAGCTTCAGTACTGGGGATTTTGATTGGTTTATTGATATATATAGATTACTACTGAAATGTTTCTACCACTGTTAATTTTAGTGTTTAATGGACTGTCAAATTATAGATTGAGTGGGAATCTATTTTGTTGATGTTTTGGTATGTAGGTAACGCATCTTTGAATGTTTATATACTTGCATGTTTATATCCTTGTTTCATTTTACTATATACTTGCATGTTTTGGGTTTAGACACTTTGGAGATGGATTCAACTTTCTTATTTTCATTATTTTCTTGGAATGCCACTGATACAGAAATCCATATGCTTTCCAAACTCCCATCAAGCCCATGCACCATGAATGCACCGTCCAACTAAATGCACCGTCCACCCCCACCGTCCACCACTTACTTTGAACCATTTCCAGAATTTTCTTGTAATCACTTTAAATGATTCTAGATTTTTCTGTATTTTGATAGCCCTCCTAGAATGGTATAAATAGCCCTACTACTTCTTGTGGTCACAGATACATATCAAATCATAACACAACTTGGAATGGATATCAATCTGGATCCTTTATATACTCTTCCCATATCCATAGCCCTGAGTTGATTAAGTTTGTCCCTCCACAAAGCTGGAATTACATCTTCATCATCATCTATATATGTTTCATATCCATTTGCATTTTATGCTCAACGTTTTTAGAATGTAGGTGTTCCTATTTTAATTAAAATCCAGAATAAAGGAACAACTGCATTCTAAAAACGCTGAGCATAAAAACGCTGGGTCTGTGTTATTATTCCCTTCATTAGAGCATGCTGAAAAACCCTTTTGATCGGCACGAACTCGATCGCCAGGATGCTGAACAAGTAAGGATAATAGAACCACCCCTAATCTTCATTTTCCACGCTGTATTGGTTATTGTGCTAGTTTCATTTCTGATTTTCTGTTAATATTTCTTTTGAAGGTTGCTCAAATTTGCATAAACTGTGGTGTCAGTATGGGAGAATATTTCTGCGACATTTGCAAGTTCTTTGATGATGATGTAATGAGTCACTGAATAAATCTGCAGTATCTAATTTAAATTTTGCCTCTTCAATATATGATTGTATTCTACTTTGGCTTCTTTATACTTTCATTGTGATGATTGTGGAATCTGTAGGTGAGATGCTTGTACTTCAGTAAATATATCCATTATGTCCTGGTTAGGTTACCCAAATTTATGAGAAGCAACTAATTTTGGTTATGTAATTTGGAAACAGAGTTGGTGGACGTGGCAATTATTTCCACAGCAAGAAGTGTGGTATGTATCCATCATAAGGCCTCCATTTTGTCTCTATTGTTGCTTTAACACTTTCTTTTTTCAAATTAGCTTATGCTATAAATTGTTAGGTTCATTTTAATAGAATAGAATTTGCATGGCTGGTTATATTTGATGATCTGAAAGAATTGGAAGACATGCTATGAGCCTCTTTGTTGACACCATAAATTCAAAAGCACTATTGCATATTGACGAACTCTATGTGCTTTTTTTTTTTCCGCCAGTAACCGTTGATTTCTAACCTCTATGATGGATTGTTTTGTTACCTTTGGAATCTGGATTCATATCTAATAATTTATCAACTTAGTTACTCAATAGAACTTTTTATTTTTGCTGTTAACAAATCAATTGCTCCATTTTGACAGGGTCTTGCTATTCAGTTGCTTTGCGTGATAATCATTTATGCGTGGAGAACTCCACGAGGCATCACTGTCCCATTTGTTATGAGGTGCGTGCTCTTTGTCCCTTTCCCTATCTCACATCTTCAATCAAATAATGAATTTTCTCTATGTCGCTGGAACACGAGAGCATTCTGATGTGACTTGATTATGTTGTTATAGTACCTTTTTGACTCATTGAAAGACACTGCTGTTATGAAATATGGTCAAACAATGCATTGTGTATGTTACCAAGAGATGATAAATCGTGACAAGTGAGAATGCTAACCATTTGACAATTCTTCGGTCTATAGAACATATTTTCTCTACTTAAAAAGTAAATTGACTTGGTATATGGATTAGGTACTGTTGTCCCATATGCTCTAAGTTAGTGATTGACATGTCCAGGATATGGAAGAGAATTAATGAAGAGGTAGCTGGTTAAATTAAAGCCTGCATATGCTTTCCCTTGATTTCTAAGTTCTTATACTGTGCAACTATATTGTCAAGAATATGACTTACAGAAATGTTCTACTACAATTATGATTTCTCACTTGTTTATTTTTGTGGTATTATGTTGAAGTAACTGTCATGCCTGATGATTATCGGGATAGAAAGGTAAATTTATACATACTCTAAGAAATGATTGTTTAATATGTGCTATCTTTATTTATCTCCATTTCATTGGCTTCTTTTAGAACCTACGGATTAGACATGAAATGTGCTTCTGAGTGTGAATAGGCCTCTTGTCCCTTGTTTCTATGAAGCAACGAACACCATGCAGATTCTATATAATGGTTCTGTTCTATTAGAAAATTTCATTAAACCCAGCAGCATAAATTGTAGGTTTGGATACTCTGTAATGATTGCAATGACACTATTGAAGTTTACTTTCGCATTATTGGGCAAAAATGCGGTCACTAGTAGAGTTGGTATTTGTGTCATCAGACTGATATAAACAGCTGTATACTATAATATAGAGGAAAGTGTTTACCTTTCATGAGCTGCTGGTAATTGTGCATGCTATTGATATTGTAGAATGAATTGGCTTGTCTTTGGTGCTTATACTTCTTTTGTTTGTACGATATATTTTATTGTATTTATTAAGTAAATTAATTTTAGTAGCAACTTTTTAAAAATTAAGAAATTTGACTTTTAGTGACAAACGAGAGCTGTAGATAGAAGTCCAATAATGCATGGCCGCAGTGTCCGTCGATAAATGTCAACTTGACATTTACCTACGGAATTTTGACATTTAGTGACAGCTCCTGTCTGTCACTAAAAGTCAAATTTCTTAAAAAAAAGGAAATAGATAACGCTTCTTTAATAGATAGCACTTATCAATAATATGCAAGATTAGGCAGCGCTAGCTATTATCCATAATAATAGCGCTTATCCACAATAGATAACGCTTTTTCAAGGAAGCGCTAGCTATTATCAATAACAGATAGCGCTTTTCCAAGGAAGTGCTAGTGATTCCAGTTTTCACTAACGCTTTTAAAATGCTGTCTTTTCGAACCACACATCACTAGTGGACGATTAGGCAACGCTTTTAAGCGCTAGCAAATGCCAAAAATAAGCACTGGTTATTTCGTTTTCTGTTGTAGTGTTTACTCTCTCTGTGACACTAAATGAGAGCATCACGACTCCTGATGTGGCAGCCAACACCTTTGAACTGAAGTCAGCTATCATCACCATGGTGCAATCATAAGTTCAATTTAGGGGACTTGCGATAGAAGATCCCAATGCTCATCTGAAGAAGTTTATCCGGGTCACGAATACCGTTAACTACAACCAGGTACCCGCAGATGCCATAGGGCTGTGGTTGTTCCTGTTTAGTCTTGCTGATAAGGTTACTCTGTGGCTTTCATCATTGCCAGCAGGCTCTATCACTACTTGGGAACAACTGACCTAGAAATTACACAACAAGTACTTCCCGCACTCCAAGTCTACAAAGCTTAGAGCCGAGGTTGCCAATTTCAATAAGTTTGAGATCGAGTCCTTAGCAAAAGCATGGGAGAGGCTTCAAGACTTGCTGCGAAGTTGTCCCCACCGCAAGTATGAAGAGTGGCAATTAATTCAGATTTTCTATAATGGGCTCTCGTCTCACAACAGAGCCACCGTTGATGCTGCTTGGGGAGGATTTATTCTGAAGAAGGAGCCTAGGGAGGTATATGCACTTACTGAGGAGATGACAGTCAACAATGGCCATTGGAGTTCCAGCGATAGACACCTAAAGAAGCAGGGAGAATTATATCAGGTTGAAGCTAGTACAGTTATTGATGCTCGTTTGGAAGTCATTACCAAACAGTTAGAGAGCTTAATGAAAATACACAGCCAACCAGGCCCATCAGTAGCTGAAACTCCCCGTAGAAAATGTGAGTTAGCAGGCCATGAGACTAAAAGTTGCCTAGGAAACCCATGGACTAAGTAAACAGAAGAGGAACAAGAACCATAAACCCTTATTCTTCAATGTATAATCCCAGCAGTAGAAACCATCCTAATTTCTCTTTGGGGGGTAACAACAGAAATCCGGGGACTCAGCCCCATACAGACCCCCTCCTCTGCAAAACCAAGAAGACAAGAAGTCGGACCTTAGTGAAGTTGTGGGAAAGTATATAGAGAAGAATGAGGAAAAGTTGGCGAAAATGGAGAGTCAATTATCCTCCATCGCTGCCCTCCTACAACAACGGGCACAAGGAACCCTGCCAATGCAGATAAAGCCAAACCCAAAGGAGAAGATATAACCATGCAAGGTAATCACTGTCAGTTCATCCAATCAGGGGAGTAGTAGGGCACTCAAGCAAGTTCAACTGGAGGAAATTGCACTAACTCCTCAGATACCGCCAAAACAAGCGGACCAAGGAGATTTCTGCATAACTTGCACCATTGGAGGCATGTGCTTTAAGAAAGCTCTATGTGATACCGGATCAGCAGTCAACATAATGCCACTATCAATAATGACCAAACTTAATCTAAAGATGCGCGCCACCAATGTGCATATGTAGCTGACAGACAGGACAACTGTACTTCCGGTGGGAATTGCAGAAGAAGTCCTAGTTCAGGTGGATACCAAGGGATTTGTGGCAGACTTGCTTATCATGGACATCTCCTAAGACCCATACGTCGAGCTAATTTTGGGGAGACCAATCCTAGCAAAAGCAGATGCCCTCATTGAGGTAAAGAAGGGAGAACTTACCCTTCGTACATGGGATGATGAGCTACTGTTTAACATTGGCAAGACAAACAAGAGGAAGGCTAGTCTTGTCCCCACTTATGCATTTCAAGAATCACCCAGGGGGACCACCACACCTGCACCAACAACTCCAGTCCATACACGTCAGCCAACGGTCAGAAGGAACTTATACAAATTTTTTGAATTAGACCACGAGACTTTGGCAGAAGCATGGGATCGGATTTGGGATATCATGGGAGAGTGCCCCCAACATGGAATTGCAACATGGAAGATTCTTCAGATTTTCTATGCAGGTCTCTCACCTCAAGGGAAACAGCTGGTTGATAAAATATGCGGGGGATCCATACTGGAAAATACCATAGAGGGAGTTCTCAGAAAGGTTATTGGTTATGTCCAGTAAACCCAATGTCTAGAAGTCCTCAAATCAGCACCCACTACACCTCCTCCTGCACCCAGAATAGCACCTTCTTTAGTTAGCAAAGTTATTTGTTCTGGGAAGTTTAGAGGAGAACCTGGGGAAGATGTTGTGGCTCGCCTGCTACAGTTCACAGAGATAGTGGATAGTTTCATCAAGGAGGAGGCCAAGCAAAATGAAGCAAAGGTGACGCTATTTCCTTTCTCCCTGGTAAACTGTCTTCAGTATTGGTACCAAACTATTCCAACTGACTCATCCACCCCATGGAAATAGGTGGCTAAACACTTCTTGGGGAGATTTTATTCCAAATCCGTCACTGCAGGAAAGAGATTTTAAATCGCCAACTTTGCCCAACTCAAACAGGAGACACCCATGGTGGCTTGGCAGCGATTTTAGAAGTTGCTAGTAGACTGCCCAGACCATGGTTTTCAAAGTTGTGCCTTAGCCCAAATATATCACTAGAGGTTATCCAGTATTGGCAAGCGCAGACAATAGAGGCAGAATATGGAAAAGCATTGTATAATCATAGGCATTGAAAGGCTAATAATCTGATGCACGAGATAGGGGTGCTAACAGATTTAACATGCCTGATGCCACAAGGAGTTCAGCAGGCTCACTAAGCAATGGAGGTTCACAAAGGGCGAGCACCCTCGAGGAAGGATTGAGTCTATTGCTACTATCTATCAGGCTTGAGACATTAAACAAGCGTTGGGCAGGAGACAACCTGTTGGTTGGTGTTTATTTTCATTGTTAATTTTTTTTAATTAATGTGTTTTCTTCTTTTTGTCCAAAGGAGAAAAGCTATGGAGGAACATCTTGTCTCAAGGAAGTCCCTAATACCCTTCCTCTCACTTTTACTTTTCTTTAAGAAGCACTTGGACATTACTTGATTCAAGTATGGGGGAGAGATAAATGTCATTGCTTTGACTCTTGCTTATGTCCTAGTATTTTTGCTTATGTCCTAATATCTTTGTTAATGTCCTAGTGTCTTTGCTTAAATTGAAAAAATTTCACAATTTAAAGACGTCTTTTCAGGGAACCCCACAAAATTTTTGGATGATAAATCAAGAATTTTTTTATAAAAGTGTTACTTTTAAGGAGCTGATAATTAGCAATGAACATCCTGCATAACTGGTTGATGTGAATTTGCTACTAAATTGTGAGGTATTGAACCTTAAACAAAAGGGGACAGTTATGAAATTATTATTCTTACCCCCAAATCTTCTTTTCTGAGTGTATTTCCAATTTTAATGCATTATAGAACTTGTCTCATGACCGTTTCACGGTGAAAAATACATTTGCATCATGTGAATTATTTTGGGACATAATTAGGCATTTTTCAGGCCAATTCCTTTGTTTGTGCAATTATACTCCTTAGTTGCCCCCTTTGAGCTTACGTGATATATGCTTCCCTTGGTACCCAGTAACGTTTTGCAGGAACTTTTGGTACCCCTTGAAAGTAGAAAAGGAGCTACCAGGAGTCACTTGCTCCTCCCCCCAAATAGCATCAAGGTATGACCAAGAATTGCAAAGCCATCTTCCTCTCAGAAAAAGAAAAGAAGAAAAAGATTACAAAAGAAAAAGAAATGAGAAAAAGAATGATGAGCTTGAAAGTAAAAAGTGAGGAAGGAGAGGAAAAATAAATAAGAACAGTCAACACAAAACGAAAATGGAGGGAGGAGATAAAGAAGGTCGAATGACAAAAAGGCAGATTCTAAGAAGCTTCAAGGGGTTATCATTTTTTTAGATCATTTTTACCCTTTGAGTAACCTTTTCTTTGTCTTCCCTACCTTCATATTAGACCCTAGCCTCATTACAACCTGTTTATTCCTCAAAAATTATTTTGCTTGCATGTGAACATTTTAGTGGAGATGTTGGTCATGCTACAAGCCTATCGTAATGTATTTGGATTGTAAAATCTGAGTGATAATGTTTCTAACTCCCTTAAACACTTAGAGAGACAATGATCTGAGTGTCCTTTATTCACATTGAGCTACCTTACAGAAAAATTTTGGCCTCTAATTGGGCACCTAAACTGCAACCCAATTGCCTGTTTGATTGTCATCCACATATCTTACTCTGGGTTCCCAATTTTTCTATCTTTATTAGTTTAGAAATTGATTTTTGAGCCTGTTTTGCTTGAGGACAAGCAAAAGTCAAGTGTAGAGGAATTGATGAGAGAATATTTTAAGATATTTTGGGCATAATTCTGAGCTTCTGGACAAGGGATGCGGCCGCACATATTCTATGTACGACCGTACACCCCTGTGAGGCGATAAGGGCGTACTGAGCGATCGAGAAAGGCAGCGCCAATGTTTTCGGATGTGCGACGCCGCATACCTGCAGTACATCCTACGTGATCAACGAATTGAAGGATTTCTCAACTTAATTTTACCAAACTCTATAAATAGAGACTCAGGGCTCCTCACTTAGGACACTTGAGAGAGATAGAGAGAGAAAGAGAGAGCAAGAAATAGGCCATATCCTAATTTGGAACCTGTGAAGCCGTCAAGAGGACTTGGGGCATGAGCCAGGATTCGTCTAAAGATTACAAGGGGTTCCTTCCCGATTTCTCTTACTTTTCTCAATTTGTTTTCTGATTGTATTGCTTTTCTGTTTTGTGACATGAATAGCTAAAGCTCTTTTCTAGGGTCTTTGGCGTAGTTTACCTTAGTAGTTCCTTAGCTAAGTCTTAGTGACTGCTTTGTTCAATTTCTTTTCTGAATTTATTATGCATGTTAAAGTCCTTTAGTGTTATGATTTCTTGTGATTTATTTATCTATGTATGAGTCGTTGCATTATCAGCGGAGAATCCGAGGTTTTACAATAGGGCTATAAGGAACTTTAGATAAATTGATTGCATGTTTTAGTTATTAACCTTAGAAAATGGTATTGGTTGTCTGAGGATCAGGTCTGATAGATAGAAGGGGGTCAATAACATGGAGTAAAGGATGAATATGATAGAATAGGATTAAGAAAGGAACGAATAGGATAAATAAAACCAAGGCCCTAGGCTCTAACTCTATTGTCTTCTAAACCGTTTTCTACACCTTCTCTTTTTACTATGTATTCAAAACAACTATTCAAATGCTTAAATAATAAAGATGCCCGAAGTAGATTTGTACTTGTCCTTATTATCTGTGGATTCGACAACCGGGACTTAAAATCGTAATTTATTCCTACGTAACGACCAGGTGCACTTGCCTGAGATGCAATAGTACCATGGATGCATGATGACTGTTAGAGCTTCCATTCAGTGGAAAAAAATGATGAGGGTCCAAAATGCCTCTAAGCAAGTTTTGTTTCGCGATGGTAGATGCTATAGGATGGAAAAGGACGACAAGAATGTCATCACAGAGAGTTTTTCTCTTGTTAGTTTTTAGGGTTATTTGTGCTCGTGATATGATCGAAGTAAGTTTAGGGTTTGTGACGATGAGATCTAAGAACTGAGGAGTAGTGACTTTTTCTCGTGAAGTTGTTCTCTCGTAAGTGTTTAGAGTTTGTGACGATGAGATCAACAAACTGAGGAGTAAGACTTTCTCTCATGTTTTATATTATGTCTTAAGATTCTGATAATGTTTTCTAAAACAAACTTTATCGAAAAGATTCCATCAAATAACGTTTTTTCACAAAAATGTTATCTGAGTTTTACTTGAGTTATCCGCATTTTTACACATAACATTTATGTCCACAAACGTTATCTGTATGTTTAATTGTGATAACTTTTTCTCTAGAAAACGTCATCTGAAGCTTTACTTAATCTCTGTATTTTTTTAGATGACGTTTCCCACTGTAAACGTTATGAATATCGTTATTCGAACACGATTTTGGTGTAGAGTTGACTTGAGCGTTGAAAGTCGATCTTACAGGTACACGTACACCACCGACCTTCTTCACTGTCATTGCTGTCGTATACTGTTCATCCACAACTTACACGTTTTTCTCTGGCTACATCACACTCTACAGATCTCTTCTTTGAAAGTTTGCAACCAAACAAAACCAATCAACTTATCGTCATACAATCATAAATCGATGATAGTGGAACACAAAACTAAATACCAATGACAATAATAGAGAGACAATCAAAACTTGAGCAGCAGTCTACGAGAAGTCACTTTTGGTCAATTAAACTACAAGAGGCAAAGTGTGAAAGATTGCCTCGTTTATCTTTTTTGTTTAGTATGGGAAACCATCTGTCTTTTATCAGCAAAAGTATAATTCCTATTAAAAGAGTACAAGGGGTACTTTAATCTGTTATATAACTATCTTGACTACTTCTCCTGAAGTTTCTTGCTGTGAAATAATCTCCCGCTTGTTTACTAGATGTGACTTCGCGGCTACGATATGGTATGGAGTGGTTAGCTGGTTGTGCTATGATTTTGTACTCCCACCAGATCAACCTTTGCGATTCTCCCAGTTTACTCTCCTTGGGGGCAGGGCGAGGTTTAGAAATGGCTTGGCGCTAATATGGCATACCGTCCTGTGGGTCATTTGGGACCTTCGAAATGGGTGCATCTTCTCGGGGAGAAAGCCAGATCTAGGTCAAGGGATCAATTGTATTAGGTCCTTGTCTTCGAGATGGTTTCTATCCCGAGAGAAGTCTCCAACATGCCTCTACTATGAGTGGTATGTAGACCCTTTGACTTGTATTGTTAGTAAATAGGTTGGTTGTGTGTTAGATATGGGCCATAATGGGCTCTATTATGTTAGTAGGCCTGCAAGTAGAAGTTAGTTAATCCCAATTAACTAACTCCTACTAACAGGCCTACTAACATAATAGAGCCCATTATGGCCCATATCTAACAGTGGCTATGGGAGATGGTACTGTAGGTGGGACGACAGTGTATGAGCCTTTGTGGCCTCGGGTAGTAATTGCTATAGCTAGGACTTAGGGTGGAGTGCCAAGTGGGACTCGTGTTTAGAAGTATTGTGTTGGAGTACCCCCTTATACTCAGTTTATAAGATTTGAGTGCCCCTTTTGTACTTGCTGTATATGGGTTGGAGTATCCCTAAAGTATTCCTATTTATTATAACATATTTCTTTTGCTGTTCAAAAAAAAAACAAACAAACAAACAAATCGTACGGGCACACCAACGGCAAGCTACACATTCGCATAGAGCTAGTGCTAATCAGGAATGATATGATCATGTCCAATTTCAGTATTTTGTATTCAATTTTGGTCATTTCCTGTGCAATTTTGCATATATTTAGGGACTACACCTAGCGATTTTTATTAAAACCTACATTACCCAAACTATAAAATTCTGAAACGTTGATTTTATTTGTTTGATCCCTAAACTCAGTCCCTCTCCTTGGATCCCATGACAATTACAGTTGCATTATAGTTCTATAATATATAAAGTTTGGTGACACTTCGCTCTCACAGCTCACTATATTTCCGGCAATGCATATTACTATTTATAGACATTATTGCTAGGGGCGTAAACGAGTCGAGCCAAGCCGAGTACTTGAAGCTTGAGCTTGGCTTGTGGAAAAAATATAAAGCTTGAACTTGACTCATTTATTTAATCGAGCCTAACAAAAAACTTGAGCTTGGCTTGCTAAAAAAAGTAAAGCTTGAGTTTGGCTTATTAAGATCATTTATAACTTCATTATTTTTGTATTTATGTCCAGCAAGAGCAAAATCCAGATTGTTCCAGACTTCTAGCAAATTTGGTTTCTCACGCCTGTTTCAGAATAACGTCTCACTTATTTAAGGAATGAAATGAAGATGACTTACGAATTCTGTGGGAGAGAGTAATGAGAAACAAATAGATTAATTAGGTGAGAGATTTAAAAATTGAGGGGAAAGATTTGATGAAGGAAAAGATTTACCCCATTCCCAATTAGCACATATATATAATTAACATAATTCAAAATTTCTTTGGGCCATTGTGTCGATAAAGATTTCAAAAAGTTGTACATTATCTATTGGTGAAAGTCGAAACACGCCTCTTCACACGGTGCCCCAAAAAAGGGTTTGAACTAAATGCAGCAGCTAACCATAACATCTTTTCAAAATTCAATAAATTACATAAGAAAAATAATTTGAAAATTAAAATATAAATAAAAACAGTTATACAAACCGGCTATTCACGAGCTGTTAAAGTCGAGCCTGTAAGGCTTGGGCTTGGCTCATTTAAATAATCAAACTCAATCTCAAGCTTGAGTTTGTTTATTTGATTAAACAAACGAGTTTGACCGAATATTTAACAAACCGAGCTCAAATAGTTTGCGAGTAGCTCGGCTCATTTACACCCCTAATTATTGATATTTATATACATTCATCGTGCACCTGGATGTAAATTCCACTGAAGACTATAAAAGACAATTTATAAGTGGGTCACGGAACTTTTCTATGGCAGATTGCTAGAACCATCGCCCTATATATGCACCAATAAGCTGTCACTTCTATCAAATAATTACTTTAATTACTTTACCCTAAAGTTGGTAAATTTAAATTTTTTTTTCAATTTTATTTCTTAACAATAAAAGATTGACGTTATTACCAATAAGTATTTTTAAATTAATTGCATATTTATCAAAAATAAAATTCATAATTACTAACCTAGATCGGCATAATTAGTCTCGTGATAATGTATATAAACACATATCAGTCAAAAGATAAAGGTAAATTTTAAATATTACATTGATGCGATTCCTTTAAAATAAGAAAAATTAAAATGATAATTATTCAATAATATAATTTCCTTTTTCATATTCCACTTACAATGACATATAAGCACAAATTTGCCTAATTAAGTAGGACATTAATTAGGATAGGTACGTGGTTTCGGCGTGGAAATACTACCTGGGTGCTGGGGAACGTCTTAAAGGGGCATAATAAAGACAACATCGTTTCTTTCTATTAACTTAATTTAATATATTTAACATGTCCGTTTTGCTCAGAAAGTTTTGGTTAGTGGGTGTGCTCCTTTAGAACACCCGAGTAGAGGAAACCACATAGATTATGTTAGGTTAGATAAACCATTATATGTCAGATGTGGTGACAACATGAGGAGGAAAAAGAACAGAGACTTTGCCTTTGCCTCCATTAGGAATAAAAAAAGTAAATTAAATAAAACAAAAACCAGTCTAAATTAAATTAAATCAAAACTCAACCAATGGGATGGACAGGAAGTGGTGCTTTTTCCCGAGAATAAAGCAGAAATAAATTAATTATTAGTCATGTAAATTGGAGCTTTATGCATGACGTGACTCTATCTAAGGCTCAATCTGACGTTGGAGGCATATGCTGTAGGGGCACATTTTTAATGAAGGTCGAGGATGATGCTTTTAAGTTTATTTGTTTAGACCTTTCATACATCTGCTTTTCCTTTTGGTCTTTAAGATTAATTAATATTATAAAATTAAAATTTGCATTGAATTAAGGGTAAGCCTAATTATCTATTTGTTTAGTTTGATTCCTCTTATAGTAAGATTGTTATTAAATTCAGGTTCAATGGATCCGAACACAATGTAAAGGTCTTTGATACTATAATAATAATTAACAAGTTAGTGGGAGATAATTCAAATCAGTGAATCATATTTCATAGAGAAGAACTTTGAGAGCATTGTTCTTTTTCTAATGGGTGATTATGACAGTGACGAAACCAGATTTGCAAATCGAAAATATTCAGTGCATCCGTGACTGAAGAATTTCATTTTCTTGTCAATATCGCCACTAATTCATATTTCTATCACTATTTATTAGGTAGGCATGGACAAATATATACGTCGTAGCTTGCAACATCCCTTTTTGTTAGATTCTTAATTTTTTACAAAACATCAATGTGTTTGTATGGTTGTAATAATGGTATGGGTTGCAAAATAGAAGGCAAACCTCTCTGGTTTTCTGGGGTTCTTTTCACACAAGTAAAAGTGAAAATTGATTCCATATTTGGAGAAGACATAGGGATTAATTTGTTTTCTATTTCCTATTATTATTAATAAATGTAAAATCTCAATTTGTTTTTACTTTTTTTCTTATTTTCAAAGACTTATATAGTAAAATAATTAATTGTTTTATAAATATTTAAAAGTAAGGAAAAAAAATTAACAGGACACTTTTATATATAGTTATTAAAAGTAATTCAAAAAATTTAAAAATGAAGACGAATGCCTATTGCCTTATAGACAAAGGCAAAATTGCGCTTCCGGTCCTTTAAGTTATTTTTAAAATCCACATTCGTCCTTTAAATTTTTTTTTGTCTCAAATAAGTCTTTTATATTTTAAAACGTTGACACCGTTACCCTTTTTTTTTTAACTTCCATTCAGATCGATTAGAAAAAATCCTATGTATCTGTTACCGTGCTTATGTGTCCACTATAGTGCTTATGTGGCCACTTAGCCATAAACTGAGTCATATTTCTTAATTTTTATTAAAAACAAAAAATCAAATTTCTTCCCCAACCCAGAATTTCTTTGACAGTATACTCTCAATCCAACCCAGAATTTGTAATCAAGTGCCTTTGCATCTGATGATCCACTTGATTCCTCTTTCCCTCTTTCTATTCCTTCACTCCACAACGGCTTCTTCAAATACATTTCATTTTTTTTTAATTTTTATTTTTTTGCTAACCTAATTGAGCGCGTTTACGTAGAAGAGGAAAGTGTCTTGTTGCTCCTCCTCTGTTGTTGTGTGCTTCCATTTCCTTTCTTTTTTTTTTTTGAATGGCCCCCACTTCCATTTCCTACATCCCCAACTCCCACACTCTCCCGAATGCAACCCACCACCCCAACCCCAAATCCCAAAATCTTTTTCAGTCACCACCCCCACTTGATTGCCACAGATCTGGAAGACCCAGATATGGAAAACGTCAACAAAACAAAGGGGGGAATGTGTGTTGTAGATGATGACAGGAACAAGAACCAAGGGGGGAACGGGTGTTGTGATCAGAACAAAAACTTTTACACGGATGGATTTGGGGAAAATGACAGTAGTGAAATGTCATTTTTTTGCACCAAAACCTTTCCCCAAAGTTATTTTTGCCCCAAATTTCTCTCTCTAAAATTTATTCACGATCTTCTTCTTCTTCCTCCTCCTCCTCCTCTTATTCTATATCTAATTGAGTCTTGCAGCTATTTTCTTCTTAATTCTATTATTGTGATTGAGAATTAGGGAAAAGGAAAGAAGGAAGATGAGTTTCTCTTTTCTGGGATTTTTTTTTTTTTGAAGAAGAACCCTAATCCCTAATTTGATTTGTTTTTGTTTTTAATAAAAAATAAATAAAAAATTATAACTCAAATTAAAAATAGTCCAATTAATGCCACGTTTTAGTCCATGTCATCTCCCTTTGTGCCACGTCGTTTTTTTTTAACCGGTCTGAATGGAAGTTCAAAAAAAGGGTAACAGTGTTAAAGTTTTAAAACATAAAAGACCTATTTGAGACCAAAAAAAAAAACTTAAAGGATGAATGTGAACTTTAAAAATAACTTAAAGGACCGAAAGCGCAATTTTGGTATCGTACCTTCAATTGAGGAAAAACCAAAAAAGCATTACCCAAGTATTTGTTTTTTGGCCTATATTAAAGGCACCCCCCACCTGTTGTGCACAAACCCCCAATTTTCAAAAAACTCAAAATATCCCTACCCAAAATAACAAAATTGGAATCAATTCCACAAATTCTAATTTACTGTATATGTTTTTATACCGTAAATTACGAATTTACGGTAGGAATGTAATTAAAGTTTTTTTTCGTACCGTAAATTAAATTTACGGTATGGATAATCATACCTTAAATTCATAATTTACGGTATAAAGTTAAAAATTCTTTATACCGTAAATTATGAATTTACGGTGTATAAAATTTTCATACTGTAAACTCATAATTTACGGTATGAAGAATTTTTAATTTCATACTGTATATTCGTAATTTACGGTTAGATGATTTTAAAAAATATACCGTAAATTCATATTTTAAAAAATGAAACTACTCATTCAACAACAATAAAACAACATTACATGATCACCGAATGCAACTAAAACACCCAGCTACAACATTAAAAAAACCAAATCTAACTATTTATTAAACGCAACTACTCATTCAACAACACAACACAACATTACATGATCTAGTCACCAATGCTAATCCTTGGCTATGGTTGACAACATGTTGTAAGGATCTCATCAACTGTTCTTAGTGCACGGCATGTTGCAATGATCTCGTCGATCGATCTTCCAAGCACAACTCTATTGGGCCATGGCTAGAATGATCACTGAATGCTTCCCACATACTTTGTATGTTGCCATTGTTTAGAAGTGTCATATTCATATACCGAACATGCCCATTACCCACCGAAACAGGGCATCGATAGTAGATCTCTGACACTGTACGTGATCCAGCTCCGAGCTTTTGCTGTATCTTTTGCTTCAGTTCTTCAATGGTGATGGATGTCTTGATCCTAAATATTTTTGGAACGTCGCATTCAAAAACCACGCCATCAACACTTGTTGTGATTCTGCCATCGTGATAGACAACGGCAAAGCTCGAATCCATCGAGACTGGGTTGACTGAGTGAGTGACATGACTCACGAGTGGGCTAAGGGATGAAATTGATTTAGGGTTTACGTGAAATTGTGTGTGTGAAAATGGTTCTATTTATAGAATGCTTGATGAGATCTGAACAGTTAAAAGTGTTAGTCGCATCTCGTCCGTTGATATTTTTCAACAGAAAGGACAAAAAGTAATTGATTCCTTCTGGCCCACAGCAGTAGCAAAGGACAAGACCATAAATAAATAAAAAAACACTCACAGTTAAAAATAATAAAGTTCACTTCATATCACTACAATGTAATCAATCGTCGTCCAAGTATATACAGTCATCTGGATCCGGTGGTGTATTTTGACGCAATGGTGGAAATAATGTAACCCATTCCTATAATCGAGCAGCACACAGTGTTACCCATGAATGAGCCTTAGGATAACAATGTTGACGCCAACTAGGAGTGACGTTAGGCAATGGACATCTAGGTTGGGTGACATTTTACATAAAAAAAATTAAAATTAAGTTAAAAATAACTCATTGTTCTAAAAAAAATTACATGTACCCAGTGATTACGATTGACAAACCCAATACAAATTACAGTGTTACTTGACTAGGTTGGGTGACACATGCCCCTAAGAGGGAAAAATGTCCAACACGTCTGACTGCACTCATTCAAAGAAACTAGAATCAATTTATATTTTGTTGCTATTACGCAACCCATGTCTGGTAAGGACATCCACTTGTCACGAAAGTAGGTACCAGTTACACCTAGCAACGACTCCCTCAATTCTTGATATCGATTTCCAAAAAGTTGGCCATATAAATCATAATAAACTCTGATCTCTTTTTCCAAGTCTTCACGGACTATAGGCCATCCGTCCCCAGATTTACCAAGTAATGCTGCAATCGAACGATATCTACAGTTTCCATTATCTTTGACGTCCACTATGTCCCCAATATATGGATGAAACTGCACAGAAAATTGACCCAGGTAAGGCAATCGTTTCTTTTTCCTTGTGGGTACATTAGATGATGCCTTTGATGTAGTCTCAGATGGTACGTCAAAATACATCTTGTCCACATGCTCAAAATATGATGGGTCACGCCTAACATCATATCCATCCATTGTTGGGGCTTTACCTTTGCCCTTTTTTGGTGCTCCCTTGGTCTTCACCTTTTCAGGAAGAGGACACATTAAAGTTGTATCCGGAAATACAAGTTCACGCACTTTGGCAAATAGTGTCTTCTTGCCAATAACGTTTAGTGACCGAAATCGCATTACCAATGCATCCCATTAAAGCGCAAGCTCTTCCTCTGACACCCCGTCTTCTGTCTCACCTTGATGTTGTTGCTCTTGTTGTTCACCAAAATGTAAACTCCTCCGGTGCAAGTGAACTGCCTCCAATGGAATAGGTACAAACAACCTATTGTAATCTGCCAACTCAAAAGCACAAGGTAACCTATGCATCGTTCTGATAGTGCAACCACAAGCAGATTTATCAATACCCACATAATTTACTCCACTGTACTCGTCGGCAATATGTTGTAGTACAATCCTTGATACAAATCCATGCAATCTGATAAATGTACGGTTGTTGTGCCTGTGTTCCACTACGTTTATGTTTCTCTCAAATGATGCCTTTATCTCGGTGTGTTGCAGTGCAAACATATTGTTCATAGCTTCCCAACAATTACGCAGGTCACCCCTGTTGTTTTGTAGATTCCTCTTCAATGCTCAATGTGCAGACTCATCTCTAATAACAAACAAAAATTAAACCACACTAGATGAAATGACACAATTAAAAAAATATTTATCAAAATAATTTTATCTACTAGTTTCAGCATACCTATTTGTTGTTGTATTTCGTAAGTGCATCATTCGGTTGGTCCATGTTGCAAAAAACTTTTCCTTGTAGGGATTCAACCATGTATTCTTGACATATTCGATAAAAATAGGAAATTATGAATATACACACTCAAAAGTCATCAAGCGCTGCTCATACTCAACCTCGTCAGTCGCATTAAAAACATCATCCCATGCACCCTCCACTACCTCATGTTTGTCTTCACCAAATACCAACTTCTTGCATTTCGCATAGACATTCTTACCTACGTGAAATTGACACAGCAAATTGGCCGAAGTGGGAAAAACGGACACAATTGCATTCATCAAAGCAAGATCTCTGTCGGTCAGAATAACTTGAGGAAATGATTCTTCTCTAGGAAACAATCCTCTTAACTTCTTTAGTGTCCATCCTGCTGCTCATAATCCAAATAGGCAAATGCCAATGTGTATGTAAGGGCTGTACAAGTAACACCAACAAGACAATGTGAAATTATTCAATAAATTGATGACATCTGGATGTGTCTAAAAAATATCTCTCACAATGCCAGAATCGTGATGTCTTCTATACCAGAACACATATCGATCACTTTGTATTAAGTTCAACAAATGTTGCATTTAAATTCTTGGACCTTTCTGAGTTGATCGAAACTTATACCGCTCATTATATACTTGAATGATGGTAGTGAGGTTTCCTTTATTGCGTTGTTTCAATGTCAGTAGAATGCTTCCCGGCTTTACATTATTCTTTGTCATATCATGAACAATTTCTTTCTCATTTTGGCTTAAGCGGCCAACAAATGAATGACCCGTCATGCTTTCAGGTATCCGATGGTTGTGAATTCCACAAAAAGACCCTAAATACCCAGCCTTCACCCGTTGACAGAGGTCTTCCTTTAAGTGCGAACGGACACTCACACTTATGAGATCCAGTTGCCTTTGAAGAACTTGATGACTTGGGTCTATACTTTCCACCCCTTTCACAACCCATAATGATTTTTGTTTTTTCCCTCTTTGTCCCGTTTCTATGTCTGATCTAACAATGACAACAACTATATTATTTTTCTTCCTAATGTTGGAATCAAGTGGATTCAAAAACAATGACCCTTAATTGTTTTGATGATAACAAGTAATGAATAGAATAATTTATCCCCTGATGTGTGTGTTAGTGTGCAGAACTCAGTGAGTAAGTCACTATTGATCAGATGGAAGTGTCTCAGAAGACTATGCCTATGTGTGTATCTCACCCTCCGATCCATTCCTCTGAGTCTGGAATTGATCGTTCGGTAAGTACTGATGATGTCATCGTCTTATAGCCTTACTCTGAAGATCATGTTCTGGTAGTGAACGCTTAGGTAGTAATCAACGCTCTGGCAGACCAGGCTCTAATAAGACTACATTATCGGAACCCTTCATCTAGTACTCCAAGACTCTGTTATATGAAAGGCCAACAAATACTATACTGAAGAATTTGCCTCCGGTCCAAGCTCACTCTGGTGTACAGAGTATCTCAGTAACAAGCATCGTCTGATAGGAAGATGCCTCTGATTGGAAATCAGAATGAGTGAAACATTAAAGGCTACTTCAAGAATTAATGAGACCTCATTGATGGGTATTTTAAAGTACGAGGAATCAAAGGCCAAAGAGAATGTCAACGGATATAATCATCAGAAATAACTTGCTCTGGAAGTGTCTCATTTCAAAAAGATCACAAGGGACAAGATCCTGTAACTGTCTACTGTGTTAGTGTACAAGAACAGAGTTGAAAGTAACAGGGCTCGCTAAAAGCCACCAAAAGCGGATCTGAAGTTTTGTCTATTGGTGAAAGAGTTGTTAGGTCATAACGGCACTATTTGGAACCCTAGCTATATATACCTTACTTCATTCACTGAAGTAGGTTAACGATTCTATCACAACAAACTGAGACAGTGAGCAATCAAGAAATTATTCCAAGTCTCTGAGACCAAGCGAACAAGCACTTAATCGTTTTCATTCTTTCTGTTAGAAAGTTATTCTTTGTGCTTAAGCATTTCTTTGTAAATCCTCTCTGTTGAGAGTTATTGTTACTGTTTCAAAGTATTTTTGAACTCCTGTATTAAGCCCAGTAGTGGTCGTATTTCTTAGAGGCTTAACTGTACTAAGTCGTTCTAAGAAGTTGTGAGTATAGCCAGTTTGGCAGTAGCATACTCTCAAGTGTAATCGATTGATTATAGTGGAGAAATCCTTCAAGTGTGGTGAAGGGACTAGACGTAGCTATCCGGTGATAGTGAACTAGTATAAATCACTGTATCCTACTCTTCTCTTCTCTTTACTTATTTGCATTACTATTTTTTTAAAGAGTTATTTTGAAAAGATTTTTAAAAACACCAAAGTATTTAGAAAAGATTTATAAAACCCAATTCAAATCCCCCCTTTCTTGTGTTTTTGTCACATTCAATTGGTACCAGAGTTCGGCCTCTTGGTTAAGCACTTAACCGTGTGAGAGGAAAAAATCTTATACTTTATCTATGGCAAACAACGAAGCTGGTGGTCATGTTAGTCGTCCTCCTTTGTTCACTGGAACAAATTATGACTACTGGAAAGATAACGTCAAAACCTTTTTTGAGTCATAACAAATTGAACTCTGGGATATGGTTCAAAGACAATATTCCGAACCAGCTGATTCCAAGAAAAATCACATTCCAAGAGATAAGTGGGATGATGAGCAAAAGAAAACATATCAACTAAATCAGAAAGCAAGATATTTCTTATCTGTGCTATTTCTGAGAAAGAGTACGAGAAGCGTGGGAAAAATATAACTACAAAGGAGATTTGGGACTCATTGGCCTTGGCCTATGAGGGTACTGCCCAAGTGACATTCTTGTTAGATAATATGAACTCTTCAAGATGGAAGAGGGAGAAGATATTGAAACCATGTTTGGAAGATTTCAAACATTGGTTCACGATCTAAAAGTTCTTGAAAAAAGCTACACCACTACTGATCACGTGAAGAAGATACTAAGAAGCCTGCCCAGGAAATGGAGACCTAAGGTCACGGCATTCAAGAAGCCAAGGACCTAAACAGACTGCATCTTGAAGATCTTCTAAGTTCCTTGAGAGCTCATGAGCTTGAGTTGAATGAAGAAGAACCTCCAAAGAAGTCAAATTCAATTGTTTTGAAGTATACTAGCAAGGCTTCCACTTCCAAGGCTCTACAAGCTGAACAAGAAACAGACGAAGGATCGTCTGGTGAGAGTAGCGATGGCACAGACGATGATCTTTCCTTTATTTCAAGGAAGATTCAACGAATGTGGAAGAAGAAAGGAAGGTTCAGGAAACAATTTCGCAAGAAGGACTCAAGGGAAAAGAAAGACTACAAAGACAAGAGCCAAGTGGTTTGCTATGAGTGCAAGAAGCCAGGACATTTCAAGTCTGAATGTCCACAACTCGAGAAGGAGAAACCCAAGAGAAGTGGTTTTAAAGGTAAGAAGAAGAAGGATCTCATGGAAACATGGGATGACTCTGATTCATCATCGTCTGATGATGATGAGGAATAAGCAAACATGGCTCTGATGGCTACCATAGGATCAAACAATGAAAATGAGGAAGAAGAGGTAAATTCTAACCCATCTCTGATGTTCAAAAAGCATTTAACGAACTCTTAGATGAGTATTCTAAGCTCTCCACTGAGTATAAAGCTTTGAAAAGAAATTCTTAAAACTTTCAAAATAATTTTTAATACTCAATGAGGAGAATGAGAAACTCAAAGTTGAGAATCACCGTCTGGTGAGTGACAGCTCTAAGACTGAATAAAAGATTGAATGCAACTCTTCAAAATATGAAAAGGGATTTCAAAGATTTCTGGTTGAGTGTGCAACACGAAGCAAACAAGGCATCTATGATTTGGGGTGTCAGCCAAAATGGCAAAAAGCGGCATGGTTATAAACCAGAGGAACCCACTTTTCAAAACACAAATTTGAAACCCAAAGATACCAATGATCATAGTGACTGTCTGCTATGTACTTTATGTAATAAGAAAGGTCACATAAGAAGTTCCTGTTAGAATTGAAACATAAGAAGGACAAGTTTCCTTCTAGGACTAACAAAAGAGGACCCAAAAAGATTTGGGTACCTAAGGACCAGATTGACTTTGTTGTAGATCTGCTTAGTAACAAAGTTGAAACAACAGTCCTAGTACTTAGACAGTGGGTGCTCACGTCACATGACGGGAGAAAGGCGTATGTTTCAAGAGCTTCAACTTAAAGAAAGTGGGACATTGGTTTCGGTGGAAACCAGAAAGGTAAAATCATTGGCAGTGGAAGAGTTGGTGAGAAATTTCTACCTTCTATTAATAATGTTATACTAGTTGATGGCCTTAAGCATAATCTACTACACGTAAGTCAATTATGTGATAATGGTTATGATGTTGGCTTCAATGATAATGTCTGTATAGTCAAAAGCAAGAAAAATAGTTCCATTTTCTTTACAGCAAAGAGAAAGAACAATATTTATATAATAAAACTTTCTGAGTTGGCAAATTAAAACGTCAAGTGCTTTTTGTCACTTGATGAAGAACAATGGACTTGGAAAAAAAGATTGGGTTATTCCAGCTTGAGGTTAATCTCAAAGCTTAACAAGAAGGAACTTGTTAGAGGCTTACCAAATCTTAAGTATCAATCTGAAGCTCTCTGTGAAGCATGCCAAAAAGGGAAACAAACAAAATCTTCATTTGAATCTAAAAATGTTGTTTCCACTTCAAGGCCACTTGAACTTTTACATTTAGATTTGTTTGGTCCAACCAGAACTGCCTCTTTGTCTGGAAAGAAATATGGTCTTGCTATTGTTGATGACTATACTAGATGGACATGGGTAAAATTTCTTGCACACAAGGATGAGTCAATCAAGATGCTTTCTGTTTTTTGCAAACAAGTGCAAAATGAAAAAGGTTTTTGTATTAGAACAATTAGAAGTGATCATGGTAGAGAATTTGAAAATGAATTATTTCAAAACTTTTGTGAAGAACATGGAATTTTTCTACAACAAAATGGTGTTGTAGAAAGGAGAAATAGATCTCTTCAAGAGATGGCCAGAACCATGATTCATGAAACCAATGTTGCAAAACACTTTTGGGCAGAAGCAGTAAACACTGGTTGTTATATTTAAAATAGAATCTACATTAGACCTATCTTGAATAAGACTCCATATGAATTGCGGAAAGGAAGAAAACCCAACATTTCTTATTTTCACCAATTTGGGTGTGACTGCTTTATTCTCAATACAAAGGATAATCTTGGTAAATTTGATTCAAAAGCACAAAAATGTATCTTTTTGGGATATTCTGAACGCTTTAAAGCTCACAGAGTATACAATAAAGAAACTTTAATTGTTGATGAATCAATGCATGTAAGGTTTGATGACAAGAAGCCTGACAATGAAACGTCAGAGCTAGATGAGATCTTTGTAGATATGTAGATAAGCAAAGGATCAGATGCTGAAGGATCTGCTGGTGACTCTGATGTTGCCTCTGGCTCTGCATCTGGTGACCAGACTCAAGCTAAGACAATAAGGTATTGGAAGTGCAAGACTCATCACCCTAAGGACCAAATCATTGGTGAACTAAGTGATAGAGTCAGAACCAGATCATCACTTAGAGAACACTCAGACTTTGCATTATTGTCAAAGATTGAACCGAAGACAATTGATGAAGCACTGATAGACAATGGATGGATACTTGCTATGCAAGAAGAGCTTAATCAGTTCCAGAGGAATGATGTTTGGAAGCTTGTGCCTCCACCGGAGGATAAGCAAGCCATTGGAACCAAGTGGGTTTTCAAAAACAAACTTGACGACGATGGTAAAGTGGTAAGAAATAAAGTAAGACTAGTTGCTCAAGGGTACTCGCAAGAGGAAGGTATAGATTATACTGAAACCTTTGCACCTGTAGCTAGACTAGAAGCAATTCAAATTTTATTATCATTTGCTACACATCATGGCATTACTTTATATCAGATGGATGTAAAGAGCGCATTTTTAAATGGTTTCATAAGTGAGGAAGTGTTTATAAAACAACCACTTACTTTTGAAGATATTGCCCTTCCAGAGCATGTCTTCAAACTTAAAAAGGCTCTCTATGGTCTTAAACAAGTTCCAAGAGCTTGGTATGATAGACTTAGTACCTTTTTAATGACGAATGGTTTTGAAAGAGGACAGGTGGACACTACCCTCTTTAGAAAATCATCTAAAAAAGCATTTCATAGTAGTTCAAATATATTTTGATGATATTATCTTTGGTGCTACTAATGAATCTCTTTGTGAAGAATTCTCTAAGCTTATGAATAATGAGTTTGAAATGAGTATGATGGGAGAACTAAAGTTTTTCCTTGGTATTTAAATCAAACAATGTCAAGATCGAACCTATATCCATCAGACAAAATATGTGAAAGAACTTTTGAAGAAGTTCAAGCTTGAGGAAACCAAACCAATGAGCACACCAATGCATCGTACATGTGCTCTAAGCAAATATGAATCTAGTAAAAAGGTAGACCAAGATGTATATAGAGGTATGATAGGTTCACTTCTTTATCTTACTGCCTCAATGCCAGATATAATGTTTAGTGTATGCTTATGTGCAAGATTCCAATCGGATCCTAGAGAATCTCATCTAACTGTGGTTAAGAGAATCTTTAGGTATCTCAATGGAACTACTAACCTGGATTTGCTTTATAAGAAATCAGATAATTACAAGTTAGTAGATTTCTGTGATGCTGAATTTGCTGGAGATAGAATTGAAAGAAAGAGCACAACTGGTGGCTGCCAATTTCTTGGAGAAAACCTTATCTCTTGGTCCAGCAAAAGGCAAAACACTATCGCACTATCAACAGTAGAAGCTGAGTATATATCTGCATCAAGCTGTAGCTCATAACTTCTATGGATGAAATACCAGCTTGAGGACTATCAGATAAACGAGAGTAACATTCCTATATACTATGATAATACCTCTGTTTTGCATTCACGTGCCAAACATATTGAAATTAAACATCACTTCATTAGAGACTATGTTTAGAAAAGGATACTTGAAATTAAATTTATTGATACTGACCATCAATGGGCAGATATCTTTACAAAACCCCTTTCTGAAGATAGATTCAACTTTATAAGGAAGAACTTGAATTTTCATCTTATAAAGGAATGAGTGTTTAATTTGAATATATTTGCCTCTGATATGCTGGCATCTGGCAGCTTACCTACCTCTGATATCATGTGTGCGTCTGATATTCACATGTGCCTCTGATACCGTTACTTCGTCTGGTGATAGCATATATACCTCTGATACTATGCTGCCTCTGTTTATATTATATTATATTATATTATATTATATTATATTTATATCATCAGTTGTTGCATGCATCTGGTAACTGTTCATTTTCATATGCATCTGATGCATTCATTATAAGTTCCTTCTAGGAATCTTCATGTACACGCGTCTCTATGAGACTGGTTGATGCATTAGTGGATGATGATTACTCTGGCTGAGTCATAATTGCTTTCACTGCCCGAGGACAGTTTTACTGTGCCTCTTTAACACAGTGTTTAACACGTTTCAATTCTGAAACGACAGATTTAATATTTCTTTATTTTATTTTGAAAATTGATGAAAGCGGTTACCTTCTCAAACACGTTTTAACTCCACTCACTCACTTCACTCACCCACTACCCACTCTTACTCTTTGAGAAGTCTCACTCTTGAACCCTAAACCCCTATCGCTTCCAGCTCTCTGTTTCTGCATTCTCTCTGCATTCTCTACAATGGCCGCTCAACAACAACAATTGATTGACTCCCAGAATCCTCCTCAACCCACAATGATCATTGAGCATCATCTTCTGAATGTTCTGTTTGAATCTCGTGTTGATTTCATAGATTTGGCGAAGAATGAGTATGACTTCAGTGCCACCTTCGCTGAAATGGGTACTGTTTATTTCTTTTACATACAGAACAAACCCATTTACCCAGAATTTATCAAAGAATTCTAGAGATTTGCACAGCTTGAAAGCAACGCCATCTAAAATTATGTTCAAGGAAGATACATAGTGATTACACATGACTTGATTGCTGAAGTTATCAAGTGCCTGTTAACAGACCAATTTGTCTACTTTTATAGGACAATTTTTAGTACTTAAACATATCATTTTGCACTATTCAAAGCACAAAAGTACTCATTTATGTCATATTTTATAGAATTATCATAAAGACATAATCAGAGCAAAAGATGCAATAAAGGACAAAAATCTAGCAAGTTTTGGAGAGTTTTAGCACTACTAGACAAGCGGTACGGCCTGACAGTCCTTCAGTATAGCCGTACCTAAGATAAAAATTCAGTAGAGGCGTACCCCCTTAGTCAGTACCACCTGGCGCCGATGAAAAGGTCCAGTATGGCAGTGCCAAAGGCAGTACGGCCGTACAAAGTTGTTGTCAGGGATGTACCATGCAAAGGTACAGAGCAACGTCATAAGCAAAGTTCGGTACGGCCGTGTATGTATCCGGTACGGCCGTACACCGTCCCAGAATGTGTAGATTTGAAAGCCAGATGACCTAATCTGCATCCAACACTATAAATAGACCCTCTTAGCCCATACTGAGAACCTTTTGACCTTTTGACGAATTCTGAAGTCAAGAGCACCCCTTTTAAGAGTTCATATCAATTCCTTGTCTTTCCTGTTGATTTGTCTTTCCTTGGAGCTTGGTGCCAATCCTGATTCACAACCGGAGCTTGTGAGGACGCGAAGAACGTGCTTAAGGACCGTCGTCATACCGAAAGGGTGCCTCGGGTTAGATTTATTCTCTTTGTTATGGAATTATATGGTTTTATGATTACGTTTATGTTATTATCATTGATTATAGTAGCTAAACCCATCAATAGGGGTGATGGGGGATCTTTTACAATACTTTTTATAATTATCTATTTAATTCTATGAGTTTCTATTGATTGTTTGATTGTTTTATCGCTAGTATGCTTAATCCTATAAGGCCTTAACAACATTTAATTAGTTAACTTAATTGTGGTAACAGGATCATAATTAGTTAACGGATCTCTAGGAATAAAAGAACTTGTTTTATATGCCGGATAGGTTATTGCTTGTTTCTAATCAGTTATTAGATTAACAAACCCACATGTTCTTAATGCTATTTCCATTAATTACCTTCTAGGACCAAATGGAGTAATTAGTTAGGAGGAAGGCTATTATAAACTTGGTAGTTCTTAGTAATTTAGAGTGGATGATTAGCTTTCAATCATAATAGATAACTCGTAGTAAATAATTAGTGAATTCAAAAAGTAAAGTATTGGTGAACCCGGTTCCCCTAGACCTCCCATAACATAGTTAATTCATTCTTGCATTTAGTTTGACTATTGCTTTATTTACGTGACAACTTTTACTGCTTTCTCATTACAACTTTTGTTAGCCTAATAGAATAGAATCCTTTAAGTCATTGGTACTCGCGCATTCCCTGTGAGTTCGACATTTGGAGTCCTAATTATATTCCACTATTATTATGAGTTATGATCAGGTGCACTTACCTAAGCCGCAATAAGTTTTTGGCGCTGTTGCCGGGGAGTGTTTAGTGATATTAATTGAATTAAGATTTTATTTTCATTAGGTATTATTTTACTTAGTTATTTATTTTCTGTTTGTTTTTAATTAGTTCTAAGGACATTCTAATTTAGTTTCCTTTGGTGTATACAGACAAGATCCCAACATCCTGAATTAATATTCGATCCTGAAATTGAAATAACACTCAGATTGTTGAGAAGACAGCAACTACCAATGGATAACGAACATACGTTGAACAAGTACTTCACTCCAACTACGGATGTGGCAGACATCATCAGCTATCCGACAATTGAGGCCACCAATTTCGAATTGAAGCCAGCACTGATTTCTAGGTATCTACAGTGCAATTCTCTGGCTTATCTTCTGAAAACCCAAATGCTTATCTCAAGAGGTTTCAGAAAGTTTCTAATATTGTCAAGTGTCATGGTGTGACACCGGAGGCCATCAAGTTAAGACTGTTCTCTTTCTTACTACAAGGGAAGGCACAATTATGATTGGATTCACTTCCACCAAATTCTATTACTACTTAGGAGGACCTGAAAATCAAGTTCTTAAATAAGTACTTTCCTCCCGCAAAATCTGCAAAGCTAAGAGCTGACATATCAGGGTTCGATCAGAATGAAGGAGAATCAATGTATGAGGCATAGGAACAATTCCAGGATTTAATTAGAAGCTGCCCTCTTCACCAAGTGGCAGCTAGTTCAGATTTTATACAATGGTTTTACCATGCAAACTAGAGGGGTTGTTGATGCTGCTTATGGGGGATCTTTCGGAAATAAGACACCCATTGAGGCTTATGATATAATGATTGAAATGGCTAAGAACAATGCCTAGTGGTCAGTAAGTGATAGACAAACCGGAAGAAAGAACCATCAAGCAGGAATTTAAAAAGTGGAAGCCAACACAACTCTTGAAGCAAAATTGGAGGCAATGACTAAAAAGATAAAGACTTTAATGGCAGAGCAAACCCAGTCCAATGCAACTTCAACTAATAATGACTAGGGATGCATGGCAATTGAAGGCCAATTGGAAGAAGTCAATGTTGTGGGGCAAAAGGATTTTGACCCAAAGACGGGGATGCAAGAAGCTATGTTAAAATTTATGCAAAGGCACGGACATCCGTGTATGAGAGTTTTAGCCGATTTCATGGACAAAACTGAAGAAAGACTTAAGGCTATATAAACCAAGGCTTCTTACAATTTCTGTGGAGTAACAAGTCATGACTCTAAGGATTATAATGAGGAGGTGAATTTTGTTGGAAATAAGCAACAGAATGACCCCAACTCAAGCACCTATAATCTCGGATGGAGGAACCATCCTAATTTCTCATTGGGAGGTCAACAGAGATCACAAGGTCAAAATCAGAATGCTTACAGACCTCCGCATTTGTAGAATCGTGCTCAGAATGATAGAAGTCCCGGTGAAAATGAGATCAACAACTTTATGGGACAAATGACCAAAAAATACAACAACTTAGAAAAGATAGTTACTGCTAATGCAGTAGAGCAGAAATCGATGAGAGAACAAATGGCAACCTTATTGAATGTGGTGACTCAAAGAGAAAAAAGAGCACTACCAAGTCAAGTGGAACCAAATATAAATGGGAAGTGCAATGTAGTCTTCATGACAAAGGAGGAACCCAAAGAGGAGAAAGCTCAAACTGAGCCTCAGCAGGTAAGTAACTCTTCTTCCCTAAGTTCTAAAAAAATTTATAAGGATAAGCAAGCATTAAAATTGTTAGAAAAACTTAGGAAATTGCATGTCAATATTCCCTTTGCTGAAATTGTCTCTGAAGTGCCTAAATATATTAAGTTCTTAAAAGAAATAATTTTTAACAAAAATAAATTGGAAGAGGTTGAGACTGTTAAATTAAATGAAGATTGCTCTGCTGTGTTATTAAATAAATTACCTCCTAAACTTAAGGATCCAGGAACCTTTGTTGTTTCTTGCTCAATTGGTAATAACTCTTTTAAAGCACTATGTGATTTGGGTTCAAGTGTTAATTTAATGCCTATGTCTATTTTTAGAAAATTAAATTTGCAGGAACCACAACCTACTAACATGTCCTTGCAGTTAGCCGACAGAACTCTTGTTTACCCAAGAGGAATAATATAGGGTATGCTGGTTAAGGTGGGGAAACTTATTTTCCCAGTTGACTTTGTAGTTCTGGATATGGAGGAAGACAAAGATGTTCCTATTATTTTAGGAAGACCATTTTTGGCAACTGGAGATGCTACCATTCAAGTGAAAAAGGGAACCATGACTCTGAGAATTGAGGATGAAGAGGAGACTTTTAACATTTATAATGCTAATAAAAATTCTCCCTCTAGTGCTTCTTGTTGTTTCTTGCAGGATGTGGAAGTTAAACAGGAAAAAGAAAAAGAAGAGCAAGTTGAGGAACAAGATAACAACTCTTTTGAGCAAGACAAAGACATAACTTCTTCCATGATATTGGAAGCACTTTGTTTGCCTAAATTTAAAGGACTGTATGGAGAGGATCCTATTCCTCATATATTAAATTTTTATGACTTGATTAAAACTAGCAACTTTGCAGGAACCCCCGCAGGTAGAATAGGACTTAAGTTATTCCCCCTTTCTCTAGGAGGATTGGCTAAGCAATAGTTCTCACTATATCCAAAATTTCACTTTTCAACTTAGGAAGAATTAATGGAGGAATTTGTAAGGGCTTTCCAACTCATAGTGGAGGAAAAAGTGGATCATATCCAAGGATTCCAACAATTAAAGGATGACACTTATGAAGAATTTACTGGTTTTGAATTAGACCCGTCCATCATCTCATAGGTGTCACAGTTACAATTTAAGGGAACACCAGGACAAGATTCTATTGAGCACATAAGACAGTTCTGCAAGAAGATGAGAAAAGCAAAATACGAGAACTTTTCTCTAGATGAAGCAAAATTGATGATTTTCGCATTCTCATTAGATGAGGAAGTCAAGCTATGGCTATATCTCCTACCAGTTGAAGAAATAGAGACGTGGAATGACTTGGTAAAGAAATTTTTTAGGACATTTTCACTTATCATAAGGGAGCCAATTTACATATGTGAAGACTGTGGGTACACAATGAACCCACCAAAAAAGTGCTCAGGTCCTGCTTGGATGGACCACTCTGAAGAAGGTAATTACATTGTTGTCTTCCACAATGGTGAGAAAACAACAGGTAATGTCAAAAACGGGCCATTGCCCGCTGAGGACTAATTCTAAGTCCTCCGAACCGTCAGGCTCGGGATGTTAAACAAGCACTTACTAGGAGGCAGCCTGTATCTACTAACATTTTATTATTATTATTATTATTATTATTATTATTATTATTATTATTATTATTATTATTATTTCTCTGATTTATTTATTTTGCTTATGAATTTAATTTTTGCTATTATTATTATAAATACAAAAAAAATTGAAATATTCTAAAAAATCAAAAAAATTTTGGAAAACCAGTAGGTACGGGCGTACCTTACATCAGGCACGGCCGTACTACACGGCTTCATCCTGAGGAACGCGGAGAACAGACAGGTATGGCCGCACATATAACCAGGTACGACGATACCCCGTGTCCAGAGGCAGATTATTTAAGGTAAACAGTGAAAGGTAAGTGCGTACCATACCCTCGTACGCCCAAAACCTCTCCACTCAAGTGCCTTCTACCCTTAATTTCTTCACATTTTTCATCACAAGATCATCCAGGTACTAATTCTCAACTTATTTAGTGGATTAATTGCCTATTTTACTGGTTATTTTAAGTTTTTAGTTAGTTTAAATTTTTAGTTTTGTTTAATTCTAACTTTTAGCGATTTAGCGGTAGTTTTGGCTTGGTTTTGCATGCTTAGAGACCCTAGGAATGATTAGGGTAGATTTTTCACAAACCCGTAGCACAGTACGGCCGTACCTACCAAGAACAGGTCGTACTGGCGGCCTTAGGGTTGAGACTGACCACAGGTACGAGCATACCTGTGGCAATGTACGGCCGTACATGTTCATTTAGTCAGGCTGTACTGACCTTGTAGATTAGGGCGTACACAGAGATTCAGTACGGTCGTACCTCACGAAGCATGGTCGTACCTAATGAAGTTTCTGCTTCAAAATTAATTTTTCCTATTTTATTTTTGCAGGAAATGCCTAAACGTCAGAAAACCGAAGGCTCTTCATTTGCAGCAGCACGTGACTCTAAGGCCATGCCTAATTACATCCCATAGCAGCATAGGAAACGGTACAAATAGCTGCGGGACTTCCACGCCCACACCGAGAGATATTTGGACTTCAACGCCCTCCAGCAGGTTGGCCTGAGAGAGGAGGTGGAGGCATTGCTGCAGAGGATTGGGTGGCTCCAGTAGCCTCAGTCAGATAGCCCATGCATGTGGAGGTTGTCTTAGACTTCCTAGCCACATGTGGCTATCATATGAGGGACAGGAAGCCTAGCACCCAGATTTGGAGGATGAGCCAGAGCAGGATCTGATTATCACTTTTTGGCTCCATAGGACTCACCACAAGATGACCCTGGTCGATTTTAACATCGGCCTAGGATTTGAGACGGTGGAGTCAGTTCAGACGCCGGAGGATATGGAGGCACTTCTGGAGATCCCAGAAGGGTGGCAGGATTTAGAGAGTTGGAGAGTTCTCACTGAGCATGCCCACTACATTCTCAGCCGCGCCAAGGCCAGCAAGATTAGAGACCTAGCTGTGCGGACAGTGCACAGATGGATTGCCCTTTCCATTAATGAGAGAGCTTTGAGCGATGACACAGTCACCAGACCGGACCTATTTATGCTATGGGCCATGATCCAAGGACGCCACTGCGATGTCGGGATGTTTTTCTTGCAGACGTGCACCCAGCTGGGCGTCCATCTTCAGACTCAGAACACCGGGCACATTGTCTTGGGTTCTTTCAACCGACTGGTAGCCCACCTCAGAGTTCGCATTGGAGCAGGAGCCACGACCATCAAGATGGAGCCCGTTGGACTCGTGACCCTTTGCGACATTGGTGTTCTGCGAAGATTGGGGCACAGAGACTACGAGGTCATCAGATCGGAGGAGCAGCAAGAGCAGCAGCAGGACCAGGCTACAGATTTTGTGCCTTTGACAGAGGAGTATCCACCACCATAGCCACATCCAGCAGCTCAGGGCCACTCCTACGAGGACGCCATGATGCGTCTCGACGAGATGCAGTCTAGCTTTTTGGAGCATAGGACCCATGTGGACCAGCAGCTGACAGCTATTTTGGAGCACCTTCAGCGTCTCCAGCCTTACCCTCCTGCCGAGTGATGCGGGACTACATTTTTTTCTCCTCTTTTAGTACTTAGGCTTATGCTTTTGTATTAAAAAGAGATGTACATATTTTGGCATGCTCGCAAGATACATTTTATTTTACTTTTATTTATTTTATTTCTAAATTTTTGAGTTTTGTGATGCACAAATCTTCCACCCGCTTACCAGCTCCATTGGTATTGCGAAAAGGAAACAACATAACTTGCCCATATCCCTATCCATTTTGCTCGTGATATTTTTCAGAGGGGAGTCTCTTTCCACCTTCTTTTACTAAAGCATTTATTTTATTTTTACCCTTTTGTGCTTGCTTTAACTTAGTCGCAATGGGGACACTTCTAGAAATAAGTATGGGGAGAAAATTTTATATTATGCTTATTACTTGGTTGTGCTTATAACTACTTATAATTATAGAAGAAATTTTTGCTGATTTAGGGGCTACAATTTTTTTTTTGTTTTTCTTCATAACGACATGTGATTGAATCAATTCTTTGCTAGTATTGGAATTTGCTAAAAATTAGCATTGAAGTTTTGTGAGTTTTAACTTTTTGTGCAAGCTACTAAATGTAAGATTTGAGCCTGAAACAAGAGGACACACCATGCTTTTGCCTTTTTTCTTTGTTTGAGTGATATTTTTCTATGAATATACATTCTAGAACTTGTGTTGAGACCATTACAAAGCAAATATGAGTTTATTTTCATGTGAATGTGGAAAGGGCAAATTTTAGGAATTTTTTAGGCCACTGCTATTTTGAATACATTGTACCACTAGTTGCCCACCTTTCTGCCTAAAAGTACTTTATTTAATTTCTTTGGTACCCTTCTTGTTACTATTGATTATTTCCTGCGAAGGCAACCTTAGAAAAATTTTCTTTAAGAGCAATTAGTGGCAAAATCAAAAGAATAATGTTATGAATCCTTTTTATATGTTTACAAAAAGAAGGCTTAGCATTTATTTCCCCTCCTAGTTCTTAAAAATGTTTGATTGGCTGCATAAATGCATGAAGGGAGGAAAGGAAAGGAAAAGAAAAGAATGAGCATTGAAAAGAAAAAAAATTGTTTATCTTGCTAATGCCTTCAGAAATTGCAAAAAAAAGTATTGATCGGAAAATTTGGGATTCTTGCCTGCTCTTTAAAGTGAAAAAGAAATAGGTTGCTTGTTTTGGTTGATTTGTTTCTGACCCTTTGCATGACCTTTTCTTTCTTTTATCACACCTAACATTATTACCTTGGCCCCGTTAATGACTACGCCTATAAACACTTTGAGATTGGTGAGAGTGTGACTTGAAAATCACAGATTATTGGCTTATTTGAACTTACACCTCTAATTGGGCATTCTATTTATTGGCATGTTTTGTGATATCACTTTGTTGTCATACTTATGTTTTTGTCCATAACTAGTGAAATAGTTTCTCTTACTATAGTTACCCAAGTAATTTATTTGAGGGCAAGCAAAGCTTAAGTGTGGGGATGTGTTAACACACCAATTTGTCTACTCTTATAGGGCATTTTTTAGTACTTAAACATATCATTTTGCACTATTCAAAGCACAAAGGTACTCATTTATATCCTATTTTGCAGAATTATCATAAAGAGACCACTCAAAGCAAAAGATGCGAGAAAGTACCAAAAACTGGCAAGTTTTGGAAAGTTTTAGCACTACTGGATGAGCAGTACGGCCTAACTGTGACACCCTCTACCCCGTCATGGCATTTTAGCAATGTAAGAAGAAAATACACAAAATAAAATTTAACAAATATTCATTCGGATAAAACTTTCATTTCAAACGAAATAGAGTTGTCACGTTCACAACATGCGGAAATAGAAAATGAGTATGAAATACAAATAGTGAAAATAACCCAAGGTTCCCCGATGTCACATTAATTCAGAGCTGACCCTTACATATTACATCAGAAATAAAACATTTATTCAATAATGAAACTAACAAACATTTATTCAATAACGAAGCCATCAAATCCTAACTAAACGAGGGCTCCCAACGATTCTTCCTCGATCTCATCTTCATCAACACCTGCAGCTTCATTGTCTACACATACACAATGGTGTATGCATAGCCACAATAAAGGGGTTAGAAATCATGCACTCAAGTAGCACTTTAAGGTAAAGGAACTAAATGAACAATGCGCATAAACTGAACAACTCCTAACATCAACATTGTACCTACAACAACAATACATAATAACAACAACCGTCTAAACACCATAGGCTACAACATCAACCACAACATTATAATAACATCACGACATATGCACAACTAGGCATATTATCATCATAATGATGCATCTCTAGGACCATAACTATATGCATGTGGATCCATTTATAACGAGGCCGGGATACCTTGCCCGTTTCGGAATGCCATGTCCGTAATGCCCCAATAACAACAGGACTGGGATACCACGCCCGTCACGGGATACCTTGCCCGATTCGCCCCATTAACCGCAAGATCGGGAAACCTCGCCCGTCACGGGATACCTTGCCCGATTCGCCCTTTTTAACTGTAGGACCGGGAAACCGGACCGGGAAACCTCGCCCGTCATGGGATACCTTGCCCGATTCGCCCTTTTTAACCGTAGGACCGGGAAACCTCGCCCGTCACGGGATACCTTGCCCGATACGCCCTACTAGCAACAACAACAATGCCGACACCAAGATGCATTAACATGACCAAATGCGGTGTCTAACAATAACGACTTCTATCGCAATATCCTTTATAGAATAACAATAACGGCATCAATGAGACACTCATGATACAAGAACAATCAGCCAAGTGTCAGCAAATTACATACAACAGCAACAAAGTTAACCAGTCAGAACGTTGACGAGCCCCTTTAACCAGCAACATAATAACAATCAGTCTACTTAGCTAACTAAGTTTCAAACGCACAATACTTAACTCAATCATTTAATTAAATAATCATCTCATCCAAGTCTTATAATGTTAACCATTCTCTAGTTACCATTGGCAAGTTTTGGACATCTAATATAGTTCATAGGATATAGACCAACACGCGAGAAATGGCAGGATATTAAAGATACACGCGGCGGCCAGTGCCCAGAGGGCGCCTGGCGCCTGACAGAGTGGGGCGCCTGGCGCCCAGCTTCTGTCCAAAACCTTCAGTCGTGTGATTTTCACGCTTTTGGGGATCGTTTGGTGTACTGTTATGTCCTTTAATTCATACTTGACACTAATCCAGAGTCCCTAGAACCACAACTATCTTTTATGGAATTATAAAATTCAAAACATGAGACCTTAAACCCAATCAACCCAACATTTAGCATTTTTACAGAGAATTCTGCATAATAGATTTTATATCCTTCCTACTATCCTTTTATTAAACACTTAATGCTATAATACCAACATCAAGAAATCACCAAAATTGCCTACCATTTATTTAGTACATTTAATCTAGATTTTAACCTTTAAACCCATTACCCTTATTCCAATTTTCTGCATAATTTATTTAAACCAACACCACTACTTCAAACAATATTTTGCACTAACTAGCAAATCAATCATGCACAAATACTCAACCTCAAGACATGAAGTAACAAATTCCAAGGAGCATGTTCATCACTTAGACACCAATCTCTCAACAAGGAAATCACAGCATGTTGCAAACATCAACAAATAACATAAGATCATAGGTGTTAATAACAAGGAATTTGCATCATGTTTCAAACACCAAAAGAAGCATAAAATCATGCACAAATACTCAATCTCAAGACATGAAGTAGCAAATTCCAAAGAGCATGTTCATCACTTAGACACCAATCTCTCAACAAGGAAATCATAGCATGTTGCAAACATCAACAGATAACATAAGATCATAGGTGTTAACAACAAGGAATTTGCATCATGTTTCAGACACCAAAAGAAGCATAAAATCATGCACTTCAACCACTAAACATCAATGAGTCAACCATCAACCGCAACCACATCATCCAACCACAATATAATATCATAAAATCAATAAGCAACATATTTAAACATCAATTTACTGGTTTTAGATTGATTTTCTCGTCACCATGGTGACGGTACTCTCTCATGGCAACCGCGCGAGGCTTAGGGATCTTGGGACATCCCTATTGTTCATTCGCATTCCATAAACCCACTGCATGAGCATCAAACTACCCCCTTACCTCTTAGAATTTCGTGCTCTAGATAAGGTATGTGAACTCCAAGCTTTTCCTCTCCCTTCGTGGCTTTCTCCATAAAAAACACACAAGGATAGGTGATGAGAAGTGAGAAAACTAATGTTTGAAACCCTAACGGCGATCATAAACTGAAACTTAGATTAGAGGCATTACCTTAAACCCAAGCCCTCCAAGAATGATGAAGGATGTTGGTAGAGCAAAGCCCCAACAATGGTTCTTCAGTCCCAAGAGTAAGGTTGAAACTCACCAAGTGCAGAAAAATAGAGAGAATGGAGAAGTGAGGTTTGATCTTTGGTGAGAGGTTTCCAAACGTGATTAGGGTTCAAAGCTGAGGCTTAGTGGTTGGTTTGTAACCCTAACATGTAATCTTAGTGAATTGGGTCGAGTTTGGGTCCAATGGGTCGGATTACATGTGCCAAAAACGCAACAAAACGCGCAAAAACGTGCAGAAATCACCTGTCAGCAGGCGCCTGGCGCCTGGAATGGGCACCCGGCGCAGGCTCTCGGTGATCCCCGGGCGCCTGCGCTTGAGTCTGGGCACCAAGCGCTACTGCATCACTGTTTTAGTTGTATCTGGAGCTATAGATGTCTGATTGAGGCGTTCTTGGTGGCGTTGGAAAGCTAAGAGAATTTCCTACAATATTCTCTCTAATAGGCTTACCCAAATTCAGACTCTAATAGGATCAAAAATGCAGTTGAAATATACTATAATATTCCGAAGTGTTACGCTTGCGTTGTATTGACTCCAGAGAGCATATCTAGAGTTGTAGGTATCGAAATCGAGTCGAACTAAAGCCAACTAAAAGATAAGAGATAACGCTACAACTTTATTGAAGGGACTTAAATCCAATTGAGTTGTTAAGAGGTTCGAAAATGGGGAATACGATGACTGAAATAACTAAACATAGGAATAAAGGTACATCTAGATACTCAATCGGCTGAAGGAATGGTAAAACATATGAAACCCATCCCAAGCAACTATAAGCATGTTCTAATACCCTAAGACATATCCTAATCTTGAAGGATGAAAAAATATGGGTTGTTACACTGACAGTCCTTTAGTACGGCCGTACCTAATATAGAAATTCAGTAGGGACGTACCCCCTTGGTCAGTACCACCTGGCGCCGATGAAAAAGTCCAGTACGACCGTGCCAAAAAAGTACGCCGTACACAGTTGTTGTCAGGGATGCACCACACATAGGTACGGGCCAACGTCACAAGCAAAGTTCGGTACGGCCGTGTATGTATCCGGTACGGTCGTACCCCGTCCCAGAATGTGCAGATTTGAAAGCCAGATGACCTAATCCGCATCCAACACTATAAATAGACCCTCTTATCCCTTGCTGAGAACCTTTTGACCTTTTGACGAATTCTGAAATCAAGAGCACCCCTTTTGAGAGTTCATATCAATTTCTTGCCTTTCCTATTGATTTGTTTTTACCTAGAGCTTGGTGCCAATCCCAATTCGCTACCGGAGCTTGTGAGGACGCGAAGAACGTGCTTAAGGACCGTCGTTATACCGAAAGGGTGTCCCGGTTTAGATTTATTCTCGTTGTTATGGAATTATATGGTTTTATGATTATGTTTATGTTATTATCATTGATTATGAGTAGCTAAACCCATCACTAGGGGTGATGGGAGATCCTTTACAATACTTTTGATAATTATCTATTTAATTCTATTAGTTTCTATAGATTGTTTTATTGTTTTATCCATAGTGTGCTTAATCCTATAAGGCCTAATCAACCTTTAATTAGTTAACTTAATTGTGATAACAGGATCATAATTAGTTAACGGATTTCTAGGAATAAAATAACTCGCTTTATATGCCGGATAGATTATTGCTTGTTTCTAATCAGTTATTAGATTAACAAACCCACCTGTTCTTAATGCTCTTTCCTTTAGTTACCTTCTAGGACCAAACGAAGTAATTAGTTAGGTGGAAGACTATTACAAACTAGGTAGTTCTTAGTAATTTAGAGTGGGTGATTAGCTTTCAATCATAATAGATAACTCGTAATAATTAATTAGTATATTCAAGAGTAGAGTATTGGTGAACCCGGTTCCCCTAGACCTCCAATAACATAGTAATCCATTCTTGAATTTAGGGTATGCATTGTTTATACCATAAATTCATTATTTTTGGTACGAAAAGTACGTAAACAAACAAAAATACGTACCGAAAATAATGAATTTACGTTATAAACAATGCATATCATAAATTCATTATTTACGGTACGTAGTTCAGAACGTACCGTAAATAATGAATTTACGGTATGCATTGTTTATACTGTAAATTCCTTAATTTTGGTACGTATTTCCATTGTTTACGTACTTTACATACCGGAAATAATAAATTTACGGTATAAACAATGCATACCGTAAATTCATTATTTACGGTACGTTCTGAAATTCCTAAAAATTATATACCGTAAATACGAAATTACGATATATAACTGTAAATTCGTATTTACGGTGATATCACACAGTACCGTAAATTCCAATTTACAGTATGGACTCAGTTTTTTGAAAAAAAATGGGGACAAAAATGTGAAAGTGGGGTATGAGTTCACAATTGGTAGGGGTATTTTGGGTTTTTTGAAAATCGGGCGGTGTGCACTAAAGGTGGGGGGTGCCTTTAATATGGGCCTTGTTTTTTTAAACAAAGCATTACCCAAGTATTGAACCCACGCTATTCTTTTTTGGTGCAAATAGCAAGGAGGCCCAACCAAACGAAACAGGCCGAAAGTAACAAAGGATGCGGCTGTAATTCTAATAAAGGAAAGGGATTGTTTTTATGCCCCTTTCTTCTCATACGCCTCCTTCTTTAGTTTTTTTTCTTTTCAAATTCATCTTTGATTGGAAGTTAATTTTTGGAAGCCAAGATTTTTTTTTTTTGCAACACCCTACCCCTCCCCTTTTTTGTTAAATTTTAAATCCCTACACCTCATCCCCATTGTCTTCGCGCCAACAAGGGGTTGGTGCAGCGGTTGCACCCCTAGGCTTAGTAAGCTCCTTAGGCACTTGTACCGGGTTCGATCCCGTGAATCACCAAAAAAAAAATCCCCATTGTCTTCGCTCTCTAGGCATAACACCCCGAATTTCTTACTCTTCTGCGTTAGAGATTTTACGATCATTACGTGTAGGGTGTAAGGGCCCGTTTGTTTAAGATTAAAAAAAAGTGATTCTCGTATAAAATAATCTAGAGATTATATTTTTAGAGATTTTTAAGTAAAACAAAATCTAATTTGTGTTTGTTTATAATAATAATAATCAATTTTTTAATATTATCTCTCATCTTCATACACATTAAAATCAGATTATTTCCCTAGTAAAAAAAATCAGATTATTTCTCATAAGCTACTTTAAATAGCTTTTCATTATAATTAGATTTTATATTATTTTTAGATTCTGATTATTTGTAAAAGCTGAAACAAACGAATAAAAAAGTTAAAAAGGTGATTATTTCTTTAAAAAAGTGATTTTTTTTATAAAATAATCTGAAACAAATGGGTTCTAATTATTGTGACAATCAAACGTCAAAGATCCAGAAATCGCCAAATCAGAGATGATGATGTTAGAAGAACAAACAAAGAGTGGGTCAGTGCGTAAGCCGCATGAGGGGATCAATATGCAGTGGTCGGTGAATTTCTACCACAACAGCTCGCCTTGTCTTGCTAATTTTAATTGCACATAGCAACTCCCACATTTCTACAACAACAAAAAAACTCCAACATGCCCTATTGTATCTGACTGCCCTTATTTGTACTCGGTGAGACATCCATGTGAGGGGAGTATGTTAGTGTGATTATTCGTGTTCAAATTCCCTTTTTTTATTAAAAGAACATTGAAAATAAGTGAGTTTAGAGTTTCACCTTAATTAAGAATCAATAGACTTTTTGTTTGGCACCCAAGCATAAAGCCCATCAAGAATGTGTTTTTTTGGTGAATAACATAAGAAGAAAGAAAGGAAAGACTAGCACACCACTCCTAGGAAATCAGACAATAGAAGTGCCCCATCCCAACCTAAGAGGCTTCCTAAATCTTCCATTGCTCCTTGGTCTGGACTCCCTCCTTAGCAAGATAATCTGCGCAGCAGTTTGCTTCTCGAAACACTTGGGAGATGGTAATGTTGGAACCTAAACGATTGAGAAGTTTAGACCCTCATTAATTTTGATGATAACAAAGTATTTTCAAGAAGAACAATTTATCTTCTAACATATCTTTGAGTGTACAGGTATCAAAACTTCATATATATGTACAAAACACTCAAGAAAGAAGAAGAAATTTACAAAAGAATTGAATACAATCCACTAATGTCAGCATCCGAACTCACTCCAGCGTCTTGCTAATAGCAAGCGTCCGGTAGTGTTACTCTTTGACACGTGGAATACTCAATTGTTGCGAGCGTCCGTCCTCTGTTCTGAGCGAGCGTCTGATCTCTTTAATGAAGCACGTGATGATCACGTTTTTGCTCTTAGCCTCAGATTGTTCTGGAACGGAATTCGAATTTGATTTTATGCGCTCATTTTGATGTACGAGGAAGCAAAGGTGACACCTTTAGCATAAGACAAAAATCGTACAAGGAAATTGCAAATAGCAGATAGTACGAAAACGGTAATGTGTACTATTATGATATTCTCTGGAAATGAAGAAAAGCACTACATTTCAGATTACCTCACTCAATGGAAATGAGCTATTTTTACTGCAACGGTAATACCCTTGAAGACTCCTATAAATACCCCAAGGTATTCATTGAAGAGTAGTTGGAAAAACTGTGAAGAAACTTCATTCTGAAAGCAACATTACTCAAGTGAGCAATCAAGTTTCATGCCAAGTTTCTGGTCTACAAAGAACTGAACTCGGCGTCTTATACTTTCTTTTAGAAAGCTATTCTGTTTTGAGCTTAATCTTTTCATCCTCTTTGTGAGAGATATTTTGATTGTATTCAATAGTATAATCTCTTTTGTAAACTGTATTTGGCCTAGTTAAGGCTTTGTTCCTCAAAGGCTCGATTGCCTTTAGTCGTTTGAGAAGTTGAGAGTATTGTCAAGTTTGTGACAGTAGAATACTCTTGAGGAAAATTGTAATCAGTTGATTATAGTGAAAAATCCTTCAGGAACGAAGGGACTAGACGTAGCTACCAGTTGGTGGTGAACTAGTATAAATCTCTGCGTCTCTTCCTTTACTGTTTTACATTTATCTTTACCTTACTCAGTAAAACTAGTTTTCACTAGCGGTTTATTTTCTGCATTCGGTTAATTTCTCTACATCCGATATACAAACAGTTTTGAAAAATCTGTGTTGAAGTGTTTTTTACGTAAAGTTTGCGAAAAAAATTTGAACACAGTTCAACTCCCCTTCTTGTGTTCACGTTCAGTTGGTACCAGAGCTCAGCCTATTGGTTGAGCACTTAACAGTGTTAAGAGAAAAGATCCTATACTGTGAACATGTCTACTGAAGGTGGTCATATGAACCGTCCTCCTCTATTCGATGGAGAAAAATTTGATTACTGGCAAGGTAAGATAAAAGCTTTCTTTGAGACACAACAACTTGAGTTATGGGATATAGTTCAAAGTGGTTACATTCCTCCCACGAATCCTCGTGGTGTTGCTATAGCCAGAGAAGATTGGAATGATGAGCAGAAAAAGAGATATCAAATCAATCAAAAAGCTAGATTCATTCTTATCTGTGCTATGACAGAAAAAGAATACGATAAATGTGGCAAATTTGATACTGCCAAAGAAATCTGGGACTCACTCGTTTTATCTTACAAAGGCTCTGCCCAAGTAAGAGAAACCAAAGCTAGCATGTTGGTTCGCCAATACGAGTTGTTCAAAATGGAAGATGGTGAAAGCCTTGAAACTATGTTTGGAAGATTCCAAACACTTGTTCATGGGTTCTGAGCCCTTGGAAAAAGTTACACTACACGACCATGTTAGAAAGATCTTAAGAAGCTTGACTAAGCGGTGGAGACCCAAGGTCACCGCTATTCAGAAGCAAAAGATCTAAATGTCCTACGACTTGAAGATCTTATGAGTTCGTTGAAAGCTCAGGAACTTGAGCTAAATGAAGAAGAACACACAAAAAGGCAAGTCTATTGCTTTGAAAGTCGCTCAACATAAAGCTAGTTCTTCCAAAGCCCTTCAGGCTGAAGAAGAAGAATCAGAAGATGAAGCTTCTGAAGGAGATGTTGACACATCAGAAGATGAGCTCGCGTTTATATCCAGGAAGATACAAAGAATGTGGAAGAAGAGAAACTTCAGGAGGAAGTTTCAGAAGAAAGATACTAAGGACAAGAAGGAAAGCAAGGACAAGGACAAAGCTCAAGTCATTTGCTATGAATGTAAAAAGCCTGGACATTTCAAGTCCGAATGTCCTAATCTTAAGGAGAAGCCCACAAGAAGTTCTTTCAAGAAAAAGAAGAAAGTCTCATGGCTACATGGGAAGATCTAGACTTATCCTCATCTGAGAAAGATAATGAAGTAGAAGCAAATCTCGCTCTCATGGCAGACACTGACCTTGATGCAGAATAAGAAGTTGAAGAGGTAATAGTATATGATTCCTACTCTGAACTTCAACTTGCATTCGATGATCTTCTTAAGGACTCTGCCACTCTCTCTATTGAGTATAAGAATTTGAAAAAGAAATTTTCAAAATTATCACAAGACTTTCAAGCTTTAAACAAAGAAAAATATGTACTCAATAAAGAGAACCAGAAGCTGAAAACTGAAAATCAGCATCTGATGGATAACCAGCGTCGGGCTGCTAACAAGCAACCAGAATCTGAGAGCTCTCAAGCTGAAAGCTCTAAAGTTACAGGCAATCCTAAATACAAATCAAATGATTATGAATATGCATTTCAAAAGTTTCTTGCAGAGAGTGTAACTCGAAACACGCAAGCTTCAATGATTTGGGGCATCAATAAAACGACAACTCATGGTCTTGGTTATATATCAGATGAACCTCTTTTAGAAAATGATTCAGCATCTGATAAATCCAATAATCATAGTAAATGTTTGCATTGTACTTACTGCAATAAACCTGGTCATTTGAAAAGTGCATGTACTGTTTTTAAAACTGTGAAGGATAAGCTTCCTTCAAGAACTAACAAGAAAGGACCCAAAAAGATATGGGTACCTAAAGATAAAATAGTCTATGTTGCAGACATGCTTAGCAACAAAGTCAACACACCTATCTTGGTACTTAGACAGTGGATGCTCGCATCACATGACGGGAGAAAAGCATATGTTCCAAGAACTAAGGTCTAAAGAAGCTGGATTCGTTGGTTTCGGAGGAAATCAGAAAGGTAAAATAGTTGGAATTGGTCGCATTGGTAAAGGCTCTCTTCCCTCTATTGATAATGTACTCTATGTTGAAGGACTTAAACCATAACTTATTGAGCATAAGTCAATTATGTGACAATGGTTATAAAGTCATCTTTACAGAAACTGGATGTCTAGTAAAAAGCAAGAAAGACAGCTCTATTTTCTTTACTGCTAAGAGGAAACAAAATATTTACAAAATTGATCTCTCTGAACTTGCAAAACAAGATGTCAAGTGTCTCATGTCTGTTGACAAAGAACAATGGATTTGGCACAAGAGATTGGGTCATGTCAATTTGAGATTAATCTCAAAATTAAACAAGCACAGTCTTGTCAGAGGCTTACCAAATCTTAAGTATCAATCTGATGCTCTCTGTGAGGCATGTCAAAGAGGAAAACAAGTTAAAACTTCTTTTCATTCAAAAAATGTTGTTTCAACCTCTAGACCACTTGAGCTTTTGCATATTGATCTTTTTGGTCCAACAAGGACAGGCTCTTTAACTGGAAAGAAATTTGAGTTAGTCATTGTTGATGATTTTACTAGATGGACATGGGTTAGATTCCTTGCTCACAAAGATGAGTCATACAAGGTATTTACTATATTCTGTAAAACAGTTCAAAATGAAAAACGAATTTGTATTTCTTCTATTAGAAGTGATCATAGGGGAGAATTTGAAAATGAAAGCTTTCAAAAATTTTGTGATGATAACGGAATCTCCCACAATTTCTCCTCTCCTAGAACACCTCAACAAAATGGTGTTGTAGAAAGGAAGAATAGGTCCCTCCAAGAAATGGCCAGGACCATGATTAATGAGGCTAACATTGCAAAACATTTTTGGGCAGAAGCAGTAAACACAGCTTGTTACATTCAAAATAGAATTTTTATTAAACCTATTTTGAAGAAGACTCTATATGAACTGTGGAAAGGAAGGAAACCAAACATATCATATTTTCATTCATTTGGTTGTACGTGTTATATTTTAAATACTAAGGATCAGCTTGGTAAGTTTGATTCAAAAGCTGACAAAGGAATCTTTTTGGGATATTCTGAAAGATCTAAAGCTTTTAGAATATACAATAAAGAAACCATGACAGTGGAAGAATCCATTCATGTCAAACTTGATGACAAGAAGCCTGACACGGCCATGTCAGAGCTAGATGAATTATTTTTAGAATTAAATATAGGTAATACTACAAATAGTGAACCTACATCTTCATCGTCCGGTGGTGACCAGACACAAGAATCTTTAGAAGCTGAATCCAGAAAGAGCTGGAAGTACAAAGCCAATCATCCTAAAGATCAAATCATAGGAAAACTTAGAGATAGAGTAAGAACCAGATCCTCTTTTAAAGAGCATGCAGATATGGTACTACTCTCAGAAATGGAACCTAAAACGATTAATCAAGCATTGAAAGATGAAGGTTGGATTCTGGCCATGCAAAAAGAGTTGAATCTGTTCCAAAGAAATGATGTATGGAAGCTAGTTACTCTACCAGAAGATAAGCAAGCTATTGGTACTAAATGGGTATTTAGAAACAAGCTTGATGAAGATGGAAAGGTTGTGAGAAACAAGGCAAGATTGGTTGCTCAAGGTTACTCACAAGAAGAAGGTATTGATTTTACTGAAACATTTGCACCTGTTGCAAGGTTAGAAGCTATACGCATTTTGCTTTCATTTGCTGCACATCATGATATAATTCTTTATCAAATGGATGTGAAAAGTGCTTTCTTGAATGGTTTTATAACTGAGGAAGTCTTTGTAAAACAACCTCGTGGATTCGAAGACATTGAATTTCCAGAACATGTCTTTAAGCTTAAAAAGGCCATGTATGGTCTTAAGCAAGCTCCCAGAGCTTGGTATGAAAGACTGAATATATTTTTGATGAAAAATGGCTTTACCAGAGGTCTAGTAGACACTACTCTTTTTAGAAAAACATCCAACAAGCACTTTATAATTGTTCAAATATATGTTGATGACATTATTTTTGGAGCTACTAATGAAAGCCTTTACCAAGAATTTTCTAAGCTAATGCAGGCTGAATTCGAGATGAGCATGATGGGTGAACTGAAGTTCTTCCTTGGAATTCAAATCAAACAATGCAATGATGGTATCTATATACATCAAAGCAAATATATCAAGGAATTGCTAAAGAAATTCAAAATGGTGGATTGCAAACCTATGTGTACTCCTATGCATCCCACATGCATTCTTGGTAAAGATGAAACTGGTAAAAAGGTAGTCTAGAAGATGTACAGAGGTATGATTGGATCTCTACTTTATCTTACAGCTTCAAGACCAGATATTATGTTCAGCGTATGTCTGTGTGCTAGATTTCAATCAGATCCTAGAGAATCACACTTGAGTGCTGTTAAAAGAATTTTTAGATATTTGCAAGGATCTACTAATCTTGGTTTGCTTTATAAGAAATCAAAAGATTACAAGTTAGTAGGTTTCTGTGTTGCTGACTTTGCTGGAGACCGAATTGAAAGAAAAAGCACAAGTGGAGGCTGTCAATTCGTTGGAACAAATCTTGTGTCTTGGTCAAGCAAAAGGCAAAGCACGATTGCACTCTCAACAGCAGAAGCTGAATATATTTCAGCAGCAAGTTGCAGCTCTTAACTTCTGTGGATGAAATATCAACTTGAAGACTATCTGATAAAAGAGAGTAACATTCCTATCTTTTGTGATAACACTTCTACAATATGTCTTACTAAAAATCCCATATTGCATTCACGAGCCAAGCACATTGAGATTAAGCATCATTTTATAAGAGACTATGTTCAGAAGTGTATTCTCGAAATAAAATTTGTAGACACTGATCATCAGTGGGCTGACATATTTACAAAACCCCTTGCTGAAGATAGATTCAATTTTATAAGAAGAAATTTAAATTTTCATCTCATAGAAGAATGATTAATCTCAGCGTCAGATGATATGCATCATCTCAGCATCTGGTATGACATAAGCATGTATACTTGAAAGCATTTTATTTGTCATGTGCATCATAACTCAACGTCTGGTGAATCGGTTGCGTGCGTCCGAGCGCACCCACATGTGTCACACGTGTAAAGGACTTAAGCGTCTCATCACATCTCACTGAGTCATGATTATTTATGTTTTTCGATAAAATCTTTTTACTTGAATTTACTTTTCTTTTGGCATCTTCATTTAATGAAAAGGTGATCTCCATTCTCTTTTCTTTTTGATTTAATTTTTTGTTTGGAAATACGAAGCAGTTTTTGAAAAAGGACTGTACAATTTTCTATCAACTTTCCCACTACTCCACATTTTTTGCTCCATCACTTCACTCTGCATCTACTTGCAAAAAAAAAAAAAAAATTCGCTCTTTCTCTCTCTGTGTGATTTCAAACCCTAAAACCTCCATTACCCTCTCTGCAACTACTACTATGGCCGATAGAAAGGTTGGACTATATACTGCTGCCTTCGATGTCTTCTCTGAGGCAAAACTCATGAATGAGAACAGAATTGATTTTGAGAACTTCAAACTCTATGGTTTTGATTTCGAAGAAGGTTTGGAGAAACTAGGCTGGAAAAATTACTTTATCTGGGAACCAGTTGATGTACTGAGCCATGCTATAAAAGAGTTCTGCGGGAACGCTTACCTACTTCCGGGAGAAATCATTGAATGACACATCAGAGGCTTCAAGTTACGCTTCACCATCAACTCTATCGCTCAGACCATCAAGTGCCCTTGTGAAGGAATCAGTTACCATGCTAACTGGGTTGACGCTTACAAAGGACTGGAAAACGTCAATGAAGCCCTATTTGAAAACTATCGTGAGTTGAAGAAGAAGAACATAACTCCCACTGCCAAAGACTTGAAAAGCCACTACAGAGTATTGCACAAAATCATCGCTAAGAGCGTGATTCTGAAGGCTGGTTCAAGCGACATAGTGAACTATGAGCAAAAGTTTATTATGAGAAACTATATGGATGGGAAGAAAATCAACCTGCCAAGGTTGATTATCAATAATCTTATAAATGCTCTTGTCTTCTCAAGGAGAGTGTCGATAAAAAGAATATCATCAAGGTTATCCCTTATGGAGTTCTTCTCTCCATAATGATGATTAAAGATGGTGTTGTGAGAAAGTTGGCTGACTCTACCAACAAAGAAGAAAAAGAAAAATACTTTGGTGTTGGCGCTGTTGTTCGTCCTGAAGTTTTTGGAGTCAACAGTCTAGTCAGAATGCAGTTGATAAGTGGCTCTATGATTAAGAAGGTGAAATTAGAGCAACAAGAAGGAGAAGCTGAAAAGAAAACCACCAGAAGCTCAATAACTTGTGTGAAGAGACGTGCTGAATCTCCTTTAAGGGAGACAAGAAGAATGAAATAGAAGGTGGCTCCTACACCTACTGTTGAGGAACCAGAAGATGAGGATAGAATTCCTATCAGAAAGGTCTTGGAGAAAAAGAATAAGCCAACAGCTGAAAAAGATACTTCAGCGTCCGGTCAAGGGAAGCAAGTTCCTCCTCCTCCTCCTGCCGTTGTTGCCCCTAGAGGAACAAAAAAAAGGTTGGTTAAGTCTTCTGAGCTTAACCCAAAGGTACTCGACTTTACTGCTGATGAGTCAGTATCTATCTTTGATTCTCATGATGTTATTCCTGCACCCCCATTGTCTGTTTCACAACCATAAACCCAGTAAACCAAAATGAGCCTCCGACAAACCTCTACCCTCATCCTCTCAAAACCTACCCAAACACCATCCAATACGCTCAACCTTGACTTACCACAAATTTCCTCAAATACCTCACTTACCATATACATTTCCAAACTTCACTCTCACCCCTTCAACCTATTATTCAAAGTACCTCCCATTAATCCTTTCAAACCCTACACACCTAAAACCTATACAATCACCAAAACCACTCCCACTTCACTCACCATTACCCATAAACCTACAGACTTCGGTGGAAGGAAGAATGTCTTGTGCATTAACAAACCTCGGTTTGTTAAGTATGAGTCATATCACATCATCTACAATCGTCCCTCTCCATGGCATTTGAAAACCTTCACCTCTGGAGTTGCCAGGCTGGAAATTCCTTCTCCAATGAATTTTACTTTCAAGGATGGAGAAGACCATGTTCAGATGTCATTCAAAGGAAGATTGAGACCAGAAACCGATAGCAGAGCAATTCCTTTCTCTATTGACCTTCCTAAATCCCTACCTCAAACTGAACCTCTCACACCGGAGGAGTGTGGAAGGTGGATCACGGATGAAGAAGCTGCCTTCATGGCACACTGTCTTGAGATGAAGAAAATTGAAGTTATCAGACAGTTCAGGGATCCTTCTTCTGTATCCGTAAAGATTGTGCCAGATAGACAAAGGTGGCTACCTTGGTCTATCCTTGGGAAGAGGAAAGAACCTGCTCCTGGCAAGCTGCCATTCAGCTAGATCGGACTCATAGAGTATGAGAAGGCTCCTAAGAAGTATAACCTTAAAGAATTCTCTAAGCTTCCGATTGCCAAAATCACTGAGGACCATGCCAGAAGGTTTTACCATAGTTCTCTGAAGGAAGATGAATGGAGAACTGGCTCCTCAAACTGCTGCAATGCCGAGAAAGCCACTATTCCCACAGTTGGCACTATCAGCAAAGTTACTGACACCAATCTAGGAACTGCCTACTTTGATGATACGTTCAGGTGTTCAGTAATCAGGCCTCTTGACTGCATGAAGATATATGTCCAATGGGCTGCTGTGACCAAGCACTTCGATATTGGATTTACTTGGAGTCAGTGGTCTGAGTCTTGGAAAGACAAAGCCTTGTTACCATGCCTCGTCCCCCTAGCGTTTGAAGAAAATGACAGGAAAAATCTGCGAAGAGTATACTTGGCAGAAAATGAAGCACTCTCTTTCGCTTTTGAAGCATTGAGTGTCTTTATCAAGAGAATATGGGGAGAAGATGCTGGAAACAGGTTTGATGCTTTCACTGCTGATGTGCTTCTACATAGAGAAAATATCTTCATGGATTTGCTGTATCCAGAAGAGGTGGAGAAAAGAAGGAAAATTCAGGCAGAATCTGAGCAGAGGAAACTTGGAAGTCTCATCAAATGGTTCATACCAAATAATGCGTTCTTTCAAAAAGCTCAACAAAAGAAGGAATTAAGACTAAAACTATCTAACTGGGTGCTAACAGAGCATCAGAAGATGAAACCTGCACCAGTATCAGAAGCTGGACCTTCTACTTCTACTCCTGCAGTTGAAATGGTCACTATTCCCAAAGCAGAGTTTGAAGAAATGAAGGCCACAAACCTGAAAGTTACTCAGCTGGAGAATGCCCTGAAGTTATTATATGAACGTCTCAACATCCCTCCACCACCTCCACCAAACCCTTAAATTTATTTTTTGTGTGATATAAATTTTTTTTGGTACTCTTATATATATATTCATTATTTTTGCTCTGATTATCTGTTTATATATACCTATATCTGATTATCTGTTTATATATATTCAAATTTTTTCTAAGTCGTATTTTGACTATGATGAGCTTTACACTCTTTTTGTCTGATGACAAAAGAGGGAGTAAAAGAAAAGTTGATGAACACGTGAAAGTCTGATTGACTAATTCACCGTTCGATGTTCAAACTCCGATGGATACGTTGAAACAGAAGTATCATGCATATCATTTCATACATAGCATTTGTGTGGTTATTCATTGCTCTAATATCTATTAATGCGTTGATATTCATTGATCCAGTACTCTAATAACGATCAATAAATTTGGTACAATGAAAATCTTTTTGATAAAATGAAAATCAGCATCCGATCTCACTTTATTAAATATATGCTTTAAGACATCTACGTATTTTTGCGATCACTTAAATGAATTTGTTTATCAACAATCGCCTTAATACCTGAATTGTTCATATATATCTAAATTGTTAAATTCAGGGGGAGACCCTTGATATTATTTTGAAATTAAATTGTTCATCAACCTTGGATATTTGTCATCATCAAAAAGGGGGACATTGTTGGAACCTAAACGATTGAGAAGTTTATACCCTCATTAATTTTGATGATAACAAAGTATTTTCAAGAAGAACAATTTATCTTCTAACATATCTTTGAGTGTACAGGTATCAAAGCTTCATATATATGTACAAAACATTCAAGGAAGAAGAATAAATTTACAAAAGAATTGAATACAATCTACTAATGTCAGCATCCAAACTCACTCCAGCGTCTTGCTAATAGCAAGCGTCAGGTAGCGTTACTCTTTGACACGTGGAATACTCAATTGCTGCGAGCGTCCGTCCTCTATTCTGAATGAGCGTCTGATCTCTTTAATGAAGCACGTTATGATCACGTTTTTGCTCTTAGCCTCAGACTGTTCTGGAACGGAATTCAAATTTGATTTTATGCGCTCATTTTGATGTACGAGGAAGCAAAGGTGACACCTTTAGCATAAGACAAAAATCGTACAAGGAAATTGCAAATAGCAGATAGTACGAAAACGGCATTGTGCACTATTCTGATATTCTTTGGAAAGGAAGAAAAGCACTACATTTCAAATTACCTCACTCAATGGAAAGGAGCTATTTTTACTGCAATGGTAATACCCTTGAAGACTCCTATAAATACCCCAAGGTATTCATTGAAGAGTAGTTGGAAAAACTGTGAAGAAATTTCATTCTGAAAGCAACATTACTCAAGTGAGCAATCAAGTTTCGTTCCAAGTTTTTGGTCTACAAAGAACTGAACTCAGCGTCTTATACTTTCTTTTAGAAAGCTATTCTGTTCTGAGCTTAATCTTTTCATCCTCTCTGTGAGAGATATTTTGATTGTATTCAATAGTATAATCTCTTTTGTAAACTGTATTTGGCCTAGTTAAGGCTTTGTTCCTCAAAAGCTCGACTGCACTGAGTCCTTTTGAGAAGTTGAGAGTATTGTCAAGTTTGTGACAGTAGAATACTCTTGAGGAAAATTGTAATCAGTTGATTATAGTGAAAAATCCTTCAAGAACGAAGGGACTAGATGTAGCTACCAGTTGGTGGTGAACTAGTATAAATCTCTGCGTCTCTTCCTTTACTGCTTTACATTTATCTTTACCTTGCTCAGTAAAACAAGTTTTCATAAGCGGTTTATTTTCTGCATCCGGTTAATTTCTCTGCATCCGATATACAAACAGTTTTGAAAAATCTGTGTTGAAGTGTTTTTTACGTAAAGTTTGGGAAAAGTTTTTTGAACACAATTCAACCCCCCTTCTTGTGTTCACGTTCAGATAACAGAGCCATCCCTATTAAGAATATCTCCAATTTGAACCAGAATAGAAGCATAAGGGTGAAACTTTTGAAGATCCCTCTCCCAATAGCGGTAATCATATTAAGAGAGTCAGATTCACACAACAAATTAGTAAACCCCTAACAGAGGCTAACCGCAATCCATGGAGGATACCCAGTAACTCTGCCAACAGAGGATCCCTAGTGCCATCAAAGCTAGAGAAACCAATGATCCAATCCCCCTGATCTAATCGAAGAAGACCACCAGAGCCAATCACCCATGAGCTTTCCAAGAAGCTACTATCAGTGTTCAACTTCACCCAACCAAGCGAAAGGGGCTAGACAACGGACCAGAAGTCCTTATGGGTCAGCTATGCGTGATTGGGTTCTAACAATACCTCCCCATACAGACTCAGCCTTGTCCTCAAAGCTGAAATAGGAAATTGACTCTGCATTATTAGTGCATCCTCCCATGTGGCTTCATCAACCGGTTTCCCCTTCCATTGGACTAGCGCCTGGGTCACACACTCCCCATTCTTGGTGACAGCTCTGGTAGCAAGGACAACAGCAAGTTCAAACACTTCTGAATGATCCCATTCCATATCTGTAGGTAGCTCCAGCTCCATGTGGTTTTCCCCCATCTCCTTTTTCAAGAGGGAAGCATGAAACACCGGATGCACCTTTGAGCTAATGAGAAGTTTGAGTTTGTAGGTTGCTGCTCCTACGTGCTCCTCTACTTGATAAGGCCCGTAATACCTAGCAGCCAACTTGGCATTTATCTGGGAAGCTACTGTTTTCTGACTGTGGGTCGTAACTTCAAGAAAACCTATTCTCCAACCTCAAAATTCCCCTCACCTTGTTATCAGCATGAGACTTCATCCTTCCTTGAGCCCACTGAAGGTGAAATTTGAGTTGTCTAAGGGCCTCATCCTGCTCAGTCAACTCTCTTTGAACAGCTTCTAAACGCGTCTCACCTGGCATAACCGAGTGATAGTAGGGGCATTCCTCCCATACACAATTTCAAAGGGAGTGCTGCCTTTGGTTGCGTGATATGTGGTGTTGAACCAGTACTCTGCCCAATGCAACCAATGGGACCAAGTATGGGGTTGATCCGCAATAAAGCAACAAAGATAGGTTTCTAAACACCTGTTAACAACCTTAGTTTGCCCATCCGTCTCTGGATGGTATGTCGTGCTCATTTTGAGATGAGTGCCTTGCAATCTGAAAAGTTTCTTCCAGAAATTGCTCACAAAAATGGGGTCCCAATCACTCATGATGGCTGCGGGCAATCTGTGGAGCCTAATAATTTCCGTAGCACACACTTCAGCCACAGTTCTTGCGGCGTAAGGATGTTTGGGGGGAATAAAGTGACTATACTTAGATAATCTATCCACAACTACAATCACAGCTTCATACCCCTAAGACTTATGTAACCCCGTAATGAAATCCATCGACACCTCTTCCCATATCACCTCTAGTATATTGAGGGTTTGGAGCAGACCCACTGAAGAAGTTGCTAAGTACTTTTGTCGTTGGCAAATAACACATGCTCTCACAAACTCCTGAGCCTTATTTTTCATGCCAACCCAATACACGTTGGCCACGAGACGTCTATAAGTTCTGTAAAACCCAGAATGCCCCCCTTGTGGAGAGGTGTGAAACTCATGCAGCAACTGTGGAATCAGAGGTAAGTGGGCCGAAATTACTAACCTGCCATCATAAAATAAAACCCCCTGTTTGTAGGAAAAACCAGGTCTGTCCCCTTCATTTTTCTTCAAATCCTCAACGATTTTTAGCAACAATGGATCCTTATGCACCTCTTTAACCACCTGAGTGCTCTCTTCCCATACTGGATATGACAATAAAGCATGATGTTCGGCCACATCAGTTAACCGAGATGTAACACCCCACCTAATTTAATTATTTGACTTTATTAATTTAGGCATTAATTTGACTTTATTAATTTAGGCATTAATATGTTTTGAATTAATAGTTGAGTAATTATATTGGGAGAACAATTATAATATTGGGGGTGTAATTAGCAAGGTATAGTGTAAATAAGAGATTGAAGGAGGGGTAACTTGGTCAAGCCATTTTTCCCTTCTCTCTTTTCCCTCAGCTCTCGATCCTCAGCCTCTCATTCTCACTCTCTCTCTCTCGATTTTCTGAGAAAGAAGAAAAGAAGAGGAAGAAGATGGGGCATAAGGTTTGCGATTTTGGGGAAGGAGAAGAGAAGAGTTGGTGACTTCTTCATCCCTTCCTTGTTTCTTAGCATTTGGAGCTGAAGATTTGGTATTTGAGTGAAGCTTTGGAGCTGCCCTAGACCATTGGGTGTGGAGCTCGAACTTGAAGAAGGAGAGGAGGAGAAGGTCTCAAGCTTTCAAGCTTCCTAGCTCATCATCTTGAGCTCATTGTGAGTTCTCCTCACTTAGAGTTTGGGCAACCAATAAGACCCAACACTTAGGGTTTCTTTTCCTTCCCTTTTTGCATGTTGGTTCTGATTTCAAGCATGATTAGTGGGTGCATGATTGATTTGGAAGCATGAAAATGTGGATTTGAAATGTATGTTTGAGTGTGGGTTGCACAAAAATGAGTTTTGCAATATTTGACTTGAATGCATGTTGAAATGATTGTGATAGATCAATTTGTTTCTTGTTTGAGTTCCATTTGGTTGATTGTGATGTTGATTGGAATCAATGACTTGAGTTTTGGAAGAGGTTTGGGTTCAAAAATCTGAGTTTAGATGTTTGAAACCCTGCTAAATTCGCTAAGCCGCAGAATCGCGCTGAGCAACCTTCAGCGATGCTGTTAGGGGGTCAGTTTTGCCCCAGTTTCGCTCAAGCGAAATATCTGAGCTAAGCGAGAATCTCGCTAAGCGACATTCTTGCGCTAAGCGAATTTTGGGCAGTTTTCTCCAAATTCTCGAAATTCCTTTCTTCTTTTAAATTCAATCATGTATATTGTTATAGCCTTATGGGAGGTTGTTTACATGATTGAGCTATTAAAATGCTCGTAGGAATGGTTAAGAGTTTGATATGATTAAACTTAATGATGTTTTATGATTCATTGAGTATTGTTTATTGAAGAATTCCATGGAAAGTCACTACTATACTTTATTGGATTCACTGTGTATCGTTATTGAAGAATTCCATTGAGGGTCAATTATATACTCTCTTGGATTCATTGTGCATTTGTGAATGCTTATTGGACTGTGGTAACATTATGAATTTTCTTGACTATGAAATTGTCATGTTGTATTGGGAACCGAGTTGGTAAGGGGTCCGTGGAGGACTTACTGAGATTTTTATCTCATTCTTTTCTAATTGTTTTTTAGATAAGCAGGATCCGAAAGGTGATCAAGCGAGTTGATAGTTTGAATCTTTTATTTTAGTGTCATATTTTGGAATGTACAACTCATCTATCTTTTGGATATTTGGAGCTTTGTCATTGTATTTTGAATTCCAAATACTTAACTTTGGGAAGTTGTAATCTAACTTTTAGATTATTGACTATGTTTGGAGTTTGGACTTGTAATGCTTATTATCAAGTTTAAAATTTTTGGTAACTCCGATGTTATTTTGTTGATTGTCGTAATTTCAAGTAAAATTGAATTATGGGCGTTACATTATGGTATCAGAGCAGTTTAGTCCATTAGGGACTGTGGTCTAGTATTATGGATTTTCTTTCGCTTGAGAATTCTCTCTATATTCTTGTACTTAGTATGGAATATTAAGTCTGATCAACTTAATACTTTATACCGTGTATGCAGAATATGGCAAATGAACATAGAAGGCATAGGATAAGACACTGTAACACCCCCGATTCCGGAGCGCTACTGTGCAACCCAATCTAATGTTGAAAACATCTAATGCTTGTATGCTTTCCGTTAAAGAGTACTCTTATGTATTTCGCAATGGAAAAATAGGAGAAATTTTTTTTTATTTTCTTTCCTTTGAAACCCTTTTCAAAATGAGACATAGAGTACTACAGTTTTCTAAATGATGCCAATTCAAACTTTTGCAATTATCAGAGTATAATGCATCACAAAATAATACTTCACATAACATAATCCTTTCGCACTAAGGCAAGGTTTTCTGAAAAGAGTAATTACAACACAACAATTTACAAAACCCTAAGCTAAGCTGGCCAACAACTATACTCTTACTGAGAAACAACTCAGCAAGACCAAACACGAAGTACTCAGAGGAATCTTCCTCCATTGGCTCGATCTTCAATGCTCCTGAAAGACGAAGCTGCAACAGCTACCGAACTCCATCTGGAAGTGACATCCATAAGGACATCCAATCCAACAATAGTGCAAGGGTAAATCCTTTGTCCACAAGTTTATCATAGGCTATGTCGCATGCAAACAACATATACATATATAATACAACAACATGCTTTTATATACATATACATACTTAATAGACCGCACACATCATTCTGGTACATCAAGCATTGCATGTGAGCAAACAAAACAACCAACAGATCAACAACCAAGTTACTACAATATCAAACTATTGCATGTGAGCAGGCAAATCTATCAACAGATCGGTGATCAAGTCATCACAATATAAAATTCATCAACAATTCATCACATATCATAAATGTGGTTAGCTATGCATGTCAATGCAGTATAACCAGTTGTGTATACACCTGCAGCCTTAATAGGTCAGCAGTATGACGGGGACTACTTTCCCAATGTCCGAACAAAATAGCCTCTGCTTAGGCTTGCCACTACTTTGGCTTGCCTCTACTTAGGCAATGCAGTGTCAACTCGCCTTTTGAAGTCTGTACGACCAATCAAACGCTACGAGTGACATGACAACTCGTCTTTTGAAGTCTTTAAGACCAATCAAACGCTCCGAGCGTTGATGCTCAATGGTTAGTTCGCATCCAAACAAATTCTGCAATATGGCATGTTCACCGTAGTGAACGCCCAAGTGATATCCAACAAATTCTACAATATGGCATGTTCACCGTAGTGAACGCCCGAGTGATATCCAAACAAATTCTACAATGTGGCGTGCTCACCGTAGTGAGTACCCGAGTAATGTTTTAATTAATCAATGCGGATCGACGAACCCTCACTCACTAAACTTAGTGGGTTTCCAAATCTCAATTAACTAAGAGTTCAACACAGGACACAAAGTCCGGGTGTTCAATTGCAGAACGCTAGTCCCAATCTTAGATCAGAACTCTAGGCACGTAATGCGGAACACTAGGCTCAACTTTTAGGTTAAGATACTAGGCACGCCATACGGAACACTAGGTCTAATCCTTAATCAAGAAAATGTGCACGCAAGCAGGACATTAAGTCCCAGCACAGGACACATGGCCCATATGCTCAATAGGAACACTAGGTTCCCAATGTTTTATTCTTTCAAAAACTCGATCTTTGAAATCTCTTTCTCAGTTCTTGTATCATTCCTATGTATTTGAAAATGCTGTTTAGTTCTAGGTCGTTGAAACCCTAGTTATGCTAAATAACACACTGGAAGAATTTCCAGGCGTATCATTTAACTCAACCGCTTTCGCAAAGTGTACTATTTATTTCAAGTTCTTTTCTCTGCTATTATTCCATTGAAATTTCCTTGCAAGCTTTGGCTAGTTGTACTAAAACCCTCACGCTTACTTTTAAATCAAAATGCCCTTAACAATTTGTTTACGAAATCAGAATTCGGCTTGTGGAATCGCATTAGATTTACCAATGTAAATCGTCAACCAATAGCAGTCGATCAACGCATTGTTAATTAATCCATTATCAACAATAATATTTTTCATATTCCAATTCAATACCAAGTTCCAATGAAATCCAAGGTGATTCAAGGAAAATAATACAACTCATAATGCCACACAGGGCCAAGAACATGCTACATATTATCATCAATTTCTAGTCCAATTAAATCAATCAAGTCTGATTTAAGCAACACAATACAATTCAGTCTTGCCACATAGGGCCAAATCAATACACAGCAGCTCATGCTACGATATCTCAACAGCATATATTAATACTACAAGTACTACCACACAATCAACCAACAATCAAACAAACAACACACAAGGCGAAAAGCCCAAACTCATTATGTAAGAATTTCCCTTACCTTGGGTGCTTTAACAATCCAAGCAAGGTAAATTCGAACTATCGTCAAGTCGTTCCCCGCACAAACGTTATGCACGAACCTTAACAATGCAAACTTAATCCAATTAGAACCAAAAACCCAAGTCCTAAGACTCTAGGGCAGCCACGGTTTTAAGTCCTAAAAGGTCTAAAAATTACTCACTTAATCCCATTTGGTTCACACCTAGTCATATGTGATGGAACAATTTCAAACCATGCAAGTTTTCAAACTTTTTCAAAAGCTACACACTTAGAAAATAGCTAAACCAAAATTTACCAATTGGAATAGTGTTTTACCAAATGAATAGTGTTTTGCCCAACTTAAACCACATTTAAAAACCCTAGAACATGCCATAAAAATTTTAGAAACAAGTTAGGTATAAGTTTAAGACCTTTAAACATAAACCAAACCATTTCCTAAAATCAAACTTCTTTGAATTGTTTTGCTAAACCAAATCAACAACCACTTTTTACAACATATTTAAGTATAAAACAAGTCAAGGACAAGCCACAAAATCCCTTTGAAGGCCACGGTTTTCAAAGCTCCAAAACAACTTCAAAATTTCAAGCCATTAACTCCTAAATCCTACAAACTTTGTTTAATCAAAACTTCTTACCATAAGACCTCTTCTTTGCTACTTTGATACAATTTAAAACAAGTTATAACTCATCCTAAAACATCTAAAAATTCAGTTTCAAAACAGCCCCATCAAATAATTTTTCAATTATATAAAACAACTTGTTTTTCAACATAAACAACAAGATCTAACCTCCTATAATTTAAACAAGTTTTCACAACCATTTTGTAACTAAAACAAGTCACATATTTTCTCCAAACACAAGTTAAAACATCATTAAAAACTTACTCTTAAGTCACGATTTTTTTGGAAGCCCAAAACAGCCCCTAAATTCATTTTATTTCAAATCATACAAGTTGCTAAAAATGCTAAATCTAATTACTACATCTTAACACGAGTTAATCATAAAATTTAAGCAACAAAAACTTAATTGAAAACACCATAATCAGCCCCTAAATGGCCATGATTTCCAGCCCAAAAAAAATCTCCAAATTAATTTCACAAAACTTTGTATAATCATGTATATGACTAGATTAAGTGTACTAATTACTAACCCTCAAATATCTAACTTCCAATCACTTAAAAACACAAAGATAAAACCCTAAGAACAGCCCCTAGGGTTCGGCCTCATCAAAAAGTTAGGGTTCCTAAATTTTAAAAATCAAGAACAATGCTAATCTTGGAAGAAAACAAAGGGCTAAAAGACTAATCATGCATATCTAGCAAAATCCAACACTTTTGCCCAAAATTAATTCCTAAAACCAACCAAACCAATTCATGGAACTCAAGAGAGAAAAGGAATGGATATGAAGCTTACCAAGAAGTTTGGAGGTGATGGATCAAGGATTGAGAAGAAAGGATGGAAGCTTGAGCTTAAACATCACTTTCCTTCAAGAATCAAAACTAAAATCATGAGGAACAACACAAATATCATGAAAATTCATCCATGGCAGCCATGGAGAAAGGAGAAGGGATTAGGATCCTTACCAAGAAGATTAGAGGTGATAGAACAAGGATTGAGAAGGAAGGAAGTAAAGATGGAAACTTTGATCACCAAAACTTCAAAAACTCAAGCTTTCTCCTTCCAAATTTTTTTTCAAGCTTTCCAACAATGGAAGAAGTGAAAGGATGGAGCCTAGATCAGCTAGGGAGCCACGAAAATAATGAGGACAAGGTGGGAATAAAATTGTTCATTTAAGTTGAATCCTAACCAAATAATTAGAAACTAACTTGAACAAACTAACTACCCATTACTTCCTAAACCAATCAAAATGCTTCCTTCAAAATGGTGTGCTACAATCATGTGGCTTGCATCCTATTGGTCCAGCTGCAGCCGCCATACATTCCTCCTAGCTCATGGCCTCGTTTCGTCGCGTTCTCGCTCAACCGGGTGCGTATATTAGGGTTTTTATATCAAAAACTCCAAAAATAAATCTAATAAATTATTCTATAATCAAAAATTATTAATCAACCAAAATTTCCCTAAAAATATTAGAAGTATTTCTATGAATGTCGCTTTCTCGATTTGCGTGCTAAAACGCTACCGTAATGCATTTCTGGGCGTAGAAAACACCCTATATTATTCTGATGCCCAAAAATTCCAGAAAAATTTCCAATAAATCATAAATATTGAAAAATGCTAAGATCTCAAATTTTATAAAATTTGGATCACGTTTGGGCATGTTTCAGTTAGAAACACACACAATAGCCTAATTACGGCAGAATTCAATAGAATTCTCGCAGCGTAATAAAAACTGTAAATTAGTGAGGATCACTAATTTCAATTTCTCTTATTAACTAGATATTATTCAAACAATAAAATTATCAAGACAAAATCTCTAAAATAATAGTCATATTAAATATGACATAAAACAGACAATTAATACAATAACTAAACCACGAAAATTCAAACTATGACTTGAAAATATTTATTAAATCCTGAAAATTATTTTTCTTTCAATAAAATAATTTTCTTTAATCAAAAAACAATCTTTCACATTTTTCGGGATTAATTCGTATTAAAAACAGTATACGTCTACATTGTCTGTTAATCTGAATTAATTTCTAAAACAGTAAATTGTTTACAATAAATCTTGGTAGTTCTTCGTACTTTTAACAAATCATTGAGGTGATCAATCTCTATGATTTATTTTCAAGTAGTCGGAAACTATAAAATAATTTTCATAAAAATTGGGATGTTACAGACACCACCGACGAGATGCAGAGGAGGCACGTTGGACGGATATGATGCAAATGCTGAGGGGTCAGAATGACCTTATGAGGGCCCAAAATGAAGCTACCAACAATATGATGCAGCAATTTCTCCAGCAGCAACAACATGTTCCGCAACCACCTCCACCTCCACCCGTGCAACCAGTTGTACAACCAGCAGACCCACACTCAGCTTTCCTCAGGTTTCATAAGCTTAATCCTCCAAGCTTCCCTGGAAGTGAGGATGCTATGGAGGCTCAACATTGGCTAGAAGCTATGGAACGAATTTTCAAAGTGGTACCGTGTACGGAGGAACAAAAGGCAACCTTCGTTACACATTATCTTACTGAAGGAGCTGCTCATTGGTGGGAGGGGGCACGAGCATATTTGGAGGAAGAAGACGAGCAGATTGAATGAGAAGATTTTAAGGATATTTTTCTGGAGAAATATTTTCCCCAAACAGTCAAGGACCGGAAGGAACGAGAATTTACTCACCTTAAGCAAGGGGATATGACTATTGCGGAATATGTCAAGAAGTTTGAGGAGTTGGCGAGGTTTTCTTCTCATGTCGGATATGCACTGGATGAGAAATGGAAAATAAAACAGTTTATGTGGGGACTTAGAGCTGATATTCAGAATAACTTAGTACAAACTGAATTCTACATTTTTGCTTCATTGATTCGCAAAAGCTTCACGACTGAAGAGAGTTTGAGGAAAATGTATGAAGAACGCCAATTCCTATGGCAAAAAAGGAGGGATGAAGGTAGGTCATCTCAACCCTCCAAAGGCAAAGGAAGTAAGGATAAAGGAAAACAGGTTCAACAATCTGAGGCTCCCAAGTCAAAGGAGTGCTCCAAATGTGGCAAGATCCATAGGTGGAGTGCAATTCTGGAAAACCTGTCTATTTCTACTGCCAACAACCGGGACACTTCATTAAGGATTGTCGCAAGATGAAAGCAAAGGAGGCACCCCGACCTGATGACCAATTGGCAGGGCGTGTTCACACCTTGAGTGGCAAAAAGGCGAAGGATGTGGAAAATCTGATGAAAGGCACATGTCTGCTTCATGATCACTCTTTAGTGGTATTGTATGACTCTGGTGCAACTCATTCGTTCATTTCCTATAAGTGTGCACAAAGGCTAGAGTTATGCTTTTCTTCTTTGCCTATTCCTTTGAGTGTTCAAACACTAGCTGAAGGTAATATTTCTATTTCCCTGATATGCGAGAATTGTCCTCTCGTTATTCAAGGAAGGACGTTTATGGTTAATCTGGTTTGTCTGCCCTTGAAAGGAATGGACATCATCTTGGGTATGGATTGGCTATCAGCCAACTAAGTTGTTTTGAATTGTTTTACAAAAACTATAGAATTTCCTTCAGTTCAGTCTCTTCCTACTCAAGCGTGTTTGAATGAAATGGCTAGTGTCTTCCAAATACACCATTGCCTATTTGAGGGACACTTAGGTTATATTTTGTTACTCTCTTCAATTTCAGATGTAGATCAAGAGACCGTCCCTATAGTGAATGAATTTTTAGATATTTTTTCGGATGAGGTTACTTCTTTACCACCCGAAAGAGAGGTTGAGTTTTCTTGGTTCCAGGAGCGGGTCCAATTTCTATAGCTCCGTATAGGATGTCACCATTAGAACTGCAAGAACTTAAAGTTCAGTTGGAGGATTTGATTTCTAGACAGTTCATCAGGCCTAGTACTTCTCCTTGGGGAGCACCTGTTCTTCTAGTCAAGAAAAAGATGGTAGGATGCATTTGTGCATAGATTATAGGCAACAGAATAAGGTTACGATTAAGAATAAATATCCACTTCCTAGGATTGATGACCTGTTAGACCAACTTAGGGGAGCTTCGGTATTCTCTAAGATTGATCTTAGGTCTGGATATCACCAAATCAGAGTCAAGGCTGAGGATATATCGAAAACCGCATTTAGGACTCGGTATGGCCATTACGAGTATGTTATGATGCCTTTTGGTTTAACAAATGCTCTTGAAATATTCATGGATTATATGAATAGAATTTTTTGACCTTACCTTGATAGATTTGTCGTGGTATTCATTGACAATATCCTTATCTATTCTAGGGATCCCCAAGAGCATGTGGAACACCTTAGAATTGTGTTAGACATTCTTGGGGAAAAGAGATTGTTTGCGAAACCAGAGAAGTGTGAGTTCTGGCTTCAGGAAGTTAAGTTTTTGGGTCATGTCATTTCTCAGGCGGGAGTGGCAGTTGATCCTAGTAAGGTAGAGGTCGTTCTTGAATGGGAGCGACCCACTACTATTACAGAAGTTTGGAGTTTCTTAGGACTAGCTGGGTACTATCGAAGGTTTATCCATGGATTCTCTCAGTTGGTTATTTCATTGACTCGGTTGACCGTAAAGGACAGCCATTTGTGTGGGATAAGAGTTGTGAAGACAGTTTCTTAGAGCTCAAACTCCGGTTCACTAGTATGCCAGTTTTGATTATCCCTGACCCGACCTTAGGTTTCAAAGTTTTTAGTGATGCTTCTAAGAGAGGTTTGGGTTGTGTTTTGATGCAAAATAGGCAAGTAGCTGCTTATGCATCTAGACAGTTGAAGCCCACAAGGAAAACTATCCAACTCACGATCTAGAGCTTACAGCTATAGTCTTTGCCTTAAAAATCTGGCGGCATTACTTATATGGTGCCCGATTTGAAGTATTCAGCGATCATAAAAGTTTAAAATATTTGTTTGATCAAAGGGAGCTGAATATGAGGCAAAGGAGGTGGGTAGAGTTCCTCAAGGACTATGATTTTGATTTGAAATATCATCCCGGTAAGGCAAATGTGGTTGCCGACTCCCTAAGCCAGAAATCTCTTCATGTCTCTTCCATGATGGTTAGGGAAATGGCCTTATTGGAATCCTTTAGGGATCTAAACTTAGGGATATTCACAACTGGGGATAGTTTGATTATAGGTCATCTAGAAATCACTTGTAGTTTTAGAGACCAAATTAGGGATGCTCAAACTCTTGATGAGGAATTGCAAGCTAGGAGACATCATTCTGGATTCTCCGAAGCTGATGATGGTATGATTCTTTTTAAACAAAGAATTTGTATTCCAAAGGATGTGGCACTCAAGATTCAAATTCTTGAGGAAGCCCATAAGAGTGGGTTCTCGGTACACCCTGGTTCTACCAAGATGTATCGTGACCTTAGACAAAGGTATCGGTGGCCGGGAATGAAGAATGATGTAGGTGAGTTTGTGGCACAATGTTTAGTCTGTCAGAAAACTAAGATAGAACACCAAAGACCCTCCGGTCCACTTCAACCATTAAAAATTCCGGAATGGAAATGGGAGGCCATATCCATGGACTTTGTGGCGGGTTTTCCCCACACACGGTCCGGGTATGACGCCATTTGGGTCATTGTTGACAGGCTAACCAAATCAGCTCATTTCCTCCCGATCAAGTCCACTTACAACACGGCGAGGTTAGCGAGGGTTTATATTAGGGAAATTGTTAAACTTCACGGAGTACCTATTAGCATAGTCTCTGATAGAGACCCTAAGTTCACCTCCCGATTCTGGAAGCATTTTCAGCAGGCCTTAGGCACGAAGTTAAGTCTTAGCATCGCTTATCATCCATAGACGGATGGTCAGACGGAGCGTACTATAAACTCTAGAGGATATGCTCATAGCATGTGTGTTAGATGACGGAGGGAGTTGGGATGAGCATTTAGCTCTCATTGAATTCGCTTACAACAATAGCTATCATTCTAGCATAGGCATGGCGCCGTATGAGGCACTCTACGGCCGCAAGTGCAGAATTCCTCTGTGTTGGTTTGAGGTTAGTGAGAAAAGATTGTTAGGACCAGACCTAATCCAGGAAACCACAGATCAAATCTGGAAGATTAGGGACAGGTTGAAAATTGCTCAAAGTCGGCAGAAGAGTTAGGCCGATGAGAGAAGGAAACCTCTTGAATTTGAGAAGGGGGAACATGTATTCCTAAGGGTCACTCCTATTATAGGCATTGGTAGGGCACTCCGAGCCAAAAAGTTGTGTCCTCATTATATCGGTCCCTTTGAAATTCTTCAAAGAGTCGGTCCTGTTGCGTATCAAATCGCTCTACCCCCATCCTTGTCAAGTCTGCACAATGTATTCCATGTGTCTCAGCTTAAAAGGTACATCCCTGATCCTTATCAACCCTTGGATCATGAGACGATACAACTGAGATCAGATTTGACATACCAGCCTATGCCGGTACAAATTGTGGACCGCAACTTCAAGAGGTTAAGGAATAAGGATATTCCCTTAGTCAAGATCATTTGGGAGGGGCCTACTCCTGAGGAGGCTACCTGGGAGACTGAGGAGGAAATGTGAACTCACTACCCGTATCTATTTCAATAGGTATGTACCTTGATTCATTTTTTAGGACAAAAATTTTAAAAAGGTGGGTAGTAGTGTAACACCCCGCCTAATTTAATTATTTGACTTTATTAATTTAGGCATTAATATGTTTTGAATTAATAGTTGAGTAATTATATTGGGGGAACAATTATGATATTGGGGGTGTAATTAGCAAGGTATATTGTAAATAAGAGATTGAAGGAGGGGTAACTTGGTCAAGCCACTTTTCCCTTCTCTCTTTTCCCTCACCTCTCGACCCTCAGCCTCTCATTCTCACTCTCTTTCTCGATTTTCTGAGAAAGAAGAAAAGAAGAGGAAGAAGATGGGGCATAGGGTTTGCGATTTTGGGGAAAGAGAAGAGAAGAGTTGGTGACTTCTTCACCCCTTCCTTGTTTCTTAGCATTTGGAGCTGAAGATTTGGTATTTGAGTGAAGCTTTGGAGCTGCCCTAGACCATTGGGTGTGGAGCTTAAACTTGAAGAAGGAGAGGAGGAGAAGGTCTCAAGCTTTCAAGCTTCCTAGCTCATCTTCTTGAGCTCATTGTGAGTTCTCCTCACTTAGAGTTTCGGCAACCAATAAGACCCAACACATAGGGTTTCTTTTCCTTCCCTTTTTGCATGTTGGTTCTGATTTCAAGCATGATTAGTGGGTGCATGATTGATTTGGAAGCATGAAAATGTGGATTTGAATGTATGTTTGAGTGTGGGTTGCACAAAAATGAGTTTTGCAATATTTGACTTGAATGCATGTTGAAATGATTGTGATAGATCAATTTGTTTCTTGTTTGAGTACCATTTGGTTGATTGTGATGTTGATTGGAATCAATGACTTGAGTTTTGGAAGAGGTTTGGGTTGAAAAATTTGAGTTTGGATGTTTGAAACCCTGCTAAATTCGTTAAGCCGCAGAATCGCGCTAAGCGACCTTCAGTGCTGCTGTTAGGGGGTCAGTTCTGCCCCAGTTTCGCTCAAGCAAAATATTTGAGCTAAGCAAGAATCTTGCTAAGCGACATTCTTGCGCTAAGCGAATTTTGGGCAGTTTTCTCCAAATTCTCAAAATTCCTTTCTTCTTTTAAGTTCAATCCTATATATTGTTATAGCCTTATGGGAGGTTGTTTACATGATTGAGCTATTAAAATGCTCGTAGGAATGGTTAAGAGTTTGATATGATTGAACTTAATGATGTTTTATGATTCATTGAGTATTGTTTATTGAAGAATTCCATGGAAAGTCACTGTTATACTTTCTTGGATTCACTGTGTATCGTTATTGAAGATTTCCATGAAAAGTCACTGCTACACTTTCTTGGATTCACTGTGTATCGTTATTGAAGAATTCCATTGAGGGTCAATTATATACTCTCTTGGATTCATTGTGCATTTGTGAATGCTTATTGGACTGTGGTAACGTTATGAATTTTCTTGACTATGAAATTGTCATGTTGTATTGGGAACCGAGTTGGTAAGGGATCCGTGGAGGACTCACTGTTGGAATGGTGATCAAGCGAGCTGAAAGTTTGAATCTTTTGTTTTAGTGTCATATTTTGGAATGTAACAACTCATCTATCTTTTGGATATTTGGAGCTTTGTCATTGTATTTTGAATTCCAAATACTTAACTTTGGGAAGTTGTAATCTAACTTTTAGATTATTGACTATGTTTGGAGTTTGGACTTATAATGCTTATTATCAAGTTTAAAATTTTTGGTAACTCCGATGCTATTTTGTTGATTGTCGTAGTTTCAAGTAAAATTGAATTATGGGCGTTACACGAGACAAAGCATCCACACCACGATTTTCCTTACCCGGTTTGTATTGGATATCAAAATGGTATCCTAGTAGCTTGGCAGCCCAATTTTGTTGATCCACGATTGTTATTCGCTGATGCAACAGTTACTTAAGAGCCTTTTGATCCGTGGAAACTGTGAAGTGCCGGCCAAATAGATAGGGCCTCCAATGCTGGATCGCCATCACCACGGCCATCAACTCCTTCTCATATGCTGATTTAGACTAGTTCCTTACTCCCAAGGCTTTACTGAAGAATGTGATGGGCCTCCCCTTTTGCATTAGGATAGCACCCACCCCTACGCTCGAAGCGTCGCACTCGATAAAGAACTCTTGTGTAAAATTCGGTAAGGCCAGTACGGGAGCAGATGTAAGCTTCTCCTTTAGCACTTCAAACATCCTTTGAGCTTGTGGCCCGTAATGGAAACCATCCTTCTTGGTCAACTCCGTCAACGGTCGGGCAATCTTCCCATAATCACGTATAAACTTGCGGTAGTACCCCGTTAGGCCTAGGAATCCTCAAACCCCCTTCACATTCATAGGGACAGGCCACTGGGTCACACTCTTGACCTTGCTCGGGTCCACTGCCACCCCTTCCTTTGAGATTAAATGACCCAAGTACTGTATAGTCCTTTGTACAAAGTGACATTATTTCTCTTATTCACCACAAGTTGTTGACTCTGCAGGACATTCAAAACTGCAACCAAGTGTGTTAAATGCGCTTCCCAATTAGGACTGTAAAAAAGGATATCGTCAAATAATATGAGCATAAACTTTCCCAATATAGGTTTGAAAATTTCATTCATCAACGATTGGAATGTTGATGGGGCATTCATCAACCCAAAGGGCATTACCAAGAACTCATAATGCCCTTCATGAGTCTGAAACGCCGTCTTGTGTACATCCTCCTCCCTGACCTTTTCTTAGTGGTACCCGAATTTTAAATCCAGCTTAGAGAAAAATTGAGCACCATACAATTCATCTAGGAGCTCATCTATGACTGGAATTGGAAACTTGTCAGGGACCTTTACCTTATCCAATGCGCGATAATCCACACACATCCTCCAAGTGTTGTCCTTCTTCATCACAAGGATTACAGGGCTGGAAAAAGAACTGTTGTTGTGTCTAATAACTCCGGCCGCTAGCATTTCCTTTACTTGCTTCTTAATTTCATTTTTCTGATGATGCAGGTAGCGATACTGGCGTACATTTACAGGCCCTTGTCCCTCCTGTAGGATAATGGCATGCTCCTTACCTCTTTTAGGTGGCAACCCAAAAGGCTCTTGAAAAACTCTGCTCTACTAACCCCACACTCTCTCCAACTCCCTGTGTTGCTCATCACTTAAGGTAGCCTCAGCATTCCCCTTCGGTGCTCCGTTCCCCTCAATTGACCACAACAACCCTCCACTTGTTCGCCTGGGTCCTCCCAAAAAACTCTGCAATGCCGTGAGCACTACCTGCCTTCATCTCCTTTTAAGGTTACCCACTTTCCCGGGTCCCAGAACCTTAGTGTTTGTTTCTTCCAGTTAATAATCATGTCGCCCAGTGTCGCAAGCCAAGAGATTCCCAACACCATGTTTATTCCTTCTAAATCAAACAACAGAGTTTCCACGGTGACCTTGAAATCACCCATTTCCAACTCCACTCCTTTGCATTTTCCCCGAAGCACCGCCTAAAACCCATCGCCCAACTTAATCACCAAATCCCTAGTGTCTTAGACCGGCCACCCTAGCCTCTCCACGAGTTGCCTTGAGATGAAGTTGTGGGTTGCCCCACTGTCTACCAGAACGAGAATGGGTACTCCACAGGCGGTTCCTCTCAATTTCACTGGGTGGAGTCGTTCCGTGTTTTCGGCGTACAAACTCACCAAGCTCATCATGCTACACTCCTCGTCCTCCTCAACTTCAGCGTCTTCAGCCTCCACGGCCAAAAGTTTCCCTGCGGCGTCCTCCTCTTCCTTCTCATCGACCACCATAATTTTGAGTTCGCGGTCAGGACACTGGTGCATTGGGTGGAACGGCCCACCACACTTGTAACACAACCCCTTTTGCTTCCTCTCCATGAGCTCCTGATAAGAGAGGTGGGTGAACCCTCGGTCTCGTGGTCCTCCCTTACGCGTATCGTCCCAGTTGGGCTTGTGTTGTTTGGCTCCATTTGGCCCAGTTTTAGGCCCATTACCCAGCATCACAGTTCCCCTTAACCAATACCCAATCTGACCCAAAAGCGCGACGCGGTTGTTGCGAACTGGAGCGAAACAAAGCCCTCAGCTCGTAATTGGCTCCAGATCTGGGACTTCGAGGTGGACCCGACCCGCCTTCCTTTCCCCGTACCTCCCTTTCCACTGCACGCGTCACATTCATCAGCTTCGCACTCGAAATTGGACCCAAGGCGATGAAGCTGTGCATACGCCCGCATATTTCCTCACACAGCCATGGAGGAAATACCCCACATACTGTTCATCAGGCAGCTTGCATACTTGCCCCATCAACCTTTTGAATTCCTGGATGTACTCGTTAACTGATCCTCGCTGACGGAGGCCGGTTAATTTCTCAAAGACATCGCCTTCACCCATTCCTCCATACCGGTCGAGTAATTCTACCTTCAACTGTTCCCAATTCAATTCATTATCAACGTCCAGCAACGAATTGAAGAAATGGATCATGGGACCCTCCATATAGAGCTGAGCTAAATTCACACTGACCTCCGGTCGAGTATCCATGACCCGGAAGTATACTTCAGCTCGCGAGTTCCATCCAGCAGGATCTTCACCATCAAACATCGAAACTCAACCTTTTTCACCGATTGGCAGAACTCCACTAACATGTCGCCCTATAGTTTGGACAAACCCGTTGTCGACTTCGCTACTGATTCCCTGTCCCCATCGCTCTTCCCCTTTTCAGTTTTCTTGGAAGTCTCCTCTACGTGTATCACTGTTTCCTCCAAACCCTTACCCAGGCATTTCTCTAGCATGGCTATCAGATTGCTCTGGTTCTCCTTAACCGTGCTCTGCATTTCTGCCAACGCCAACTTGACCTTCGATAGCTCTGTTTCCAATGCTGCAACCTTCGCCTCCATTCCTACCTTTTTCTTTGGTGGCATTCACACTGTGTCTCTTCCTTCGCTGGTCCCCCCTTACGACCCAACAAGTCGGACTAGTTTGTTAGGAACAAGAATAGAAAAGCAAGCAATAAAACTGTAACAGACAATTAAGAGAAGAATTGAGTATTATTGATGGAAGAAGAAAAGGTTTTACAGTGGAAAAGAATTCCAGCTGCCACAGAGCAAGGCTCCTATAGAGAGCTATAACCCTCCATCCATAACAAACTACAACGATTGCAAAAGACCTCTATGCTTCACGCCCTCCCTATTTGTTACGCACGCACACACAACCATAAAACTATTATGCTCCCTTCTCTCTCTTTCTGCAGTGCATCACTCATTCACTCCTTCCATTCCCTTTTTTCCTTCTCAGGGTATAGACCTTCCAAACTTTGGGCCAAGGTGACATTTGTTGGGCCAAAAGTCCTTGTTGGTCAACTATGCGTGACGGGGTTCTAACATAATGAGTTTTAACATTTTGGTATATCCATTGACAAAGTTCAACACTTCACTAACCACGTGTGTTGAGTACATAGCGAACTATTTTTTCGCCTTTCACTAACCACGTGTAGACTGTATTAACCAGCAAAATTATTGTCAATTTTGGTGTCCCAATTTGATGTTCAAATAACATTTCTTGGTTAAAAATAGTTAGGTTAAGTTACCTGATCGCCTTTCCAATTTCAAGAAAGCACTGACGGCTCATAAGTGAAGTGACAGTCATATTTATCTTGAACCCCTTAACATGACCCCCTATCCGAATCTCTATTTTGGCACTTCAACAACGTAGATGTTAATAAATCAGAATTCTGATATATGGTGTTATAGTCAGGCATCAATATACAATGCATTTTACAACCTGTGCAATTTTACACGAGCCTCCAGTTTTCACGTTTCCATTTCCGGTATATATACAATTTCTATACATATGAAACAAATAATACAACAAATACGGAAGTAACTAATAAAATGTAGGATAATCAATGTTATAAATGGATCAAATCTAGTTTTAAGGCTTCTGAGCCGTAAACATAATAAAAGACTGCTGAATTTTGCTCGAGTAATTTGTAAGACCACACGAGGTGCAGAGGTCTTTGATCTCCTCCCCTGTTAAGTAGCCATACCCTTGAAAAGTCCTCTGCAAACAGAAAACACCTTTAAATTATCTCACAACAGATTTCTCATATACGGATTTAGCCTTAGGAGGTAATCAAGTAGTCACTCCAACAGATAACTCGCAACAAAAGGCACGGTCAATGAACATCTTTGGCATGCATGCAAAACGTTGACACCTCATGTTATTATGACAATAGATTGAAGATTAATCGTTTTCGGGATTTACCTCTCTGAAGGGGCGTACAATCCAGGGAGTTGATGAAGTATAACGCAGAAAAGTGGTTCCGACAAATATTCCGCCACTTCTTAGTATCCGCGTGATTTCAGCAACCTTTTAAGAAGTTTATACTTGGCATGTCATGAAATTATGAAAATTACATATATTTAAATGGTGTGAAATAGAAATGTGGCAGAACATGAAAAGCACATCGATAAGGTAACCACATTGACAATAAAATATTTGAAATCCATATGACAAGTAAATGGCATCCAATGACTACATGTTTAAGAAAATAAGGGTAAGTACACACACAAAGAAGATATGAGGATATGAGGATTGGGGCGAAGAAGTTGGGAGTCGTGCACACAATCGCAGATCCTATAGGCTTCTGCAGGAACTACTTGTCGTGAAGCAATATAAATTACATGGCCACAAAAGAATTAAATTCTCACGCGAAGATAGAGAACCAGTAAAAGAAGATCTGTTACACTACTAGCTATCTTTCTAATAAAAGTGCATGCATAACTGTCCATATACTTGTAAAGTATAAACACACACACAAAAAATGCATAGATGTATGTTTGCAAGTATCATGTATGTATTGCACATTATTGGCACATAAATTAACCAATAAAATTGTGAAGGGAATGACTTCTATTTTATTTCTCAGCATCCGCCATTCTGCCTTAATATAAAATATTATATGAGAAATGCTAGCAACACATTTTTTGATACACTCTTTCCCATACATTTTTATGTGGTGAATTTCATGTGTATCCAACTAAATAACCTAGGCCTGTTTCTTATTTAATGGGGCCTACAATAAACTCACCCAATAATAGAAAGTATTAGAAAATGTGTGTCAAACAATATGTTGCTAGCATTCCACGTATTATGGTCACATGCTCATTCAGGACTATTATGGACTGTTGATTAGAAGTTAGGCAGCATTCAGTTAGCTGAGCTGTCATATAAGGTAGTTAATAACTGTAATACTCTGTTACAGCTTAAATACGGGTTTGCATGTGTATAAGGAGTGCACCATGTATATTTTGATATAAGAGTGGAACTCATCTATATTCAATTCAATGAATCAGTTTTATCTCAGTTTCATTTTCTCCTCTATTCTTCTGCATTAGATGGAATCAGAGTTTATCATTGAGATCTGATGCTCCATTGTATCACCATGCCAAGAAAAAATCAAATGACTTCTGGAATCAGCGATGCAATCAATATTCCGATAACGAGTAGTGGATCGGTCTCAATATCCAGCGAGTTTGTACCATGTGCATCCGGGAGATATCTGTCAGCGGTTCGTGTGACTCTGCCACTTTCTAGAAACAATTACCATTCTTGGGCGAGGTCCATGAAGAGAGCTGCTACAATTTTTGAGTTGTTGCATATGGATTTATGGTGACCCTTTTCAGTTTCTAATTATATGGACATAGGTAACTTTTAATCATTGGAGATGGCTATAGTCGTTTCATTTGGATTTTATTGTTGAAAGGGAAGCATGAGACACAAGAACAGATCCAGAAGTTTGTTTTGTTGATTGAAAATCAGTTCAATACTTCTGTGAAAGTAGTTAGAAGTGATAATGGGCCTGAATTCTTCCTTAAGTCTTTCTATGCTGCAATAGGCATCTTCAATTAAACCAGCTGTGTGGAGACACCTCAGCAGAATGGAAGGGCAGAAAGGTAGCACCAACACATTCTTGATGTGGAAACGAGCTTTTTTAATGCAGTGCTACTTGCCTTCACAATTCTGGAGTATGCAGGCATGCTGTCTACTTGATCAACAGGTCCCATCAAAGGTCATTGAAGATAAGACCCTCTATGAGTTGTTGGATGGATCAGTTCCAAACTTTGAAGAACTAAAGGTTTTCGCCTTTCGGGTCTGTGTTTAGTGTCCATCCCTCACGGCACACAGATCCAAGCACGGAGCAAGAGCCAGGAAGGGTGTCTTTTTAGGCTATGAACCTGGAACAAAAGGATAAGTAGCAAATGACCTTCTTATAAAGGAAATTGTAGTCTTTGGAAATTCTCAATTCTATGAGCTTATATTTGGAGACATCTAGTGCATCCGCTGGTCCTGTCCCACACACTGAACTGCAAGCTGAACTGGTGGTATCTACTGATTTAATGCAATCTGCCTCACTTGATTCAGCTTCTGGCCTAAGCTCTGCACCCGAAGATGAACTCAATTCTAATACAGCCATAACTAGAAGATCTTCTCGAGACAAAAGAAGGCCCTCACATTTGCTGGATTATTACTGTGATTCAGCCTCAAAATCTGTGACTTACCCAATCGCCAGTGACGGGTCCAGAAATTATGAGATGGTGGGGCAAAACTCATATATATTATGTTGTAGGGGCAACACTCATATAATGTATACAATATAATATATGTTAAGATAACTAATATATAATAATATACATATAATATTTGGTTTATCAAAATTTTAGTGGGGGCAAATGCCCCCAATCTCTATAAAGTATATCCGTCCTTGCCAATCGCCAATCACATATCCTGCAACAATTTGTCCCACTCACACAGAGTCTGTTCACTTTCACTGACCACACAACAAGAGCCTACTACCTATGCTGAAGCTAGAAAGCATCACTGCTCGGTTGATGCATGAATTTTGAGATCAAGGAACTAGAAGCAAATCAGACATGGGTTATAGTGGAGTTACCTGCAGAAGTCACACCAATTGGTAGCTAATAGGTCAACAAATTAAAAGAAGGGCTGATGGTTCAACTGAAAGCTACTGCATTGGTTGTGAAGGGCTATGAAGCACGGACTCCGACACGGACACCGGACACGACACGGACATGCGGACACCGCTCATGTCAAAAACATAGGACACCGACACTGCTATATATATATTAGTATATCAAATGAAATATGAGCATTATTTATAAAAGATTTCCTGTAAAAAAAAAGCATTATTTATAAAAAATTTAAATTGATAATAAATAATTATATATTTATCTAAATTGAGCACTTTGTTCTTAACAAAAAAAAAACTAAGCAAAAAATAGACTAAGCAAAAAATAGATGAATGTGGACAAATCACTTCAACCATATTATATTAAAAATTACTGTAGCTTCATAAATTATAACTTCAGCACAGTTTTATATTAAAAATCTGTAGCTCCACTGCTCCTCTTTTTTCTTCCTTTTCAATAAAATACAAATTTAGAATGGTATATGCACAGCTGTCACCAATTGAAAAAAATAATGAAACGTGTTCCCAGTCCTAGCGTGTTCCATGAAACGTGTTCAACAGAGGGGGGGCAAAACACGGTGCATACCTTTTCTTTGTTAACACAGAACCACAAAAAAATAAAAATAAAGTCTGAAACGCAGAAAGCCAGGATTTGGGCACCTGAGTTCGCAGAAAGCAGTCGCAGCGAGCAGGACGTCGGCGTACGAAGATGAAAGGTGAACAGAGAAGACGTCAGCGCCGGCAAACGCAGCAAGCGCGAGAAGATGAAAAGCTCTGGATTTGCTTGTGCGAACTGCACTGTACGTCAGTTGACCTATTTTTTTCTTTTTAAAAATTTTTTGGACTTGTTTTAAGTTGGGCCGTGTCCCGTTTTTCTCCAAACAGTGTCCCACGCCGCGTCCCTACCGTGTCGTTATTTTATTTTTTATTTTTTTTAAATCAGACACCTCCAGAGCGTGTCTGACACGCATCATATGCGTGTCGTACGCTCGTCGGTGTCGGATGCGTCTCGGATGCGGGGACACGCCGTTGGACCGCAGTGTCCGTGCTTCACAGGTGAAGGGGTATAACCAAATTGATGGCATTGATTATTTTGAGACAGTTTCACCTGTTGTAAAGATGGCTACAATCAGGCAGGTTCTGGCTTTAGCTTATGTTAACAAGTTTGTACATCAACTAGATGTTAACCATGTATTTTTGCATGGAGACTTGGAGGAGGATGTGCACATGATAGTTCCTCAAGGCATCCAGCTCAAGCCCTCCAATAAGGCTTGCAACTCAAGTCTCTATATGGCTTAAAGCAAGTCAGAAGGAAATGGTACGAGAGACTATCCTATCTTTTGACACACAGCGACTATGTTCAAGCTTCATCTATCTAACCATTCCCTATTTGTCAAAAGACTGGATCATATATTCACCACACTTTTTATGTATGTTGATGACATAGTTATTGCTAAAAATTCCTTAGAAGAGTTTGCTAATATCATGTCTATTTTACAGTCTGAGTTTGGCTTAAACGACTTGATAATTCTAAAATTCTTTCTCGGGCTTGAGGCAGCTCACTCACAAAAGGGAATCCCTTGTATCAGAGGCAGTATTGCCTTAATCTTCCCATTGACACAGGAAATCTTGGATGCAAACCAGCTAGTACATCTCTTGACCCCAACACTCGACTTCATCAAGACACAGGCCCTCTCAATCCAAATGCAGCTAAATATCAAAGACTCACTGGGAAATTCCCCTACCTGACCACTACCAGGCAGATATTTCATTTGCAACCTAATAACTCAGCCAATTTTTGGCTCGACCAACCATCGCACATTCTAAAGCAGCACAAAGGGTTTTAAGATACCTCAAAGGCTATCTGGGAAAGGGAATATGTTTTCCTAGATCTTCATCCCCCAACTTACGGGATTTAGTGATGTTTATATTGGGGGGCTCTGCTGGTTTTAGACCTCCAGCAGATTAATGAATCCCCCCACCCCCGACCCAAAAAAAAAAAAAAAAATGACCACTCACTGATTTTCCTGAGGCTGAGGCTGAGCACTCACTGAACAAACAGTTGCCAAGTTTTCCTCTGAGGTTGAATACCGAGCCTTGCCTTCAGCAACATGTGAACTTCGATGGTTGAGTTAAGCTATGTTCTTCGAGATCTACATGTAGTTTGTGATAAAAAAAATCCATGCTTTCTTGTGATAATAGGAGTGCTTTACACATTGCAGTCAATCCAGTTTTTCATGAAAATACTGACTGTCACATAGTTTGTGAAAATTGTCAAGATGGGTTGGTGAAGTTGCTGCCTCTGTCCAGTGCTGACCAAATTGCAGATATGTTTATTAAGGCTTTGTTCCCAGTACAGTTTAAGAAGTTGTTGACCAACAAAGGAATGGTTAATATCTATCAACCATCCACTTGAGGGGGAGTATTATGGACTGTTTGTTACATTTAGCTGAGCTGTCAAGTCGTTATAGGGTAGTTAATAACTGCCATACTCTGTTATAGCTTAGCTACGGGCATGCACATGTATACAAGGAGTGCACCATGTATATTTTGATCAGAGAGTGAAATTACTCTTTTCAATTCAATGAATCAGTTTTCTCTCAATTCCATCTTCTACTCTGTTCTTCTTCGTTAGAAGGACAGTATTATAAAACAAATTTCTGTCAGTTCCCTCTGTATAATCTCATATGACTCTAGAAGTAGAAATCTTGCTTTTATGATGCAGTACTTTAGTTATGACAATGAAGCAGTAAACATTCTGTTTAGCAAACATTTATCACTACAGAACGATCAATTAAAAAGTTATTTGCTATTGTAATACTTCAGTTTGAATCACACATGGTAAGTCTGCAAAAAGTTCTACGCATTAAGATGCATAAATACAGCATACTGAGATGTGGAAAGTAATAAGTACTGACAATGACCAACCTAAACAATCATGCTACTTACGCTATCAGAGACATGAATTTTTAGAATTTCAAAATGCACATAGTCCTTCTGCGCAAAGAATGGTTCAACATTTTAATAGGCATGGCCATTCACAATGATATCAGTATTTTTAAAATGGTTGCCCCAACCCAAACCAGACATTCCACTTTTCATCACACAAAGACACAGCACTTACCGCATTGGATGGAGATGGCCAGCAATGCAAAGCTGCACCAGCATGAACAGCATCAACTGAACCTGATGCGAAGGGAAGCCTAGAAACATCTGCCCGTACAAGGGCAATATTACTGCAAACAATCAAATTAAACGGTATTCAGGGCATCCATTTGTCCTCCTATAAAGTGAAAACATTGAATTTGTAATTTTTTAGCTGCATTAAACTCAGAATCAAGCAGAGGAGGAAAAGAATACGTGGTTGAAAGTGTGTCGTCTTTCTTAACGAAATCGTAACATTGGCGAAGCATATTTTCAGAAAAATCTAGTGCAATGACTCCAGAATAGGTTCCAGATTTGGCAAATTTTCGGGAAAATAAACCACTGCCACAGCTAACATCGACAATCAGACCACCTTTAGCAGGTTCGAAGTACTCTTGAGCCATTCTGAACTGCAACATAAAGAAAAGATAATGAGCTTATTATTTATTTTAATATTATGAGTAAGCCCAAAAAGGACAAAAAAAGATAAATGGCTCAGCTTCCTTTCTGATGTGTGTTTGCACGAGTCGTTAAACAAAGTGGTTATGCAGTGAATCTAGAGAGAAAGAAGATAGAAACAAATGAAAAGAAAGAACTTCCATTGAATGAATGATTCAAGATAGGATTACTCCAAGGTTTCCCCTTCTACAAAGGATTACTCCTTTCACAAACTATCAAATGTACAGAATGTTCCATTCTACACTTATTTCTCCTATTTATACAAAATATCCCCTCTAACTACTTAACTTTCTTAACTATTCTCTAACTGTCCCTATATTCTAACAGGTTATTAGGTCTACCAAAACACTTTTTGGACAAGTACCATGAATAGCATTTGAGTATTGGCACATTACAACTGCAGTACTCAGTATTGGCACGTAAAGCATACCTCTTCATCAGGACCAGGAAAGCCACTTTGCCTGAAATTCTGACGCCAGCCTCTTTCATATAAGAATGAAACAAGGGGACTCCTAATAAAGGTTCAGACACAAAGGAAACTTGAGAACTTTCTCAAATGATTGGGCCATGCCAGAAAATGAACTAGATTACAACTTGTGTCACATATATGTTCAAACAATAATTGATATAAATAAAAAAAATGTCTCCTCAAAGAAATACTTGAAAAAATTGATATTTAAGAGGATATTGTCAAAAAAACTGGAATGTATTATGTGCTTCAGCCCTCATGTGATAATAATTTCTCATCAAGTATATATAACTAACAATAAAGCATAATATAGTACCATGAGATTATAACACATGATGATCTAATGCCATGAAATTGAAGTCAAATCACCAATCTATTTTCTATTTATACCTAAAAAGCTCAGTACGAACTGGTTGGACTTCAGTGTAATCTCTCAACCCAGCAGTTACTGTCAGATCCAAATACCCATCTTTGCTTGAGTATGACTTTTTACATCTCTTACACTTGAAACCAGACCTGTAGATTGCTGATCTGAAATTCCAAAACCATATAGTAAATTACGAGACTGAATTTTAGATACATACAAAATTCCCTCATGAATATCTACCCAACTTACAAGGTAAGGCCAACAGGACCTTTTCTTATCAATGGTTCATAACATATTGGGCACGCAAACAAGTCCACCTCTGTTGCCTGATCCAGCCGTGTACTTAAATCCTGAAGGAAAAATTAAGAATAATCCTAATATAAGTTTGAGCCTTTGTTTATGGCTCTAATATAATTACATATTAGCAAAACAGATATAACTTGTCGAATGCTTGAATTTACTGCATTACCAAAATATGCAGTTCTTTCAAATCAAAATTCAAATATCTATCAAATCAAAATTCAAATATCTATGTACTTATTGACAATGCATAGAAAAAGCACCTCATACTGTTTCATACAGCTTCTGCCAAAAAACATATATATATATATAGTTTGTTTATGTCATAAGCATTGGTGCTGACATTTTCTTATGGCTTAGTAATATCCAGCCCAACAATCAAGTTACTGAAACCTAAGAAGGCGATGGTGCACAATGGATGAATTAAATAATGAGCTGAATAACAAGGATGAATTGATACATTCCAATTATTTCAGTCACTAATAAATCATTGTCTGTTATTAGAACGCTAATAAATGCTAACACAACAGAACACTAACTGGAGAAAATGAATAAACGTGAAAATTCAAGTATCAATCAACTGTTAACAGAATGGATAAACTAACTCTAAAAAATTGAATTCAATTATAATCATAAGCTTAATGGCATGAAAAGAGCAATCCAGGTTATTCCTTAACCCTCAATGTGTCAACGTGAAAAGCCAAGTGTCAGTTTAGCATTAAATGGAGATAATGAATATGATTAGAAGGCACAGGGAAAGGGCACACTATACCGATTCCACAACAACAGCGGCGGTGGCACGAACGGTGGTCCTTTGGGTTTGGGAGCGGAGGAGCCGAGGGCGAAACCGGAATTCAGAAGAAAGGCGAGGGCATTTGGGGAATTCTACTTGATAAAGAGGACGAAGGAAATGGGAAGCAGTAGCAGCAGAGGCGGCCATGGTCATAGAATGAAGAATCAGCTAAGCGTGTCCGATCACTCGCGCTTTTCTTTTTTCCCACTCTGTGTTTCCATGTGAGCCAGAAAAAATATACAAAACAAGAAGAATGAAAGAAAGAAAGAAAAAAAATCGTTAAAAAAAACGATTAAAGGGAAGATATCTATATACTCCGTCCCACGAACAAAAATATCTAATTTCCCGTTTGATTAAAAATGTTATATAAATTTATTTAATTTTTTTTGTTTTATAAAAAAATTAATTGCATTTTTCAAATTATCTTTCCTTTTTATTTAATTTTATATAAGAACTTGTGTCATGATAACATCAAATGAAGAGTATTTTTTAAATGATAACATTGTGTAGGATGAAATTAGTTAGAACTTCCTTATATTTTGAAAAACCAAACATGACTACTTTTTGTTTATAATTGAGTTCAAAGGGAGTACTTAAGAAGGATTATCCCATACATTATAAAAAAAATAAAAAGGGTGATCTCATACATTTACTAGGATTTGGATCTCTCCTGTTTAAACTCAACAGGAGAGGTCCTGTTGACCCCATTTTCACTACTGAAAGAGCACTTGTCTTATTTTTTATTTTTCAAAACCTTTATCCCCTTTTATTTTTGAATGACCAAGATTGGACAGGACCTCCTGTGACAGGAAAGGATCCTGATCCCATTTACTGTAGCACAACCGTAAAGATTATATGGCATTTTTTGGTTTTTTCAGATTATTTTATTCTGGCTTTTGATTTTTAAAAACTTTTAATTATTCATTTTCCATCTTCTCACGCGCCTTTCGTTTTGCCTCTTCTATTCCATTTTTCTTTCTATCCTCCCATTTGTATCGCCATTCGAGTTTTTCTTTACCTCAGCTAGCACATCAACATCTCTCCTCAGTTGTGGGATCTTTACCTTATTTTTTCGTTCTCATGTAGCTCTATTCTAGCTGTCGGCGAAGGCGCTGCCAACGACAATAGACAGAGCGATGAGATCTACAACTCCAACAGCTTCTATCTGCGGTAAAGACTTGCGACAACTACAGATTGGAATTACGGTTTTCTACAATGGACAAGGACAGAATTGGAACAGGTTCAAAGATTTGCGGTTTGGGTTCAAGGGTTTGCGGAATCCGCCAAGAAGAAGAGAAAAGTTGTGGTGCAATTGAACTAGAGAGGTATTCTTTGTTGAGAGAGACCATTCCTGTGCAACGAGATCATTAGATTTTCTGCTATGTTTACTTTAAGTTTTCCCTTCCATTTCCCTCACTCTCTTGCTTCCATTTTCGATTTTATTTATTTTTAATTTTTTGGTTTCCCCATTCGGAAACATTAAGGGCTTTCTTAACCACTCTGAACTATGTAAGTGTCGTTCGTTTTCATTTCAGTTTCTGAGTTTCGTGGTGGTTTGTTATTGTTTTTGAGGGGAGGATTGGTCGCAAATGTAGTTGTCGACTTCACTTCTGAATAAAGGACTTGATCTTCAGCGTTCATGTTGAGGAAGACAGGATCTTTGTTCCTTTGCTCTATCAAGAGCTCAACCTAGAGGCCGAGCTCTGGTACCAATTGAAGTTTTGGAAAGTACTAGAAAAACACAAGAAGGGGAGGGGTTGAATTGTGTTTTTAAAATCTTTTTGCAAATCATTTTTTAAAACACATGTGTTGTACAGTTCAAACATTGGATTGTATGAACTGAGTGCGGAACGATCAAGTCAATCAGATGCTAACGTAATGCAAACAGACTTTGCATCCGAAGGTTTTATAAATTGTTTTAACACATTTGAAATTGTACTTTAAGCAAATCTATTTTGCATACTACTTATTGCCCTTTGGTTTAAACCATACTTAGATTATTAGTATGTTCCAAATACAATTTGCATAAGTATAAAGTACCGACTTCAACTGGATGTCAGATTGTTGATCTAGAGGTTGACTTAAACATTTTGCCTAATTCTAAACACGAATAAAAACGTAAACGATAAGAGTGAAAATGAGTTTACTTGATGAAAACAGACGCGTAAAGAAAACAGATAGTTAAGTAAAAACAGACATGCAAAAAAGTAAAGGAGACACAAAGATTTATACTGGTTCACTATCCAACTAATAGCTACCTCTAGTCCCTTAGTTAGGAAGGATTTTTCCATTATAATCAACCTGATTACAACAATCTTTTAAGTATCTACTGCCAACCTGGCTATACCGAAACCCTCTTAAACAGAATATCTCTGCTACTCCTAGGAAAGGACCTACCTGGCCATCCATTACGTACATAATTCTGCTAGCTTGGCCATGTACCATGTATCCTAGCAAGCACACATAGACTATCATGCTTCTAACGAAATATTGGCACACTATGGGGCCTAAGGGAGACCCATTCACCTATCCCCTTTGTACCCACAACTGCAGTATCTCCCCCTTACATGAATAGAGAAGATCACAAACCACTAGGAGCATAAGGGAAGGGCTTTTGACAACGCTCCTTTGGGAAAAAGGTACTCGAAGATTTTGGATTGAAGGGAACCCTTTCCTACAGTGATGAAACAAATAGACAAGGTGGTTCTTCAATCTGGAGAGTTTTGGGCTCTCAAGCTTTAATGGAGGTTGAGTTCCTTGAAGAAGATGAAGAAGGAACCTTGGAAACACCCTTTGAAGGCTCTAAAGAAGTTAGGGTTTGTATTTGGGTGTTTTGGGAGTGTTTTGATCGAGTACCATAGGTCACATGAGGTGATTAGGCTTAAGTGTACTAATATTGCGAATTCCCAAGCGTAAAACACACTGCAGTCGCATTCTAATCGATTAGAGCTATGAGCTAATCGATTAAGACGCGTCTGGTTTTAGTACTGTGCAAAAAATAACAACTCCTAATCGATTAAAGGAATTGTCTAATCGATTAAGGCTTCTCTAATAACTGTTCTAATCGATTAACACCTAGCTTTAATCGATTAGAATGCCCTTGATATTACTACTAAGACTGCAAAGGCTTTCTAATCGATTAGATATCTCATCTAATTGATTAGACCACCTCTGGATTGTATATTGACCTAGCAAACTCATTCTAATCGATTAGGAATTCTCTCTAATCGACTAGAACGTCTCTGGATTGGACACTGACTCCTCAAAACTCATTCTAATCGATTAGGAATCCTCTTTAATTGATTTTCCTAATCGATTAGAACATCCCTGGAAAAGGTACTGAACGTACAAACACCATTCTAATCGATTGAAGACATGTTCTAAACAATTAGACTCTTACAAAACTTCAATTTTAGCCTTTCAACCTATTCCAAACACAATCAAACTCGTACACAATTATTCCAACACATTAACAACACACATAAACATTCAAATCAATGAGATATGGAAATGAAGGGTGTTACAATCAACAAAGCAAAGGATTGAACACAGGTTTTATGTCAAGTTTTGCACAATCTGGTAGTTATAGCATTAACTATCTTCTTCATTCAGTTTGAAACTTAAAACTATGATAAAGCGAAAGGAAACAGCCGAAGCTTATCTCAAATTAGGCAACTGGAGATAGAATAAATGGTGAGAAAATAAGGTCGTATAATTGTATTGTACCTTGAGCCAACAACTCAAATAAAAGGGTGTCCTAGTTTAGATTTAATTCTTTGGCTAAACTATACTTTTAGTCTCTTATCTTATTTTAAATTTCAATTTGGCCACTCTTTTATTTTTTGTTTCAAAATGGTCCCTTATTTTACAAAGTTATACCAACGTGGTCCTTTCTATTCAAATTGTGGTACAGAGAGGACCACATTGGTATAACTTTTGCAAAATAAGGGACCATTTTGGAACAAAAATGGGACCATATTGGGACAACTTTTGTAAAGTAAGGGACCATTTCGAAAAAATAAAAATAAAAGAAGGACCACATTGGTATAATTTTGCAACATAAGGGATCTTTTCGGAACAAAAAATAAAAAAGATACTAAATTGAAACCTAAAATAAATACAAGAGACTAAAAGTATAATTTAGCCTAATTCTTTTTATTATGGATTTCTATTGTTTTTTAGATGATTATATGCTATTTACACTTACCATGAGTAGATAAATCCATCACTATGGGTGATGGGGGATCTTTTATTATGTTTTTGATATTTATCTAGTTAGTTCTAAGAGTTTCATATTATCCTGTCGATTGTGTTATTCTTGGTATGCTTAATCCTATAAGGCCTGATCACCCTTTAACTAGTTAATTTAATTGGAGGCGATTGTACCACAATTAGTTAACAGAACTTTAGGAATAATTGAACTCATGTATTATGTCGAATTAAGGATAATTGCTTGTTTCTAATAGGTTATTATAAGGTCTGATCACTCTTTAACTAGTTAATTTAATTGGAGGCGATCGTACCACAATTAGTTAACAGAACTCTAGGAATAATTGAACTCGTGTATTATGTCAGATCAAGGATAATTGCTTGTTTCTAATCGGTTATTAAATTAACAATTCCATTGTTACTTAATGTTTTTCCTTCTATTTATCTTACATGATCATTGGGGTATTAGTTAGGAAGAAAACTGTTAATATTACATGATCATTGGGTATTAATAGCTTTAGAGTGGAAGATTAGCTTTCAACCAGGAAATATAGCTCATAGTTATTACCTAGTAAATTCAGGAACTAAATATTGGTGAACCCGGTTCCCCTAGGCTTCCCATAATAATCTTATCTCGTTCTTGCGCACTCTTTGATCTTTATTCTGCTTGAGTTAATTATCGAAATTCTTCAAACCACAACCTTCGTTAGCCTAAATATCACAGGATTTTTACTACGTTAGTACACACGCATTCCCTGTGAGTTCGACATTCGGAGTCTTAAATATACTTCACTTTATTACGAGTTACGATCAAATGCACTTACCTGAGCCGCAACAAGTTTTTGGCGCCGTTGCCGGAGAATGTTTTAGCAATATTAAAATAACGAGATTCTAGTTACTTTGGGCATTTTTTATTTTTTTAATTAATTACTTGTTTTTCTATTTATTTATTGAATTTCTTTTTTATAATTCTTAGTCTAATTTTAATTTTATTTTTATCTTTTACTCTTCAAAAGTCATTCTAATTTGGTTTCCGTTGGTATATGCAGACACGTTTTCAACGTCCCGAATTGAAGTTTGATCCAGAAATTGAAAGAACACTATGTTCCTTGAGAAGACATCACAAAGCAATGGAAGCGCTATGGATGTGGCAAACAACATCAACTATCTGGCGATTGAGGCCACTAACTTTGAATTGAAGCAAGCATTGATATCAATGGTATCATCGGTGCAATTCTCAGGCTTACCTTTTGAAGACCCAAATGCTAATCTCAAGATGTTTCAGAAAATCGCAAACACTGTCAAGTGTCATGGTGTGACACCGGAGGCTATCAAATTGAGACTGCTCCTGTAACACTTTCATTTTTGGCTAAATTACAAAATTGGTCCTCTATGTTTATTTTAGGTTTCAATTTGGTCCTCTATGTTTTATTTGTTTCGTTTTGGTCCCTTACGTTTTAAAAGTTACAACAGGTTGGTCCTTTCCTCACTAAAAGCCAATTGTCCGTAGCTAAAAGCCAAATAACATTTTGGAAAATGAACTTCTAGCTACGGACAATTGACTTTTAGTGACGGAAAGGACTAAATTGAAAACTAAAATAAAACGTAGAGGACCAAAACGAAACAAATAAAACGTAGAGGACCAAATTGAAACCTAAAATAAACTTAGAGGACCAATTTTGTAATTTAGCCTTCATTTTTCATTTGTTAGTTTTACTGTACGTTTGTCTGTTTTTCTTCGTATTTAATACGAAATTGACTGTTCTAATCAACTGTTTGAATTAAATGCTTGAAATAGTCTTTGAAGGCTTCGCTCAGTTTGGTGTGATACCAGAGGCAAACTTGTACCAGAGGCACTCTTGCAAAAGAGGTCACTCTGAGCTACCAGATGCAGAGTTGTAGCACCAGACGTTCACGACCAGAGGATCGCTACGCGCTAGACAATCACAAAAGATGCACCAGACGATCGCATCGATGTCACGCCAGAGGATCGCTATGCACCAGAGGATTGCTCACGCATCAGACAATCACATTGCTCACGCATCAGACGATTGCATTGCTCTCGCACCAGAGGCTCGCTATTTGTTATCATCAAAACGATTAGCAGGTAAAACAAATATCTGAGATATTATATGAAGGTGACTTTTCATGTAAGATTGTGTGCTATGTGTTGGACCAATAGGAGGCGAAGCACATGGCATGTAGCCTACCATTTTAAAAGAGAGCAATATGTTTGGTTGATGGTGTCAATTGTAGGTAGTTAGATTGGTTAGTTCATGACTTAGTTGGTTAGTTACCAATGGAATTGAACAAATTTCTTCCTTCCTTCTCCCTAATCCAAAATCGTGACCCTCCCTACAAATACACACCTCATCTCTTTTTTTTACACCGTTGTTGAAAACTTGGAGGATTCCTGAGAGAGAAAGGTAAAAATCTAGAGAGATAAAGTGAAGAAAAAGCTTGGAATATCATCTTTTTCTCACCATTTGCTTACACATTCTTCCATCATCTTTTGGTAAGTATCAGATCCTTGTTACTTTTGTCTTTGTTATGGTTTTATGGTTCTGTTTCTTTGAGTTTTAGAGAGTGATCTGAAGTGGCTCTCAGAGGTTGGCCGGAGTCTGGTCACGAACACGAAGCACGACGGAGATGACGGTGGGGGGTGTACCTGCACACACTCCGATGCTTAAGTCAGTATCGAAATAAGGTGAGGTAAGAAATGAACAGTGCCTACCTTTGTTTCTGAGGTCATGGCTTTTATAGGTAAGGTCAGGGTGCTGACACGTGGGTGTTCCCTAGTAACCCTAGATCGATTGTTAGCCGTCAGATGCATCTAACGGCCGATGTAGCTTCTAGCGTTCGCGTGGTCAGGAGGTCGCTTTAGGTCTAGCGCCGCAATGTTTGCATTCTAGGGTTTTGCACCGCGGCGATGTGATCTCCAGGGTTTGTTACCCCGAGTGGACCTCTTGGGTCGGGTCGGCTGCCTGAAGTGGGCCTTGGGCCATTTCAGGTTAGTACTTTTCTAGCATGGATCCTCTTGGTCTGATCGGATCAGCCCATTACGGAGTGGGCCTTTGGCCACTCCGGATCATTTGCCTCCCTAGCCGATGTCATCTGTTATTGATGACTTCGGATATTCTCCTAGTTGAGGGCTTGAGTCTTCAGATTTCGATCTACTTGTGAATTTTGGTCTGAGGTGGTTACTCCCACATCGGCTATGTTTGCTCAGTCTTTTCTAGGAGAGTTTTGGAGCCAAGGAAGTTTGTTTTCAAATTTGGGGTTTTGAAAAGACGCGCTCGTTTCCCGAAACGTCTGCAGTAGAGATTCGGTGACGATTTGATGGGAAATCGCCTCATTTCTCGTGCACCCCATTAATGTGTCTTTTCACATTAAACACTGTCCTTTCAGAATCTATAAATTCTGAAGGAGAGCGCCTATTTGCTTCTTTCACTTTGATTCTTCTTCTTCGTTGTTTTGCTGTCACAGCCGAGGTTCTATCCACCCTCCAGCTGTACTCACGATCTTCTCCACCCCCATGTTGAGTTTTTGCCTCCGGCAAGATTCGAACCTGGGACTCTGGGGCTTAAGTAACCCGAAGGCACCTTGTCATCACTAACTGAGCTATTAGTACGGTGTGGTTCGGGGATGAACCATGCGGAAGCTGGTGGGCATATGACGCCTGAGGCTGACGACGGTGGCAAAGTGACCGCCGGTGTTTGAAGCACCTGAGAAGCAAAGGGACACGTGAATGAACCGAATTCACACCGGACTGAGAGGGATCCTGAGGATGTGCAGATATGGGATTGCACGGTTGAAGGATGACTTAAAAGAATTGATTGGTACTACCTATACCAACAAGATGCATCTTCTTTTTGGGAGCCCAGAACATAAGAACTCCATAGTTAAGCGTGCTTGACTTGGAGCACTCTTGGGATGGATGACCTTCTAGGAAGTTTTCCAGAAAGCGTGTGAGTGGGGACAAAGCACGCTGAGAAGACCTGTGTTGGTTTGTGGGGACAGTCGGTAATCCTGAAAGTAGTTCGGGCCATTGCATTTGCTGCTTCTTACTTCTTCTCTGTTTCTCTGTTTCTTACTTCTTCTCTGTGAATCTGCCATTTGAGTATCAAGCTTTTGGGGTCTACCCTCCTACTCATGTCTTCTTGCCATACACCCAAAGGTATTTTTCTTCTCCTTTTGCTTATTTATTCGCTTTATCAGAAGAGAATAAGGGGGAACATTTAAAATTTTAAACTTCATGGCGTCTCAGGGGTTTCTCTCTAAGGAAGGAGCCTTTCCTCCCCCTTCTGGTTCTGGGTTCTTATCCGGAACAAATGCTTCTGATAATGGGAGATTTCAATCGAAAACTCTCTCTTCAGTTCCTATCCCTGCGGCGGTGCCCACGGTGGCACTGCCGCTTCTCCGCTCGGAAAAGCGTTTAAAAAGCGGAGTTGAAATTACTCCTTAGCGCTTGGAGCTTTTCCGGGTGGTTTTAGAAGACAAGTTTCATGTCCTTGTAACCCTCGTGAAGTGGCTTAGTGGTATAAGGAAGTGTATGCACCGTCTCTTACCCTGAGGTTCCCATGGACAGGTTTACCATGGGAAAGAAACGGGGTATAGATTTGAATGACCCTTCTACCCTTCCTGCCGAGGCGGAGGAATACCAGTGGATATCGCTCGAAGTTCTCAGTCTCCGATCTGAGTATACTACCGACGAATATGTGGCCAACTTAGAGAGTCGGGTCCAGGTAGCTGACATAATCAAGTCCGGAGGGGAGTGGGCCTTCCTAGCTCCGATAGGAGATTATCGGATTTGTTCCGTGGAAAGTAGTGACATGGACCACATACCGATGTACGAGGTGTTGTTCACCGAACTCCAGATTGCCTTCCCGTTCTCGCCCATCGAACTCTCCGTTCTTAGGCATCTAGGTGTGGCACCTTCTCAGCTTCATCCCAACAGTTATACTTTTATAAGGGTGTTTGACCTAGTTTGCTTGTATCTTCGGATACCGGCCTCCCATCGCGTCTTTTTTCATTTGTTCTCGCCCCTGAGGACCTCGGAGGGAACCGATGAGAGACAAGGTTGGATCTCATTTAAGCCAAATGGCAAAGTCTTTGAGTTGTACAGTGAATCCCTCAAGGGCTTTAAGACAAAATATTTTTTCCTCTTTCCGATGAACGACGTCGCTTGGGAGTGTATTTTTTATCTCACCAAAGACGGTTCCAAAGTGCCTCAGTTTCCATTTTGCTGGTCGAGGTCGCTCTTCGACAGTCCTACTGGGTCGTACTCCTTCAAGATTTCCGTTCTTATTGACCTCGAGAAGAGTTGGGTCAAAGGTATCAAAGATTGGGTCGGCGGCTTTGAGCCTATCGTTTATTCCGATGCTAATACTCAAGAGCAAACGACTTGTAAGCGGTTCGTTCATACCCAAACTCTTCTGAGATGCCGAACTTGGGGAGAAACTCGAAGTTGCTTAGGTACAGAATTATTTGCTTGTGTTTATTTTCATTTAATGTGTCTTTAGCTGATGATATTTGTTTTTGTGCAGAATCCATGTCGAGCATCGCAAGATTTACCGAAGCCCAAGCCACCCTAGCTAAGAAGTTGGAGGAAAGTTTGGAGCAGGGAAAGCAAGTGCAACCTTCTCCTGCTGTTATCGATGTTAATAGGGCTTCCGATTCCAGTTCATCGAAGAATGGGGGCTCTGGATCGGCTTCTTTGGCTCTCAAACAGACATCGGAGCCTTCTGCCGCGCCTCAAGTGATCAGCGGTACTGCCGACATTGTCGATGTGGAGAGGCACAAGAGGCCTGCTTCTTCGGATGTTCCTCCACCTCCGCCAAAGAAATCAAAGGGGGCGAAGCAACAGCTGCTGCCCTTTGTAAGCAAAGATCCATGCTCAAACTTCTTAGGACATCGTCCGACCCCTTTGGCAACAAATTGGAGAGCAAGTGAAGGGTTTGGAGGAGGAGGTTGTCCACTTGTGCAAGGTAAAGGTCAGGCCGAGACTGCCTTGAAGAAGGATCAGGAGTTGCAAGATTGTCTTCGTAAGTTGGATACCGATAACCAAGACCTTCGTAGCAAGGTGCAGAATGCAGTGGGTCTTCAGACCCAGCTCTTGGAGGAGATTCATAGGGCCGATGAGGCTGAGAAGAATGTTCGTGAGCTGACCAGCGTGGTCGACGAACTTCGAAAGGACAATTCTGATCTTCAATCCCAAAAAAGGGAAGTTGCCAAGGAAAGAAAATGTGAATACATGCCTTGACAGGATGATTTTGATGATTGACAAAAGGGAGCTTTGCAAATAGTCAACCGTGCAAAAAGTGGAAAAGAATACCAAGACGCGTATCAAGAATGATTGTTTCTCAAGTCTTTGGGTTCTGGGTATTTATTTATCTTTATTAAGACAATTTGTAAGTAGTAATAAAAAGCTCTCAATTAAAATTAAATCACACACGCACAAAATATTTTGACATGCATATCTCGTGGTCTGATGTCGGAATCGAGGAGCCTCTGATGTCGAAATGAGGATTAAGTCGGCGGTCGAGATCCGAGGAAGTCGTGATGTCGAGCTCTGAAGTAAACCTGATGTCGAACAGGAGAGAAGTCGGATGTTGAGCTCGAGGAAGTAGTATGTCGATCGAGGAGGAGGTCGCGTGTCGCGGCGAGGTCAGTACCGAGGTCGCGTGATGAGCTCTCTTGTCGCGCGTCGAGCCGATGGTCCGTGTCGAAGCCGATGAGGTCGCTTACCAGGTCGCGTATCGTCTGGAGTGAGGTCGCGTCGAGCTATGAGGACCGAAATGATGAGGAGGTCGATACATGAGTCTGGTGTGTGCCGAGGTCGCGGTGTCCGAGGTCATTTGCCGAGCCGCTCGTAGGTCATAATGCCGGCCAGGCCGTGAGGTCGCTCCTGGTCGAGCCGCGGTGGCGAGGTCGCCTGAGTCGCCTTCTCGAGGTCGCTCACAGGCTGTCTTCCCCGAACGACAAATCCTTTTAATATTCAACGAATCCGATCGATCCCCGTACAAACTGGCCAAATCTTCCAACGGACAAATCAACTCAATCGCAAACGCTCCTCGGTCGGTCTATAAATAAACAACGCTGCGCTCTTTCTACAACACAACAACAACAACGCAGCGATTTAATTTTTTGTGCCAAAAACTCATCAAATATTTTCATCACTACACTTATTTGAGCACAATTTTCGAGAGTCTTTTTATTCTACATAATTTGAGTTGTATTATTCGAGCTTCAATTTGTTATATCTCGCACTATTTGAAAGTGTATCTTTTCGCTCATTTTATTTGAGAAAATCATTTATTTTTGGGTAGAATCCCAAGGTGTTCATAGAGAGGTGATATCTCTTGAACGTATTGCTCTGGGTTTAGAGTTAAAAGGTTTCTAGTGAACCCTGATTTAAAAGCTAGTGTCTTAGTGAAAATCCCATGTTGGTTTGCTTTGGGGATGCGGACGTGAGGTCACAGGGGTGTTAGGTGGCCGAACCTGGATAATTTGTTGTGTGCTTTTTTACTCTTATCTCTACTTTTCACCATTAAATTTCAGACTTTATTTTATTGTTATTTATATCTTACTATTTACTTTATTTTTAACTCGTTTGCAATTTATTCTTCAAGTGATTTATCTATTTCACATTAATATTTCCGAACTCATAATTAGCACTTATTTCTCCAAAAGTTTTTGAAAGCACCGTCACACACACCACCCCCTCTTGTGTTTGGAGTCACTTGTCAACAAGTGGCATCGTAGCTAGACTCTTGTATAAAGGACTTAACCGCTCAAGAGAATGACTTCAAACAATTACGGTAGGAACTTCCCATGAACAGACTCCCATTTTTCAATGGTGAGGGGTATGGTTATTGGAAGGATAGAATGCAAATCTTTCTTGAGGGTGTTGATCTTTGATATTTGGGATGCCGTGAAAATGGTCCATTTGTCCCCACTCAATCAATTAATGATGCAAAGGGTAGACAAACCAAGATCACTTTGGGATCAAGATGATAAGAAAAGGTCCAATACAATTTGAAGGCTAAGAACATCATCACTTCGCTTTAAGCTACGATGAGTTCTATAGGGTCTCAAATTGCAAGACTCAAGTAAAGAAATGTGGGACACCCTTCTATTGACCCATGAAGGTACTACCGAGGTCAAGAGGGCTCGAATGAACACATTAACCTACGAGTATGAGTTATTTAGGATGAAACCAAGTGAAAACATACAAGATATGCAAAAAGGTTCATCCATATAATAAACCATCTCGTAGCTCTTGGGAAAGTCATCAGTGAATGAAGATTTACTAACAAAGTTCTTAGATGTCTAAACAGAATCGCAACCCAAGGTCATCGCTATAGTGAATCTAGAGACTTATCTTCTACACTTGGCTACTTTGTTTGGAAAATTGCAGAACATGAAATTGAACTAAATCGCCTCATGGAAAGCGAAGAAGGTCGATAAGAAAAAGAAAGGGCTCGCCCTCAAAGCAAGCATCGAGGAAATCGACGATGACGAATGTGATTTCCTTAAAGATGAAAATAATGAGGAAAACATGAAGTCTAATGGTTCGCAAATTCAAAGGTTCATGAGACTAAACAAAGGTAAGTTCCCAAGCTCAAAAGAAAAGTGATGAAACAACTTCTTTTAATCCTACCTGCTACAAGTGTGGAAAGAAAGGTCACATAAAACCCGATTGTCCTCAAACCAAACGAGGAATGAGAAATTTGAAAAGAAACCACCAAAGGATTCAAGGAAGAAAGAGCTACATTGCCTGGGATGATAATGATATGGATTCTTCCGATGAATCTGAAATGAAGAGGCTCACCTTAGTCTAATGGCAAATCATGATGAAGATGAGGTAAATTTTTATGATCCCTACTTTCTTTAACTTATGATGAATTACTTATTGCTTGTCAGAAGAATTAAATAATGAAACGATTAAACTTGGAAAAATTGTTCTTTCTTCTAAGAAAACCATATCTTCTCTTGAATCAAAAATTGAAATTTTAAACAAAGAGATAGTGATTCTTAAAGAAAAACAAGTTGATGTGATTGAAACTTCTCCTCCCATATCTTGTGAAAATAAAAAGATGAAGTTTTAAAATGCAATGAGTGTAGTGTTTTTGAAAATAAGGTTAAGGATTTAAATAACACTCTTGCAAAATTTACGATGGGAAGAGATAATCTAAACATTATGTTAGGAAACCAAAAAGGTACTTTTGGAAAAGTCGGTTTAGGTTATCATCCAAAAATTCATGAAAAATCTTTTAAACTCTTCAATCACAAAAACCCTCAAGTAGTCCTTTCATTAAATGCTTTCACTGTGGTAGAAATGGTCACACCGCCTCTATTTGCAATATTAGAAAGAATAAAAATGTAGTTGGCAAAAATATGTGGATTCCAAAGTGGCACCTTGCCCAAGACTAACTCATACGACCCAAGATGGTCTGGGTACCAAAGGTTAAAATATGATTTGTTGTTGTAGGTGTGCTTGAAAGCCAAGGACTTAAATTGGTATCTTGATAGCTACTGCTCAAAGCACATGACAGAGACAAAAGCAAGTTCTCCTCATTGGTACCTAAGAATAGTGGTTATGTCCTGGATGGTGACAACAACAAAGGTAAAATTCTTGGGATCGTTCTATTGGTAAAGAGTCCTAATCCCACTATTGAAAATGTTTTGTATGTGGATGATTTGAAGCATAATTTGCTAAGCATTAGTCAACTTTGTGATAAAGGAAACAAAGTGGTTTTCGATTCTTCAAAATGCATGGTCATGGATTCTATAAATGAAAATGTTATTGTAATTGGACCTAGAATTGGAAATATCTATATGCTTGATTTAGATAAAATAATTTCCAATGATGCATGTTGTCTTATTAGTAAAGAGGATGAATCTTGGCTATGGCATAGGAGAATGGCTCATATTCACATGGATCATCTTAATAAATCGGGTTCAGAAGACTTAGTAATTGGCTTACCAAAGCTTCGCTTTGAAAAGATAAACTTTGTGATGCATGTCAAAAGGAAAACAAGTAAAGGCATCTTTCAAATCTAAAAATATTGTTTCTACAAACCGCCTTTACAACTTTTACATATGGATTTATTTGGCCCTTCTAGAACTAAAAGCTTTGGTGGCAATTACTATGCTCTTGTTATTGTGACTTACTATTCTCGCTATACATGGACTTTATTTATTTCTCACAAAATGATGCTTTTAATGCTTTTCAAAACTTGCAAAGGTTATACAAAATGAGTAGCGGACTTAACATTGCTTCCATTCAAGTGATCATGGTGGGGAATTTGAGAATGAAGCATTTGAAGCATTTTGCACAGAAAATGGCATTGATCACAACTTTTCTGCTCCAAGGACACCGCAACAAAATGGAGTGGTTGAAAGGAAAAATCGGTCTCTTTGAAGAGCTAGCGAGGACGATGCTCAATGAGACTAACCTTCCTAAGTACTTCTTTGGGCATGACGCCATGAGCACCGGGCTACATGCGGATGAATCGAGTTCTTATAAAGGCCGATCCTTAAGCAAACACCGTATGAACTCTACAAAGGAAGGAAGCCCAACATTTCCCACCTTCACGCTTTCGATGCAAGTGTTTTGTCCTAAACAATGGTAAGAATAACCTTGGTAAATTTGATGCCAAAGTCGATGAAGGTTTATTTCTTGGATATTCCACTTCTAGTAAAGCTTTTAATTTTTAATAAAAGAACTTGACTCGTTGAAGAACTATGGCATGTTTCTTTTGATGAATCTAACCCCAAATCTTCAGAAGGTTAAAGTGTTGATGATCTTTGCGTAAGTATTTAGAGATACCTATTTAGAGGAACAAGAGAGATCAAAGTTCAAAAGGAGGATCAAGAGTCCTCGCTCAACCCTCTCAAGAACTCTCTCACTCAAATCTTCCAAAGGAATGGAGAGTCTCAAAGAACCATCCTCTTGACAACATAATAGGTGATATCTCAAAAAGTGGGTAAGTAACGACTAAACTCTCTTAATCATGCATGTCATCATATGGCCTTTGTCTCTCAAATCAACCAAATGACGCCAATGAAGCCATCTCTTTGATGAGCATTGACCTTGCTATGCAAGAGGAATTAAATCAATTTCGAGAGAATGATGTTTGGGAACTTGTCCCTAGGCCTAAAGATCACCTAGTCATTGGGACCCAAAACGGGTCTTTCGCAACAAGCTTGATGAAAAACGGTATCATTGTTAGAAATAAAGCTAGACTTGTTGCAAAAAGGCTATAATCAACAAGAGGGCATAGATTTCGATGAAACCTATGCACCCGTAGGACTAGATTAGCTATTCGCGATGCTTCTCGTGATTTTGCATGCATCATGGATTTCAAACTTTTTCAAATGGATGTTAAAAGTGCATTTCTTAATGGCTTTATTCAAGAAGAAGTATATGTTGATCAACCTCCGCTTTGAAAATTTTGAATTTCCAAATCATGTTTTCAAATTGAAAAAGGCTTTATATGGTTTTAAAACAAGCTCCGAGAGCTCGTACGAGAGGTCGAGCAAATATTTACTTGAAAAAGGTTTTGAAAAGAGGAAAAGTCGATACCACTCTTTTCATTAAACACAAAAAGCATGACATTTTACTTGTACAAATTTATGTCGATGATATAATATTTCGTGCTCCTAATGAATCCTTGTGTAAGGAATTTTCTGATATCATGCAAAGTGAATTTGAAATGTCAATGACGGGAGAGCTAAATTACTTCCTCGACTTCAAATCAAACAAACAAAAGAAGGAATTTTTATAAATCAATCCAAATATTGCAAGGAGTTGCTTAAAGATTCGGGAATGAGCAACGCCAAAGAAATCTCAACTCCCATGAGCACATCATGCTATCTTGACACAAAGATGAAGGGTAAGTCCTGTCGAAGTAAGTAAGTATAAGAGGTATGATAGATCTCTTCTCTATCTCACCGCTAGTCGTCCTGGATATTATGTCTAGTGTTTGTATGTGCACGTTTTCTGCTAGTCCTAAGGAATCACATCTCTTAGCCAGAAACGCATTATGAGATATCTCAACCGCACACAAATCCATGGGTTTACGGTACCCCAAATAAGGCCGATCGCACACTTATCGGGTACTTGATTCCGATTTTCATGTTGTAAATTGGACCGAAAGCACTAGTGGGACATGTCACTTACTCGGGAATGCCTTGGTTTCATGGCATAGTAAGAAACAACAAGCCGCTGTGGCTTTGTCCATCACAAGCGAATATGTTATGGCAGGTAGTCATGCGCATGCATTATTTGGATGAAACAACAGCTGAATGATTACGGGATTAATCAAACCTGCTCCACTAAGTGCGATAATACTAGTGCCATAAACCTCACGGTAAAAATCCGGTTTATCACTCTGACTAAACACATAGAGATTAGGCACCATTTTATTGTAGATCATGTTCAAAAAGGAGATTGTGGTGATTGAGTTTGCGGGAAACATCTAAACAACTTGCAGATATTTTTACTAAACCTTTGCCTAAGGAAACTTTCTTTTATTAGAACTGAATTGGGAATTTTAGACCAATCATGCATTGAGTGATCATCATGGATTGCATTTTCTTTTGAATAAATTCTAACTGGGCGCTTGAGGTGCTAACGAATGTTTATGCGTGTCTTTTCCCCTTCCATTTTCTTTAAGTACTAATAATGAGCGGGTGACGATTTGTCTTATGCAACTAGCTAATCATGTCCAACTACTCATCCGTCACACCAAGCTTGGTATCAATGAACTATCAAAATATGCTTGTTTAATCCTCAATATATGCCTCGCTTTATTTGTCTCTTCCACTTTTTGATGTTGCCAAAAGTGGGGAGAGTTACATGAATGCATGATTCGTGGGAGTGATCTTTAAGTATTGCCTATCAGAGGGGAGTTTTTCTAAATATTGTGCTTAAACTCTGATATCTTTATTGAAAAACCATGCTTATATCTCATTGCTATATCATGATTATATTTTACTAAATTCTCTCCATGAGATGTTTGTCATCATCTGCGCGGGGAGTCTGTGGAATACATGCCTTGACAGATGATTTTGATGATTGACAAAAGGAGCTTTGCAAATAGTCAACCGCGGCAAAAGTGGAAAAGAATACCAAGATGCCTGTGATCAAGAATGATTGTTTCTCAAGTCTGTTCTGGGTATTTATTTATCTTTATTAAGACAATTTGTAAGTAGTAATAAAAAGCTCTCAATTAAAATTAAATCACACACGACAAAAATATTTTGACATGCATATCTCGTGGTCTGATGTCGAATCGAGGAGCTCTGATGTCGAAATGAGGATTAAGTCAGCGTGTCGAGATCTGGAGGAAGTCGATGTCGAGCTCGAGTAAATCTGATGTCGAAATGAGGAGTGAAGTCTGATGTTGAGCTCGAGGAAGTAGTATGTCGACCGAGGAGGAGGTCGCGCGGTCGTTTATGAGGTCGAAAGACGGTCGCGTGGATGAGCTCTTGTCGCGCGTCGGTCGATGGTCCGTGTCGGCCGAAACGAGGTCGCTACCAGGTCGCGTGCGGTCGCGGCCGATGAGGTCGCGGCCGAAGCCATGAGGACCGAGCTGATGAGGAGGTCGTATACTGCAGTGCCGGTGCCGAGGTCGTGGTGCCGAGGTCATTTGCCGAGCCGTTCGTGAGGTCATATGTCGAGCCGCGGTCGAGGTCGCTGTCGAGCCGTAGTGGCGAGGTCGTCTGCGAGCCGCCTTCGTAGGTCGCCCGCTTCTACCGCTCTTCCCGCAACGACAAATCCTTTTAATATTCAACGCAACGGACAGATCCCCTGGCGGTAACGGCCAAATCTTCCAACGGACAAATCAACTCAACGGGCAAACGCTCCTCTGGCCTATAAATAAACAACGCTGTGCTCTTTCTACAACACAACAACAACAACGCAGTAAGGCTTAATTTTGTGCCAAAAACTCTGTCAAATATTTTTTCATCACTCACACTTATTTCGAGCACAATTTTCTGAGAGTCTTTTATTCTACATAATTTGAGTTGTATTATTTGAGCTTCAATTTGTTATATCCGCACTATTGAGTGTATCTTTTTCGCCTCATTTTATTTGAGAAAATCATTTATTTTGGGTAGAATCCTGCAAGGTGTTCATAGAGAGAGGTGATATCTCAACGACCTGGTTTAGAGTTGTAAAGGTTTCTAGTCAACTCGATTTAAAAGCTAGTGTCTTAGTGAAAATCCCATAGTGGTTTGCTTTGGGATGTGACGAGGCCACGAGGTGTTAGTGGTAACCCGATAATTTGTTGTGCTTTTACTCCTTATCTCTACTTTTCTACCAATTAAATTTCAGACTTTATTTTATTGTTATTTATATCTTACTATTTACTTTATTTTTAACTCGTTTGCAATTTATTCTTCAAGTGATTTATCTATTTCACATTAATATTTCCGCAACTCATAATTAGCACTTATTTCTCCAAAAGTTTTTGAAAGCACCGTTCACACACAATTCACCCCCCTCTTGTGTTTGGAGTCACTTGTCAACAGAAAAGCCTTCCGCAAGGAAAGTGATGCCTTTTGCTCCGAATTGGCCAACCTGAAGAAGTCACTGGATAAGAAAGATCGGGATCTCAAGTCTGTCGTGGCCGCAAAGGAAGCTGGCGACCAAGCCATGGTGGAGATCAGAGCGAAACAGTTTGAGAACGACATCAACCAGGTGGTGTTTCTTAATCCTGGTGTGGCAGTTCAGACAGAGGGTGTCATGAACCTTGGAGTGGTTTTAGGGGACCACGTAATTCATGCTTCTACTAAGGTCATCCTCGTCACTCGCCCTTCTCCCACTCCGGCTGAATCTTGACTTCCCTTGTATTTTGCTTTTGCCTCCTTCAAGTGTAATTTTGTTTTGTATTTGTACTTGATCGTTGTATTCGATGACTTCAGAATGAAAATTTTGACTTTGGCCAATTCTGCTTTGTATTTGCTTGGCTCTTATTGTTTAATGCTTGTGAATTGTTAGTTCACACTTTAGTTTAATTTGTTTAGTCGTCAGCTCGGGAAGGGAGCCCGGCCAAGGGAACCTTCCCTCTACCCCGGAAGTTCGGGCGTGTTCCCGAACTTTGGGTGGGCGTTGTTATGGGAACGTCCGTAGACCGACATGGTGGTTAGTCAACTTCGATTTGGACTCTCATAGAGGAACGGCGTGACTCGCGAAATCTCGCGATTAGCGGGATTCGCTCGTCTACCACATGTAGTAATGATATTATAACCTTAATGAAATCGCGATAATAAAAACATGTAAGTGTTGAAGACTCGTTTTATTATGCTAAACATAACATTCAGCTATAATATTTTCTAAGCTTCGCAGCGTTCCCTGTTCACGGAATTGCTTGGCTTTGCAAAGTTTATAAGGTGTAGGTTCCAGTGCCAGTCTTCGACAAGATCCGGTATGGGCCCTCCCAGTTCGGTGCCAACTTCCATTGGCTTGCATTTTTTAGGCCGACATCGGCTCTTCTCAGGACTACGTCACCCTCTTCGAACTCACGTGGGATGACTTGTTGATTGTGTCTTGCTACCCCCCTTTGTTTCACAGCAGCTTCGTTCAGGAGGCTAGCTCCCGATTTTCCTCAAGGGGGTCCAGTTCCTCCCTTAGGCATTGGTGATTGGAATAATTTCGAAGTGGGTGAAGCGTCCTCCAGCTTAGTTCCCCGACTTTGACTGGGATCACTGCTTCAGATCCATAGGTGAACTGAAATGGTGTTTCTCTGTTGGAGGAGTGGGGCGTGGTTCAATATGCCCACAGTACTTGCGGGAGCTCTTCTGCCCAGTTCCATTTGGCGTCATCGAGTCTCTTTTTCAGCCTACTCTGTTCGGCGCTTCTACTTGCCCATTTATTTGGGGATGCTCGACTGAGGTGAATCTCCGCTTTACGCCAAAGTCGGCTAAGGTTTTTTGGAATCCCTTATCCGCAAATTGTGTTCCGTTGTCAGTCACAATTACTTCGGGAATGCTGAACCTTGTGAGGATCTGCTTCTTGAAGAACTTGATCATATTTTTAGCTGTGATTACCGGTTCGGCTTCAATCCACTTCGTGAAGTAGTCTACTGCTATAACCAAATATTTGATTTGTCCTGGGGCCATAGGGAATGGCCCAAGGAGATCGATTCCCCACCAAGCGAAAAGCCATGGGGAAGATAGAGCAGTCATCTCGTTAGGAGGAGTGTTATGGACATCAGCGTGCTTTTGGCATTTTTCACACGTCTTCACATAGGTAATGGCGTCTGCATCCATTGTGGGCCAGTAGTAACCGGCTCGCAGTATTTTCTTGGCCAAAGGTTGTCCTCCGAGGTGGTGACCACAGACACCTTCGTGGACTTCGGCAATTACATATTGGGCCTCAGTTGTATCAAGGCATTTCAGAAGAGGTGCTGAAATACCTCTTCGATAGAGCCGATCTGCAATGACGGAATAGGAACATGCCTTGCGACGAATTTTCGATGCTGCCTTGTTGTCAAGGGGAAGTTCACCTTGGCAAATATATTTGAGAATTGGTGTCATCCATGAGTCTCCGAAGTCAGTGATGGTATACACTCAAGGGCTAATAAGGACATGTTGGAAGTTGTGACCTAGTATCTTTGGCGCATCCTGTGTCCCGTTGTGACCATGATACTTGGTTGGGAAAAGGTTTCCTGAATGACCGATCTGTTACTTCCCGTCGTTTTTGTGCTTGCGAGTTTAGAGAGTACATCGGCTCTCGAGTTCTGCTCTCGAGGTACATGTAGGATCTCTATTTTCTGGAAGTTTTTCATTAATTCTTTTACCACGGCCAGGTACTTCTGTAGTAAGGGGTCCTTTGCCTGATATTCCCCATTGATCTAAGAGGCAACTAGTTGGGAGTCAATGCGAAGACTGACTTCGCCGGCTTCCAGATCGCGAGCAAATGTTAGTCTGGTGATGCATGCCTCATATTCGGCCTGATTGTTCGAAGTAGCGAAGGAGAAACTCAGGGAGAGTTCGATCGTTAGGCCTTCAGCATTTTCCAAGATTAGGCCTACCCCACTTCCTTTTGAATTTGATGACCCATCGACTTAGATGGTCCATCTGGTGCTCGAGTCTTCCTCTGTCGAGGTCATTTCTGCTATGAAGTCGGCGAGGCTTTGAGCTTTGATGGCCTGGCGAGATTCTAAAGAAATGCTGAACTCCGATAGTTCTATGGATCACTTAATCATTCATCCTGGCAGATCAGGTCCGTGTAGGACTTGTTTGATAGGTTGGTCGGTCCGAACTGCTATATGGTAGGACAAGAAGTACTGTCGCAGTCTTCTTGCTGCGATGACCAGTGCTAGAGCGACCTTTTCGATTTCCTGATATCGGAGTTCGAGACCCTTGAGCATTTTACTAATGAAGTAAACCGGCCTTTGCCCTTCATTTGTTTCCCTAGTCAGAAAGGTGCTTAGGGCCTCCTCGGTGACTGCCAAGTATAAGCAGAAGGTCTCACCGGTGCAGGGCCTTGTCAAAACTAGCGGAGTTTGTAACACCCCGTAGTCCTATTCATGCTTTATTCTACATAATTAGCCTAACTCGCATAATTAACGTGTATAAAAATACAAAGGAATTAAAACGAAAACATAAATAAGACTACGATGCGTTACGGTGAAATAAACAAGTGCCAAACGTGCATATATACATATAGTACTATCAGAGTGCATAGCTTGTAGATAGGCCTATATACTATTAGCGCGCATAAGTTGGCAGGTGCGATCATACCAGCACTAATGCACCGGATCCCATCAGAACTCCGCAGTTAAGCGTGCTTGGGCGAGAGTAGTACTAGGATGGGTGACCTCCTGGGAAGTCCTCGTGTTGCACCTCTTTTTTCCTTTTTTATTTTTATTATTTTCGTGTAGAAGGCGTTAAACTCTCACAGCTGCGTTCTATGCGCTGTTAAATATTTTGTGTCTTTTTCATAGTGTGTGTACCACCACCGCATTTGAGTCTCGGCCGCGACAAATGCCTATATACTATTAGCGCGCATAACTTGACAGGTGCGATCATACCAACACTATTGCACCGGATCCCATCAGAACTCCTCAGTTAAGCGTGCTTGGGCGAGAGTAGTACTAGGATGGGTGACCTCCTGGGAAGTCCTCGTGTTGCACCTCTTTTTCCATTTTTTTCCCTTCGTTTCTTTTGAAAAAAATTAAGACTCGACTGACATGTTCTATTTGTGTAACTTTTCTATTTGCGCAAAATCCCAGTTTTCCAAGTTCTTCGATTTCTTGTGTGTTTGTGTGCGTTTAGGTTGCTTGTCATGTGCGCTCAGGATCCTAACGCTGCCCGTTTTTGACAAGCGAGTACATTTTTTCATATGGAAACGGCGTTCTGAGCAAAACGCAGGGCATTTTGCCCTGCGCGTCGCGAGATATTTGCCGAATTCCGTCGTTTAGGGGGTCAAATCGTCATTTGTTTTCTCATAATTAGGGATAAATTAGATTTTTCCGCTTTAGTACGTTCGCGGCGCGAACCAACACGACGTGCGCCGACTCGGAAAGCGAGGATGACAACGCAACGCTCACGTCACCGAAATGACGTCCCTGTACGCGCGGAAAGTTTATCCGCGTCCGCGACGCAAACACGGTGACTTTGCGACGGTCCGACACCACCGCTGTAGATAGGCCTATATACTGTTAGCGCGCATAAGTTGGCAGGTGCGATCATACCAGCACTAATGCACCGGATCCCATCAGAACTCCGCAGTTAAGCGTGCTTGGGCGAGAGTAGTACTAGGATGGGTGACCTCCTGGGAAGTCCTCGTGTTGCACCTCTTTTTTCCTTTTTTATTTTTATTCTTTTCGTGCAAAAGGCGTTAAACTCTCACGGCTGCGTTCTATGCGCTGTTAAGTATTTTGTGTCTTTTTCATAGTGTGTGTACCACCGCCGCATTTGAGTCTCGGCCGCGGCAAATGCCTATATACTATTAGCGCGCATAACTTGACAGGTGCGATCATACCAGCACTAATGCACCGGATCCCATCAGAACTCCGCAGTTAAGCGTGCTTGGGCGAGAGTAGTACTAGGATGGGTGACCTCCTGGGAAGTCCTCGTGTTGCACCTCTTTTTCCATTTTTTTCCCTTCGTTTCTTTTGAAAAAAATTAAGACTCGGCTGACGTGTTCTATTTGTGTAACTTTTCTATTTGCGTAAAATCCCAGTTTTCCAAGTTCTTCGATTTCTTGTGTGTCCGTGTGCGTTTAGGTTGCTTGTCATGTGCGCTTAGGATCCCAACGCTACCCGTTTTTGACAAGCGAGTACACTTTTTCATATGGAAACGGCGTTCTGAGCAAAACGCAGGGCACTTTGCCCTGCGCGTCGCGTGATATTTGCCGAATTCCGTCGTTTAGGGGGTCAAATCGTCATTTGTTTTCTCATAATTAGGGATAAATTAGATTTTTCCGCTTTAGTACGTTACACGACGTGCGCCGACTCGGAAAGCGAGGATGACAACGCAACGCTCACGTCACCGGCGTGACGTCGCTGTACGCGCGGAAAGTTTATCCGCGTCCGCGACGCAAACACGGTGACTTTGCGACGGTCCGACACCACCGCTGTAGATAGGCCTATATACTGTTAGCGCGCATAAGTTGGCAGGTGCGATCATACCAGCACTAATGCACCGGATCCCATCAGAACTCCGCAGTTAAGCGTGCTTGGGCGAGAGTAGTACTAGGATGGGTGACCTCCTGGGAAGTCCTCGTGTTGCACCTCTTTTTTCCTTTTTTATTTTTATTCTTTTCGTGTAGAAGGCGTTAAACTCTCACGGCTGCGTTCTATGCGCTGTTAAGTATTTTGTGTCTTTTTCATAGTGTGTGTACCACCGCCGCATTTGAGTCTCGGCCGCGGCAAATGCCTATATACTATTAGCGCGCATAACTTGACAGGTGCGATCATACCAGCACTAATGCACCGGATCCCATCAGAACTCCGCAGTTAAGCGTGCTTGGGCGAGAGTAGTACTAGGATGGGTGACCTCCTGGGAAGTCCTCGTGTTGCACCTCTTTTTCCATTTTTTTCCCTTCGTTTCTTTTGAAAAAAATTAAGACTCGACTGACATGTTCTATTTGTGTAACTTTTCTATTTGCGCAAAATCCCAGTTTTCCAAGTTCTTCGATTTCTTGTGTGTTTGTGTGTGTTTAGGTTGCTTGTCATGTGCGCTTAGGATCCTAACGCTGCCCGGTTTTGACAAGCGAGTACACTTTTTCATATAGAAACGGCGTTCTGAGCAAAACACAGGGCATGATGCCCTGCGCGTCGCGAGATATTTGCCGAATTCCATCGTTTAGGGGGTCAAATCGTCATTTGTTTTCTCATAATTAGGGATAAATTAGATTTTTCCGCTTTAGTACGTTCACGGCGCGAACCAACACGACGTGCGCCGACTCGAAAAGCGAGGATGACAACGCAACGCTCACGTCACCGGCGTGACGTCGATGTACGCGCGGAGAGTTTATCCGCGTCCGCGACGCAAACACGGTGACTTTGCGACGGCCCGACACCACCGCTGCATATAGGCCTATATACTATTAGCGCACATAAGTTGGCAGGTGCGATCATACCAGCACTAATGCACCGGATCCCATCAGAACTCCGCAGTTAAGCGTGCTTGGGCGAGAGTAGTACTAGGATGGGTGACCTCCTGGGAAGTCCTCGTGTTGCACCTCTTTTTTCCTTTTTTATTTTTATTATTTTCGTGTAGAAGGCGTTAAACTCTCACGGCAATTTGCGTTACATCTTGTTAAATATTTTCTTTCTTTGTCATGGTGCGTGCACCACCGCCGCATTTGAGTCTCGGCCGCGGCCACTGCCTATATACTAATAGTGGGCATAACTTGACAAAGCGATCATACCAAAGACTAATGCACCGGATCCCATCGTAACTCCGCAGATTAAGCGTGCTTGGCGAGTAGTACTAGGATGGGTGACCTCCTGGGAAGTCCTCGTGTTGCACCTCTTTTTCCATTTTTTTCCCTTCGTTTCTTTTGAAAAAATTAAGACTCGGCTGACGTGTTCTATTTGTGTAACTTTTCTATTTTTCGTAGCGTGCGCGTAAAATCCCAGTTTTCCAAGTTCTTCGATTTCTTGTGTGTCCGTGTGCGTTTAGGTTGCTTGTCATGTGCGCTTAGGATCCCAACGCTACCCGTTTTTGACAAGCGAGTACACTTTTTCATATGGAAACGGCGTTCTGAGCAAAACGCAGGGCATCATCGCGTGATATTTGCCGAATTCCATCGTTTAGGGGGTCAAATCGTCATTTGCTTTCTCATAATTAGGGATAAATTAGATTTTTCCGTTTTAGTACGTTCACGGCGCGAACCAACACGACGTCGTGGGCTTCGGAAGCGAGGATGACAGCGCCAGCGCTCACGTCCGTGGCGTGTCGATCTGTCTGTGGAAAGTTTATCGCGTCCGCGGCGCAAACCACGGTGACTTTGCGGACGGTCAGACCACCCATAGATAGGCCTATATCTTTGTTAGCGCGCATAAGTTGGCGGTGCGATCATACCAAAGACTAATGCACCGGATCCCATCGTAACTCCGCAGCTTAAGCGTGCTTGGGCGAGTAGTACTAGGATGGGTGACCTCCTGGAAGTCCTCGTGTTGCACCTCTTTTTCCTTTTTATTTTTATTCTTTCGTGTAGAAGGCGTTAAACTCTCACGGCTGCGTTCTATGCTTAAGTATTTTGTGTCTTTTTCATAGTGTGTGTACCACCGCCGCATTTGAGTCTCGGCCGGCAAATGCCTATATACTATTAGCGCCGCATAACTTGACAAAGCGATCATACCAACACTAATGCACCGGATCCCATCGTAACTCCGCAGCTTAAGCGTGCTTGGCGAGAGTAGTACTAGGATGGGTGACCTCCTGGAAGTCCTCGTGTTGCACCTCTTTTTCCATTTTTTCCCTTCGCTTCTTTTGAAAAAATTAAGACTCGACTGACATGTTCTATTTGTGTAACTTTTCTATTTGCGCAAAATCCCAGTTTTCCAAGTTCTTCGATTTCTTGTGTGTTTGTGTGCGTTTAGGTTGCTTGTCATGTGCGCTCAGGATCCTAACGCTGCCCGCTTTTGACAAGCGAGTACACTTTTTCATATGGAAAGCGGCGTTACGAGCAAAGCAGGGCACTTTGCCTGCAGCGTCGCGTGATATTTGCCGAATTCCGTCGTTTAGAAGTCAAATCGTCATTTGTTTTCTCATAATTAGGGATAAATTAGATTTTTCCGCTTTAGTACGTTCACGGCGAACCAACACGACGCGGCGCCGACTTAAAGCGAGGATGACAACGCAACGCCACGCCACCGGCGTGACGTCGCCAGACGCTACGAAAGTTTACCCGCGTCCGCGACGCAAACACGGTGACTTTGCGACGGTCCGACACCACCGCTGTAGATAGGCCTATATAAGTTAGCGCGCATAAGTTGGCGGTGCGATCATACCAAAGACTAATGCACCGGATCCCATCGAACTCCGCAGCTTAAGCGTGCTTGGCGAGAGTAGTACTAGGATGGGTGACCTCTGGGAAGTCCTCGTGTTGCACCTCTTTTTCCTTTTTATTTTTATTCTTTTAGTGTAGAAAGCGTTAAACTCTCACGGCTGCGTTACATCTTATTTTGTTAAGTATTTTGTGTCTTTTTCATAGTGTGTGTACCACCGCCGCATTTGAGTCTCGCCATGCAAATGCCTATATACTATTAGCGCCAAGATAACTTGACAAAGCGATCATACCAAAGACTAATGCACCGGATCCCATCAGAACTCCGCAGTTAAGCGTGCTTGGGCGAGAGTAGTACTAGGATGGGTGACCTCCTGGAAGTCCTCGTGTTGCACCTCTTTTTCCATTTTTTCCCTTCGCTTCTTTTGAAAAAATTAAGACTCTAGCGTGTTCTATTTGTGTAACTTTTCTATTTTTCGTAGCGCGCGTAAAATCCCAGTTTTCCAAGTTCTTCGATTTCTTGTGTGTCCGTGTGCGTTTAGGTTGCTTGTCATGTGCGCTTAGGATCCCAACGCTACCCGTTTTTGACAAGCGAGTACACTTTTTCATATGGAAACGGCGTTCTGAGCAAAACGCAGGGCACTTTGCCCTGCGCGTCGCGTGATATTTGCCGAATTCCGTCGTTTAGGGGGTCAAATCGTCATTTGTTTTCTCATAATTAGGGATAAATTAGATTTTTCCGCTTTAGTACGTTCGCGGCGCGAACCAACACGACGTGCGCCGACTCGGAAAGCGAGGATGACAACGCAACGCTCACGTCACCGGCGTGACGTCGCTGTACGCGCGGAAAGTTTATCCGCGTCCGCGACGCAAACACGGTGACTTTGCGACGGTCCGACACCACCGCTGTAGATAGGCCTATATACTGTTAGCGCGCATAAGTTGGCAGGTGCGATCATACCAGCACTAATGCACCGGATCCCATCAGAACTCCGCAGTTAAGCGTGCTTGGGCGAGAGTAGTACTAGGATGGGTGACCTCCTGGGAAGTCCTCGTGTTGCACCTCTTTTTTCCTTTTTTATTTTTATTCTTTTCGTGTAGAAGGCGTTAAACTCTCACGGCTGCGTTCTATGCGCTGTTAAGTATTTTGTGTCTTTTTCATAGTGTGTGTACCACCGCCGCATTTGAGTCTCGGCCGCGGCAAATGCCTATATACTATTAGCGCGCATAACTTGACAGGTGCGATCATACCAGCACTAATGCACCGGATCCCATCAGAACTCCGCAGCTAAGCGTGCTTGGGCGAGAGTAGTACTAGGATGGGTGACCTCCTGGGAAGTCCTCGTGTTGCACCTCTTTTTCCATTTTTTCCCTTCGTTTCTTTTGCAAAAAATTAAGACTCGGCTGACGTGTTCTATTTGTGTAACTTTTCTATTTTTCGTAGCGTGCGCGTAAAATCCCAGTTTTCCAAGTTCTTCGATTTCTTGTGTGTCCGTGTGCGTTTAGGTTGCTTGTCATGTGCGCTTAGGATCCCAACGCTACCCGTTTTTGACAAGCGAGTACACTTTTTCATATGGAAACGGCGTTCTGAGCAAAACGCAGGGCACTTTGCCCTGCGCGTCGCGTGATATTTGCCGAATTCCGTCGTTTAGGGGGTCAAATCGTCATTTGTTTTCTCATAATTAGGGATAAATTAGATTTTTCCGCTTTAGTACGTTCGCGGCGCGAACCAACACGACGTGCGCCGACTCGGAAAGCGAGGATGACAACGCAACGCTCACGTCACCGGCGTGACGTCGCTGTACGCGCGGAAAGTTTATCCGCGTCCGCGACGCAAACACGGTGACTTTGCGACGGTCCGACACCACCGCTGTAGATAGGCCTATATACTGTTAGCGCGCATAAGTTGGCAGGTGCGATCATACCAGCACTAATGCACCGGATCCCATCAGAACTCCGCAGTTAAGCGTGCTTGGGCGAGAGTAGTACTAGGATGGGTGACCTCCTGGGAAGTCCTCGTGTTGCACCTCTTTTTTCCTTTTTTATTTTTATTCTTTTCGTGTAGAAGGCGTTAAACTCTCACGGCTGCGTTCTATGCGCTGTTAAGTATTTTGTGTCTTTTTCATAGTGTGTGTACCACCGCCGCATTTGAGTCTCGGCCGCGGGAAATGCCTATATACTATTAGCGCGCATAACTTGACAGGTGCGATCATACCAGCACTAATGCACCGGATCCCATCAGAACTCCGCAGTTAAGCGTGCTTGGGCGAGAGTAGTACTAGGATGGGTGACCTCCTGGGAAGTCCTCGTGTTGCACCTCTTTTTCCATTTTTTTCCCTTCGTTTCTTTTGAAAAAAATTAAGACTCGGCTGACGTGTTCTATTTGTGTAACTTTTCTATTTTTCGTAGCGTGCGCGTAAAATCCCAGTTTTCCAAGTTCTTCGATTTCTTGTGTGTCCGTGTGCGTTTAGGTTGCTTGTCATGTGCGCTTAGGATCCCAACGCTACCCGTTTTTGACAAGCGAGTACACTTTTTCATATGGAAACGGCGTTCTGAGCAAAACGCAGGGCACTTTGCCCTGCGCGTCGCGTGATATTTGCCGAATTCCGTCGTTTAGGGGGTCAAATCGTCATTTGTTTTCTCATAATTAGGGATAAATTAGATTTTTCCGCTTTAGTACGTTCGCGGCGCGAACCAACACGACGTGCGCCGACTCGGAAAGCGAGGATGACAACGCAACGCTCACGTCACCGGCGTGACGTCGCTGTACGCGCGGAAAGTTTATCCGCGTCCGCGACGCAAACACGGTGACTTTGCGACGGTCCGACACCACCGCTGTAGATAGGCCTATATACTGTTAGCGCGCATAAGTTGGCAGGTGCGATCATACCAGCACTAATGCACCGGATCCCATCAGAACTCCGCAGTTAAGCGTGCTTGGGCGAGAGTAGTACTAGGATGGGTGACCTCCTGGGAAGTCCTCGTGTTGCACCTCTTTTTTCCTTTTTTATTTTTATTCTTTTCGTGTAGAAGGCGTTAAACTCTCACGGCTGCGTTCTATGCGCTGTTAAGTATTTTGTGTCTTTTTCATAGTGTGTGTACCACCGCCGCATTTGAGTCTCGGCCGCGGCAAATGCCTATATACTATTAGCGCGCATAACTAGCGAGTGCGATCATACCAAAGACTAATGCACCGGATCCCATCAGAACTCCGCAGTTAAGCGTACTTGGGCGAGAGTAGGACTAGGATGGGTGACCTCCTGGGAAGTCCTCGGGTTGCATCTCTTTTTCCATTTTTTTCTCTTTGGTTTTTTTGGAAAAAAATTAAGACTCGGCTGACGTGTTCTATTTGTGTAACTTTTCTATTTTTCGTAGCGTGCGCGTAAAATCCCAGTTTTCCAAGTTCTTCGATTTCTTGTGTGTCCGTGTGCGTTTAGGTTGCTTGTCATGTGCGCTTAGGATCCCAACGCTACCCGTTTTTGACAAGCGAGTACACTTTTTCATATGGAAACGGCGTTCTGAGCAAAACGCAGGGCACTTTGCCCTGCGCGTCGCGTGATATTTGCCGAATTCCGTCGTTTAGGGGGTCAAATCGTCATTTGTTTTCTCATAATTAGGGATAAATTAGATTTTTCCGCTTTAGTACGTTCGCGGCGCGAACCAACACGACGTGCGCCGACTCGGAAAGCGAGGATGACAACGCAACGCTCACGTCACCGGCGTGACGTCGCTGTACGCGCGGAAAGTTTATCCGCGTCCGCGACGCAAACACGGTGACTTTGCGACGGTCCGACACCACCGCTGTAGATAGGCCTATATACTGTTAGCGCGCATAAGTTGGCAGGTGCGATCATACCAGCACTAATGCACCGGATCCCATCAGAACTCCGCAGTTAAGCGTGCTTGGGCGAGAGTAGTACTAGGATGGGTGACCTCCTGGGAAGTCCTCGTGTTGCACCTCTTTTTTCCTTTTTTATTTTTATTCTTTTCGTGTAGAAGGCGTTAAACTCTCACGGCATTTGCGTTATCTTGTTGTTAAATCTTTTGTGTCTTTTTCATAGTGTGTGCACCACCACCGCATTTGAGTCTCGGCCGCGGCAAATGCCTATATACTATTAGCGCGCATAACTTGACAGGTGCGATCATACCAGCACTAATGCACCGGATCCCATCAGAACTCCGCAGTTAAGCGTGCTTGGGCGAGAGTAGTACTAGGATGGGTGACCTCCTGGGAAGTCCTCGTGTTGCACCTCTTTTTCCATTTTTTTCCCTTCGTTTCTTTTGAAAAAAATTAAGACTCGGCTGACGTGTTCTATTTGTGTAACTTTTCTATTTTTCGTAGCGTGCGCGTAAAATCCCAGTTTTCCAAGTTCTTCGATTTCTTGTGTGTCCGTGTGCGTTTAGGTTGCTTGTCATGTGCGCTTAGGATCCCAACGCTACCCGTTTTTGACAAGCGAGTACACTTTTTCATATGGAAACGGCGTTCTGAGCAAAACGCAGGGCACTTTTCCCTGCGCGTCGCGTGATATTTGCCGAATTCCGTCGTTTAGGGGGTCAAATCGTCATTTGTTTTCTCATAATTAGGGATAAATTAGATTTTTCCGCTTTAGTACGTTCGCGGCGCGAACCAACACGACGTGCGCCGACTCGGAAAGCGAGGATGACAACGCAACGCTCACGTCACCGGCGTGACGTCGCTGTACGCGCGGAAAGTTTATCCGCGTCCGCGACGCAAACACGGTGACTTTGCGACGGTCCGACACCACCGCTGTAGATAGGCCTATATACTGTTAGCGCGCATAAGTTGGCAGGTGCGATCATACCAAAGACTAATGCACCGGATCCCATCGAACTCCGCAGCTTAAGCGTGCTTGGGCGAGTAGTACTAGGATGGGTGACCTCTGGGAAGTCCTCGTGTTGCACCTCTTTTTCCTTTTTATTTTTATTCTTTTAGTGTAGAAGGCGTTAAACTCTCACGGCTGCGTTACATCTTGTTAAGTATTTTGTGTCTTTTTCATAGTGTGTACCACCGCCGCATTTGAGTCTCGGCGGCAAATGCCTATATACTATTAGCGCGCATAACTTGACAAAGTGCGATCATACCAAAGACTAATGCACCGGATCCCATCGTAACTCCGCAGCTTAAGCGTGCTTGGGCGAGTAGTACTAGGATGGGTGACCTCCTGGGAAGTCCTCGTGTTGCACCTCTTTTTCCATTTTTTCCTTCGTTTCTTTTGAAAAAATTAAGACTTACCGACGTGTTCTATTTGTGTAACTTTTCTATTTTTCGTAGCGCGCGTAAAATCCCGATTTTCCAAGTTCTTCGATTTCTTGTGTGTGTCCGTGCGTTTAGGTTGCTTGTCATGTGCGCTTAGGATCCCAACGCTACCCGTTTTTGACAAGCGAGTACACTTTTTCATATGGAAACGGCGTTCTGAGCAAAACGCAGGGCACTTTGCCCTGCGCGTCGCGTGATATTTGCCGAATTCCGTCGTTTAGGGGGTCAAATCGTCATTTGTTTTCTCATAATTAGGGATAAATTAGATTTTTCCGCTTTAGTACGTTCGCGGCGCGAACCAACACGACGTGCGCCGACTCGGAAAGCGAGGATGACAACGCAACGCTCACGTCACCGGCGTGACGTCGCTGTACGCGCGGAAAGTTTATCCGCGTCCGCGACGCAAACACGGTGACTTTGCGACGGTCCGACACCACCGCTGTAGATAGGCCTATATACTGTTAGCGCGCATAAGTTGGCAGGTGCGATCATACCAGCACTAATGCACCGGATCCCATCAGACCTCCGCAGTCAAGCGTGCTTGGGCGAGAGTAGTACTAGGATGGGTGACCTCCTGGGAAGTCCTCGTGTTGCACCTCTTTTTTCCTTTTTTATTTTTATTCTTTTCGTGTAGAAGGCGTTAAACTCTCACGGCTGCGTTCTATGCGCTGTTAAGTATTTTGTGTCTTTTTCATAGTGTGTGTACCACCGCCGCATTTGAGTCTCGGCCGCGGCAAATGCCTATATACTATTAGCGCGCATAACTTGACAGGTGCGATCATACCAGCACTAATGCACCGGATCCCATCAGAACTCCGCAGTTAAGCGTGCTTGGGCGAGAGTAGTACTAGGATGGGTGACCTCCTGGGAAGTCCTCGTGTTGCACCTCTTTTTCCATTTTTTTTCCCTTTGTTTCTTTTGAAATAAATTATGACTGGGGTTTCGTGTTCTATGTGTGTAACTTTTCGATTTTTCGTAGCGTGCGCGTAAAATCCCGATTTCCAAGTTCTTCGATTTCTTGTGTGTCGTGTGCGTTTAGGTTGCTTGTCATGTGCGCTTAGGATCCCAACGCTACCCGTTTTTGACAAGCGAGTACACTTTTTCATATGGAAACGGCGTTCTGAGCAAAACGCAGGGCACTTTGCCCTGCGCGTCGCGTGATATTTGCCGAATTCCGTCGTTTAGGGGGTCAAATCGTCATTTGTTTTCTCATAATTAGGGATAAATTAGATTTTTCCGCTTTAGTACGTTCGCGGCGCGAACCAACACGACGTGCGCCGACTCGGAAAGCGAGGATGACAACGCAACGCTCACGTCACCGGCGTGGCGTCGCTGTACGCGCGGAAAGTTTATCCGCGTCCGCGACGCAAACACGGTGACTTTGCGACGGTCCGACACCACCCGTAGATACGCCTATATCTCGTTAGCGCGCATAAGTTGGCAGGTGCGATCATACCAGCACTAATGCACCGGATCCCATCAGAACTCCGTAGTTAAGCGTGCTTGGGCGAGAGTAGTACTAGGATGGGTGACCTCCTGGGAAGTCCTCGTGTTGCACCTCTTTTTCCTTTTTATTTTTATTCTTTTAGTGTAGAAGGCGTTAAACTCTCACGGCTGCGTTCTATCTTATTTGTTAAGTATTTTGTGTCTTTTTCATAGTGTGTGTACCACCGCCGCATTTGAGTCTCGGCCGCGGCAAATGCCTATATACTATTAGCGCGCATAACTTGACAGGTGCGATCATACCAGCACTAATGCACCGGATCCCATCAGAACTCCGCAGTTAAGCGTGCTTGGGCGAGAGTAGTACTAGGATGGGTGACCTCCTGGGAAGTCCTCGTGTTGCACCTCTTTTTCCATTTTTTCCCTTCGTTTCTTTTGAAAAAAATTAAGACTCATACCGACGTGTTCTATTTGTGTATCTTTTCTATTTTTCGTAGCGTGCGCGTAAAATCCCAGTTTTCCAAGTTCTTCGATTTCTTGTGTGTCCGTGTGCGTTTAGGTTGCTTGTCATGTGCGCTTAGGATCCCAACGCTACCCGTTTTTGACAAGCGAGTACACTTTTTCATATGGAACCGACGTTCTGAGCAAAACGCAGGGCACTTTGCCTGCGGCGTCGCGTGATATTTGCCGAATTCCGTCGTATAGGGGGTCAAATCGTCATTTGTTTTCTCATAATTAGGGATAAATTAGATTTTTCCGCTTTAGTACGTTCGTTGCGCGAACCAACACGACATGCGCCGACTCGGAAAGCGAGGATGACAACGCAACGCTCACGTCACCGGCGTGGCGTCAGATCTGTGGAAAGTTTATCCGCGTCGCGACGCAAACACGGTGACTTTGCGACGGTCCGACACCACCCGTAGATAGGCCTATATCTTTGTTAGCGGCGCATAAGTTGGCGGTGCGATCATACGCACTAATGCACCGGATCCCATCGAACTCCGCAGCTTAAGCGTGCTTGGCGAGAGTAGTACTAGGATGGGTGACCTCCTGGAAGTCCTCGTGTTGCACCTCTTTTTCCTTTTTATTTTTATTCTTTTAGTGTAGAAGGCGTTAAACTCTCACGTGCGTTCTATCTATTTGTTAAATATTTTGTGTCTTTTTCATAGTGTGTGCACCACCACCGCATTTGAGTCTCGGCCGCGGCAAATGCCTATATACTATTAGCGCGCATAACTTGACAGGTGCAATCATACCAGCACTAATGCACCGGATCCCATCAGAACTCCGCAGTTAAGCGCGCTTGGGCGAGAGTGGTACTAGGATGGGTGACCTCCTGGGAAGTCCTCGTGTTGCACCTCTTTTTCCATTTTTTTTCCCTTCGTTTCTTTTGAAAAAAATTAAGACTCGACTGTCATGTTCTATTTGTGTAACTTTTCTATTTTTCGTAGCGTGTGCGTAAAATCCAAGTTTTCCAAGTTCTTCGATTTCTTGTGTGTTTGTGTGTGTTTAGGTTGCTTGTCATGTGCGCTTAGGATCCTAACGCTGCCCGGTTTTGACAAGCGAGTACACTTTTTCATATAGAAACGGCGTTCTGAGCAAAACACAGGGCATCATCGCGTGATATTTGCCGAATTCCATCGTTTAGGGGGTCAAATCGTCATTTGCTTTCTCATAATTAGGGATAAATTAGATTTTTCCGCTTTGAAATGCGTTCGCGGCGAACCAACACGACGTCTTGCCGACTTCGGAAGCGAGGATGACAACGCCATAGCGCTCACGTCACCGGCGTGGCGTCATTTGTCTGGCGGAAAGTTTATCGCGTCGCGGCGCAAACCACGGTGACTTTGCGGCGGTCAGAGCACCACCGCCGTAGATAGGCCTATATCTGTTAGCGGCGCATAAGTTGGCGGTGCGATCATACCAGCACTAATGCACCGGATCCCATCGAACTCATGATTAAGCGTGCTTGGGCGAGAGTAGTACTAGGATGGGTGACCTCCTGGGAAGTCCTCGTGTTGCACCTCTTTTTTCCTTTTTTATTTTTATTATTTTCGTGTAGAAGGCGTTAAACTCTCACAGCTGCGTTCTATGCGCTGTTAAATATTTTGTGTCTTTTTCATAGTGTGTGTACCACCACCGCATTTGAGTCTCGGCCGCGACAAATGCCTATATACTATTAGCGCGCATAACTTGACAGGTGCGATCATACCAACACTAATGCACCGGATCCCATCAGAACTCCGCAGTTAAGCGTGCTTGGGCGAGAGTAGTACTAGGATGGGTGACCTCCTGGGAAGTCCTCGTGTTGCACCTCTTTTTCCATTTTTTTCCCTTCGTTTCTTTTGAAAAAAATTAAGACTCGACTGACATGTTCTATTTGTGTAACTTTTCTATTTTTTGTAGCGTGTGCGTAAAATCCCAGTTTTCCAAGTTCTTCGATTTCTTGTGTGTTTGTGTGCGTTTAGGTTGCTTGTCATGTGCGCTTAGGATCCTAACGCTGCCCGTTTTTGACAAGCGAGTACACCTTTTCATATAGAAACGGCGTTCTGAGCAAAACGCAGGGCAAGATGCCCTGCGCGTCGCGTGATATTTGCCGAATTCCATCGTTTAGGGGGTCAAATCGTCATTTGCTTTCTCATAATTAGGGATAAATTAGATTTTTCCGTTTTAGTACGTTCACGGCGCGAACCAACACGACGTCTTGCCGACTTCGGAAGCGAGGATGACAGCATAGCGCTCACGTCCGCGGCGTGGCGTCGGCTATCTGTGGAAAGTTTATCGGCGTCGCGGCGCAAACCACGGTGACTTTGCGACGGTCAGACACCACCATTGTAGATAGGCCTATATCTTTGTTAGCGCGCATAAGGTGGCAGGTGCGATCATACGAGCACTAATGTACCGGATCCCATCGAACTCCATGATTAGCGTGCTTGGCGAGTAGTACTAGGATGGGTGACCTCTTGGGAAGTCCTCGTGTTGCACCTCTTTTTTCCTTTTTTATTTTTATTCTTTTCGTGTAGAAGGCGTTAAACTCTCACGGCTGCGTTCTATGCGCTGTTAAGTATTTTGTGTCTTTTTCATAGTGTGTGTACCACCGCCGCATTTGAGTCTCGGCCGCGGCAAATGCCTATATACTATTAGCGCATAACTTGACAGGTGCGATCATACCAGCACTAATGCACCGGATCCCATCAGAACTCCGCAGTTAAGCGTGCTTGGGCGAGAGTAGTACTAGGATGGGTGACCTCCTGGGAAGTCCTCGTGTTGCACCTCTTTTTCCATTTTTTTCCCTTCGTTTCTTTTGAAAAAAATTAAGACTCGGCTGACGTGTTCTATTTGTGTAACTTTTCTATTTTTCGTAGCGTGCGCGTAAAATCCCAGTTTTCCAAGTTCTTCGATTTCTTGTGTGTCCGTGTGCGTTTAGGTTGCTTGTCATGTGCGCTTAGGATCCCAACGCTACCCGTTTTTGACAAGCGAGTACACTTTTTCATATGGAAACGGCGTTCTGAGCAAAACGCAGGGCACTTTGCCCTGCGCGTCGCGTGATATTTGCCGAATTCCGTCGTTTAGGGGGTCAAATCGTCATTTGTTTTCTCATAATTAGGGATAAATTAGATTTTTCCGCTTTAGTACGTTTGCGGCGCGAACCAACACGACGTGCGCCGACTCGGAAAGCGAGGATGACAACGCAACGCTCACGTCACCGGCGTGGCGTCGCCGGACGCTGTGAAAGTTTATCCGCGTCGCGACGCAAACCACGGTGACTTTGCGACGGTCCGACACCACCCGTAGATAGGCCTATATCTTGTTAGCGCGCATAAGTTGGCGGTGCGATCATACCAAAGACTAATGCACCGGATCCCATCGAACTCCGCAGATTAAGCGTGCTTGGCGAGAGTAGTACTAGGATGGGTGACCTCTGGGAAGTCCTCGTGTTGCACCTCTTTTTTCCTTTTTTATTTTTATTCTTTTCGTGTAGAAGGCGTTGAACTCTCACGGCTGCGTTCTATCTTGTTGTTAAGTATTTTGTGTCTTTTTCATAGTGTGTGTACCACCGCGCATTTGAGTCTCGGCCATGCAAATGCCTATATACTATTAGCGCGCATAACTTGACAGGTGCGATCATACCAGCACTAATGCACCGGATCCCATCAGAACTCCGCAATTAAGCGTGCTTGGGCGAGAGTAGTACTAGGATGGGTGACCTCCTGGGAAGTCCTCGTGTTGCACCTCTTTTTCCATTTTTTTCCCTTCGTTTCTTTTGAAAAAAATTAAGACTCGACTGACGTGTTCTATTTGTGTAACTTTTCTATTTTTAAGTAGCGTCGCGTAAAATCCCGATTTTCAAGTTCTTCGATTTCTTGTGTGTCCGTAATGCGTTTAGGTTGCTTGTCATGTGCGCTTAGGATCCCAACGCTACCCGCTTTTGACAAGCGAGTACACTTTTTCATATGGAAAGCGGCGTTACGAGCAAAGCGCAGGCACTTTGCCTGCGGCGTCGCGTGATATTTGCCGAATTCCGTCGTTTAGGGTCAAATCGTCATTTGTTTTCTCATAATTAGGGATAAATTAGATTTTTCCGCTTTGAAATGCGTTCGCGGCGAACCAACACGACGTCTTGCCGACTTCGGAAGCGAGGATGACAACGCAACGCTCACGTCACGGCGTGGCGTCATTGTCAGCGGAAAGTTTATCGCGTCATGCGGCGCAAACCACGGTGACTTTGCGGCGGTCAGAGCACCACCATTGTAGATAGGCCTATATCTTTGTTAGCGCGCATAAGTTGGCGGTGCGATCATACCGACACTAATGCCGGATCCCATCGAACTCCATGATTAAGCGTGCTTGGCGAGTAGTACTAGGATGGGTGACCTCTGGGAAGTCCTCGTGTTGCACCTCTTTTTCCTTTTTATTTTTATTCTTTTAGTGTAGAAAGGCGTTAAACTCTCACGGCTGCGTTCTATCTTGTTAAGTATTTTGTGTCTTTTTCATAGTGTGTGCACCACCACCGCATTTGAGTCTCGGCAGCGGCAAATGCCTATATACTATTAGCGCCCATAACTTGGCAAGTGCGATCATACCGGACTAATGCACCGGATCCCATCGAACTCCGCAGCTAAGCGTGCTTGGCGAGAGTAGTACTAGGATGGGTGACCTCCTGGAAGTCCTCGTGTTGCTCCTCTTTTTCCATTTTTTTGCCTTCGTTTCTTTTAAAAAAATTAAGATCGCACTGTCATGTTCTATTTGTCTAACTTTTCTATTTTTCGTAGCGTGTGCGTAAAATCCCAGTTTTCCAAGTTCTTCGATTTATTGTGTGTCCGTAGGCGTTTAGGTTGCTTGTCATGTGCGCTTAGGATCCCAACGCTACCCGCTTTTGACAAGCGAGTACACTTTTTCATATGGAAAGCGGCGTTACGAGCAAAGCGCAGGCACTTTGCCTGTGGCGTCGCGTGATATTTGCCGAATTCCGTCGTTTAGGGTCAAATCGTCATTTGTTTTCTCATAATTAGGGATAAATTAGATTTTTCCGCTTTGAAATGCGTTCGCGGCGCGAACCAACACGACGTCTTGCCGACTTCGGAAGCGAGGATGACAACGCCAGCGCTCACGTCACGGCGTGGCGTCATTGTGCTGTGGAAAGTTTATCCGGCGTCGCGACGCAAACCACGGTGACTTTGCGACGGTCCGACACCACCCGTAGATAGGCCTATATCTTTGTTAGCGCGCATAAGTTGGCGGTGCGATCATACCGGCACTAATGCACCGGATCCCATCGAACTCGCATGATTAAGCGTGCTTGGCGAGAGTAGTACTAGGATGGGTGACCTCTGGGAAGTCCTCGTGTTGCACCTCTTTTTCCTTTTTATTTTTATTCTTTTTAGTGTAGAAGGCGTTAAACTCTCACGGCTGCGTTCTATCTTGTTAAGTATTTTGTGTCTTTTTCATAGTGTGTGTACCACCGCCATTTGAGTCTCGGCCATGGCAAATGCCTATATACTATTAGCGCGCATAACTTGACAGGTGCGATCATACCAGCACTAATGCACCGGATCCCATCAGAACTCCGCAGTTAAGCGTGCTTGGGCGAGAGTAGTACTAGGATGGGTGACCTCCTGGGAAGTCCTCGTGTTGCACCTCTTTTTCCATTTTTTTCCCTTCGTTTCTTTTGAAAAAAATTAAGACTCGGCTGACGTGTTCTATTTGTGTAACTTTTCTATTTTTCGTAGCGTGCGCGTAAAATCCCAGTTTTCCAAGTTCTTCGATTTCTTGTGTGTCCGTGTGCGTTTAGGTTGCTTGTCATGTGCGCTTAGGATCCCAACGCTACCCGTTTTTGACAAGCGAGTACACTTTTTCATATGGAAACGGCGTTCTGAGCAAAACGCAGGGCACTTTGCCCTGCGCGTCGCGTGATATTTGCCGAATTCCGTCGTTTAGGGGGTCAAATCGTCATTTGTTTTCTCATAATTAGGGATAAATTAGATTTTTCCGCTTTGAAATGCGTTCGCGGCGAACCAACACGACGTCTTGCCGACTTCGGAAGCGAGGATGACAACGCAGCGCTCACGTCACCGGCGTGGCGTCAGTCTGTGGAAAGTTTATCGCGTCGCGACGCAAACCACGGTGACTTTGCGACGGTCGACACCACCGTAGATAGGCCTATATCTTTGTTAGCGCCAAGATAAGTTGGCAGGTGCGATCATACCAGCACTAATGCACCGGATCCCATCAGAACTCCGCAGTTAAGCGTGCTTGGTCGAGAGTAGTACTAGGATGGGTGTCCTCCTGGGAAGTCCTCGTGTTGCACCTCTTTTTTCCTTTTTTATTTTTATTATTTTCGTGTAGAAGGCGTTAAACTCTCACAGCTGCGTTCTATGCGCTGTTAAATATTTTGTGTCTTTTTCATAGTGTGTGCACCACCACCGCATTTGAGTCTCGGCCGCGGCAAATGCCTATATACTATTAGCGCGCATAACTTGACAGGTGCGATCATACCAGCACTAATGCACCGGATCCCATCAGAACTCCGCAGTTAAGCGTGCTTGGGCGAGAGTAGTACTAGGATGGGTGACCTCCTGGGAAGTCCTCGTGTTGCACCTCTTTTTCCATTTTTTTCCCTTCGTTTCTTTTGAAAAAAATTAAGACTCGGCTGACGTGTTCTATTTGTGTAACTTTTCTATTTTTCGTAGCGTGCGCGTAAAATCCCAGTTTTCCAAGTTCTTCGATTTCTTGTGTGTCCGTGTGCGTTTAGGTTGCTTGTCATGTGCGCTTAGGATCCCAACGCTACCCGTTTTTGACAAGCGAGTACACTTTTTCATATGGAAACGGCGTTCTGAGCAAAACGCAGGGCACTTTGCCCTGCGCGTCGCGTGATATTTGCCGAATTCCGTCGTTTAGGGGGTCAAATCGTCATTTGTTTTCTCATAATTAGGGATAAATTAGATTTTTCCGCTTTGAAATGCGTTCGCGGCGCGAACCAACCACGACGTCTTGCCGACTTCGGAAGCGAGGATGACAGCATAGCGCTCACGTCACCGGCGTGGCGTCAGTCTGCGGAAAGTTTATCGGCGTCGCGGCGCAAACCACGGTGACTTTGCGACGGTCCGACACCACCCGTAGATAGGCCTATATCTTTGTTAGCGCGCATAAGTTGGCAGGTGCGATCATACCAGCACTAATGCACCGGATCCCATCAGAACTCCGCAGTTAAGCGTGCTTGGGCGAGAGTAGTACTAGGATGGGTGACCTCCTGGGAAGTCCTCGTGTTGCACCTCTTTTTTCCTTTTTTATTTTTATTCTTTTCGTGTAGAAGGCGTTAAACTCTCACGGCTGCGTTCTATGCGCTGTTAAGTATTTTGTGTCTTTTTCATAGTGTGTGTACCACCGCCGCATTTGAGTCTCGGCCGCGGCAAATGCCTATATACTATTAGCGCGCATAACTTGACAGGTGCGATCATACCAGCACTAATGCACCGGATCCCATCAGAACTCCGCAGTTAAGCGTGCTTGGGCGAGAGTAGTACTAGGATGGGTGACCTCCTGGGAAGTCCTCGTGTTGCACCTCTTTTTCCATTTTTTTCCCTTCGTTTCTTTTGAAAAAAATTAAGACTCGGCTGACGTGTTCTATTTGTGTAACTTTTCTATTTTTCGTAGCGTGCGCGTAAAATCCCAGTTTTCCAAGTTCTTCGATTTCTTGTGTGTCCGTGTGCGTTTAGGTTGCTTGTCATGTGCGCTTAGGATCCCAACGCTACCCGTTTTTGACAAGCGAGTACACTTTTTCATATGGAAACGGCGTTCTGAGCAAAACGCAGGGCACTTTGCCCTGCGCGTCGCGTGATATTTGCCGAATTCCGTCGTTTAGGGGGTCAAATCGTCATTTGTTTTCTCATAATTAGGGATAAATTAGATTTTTCCGCTTTAGTATGTTCGCGGCGCGAACCAACACGACGTCTTGCGCCGACTTCGGGCGAGGATGACAACGCAACGCTCACGTCACCGCGTGGCGTCGCCAGACGCTGTAAAGTTTATCCGCGTCCGCGACGCAAACACGGGGACTTTGCGACGGTCCGACACCACCGCTGTAGATAGGCCTATATACTGTTAGCGCGCATAAGTTGGCAGGTGCGATCATACCAGCACTAATGCACCGGATCCCATCAGAACTCCGCAGTTAAGCGTGCTTGGGCGAGAGTAGTACTAGGATGGGTGACCTCTTGGGAAGTCCTCGTGTTGCACCTCTTTTTTCCTTTTTTATTTTTATTCTTTTCGTGTAGAAGGCGTTAAACTCTCACGGCTGCGTTCTATCTTATTTGTTAAGTATTTTGTGTCTTTTTCATAGTGTGTGTACCACCGCCGCATTTGAGTCTCGGCGCGGCAAATGCCTATATACTATTAGCGCGCATAACTTGGCCAGTGCGATCATACGGCACTAATGCAGGATCCCATCGAACTCATGATTAAGCGTGCTTGGCGAGAGTAGTACTAGGATGGGTGACCTCTGGGAAGTCCTCGTGTTGCACCTCTTTTTCCATTTTTTCCCTTCGTTTCTTTTGAAAAAATTAAGACTCGGTGGCGTGTTCTATTTGTGTAACTTTTCTATTTTTAAGTAGCGTGCGCGTAAAATCCCGATTTTCAAGTTCTTGATTTCTTGTGTGTCCGTGTGCGTTTAGGTTGCTTGTCATGTGCGCTTAGGATCCCAACGCTACCCGTTTTTGACAAGCGAGTACACTTTTTCATATGGAAGCGGCGTTACGAGCAAAGCGAGGGCACTTTGCCTGTGGCGTCGCGTGATATTTGCGAATTCCGTCGTTTAGGGGTCAAATCGTCATTTGTTTTCTCATAATTAGGGATAAATTAGATTTTTCCGCTTTGAAATGCGTTCGCGGCGCGAACCAACACGACGTCTTGCCGACTTCGGAAGCGAGGATGACAACGCAACGCTCACGTCACGGCGTGGCGTCATTTGTCTGCGGAAAGTTTATCGGCGTCGCGACGCAAACACGGTGACTTTGCGACGGTCGAGCACCACCGCATTGTAGATAGGCCTATATCTTTGTTAGCGCGCATAAGTTGGCGGTGCGATCATACCGGCACTAATGCACCGGATCCCATCGAACTCCGCATTAAGCGTGCTTGGCGAGTAGTACTAGGATGGGTGACCTCTGGGAAGTCCTCGTGTTGCACCTCTTTTTCCTTTTTATTTTTATTCTTTTAGTGTAGAAGGCGTTAAACTCTCACGGCTGCGTTCTATCTTATTTGTTAAGTATTTTGTGTCTTTTTCATAGTGTGTGTACCACCACCACATTTGAGTCCCGGCCGCGGCAAATGCCTATATACTATTAAGGCGCATAACTTGACAGGTGCGATCATACCAGCACTAATGCACCGGATCCCATCAGAACTCATGATTAAGCATGCTTGGGCGAGAGTAGTACTAGGATGGGTGACCTCCTGGGAAGTCCTCGTGTTGCACCTCTTTTTCCATTTTTTCCCTTCGTTTCTTTTGAAAAAAATTAAGACTCGGCTGACGTGTTCTATTTGTGTAACTTTTCTATTTTTCGTAGCGTGCGCGTAAAATCCCAGTTTTCCAAGTTCTTCGATTTCTTGTGTGTCCGTGTGCGTTTAGGTTGCTTGTCATGTGCGCTTAGGATCCCAACGCTACCCGTTTTTGACAAGCGAGTACACTTTTTCATATGGAAACGGCGTTCTGAGCAAAACGCAGGGCACTTTGCCCTGCGCGTCGCGTGATATTTGCCGAATTCCGTCGTTTAGGGGGTCAAATCGTCATTTGTTTTCTCATAATTAGGGATAAATTAGATTTTCGCTTTGAAATGCGTTAGCGGCGCGAACCAACCTGACGTCTTGTAGGCTTCGGAAGCGAGGATGACAGCATAGCGCTCACGTCACCGGCGTGGCGTCATTATCTGTGTGAAAGTTTATCCGCGTCGCGACGCAAACACGGTGACTTTGCGACGGTCCGACACCACCGCTGTAGATAGGCCTATATCTTTGTTAGCGCGCATAAGTTGGCGGTGCGATCATACCGGCACTAATGCCGGATCCCATCGAACTCATGATTAAGCGTGCTTGGCGAGAGTAGTACTAGGATGGGTGACCTCTGGGAAGTCCTCGTGTTGCACCTCTTTTTCCTTTTTATTTTTATTCTTTTAGTGTAGAAGGCGTTAAACTCTCACGGCTGCGTTCTATCTTATTTGTTAAGTATTTTGTGTCTTTTTCATAGTGTGTGTACCACCGCATTTGAGTCTCGGCGCGGCAAATGCCTATATACTATTAGCGCGCATAACTTGACAGTGCGATCATACCGGCACTAATGCAGGATCCCATCGAACTCATGATTAAGCGTGCTTGGCGAGTAGTACTAGGATGGGTGACCTCTGGGAAGTCCTCGTGTTGCACCTCTTTTTCCATTTTTTCCCTTCGTTTCTTTTGAAAAAATTAAGACTCGGTGGCGTGTTCTATTTGTGTAACTTTTCTATTTTTCGTAGCGTGCGCGTAAAATCCCGATTTTCAAGTTCTTGATTTCTTGTGTGTCCGTGTGCGTTTTGGTTGCTTGTCATGTGCGCTTAGGATCCCAACGCTACCCGTTTTTGACAAGCGAGTACACTTTTTCATATGGAAAGCGGCGTTACGAGCAAAGCGCAGGCACTTTGCCTGCGGCGTCGCGTGATATTTGCGAATTCCGTCGTTTAGGGGTCAAATCGTCATTTGTTTTCTCATAATTAGGGATAAATTAGATTTTTCCGCTTTGAAATGCGTTCGCGGCGCGAACCAACACGACGTCTTGCCGACTTCGGAAGCGAGGATGACAACGCCAACGCTCACGTCACCGGCGTGGCGTCATTTGCTGCGGAAAGTTTATCCGCGTCCGCGACGCAAACACGGTGACTTTGCGACGGTCCGACACCACCGCTGTAGATAGGCCTATATACTGTTAGCGCGCATAAGTTGGCAGGTGCGATCATACCAGCTCTAATGCACCGGATCCCATCAGAACTCCGCAGTTAAGCGTGCTTGGGCGAGAGTAGTACTAGGATGGGTGACCTCCTGGGAAGTCCTCGTGTTGCACCTTTTTTTTCCTTTTTTATTTTTATTCTTTTCGTGTAGAAGGCGTTAAACTCTCACGGCTGCGTTCTATGCGCTGTTAAGTATTTTGTGTCTTTTTCATAGTGTGCGTACCACCGCCGCATTTGAGTCTCGGCCGCGGCAAATGCCTATATACTATTAGCGCGCATAACTTGACAGGTGCGATCATACCAGCACTAATGCACCGGATCCCATCAGAACTCCGCAGTTAAGCGTGCTTGGGCGAGAGTAGTACTAGGATGGGTGACCTCCTGGGAAGTCCTCGTGTTGCACCTCTTTTTTCCTTCAGAATGTAGTTTCTAGCAACCTTCTTCAATGAATACCATGGGGTATTTATAGGAGTCCTTGAGGGTATTACCGTTACAGTAATTTCAACTCCAAATCATTGAGTGAGGTAATTTGAATTGCTGTCCTTTTCTTCCTTTCCAGAGAATATCAGAAAAGTACATATTACCATTTTTGTACTATCTGCTTTTCACAATTGCCTTTTACAAATTTTGTCTTATACTAAAGGTGTCACCTTTGATACCTCGTACAATAAAGTGAGCGCACAAAATCAAATTCGAATTTCGTTCCAAAACAACTGAGGTAAAAGAGCATAAACGTGACCATCACGTGCTTCATTAATAAGACCAGATGCTCGCTCAGAAAGTAGGACGGACGCTCGCAGCAATTGATTAATCCACGTGTCAAAAGATAACACTACCAGACGCTCGCTTTAGACAAGACGCTGGAGTGAACCGGATGAAGACACATATGGAATGTATTCAATTTCTTGGAAGTTCTTCTTCTTGCTTGAGTGAGTTATAAATCACAAGTAATTTTAACACCTGCACACTTCAAGACTTATCAGAAGATAAATTGTTCACTTGCAAATACTTTGTTATCATCAAAATTAATGAGGGTCTAAACTTCTCAATCGTTTAGATTCCAAAAATCTCCCCCTTTTTGATGATGACAAATATCCAAGGTTGATGGACAATTTAGTTTCAAAAAATAATTTCAAGAGTCTCCCCCTGAGTTCAACATACTCAGATATAATTAAATATTTTCAAATACGAGCATTTTCAATTGTCAGAGTAATTGTATGATCCCAAAAATACATACATGTATTAGAGCATATATTCAAATAATCATTGAGATCGGATGCTGAGGTCATTGTACCAATAACAGATAAAATCATAGAGGACCAGATGCTGAGATCTTGTACTAATATAAAAATAGACTTGTACCATTGAGTATCAACCAGTATCAGATCAATAGACAATGAATATCAATGAGTAACAGAGCAATACAAATATGTTATGTATGATGAATAATGCATGTTATGAGATACTTAAGTGCATTCATCAGACGTTCATCAAACCTTACTTTTACTCCCCCTTTTGTCATCAGACAAAAAGAGTGTAAAACACATCATAGTCAAAATGAATAATTTGAGTTGTACCAAAAATTTGACTAAGTAAAGGTTAGATCATTCAATATAGCAAAAGTGAGAATTGTAGCAAGTTAACAAAAATAATACAAAATATTTGAAATAAAAAATGTTTTAAGGGTTTAGTGGAGGAGGAAGAATTTGATTGAGCTGCTCCATGAGGAGGTTCACAGTACTTTCCAGCTGATTCACTTTCTGATTAGTAGCCATGATAGCTACAAATTTAGCTCTTGGCAAGATGACAACTTCATCATTGGTAGCAGGAGGAGCAGGAGCAGCTTATGGAACAACAGTCCTTTGTGACTCCAGCTTCTGATGCTCTGCTAGCACTGCCTGTGACAGACTCAGTTTCCTTTCCTTTCTTTCCTGAGCCTGAAAGAAATCATCATTTGGTAAACTCCATTTGATGAGTCTTCCCAGCTTCTGTTTCTCAAATTCCATATCTCTTTCCTATCTTATCGCAATTTCCTCAGGGTAAACCATACTCAGAAAAATAGTTTTCCTGTGCTTAAACAGATCATCAACAAAACCATCAAACTTAGCTATCGTAGCTGCTCCAAAATTTGCTTTGATAAGATCTCCAAAAGAAGCAACACAAGTGTTGAGACCTTCATTCTCAGCCAGATACAAACTTATAAGATTCTCTTTATCATCTACATTTTCAGAGACAAGTTTGAACTGAAGTAGAATGGCTTTGTCTTTCCAAGACATTGTCATTTTACTCCAGCTGAATCCAAGATCAAAATGTTTGCTGATTGAAGTCTATTATTCTTCCAGTTTAATAACACTTGGGGGCCTTACAACAGAACACATAAACATGTCATCAAAATGGAGAATAGCAAGGTTTGTATCAATTACCCTGCTGATAGAGCCAACTGTAGGAATGGTTTCTTTCTCTGCATTACTACATCCAGAAGAGCCAGTTCTTCTAAAATCACTTTTGAGCTTGTTCATGTAGACTTGTCTAGCTTGGTCTTCAGATAACTTTTTGACCAGAATCTCAGAAAATGCTTTGACATTGTATTTCCTAGGAGCTTCCTCATACTCCTTGATACCAATTGACTTGGGAAGTTTACCAGGAGCAGGTTCATTCCTTTTCTCAGGTATTGACCAAGGGAGCCACCTTTGCCTATCAGGCACCATCTTCGCTGATGCTGAGGCAGGATCTTTGTATTGATGAATTAACTCAAGCCTTTTCATTTCCAGGCAATGAGTCATAAATGCCACTTCTTCGTTTGATATCCACCTTCGACACTCTTCCAGAGTGAGAGGTTCATGCTGTGGCAGATGGTGAGGAAGATCAATAGAGAAGGGAATTATTCCTCTATTTGGAGGAGGTCTCAACCTTCCACCAAAGCAGGTATGTAGCTTCTCATTTTCTTTAGAGAGTGGGGAAATCTCCAATCTTGCAACCCCTGAAGTGAATGTCTTCAAGTGCCATAGAGAAGGGTGATCATAGATTGAATGATACACTTCTTCTCTAACAAACCGTGGTTTGTTTATAGATAACACAAATTTTTGGGCACCAAAGAATGAGGTAGGTTTGAGAGTGAGAGAAAGTGGAAGAGGAGAAGTCACTTTGACTTTGTAGGTTTTGGGTTTGTTTGGAGGGATTTTGAAAAGTAGGTTGAAAGGGTGAGAGTGGAGTAAGGATATGTATGTAGTGAGAGATGTGTTTGTAGAGGTAGAGGGTTGTGGTAAAGGGAATGAAAGCGTTTTGGGTTTTGTGGTTTTCTGGGAAGTTTGTGGTTCAGTGGATGAAGGTTGCTAAGTGACACGAGTAATGGCTTGTGTTTTGGATATAGTGGGATACGTGGAGTGTGGTGATGAAATAGAGAGTGGTGGAGCAGGAATAACATCGTCAGAATAAAAGGTAGTAATGGACTCATCAACATTAAAGTCCAATACCTTTGGATTAAGCTTCTCAGAAATCCTAATCAATCTCTTTCTTTTACTTAGAGAGGCAACAATAGGAAGAGGAGGTGGAGGAACTTGCTTCCTAGGGCCAGGTGCTGAAACAGGTTTTTCAGCTTCTGTCTTTCTCTTCTTCTCCATTATTTTTCTGATGGGGTCCTGGTCCTCATCTTCTTCTAGTTCAGTTCTACCTTCTGGTGCAGGAGTCACCTTCTGTTTTTTGCTTCTTGTCTCCCTTGTTGGAGACTCACTGGTTCTTTTCACACCAGACACTGAGCTTTTGGTGGTTTTCTTCACCCCTTCACCAATAGCAGCACCAGTTTCTTCTTCTTGTTTCTCCTGTTTCACTTATTTGATTCTTTCAGTAGTAATAAGATGCATTTGCACCAAACTGTTAACTCCAAAAGTATCAGGGCAAACAATAGCGCCTACACCAAAGTATTTTTCCCTTTCTATTCCTTTTAAAGCTCCAAGCTTTCTTGCAATGCCATCATTAATCATCATTGCAGTAAGAAGAACGCCATAAGGAATGGTCTTGTTGATGTTTTTCTTTTCAGCAGTTCCCTTCCTCGAACTTAAAATAGCATTGACCAGATTGTTGAAGATCAATCTAGGCAAGTTTACCTTCTGTCCTGCTATATAAGTCGTCATAATGAACTTCTGTTCGTAGTACACTATGTCACTAGACCCAGCCTTCAGAAGAACACTTTTGGCTATAATCTTGTGAAGCACCCTGAAGTGACTCTTCAGATGCTTGGCAGTAGGAGTCTCTCCAGATTCTTTTAACTGAGTGTAGTTCTCAAACAGGGCTTCATTTACCTTCTCCATTCCATGGAAGGCATTCTCCCAACCATTATAAAAGCTAATTCCTTCAACTGGACAATCAGTAACTCCAGCAATAGTGTTAACATAAATCACTAGATTAAAACCTTTAACATGGCGTTCGATTAATCCATCTTTGATCAGAGTAACAGTTCCCCAAAATTCCTTAACGGTAGTAACCAAAACTTCGACCGCAGAGTCCCAAAAGAAGTAATTAGTCCACCCCATAGCCTTAAAACCTTCATCGAAGTCGAAACCGTAGAGCTTAAAATTCTCCAAATCAATTCGATTCTCATTTAGGAGTTTTCCTTTCGTCATGGTGTCGTATATAGGATAGTTCTGACCGACCTTAGTAGATACCATGGTAGCAGTTGAGGAGTAGGTGATAGAGGTTTAGGGTTTTAGAGACGTCTCACAAAGAGAGAGAAAGAGAATTTTTTTTTTTGCAGAGAAGGCAGAGTACAGAGTGGTGCGAAAGCGGTGGAGTAGTGAGAAAGTTTTGAAGTGATGGTACAGTTGCTTTTTCAAAAACGTTTCATATTTCATTTGATTAAAACAAAATCAAAAAGAAAATAAAATAAAGATTCCCCTTTTCATTAAATATAGTTACCAAAATAAAGTAAAATCTGAGAAAAGGATTTTATTGAAAACGCAAATAATCATGACTCAGTAGGTGTGATGAGACACTTAAGTCCCACACGCGTGTGACACGTGTGTGCTCGGATGCATGCAAAGAAATCACCGGACGCTGAGTTATGCAATGTGAATGACATATCATATGTGTACACGTGTAAATGCTTACGTCATACCAGATGCTGAATGATACGTTTCACAAGACGCTGAGATTAATCATTCTTTTATAAGATGAAAATTTAAATTTCTTCTTATAAAATTGAATATATCTTCAGCAAGGGGTTTTGTGAGAATGTCAGCCCATTGATGATCAGTGTCTACAAATTTAATTTCAAGAATACCCTTCTGAACATAGTCTCTTATGAAGTGATGTTTAATCTCAATGTGCTTTGCTCTAGAATGCAATATTGGATTTTTAGTAAGACAAATTGCAGATGTATTATCACAAAAGATAGGAATGTTACTCTCTTTTATCAAGTAGTCTTCAAGTTGATACTTCATCTACAGAAGTTATGAACTGCAACATGCTGCTGAGATGTATTCAGTTTCTGCTGTTGAGATGCAATTTTATTTTGTCTTTTGCTTGACAAAGACACAAGATTTGCTCCAAGGAATTGGCAGCCTCCACTTGTGCTCTTTCTTTCGATTCGGTCTCCAGCAAAGTCAGCATCATAGAATCGTACTAACTTGTAATCTTTTTCTTTCTTATAAAGCAAACCAAGATTAGTAGATCCTTGTAAATGTCTAAATATTCTTTTAACAGCACTTAAATGTGATTCTCTAGGATCAGATTGAAATCTAGCACACAGGCAGACACTGAACATAATATCAGGTGTTGAAGCAGTAAGATAAAGTAGAGATCCAATCGTATCTCTGTACATTTTCTGATCTACCTTCTTACCAGTTTCATCTTTGCCAAGAATACGAGTAGGATGCATAGGAGTACACATTGGCTTGCAATCCACCATCTTGAATTTCTTGAGCAATTCCTTGATGTATTTTCTTTGATGTATATAAATACCATCATTGCATTGCTTTATTTGAATCCCAAGGAAGAACTTCAATTCTCCCATCATGCTCATCTCAAGCTCAGTCTACATTATCTTAGAAAATTCTTTGCAAAGATTTTCATTAGTAGCTCCAAAAATGATATCATCAACATAAATTTGAACAAGTATAAAATGCTTTTTTGATGTTTTTCTAAATAGAGTAGTGTCTACTTGACCTCTGGTAAAACCATTTTCCATTAAAAAGGAACTTAGTCTATCATACCAAGCTCTAGGAGCATGCTTAAGACCATACAGAGCCTTTTTAAGCTTAAAGACATGTTCATGAAATTAAATGTCTTCAAATCCAGGAGGTTGTTTCACATAGACTTCCTCAGTTATAAGACCATTTAAGAAAGCACTTTTCACATCCATTTGATAAAGAATTATCTCATGTGTGCAGCAAATGAAAGTAAAATGCAAATAGCTTCTAACCTTGCAACAGGTGCAAAGGTTTCAGTAAAATCTATACCTTCTTCCTATGAGTAGCCTTGACCAACTAATCTTGCTTTGTTTCTCACTAGCTTACCATCTTCTTCAAGCTTATTTCTAAATACCCATTTAGTACCTATAGCTTGTTTATCTTCTGGTAGAGTGACTAACTTCCAAACATCATTTCTTTGGAATTGATTCAACTTTTCTTGCATAGCCAGAATCCAACCTTCATCTTCTAATGCTTGATCAATCGTCTTAGGTTCCTTCTTAGAGAGAAGTGCAAGATCTGCATGCTCCTTGAAAGAGGATCTTGTTCTTACTCGATCTCCAGGTTCTCCTATGATTTGATCTTTAGGATGATTGGTTTTGTATCTCCAACTTTTTCTGGTTTCAGCTATTGCTTAAGTAGAATCCTATGTCTAGTCACCACCGGGCGCTGAATATGCAGCAGGTTCACTGTTTGTTGTACCACCTATATTTAAATCTGAAAATAATTCATCTAGCTCTGACATGGCTGTGTCAGGCTTCTTGTCATCAAACTTGACATGAATGGATTCTTCCACTATCAAAGTTTCTTTATTGTATATTCTAAAAGCTTTAGATCTTTCAGAGTATCCCAAAAAAATACCTTTGTTAGCTTTAGAATCAAACTGTCATACCACAATTTTGTCTGGCTCGTATTTATTTTATTTATTTTGTTTAATAATAATAAAAGATTAAAAATAATATTTTCGGTCTTAGAATAAAGAAAGAAGATAGAAAGAAAATTATTATAAAGGAAGAAGGGTTGCAGATAATAAAATTGGGCGTGCCACTAGCAAACTGCTAGTGGACAAAAAACCATACCGAGGCCCATTCCAGCAGCGCATGTCATCCCCTTTTATGTTTTTACCAAGTGCACCCCCCTCATTTTGTTCCTGCGCCCCCTCCGTAGCTCATTCATGGGCATCACTACCTGCATCCCACATTCTTTCCTACGCACACCCCTGCCCAGCGCTTTAGCCCAACACATCTGGATCCAAGCCCAATCTTTCCTAACCTATTTTAACCCTAATTTCAACCAAACCCTCATCCTTGCTCCCTTATCTGATTCACGCCATTCCACCCTCCATCTCCTCCCTCATTTTCAGCCTCCCTCTCCCTTTTCATTCTCGCCTCACTCTCTCTCTCAACCTCATCTCTTCATTTTCTTCTCAATACAACCAAACCCTAACCAAAACCTCACTCTAATTTCTTCATCCTCTACCACTAAAACTCTAGCCACGGCACCTCCGTCCCTTCAATCCACTCCTTCCTTTTCTTTTATACCAAATCTGAATTAAATCACATCCATTCCACATGATTCGGTCGAGATCTTCAAGATTTTTGTGCAAGAAAAGGAGAAGATCATGCAGATCCGGTTTCAAATCAACAAAAGGGGATTCTCTTTCCTTTCCTAATTTCATTTAAAGATTCTGTTTTTATTTGGTTTGTGAATTTGACTCATATCTTTTATTTTTACAGAGAACAAAGGATTGAAGGCTATAAAAGATGAATCCGGAGCAGCGAACTGGGGGGCGAGTGGAACCCAAAGAGGCCGAACCCTGGAAAGGAAACAAGAGCGATTAGAACCAAAAGAAGGATTTAAGACTAAAGAGAAAAGAGAGAGGACGCGGACTAAAAGAAAGAGAGCACCAAAATATACAGATTAGATCTTTAGGGTTTTTCTTCTTCTTTTGTAAATTTTTATCTTTTATTTTTGGGTGGCCGATTTTGTTTGGGGATTCCTGATCCAGTTGCCACCTTTTTCTCCATCCTTGTATTCGTTCCCATTTCTGTCTATTTTTGTTGATTGGTTGATATTTGGAATTTTGGTTCTTAGTTCTTCATCCTCAATTTTTTGCTATTTGTCTTTTTATTTTATTTTTATTTTGATCTCTTTGGCTCTGTGTTGCACTCGGCCATAATAGGGGGAGGACCTTGGTCCCCTTTTGTCCACCGTGAAACTAGCCACTGCGAACCCTAATCTCAGGGTGAGGATCAGACCCAAAGTTGGCTCATTTATTTTTATGACTTTGAATTATATTATAAAAAATAATAATAAATAATGAGTTTTGTGTTACTCTTTTAAGAAAATAAATAGTGAAAATGGCAATAAATCATAAGCTTGCTAAATTATTTAGTTCTGGGCCCCTTTTCTTGAATTAAATCTTCATATACCGTTTGGGCCAAAGCCCAATTTCCTTCACCCAAATCTTCAAAACTGGTCTGGATTTCTATTATTTTCTTCTTTCTCTGATTTCTTTTATACGTTTATAGAAATAAATCATTTAAAGGCAAACAAGCTCTTTCAAACAATTAAAGGGTACCATTTTTTTAAATGGGCGTTGTAGGGGTGTTAATAACTTCCCTATGCGTAATTAACTCCCGAACTCATCTTTGGTTTAAAAGACCTTTATTATTTTGTGTAATTACGTGAAAAGGTTTTCCCTACGTTTTTCTTAATAAACATAGGTGGTGGCTCCATTGAATTTTTATGGTGGTTGTCACAATTGGCGACTCCACTGGGGACTTATTTTGAGAGTTAGGCCCTATGATTGTTTATATGATTTGTTTGCCTTATTAAATGATTTATTCCCTTTTTGTTTTTAATCCTATTTGTTCATTTGTGTGTATGCTTGTATATTTGAACCCTAGGATAGAAGATATGTTTAAAAAAAAATTATTATTTTTCTCTTTCATTTATTTCCTCTAAATATTTTACTCATATGTTGTATATTTGAACCCTAGGGTAGAAGACATTTGTAAATATTATGTTTTGATTTGTTTTGCAGTAGGTAGTCTTTTAGGCAATTGCTCCTTCTCACACACTTTACCTACACATTTTTCACACATTATGAGTGGAACCCTATACCCGGGTTTGAAAAGCTTTAAGTTAGGAGAGGCTGCGTAGTGAGTGCCTGCTGGACGTATGGCTAGTTGGGTTCTTAGGAATGCCTCACCTAGAGTTTGACTCCATTTGAGATAAAAGCTCGCCTTTAATAGTGACCTATTATTGGGGGAATAATATTAAAAAATGGAACCCTTGGCTCTGGGGACCTTTTTAGTTTAGTACTCTAAAGCCATCCATGGAGAGGTACTTATGTGGACCATAGATCCCTCTTTAGGAATGCCCGACCCATATCACAAAATGAGCATTACTTATCTATCCTATTTGCCATGTGACAAAAGTCGTCGAACTTAAGATTTTGGGAAGTATCTACTTAATTCATAAGGGACACCCTACCCGCCTTTTTCTTCATCCATTTATTTTCCATTTATTTTTTGAAAAAATTGTGAAAGATAATAAATGGTATTTTTTCTAAAAATATCATTTTTTTTTTGCAAAAAAATATAAAATATACTTTCCAAAAAAAAAAATTCTCTGCATCGCATCATTCTTTTTCCATGTTACAAAAATAAAAAATAAAGTTTTCAAAAAAAAAAAAGAACATTTTCATTTTCTCATCGCGTTCATTTCATTTTTGTAAAATACAAAATGTATATATGAAAAATATTCAGAAAAATGGTCATTTCTCCATCATTTTTTTTTGCATAAAAAAATACAAAAAAATGCATTCATACCATGCATAACCATGATGCCCTCATAACATAACTCATGCTAAAAAAAAATGTTCATTTCTCTATCATATTCTTTTTGCATTAAATGTGCATAAAAAAAATACATTCATATCATACATAACCATGTCATCCTCATAACATAACTCATTTTTTTTTCATATAAAAAAATAGTTATAATCAAGCTTTTCCTGCATCTTTATCGGACTCGAGCCTAAACTAGACTTATGGATGTGTTGGAAGAGAATCAACAAGCAATGAGGAAGGAGCTCGACCAAGTCAAGGAGTAAATGGGCCAGATATTGGAGATTTTGCAAAACTTGAATCTACACGATTAGCCCTTGATAAGAACTATTCCAGTGGCCCATCAAAGTCACAACCCGTTGCCGCAAATGCCCAAGAAGATCCACTAGTTAAGGAGACACTCAAAATTATGGAAGAGAGACTGAAAGCAATTGAAGGGGCAAACCACATTGGATTCGAAGCTTCAGACGTATGCTTCGTCCCTGAAGTGGTGATTCCTCTAAGATTCAAGTTTGCCAAGTATGAGGGATCAAATTTTTTTTAAAAAATTCTCATCATGTACTGCCGGAAGATGACCTCCTATTGCAATGATGATAAGCTCCTGATCCACTTCTTCCAAGAAATTATGACCGGGGCTTCCCTACGTTGGTATATGCAGTTAGAGCGGGGCAAGATCGGCCCAAGAGAAGGAAGAAGATACAAATTTTGTTCATCACGGTAAACCACACCGGGGAAGTGGGCCACTCAATTTAAAACTGTTGGACTCTGAAGTATATAGTGAAAGATTTGATCAATCCAAAGTGGTTGCACTTTAAGAAGAAATGGCCTATTTTCATAGGTTTTTATGCTTTGCCCGAATCCCTGAGGCATATCTTGTAAAAGGTCCACTTTGTTCCCATCTTCTCAATTCATCAATGGAAATGCAATTTGTTTTTTTTTTCAACTTACCTTCTTGGTAAATGGTCAATTGATATAGTATGCTGTATTTGGACGGGAGATGGCTCTGCTAGGGTTTCGTACATAACACGCTAGGGTTGCATGACTTCCATGGCTAACATCGTTTGCCCTTGGGGCTTCCTTGCCCCTTCTACAACACCTACTGCTCCCAAACCTGCTGTCACGCAAACCGCAACCAAGAAGTCCTTCGCTCAAGCGGTTAACAATTCCTTTGATATACAACTTAGTCAATTGCCAAAACCATGCATTAAAGGAGATGCCCTAGCAATCAGAATATCTGAAGAGGAGTACCTTGCAGGAGTCGTTGATTGCAAGAGTGTTTTGTATGGCCGATTATTGCTGTCTAAAGGTGATGCACCAATCAAGATGAATGACTTGCAATCTAAGTTATTAAAGATTTGGATGACTTAAGGCTCTTGGTCGTTGGTCTCTCTTGGCAAGGGTTATTATGAGTTCTGTTTCAATAATGTTGAAGACCTAAGGAAGGTTAGATCCAATGGTTCTTGGAACCTAAACCCTGGTGTCATTCGAATTTCAAACTGGACTCCGGATTTTAATCCAAGTTTGATTCGACACACCACTACTCAGTGCTGGGTTCGCATATATGGGTTATCAAGAGAGTATTGGAGACCAAAGATCTTGTTTGAAATAGCAAGTGGGATAGGTATTCCTATTGCTTTGGATGAAGCAACCATGAGGAGGACTTTTGGACATTTTGCAAGAATTCTTGTGGAAGTGGACTTGTCCTCAGAGTTGCATAATTGAATTCTGGTAGAGAGAGCTGGCCATGCCATTTTTGTGGATGTAGAATTTGAAAGACTTCCTCAGTTTTGCACTTCTTGCAAAACTATTGGTCACTCATTTGACAGTTGCAAGAATACTGTCAATCGAGTTATTAAGGCAGCAGGTGGGCCTGTTATCAAGCCTCAGGATACAATCAATCAGGGTCCTAAGCACTCTACAAAGGATGCTAATCAGGTTGTTACAGCCGCCCATTGGATTGCTAATCAAGATAGAGGCAAGGCAGCTGCTAATGCTGAGACACAGAATTCTAATGGAACAGTTCCCGCTCAAGCTGACCACATTGGGACCTCCACTGCAGTCTTAGTTGATAAGATACCTGTTACTCGTGATGCTCTTGCCGGTATTAACAATGCCCCTTTGTTGATTTCTGAAATGCAGATTAATCCCAATCCACTGCTAGGATTTATTGCAAGCCCAATTGGCGATTCGGTAGCAGTTGAAGCTTCACCTGCAGATCAAGTTGCCAAAGAGATTCCTGTCAATGATGAGCTTGATGCTACTCTTGCAGTGCAGGTTAGTAACATTGGTGTGGATGCCTCTTGTTCTGATGCCCTGCAGCATGATACCTCAGTATCTTCTGCTGATGCTATCAGCCAGTACCAATTGCAAATTTTACAAGATGGTCATTTAGTCTCTCCAAGTGCAGCTGCCAATGTAATAGTGCAACCAGATCGGTTGCAAGCATAAGAAGATTATGCTGTGGCACATGATCAATTAGGGACTGCTGACAGAGCTACAGCTGAGGTAGGGGATTCACTTGCTCTTTTGGTGAGTGGTACTCCTGTCACTCCAGCGGCTCAGCCTGCTAACAATAATGTTGAGCATGATTTGAGGATAGTTGGCAAATTGTGGAGCAATATGGCTAGTGATGATGAAGATGTGGATGAGGAAATTGTTCTGGAAACACAAAGCCTTGATAACTCTGCAGCCCAAGGCAGCAAGTATCTAATTGATACTGATCAACATCTTTCCTCTGGCTTCACTGAAGTTTTCTCAAAATCCAAACTAAAGAGAATGAAAAAGCAAGCTAGGAAGGTTGCTAAGCCTGGCAGAATTCATACCCGTAGCAGGGGTGGCCCCCAAAATTTTTGTTAATGAATATCCTATATTGGAATGCTAGAGGGATTGCTAATCCCGATACTAAATTGGTGCTTAAAAGGCATTGCAAGATGAATAAACCTGACTTTGTTTTTCTTTCAGAACCTTGGATAGACATTTCTAAATTCCCAACTAGTTATTGGAAAAGGCTCAACCTGAAAGTGGTGGCGGTTAATGATAGAGGCAGTCTCATTCCTAATCTTTGGTTTGCTTGCTCTCAACATCTCGATCCTCAAATTCTCTCTATTTTCAGGCAGCATATCTGTTGCTCAGTTTATGTGAATTCCAAGCAAATTTTCATTGCTGCGGTTTATGCTTGTCATTCGTATATGCTAAGAAGAGATCTTTGGACAGATTTAACTACTTTGCACCAGAATCACATTGGTCCTTGGTGTTTCATTGGAGATTTCAATGTGGTCATGGGTGCACATGAATATAGAGGTAGTGGTCGGCCTTCTCAGTTGGCTGCTGAGGAGTTTAGAGCTTGGACTGATTTGAATAATTTGACTCACATTATGACTAGAGGCTCCCAATTCACATGGTCTAATGGTAGGAAAGGGAATGCATACACTGAAAAGAGGCTGGATAGAGCAATATGCAATGATTTGTGGATTGAGTTTTGGTCACAAGTTTCTTGTATTACTCTAACTCGGAGCAAGTCAGATCATTTCCCCATTTTTCTGGTTGCAAAGAAAGATGTTACACATGGTAAGTCCTATTTTAAATTCATGAAAATGTGGGATACTCACCCAGATTGTAGGAATATTATTGCTGAGGAGTGGAGGAAAACTTTTGTGGGTTGCCCTATGTATATTCTGAGTCAGAAACTGAAAGCTTTGAAGACTAGACTTAGAGATTGGAACAAAACAATATTTGGTGATGTGCACCACAAGGTTAGTGCAGCGGCTAGTAAAGTTGATCAGATTCAGAACAGAATTGATGCCTGCGGCTATTGTGAGGATTTTATGAGGCAGGAACAGCTTGCCCAAGCTGAGTTACAGCAGGCCCTGCAGATTGAGGAGGAGTTCTGGGCAGAAAAATCTAGAGTTAGCTGGAATCTTCATGGTGATCGCAACACAGCTTATTTCCACAAAATGGCTAGAATCCGACATGTCACTAAACAAATACATACTTTGAGAGATGGTGACCAAATTCTGACTGATGGTAATCAAATTGAGCAGCATGTAATTTCTTTTTATCAGAATCTGTTTGCTTCAGATAATTCTTGCATAGCAAATGATCTTGTTGAGAAAGTTATCCCAAAGATTGTCTCAGTGGAGGACAATATTCTTCTTACCAATGTGCCTAATCTTGAGGAAGTTAAAAGTGCTGTTTTTTCTTTGAATGGAAATAGTGCTCCTGGGCCTGATGGATTTGGTGGATTCTTTTTCCATCAATATTGGGACATTGTTGAATATGATGTTTTCAGGTCAGTGCTACAGTTTTTCAAGACAGGTTGGATCTTGCCTAACTTGAATTCAAATGTTGTTGTTCTTATTCCTAAAGATCCAGGAGCTGATAGGATTGAGCAATTTCGGCCTATAGCCTTGGCTAACTTTCAGTTTAAAATCATTACTAAGGTAATGGCTGACAGATTAGATAAGGTAGCCCCAAAAATTGTCTCTGCTAATCAGAGAGGTTTTATTCAAGGTCGTCAGATATCTGACTGTATTTGTGTTGCTTTTGAGGCTGTCAATATGCTTAATGGAAGAGTTTTTAGAGGTAACGTTGCTCTCAAAATAGACATTAAAAAGGCTTTTGATACCTTGGACTGGTCTTTTCTGCTCTAAGTCCTCCATTGTTTTGGTTTTGATGCTAAATTCTGTAAATGGGTGGAAGCCATTCTCCACTCAGCTAAACTCTCCATTTCAGTTAATGGCAGTTCAGTGGGATACTTCTCTTGCAAGCGAGGTGTGAGACAAGGTGACCCTCTGTCTCCTCTCTTGTTTTGTCTTGCTGAGGAGGTCCTAAGCAGAGGTATTACCAACTTAGTTCAGTCTGGTCAACTTCAGCTGATGATAGGTCCTAGAAGGTTCCCAACTCCTTCGCATGTTTTATATGCTGATGACATCATGATTTTTTGCAGAGGAACTCAGAAAAATATGAAAAATTTAATGGCTTTGTTTAAGGCTTATGGTGATGCTTCAGGTCAGGTAATTAATCCGAATAAGTCCAAATTCGATGCAGGGTCTTTATCTGAGCAAAGGAAAGCTAGTCTTGCTTTCCTTCTTGGTTTCTCAGCTGGGGTCCTTCCCTTTGTTTATTTGGGAGTCCCCTTGTTTAAAGGGAAGCCCAGACGGATTCATCTTCAGTATATTGCGGACAAAATCAAGGCAAAACTCTCTGCTTGGAAGGCTTCCCTTCTATCCATAATGGGTAGAGTTCAGTTGGTTCAGTCGGTCATTCAGAGTATGCTAGTTTACAGCTTCCATGTCTATATATGGCCTGTAGGGCTCATTAAGGAGATAGACAAATGGATCCGTAATTTCATTTGGTCTGGTGACACTAATAATAGGAAGCTAGTCACAGTCTCGTGGAGCAAATTGTGTAGTCCAGTTAAGGAAGGGGGTCTTGGATTGAGATCCTTAAGAACAGTCAATAATGCTTCGATGGTGAAATTGGGTTGGGAGCTTATATCCACAAATAGCCAATGGGCTTGTCTTTTGAGAGCTCGCGTCCTCAAGAATAATGTCCCTAATAATTCTTTTGTCAGCTCTTCAATTTGGGCAGGTATTAAATCAGTTTTCTTTACTGTTTTGGCAAATGTTACTTGGCAGATTGGTGATGGTAGCAAGGTTAATTTCTGGATTGATAGATGGCTGTCACAGCCACTGGTTGACTTGCTTGATATTCCCATACACTTACATTCATCTTTGGTAGCCAAAGTATGTGATTTTTTTAAAAATGGTGTATGGGAAATTCCTCAATCTATCCTCCAACGCAGCTCTTCTTTGGCTGCTGAATTCCGATCGATTTCAATTCCCATAACTGAAGCAGAAGATCACTTAATATGGTCCTCCACTGATTCGGGTTCTTTGTCTCTTAAAGAGTCCTACTTGCTTCAAGTTCTGCCTGGTCAGCCGGCTCTCTGGGCTAAAGTAATTTGGAATCCGGTAATTCCTCCCTCCAAATCCTTTCTAGTTTGGAGAATTATTCAAAATAGGATGCCAACTGATGAAGCTTTATGGAGGCGAGGTTGTCATATAGTATCTATGTGCAGTAAGTGCTGCTGCAGTGAAGAAACCATGTCTCATCTCTTCTTTGACTGCTCCTTTGCTCGAAGTATTTGGTCTTGGCTTTCCTCGATTTTACAGTGCAATATTAGTCCCTCATCCATGCTGGATGTTCTTAGTCTTTGCTTTCGGAGTTGGAGTAAACAAGCCTTGGATGCCATCACAGCAGCCATTGTCAATGCTATTCATGCCATCTGGTTTTGTCGTAACAAGGCACGCTTTGATAATCTTTGGATCAATTCCAAAGCTGCTATTTCCATGATTTTGGCCAATGTTAATCTAGCTGGGACACTGAGCAAGGGTGCCGCATCCTCTGACATAAAGGAATTCAGCATTCTCAAGGCTTTCAACATAGCTATTCATCCTAGCAAGGCGCCAATGATCAACCCGGTTATTTGGTACCCTCCGAAGTGTAGTTGGTTTAAATGTAACACGGATGGGGCTGCTAATGGTGCCCCTGGCCCAGCCACTTGTGGTGGTATCTTCCGTGATAGTGGGGCTGCTTTTCTAGGTTGTTTCTCTATGCCCATTGGCACCTCCTTTGCTCTGCAGGCCGAATTGCTGGGTGCTATGCTTGCCATAGAAATTGCTTATGATAAGGGATGGCATAATCTCTGGATTGAGTGTGACTCAGTCTTGGTTATTTTTGCTTTCGACTCCGTTGAAATTGTTCCTTGGAAACTTCGCAATAGATGGAAAAATTGTTTAGAGCTTGTTAGTAGAATGAATTTTAGATTTTCTCACATATACCGTGAAGGTAATCATTGTGCAGATAAATTAGCTTCACACGGTATTAGTCTTCAGGGTTTTTTTTTGGTGGGATTTTATTCCTAGTTTTATTCGGGAGGATTTTTTCCGTAATAGGTATGCTCTACCGAATTATAGGTTCAAATAACTGTACATGGGTTAGGTTTAAGCCCCCCCATGATTTTGCTTTTTTTTCTTTATTTTTAATATATTAATGGTGTCTTTGCAAATGATAGATAGTAGTCTTTGTGCCAACCTAGTTGGGATATCGATCGCTATTGTGATGCTTTGCATGCCATTTTACCTTAAAAAAATGGTCAATCCGGGATAAAAAAAAAGTAGTTAAAAATAAAATAAAATAAAATGGTAAAGCAAATGGATAATTATCAAAAATTAATTTTTGTGAAAATTTGAGCAATAAGGTTTTGAGATGAAGTTTAGCCGTTTTTCTCTATCCCAAAAAATAAAATAAAAAAAAATATCCCTTACTACCCCTTTTGAGTCTAAAAAAAAATATTCTTTCAAATACCCTAAACAAGGATCACCCATACATTGGAGGCTAGCACAATAGTCCATGCAATTTTTTCTATTAAAAAAAAAGCAAAGCAAAGCAAGCAAGCAAATGGCAAATAGCAAATGCAAAGTATCAAGACGCTTGCAAGGTTTAAAAAAAAACTAGGAATAAAAAATGCAAAACAAGACAATTGTGCTAGCAACCATCAGAGTGCATCTTGGCACTAAAGATCCTTGTTTTCATAAACCCTTAAACACTTTTTGGGCCTGAAATATCCTTTCTTTCATAACTCTTAACCCTTGACCACGTTACAACCCTAATAAAGTCCATTCTGATTAAAATCAAATTGCTCACATTTTCTCAAAACTTGATTTTTGGAAGAAGAAATCCATGGAAACTCTTTAGTGCATTTGCTTTACCTAAAAAAAAAGGAAAAAAAGGGAGAGAAGAATAAAAGAAAAGAAGAGCTCGCTAGGCTGTAAACCCGAAAGGGTGGTTTAGGCAAAAGTTAGAGCGACCCGCTAGGTTGAAAACTCATAAAGGATGGCATAATCTCTGGATTGAGTGTGACTCAGTCTTGGTTATTTTTGCTTTCGACTCCGTTGAAATTGTTCCTTGGAAACTTCGCAATAGATGGAAAAATTGTTTAGAGCTTGTTAGTAGAATGAATTTTAGATTTTCTCACATATACCGTGAAGGTAATCATTGTGCAGATAAATTAGCTTCACACGGTATTAGTCTTCAGGGTTTTTTTTTGGTGGGATTTTATTCCTAGTTTTATTCGGGAGGATTTTTTCCGTAATAGGTATGCTCTACCGAATTATAGGTTCAAATAACTGTACATGGGTTAGGTTTAAGCCCCCCCATGATTTTGCTTTTTTTTCTTTATTTTTAATATATTAATGGTGTGCTGCAAATGATAGATAGTAGCTGCTGTGCCAACCTAGTTGGGATATCAGTCGCTATTGTGATGCTTTTGCATGCCATTTTACCTTAAAAAAATGGTCAATCCGGGATAAAAAAAAAGTAGTTAAAAATAAAATAAAATAAAATGGTAAAGCAAATGGATAATTATCAAAAATTAATTTTTGTGAAAATTTGAGCAATAAGGTTTTGAGATGAAGTTTAGCCGTTTTTCTCTATCCCAAAAAATAAAATAAAAAAAAATATCCCTTACTACCCCTTTTGAGTCTAAAAAAAAAATATTCTTTCAAATACCCTAAACAAGGATCACCCATACATTGGAGGCTAGCACAATAGTCCATGCAATTTTTTCTATTAAAAAAAAAAAAGCAAAGCAAAGCAAGCAAGCAAATGGCAAATGCAAAGTATCAAGACGCTTGCAAGGTTTAAAAAAAAACTAGGAATAAAAAATGCAAAACAAGACAATTGTGCTAGCAACCATCAGAGTGCATCTTGGCACTAAAGATCCTTGTTTTCATAAACCCTTAAACACTTTTTGGGCCTGAAATATCCTTTCTTTCATAACTCTTAACCCTTGACCACGTTACAACCCTAATAAAGTCCATTCTGATTAAAATCAAATTGCTCACATTTTCTCAAAACTTGATTTTTGGAAGAAGAAATCCATGGAAACTCTTTAGTGCATTTGCTTTACCTAAAAAAAAGGAAAAAAAGGGAGAGAAGAATAAAAGAAAAGAAGAGCTCGCTGGGCTGTAAACCCGAAAGGGTGGTTTAGGCAAAAGTTAGAGCGACCCGCTAGGTTGAAAACTCATAAAGAGCGGTCTAGGCAAAAGTTAGGGTCAGATTCACAAACACGTCAACCCAGATTGTACCTCTTGGACTTAAGCATAAAACCATGAAGTTAGGGGGCAAAGGTTGTGCCCATCATCAATAGGCTGTGCATTCAAGAACTACATGAGGTGGCCTATCTCTTAACATAGATCCTTCCTCACATTGCGGGGCAAAGGCAAAAAAGACACTGAAAAATATGAGGGTCAAAGGGGGTCGATCCAATCCTCTCAAGAGCATCCAAAGAAAATTCAAGGGTCCATAAAGATAGGCAAGATGGCCTATCAAGTGGGAAATATGTAAATCTGATGCAAGGTTAACCATTTGAACAGGCAAGCCAGCATAAAGTTATCAGCCCATCAGTCTAAGGGCAGAGTCCTCAAAGGGATTCAAGGAAAGCAAAAAAGGCAATAAATTCATTCTTTTAAAACAAAACAATACTCGTGCATGACGTACCATTCATTGCATCTTGCATGATCATTAAATACTTGTGGGTCCACCGCCCACCTTAAAAAATATCATTACTCCAAAAGCAAAAGCAACATTCATGCATGGCATACCATTCATTGCATTATGCATAACCATCAAAGTTTTTGGGTCTATCCACCCATCATCTTCAATATTGCATACAGTTGGTCTGTTTTCTACTCAGTAAGAACTAGTATTCAACTCACCTAATTTCTATTTTGTAAGGAGTCATAGTCATAACTATGCCTTCCTGGGAATTCGCCAGGAAACCGAATCTGGAATCTCCCATAAATTTTGTAAGGAATCATAGTCATAACTATGCCTTACTGGGAATTCGCCAGGAAACCGAACCTGGAATCTCCCTCCAACTTTGTAAAGAGACATAGTCATAACTATGCCTTACTGGGAATTCGCTGGGAAACCGAACCGGAATCTCCCGTCATTTTGTAAGGAATCATAGTCATAACTATGCCTTACTGGGGATTCTCCAGGAAACCGAACCTGGAATCTCCCTCCAACTTTGTAAGGAGACATAGTCATAACTATGCCTTGCTGGGAATTCGCCTGGAAACCGAACCCGGAATCTCCCGTCATTTTGTAAGGAATCATAGTCATAACTATGCCTTACTAGGAATTCGCCAAGAAACCGAACCTGGAATCTCCCTCCAACTTTGTAAGGAGACATAGTCATAACTATGCCTTACTGGGAATTCGCCGCGAAACCGAACCCAGAATCTCCCGTAATTTTTGTAAGGAATCATAGTCATAACTATGCCTTAATGGGAATTCGTTGGGAAACCGAACCCGAAATCTCCCTTTAACTTTGTAACATCATTTTGTAAGGAATCATAGTCATAACTATGCCTTACTGGGAATTCGCCGGGAAACCGAACCCGGAATCTCCCGCAATTTTTGTAAGGAATCATAGTCATACCTATGCCTTACGGGAAATTCGCCGGGAAACCGAACCCGGAATCTCCCGCAATTTTTGTAAGGAATCATAGTCATACCTATGCCTTACGGGAAATTCGCCAGGAAACCGAACCTGGAATCTCCCACCAATTTTTGTAAGAGCTAGTCATACCTATGTCTTACAGGGAATTCGCCAGGAAACTGAACCTGGAATCTCCCACTAATTTTTGTAAGAGCTAGTCATGCCTATGCCTTACCGGAAATTCACTAGGAACCAGACCTAGAATCCCTCACCAAAGTTGGGAACCAATCCCGCATTCTTAAACCACTTGTTTCGGACAAAAAATAGGGGTTTCTATCCTTAATTACATTTTACAACGAATTCACGGAGGTCTTCGAGTAAAACGTAATTAAGGAGGGGGCAGCTGTCGTACCCCAATTTTGTCCGGCCCCTATTTATTTTATTTATTTTGTTTAATAATAATAAAAGAATAAAAATAATATTTTCGGTCTTAGAATAAAGAAAGAAGATAGAAAGAAAATTATTATAAAGGAAGGAGGGTTGCAGATAATAAAATTAGGCGTGCCACTAGCAAACTACTAGTGGACAAAAAACCACACCTAGGCCTAGTCCAACAGCGCATGTCATCCCCTTTTATGTTTTTACCAGGCGCACCCCCTCATTTTGTTCCTGCGCCCCCTGCGCAGCTCACTCATGAGCGTCACTACCTGCACCCCACATTCTTTCCTACGCATACCCCTGCCAGTGCTTCAGCCCAACACATATGGATCCAAGCCCAATCTTTCCTAACCCATTTTAACCCTAATTTCAGCCAAACCCTCATCCTCGCTCCCTTATCCGATTAACGCCATTCCACCCAACATCTCCTCCCTGATTTTCGGCCTCCCTTTCCTTTCTCATTCTCGCCTCACTCTCTCTTCCTCAACCTCATCTCTTCATTTTCTTCCCAATACATAGCCACGGAACCTCCATCCCTTCAATCTTCTCCTTCCTTTTCTTCTCCACCAAATCCGAATTAAATCACATCCATTCCGCATGACTCGGTTGAGATCTTCAAGATTTTGGTGCGAGAAAAGGAGAAGATCATGCAGATCCGGTTTCAAATCAACAAAAGGGGATTCTCTTTCCTTTCCTAATTTCATTTTAAGATTCTATTTTTATTTGGTTTGTGAATTTGATTCGTATCTTTTATTTTTGCAGAGAACAAAGGATTGAAGGCTATAAAAGATGAATCCGGAGCAGCGAACTGGGGGGGCGAGTGGAACCCAAAGAGGCTGAACCCTGGAGAGGAAACAAGAGCGATTAGAACCAAAAGAAGGATTTCGGACCAAAGAGAAAAGAGAGAGGACGCGGACTAAAAGAAAGAGAGCACCAAAATACACATATTAGATCTTTAGGGTTTTTCTTCTTCTTTTGTAAATTTTTATCTTTTATTTTTGGGTGGTCGATTTTGTTTGGGGATTCCTGACCCAGTTGCCACCTTCTTCTCCATCCTTGTATTCGTTCCCGTTTCGGTCTATTTTTGTTGATTGGTTGATATTTGGAATTTTGGTTCTCAGTTCTTCATCCTCAATTTTTTGCTATTTGTCTTTTTATTTTATTTTATTTTTATTTTGATCTCTTTGGCTCTGTGTTGCGCTCGGCCAGAATAGGGGGAGGACCTTGGTCCCCCTTTGTTCGCCGTGAAACTAGCCACCGCGAACCCTAATCTCAGGGTGAGGATCGGACCCAAAGTTGGCTCATTTATTTTTATGACTTAGAATTATATTATAAAAAATAATAATAAATAATGAGTTTTGTGTTACTCTTTTAAGAAAATAAATAGTGAAAATGGCAATAAATCATAAGCTTGCTAAATTATTTAGTTCTGGGCCCCTTTTCTTGAATTAAGTCTTCATATACCGTTTGGGCCAAAGCCCAGTTTCCTTCACCCAAATCTTCAAAACTGAACTGGATTTCTAGTATTTTCTTCTTTCTCTGATTTCTTTTATACGTTTATGAAAATAAATCATTTAAAGGCAAACAAGCTCTGTCAAACAATTAAAGGGTACCATTTTTTTAAATGGGCGTTGTAGGGGTGTTAATAACTTCCCTATGCGTAATTAACTCCCGAACTCATCTTTGGTTTAAAAGACCTTTATTATTTTGTGTAAATACGTGAAAAGGTTTTCCCTATCGTTTTCCTTAATAAACATAGGTGGCGGCTCCATTGAATTTTTTGGGTGGTTGTCACACAAACTTACCAAGTTGATCCTTAGTATTCAGAATAAAACATATGCAACCAAAGGGATGAAAAATAAGACTTGTTTGGTTTTCTACCTTTCCACAGTTCATATGGAGTCTTCTTCAAAATAGGTCTAATAAAGACTCTGTTTTGAATGTAACAAGCTGTGTTTACTGCTTCTGCCCAAAAATGTTTTGCAATATCAGTTTCATTGATCATGGTTCTGGCCATTTCTTAGAGGGACCTACTTTTCCTTTCTACAAAACCATTTTGTTGTGGTGTTCTAGGAGAGGAGAAATTGTGGGAAATGCCATTTTCTTCACAAAATTTTTGAAAGCATTCATTTTCAAATTCTCCCCCATGATCACTTCTAATTGAAGAAATACAAATTCCTTTTTCATTTTGAACTAATTTGTAAAAAACAGTAAATACCTTGAATGACTCATCCTTGTCGGGAAGGAATCTGACCCATGTCCATCTAGTAAAATCATCAACACTGACTAACCCATATTTCTTTCCAGTTGAAGAGGCTGTCCTTGTTGGACCAAAAAGATCAAGATGCAAAAGCTCAAGTGGTCTAGAGGTTGAAACAACATTTTTAGAATGAAAAGAAGTTTTAACTTGTTTCCCTCTTTGACATGTCTCACAGAGAGCATCAGATTGGAATTTTAGATTTGGTAAGCATCTAACAAGACTGTGCTTGTTTAATTTTGAGATTAATCTCAAACTGGCATGACCCAATTTTTTATGCCAAGTCCATTGCTCATCTTCAACAGACATGAGACACTTGACATCTTGTTTTACAAGTTCAGAAAGGTCAATTTTATAAATATTTTGTTTCCTCTTTGTAGTAAAGAAAATAGAGCTGTCTTTCTTATTTTTTTACTGAACATCCAGTTTCTGTAAAAATAACATTATAACCATTGTCACATAATTGACTTATGCTCAATAAGTTATGCTTTAGTCCTTCAACATAAAGTACATTATCAATAAAGGGAAGAGAGCCTTTACCAATGCGACCAATTCCAATTATTTTACCTTTTTGGTTCCCCCAAAACCAACAAATCCTTTTTCTCTAGATCTTAGCTCTTGGAACATATACTTTTCTCCCGTCATGTGACGCGAGCATCCACTGTCTAAGTACCAAGATAGGTGTGTTGACCTTGTTACTAAGCATGTCTGCAACATAGACTATTTTATCTTTAGGTACCCATATCTTTTTGGGTCCTTTCTTGTTAGTTCTTGAAGGATACTTATCCTTCTTAATCTTAAAAACAGTACAGGCACTTTTCAAGTGACCAGGTTTGTTGCAGTAAGTACAATGTAAGCATTTACTATGATCACTGGGTATATCAGATGCTGAGTTTTCATTTTCTAAAGCGGGTTCATCTGATAAGTAACCAAGACCTTGAGTTTTCGTTTTACTGACACCCCAAATCATTGAAGCTTGCTTGCTTCGAGTTACACTCTTTGCAAGAAACTTTTGAAAGACATATTCATATTTATTTGACTTACACTTAGGATTGTGTAGTACCCTAATTTTGTCCGGCCTTTTTATTTTATTTTGTTTTATTTTATTATTTATTTTTAACTTTTTGTTTTTGGTTTCATAATAAAAAGAAAAAAATGAATAAAGAAAAGAAAAGAAGTGAAAAAGAAAAAATAAGAATTATTGAAAAAGGGAAGCAAATAACAAAAGTGGGGGTGCCACTAGCAATCTGCTAGTGGACAAAATCAAGCCCACTTCCTTCTTCCACTTCCCTCTTTTACTCGCACACCCCTTTTTTTATTTTTTTGTCACACCTCCTGCACCTCCCTGCACCCTGCTTGCTATCCGCACCCCGTCCTCCATTCGCACCCCCTAGCCCACCAAGCACACTTTACGCAACCCATCTTCTCCTCCAACCCACACTACCATCTAAAAACCCTAAACATTAATAACCCTAATAACCTCACTTCCTCCCCTCATTTGAGCGCCCTCTCCCCCCACCTCGTCTCTCTTCCCTTCACCTTTCATCCTCTTCCCTTCTCTCTTCTCTTTCATTCTCTCTTCCTCTCCCACAATCTTCTCCACCATTCTCGGCCTCTCTCCCTCTCCTTCCCTCATCTTCATCCCTATTCCTCCAAACCCTAAACCTAGAAGCCAAAAGCAGCGCCACCTCACTCCTCCCCTCTCTCACTTCCCGTTCTCCCAAACCCTAATTCCTCTTCATCCATATTCCTCCAAGCCCCCCATCTCCTCTTCCTTTCTTCCTTCATTCTTCCACCAAAACCAACCCCATCCCTCGTTCTTGTTCTTTCCCTTCCAAAAACCCTAGCCGCAGCACTACTCCCTCTCTCCCTCGTTCTTCTTCTTTCCCTTCCAACCCTAGGCCAAAACGGCGCTACCCCCCTTCATCCTCTCTTCTCTTCCTCTAAACTGAACCCTAAACCGTCCCTTTTCTCTCCCCTAATCTTGGCCTCATTTATCCTCATCCTCATCAAAACCGAATCCTATCCATCATCATCTCCATCGAATCGCACTGATTCTCATCACGAAGATTTCGGATCTAGACGCAAGAAACAAGGAGTTTTTCGTTCCTTTCTTATCTTATGTTTGAATTTGATTTTTAACTGATTCTTTTGTATGTTTTTGCAGCTTCTGAGCCTATAAAAGCCAAAGCACACCGAAGGGACCCGGAGGCCGAACCCTAAAAGAGAAAATCCAGAGAGTAGAGAGAGGTAGCAGCACATTGAAGCAGAGGAAACGACGAAGAAGGCAAAGGCAGAAGAAAGAAGCCGTAGCCATGAACCCGTGAGGCTCCCCAGAACCAAAAATAGACCCCTTTCTTTTAGTTCTAAGTTTTTTTTTGTTCCCCCCATCTTCGTTCTGTTTAATTTTTCTGGGAAAGCTTGTACCCATGTTTCATCTTCTCTCTTTTTTTATTTATTATTTGATGTTTCTGTTCTCCATATGATCATGTAGTAGAGACTTGAATCAAAAATTGTGATCAATTCTTTGGTGTTGTTCTTTTATTTTTTTTGTGGTAGTCTGATTGTTGTTGTTGTTATTGCCGTGTTGCTGCTGCTGTTGTTGTTGTTGTTGTTGGATCCTGGAACGAGATTAGGGTTAGGGTTTGGCCTTCCAATGGGGCCAAACCCTTAGTAGGGACCAATGTGCAAATTTTCTATTAAGGAGGGTATAAAAATAAAATAGGAAATTTCTATTTCTTTATTTACACATCCTTTTAATTAAATAAATAAGTTAATATTTTTTTTAACTTGTTTAATTTATTTTTATTTTTATCTTTTAATTTGTTTTTCTAAGGAAATATATTCTTTCTTTTAAATAGATTTTTTTATCCTTTTTACCTGTTAATGACTAAGTAATTAAAATTTTGCTTTTATTTAAGATAACAGAAAAGGTGATTTTAGGTCTATTAGATTTATTTAGGGGATCGATTTTTTTAATTATGCTAAACAATTATGTTCAGGTCAGAGTCATAAATGGAATCTCATTCCCATTTCAGCAAGTATACTTATAGAAATAAAATAAACAAATTTGACTTTTGGGAAATAAATTATTTATTGGCAAACAATTATTTTCAAATAATTAAGGGTACCATTTCATGGGCGTTTTAGGGGTGCTAATACCTTCCCTATACGTAACTAACTCCCGAACTCAAAATTTGGTTCGAAGGACCTTTTTCTTTATTAAAATCAAAAATATGTTTTCCAATGTTTTCCTATAAAAATAAAATATTGGTGGCGGCTCCATTTAATTTTAGGGTGATTGTCACATATTGCTTTTAACTTCAGAGCTTTCAACTTGAGAGCTCTCAGCTTCTGGTTGCTTGTTAGCTTCTAGACAATGGTTATCCCCCAGACGCTGATTTTCAGTTTTTAGCTTCTGGTTCTCTTCATTGAGTATTGAGTTTTCGTTGTTCAAAGCTTGAAAATCTTGTCATAATTTTGAAAATTTCTTTTTCAAATTCTTATACTCAACAGAGAGAGTGGCAGAGTCCTTAAGAAGATCATCAAATACAAGTTGAAGTTCAGAATAAGAGTCATATATTATTACCTCTTCAACTTTTTCTTCAGAATCTAAATCAGTATTTGCCATGAGGGCAAGATTGGCTTCTTCATCATTATCTTCCTCAGAGGAGGATAAATCCAGATATTCCCATGTAGCCATGAGACTCTTCTTCTTTTCGTTGAAAGAACTTCTTGTAGGCTCCTCCTTAAGATTAGGACATTCAGATTTGAAGTGTCCATGCTTTTTACATTCATAGAAAATGACTTGGCATTTGTCTTTGCTTTCCTTCTTGTCCCTGACATCTTTCTTCTGGATTTTTCTCTTGAAGTTTCTTTTCATCCACATTCTTTGAATCTTCTTAGATATGAACGCGAGCTCATCATCTGACCCATCAAGGTCTCCTTCTAAAGCTTCATCTTCTGATTCTTCTTCAGCCTGAAGGGCTTTAGAAGAACTAGCTTTGTGCTTGTTGACTTTCAAAGCAATAGACTTGCTCTTCTTCACAGGTTCTTCCTCGTTCAGCTTAAGTTCATGAGCTTTCAGAGAACTCAAAAGATCTTCAAGGCGTAGGACATTTAAATCTTTTGCTTCTTGAATAGCAGTGACTTTGGGTCTCCACTGCTTGGTCAAACTTCTCAAGATCTTTCTCACATGATCAGGAGTGGTGTAGCTTTTTCCAAGGGCCTGTAACCCATGAACAAGTGTTTGGAACCTTCCAAACATAGATTCAATGTTTTCACCATCTTCCATTTTAAACAACTCATATTGACGAACGAACCAATATGCTAGCTTTAGTTTCTCTTACTTGGGCAGAGCCCTCATAAGACAAAACAAGATAATCCCAAATTTCTTTGGTAGTATCAAATTTACCACATTTATCATATTCTTTTTCAGACATGGCACAAATAAGAATGAATATGGCTTTTTGATTGATTTGATATCTCTTTTTCTGCACATCATTCCAGTTTTCTCTGGCTATTGCAACACCAGCAACATTAGTGGGAATAATGTAACCACTTTCAACAATATCCCACAACTCAAGTTGTTGTGTCTCAAAGAAAGCTTTTATCTTATCTTTCCAATAGTCAAATTTTTCTCCAGTAAATATGGGAGGACCGTTCATGTGACTACCTTCTGCATGTTGAGGCAAAATCCCTATCTCAAGTTTTGAGTGATGATCAAACCTTTGGCTCTTAGTTTATGTTTTCTGATCACTTTGGTTTGTAATGTCTCTACTTGAGTTATATTGCATAAGACAGGTTTTAGAGACTTCAAGTAAAAGGAAGTTCAAAAGAAAGTATTCTGCCTAAGAAAATACACGTCTGCTTGACTTCAGAAAGTTCACCAAGCACAATAGAAAATTGAAGATACTTTCTATTGTAAGATCTTAGGAAAAGAAAGCTTATCATACTGGAACATGAACTTACAGTTCTAAAATAAATTGCACTGAAACACATAAATCTAGTATGAGGACAAAGACTATTCAAAGAACATCATGAAGACAGAATAGAAAGTTCGAAGATTAGAAAGTTGGATCTGTTAGTACGAGGAAGAAGACTATTCCGTGAACATCCTCAAGTCAGAATAGAAAGTTCTGAAGATTAGAAAATTGGATCTACCCGTTGCAGACTGAAACGTTGGAATCTGCGCTCCTGACACAAAAGCAGAACTGTCTGCAGAAGAGAGAGAAACTCTCCAATGGTCAACAAACTTTCCAACGGTCATAAATGAAGGAAAAGTATAAATAGTCTTCAGAACATACATTTCATGGACGAGAGCTCACTGGAACATTCTGAAAGCATATCAAAGCCAGTCTTCAAACTCTCTCAACTCACTCAGTCTTGCGCATACAACCTTCTGGGATTCATTTCTTGCTGAGTGTTTTAGCTTACATTTATTTTGAGATCTATCTTGTAATTTAAAGCTATTCCTTATCCCACAAACTATCTCTTGTACCTGTAATCTTGTTCGTTCTTCTTCGAAACTACCAAGGAAGTGAGTGTTGGTTAGAAGGTTCGACAAGGGAAACTTTCTAAACTTGTTTAAAGTTTCTAAAGTTGAGACAGTTGATAGGGCTGTGAAAGAAACTATTGTGAGATAGTTGATAGGGCTGTAGAAGAAACTATCGTGAAACAGTTGATAGGGCTATTGAAGAAACTATCGTATAATGCTTTTGGGTCTTGGAGGGACTTGAAAAGCAGTATAACTATTTGGGAAAATAGTGGAAATACTCACTGAAGGTGAGGAGTGGAAGTAGCCTAAGTTGGGTGAACCACTATAACTCTTGTGTGTAAACTTTCTATCCTTCATCTCTTTAAGTTTCAACACTACTCATTAAAGAAAGTTTATTCACTAAAACCTCACATTTAATAAGACCACTTAAGCACGTCATTGTTATCAAAGAATACTTGTTGTACTCATGTATCTGAAACACACTTGCAAACATCTTTGAACATTCATGAAAATTCACTTTGTCACCAGTTCATACATTAGAACGTTCATTCATAATTGCCTTATTAACCTTCTATACTCCAAGAAGTCTCTTGAGAGAAAGTTAGTTAATTTCAGGAAGTTAAATTTTAACAAGTCACAGTTCAAACCCCATTCTCTGTGACGACAGTTCACTTCAATTGGTATCAGAGCTCTACCTCTAAGGGTTGAGCACATTTCACAGTGTAGGAGGAAAGATCCTGGAAGAAGCGATGAGTCATACAAATTCAGTTGCATTTCTTCCTGAAGGAGCTTCATCGATCAGGTCCCCTGGCTTCAATGGAGAACATTACTACTATTGGAAAGATCAAATGAAGATGTTCCTAAAGTCACAAGACACAGATATATGGGACATTGTTGACAATGGACCATATGTGCCTACAATAACATATGATGATGGATCAACTACATTAAAGCATAAGGCACAATGGTCAACTGAAGATAAACGAATGGTACTTCTAAACTCTAAAGCTAAATACTTTCTAACATGTGCACTTAGCAGATCTGAATATGACAAGATTGTGGGTAAGGAAACTGCCAAGGAAATATGGGACACGCTGCAAACTGCACACGAGGGGACTAACCAAGTAAAGGAGGCTAAGATAAACATACTGGTCCAACAGTATGAAATGTTCAAAATGAATGAAGATGAGTCCATAGATGAAATGTTTAGCAGGTTTACGATGATTGAGAATGAAATGAAGTCTCTGGGAAAGACTTATTCAAATCAGGACAAGGTAAGAAAGTTGCTTAGGAGCTTACCAAAAGTTTGGAGGCCTAAGGTAACAGCCATTCAGGAAGCAAAGGAACTTGCTACTTTGAATATTGAAGAACTATTAGGTTCACTGAAAGTTCATGAGCAAGAAATAATGGAGGAACTTCATCCAAAGAAGTCAAAAAGTATAGCTCTTAAAACCTCCAAAAAGGCAACGAGAAGTCCATCTCAAAAATCCAAAACGGTAGCACTAAAAGCTTCACAAGAATCTGAGGATGTACCTCAAGACACAGAAGAAGAACTTTCTGATATGGAAGATGAACTCGATCTCATATCAAGAAAAATTCAAAGAATGCTTAACAGAAGAATAGACAATAGAAGGTTTCCACCATCAAAAAGAAATTTCAAGAAGCAACCTCAGAAGAAAAGGGCAATGATGGCTACATGGGACGATTCAGATGAGTCATCCTCAAAACCTGAAGAAGAATTAGCCATCCTATGTCTTATGGTAGATTCTGATCAAGAGGAAGTAAGTGACACTGAACCTTCTAAATGTAGCTCATGTCTAAAATGGGAAAGTATGTTTGATAATCTCTTAAATGACTCAAATACTTTGTCTAAAAAATGTATGTTGTTCAAAAGTCAGTTAAGTGAAGCTAAAAGTGAAAATGAAGAGCTGAGGAAACAAAATGAATATCTTGTAGCCTCAGTCAAAACTTTGCAAAACTCACACTTTAAACTTTCTGAACAACATAAGTTGCTGAATGAGAAAGTAGCTGAAAAGCCAAACCTTCTTATGTCAGACCTTGAAAAGGAAAACGAGTCATTAAACGAAAAGATCAAAGTGATGACAACTGATCTAGTTAGCTTTGTGCAAATTCAAAAGGCCTTTGAAAAACCCGAAATATCTTACAGAGAGTTCTTACATCAAATTGGTCCTAAGCACAAAGAAAGACAGAATCATAGACATCAGAATCATGCTTATAGATATTCTTATCATGGCAAAAGGCAAAGTGTAAAATGTTCCTAATGCAAAAAATTTGGGCATCATATCTTAAACTGTTTCAAAAGAGAAAGGGCTAACTATAGAAAGTTTGCTAACCCCCAAGGACCCAGAAATCTATGGGTACCCAAGTCTCTTCTAATTTCAAATGCAGGAGTGCCTCTTAACATCCAAGAAAAGGTTGTGGCTGCTAGACAGTGGATGTTCAAGGCACACGACTGGCGAGAAGGATAAGTTTCTCTCTTTGGAGAGAGTATAGGGAGGCTTTGTCACCTTTGGTAATAATGGCAAAGCCTGGAAAATAGGCATAGGTACTATAGAAAGAATGATGATGAGATTGAAGATCAGAAAGTTAGTTCCAGAAAGTTCATTGATAAGGAAGATCAAGACGAGTCAGATCCTGACCCTGGAACCTTCTTAAAGCAATCACATAACTCTGAAAACTCAAGCTGGAAGATGGTAGTACACCATCCTCAAGAATAAATCATTGGGAATACCTTAGAAACAAACTTGAAGATTACTGTATAAGGTACCCCTGTATCTCAATTTATTGTGATAATACCAGTACCATCAATCTTGCAAAAATCCCATTCAACATTTTAGAACTAAGCATATTGATATCGAATATCATTTTATTAGGGATCATATCCAGAAAAGGAAGTTGAAATGATTTGTGTGAATACCAAAAATCAATTGGCTGATATTTTTACAAAGTCAGTTGTTGATGAAAGTTTCAGGTTTAACAAAAGCAAGTTGCATATTATAAAATCACCATGTCTTTAGAAAGTTCACTAAAATTTCTATAAACTTTCTATTACGAACTCTCCATAAACTTTCTGTTATAAACTCTCTAATATGTTACATCTGGTTAGCTTAGCTAATCATTGTCTCTCATCTTAATATTTATTATTTTGTATATTGTTTAAAAAAAATCATTCAAAACTCTCTCTCTCTCTTCCAATGGTTACCTTCTAACGGTAACATTCTGCTACCACATCTTCAAAGTACTTCTCTAGTCTTATCTTCTGAAGAAAGAGTTACTTGAGTTACTTGAGGGAGTTAAGAAACTCTCTCAAGAGGAGAGTCCTTGTGGCCACAACTCAGGGGGAGTCGCCACACTCAGATCTTTCCAGATCTGCCTGAGCCTTCAAAGTAGCTGCACTCTCTGATTTCCCCTTTCCTTTTGATAATGACAAAAGGGGGAGTAGTAGTATTAAGTTCTTAATTTCTTTCATTTTTGTTCTTGTGTACTTAGCAATGTCTATGATTAGAATGTTTGGACAAACGATCTTTTGATCCTTTTGTTTGTTGGCCATCATATTTTAGTTGCTTAAGTACCTTCTTATCAGTTCATAAAAACAATATATCATTCATTTGAGCTGACGCTCTCTTTTGTTGAATGAAATTAATAGAAGGTTCTGATATTTTGCGTGTGTCATACTCTCTAATGCTGATTATCATAAAATGTTTTTGTCTGCATAAATTCAGGGGGAGCATAAAAAATTTTCACCTGATCTTTAGTTGAGTATGCTTTAAATCAGAAAACTTAACACTATCTCAAAAGTTTGTCATCATCAAAAAGGGGGAGATTGTTGAGGCAAAATCCCTATCTCAAGTTTTGAATGATGATCAAACCTTTGGCTCTTAGTTTATGTTTTCTGATCACTTTGGTTTGTAATGTCTCTACTTGAGTTATATTACATAAGACAGGTTTTAGAGACTTCAAGTAAAAGGAAGTTCAAAAGAAAGTATTCTGCCTAAGAAAATACACGTCTGCTTGACTTCAGAAAGTTCACCAAGCACAATAGAAAGTTGAAGATACTTTCTATTGTAAGATCTTAGGAAAAGAAAGCTTATCATACTGGAACATGAACTTACAGTTCTAAAATAAATTGCACTGAAACACATAAATCCAGTACGAGGACAAAGACTATTCAAAGAACATCATGAAGACAGAATAGAAAGTTCGAAGATTAGAAAGTTGGATCTGTCAGTACGAGGAAGAAGACTATTCCGTGAACATCCTCAAGTCAGAATAGAAAGTTCTGAAGATTAGAAAATTGGATCTACTTGTTGCAGACTGAAACATTGGAATCTACGCTCCTGACACAAAAGCAGAACTGTCTGCAGAAGAGAGAGAAACTCTCCAACGGTCAACAAACTTTCCAACGGTCATAAATGAAGGAAAAGTATAAATAGTCTTCAGAACATACATTTCATGGACGAGAGCTCACTGGAACATTCTGAAAGCATATCAAAGCCAGTCTTCAAACTCTCTCATCTCACTTAGTCGTGTGCATACAACCTTATGGGATTCATTTCTTGCTGAGTGTTTTAGCTTACATTTATTTTGAGATCTATCTTGTAATTTAAAGCTATTCCTTATCCCACAAACTATCTCTTGTACCTGTAATCTTGTTCGTTCTTCTTCCAAACTACCAAGAAAGTGAGTGTTGGTTAGAAGGTTCGACAAGGGAAACTTTCTAAACTTGTTTAAAGTTTCTAAAGTTGAGACAGTTGATAGGGCTGTGAAAGAAACTATTGTGAGACAGTTGATAGGGCTGTAGAAGAAACTATCGTGAAACAGTTGATAGGGCTGTAGAAGAAACTATCGTGAAACAGTTGATAGGGCTGTTAAAGAAACTATCCTGTAATGCTTTTGGGTCTTGGAGGGACTTGAAAAGCAGTATAACTATTTGGGAAAATAGTGGAAATACTCACTGAAGGTGAGGAGTGGAAGTAGCCTAAGTTGGGTGAACCACTATAACTCTTGTGTGTAAACTTTCTATCCTTCATCTCTTTAAGTTTCAACACTACTCATTAAAGAAAGTTTATTCACTAAAACCTCACATTTAATAAGACCACTTAAGCACGTCATTGTTATCAAAGAATACTTGTTGTACTCATATATCTGAAACACACTTGCAAATATCTTTGAACATTCACGAAAATTCACTTTGTCACCAGTTCATACATTAGAACGTTCATTCATAATTGCCTTATTAACCTTCTATACTCCAAGAAGTCTCTTGAGAGAAAGTTAGTTAATTTCAGGAAGTTAAATTTTAACAAGTCACAGTTCAACCCCCCTTCTCTGTGACGACAGTTCACTTCACTGCAGACATGTTCATAGTATAGGATCTTTTCTCTTAACACTGTTAAGTGCTCAACCAAGAGGTCGAGCTCTGGTACCAACTGAACATGAACACAAGAAAGGGGGTTGAATTGTGTTGAAAACTTTTCACAAACTTTAAGTTAAAAACACTTTTGAACACTTGATTTTAAATCTGTTTGTTATCGAATGATGGAGTATGACCAGACGCTGGAAATAAAGTTTATGAAAACTTGTTTTTCTTTGCAAGATAAGAATAAATGTAAAACTGTAAAGCTGAGACACAAAGATTTATATTAGTTTACCACCAAACGGGTAGCTACGTCTAGTCCCTTCGTTCCTGAAGGATTTTCTACTTTAATCAACTGATTACAATTTTTTTTAAGAGTATTCTACCCAACAAACTTGACAATTCTCTTAACTTTTCAAAACGACTCAGTACGTTTGAGTCTTTGAGGAAACAAGCCTTAACTAGGCAATGCAATTTTCACAAAGTATTTTTTAATACAATCAAATAACTCTCACTGAGAGGATGAAAAGATTAAGCTAAAAAATAAATAGCTTTCTAAAAGAAAGAATATAAGACGCTGAAGTTCAGTTCTTTGGTTTCCAGAAACTTGGCACGAAACTTGATTGCTCACTTGATAATAACTCTTTCAGAATGTAGTTTCTAGCAACCTTCCTCAATGAATACCATGGGGTATTTATAGCAAACTTTGCTGTCCTTTTCTTCCTTTCCAGAGAATATCAGAATAGTACATATTACCATTTTCGTACTATCTGTTTTTCACAATTACCTTGTACGAATTTTGTCTTATACTAAAGGTGTCACATTTGATACCTCGCACAACAAAGTGAGCGCACAAAATCAAATTCGAATTCCGTTCCAAAATAGCTGAGGTAAAAGAGCATAAATGTGACCATCACGTGCTTCATTAATAAGACCAGATGCTCGCTCAGAAAGTAGGACGGACGCTCACATCAATTAATTAATTCACATGTCAAAAGATAACACTACCAGACGCTCGCTTTAGATAAGATGCTGGAGTGAACCGGATGAAGACACACATGAAATGTATTCAATTTCTTGTGAAGTTCTTTTTGCTTGAGTGAGTTATAAATCACAAGTTATTCACAAGTTATTTTAACACCTGCACACTTCAAGACTTATCAGAAGATAAATTGTTCACTTGAAAATACTTTGTTATCATCAAAATTAATGAGGGTCTAAACTTCTCAATCGTTTAGGTTCCAATAGTCTTTGGACTAGAACAACTCCTATGGCAAAGTCACTGGCATCACATATTAGTTTAAAAGACTTTTCCCAATCAGGGGCAACAATGATAAGGGCAGAAACCAGAGCATTCTTCAGTTTCACAAATGCCTTCATGAGTTGGTCATCAAAATCAAAGGCATTTTCATGTTGCAATAACTGACATAGGGATTTAGAAATTTTTGAGAAGTCCTTTATGAATTTTTTGTAGAACCCGGCATGTCCCAAAAAACTTCTTAGGTAGAGGCAATTTTTCAATCACCTCAATTTTTTTGCCTTGTCAACCTAAATTCCTCTTTTAGACACCTTATGACCTAAGACTATCCCTTCTTGCACCATGAAGTGGAATTTTTCCCAATTAAGCACCAAATTAGTTTCCTCACACCTATCTAAGTTTTGTTCCAAATTATCAAGGCAAGACTGAAAAGTTTCTCCAAAAACAGAGAAATCATCCATGAATATCTCCATGTATTTCGCAATGAAGTCAGAGAATATTGCTGTCATGCATCTTTGGAATGTTGCTGGAGCATTGCATTACCCAAATGGCATACTTCTAAAGGAAAAGGTGCCATAAGGACATGTGAAGGTGGTCTTATCTTGATCCTCAGGTGCTATGGAAATCTGATTATATCCTGAATAACCATCAAGGAAACAGTAGAATTCCTTGCTTGCCAATCTGTCTTTCATCTAATCAATAAAAAGGAGAGGGAAACGATCCTTTCTAGTAACTTTGTTTAGCTTCCTGTAATCCATGCATATCCTCCAACCAGTCACAGTTCTAGTTGGGATTAATTCATTCTTCTCATTAGCTATGACAATCACACTTCCTTTCTTTAGGACATATTACACTGGGCTAACCCATGAGCTATCAGAAATTAGGTAGACTAGTCTAGCATCCAGCCGCTTAATTATCTCCTTTTTAACAACCTTCTTCATGACTGGGTTAAGCCTTCTCTGGCTCTCAATGCTGCTCTTAGCATTTTCTTCAAGAAAAATTCTGTGCATGCACAAAGTGGGGTTGATTCCCTTAATATCTGTCATTTGCCAAGCTATAGCCCTCTTATGTTTCTTTAGTGCAGCCACAAAATCATGCTCTTGGGTAGTGGTCAATTCAGCGGAAATTATGACTAGAAGTGTGTTTTGATCTCCTAAATAATCATACTTCAAGTGGGGAGGCAGCGACTTCAATTCCAATGTTGGAGTTTTTCAATTGAGGGCAAATTATTCTTCAAACAGATATCATTCAATTCTAAAGATTCAAACTTCCTATGCCACAATTAATTGACAGATTTCTGCTCTCCTGCCATTCCCTCTTTCTTGAGCTCCTCACCATCACTCCTAGTGAGTTCCTTTTTAAGCACATCTTGCTCCTTTAAAATATGCCTCTGCATTACCGAATCAACTGTTCTCACAAAAGAACATTCACCTATGCCTTCATCAGGGTATTCAAAGTAGTCAACACATCGAACTTGATTTCTTGGTCATTCACCCTCATAGTGAGCTCACCCTTTTGCACATCAATTAGAGTTTTTCCTATAGCAAGGAATGGTCTGCCCAAAATGATAGGCACTTCAGCAACAGCTTCAAAGTCCAAAATGCCAAAATCAACAGGAAATAGAAACTTTTCCACTTTGATCAGAACATCCTCAATTTTTCATTTAGGACAGGCTAGAGATCTGTCTGCTAGCTATAGAGTTAGAGTGGTTGGTGTAGCCTTTCCAATGCCAAGATGGTCAAAGATAGATTTAGGCATCAAATTGATGCAGGCCCCCAAATCACATAGTGCACGCCCACAATAAGTCTTTCCAATGGAACATGGTATGGTGAAACTGCCAGGATCCTTCAACTTTCGTGGAATTTTGCTCTGCATCAGCATACTGCACTCCTTAGTCATGGCTACTGTCTCAAATTCTCAAAGCCTCCTCTTCTTTGTTAGGACATCTTTCATGAACTTGGTGTAATCTGACATTTGATGGAGTGCTTGTAATCTGACATTTGATGGAGTGCTTCCACTAGTGGAATGTTGATGTGGAGTTGCTTCAGGACCTCCATGAACTTGCCAAATTGTTTATCTTGATGAGCTTTCTTCAACATCTGAGGGAAAGGTGGAGGTGGGACTTCTGGGATCAGTTTAGGATACAGAGTTGCTGGTACTGGTTTTGCTATAGGTGCTGTGACTGGTGCTGTGACACCTGCTCCAGATTCTGCAGAGTTCTCAATAACAACTCCTTTGCTGGGCATCACTTGCTCCTTATAAGGTTGAGCTTCTGCTCTTGCAATTTTTCTAGCACCACTCACTTGTTGGTGTGTGGGCCCTTCAAGTTGCTTCCCACTCCTCAAATAAATGGCTTTCAATTCCTCCTTCACATGTGGTTTGGCAGGTTTAGTAGTGGAAAGTAATGACCCACTAGGCCTGGAGCTCATGGCAGTGGCTATCTGCCCAATCTGATTCTCCAAATTCTTATTGGCTGCTCCTTGGCTCTGGTATTGGGCTTTGTTGTCATTCATGAAAGCTTTTAGCATGGCATCCAATGGGTTTTCAGCAGCAGATGTTGTAGCCTTTTGAGGTGGTTGAGCAAGAAATCCAAGTGGATGTGTGGGCTTAGCAGGTGCTACAGCAGGTGCAACACCTGCAGCAGCACTGCTGTTGCTCCAAGAAAAATTAGGGTGTTGCCTCCACCCAGGGTTATAAGTATTTGGGTAAGGATTATTATTTTTGTTGAAATTCCCTAAATAGTTCACAGACACAGGATTTTTTAGGCACTCTTCTTACAAATGGCCACTTCCACAGTACACACAAGAAATGCCATTGGTTTAGGCAGGTGTTGCTTCTGTTGTTGTAGCTGGTGCTATGTGGCACCCGCTAACCCATTATACGAAAAATGCATAATTAAGATTTGCAAATACTAATAAAAACGAGTTTAAAAAAACTTTAACGTAGTAGTAGTTCACATCATGAAATTCAACTGCGGAATAAAACATAAAACGAAATACAGAAATAAACCAAACCCCGATGTCACATGTCTTAGAGCTTAACCCTTAATTTACATTGGTACAAAAGCACCAATAATAAACTACGATAATAATGCCAAGTAAAAACGACGAAATGCAGACTACTCTTCAGCATTCACGTCCACCTCGTCGCCTACAAGATCTCCATCTACCGGTATACAGGATACACAAGTAGCCACAAAACATAAGGGGTGAGGAATCATACTCAGGCGGAAAGATAACGGGAAAGCTCAAATATAACATGATGCGAATACAACAACGCATACACAACATCAATCAAACGATACACTAGCTAAACCACAGTCCTACATCGACAACTAGCTAACGCCAACACACAACCACTCCAACGCAACTACTTGATCCTTTTCCTTGTCTGGGTGAGCGAATGCGAGTTTCCTCAACATCCATACTAATGCCGTCGGGCCATGGGATTCTCCCGTCAGTGCACCTTCGACGAGTGTCTCCATCAAAACTCATTTACAATGATGTCTTAATGAGTCATGCGGTTCCCCCAAGCAGTGCAACTTCGTTGGGTGCCATCATCGTAACTCATCATAGTCTGACTAAAGCCATCGGGCCATGCGGTAACATCAACGGGCAGAAAGTCGCGTCTGTGCAACATCCCTGAAGTATACACCGGAACGATTATGAATAAAGGAGTCTTCTACGTTCTAAAGTCAGTAACGTGACTTCCAAAACTGGGTATCCAACAAATCTGTTGCATACGAATCCATAAATTGGTCACAACTTGTGACAAATGAACAATAGTAACAATACCACACAATCACACTTAAACGTTGGTCGCAAAGTGACAAACTTCAATCACGGGGTTACTAACCTATAACCCCTACAAACAAGTTAAATAATCAACATACATCAAGCTTAGGTGGTTACTACCCTTAACCAACCCTTACTAGCTATTTCAAACACCATTTTGTCATTAAACAATGGTATGAATTGATTCATGAGCCCGATGAATCAGTTCAGGGTCAAAACGACATTCTATGAATCGAATTACACAGCTGTGAATCGATTCACAGCTTCAGTTGACAGAATCTGAAACAGTGCAGGTGTGAGTCGATTCATGCAGGTGTGAATCGATTCACAGGACCTGCAGAAGTGCAGTAACGTTGTTTTTCTACACTTCGTGTATTGGGGACTCCTCCTAAGTGGTCCCACGTCCAATCCAAGGTTAGGGGCAATTACTAAATTTTCCCTAAGGTCTCTAATCTTTGATCTTAGATTCAAATCTTGATTTTAAACCTTTACTCCAAATTGGTCTTAAACATAATAACACTTAATCAATCATCAAAACTATAACTCCATGCCACTACTCATGTTCTTAAACAATCCAAATAACGCTAATGACCCGAAGTCATACCACAACACATAAAACACTAACCTTTCATTGCTAAACATGCATCAATTACTAAAACATGTTAATTACCAACTCTAATTTAATTCTAAGTGTAAGGACACCTAGCCAATAATCAAAACAGTAACTTTATGTTACAATTTATGCCATTAAACAATCTAATAATGCTAGATCATGCCTTTTCCAACAACAATATTTCAAGCATCCACTTTTGTGATAATAAACATGCTCCAATCTACCTAATTATATTAACTACTCTTATGGCTCCTTGCTCTTACAAGGGCCAGAAATTAAATTAAAATAGATACTATAGACAACAAAATCCATGCTCTTGTAAGGATTACACAACAATAACTTGCCCCGCAAGGCATAGGGATCATAGGACATCCCTAACATGAAAATTTGAAGCACAATGCCTCTTCCCACATGATCAACCAACCCCTTCCCCCATAACTTACACATAAGTTGTATTCTTCCAAAAGCATCCTAGAGGGTCCGGGATTGAGTTCTTCGCTAGTCCATGTGTTGTGGTATCCTACAACTCCAAGTTCAATAATTAGAATAGAGAGAAAGGAACTCTAAAAGGGCAAAAACCATAGGACAGTGAGGGTCACAAATTTTGGTTCATAAAAGTAAAGAGAATGTTCCTATGATCACAGCCTTGAAGACGGGACTCAATTTGGTTGAGAGACAAGAGAGAAATGGAAAAAACGGTGGCAACGACACAATATAGCTCTAAGGAATTTTGGGGTTCTTGAGAGCTCTTAACCAATGTTTAAAATTATGTTTTAGAGTCCTAATAGGTCTAGGATTAGGTTTAGGCCGTGATTTTGGAGTCTTATCACGTTAGGAGTCTGACATTTGTGCTGTATTTTCTCGGGAAAGCATATCTAGAGTTGTAGGTATTAAAATTGAGTCAAACCAAAGCCAATTAAAAGATAAGAGATAAAGCTACAACTTTCATGATGACGCATAATTCTGATTCAGTCCTTAAAGAGTTAGGAAATGAAGAATACGATGACTGAATAGATAAGACATAATGATAGAGTTGGGTCTAGACACGCCCTTGTGTAAATGGGTACTAAAGCACTTATTCAACACACAGTTGCCCTATATTTTCTAATGCTTAGGCTTAAGAAATTCAGGGTGTTACAATCCCACCCCCTTATAAAAATTTCGTTGTCAGAATTTCTACTATCTTGTGGTAAGCAACTACAAATGCAACTCTTTCACCCTAGTCTTTAGCTCCCACGTAGTGCTTTCTTTTGTTGCTCTACTCTAAATAATTTTCCCTAGTGAAATCTCCTTTCCGTGTAGTTGCTTCACCTCCCGGTCTTCAATTCTCTTAGGCAAGGCCTCAAAAGTAAAATTGTCCTTCTGGCCTTCCTTGAGGGATGAATCAGTTCGAAGTCGTAGTCCTTCAAGAACTTCATCCATCTTTGCTACCTCATATTCAACTCCTCTGGAGGTTACATGCATGTTCAAGAAAACTAATCTCCTTCAACCAAAACTCGTACTTGGAAAATCTTGGCATAAAGCTACTTCTGCATCATGTGCAACATCCCAAAATCCCTAAGCCTAATTATTAGAGAACTTAAGTTGATAAGGGATTTAATCCCTTAGTATTAAAAATAGTTCGAAGCCTTAATTTCGCAATTTAAAACCAATTAGGAGCTAAAGGGTAAAATAGTAATTTTACCCAATGATTTAGGAATTGTGAGACTAATTAATTAGGAGTAGTTTTAATTAACTAAAATTACTCAAGTTGTTGTTAGAAACCAAGGGTTGAATTAAGAGGTTTATTAAGGGCTTGTTTGCAAGATTTTTAATTAAACCTTGACCTAAGCCCCACCATACTCCATGTTCCATTTACTTCCACCCTAGCACTCTCCTACCCACTCATTTACTCCCTCCCAGCGTGAATGTCACGCAGAAGAAGAAAAGAAGGAAGCTGGAAAAAAAAGAAAGAAAGAAGAAGAAAGAAGAAAGGGAAAGAAGAGGAAGAAAGGAGAGAAGAGAGGAAGAAATGGAAGAGCTCGTGATCGGAGAAGAGGGAAGGGCGGCCGAGCTATGACGGTCGGCGCACCCTGTTCATGGTGGCGCACCACGGGGCCTGAGAGGCAGCAGCAGGACGCAGATCGAGAGAGAGATGGAGACTGCGAGAGAGAAAGAGATGGCGAGAGAGAGAGAGTAACAGAGAAGGAGAGAGAGACCGGGACAGAAAGGGAAGAGAGAGAGAGCATGCGACGGCGATGGGGGAAGAAGGGGGCTGGCCGAGACTGCCCTGTGGTGGTGGCGCACAGTGGCGCCGTGATGAGATGAGAAGAGAGGCAGAGACGAGCGAGAGAGATCGAATGGCTGGGAAGGAAAGGGGATGAGGAAGGAGGAGATCACACGAGAGAGAGAGAGAAGAAGAAGAAGAAGAATCGAGCGTGGCTGAGAGACTGAGGGAGACAAAAAGCAAATGGAAGAAAAAGAAGAGGACAGCCTCGCATGTTGGTTTTGATTGATGGAGAAGGTGAACTAGAGCTCAGAATCATGGAAGTGGATTTCTGGAGCTCAAATCCCTAATTTGGGATTATTTAGGTAACATAGACTTCCCCCAAAACCTCCCTTAGGGTGTGCTAGGATTTGTCATTTAAATTCTTTAGCTTTCTAATTAGTTTCTGAATTGATCTGAAATGGTCGTGTATGGGTCCGATGAAATAGGGTTGGCTACTGCCCCTAACCCCCCCTAAACCAATGTGTGTTGTTTGTGACCATTGTGAGTTCCACTGAGCTCTAATTGGAATTATGCAAATTGTTATTATGTGTGAAAATATGCGTGATTCAGATTTGAAGTGGCTCAGCATGTGAGCTAGCCCTTTTGCATGAGTTTGGGCTCTAAGTTACTCGAGTATGAATTTGTATGTACTATGATGTGTGTATGTGTTCACTTGGTGTGGTTGTGGTTCATGTATGCTATGTTCCATGTTTGTCTTGGCTTTGGATATGTCTTGAATTCCTAGTGGTGTATGCATATAATTGCCTTGAAACCCTAGTTGAAATTATCTTGGTTTGAATTGGAATGGGAAAAGTGATTGAGCTGAGTCACATGCTTGAATGCTATTTGTTGATTCTAACCATATGAATGTTGTTATTGGTAATGAGTTATTGATGTGTTGTTGTTGAACTTAGAAGTGTTGAACTATAACCTTGTGACTAAGCATGTTAAGAATTCTATTGTTTTGATTCTTAACGTGCCTTTGATTCTTAGTATGTATATGTGTGAATTTGCCTGGATCTACTCCATTGTGATTAGGATTGGATTGAAATATGAAAAATAATATTGTTGAATTTGTTGGATATCATTTGGGCGTTCACTACGGTGAACATGCCATATTGTTGAAATTGTTGAATATCATTTGGGCGTTCACTACGGTGAACATGCCATATTGTAGAAATTGTTGGATATCACTCGGGCGTTCACTACGGTGAACATGCCATATTGTAGAAATTGTTGGATATCACTCGGGCGTTCACTACGGTGAGCATGCCATATTGTTGCATTTGTTTGAATGTGTACTAACCACTGAGCATCGACATTCGGAGCGTTTGATTGGTCTTAAAGACTTCAAAGACGAGTTGTCATGTCACTCGTAGCGTTTGATTGGTCGTACAGACTTCAAAAGGTGAGTTGACACTGCATTGCCTATGTAGGGGCACGCCAAAGTAGTGGCAAACCTAAGCAGAGGCTATTTTGTTCGGACGTTGGGAATGTAGTGCCCGTCATACTGCTGACCTATTAAGGCTGCAGGTGTATACACAACTTGCCATACTGCAATGACATGCATAGCTAACCACATTTATAATATGTGATGAATTTGATATTGTGATTGTTGTTTCTTAATGATTGAAACTTGTGTGTTTGGAATTGTTTGTATGTGGAATGTTTGCAATTCGCTCGGCAACCCCATTGTAAGTGATTAGCTACCACCTGTGCCGTTGGGGACTCCCTTGGTTTTATCCTTTTAAATTGGATTTTACTCATTTTGTGCTTGAGCTGGACCAAGTAGGGAACATTCATGTGATTGCTGTGACATATGTCTGCATATGTAATTGTTGCTTGAATTATCATGTTTGGGGAATTGCTAGGATAGTATAAATAACTATACTTATGTTATGGGGAGGATTTTCCATACGTCGCACACCACGTATGGCTGCAGACAATGGTAAAGATATTTATGATTTCAAGTCTATGTTATTGAGTTTTATAAACTCACCTTTGGGGCGTTGTTTTCAGGTACGACTGTTGAAGAGGTTCAGAGCATTGGATTGTGCTCGGTCTCGCTTATCTACGAGACCCGAGTCACCGGATCACCAGTCGCGTCGTAAGTCTTAGGTTGTGTCCTAGTATTCCTTTTAAAATAAAGTATATTTGTAATTGTTATAATTTACTATTCTTCCAAAAAGAAATTGTAATGATTTAAGTAACTTTCGCATTTTCGAAACTCTGAGTTATGTTTAAGGTTTTCACAGCGTATTTTGTTAACGCGTCAATATCCAGGGATCTTCATTAATTAAAGCTTGGTTAATATTGTAAAACAGGAGTCGTCCATTGTATCTTTCGGTTTGTGAAACTTTTTCTACGTCCAAATTCTAGTATTTAGGGCGTAATTGTAAGTAATTCCCTAATTAGAGTTAGGGTGTTACATTATGGTATCAGAGCATTTCGATTCTATCAGACTGTGAGTTGTGTGTCTAGAGGTGATCTGGTCTAGGAAAGTGTTGGTTGCGACTGTGAATCTGAATTCTCTAAGATTTTTCGGCGAATTATTGAGGTAGGCCACCTCAAGGATTCGTCTGGAGAATGAGGAGAAAGAAGATGAGCAGGAAATAGTTTGGTGTTTCCTTGTTTTTACAGGATTTGTAAAGGTAGGTATATACTTGCACGTGATAGTATATACATTCTTGGAATTCCTTGGATGAAGAACTATCTTAATTGTGTGATGTATGTTGAATTATGTACATGTTAAGATCTTTGTTGTTATTCTGATTGGCTTATGCTGGATAATTGTCTATTGGATGCGTATAGGAAATTCTGTCTTGTTTGTCTTGTTTGCATGGTTTGCTTTGATCTTGCTTGTAAAAGATGTTCGGTTATCCGATGACCACTCATGATTCAAATATCGGAAAATCTTTTTACATGATATATATGTGTAAGTTTTGGAAACACAAAGTTTGAAAATTTGAAAGATATAATTTAGTAACGTGAACGAATTTTACTCACTTTGATTTTTCATTAGGTTGTTTTCAATTCCTTCGATGAACTAATTATAGGCTTGCTTGCGAACTGGGGAAATTTAGAAGCATCTGCTTAATGTGTGATATGATACTTAATTTTTATGGTGTGTAGCTCATTGAGGTTAAGCTTAAGTGTAAGTGAGTGACAATCATACAAAAATGTTATGTTCATATTTTGATTGCATTGATGACATGAGAAATATGTATTTGGTAGTAGTTCATATGCAATATACTTGGATGCTACTAATATGTGTATGTCTGATCCTTGTTTGGATTTGTCGAGAGTATGCTCTATTTGATGAGCTTATGAATTAGTTGAAATGCTTAAAGCATGATATTGCCATGAGGTGATATTGGATGAAAATTCCTTGTAATTCACCATGTCTGAAATCTGGTTTTTGAATCCTTAATTGTTGTGGATTTGTCATGGATTGAATTGAGTTTAGGATTTTCAATTCCTTTGTGTTGTTGTGTGTTTGCTTAATTCAAGATGGATTAGGTAAATGCATGAAAAGGGGTTGGAACCCATGAATAAATGAACATTTGATGTATGTTATGATGTGTGTAATCTTGCTTTGTGGTGATTCGAATATGTCATAAGTACACTTGATCATGTAATCGGGTTAAATGTGATTTATTGAGAAGCATGAAAATGAAATTGGAAAAAAATATGTTGATGTTCGTGGATCACATGCAAGTTTCCTCCATTCTTTTACGTTTGAATCTTGATTTTATTGTGTCTTGACTTATTGGTATGGTTGAGTAGAGTCTTGGAAATCTGACACATGTTTTGGCTTACATGCAACTATAACTTGTGCTAAGTGCTAGATACATCATCCAAACTTGCTTAATCATTGATAGTGAGTTCTTCTCCTTTTAGAGTATTGGGCACCAATAAGTCCCACATTAGCTTATTTTCCTTCTTATTTCATGATGCATGAAACCTTGTTTCAGATTTGAGGTTCTGGAAAAATATTAAAATGAGTATGAGATGCATGAGCCAATACACAACCTTACTCTGCATGTGTTTGATTTGATTGTAGATGTTCATAAACTTAACTTTTCTGAGTTTGCTTTGTTGGTTGTTTGTGATTTTTGATGGATGACTTGATAAATACATTTTGTGTAAATTGGTACTTCCTTGAAAAACCAGTTTCTGTTTGATTTTACTGAGAGTTATTGGGTTAAGATTTTGACATGAGACCACTTGGAGATGATTTATATCTATATTAGGACTCTCCCTATTAAACTTGGTAATTTTTGGATGAGTTTTGATATTTTTATGATACCATGTATTCAAAAAAAATGCTGCTGAATAAATATTGGATAGAATCCGAAAATTTAATGATTTTTCTGCACTTATCAGTAATGATTTTTGACCAAATAAAAATACGTCGATGAATATATGTATGTCAAGAACTTACATAAAACTTTTCTTAAGAGACGAAGTTCGTTTGATATGATAGGAAAATTGTTATCATAAATTACGTAAATATTTTCAAATTCTGCACGTTTTGAACATGTAGTGGTTTTGAATTTTGTTTGAGGGAAAAGTAAGTTGTTTCTGAGTAAGAAAAATTACTTCTAGGCTCTTAACGTGTATTTTGATGGCTTGTAATTTATTTATAATTTTTCTGGCCTTGGAGATGTTTTCATAAATTCATTAAATTTGCTGCTAGATATGTATATCTATGCCAATATGATAGATGTCTATATGAGATTGGTGTATGTGTTTGACACTTTGCGTACATGATTAGAAGGACGTGTAATACTGAATGAGGACTTTTGTTTTAGCCAAGTATTACTTTAATACCCTTTGTATTAAAAGTAAGGATTCTTAGCAGGGCGGTTTTAATCAATTTAGGATGGGCATTCATAATCGCTTAGATTTCCAACGTTTGTTAATAAATCAGGTTTGTGGGTCTAACCAATACAAATGGATCTTAAATCGATTGGTAACCTCAAAGCCTCCTAAAGAATCTATAGTACTTCTGATTCGAAATACTTTAGTGTTTTCTAAGACAAAAAGGGGTAGTGATGAGCTAGACTTCCTAATACCTAAGTTGTAATTAGGGAACCTGGAATGGTATTCAAGCCCTAAGCTTCTAGGCATAGTAACTTTGGTAGAATAACTAGCCTGAGGAAGAGTGTTAGACCATAGTCTTGGGACTATAAGGGTCTTAGTATAGCTAAATCGGTGGAAATTCAGAAAAATTAATGTCTACGCTAGATTCAATAGCCGAGGTATGAAGTGACGTTGTTTGACCAATTACAAACTTTGTCTTGACTTAATAAGCATTTTATTGGAGATAAGACTTAGTTTGTAACCGGTTAGCTAAATCAAAAATCCTCCAGATAGTTGACCTAAGGTAGCTATTAATTCTTTTTGAGATTGTAATGATTTAGGATGATCTAGAAAGGAACTTACCTATTTGTAGTGGCATAGAATTAGAGTTCGCAGCGGAAGCACATGGAGCAGAACCTGTATAAGGATACAGTTAGAAAGTAAGACGAATTTTGGGGATAAAATTCCTAAAAGGTGGGGAGTAATGTAACATCCCAAAATCCCTAAGCCTAATTATTAGAGAACTTAAGTGGATAAGGGATTTAATCCCTTAGTATTAAAAATAGCTCGAAGCCTTAATTTCGCAGTTTAAAACCAATTAAGAGCTAAAGGGTAAAATAGTAATTTTACCCAATGATTTAGGAATTGTGAGACTAATTAATTAGGAGTAGTTTTAATTAACTAAAATTACTCAAGTTGTTGTTAGAAACCAAGGGTTGAATTAAGAGGTTTATTAAGGGCTTGTTTGCAAGATTTTTAATTAAACCTTGACCTAAGCCCCACCATACTCCATGTTCCACTTACTTCCACCCTAGCACTCTCCTACCCACTCATTTACTCCCTCCCAGCGTGAATGTCACGCAGAAGAAGAAAAGAAGGAAGCTGGAAAAAAAAAAGAAAGAAAGAAGAAAGGGAAAGAAGAGGAAGAAAGGAGAGAAGAGAGGAAGGAAGGGAAGAGCTCGTGATCGGAGAAGAGGGAAGGGCGGCCGAGCTACGACGATCGGCGCACCCTGTTCATGGTGGCGCACCACGGGGCCTGAGAGGCAGCAGCAGGACGCAGATCGAGAGAGAGATGGAGACCGCGAGAGAGAAAGAGATGGTGAAAGAGAGAGTAACAAAGAAGGAGAGAGAGACCGGGACAGAAAGGGAAGAGGGAGAGCATGCGATGGAGATGGAGGAGGAAGGGGGGCTGGCCGAGACTGCCCTGTGGTGGTGGCGCACGGTGGCGCCGTGATGAGAGGAGAAGAGAGGCAGAGACGAGCGAGAGAGATCGAATGACTGGGAAGGAAAGGGGATGAGGAAGGAGGAGATCACACGAGAGAGAGAGAAGAAGAAGAAGAAGAATCGAGCGTGGCTGAGAGACTGAGGGAGACAAAAAGCAAATGGAAGAAGAAGAAGAGGACAGCCTCGCATGTTGGTTTTGATTGATGGAGAAGGTGAACTAGAGCTCAGAATCATGGAAGTGGATTTCTGGAGCTCAAATCCCTAATTTGGGATTATTCAGGTAACATAGACTTCCCCCAAAACCTCCCTTAGGGTGTGCTAGGATTTGTCATTTAAATTCTTTAGCTTTATAATTAGTTTCTGAATTGATCTGAAATGGTCGTGTATGGGGTCTGACTGAAATAGGGTTGGCTACTGCCCCTAACCCCCCCTAAACCAATGTGTGTTGTTTGTGACCATTGTGAGTTCCACTGAGCTCTAATTGGAATTATGCAAATTGTTATTATGTGTGAAAATATGCGTGATTCAGATTTGAAGTGGCTCAGCATGTGAGCTAGCCCTTTTGCATGAGTTTGGGCTCTAAGTTACTTGAATATGAATTTGTATGTACTATGATGTGTGTATGTGTTCACTTGGTGTGGTTGTGGTTCATGTATGCTATGTTCCATGTTTGTCTTGGCTTTGGATATGTCTTGAATTCCTAGTGGTGTATGCATATAATTGCCTTGAAACCCTTGTTGAAATTATCTTGGTTTGAATTGGAATGGGAAAAGTGATTGAGCTGAGTCACATGCTTGAATGCTATTTGTTGATTCTAACCATATGAATGTTGTTATTGGTAATGAGTTATTGATGTGTTGTTGTTGAACTTAGAAGTGTTGAACTATAACCTTGTGACTAAGCATGTTAAGAATTCTATTGTTTTGATTCTTAATGTGCCTTTGATTCTTAGTATGTATATGTGTGAATTTGCCTGGATCTACTCCATTGTGATTAGGATTGGATTGAAATATGAAAAATAATATTGTTGAATTTGTTGGATATCATTTGGGTGTTCACTACGGTGAACATGCCATATTGTAGAAATTGTTGGATATCACTCGGGCGTTCACTACGGTGAACATGCCATATTGTAGAAATTGTTGGATATCACTCGGGCGTTCACTACGGTGAGCATGCCATATTGTTGCATTTGTTTGAATGTGTACTAACCACTGAGCATCGACATTCGGAGCGTTTGATTGGTCTTAAAGACTTCAAAGACGAGTTGTCATGTCACTCGTAGCGTTTGATTGGTCGTACAGACTTCAAAAGGCGAGTTGACACTGCATTGCCTATGTAGGGGCACGCCAAAGTAGTGGCAAACCTAAGCAGAGGCTATTTTGTTCGGACGTTGGGAATGTAGTGCCCGTCATACTGCTGACCTATTAAGGCTGCAGGTGTATACACAACTTGCCATACTGCAATGACATGCATAGCTAACCACATTTATGATATGTGATGAATTTGATATTGTGATTGTTGTTTCTTAATGATTGAAACTTGTGTGTTTGGAATTGTTTGTATGTGGAATGTTTGCAATTCGCTCGGCAACCCCATTGTAAGTGATTAGCTACCACCTGTGCCGTTGGGGACTCCCTTGGTTTTATCCTTTTAAATAGGATTTTACTCATTTCGTGCTTGAGCTGGACCAAGTGGGGAACATTCATGTGATTGCTGTGACATATGTCTGCATATGTAATTGATGCTTGAATTATCATGTTTGAGGAATTGCTAGGATAGTATAAATAACTATACTTATGTTATGGGGAGGATTTTCCATACGTCGCACACCACGTATGGCTGGAGACAATGGTAAAGATATTTATGATTTCAAGTCTATGTTATTGAGTTTTATAAACTCACCTTTGGGGCGTTGTTTTCAGGTACGACTGTTGAAGAGGTTCAGAGCATTGGATTGTGCTCGGTCTCGCTTATCTACGAGACCCGAGTCACCGGATCACCAGTCGCGTCGTAAGTCTTAGGTTGTGTCCTAGTATTCCTTTTAAAATAAAGTATATTTGTAATTGTTATAATTTACTATTCTTCCAAAAAGAAATTGTAATGATTTAAGTAACTTTCGCATTTTCGAAACTATGAGTTATGTTTAAGGTTTTCACAGTATTTTGTTAACGTCAATATCCAGGGATCTTCATTAATTAAAGCTTGGTTAATATTGTAAAACAGGAGTCGTCCATTGTATCTTTCGGTTTGTGAAACTTTTTCTACGTCCAAATTCTAGTATTTAGGGCGTAATTGTAAGTAATTCCCTAATTAGAGTTAGGGTGTTACATTATGGTATCAGAGCATTTCGATTCTATCAGACTGTGAGTTGTGTGTCTAGAGGTGATCTGGTCTAGGAAAGTGTTGGTTGCGACTGTGAATCTGAATTCTCTAAGATTTTTCGGCGAATTATTGAGGTAGGCCACCTCAAGGATTCGTCTAGAGAATGAGGAGAAAGAAGATGAGCAGGAAATAGTTTGGTGTTTCCTTGTTTTTACAGGATTTCTAAAGGTAGGTATATACTTGCACGTGATAGTATATACATTCTTGGAATTCCTTGGATGAAGAACTATCTTAATTGTGTGATGTATGTTGAATTATGTACATGTTAAGATCTTTGTTGTTATTCTGATTGGCTTATGCTGGATAATTGTCTATTGGATGCGTATAGGAAATTCTGTCTTGTTTGTCTTGTTTGCATGGTTTGCTTTGATCTTGCTTGTAAAAGATGTTCGGTTATCCGATGACCACTCATGATTCAAATATCGGAAAATCTTTTTACATGATATATATGTGTAAGTTTTGGAAACACAAAGTTTGAAAATTTGAAAGATATAATTTAGTAACGTGAACGAATTTTACTCACTTTGATTTTTCATTTAGTTGTTTTCAATTCCTTCGATGAACTAATTATAGGCTTGCTTGTGAACTGGGGAAATTTAGAAGCATCTGCTTAATGTGTGATATGATACTTAATTTTTATGGTGTGTAGCTCATTGAGGTTAAGCTTAAGTGTAAGTGAGTGACAATCTTACAAAAATGTTATGTTCATATTTTGATTGCATTGATGACATGAGAAATATGTATTTGGTAGTAGTTCATATGCAATATACTTGGATGCTACTAATATGTGTATGTCTGATCCTTGTTTGGATTTGTGGAGAGTATGCTCTATTTGATGAGCTTATGAATTAGTTGAAATGCTTAAAGCATGATATTGCCATGAGGTGATATTGGATGAAAATTCCTTGTAATTCACCATGTCTGAAATCTGGTTTTTGAATCCTTAATTGTTGTGGATTTGTCATGGATTGAAATGAGTTTAGTATTTTCACTTCCTTTGCGTTGTTGTGTGTTTGCTTAATTCAAGATGGATTAGGTAAATGCATGAAAAGGGGTTGGAACCCATGAATAAATGAACATTTGATGTCTGTTATGATGTGTGTAATCTTGCTTTGTGGTGATTCGAATATGTCATAAGTACACTTGATCATGTAATCGGGTTAAATGTGATTTATTGAGAAGCATGAAAATGAAATTGGAAAAAAATATGTTGATGTTCGTGGATCACATGCAACTTTCCTCCATTCTTTACGTTTGATTCTTGATTTTATTGTGTCTTGACTTATTGGTATGGTTGAGTAGAGTCTTGGAAATCTGACACATGTTTTGGCTTACATGCAACTATAACTTGTGCTAAGTGCTAGATACATCATCCAAACTTGCTTAATCATTGATAGTGAGTTCTTCTCCTTTTAGAGTATTGGGCACCAATAAGTCCCACATTAGCTTATTTTCCTTCTTATTTCATGATGCATGAAACCTTGTTTCAGATTTGAGGTTCTGGAAAAATATTAAAATGAGTATGAGATGCATGAGCCAATACACAACCTTACTCTGCATGTGTTTGATTTGATTGTAGATGTTCATAAACTTAACTTTTCTGAGTTTGCTTTGTTGGTTGTTTGTGATTTTTGATGGATGACTTGATAAATACATTTTGTGTAAATTGGTACTTCCTTGAAAAACCAGTTTCTGTTTGATTTTACTGAGAGTTATTGGGTTAAGATTTTGACATGAGACCACTTGGAGATGATTTATATCTATATTAGGACTCTCCCTATTAAACTTGGTAATTTTTGGATGAGTTTTGATATTTTTATGATACCATGTATTCAAAAAAAATGCTGCTGAATAAATATTGGATAGAATCCGAAAATTTAATGATTTTTCTGCACTTATCAGTAATGATTTTTGACCAAATAAAAATACGTCGATGAATATATGTATGTCAAGAACTTACATAAAACTTTTCTTAAGAGACGAAGTTCGTTTGATATGATAGGAAAATTGTTATCATAAATTACGTAAAAATTTTCAAATTCTGCACGTTTTGAACATATAGTGGTTTTGAATTTTTTTTGAGGGAAAAGTAAGTTGTTTCTGAGTAAGAAAAATTACTTCTAGGCTCTTAACGTGTATTTTGATGGCCTGTAATTTATTTATAATTTTTCTGGCCTTGGAGATGTTTTCATAAATTCATTAAATTTGCTACTAGACACGTATATCTATGCCACTATGATAGATGTCTATATGAGATTGGTGTATGTGTTTGATACTTTGCGTACATGATTAGAATGACGTGTAATACTGAATGAGGACTTTTGTTTTAGCCAAGTATTGCTTTAATACCCTTTGTGTTAAAAGTAAGGATTCTTAGCAAGGCGGTTTTAATCAATTTAGGATGGGCATTCATAATCGCTTAGATTTCTAACGTTTGTTAATAAATCAGGTTTGTGGGTCTAACCAATACAAATGGATCTTAAATCGATTGGTAACCTCAAAGCCTCCTAAAGAATCTATAGTACTTGATTGAAATACCTTAGTGTTTTCTAAGACAAAAAGGGGTAGTGATGAGCTAGACTTCCTAATACCTAAGTTGTAATTAGGGAACCTGGAATGGTATTCAAGCCTTAAGCTTTCTAGGCATAGTTACTTTGGTAGAATAACTAGCCTGAGGAAGAGTGTTAGACCATAGTCTTGGGACTACAAGGGTCTTAGTATAGCTAAATCAGCAGAAATTCAGAAAAATTAATGTCTACGCTAGATTCAATAGCCGAGGTATGAAGTGACGTTGTTTGACCAATTACAAACTTTGTCTTGACTTAATAAGTATTTTATTGGAGATAAGACTTAGTTTGTAACCGGTTAGCTAAATCACAAATCCTCCGGATAGTTGACCTAAGGTAGCTATTAATTCTTTTCGAGATTGTGATGATTTAGGACGATCTAGAAATGAACTTACCTATTCGTAGTGGCGTAGAATTAGAGTTCGCAGCGGAAGCACATGGAGCAGAACCTGTATAAGGATACAGTTAGAAAGTAAGACGAATTTTGGGGATAAAATTCCTAAAAGGTGGGGAGTAATGTAACATCCCAAAATCGCTAAGCCTAATTATTAGAGAACTTAAGTGGATAAGGGATTTAATCCCTTAGTATTAAAAATAGCTCGAAGCCTTAATTTCGCAGTTTAAAACCAATTAAGAGCTAAAGGGTAAAATAGTAATTTTACCCAATGATTTAGGAATTGTGAGACTAATTAATTAGGAGTAGTTTTAATTAACTAAAATTACTCAAGTTGTTGTTAGAAACCAAGGGTTGAATTAAGAGGTTTATTAAGGGCTTGTTTGCAAGATTTTTAATTAAACCTTGACCTAAGCCCCACCATACTCCATGTTCCACTTACTTCCACCCTAGCACTCTCCTACCCACTCATTTACTCCCTCCCAGCGTGAATGTCACGCAGAAGAAGAAAAGAAGGAAGCTGGAAAAAAAAAAGAAAGAAAGAAGAAAGGGAAAGAAGAGGAAGAAAGGAGAGAAGAGAGGAAGGAAGGGAAGAGCTCGTGATCGGAGAAGAGGGAAGGGCGGCCGAGCTACGACGATCGGTGCACCCTGTTCATGGTGGCGCACCATGGGGCTGAGAGAGGCAGCGGCAGGATGCGGTCGAGAGAGAGATGGAGACCGCGAGAGAAAGAGATGGTGAAAGAGAGAGTAACAAAGAAGGAGAGAGAGAGGCAGGACGAGAAGGGAAGAGGGAGAGCATGCGATGGAGATGGAGGAGGAAGGGGCTGGCGAGGCCCGCCTGTGGTGAGTGGCGCCACGGTGGCGCTGATGAGGAAGGAGAAGAGAGAAGCGAGACGGCGAGAGAGATCGAATATTTGGGAAGGAAAGGGGAATGAGGAAGGAGGAGATCACCTGAGAGAGAGAAGAAGAAGAAGAAAGAATCGGCGTGGGTGAGAGGCGAGGGAGACAAAAAGCAAATGGAAGAAGAAGAAGAGGACAACCTCGCATGTTGGTTTTGATTGATGGAGAAGGTGAACTAGAGCTCGAGAATCATGGAAGTGGATTTACGGATCTCAAATCCTAATTTGGGATTATTCAGTAACATAGACTTCCCCAAAACCTCCTTAGGGTGTGCTAGGATTTGTCATTTAAATTCTTTAGCTTTATAATTAGTTTCAGATTGATCTGAAATGGTGGGTGTATGGGTCTGATGAAATAGGGTTGGCTCACTTTAACCCCCTAAACCAATGTGTGTTGTTTGTGACCATTGTGAGTTCCTTGAGCTCTAATTGGAATTATGCAAATTGTTATTATGTGTGAAAATATGCGTGATTCAGATTTGAAGTGGCTCAGCATGTGAGCTAGCCCTTTTGCATGAGTTTGGGCTCTAAGTTACTTGAATATGAATTTGTATGTACTATGATGTGTGTATGTGTTCACTTGGTGTGGTTGTGGTTCATGTATGCTATGTTCCATGTTTGTCTTGGCTTTGGATATATCTTGAATTCCTAGTGGTGTATGTATATAATTGCCTTGAAACCCTTGTTGAAATTATCTTGGTTTGAATTGGAATGTGAAAAATGATTGAGTTGAGTCACATGCTTGAATGCTATTTGTTGATTCTAACCATATGAATGTTGTTATTGGTAATGAGTTATTGATGTGTTGTTGTTGAACTTAGAAGTGTTGAACTATAACCTTGTGACTAAGCATGTTAAGAATTCTATTGTTTTGATTCTTAATGTGCCTTTGATTCTTAGTATGTATATGTGTGAATTTGCCTGGATCTACTCCATTGTGATTAGGATTGGATTGAAATATGAAAAATAATATTGTTGAATTTGTTGGATATCATTTGGGTGTTCACTACGGTGAACATGCCATATTGTAGAAATTGTTGGATATCACTCGGGCGTTCACTACGGTGAACATGCCATATTGTAGAAATTGTTGGATATCACTCGGGCGTTCACTACGGTGAGCATGCCATATTGTTGCATTTGTTTGAATGTGTACTAACCACTGAGCATCGACATTCGGAGCGTTTGATTGGTCTTAAAGACTTCAAAGACGAGTTGTCATGTCACTCGTAGCGTTTGATTGGTCGTACAGACTTCAAAAGGCGAGTTGACACTGCATTGCCTATGTAGGGGCACGCCAAAGTAGTGGCAAACCTAAGCAGAGGCTATTTTGTTCGGACGTTGGGAATGTAGTGCCCGTCATACTGCTGACCTATTAAGGCTGCAGGTGTATACACAACTTGCCATACTGCAATGACATGCATAGCTAACCACATTTATGATATGTGATGAATTTGATATTGTGATTGTTGTTTCTTAATGATTGAAACTTGTGTGTTTGGAATTGTTTGTATGTGGAATGTTTGCAATTCGCTCGGCAACCCCATTGTAAGTGATTAGCTACCACCTGTGCCGTTGGGGACTCCCTTGGTTTTATCCTTTTAAATAGGATTTTACTCATTTCGTGCTTGAGCTGGACCAAGTGGGGAACATTCATGTGATTGCTGTGACATATGTCTGCATATGTAATTGATGCTTGAATTATCATGTTTGAGGAATTGCTAGGATAGTATAAATAACTATACTTATGTTATGGGGAGGATTTTCCATACGTCGCGCACCACGTATGGCTGCAGACAATGGTAAAGATATTTATGATTTCAGGTCTATGTTATTGAGTTTTATAAACTCACCTTTGGGGCGTTGTTTTCAGGTACGACTGTTGAAGAGGTTCAGAGCATTGGATTGTGCTCGGTCTCGCTTATCTACGAGACCCGAGTCACCGGATCACCAGTCGCGTCGTAAGTCTTAGGTTGTGTCCTAGTATTCCTTTTAAAATAAAGTATATTTGTAATTGTTATAATTTACTATTCTTCCAAAAAGAAATTGTAATGATTTAAGTAACTTTCGCATTTTCGAAACTATGAGTTATGTTTAAGGTTTTCACAGCGTATTTTGTTAACGCGTCAATATCCAGGGATCTTCATTAATTAAAGCTTGGTTAATATTGTAAAACAGGAGTCGTCCATTGTATCTTTCGGTTTGTGAAACTTTTTCTACGTCCAAATTCTAGTATTTAGGGCGTAATTGTAAGTAATTCCCTAATTAGAGTTAGGGTGTTACATTATGGTATCAGAGCATTTCGATTCTATCAGACTGTGAGTTGTGTGTCTAGAGGTGATCTGGTCTAGGAAAGTGTTGGTTGCGACTGTGAATCTGAATTCTCTAAGATTTTTCGGCGAATTATTGAGGTAGGCCACCTCAAGGATTAAATGCGGAGAATGAGGAGAAAGAAGATGAAGCGAGGAAATAGTTTGGTGTTTCCTTGTTTTTCTGATTTCTAAAGGTAGGTATATACTTGCACGTGATAGTATATACATTCTTGGAATTCCTTGGATGAAGAACTATCTTAATTGTGTGATGTATGTTGAATTATGTACATGTTAAGATCTTTGTTGTTATTCTGATTGGCTTATGCTGGATAATTGTCTATTGGATGCGTATAGGAAATTCTGTCTTGTTTGTCTTGTTTGCATGGTTTGCTTTGATCTTGCTTGTAAAAGATGTTCGGTTATCCGATGACCACTCATGATTCAAATATCGGAAAATCTTTTTACATGATCTATATGTGTAAGTTTTGGAAACACAAAGTTTGAAAATTTGAAAGATATAATTTAGTAACGTGAACGAATTTTACTCACTTTGATTTTTCATTTGGTTGTTTTCAATTCCTTCGATGAACTAATTATAGGCTTGTTTGCGAACTGGGGAAATTTAGAAGCATCTGCTTAATGTGTGATATGATACTTAATTTTTATGGTGTGTAGCTCATTGAGGTTAAGCTTAAGTGTAAGTGAGTGACAATCTTACAAAAATGTTATGTTCATATTTTGATTGCATTGATGACATGAGAAATATGTATTTGGTAGTAGTTCATATGCAATATACTTGGATGCTACTAATATGTGTATGTCTGATCCTTGTTTGGATTTGTCGAGAGTATGCTCTATTTGATGAGCTTATGAATTAGTTGAAATGCTTAAAGCATGATATTGCCATGAGGTGATATTGGATGAAAATTCCTTGTAATTCACCATGTCTGAAATCTGGTTTTTGAATCCTTAATTGTTGTGGATTTGTCATGGATTGAATTGAGTTTAGGATTTTCAATTCCTTTGTGTTGTTGTGTGTTTGCTTAATTCAAGATCGATTAGGTAAATGCATGAAAAGGGGTTGGAACCCATGAATAAATGAACATTTGATGTATGTTATGATGTGTGTAATCTTGCTTTGTGGTGATTCGAATATGTCATAAGTACACTTGATCATGTAATCGGGTTAAATGTGATTTATTGAGAAGCATGAAAATGAAATTGGAAAAAAATATGTTGATGTTCGTGGATCACATGCAAGTTTCCTCCATTCTTTTATGTTTGAATCTTGATTTTATTGTGTCTTGACTTATTGGTATGGTTGAGTAGAGTCTTGGAAATCTGACACATGTTTTGGCTTACATGCAACTATAACTTGTGCTAAGTGCTAGATACATCATCCAAACTTGCTTAATCATTGATAGTGAGTTCTTCTCCTTTTAGAGTATTGGGCACCAATAAGTCCCACATTAGCTTATTTTCCTTCTTATTTCATGATGCATGAAACCTTGTTTCAGATTTGAGGTTACGGAAAAATATTAAAATGAGTATGAGATGCATGAGCCAATACACAACCTTACTCTGCATGTGTTTGATTTGATTGTAGATGTTCATAAACTTAACTTTTCTGAGTTTGCTTTGTTGGTTGTTTGTGATTTTTGATGGATGACTTGATAAATACATTTTGTGTAAATTGGTACTTCCTTGAAAAAGCAGTTTCTGTTTGATTTTATTGAGAGTTATTGGGTTAAGATTTTGACATGAGACCACTTGGAGATGATTTATATCTATATTAGGACTCTCCCTATTAAACTTGGTAATTTTTGGATGAGTTTTGATATTTTTATGATACCATGTATTCAAAAAAAATGCTGCTGAATAAATATTGGATAGAATCCGAAAATTTAATGATTTTTCTGCACTTATCAGTAATGATTTTTGACCAAATAAAAATACGTCGATGAATATATGTATGTCAAGAACTTACATAAAACTTTTCTTAAGAGACGAAGTTCGTTTGATATGATAGGAAAATTGTTATCATAAATTACGTAAAAATTTTCAAATTCTGCACGTTTTGAACATATAGTGGTTTTGAATTTTTTTTGAGGGAAAAGTAAGTTGTTTCTGAGTAAGAAAAATTACTTCTAGGCTCTTAACGTGTATTTTGATGGCCTGTAATTTATTTATAATTTTTCTGGCCTTGGAGATGTTTTCATAAATTCATTAAATTTGCTGCTAGACACGTATATCTATGCCACTATGATAGATGTCTATATGAGATTGGTGTATGTGTTTGATACTTTGCGTACATGATTAGAATGACGTGTAATACTGAATGAGGACTTTTGTTTTAGCCAAGTATTGCTTTAATACCCTTTGTGTTAAAAGTAAGGATTCTTAGCAAGGCGGTTTTAATCAATTTAGGATGGGCATTCATAATCGCTTAGATTTCTAACGTTTGTTAATAAATCAGGTTTGTGGGTCTAACCAATACAAATGGATCTTAAATCGATTGGTAACCTCAAAGCCTCCTAAAGAATCTATAGTACTTCTGATTCGAAATACCTTAGTGTTTTCTAAGACAAAAAGGGGTAGTGATGAGCTAGACTTCCTAATACCTAAGTTGTAATTAGGGAACCTGGAATGGTATTCAAGCCTTAAGCTTTCTAGGCATAGTTACTTTGGTAGAATAACTAGCCTGAGGAAGAGTGTTAGACCATAGTCTTGGGACTACAAGGGTCTTAGTATAGCTAAATCAGCAGAAATTCAGAAAAATTAATGTCTACGCTAGATTCAATAGCCGAGGTATGAAGTGACGTTGTTTGACCAATTACAAACTTTGTCTTGACTTAATAAGTATTTTATTGGAGATAAGACTTAGTTTGTAACCGGTTAGCTAAATCACAAATCCTCCGGATAGTTGACCTAAGGTAGCTATTAATTCTTTTCGAGATTGTGATGATTTAGGACGATCTAGAAATGAACTTACCTATTCGTAGTGGCGTAGAATTAGAGTTCGCAGCGGAAGCACATGGAGCAGAACCTGTATAAGGATACAGTTAGAAAGTAAGACGAATTTTGGGGATAAAATTCCTAAAAGGTGGGGAGTAATGTAACATCCCAAAATCGCTAAGCCTAATTATTAGAGAACTTAAGTGGATAAGGGATTTAATCCTTAGTATTAAAAATAGCTCGAAGCCTTAATTTCGCAGTTTAAAACCAATTAAGAGCTAAAGGGTAAAATAGTAATTTTACCCAATGATTTAGGAATTGTGAGACTAATTAATTAGGAGTAGTTTTAATTAACTAAAATTACTCAAGTTGTTGTTAGAAACCAAGGGTTGAATTAAGAGGTTTATTAAGGGCTTGTTTGCAAGATTTTTAATTAAACCTTGACCTAAGCCCCACCATACTCCATGTTCCACTTACTTCCACCCTAGCACTCTCCTACCCACTCATTTACTCCCTCCCAGCGTGAGTGTCACGCAGAAGAAGAAAAGAAGGAAGCTGGAAAAAAAAAAGAAAGAAAGAAGAAAGGGAAAGAAGAGGAAGAAAGGAGAGAAGAGAGGAAGGAAGGGAAGAGCCCGTGATCGGAGAAGAGGGAAGAGGCGGCGGAGCTCGACGATCGGCGCACCTGTTCATGGTGGCGCACCACGGCTGAGAGGCGGCGGCAGGGGCCTTGATCGAGAGAGAGATGGAGACGCGAGAGAAAGAGATGGTGAGAGAGAGTAACAAAGAAGGAGAGAGAGGCAGGGAGAAAGGGAAGAGGGAGAGCATCGGCGGCGATGGAGGAGGAAGGGGGCTGGCGAGGCCGCCTGTGGTGAGTGGCGCCACGGTGGCGCCGTGATGAGAGGAGAAGAGAGGCGAGACGAGCGAGAGAGATCAAATGATTTGGGAAGGAAGGGGATGAGGAAGGAGGAGATCACACGAGAGAGAGAAGAAGAAGAAGAAGAATCGGCGTGGTGAGGCGAGGGAGACAAAAAGCAAATGGAAGAAGAAGAAGACAGACCTCGCTTGTTGGTTTTGATTGATGGAGAAGGTGAACTATAGCTCAGAATCATGGAAGTGGATTTCTGGAGCTCAAATCCCTAATTTGGGATTATTCAGGTAACATAGACTTCCCCCAAAACCTCCCTTAGGATGTGCTAGGATTTGTCATTTAAATTCTTTAGCTTTATAATTAGTTTCGAATTGATCTGAAATGGTCGTGTGTATGGGTCCGAAATAGGGTTGACTCCTTTAACCCCCTAAACCAATGTGTGTTGTTTGTGACCATTGTGAGTTCCACTGAGCTCTAATTGGAATTATGCAAATTGTTATTATGTGTGAAAATATGCGTGATTCAGATTTGAAGTGGCTCAGCATGTGAGCTAGCCCTTTTGCATGAGTTTGGGCTCTAAGTTACTTGAATATGAATTTGTATGTACTATGATGTGTGTATGTGTTCACTTGGTGTGGTTGTGGTTCATGTATGCTATGTTCCATGTTTGTCTTGGCTTTGGAATTGTCTTGAATTCCTAGTGGTGTATGCATATAATTGCCTTGAAACCCTTGTTGAAATTATCTTGGTTTGAATTGGAATGGGAAAAGTGATTGAGCTGAGTCACATGCTTGAATGCTATTTGTTGATTCTAACCATATGAATGTTGTTATTGGTAATGAGTTATTGATGTGTTGTTGTTGAACTTAGAAGTGTTGAACTATAACCTTGTGACTAAGCATGTTAAGAATTCTATTATTTTGATTCTTAATGTGCCTTTGATTCTTAGTATGTATATGTGTGAATTTGCCTGGATCTACTCCATTGTGATTAGGATTGGATTGAAATATGAAAAATAATATTGTTGAATTTGTTGGATATCATTTGGGCGTTCACTACGGTGAACATGCCATATTGTTGAAATTGTTGGATATCATTTGGGCGTTCACTACGGTGAACATGCCATATTGTTGAAATTGTTGGATATCATTTGGGCGTTCACTACGGTGAACATGCCATATTGTAGAAATTGTTGGATATCACTCGGGCGCTCACTACCGTTGTTTGAATGTGTACTAACCACTGAGCATCGACACTCGGAGCGTTTGATTGGTCTTAAAGACTTCAAATACGAGTTGTCATGTCACTCGTAGCGTTTGATTGGTCGTACAGACTTCAAAAGGCGAGTTGACACTGCATTGCCTATGTAGGGGCACGCCAAAGTAGTGGCAAACCTAAGCAGAGGCTATTTTGTTCGGACGTTGGGAATGTAGTGCCCGTCATACTGCTGACCTATTAAGGCTGCATGTGTATACACAACTTGCCATACTGCAATGACATGCATAGCTAACCACATTTATGATATGTGATGAATTTGATATTGTGATTGTTGTTTCTTAATGATTGAAACTTGTGTGTTTGGAATTGTTTGTATGTGGAATGTTTGCAATTCGCTCGGCAACCCCATCGTAAGTGATTAGCTACCACCTGTGCCGTTGGGGACTCCCTTGGTTTTATCCTTTTAAATAGGATTTTACTCATTTCGTGCTTGAGCTGGACCAAGTGGGGAACATTCATGTGATTGCTGTGACATATGTCTGCATATGTAATTGATGCTTGAATTATCATGTTTGAGGAATTGGTAGGATAGTATAAATAACTATACTTATGTTATGGGGAGGATTTTCCATACGTCGCACACCACGTATGGCTGGAGACAATGGTAAAGATATTTATGATTTCAAGTCTATGTTATTGAGTTTTATAAACTCACCTTTGGGGTGTTGTTTTCAGGTACGACTGTTGAAGAGGTTCAGAGCATTGGATTGTGCTCGGTCTCGCTTATCTACGAGACCCGAGTCACCGGATCACCAGTCGCGTCCTAAGTCTTAGGTTGTGTCCTAGTATTCCTTTTAAAATAAAGTATATTTGTAATTGTTATAATTTACAATTTTCCAAAAAGAAATTGTAATGATTTAAGTAACTTTCGCATTTTCGAAACTCTGAGTTATGTTTAAGGTTTTCACAGCGTATTTTGTTAACGCGTCAATATCCAGGGATCTTCATTAATTAAAGCTTGGTTAATATTGTAAAACAGGAGTCGTCCATTGTATCTTTCGGTTTGGGAAACTTTTTCTACGTCCAAATTCTAGTATTTAGGGCGTAATTGTAAGTAATTCCCTAATTAGAGTTAGGGTGTTACATCAAGTCTTCGAGTTACTTCTTCAGCTGGTGAGTTTTGAAATGGTAGTCTATTCAGAGCGATTCGAGAGGACATGGTTAACAGCTAACTAGCCTATAGTAAGAATATCATCTACGTCCTCAAGAGGCAACCATGTTAAGACTACTACGAAGTTCCTATGTAATGGAAGAATGTGTCGCCCCTGACATGTAAGGTACAATCAAGGCGTTCCTCGAATGCGGTACGTACCTCGACAAGTTACTCCCTTGCTTCCTCGACGTTTCAGACCTTTAAGATACACGGCTCCCAGCTTGTAGATGTTCTCGCAAATCTAACACTCAATAACCAAGGAAGTAAATTCATGGATCTTTGGGAAGCCATAGCGCGTTTAATCTCAGGATGTAGTCCAACTTCAAATCTGATGCACTTGGACTGTTCATAGGTGGGAAACTGAATAGGTGGGTGGAAACAGGAGAGCTCCTCGAATTTCTCTGCGTATTCTTCCACAGTCATGTCTCCCTGTGTCAAGCCCCAAAACTTCACCTCCTTTTGTTCACCGCTAGTGACCGCTACACCCATCGCCTCCATGTGTTATCGGCACATTCTCCACCAGTGTGCGACATCGTCAATCAATACGGATGTAGCGAGGCTAATTTTCTATGTGTCGCTGGACATCGTAGTCAGAAAAATTTTCTCGATTCCCTTAATCCACAGCTAAGCTCCCTTAGGGTCATGGGTTCCCTTGAATGATGGCGGGTTGTTCCTCTAAAATTCAGCGAGACACGGATCTCTAGCAGCTTCTTCGTGATGAGTCTCATCGTGCTTCATCGCTCCAGTCAAATGCCCTAGAGTGTCGAACATAGCGTGGTCATTTCTGTTCATCATAGCTTCCTTCTTAGACAAACAAAAAGCGAGTTAGTTCCTAAACTATAATAATAATATCGTATAATAGTACCAATCTAATACAAATAAGCACATAAGAGTGCGCAAACACACATAATAGACACATATACAATCCGGTTAGGACCAAACTCTCTGATACCACTAAATGTGACACCTATAACGACTCGTTTTCGGACCGCTATTAAACTAGCACCAAACCTATATACGACGCACTTTTAAAACAATACTCTTGTGTCCTTCAGAAAATGCGGTACATTTTTTTTAAAAACAAAAACAACTACAGTATCTGCCAAGCACACACAGAGCAGCCACAACATTTCGAAACATGGTGTAATCTAGGACACAAGACACATGCACTGGAAATACATACGCATATATAAGCAAGTCATCATAAGCAGTGCGTACAAAATAAAAACAGTGCAGAAATATATATAGGAGAATACACCTAAAGCATGAGAATCCTCGTGAGGACAATCATACCCCGGGGGTACTCCCGGCAGACACCCACGCAGGGGCTGCTCCAAAAGTATGCCACCAGTCTACCCTGCAGTACACATAGGACAACACCAAAAGTCTGACTGGTCACCACAACAACTGTACACTATAAACAAATCCTACAGTCATCCAAAATACGATCATGCAAACAGTCAGTCACAACAGCTAAAAGTCGTTGCCTGGATCCTCGAAGGGGTCCTCTTTGTCTTCGTCCACCATCGGGTTCTCCGCGTCCTCGCCATCATCTGGGTTGCCATCATTGATTGAAGGAACCATGGGAAAGGGTCAACTTCTCAAATAAACACAAAAATAGAAAATCATAAAGCAAGAGGCAACAAAATACACAGTTCTCAAAGCACAACTCAAACTCTCTCTCGAGACACTTTCGACAATTCCGAAATGTAATGCCGATCCATCCACTGAATACCAGTCGTAGCTTTAGGCTCCACGACCACCCTAGGACATTCAGCTCCGGTTCCTTAACGCTATGACGTCTAGCTAGGCTGCCGAAAAACAAGGGGGTCCTAGTACCCTAAGTTATCCGGGTCGAGCTCAAAAACGTCACGACACGAATCCCTCACAGGAATGAATAAATTGCCGCATACGATCATTCAAGAAGCAACTCGAATACTTATTCATTCGCATATAAAAAATATTCACGAAAAGCTCATTACAGTGCAACTCAGTTCAACAATATAAGCAATCAACGCAATCAAATCACAACTCGTCAAGCAAAGACATCGACAACATAATTTATCCCTCTGCAACTCAGTAGAGTTAGCAAAGAGGTAATTCATACAAGTGTGGGGGGTTGGGGTCAGGAGACCAACCACTTTAGGCAAGCCCACGGATGACTCGGAGCATGCATTAGGCAATAAAGTCGAAGGGGTACGAGACCCTCACTTCGAACCCTGAGGTTCTCAGACTTCTTTGCTTTAAACCATAAAAGTTAAATACCTATGCAATATCTAGGAGTTGCCCTTACGCATAAGTACATAAAACAGTAACACTTAGAATGTGAAGCACCCTTACGCATAAGTACATAAAACAGTAACACTTAGAATGTGAAGCGCCCTTACCTAGAACAAGCTTCAGATAAGGAATTTCCAACGCATCTTTGAAAGTACCTCGCTCAAACCTCAACAGTACAACCTTAACAAAATTAGAACCAAAAACCCACGTCCTATGACTCTAGGGAAGCCATGGTTTTAGGTCCTAAAAGGCCTAAAATCTTGTTAACTTAACCCTATTTAGATCAAACCTAATCTTGTACCATGTTACAAGTTCAAGCCAAACAAGTTTTAAAACTTTTATTAACTCTACATACTTAGAAAAGCTTAAATCAATTCTTACCAATTGAAATAGTATTTTTACCAAATGAATAGTGTTTTACCAACTTTGAACTACTTTTAAAACCATAAAACAAGCTATGAAAATTATAGAAGTAAATTAGTTACAAATTCAAGACAATAATTGAAACATAGACTAAACCTTTTCCAAAAATCAAACATCTTTGAATTGATTTGCTAAACCAAATTCTTGATCATAAGGGCCACGGCTTGGTACCCTAAAAAAATTCCCAAAATTTTCAACTTTTCATTTCCAAAACATATCATTTCCTTACCCTTAAATCTTTACATCTCAAACCAACTTTCCTAACACTTAACATACTTTAAAATCAAGTTAAAATATCCCTTAAAACCCTCTTAGAGTCCACGGCTTCCAGCCCCCAAAACAACAAAATTTATTTTTCCAAAACTTGTAAAACATACACATATGACTAGTTTCCAAACACACCACCTATAACCCTTCAAGATCTAACTCCTAAACAACAAAATAATTCAAAAACAAAGCTTATAATAGCCCCATAGGTTCAGCCACTTCCCGATCTAGGTATTTCAGATTTTTTAAATACATTAAACAAGCTTAGTCATGGAGGAAATTGGTAGATCTAAAAGGTAAGCAAGCTAATCTATCATGATCTAACAATTTCTAAGCAAAACAACTCTAAACCATGAAGAACTTCATCCATGGCAGCCATGAGAAAGGAAAATAAGTTAGGAAGCTTAGCCACAAGGATGATGGTGATTGGGTCAAGGAGGAAGAAGAAAGGATCAAGCTTTCATACTAAATCACTAAGTTTCCCTTAAGAAGACACACTTTCTCTCTCAAGATTTTTTTCTAACTTCTCCAACAACGGAGAAATGATCAAGATGAAGTCTAAATCAGCTAAGGGACCACGAAACAGATGGGGATAGGAAGGGAAGGAAATTTGTTTAATCAGTTGGGATTTAACTAGTTAATTACAAACTAACCAATAAAACTAACTACCCATTACTCCCTTAACCAATCAAAAGGCTCCATTCCAAATGGTGTGCTACAATCATGTGGCTTGCATCCTATTGGTCCAGCTACAGCTGCCATACATCCCCCCTAGCTCGTGGCTTCGTTTCGTCGCGTTATCGATCAATCGGGTGCACGGCGTTACGCATATGTTAGGGTTTTAATAACCAAATCTCCAAAAATAAATCTAATAAATTGTTTTATAATCAAAAATTATTAATCAACCAAAATATCCACAAAAATATTAGAAGTATTTCTGTAAATGTCACTTTCTCGATTTACGAGCTAAAACGCTACCGTAATGCAGTTTTGGGGCGTAGAAAATGCCCTATATTTTTTTGATGCCCAACAATTCCAAAAAAATTCTCATAAATCATAAATATTGGAAAATGCTTAGACCTCAAGTTTCATAAAATTTGGATCACGTTTGGGCAGGGTTTAGTCAAAACTCGCCCTAAAGTTCAAATTCAGCGTTTTACGACAGAATTCAAACATTGAGAGAATGACTCTAAATTAATAATAACTATTACTCCCTATATCTCGTATCAAACACTCAAAAATAATCATGACAAGTTACGATTCGATTTTCATCAAATTCAAGGTTCATTTAAAATTTTATCTGCGGCAAAACTGTCCGATGATTCGAAACGTGACGAAACTTCGTTAGAATTTTTTGACGATATTCGAACCATGAATTAATATAAAGTATTAACACTCAATTATAATTTTCTCTTGATTTATTTAAATCACTTACTTAGAGAACAATAAATTGCTTATTATAGCATAAATACGACAGAAATACACTATAATAACGTTAATTAACGTATCGTAAAATTAAAGGTGTTACAATACTCATACACTATAATAACGCTAATTAACGTATCGTAAAAATACGGGTGTTTTAATACTCCCCCTCTAAAAATAGTTCCGTCCTCGAAACTAGGGGTAAGATACATACCGGAAAAAAGTTCTAGATACTGGTTCTTCATCTTCTCTTCCAATTCCCATGTCGCATCTCCAGTCTTCTGATCCCACACGACCTTGACAAGTTGAATCTCTTTGTTCCTTAACTGCTTAGTCTTCCGATTAACAATCCTTGCAGGGGATAGTTCAAATGATAAGTCATCCTTTAGTTAAATTACATCCGGTTCGATAACATGAGAAGGGTCGGAAACATATTTCCGCAACTGTGAGACATGAAAGACGTCGTGAATATTTGACAAGAAAGGTGGCAAAGCAATCTGATATGCTACTAGACCAATACGACAAAGAATTTGGTAGGGTCCAATGAACTTAGGACTAAGCTTTTTGGATTTGATCGCTCGACTAACTCCAGTAATAGGTGTAACTCGGAGGAATACATGTTCTCCCTCCTCAAACTCTAACGGTCGACGACCCTGGTCTGCATAACTCTTCTGTCGACTCTGAGATGACTGCATCCTATCTCTGATCAGTCAGATCTTGTCGGTAGTCTGCTGAATCATGTCCGATCCCACAACAGAGCTCTCACCATCCTGGTACCAAAATATCTAGACCCTTTAACGGTAAACAGACCAAATTAGTAATAAATTTTCTACCTTGAATGACCACCACACAATTAAGGCATGCAGTGTTGGTAACTAAGGTTTTAGCAGCTGGGGTGGTAACTACTAACTTGAATGGTAAGGTAGCCACAGACAATTTCAAACGATCTACGCAATCCAAAGAAATAAAGGAATGGGTTGCACCAGAATCAAAGAGAATAGATAGGGATTTGCCCTCAATCTCACAGTCTCCCTGGATAAGATCATCATCCTACTCCGCCTCTTCACCGGTCATGCAGAAGACTCTGCATTTAGCCATCTGACGCTTTCCTTTAGCTTTTGCCGCATTCACTACTGGTTCAGCCTTGCGTTCTGGACAGTCCTTAGCGAAGTGCCCCGGCTTCCTGCAGTTGAAGCACATGTCACCCTTCTCAGTGCAGCTGCTCGAATAGTGCCCTGGCCTACCGCAACGGTACCAAGTCACGTCGGCGCTAATCTGACTCCCACCCCTCGCATTTTGAGCCATCGGATGGTATTGTCCCTTGCTATCATTCCCTTGAGGTCGATGTAGGGAAATCGCGCAATAATCGAAGATAAAATGCAGTGGAAAGAAAAAAAAAATTCCCTTCCATGGATCCTTGAGAATGGTCATGATTCAGGGATTAGGATGGTTACCTCTTGTAGCGCAGACCGTTGCAAACGAGAACTGGAGTCGAGCATGAGCGTCATACTGATGACAACGCCTCTACGCAGTCCACACGAACAGACTTCGAATGGGAGCGGCCACCGTCTAAAGTGCTGGCTGACGAACGGAGCCGCCAGTCACGAACGCACCCAAGGTCTCTCAGTACGGCTAGGGTTAATTCCATGTCTGAACTTTCAGCTTAAGTGTTCTATTTATAGGACCACTTAAGACTGACCTAGCGGTGCACCGTAGCTTACCATGTGCTGCGTTGCTCTTGACTTACGATGGTGCGTCATAAGAGCGCACCACTGAATAAAACGAGTCTTACTCATTTATATTTAATCTCCCATTAATCTGTTCTTATGTGTGTGACCCTATAGGTTCCCGTAACGTTAGCAATAATATTAAATCACTATTTAATATTATAAACAGAGAGCGGTGTCTAATAACACATCACTGCTACCCAAGTAACGAGAATGTTAGTGTTATGACGTAATCTTTCCGTGATAATGATCATGAGTACAATTACCCTTTTGCGCTTATGTCTATATTGAACACAAGGCATAGTGTGTGTCATCCTTGTATAGTTCAACATTATATTCCTTGATACCCAAGTAGACTAAGTAACAACAAATAAGATCAATATCTCATATTGACTTATTTCAGCATGGCCATGCATTTTACAGTCATACTCTATCAAGGGGCCCATAGATATTACTCCTGCTATGTAGGAGGCGAAAATCCCATTTAGGTCACTCATGTCCCTCTGCATGACTCGTGGAGTGCCCAGTTAACTGACTTTATAATTGTCTTGTTACAGACAATGTTTGACGGCAACAAAACACTCAACTTCTCATGTAGGGACCATAGTTGTTTCAGGTCAAAGGGTGGAATACACCACTATCACTATGAGAACAACTTATGACACTTACATAACGCACTATGTAGTACTCTCATGGCAGGTCAATCCAGTACACAATTACCCTAATGTGTACCTATGCGGTGACTTGATATCTCATATCTATAACCTGTGAGATAAGGTTATCAGTCCACCCACATAATAGTCTTAATGTATTATTATTGCCCTTATTGATAATAATACTTGACTACGGATATTTAAGAGTAAGTTCAATAGTATATCACAACCGAGTCATCGACTCGATGTTCTATTAAAATTGAACTTTTACTCAAGGACTTTATTACGTTGAACTAAACATAATAACTGAAATGCCTCATATAATAGATAAATAACATGATACAAATTATTAGTTCAAAAGGAACTACATTGGCCTCTAGGGCTTACACTAACAGTCAATTATATGTCTTTTTCTGCTGTTTTCCCTTCTGAGCAAACCACTGTCCTGCGTTCTCGGGTCTCACTGGTCCGCCTGAGCCATTCTTCTTCTTGCTGTTTCTCACTCCTTCCACTTCAACACACCGGTCAATCAACTTTTGAAGATTCCTAATTCGCAGTGACACCACTAACTTATGGATGTCAAACCTCAGGCCTCGCTGGAATCTCTCGCTCAACCAACCCTGGTCAGTCCGGTCACGAAAAGGACTAAAGTACCTTGCAAGTGATTCGAACTTAGCAGCATATTTCGACACCGTCATGCTACCTTGCTGTAGTCGGAGGAACTCTTGCTCTTTCTCAGCTCGTGCAGTATCGGGGAAATACTTGTCCAAGAATCTCCTGTGGAAAACTTCCTAAGTGATCTCACAACGCCCCGCCGTCAAAGTCTGCTTCACCCCTTTCCACCAGTACTCGGCATCTCCTAACAACAAGTAGGTTGCATAGTCCACCTTGACATTCTCTGGACAGTGAAGTGCCTCGAAGATCTTCTCTATCTCCTGCATCCAAAGGTCCACCTTATCCGGATTTGGCTCACCGTAGAACTTCGGTGGGTCGTGCTTACGAAAATCAACTAGTCCTCTAGCCCCTTCATTCCTTTTCGCCCTCTGCTGTTGTTGCCGATTATACTGGGTTAAGGTCACAGTCTGCTGAGCCATAGCATTTGATTGTTGAGTCGCACTAGCCGATTGTTGAGCCATAACCGCCGCCATCTCCGTCATTGCTTGAATTGCTTGATCCATGTTGGAGTTATCAAGTCCGGCTGTAGTATCTCTGCGAGGTGGCATTAGATTCCTACGGAGTCCTAAACCTGTCAGAACCTTACAATCAAGTGATGTGCTAACACACATTGCTTTAGTCAAGAAACAATTCAAACAATTGGCAAGCAAAATTGCTTCACACAATAAACAATAACCACAATTTCACAAATAAGCACTTGACAACATAACCCGACACGGTGACCAGCTTAATACCCCCTATGCACAGTCCGATTAGAACCGAACTGCTTTGATACCACTATTGTAACGACCCATTTTCGGACCGCTACTAAACTAGCACCAAACCTATATGCGACGCACTTTTAAAACAATACTCTTGTGTCCTTCAAAATATGCGGTACATTTTAAAAAAAAAACAACTATAGTATCCGCCAAGCACACACAGAGTAGCCACAACATTTTGAAACATGGTGCAATCTAGGACACAAGACACATGCACTGAAAATACATACACATATATAAGCAAGTCATCATAAGCAGTGCGTACAAAATAAAAGCAGTACAGAAATATATATAAGAGAATACACCTAAAGCATGAGAATCCTCGTGAGGACAATCATACCCCGGGGGTACTCCCGGAAGACACCCACGCAGGGGCTGCTCCAAAAGTATGCCATCAGTCTACCCTGCAGTACACATAGAACAACACCAAAGGTCCGACTGGTCACCACAACAACTGTACACTATAAACAAATCCTACAGTCATCCAAAATACGATCATGCAAACAGTCAGTCACAACAGCTAAAAGTCGTTGCCCGGATCCTCGGAGGGGTCCTCTTTGTCTTCGTCCGCAATCGGGTTCTCCGCGTCCTCGCCATCGTCTGGGTTGCCATCATTGATTGAAGGAACCACGGGAAAGGGTCAACTTCTCAAATAAACACAGAAATAGCAAATCATAAAGCAAGAGGCAACAAAATACACAGTTCTCAAAGCGCAACTCAAACTCTCTCTCGAGACACTTTCGACAATTCCGGAATGTAACGCCGATCCATCCACTGAATACCAGTCGTAGCTTTGGGCTCCACGACCACCCTAGGACATTCAGCTCCGGTTCCTTAACGCTACGACGTCTAGCTAGGCTGCCGAAAAACAAGGGGGTCCTAGCACCTTACGTTATCCGGGTCGAGCTCAAAAATGTCACGACACGACTCCCTCATAGGAATGAATAAATCGCCACATACGATCATTCAAGAAGCAACTCGAATAGTTATTCAACTGCATATCAAAAATATTCATGAAAAGCTCAATACAGTGCAACTCAGTTCAACAATATAAGCAATCAACGCAATCAAATCACAACTCATCAAGCAACGACATCGACAGCATAATTCATCCCTCTGCAACTCAGTGGAGTTAGCAAAGAGGTAATTCATACAAGTGTGGGGGGTTGGGGTCAGGAGGCCAACCACTTTAGGCAAGCCCACAGATGACTCGGAGCATGCATTAGGCAATAAAATCGAAGGGGTACAAGACCCTCACTTCGAACCCTGAGGTTCTCAGACTTCTTCGCTTTAAAACGTAAAAGTTAAATACCTAAACAATATCTAAGAGTTGCCCTTATGCATAAGTACATAAAACAGTAACACTTAGAATGTGAAGCGCCCTTACGCATATGTACATAAAACAGTAACACTTAGAATGTGAAGCGCCCTTACCTTGAACAAGCTTCAGATAAGGAATTTCCAATGCGTCTCTGAAACGTACCTCGCTCAAACCTCAACAATACAACCTTAACAAAATTAGAACCAAAAACCCACGTCCTATGACTCTAGGGCAGCCACGGTTTTAGGTCCTAAAAGGCCTAAAATCATGCTAACTTAACCCTATTTAGATCACACCTAATCTTGTACCATGTTACAAGTTCAAGCCAAGCTAGTTTTAAAACTTTTATTAACTCTACATATTTAGAAAAGCTTAAATCAATTCTTACCAATTGAAATAGTGTTTTTACCAAATGAATAGTATTTTCCAAACTTTGCACTACTTTTAAAACCATAAAACATGCTATGAAAATTATAGAAGTAAGTTAGTTACAAATTCAAGACAATATTTGAAACATAGACTAAACCTTTTTCCAAAAATCAAACATCTTTGAATTGATTTGCTAAACCAAATTCTTGATCAAATTTTAACAACAATTTTAAGGCATAAAACAACTTAAAACAATGATTAAGAATAGCATAAGGGCCACGGCTTGGTACCCTAAAAATATTCACAAAATTTTCAACTTTTCATTTCCAAAACATATCATTTTCTTACCCTTAAATCTTTACATCTCAAACCAACTTTCCTAACACTTAACATACTTTAAAATCAAGTTAAAACATCCCTTAAAACCCTCTTAGAGGCCACGGCTTCCAGCCCCCAATACAACAAAATTTAATTTTTCAAAAACTTGTAAAACTTGTAAAACATACACATATGACTAGTTTCCAAACACACCACCTATAACCCTTCAAGATCTAACTCCTAAACAACAAAATAATTCAAAAACAAGACTTATAACAGCCTCAGCCACTTCCAGATCTAGGGATTTCAGAATTTTTAAATACATTAAACAAGCTTAGTCATGGAGGAAATTGGTAGATCTAAAAGGGAAGCAAGCTAATCTATCATGATCTAACAATTTCTAAGCAAAACAGCTCTAAACCATGAAGAACTTCATCCATGGCAGCCATGAGAAAGGAAAATAAGTTAGGAAGCTTACCCACAAGGATGATGGTGATTGGATCAAGGAGGAAGAAGAAAGGATCAAGCTTTCATACTAAATCACTAAGTTTCCCTCAAGAACACACACTTTCTCTCTCAAGATTTTTTTCTAACTTCTCCAACAATGGAGAAATGATCAAGATGAAGTCTAAATCAGCTAAGGGACCACGAAACAGATGGGGATAGGAAGGGAAGGAAATTTGTTTAATCAGTTGGGATTTAACTAGTTAATTACAAACTAACCAATAAAACTAACTACCCATTACTCCCTTAACCAATCAAAAGGCTCCATTCCAAATGGTGTGCTACAATCATGTGGCTTGCATCCTATTGGTCTAGCTACAGCTACCATACATCCCCCTAGCTCGTGGGTTCGTTTTGTCGCGTTATCGATCAATCGGGTGCACGGCGTTACGCGTATGTTAGGGTTTTAATAACCAAATCTCCAAAAATAAATCTAATAAATTGTTTTATAATCAAAAATTATTAATCAACCAAAATATCCACAAAAATATTAGAAGTATTTCTGTGAAAGTCACTTTCTCGATTTACGAACTAAAACGCTACCGTAATGCAGTTTTGGGGCGTAGAAAATGCCCTATATTTTTCTGATGCCCAACAATTCCAAAAAAATTCCCATAAATCATAAATATTGGAAAATACTTAGATCTCAAGTTACAAAATTTCGATCACGTTTGGGCAGGTTTTAGTCAAAACTCGCCCTATAGTTCAAATTCAGCGTTTTACGACAGAATTCAAACATTGAGAGAAAAACCCTAAATTAATAATAACTATTACTCCCTATATCTCGTATCAAACACTAAAAAATAATCACGACAAATTACGTTTTGATTTTCATCGAAATCGTGGTTCATTTAAAATTTTATCTGCTGCAAAACTGCCCGATAATTCGAAACGTGATGAAACTTTGTTAAAATTTTTCGACGATATTTGAACCATGAATTAATATAAAGTATTAACTCTCAATTATAATTTTCTCTTGATTTATTTAAATCACTTACTTAGAGAACAAGAAATTGCTTATTATAGCATAAATACGACATAAATACACTATAATAACGCTAATTAACGTATCATAAAAATACGGGTGTTACAATACTCATACACTATAATAACGCTAATTAACGTATCGTAAAAATACGGGTGTTACAACACCCACTACCTAGTTGTACAAAAAATGCATAATTAAGACGTGCAAATACTAATAAAATACGAGTTTATAAAAACTTTAACAAAGTAGTAGTTCACATCATGAAATTCAATTGCGGAATAAAACATAAAACGAAATACGAAAATAAACCAAACCCTGATGTCACATGTCTCAGAGCTTAACCCTTAGTTTACATCGGTACAAAAGCAACAGTAATAAACTACGATAATAATGCCAAGTAAAAACTGTGACATGCCGACTACTCTTCAGCATCCACATCCACCTCATCACCTGCAAATTCTCCATCTACCGGTTCACATGATACACAAGTAGCCACAAAACATAGGGGGTGAGGAATCATACTCAGGCAGAAAGATAACAGAAAAGCTCAAATATAACATGTTGCGAATACAACAACGCATAGACAACATCAATCAAACGATACAGTAGTCAAGCCATGGTCTTACTTCGGCAACTAGCTAACGCGAACACAAAACTACTCCAATGAAACTTCGGGATCGTCCAGGTGAACAAATGCAAGCGTCCTCAACATCCATACTGACACCCTCAATCCATCGGATTATCCTGTCAGTGCACCTTTGATGAGTCTCTCCATCGAAACTTATTTACAACGACGTCCTAACGGGCCATGCGGTTTCCCCCAAGTAGTGCAACTTCGCTGAGTGCCATCATTGTAGCTCATCATATTCTGACTAAAGCCATCGGGCCACATGGTTCACCCATCTGTGCAACATCGACGAGTGCCGTCGTCGAAACCCGAAGTCTACACCCGAACGACTACGAACAACAGAGTCTTATACGTTCTAAAGTCGGTAACGTAACTTCCAACACAGGGTATCCATCAAATCCATTGGATGCCAATCCACTAATTGGTTACAACATGTGACCAATGAACAATAATAACCACACAACACAATCACACTTAAATGTTGGTCGCAATGTGACCAACTTTAATCACGGGGTTACTAACTTGTAACCCCTACAAACAAGTTAAATAATCAACATACATCAAGCCTAGGTGGTTACTATCCTTTACCAACCCTTACTAGTCATTTGAAACACCATTTTATCCTTAAACAGGGGTATGAATCAATTCATGAGCCCCATGAATTGATTCATGATCAAAACGATATTCTGTGAATCGAATTACACAACTATGAATCGATTCATAGTTTTAATTGACAGAATCTGAAACAGTGCAGGTGTGAGTCAATTCATGCAGGTGTGAATCGATTCACAAGACTTGCAGAAATGCAGTAACGCATTAGGGACTCCTCGTAAGTGGTCCCATGTCCAATCCAAGGTCAGGGGAAATTACTAAATTTTCCCTAAGGTCTCTAATCTTTGATCTTAGAATGAAATCTTGATTTTATACCTTTACATTCAAATTTTAACATTCAAATTTTATTCAAACAACCAAGTCTTATCCCTTCCTTATTTTTAGGCTTCCTTAATTCATGACTACTTTTTTAAATCTTTTCAAATTACTTATCACATGCTAAACTTAGTGTCTACACCATTCCTTTAATCCATTCTAGATTCCTTATCCAAGTTTTAACCAATTTACAATCTATCAAGATTTGACTGTTGTCCGATTATCTAAGCATCTCTAGAGTTCAAAACCCAACTAACCATATCCTAACACTCTCATATTCAATTTGAAACATACATATTCCCAAAACAGTGACTACAACATATTAGCCTTAGTAATATACAACTTAATTTAAACCATTTAGTCCTAATCATGCATATACTAACAACAACAATTCAACCATCAATAATACCACATCAATCATGCTTCCATATACTAAGTCACGCTATTTAACAATTGCAAATTGGTCTTAAACATAATAACATTTAATCAATCATGAAAACTATAACTTCATACCAGTATTCATGTTCTTAAACAATCCAAATAACACTAATGACCCGAAGTCATATAACACATAAAACATCAACCTTTTGTTACTAAACATGCATCAATTACTAAAACATGTTAATTACCAACTCTTATTTATTTCTAAAGTGTAAGGAACTTAGTCAATAATCAAAACAGTAACTTTATATTATAATTTATGCCATTAAACAATCTTATAATACTAGATTATGCCTTTTCCAACAACAACATATCAAGCATCCACTTTTTTATAATAAACATACTTTAATCTACCTAATTATGTTATTTAACAAATCTTATGGCTCCTGCTCATACAAGGGCCCCAAATTAAATAAAAATAGAAACTTAGGCAACAAAATCCATGCTCTTGCAAGGATTACACAACAATAACTTGCCACGCAAGGCCTAGGGATCCTGGGACATCCCTAGCATGAAAATTTGAAGCACAATGCCTCTTTCCACATGATCAACTAACCCCCCATACCTTAGACAAAAATTGTAGCCTTCCAAAAGTGTTCTAGAGGGTTCAGGATTGAGTTCTTCGCTAGTCCATGTCTTGTGGTATCCTACAACTCCAAGTTCAATAATTAAAAAAGAGAGGAAGGAACTCTAAAAGGGCAAAAACCATAAGACAGTGAGGGTCACAAACTTTGATTCATAAAAACAGAAAATAAATCATGAGGAATGAAGAGAATGTCCTTACGATCACATCCTCAAAGACGGGACTCAATTTGGTTGTGAGACGACAGAGAAACGGCGAAAACAATGGCAACGACAACAATAGAGCTCTAAGGAGTTCTACGGTTCTTGAGAGCTCTTAACCAATGTTTAAATTAGGTTTTGGAGTCCTAATAGGTCTAGGATTAGGTTTAGGTCGTGATTTAGGAGTCTTATCACGTTTGGAGACAAAACGGATCGAAACGTTGTCAGTAGGCGTGAATCGATTCATGCAGGTGTGAATCGATTCAAATTGTTTGTTTTGGCCATAACTCGAGTTACAGGCAATGATTTAAAAATCGGACCGGACCGGACGGTCCGACCGTCACCCGGTAGTGTAAGCTGTCGGTTCAACCTCAATTGAACAACAGTCTAGTTGAATCGCCCAAAACCGGGTTAGACTGTTTTACCTTTTTTTTTGTTATTTTTACTTACTTTTTCCTCAAAATTAGTACTTATTTATTTATTTATTAGTCACCCAGCTCAACCTGTTGAACCAATTGAACCATGACCCGGAGGTCTCGCCGGTTCGATCTTCGGTCCGGTTTTTAAAACCATAGTTCACGGTCCTTTCCTAAAATGGACTCTAACATGGTGTAAAATCTATTTGAAGTTTACTCAGGTGTTCCCAATTCTACACTTGTGCTGCATTGACTCGGGATAGCATATTTAGAGTTTTAGATATCAAAATCGAGTCAAACCAAAGCCGATTGAAAGATAAGAGATAAAACTACAACTTTCGTGAAGACGCATTATTCCCATTCAGTCCTTAAAGGGTTAGAAAATGAAGAATACGATGACTGAATTGACTAGACATAATGATAGATCTGGGTCTAGATTCGTCCTTTTGTAAATGGGTAATAAAGCATTATTCAACACCCAATTAACACACAATGGCCTTATAGTTTCTAACGCATAGGCTTAAGAAATTTAGGGTGTTACATGCTGTGGCAGGTGATGCAGTAGCACTTGCAGTATTCATGTTCTTTAGCATGTTGGCAATGGATGCTACTTGTGCAGACAGGGCAGTCATTTCACTCACTTCATGGATTCCAGCAACCTTTCTTACTACACTTAATTTGGCAGTAGGCCACTAGTAGCTGTTGGCAGCAATTGTCTCAATCTTTGCATATGCATTGTTGTATAATTGAGTCAAACAAATAGGATATCGGATCCATTGTAACTTTACCAAGTTGGCTAGGTGCTGTGAATGATTGACAAGGAACCTGAGCACAAAGTGCTAGTGTATGTGCCTTTCAGTCACTTCCTACAAGGTTTAATTAAGAGTCCCTTATGTTTAAGCCCTCATTAGGTTCACCCCTGAATTTTGAGTGTAACCCAGATCACTCTATGGTTTTGATTACCTACGTGTAGTAGTTTAATCAAGATTAGATGAAGTGTCATTTACTAATGCTGTCCATATTAATCATGAACTATGCACATTAAACATTTTTAGCACTTGTGCCTAACCTAATGTGATAAAACTCAGATTAAGCATATAATCAATAAATACGCATGAGTTAAAGGTATTGAGCAACATTACATACTATCACCAACAAGGTTTGATTACAACTTCAAATCATCCCAGCATAAAGTGTTTAGCTCTTAAGGAGCAAACAACTAAAATGGGTGCTATAAAACATATTCATGGCACCTAAACTTTTTAGATCAGAATGTTTACAAACAGAAGAAGAAAATAGCACGTGGTGAGCCTTCAACTTTGTCAAGATGAGAGGACACTTCACTCCAACAATGTCTTGTTGCTGCATTCCGTTATTGCACTTGGGGTTGATCCAGCATCCATGATATTCAACTTGTTCTTCTCATGAAAATGGTGTATGGAAAGTGTATGGAAGTTAAGAATGGTGTATGGAAGTGGCAGCGGTTTTCACAGAGGAGTGAAGACAAATCTGTCATAGGGATCAACAAAATGTACCTGTAACATCCCAAATTTCCTTTAATTTGGTCATTTAAAAGAAATTTGGATTTTACCCAGAATTAAGGAACTGTGGGACTACTTATTCATTAGTAGTATTTAATTGATTAATTTATCTGAGGTTCTTTTGAGGATCAAAGAATAAATTATGATATTAAATAAGGACCGCTGATTAGGTTATAATTAAATCTTGTGTTTCGCCCCACCATATACCTCACTTAATCCTCACTCACCCTAGAACCCTCTCATCTCCTCATCTACCCCCTCCCATCGTGACCTCCCTGGAAGAAATAGAAAAAAAAGGGAAAAGAATAAAAAGGAGAAAGAAAAGAAAGGAAGAACGGTGTAATCGAAGAAGGGAAAGGGAGAAGGAGGCCGTGGTGGCCCTTGCGAGCGCACCTCCGCGCGCCATGAAGATGAGGGAAGAACGAGGCCGAGGGCGAGCAAGGAGAACAGAAGCAGAGACTGCTCGAGAACGAGAGAGATGGAAGGAAGGAACTCGAAAATGGAAGAGGAAGGAGAGGAAGATGATGAACCAAGGCTCCAAGGAGAAGATTGATTGAAGAGGAAGCTTGGATTCAAGCTTCAATGGAGGTTGAAGGCAAACCTAGGGTTTCAAATTGGGGGTTTTTACCCCAAAGCATTTGGGAGCTCAAAAATACATAGATTCCCCTCTCAAACTCCCAATTAGGGTGTGCTAGGAATTATTGCTTAATTCTAGAATTAGATTTATATTGAATAGATTGTGAAATGATATGGGGTTTGACTGAAATAGGGTTGGATTCTGTCCCAACCCCCCTAAATTATTGTGTGATTTTGCTCAACTGTGAGTTCCACAGAGCTCCAATTGGGAATGTTTGGTTTAGTGTGGTCATTTGATCAATTATGTCTGAATTAATGGAGGGCTTTATGTCTCCTTAAAATTAGTTTCCTACTCATGTGATTTTTGGGAATTGATTATAGTCGATGCATTGATGATTTGTGGCATTCTAATCATGTTGTTATTGTGGTTTTAATGTCAAATGAAATATTTCTTAATCTTGTCATGATTAATGCTTGGTTTTGAGTTCTTTGGGAATATCTCCTGGAAATGGTTTTAAATGTGCCCATACACTTTAACTGAGCTTTTGAAACATTTGATTTGAATGCATGTTATTATCTTGTGTTAAATCAATTTGTTTCTTGTTAAATGCCAATGGAATGGTTTTGCTGTTGATTGGAAATAAGGGTTGAGGTTTGGAGAAAGTATTGGGTTGAAAATCTGGGATTTTGGCAAAATTCTGTCAAATTCGCTTAAGCGAATTTCTGAGCTTAAGCGAATTTGACTGCGAACAGCCTGGGGTCGTTTCTGTGTGAAATTCGCTTAAGCGAATTTCTGGCGCTGAGCGAAGCTCGCGCTAAGCGATCCCAATTTGCTCAAGCGAATTTAATGCATATTTTCCTTTTTGATTTGGAATTCTTTCTTCTTTGGATCAACCTTGTATATTGCTATAGTCTTATGGAAGGTTTTATGAATGTTTAAGCTAAATAAATGCTTGTATGTGAACACGCTCAGCATTTCAGTGGGCCCTAAAGTGGCTGCACTGTGCAACTGGGGTGTAAATTTGATGTGATTGTTGTCGGTCCGTGCTGCTATAAGGTACGGTGGATATGGTGAATAATTCCAATGAAAGTCAATTTTATACGTCCATGGAATGCATCACGTGTGATTGAATGGTTTGATTGCATCTATGATGTGTCTAGTGTACATGTTTATGGTTTCATGTAATTAATTATTGATTCTGTTGGCATTGTAAGCTTTCAAGTGTTGGTGCCTTATGGTGTATTTGTACTTCCTTCATTATAGGCTTAGTTACCTTTTGGTGACAGAGTCATTTTGTTCTGAATCCTACCATATGGTGAGAATTGAAATATGCATGCCTGATATTTTATTGTTGAATGGGATATTATGGTCTGATATGATGTTTGTGATTGTGCTTTCTGGGAGGAGTTTTCTATACGTAGCACATCACGTATAGCTGAAAACAACGGTAAAAGGTTTTTAATTAAAGTCTATGTTACTGAGTTGTGATAACTCACTATGTTTGGGGCATTGTTTTCAGGTACTCTTTGTTGGGAGGATTACAGAGCCTTTTGGACTCTCGACATTATAGTTATGTGAGACTCTCTGATGTCTCAGTACCGGATCACAGATAGAGTCGTAGTCTAGTTCTTTTAATTTTATTATAATTATTTGTGAAAAAACCCTTCGGGTAAAATTTTGTAATTAATGTAATTAAATTTCGAAATGCGCACTCTTTAAGTTAAAGGATTTTCTTTTTAAACAAGTTTTAGTTTATCCCGTTTTATCTAATTACCTGGATGGTTTTGATTAATTTTTACTTAGTTAATCTTAAATTTTTGTAAGTAATACTCTGATTAGAGTCAAGGCGTTATAGTACCCACCTGTCTCCCCTTTAGGGTTATTCCCTCTTTATTCTCTCTCCTTTTGTGCCCAAAAAGTGAGGTACTATGAGAGAGAGTGTCCTTGGCCCTATCCAAATAAGGAAAAGTTGTCCTAGCTGAAAATATCTACACAAAACAGCCGAGACCATACCAGGGTACAACAGCACACGCCAAAAGAGCAAAAATTCAGCATGCCAGCTCATCAATTCGCAGTGTCTTCAACTTGACTCACTTTCCAACTTCTCTATTCAATAGAGACTAGTGCCATAGCACCTATTTAGCACCTGACCATTACTTTAAAAATCCTGCATTGCTCCAAAACATGTCAGAATTCTCTCAAAGGCACTAGGGTGCCACAAAACACAACTGAACATTTTCAACACAATATTTACTGATTTACAATGATTAAAACCCTAATTTACTCTTACACTTATAGAATTTAATGTTAAAGAGGAATAGATAACTCTTATTTGTAAAAGTTGTCAATCTCACACAATCAACAACCATAAAAATAGAGAACTATCACTTTTTAGTTTCAAGGATTTCGACAGACCACTTTGCATTTCAACAAAGCACTAGGAAGTAACTCAATAATGGAAAAATCAACAACAAAAGCACTAAACCACATGAATTCACCATTAAATTCATCTCCTAAGGCAAAAAACAAAAAAAATATATTTTTATTCTTTTTTCAAGTTCAAGCTTCAAGAGCACAACAATGGTGGACTCTTAACAACACCCATTCACAAATAAACACGAAAACAACTTCAAATAGCCTCTAGTTTCATGATTTTAGCATAACTTCACCCATTCAAGAACAACTCAAAGGGTTCTAACTATCAAGCTTTTCAAAACTCAACAATGGTGGAACTTCCCTAGCCCATCACATAATATCAACAACATAGATAAAAAAAATTGAAAGATTAAGACTAAATTCAAAGTACCCATGAAGATTCATGAAGGTTTTGAGGCTTAACTCTTGAAAATCACACAAAAATGAAGGATCTCGTGCAAAGGTGACGGACTTGCGATGGTGACAGAGGCGACTGTGACGAGATGGTGATGATGATGAGACGATTGCGAGGGAGATTGCGAGAGGAGAGGGAGGTTACGAGACGGTGACCGGAGGCGAGGAGAGGGAGCAGATCTCGTGAGAGAGGGAAGAAAGACATGCGTTGCGACTGAGAGGGAAAGGCGAAATTATAAAGGAGAGCTTTTTAAATAGGTTATATTGTTAACCGATTTAAAAAGCTGGTCAAACAATGCACATAACTTCAAAATTGCCACCACGTGAACATTTTAAATCGATTAACAGTATAACCGATTTAAAAAGCTGGTTAAGCAATGCACATAGTTTCAAAAATGCCACCGCGTGGACATTTTAAATCAGTTTGTAGGATAACCGATTTTAAATCCTATTTTTTTTTCTATTTTCTGCACTAGTGTATGAATCTACTGAACAGCTCCTATCACCAATATGCTCCGGAAAATTTGTGAAATAGAAGTCACTACTCCCTTACTACACCCATGTGTGTCGTCAGTCTTAGTCTTGCGCATGCCCCCAGTTCCAACGATTTCCTCCTCCTTGAGCTCACGTAGGTCCACTCCTCTTCTCCTCTCGCACTCTCGCTCACTAACCCCTCTTCCACTCACTCTTGCTGTTTCTCTCTCACGCTCCCTCTCACTCTCTCTCATATGAATAAAATGACAAATAATTCGAGACAAATAAATATTGAAAATATGACACTTAATATGAGACGGAAGGAGTATTAGAACAAGTAAAAAACTTTCAGATGTTGAGAGACAAGTTAGGCTATCAAGAAGTTTATAATGTGCAAATCTATCGAATTGTCTTTTAGACGAGACATTTTGTCTAAAAGGACCTAATGAATATTGGGAAAACCCATGGTCTTGTTGCACAAAAGTGAATCAGGCAGACCAAAACGCTGGTATCGTGGGAATTGCAATCAAGGAAGCGTACATTTGCGAAGAACAAGGAAAAGGAATAGTAAATAAGGGAAACTAACATTACATAGTGTTCACAAAGCTCACACTAAAGTTTAGTTCAGTCAAAACATTGCAGCATTCCGAAAAGTAAATGTACCTTTTTGGATTTCACACTTCATCCATCTTCCCTTTTCGGTATGTTCATATCAATTGTTTAAAGCAGTGAATATTCTAATGACTAAAACATTTAACTCCAACACACTTTTAAAACCTAAACTTACTGTTATATGATTGGGAGATCAAATGATTAATAATTTCCTTTGACAAAGGATGGCACTTTAAGTCGATGAACTACAACAAATTAAAAACCAAGAGGGGAAAAAAAAAACCTAACACTTTAAGTCGATGAACTTTAACGTGTGGACCCCTATGCATTGATAAATATATAAATATAAATGATAAATTCTTAGCTACCCTTTAAATTAGCTGGATATCGTACCCATATTAACTCAATTAACTAATTCAATATTTTTCATATAACCGTTACAACGTATATTTTTTATTATTTTAAAAGGTAAGTAGTAAGTTATGAATAATTATTTCGGTGCCCTAAAAAATATTTTACAAAATTTGTTAATATGTTGTTCTTCCTCTTTTCTCTTGGACGTTTAGAATACCCATCATATTAGAAAAAAATGAATAATCAAATAGCAATAAACATATACTGATACCAACTTGTTTTCGATATCTAGGCTCTATCGGAAGAAGAAGAAAAAGAAGAGAAATAAAATCTATGTCTAGAGAAGAAGAATAGTAAAGTGGGTATAAAGATGAAGAAGAAAGAATATAAAGAGACACCATAGAGAAGTTTTTGATAAAAAATCATTATTTAGTTTAAAAATGGTGCATCCAAATTTCAAAAAAGTAAAATAACTAATTCAAGGTAATTAACGTGGATTTAATAATATAATAGGTGGATACAAACTCACTTGGGTACCGTACCCAACACTTTTACGGGATACCGAAATGTTCACCGATATAAATAGCCATCTATGCATCCCCTAGGCTATCAATCACTCACAAGTTCCAATTGCGTGTTTATAAGCTATTTCTCACAGAGAATTATATTCTAGCTTATTTTTCAGCATAGAGGAAGATTTACCTGAAGAGATTGAAATTCCATCCATTTTGTTGAGAGGTTGAATCTAGCTACTTGCTTCTTCCCTAGAGCTTTCTTCAAATGAGGCCTTCTTTTATAGTTTATATTTTGCTTTTGTCCCTCTTCCAGGCTCGAGGTAAGTACAACATATACTTTTAATAGATTAAGGGCATGTTTGATACACTTTTTAAAAACAGTTTTTCTGTTTTTAAAAATAGACAAAAAAACAAATTTTGTTGTTGCTAAATTTTTTTAAAATAGAAAACTGTTTTTAAAAAATGTAATCAAATATACCCTAAAACTTCGTTTAGGCTTTCTGTTATATAGCAACTAGATGTCTCATGTTATTGTTTTTGTTTAGGGATTCGCTTGGAGAAAGGGTCTTTTGTGGCTCGGCAACGTAAACCACATGTTAGTGATCGATCCTTACTTTGCAGTTTTATTTTTCCGTTTTTCTTTGCAAATGTTAACATTTATATGTACTTTTATTATGTTGATAGAAATATTCACTTCTGAATGCAGGATGAAGAAAGCAATTTGTTGAAAAGAAATAATAGTGGTGATAAGGAAGCTATTCTCTGCAAAGATGAACAATGCACAGGTACCTTGAAGAAAAGAGACACTAGAGCAGCTAGAAAAACAAACAACCGGTTACCCCGCATTCATGAAGATTACTGTGGACCACGACATCATAGACCTAGACACCATTAGTTTTCTTCTAGCCCCAGAAATTCATTGTTCTTTGTTCTTTCTTATGATTCAAGCATTCTTCCAAACCCTTACAAACAAACTATGTAATTCTTGCAGCATATTTGCCCCTCATAATTCCTGATTGCATCTAAGTATACTAAAAAAGTTAAATTAGTGATGGAAATTTAGAGAGGGATAATATGAATTTCATCACTAAATTTAGTGACGAGAAAATTCGAGAGAGTTTTCATTTTTTCTGTCTCTAATTTTGGTCGCTGATTATTTGGTAGTATAATTTTTTCTATTTTCTTGTTGTAGGCTTAACTTTACAATGTAATAATATTAAGCACCATGCAAGAAAATATGGGACTAATTAACCTACCGAAATATTAAGTACTTAGTGTTCCTATGTTGCTGCAGGAAAGATAAAGAATAGGAAACTTTTTATTACAGCAGCTTCTGCCCCTCACGCCATTTCAAAGGTTAGTTTAGGGATAAAAAAATGGCTTGTTGTTTAGTAGTCAACTCAAATGAAACTTCGTAATTTTTTTCCTTTTCCATCTTATGATTTATATACATATATATGCTTCATGGACAGTGTGTGAAGACTGGAGGGAACGATAAGGTGAACGCGAAAGAAGAGGAAATAAAAGTAAATAAGCAACAAGAAGAGCATCTTCGTGAGGATTTTGTAGACATAACTGACATGGACTATTCTCCAGCAAGGAGGAAGACCCCCATACACAACTGACTCTTTGGGATCAACAACTAGAAAAACAGACAGTTCTACTTTTCCATAAATAAAATATTGTAGAGAAGTAGGACAGCATTACAGAAATGCTGCAGTTTTTTAAGGCTTCAATATTAAAGAATGATTTTATTTGTATATTATATTTTGTCATCTATTTATAATATATTTAAATAACATCGATCTTTAGAATGGTCGAATCATGGGTGTGCATGTATTAGGGTAGCTTCAATTCTGAATCTAGGTTCTTTTGTGTTCACTAGCGGGTAGTTTTACTAGACAGTGTTAAAAGAAAGCAGGAAAATAAAATGAGTTCTCTCATTGCAAATAGAAAGTGTGCCTTCCTCACACTCTAATAAGAGAAAGAACAACGGCAAAACGATTCCAAAAATATTATTTGGTTATTTTGTTCTATTTTCCTTATTACTGACTCAAAAATAACAATTCTTGCATTCCCTAAGAATATAATCTGTTAAAAATTCAAAATAAATTAAAATAATAAAAATATTAAAACTCTCATTAATTTTTTAATATTATTTTAGTTTGAATTAACTTATCTAATAAACAATGTAATCATCAGGATTTTAAAAAAAGGTCTGCGACCGCCAGATTTGGTCTACAATATTAAGGTTTTTGATGTCTTTGAGATCGTAAAGCGATTGCAATTGAAACCGCATCAACAGCATTTTACCGCAATTTTACGCAATATGAAGGATCACGCTATGACTGTATTCGTGACAGCGACATCGATTTAAAACCTTTTTTATCATGTAAGAATTATTCAAAAATCTGTCTATAACACAATGTTTCATATATACGGCCCTTGTAGGAGATGGAATGAGGAATGAAGCCAATATTGAGTGATTTCTGCAGAAGAGTTTTTCTCAGAACACACTATTTAGGCTTCCCAAGAGAAGGTCTCTGTCAACCACATTATTAATTTGTACGAACATGTGGGGAGAATTGATGGTGAAATTGCCAATTCTTGCAACTCCTCTGTGGGGGACCTCCCCCAAATGAAGGTGATTTGATGTGGGGTCCATTTCCCATTACCATAATTTGGGTATGCACTATGCAGTTTTGATTTGACTAAGGCAGGCCCTCCTATTGTCTTGCTTCGTATAGTTGATTGGGCCAGCATGTTTCCCACATTGATATTGATTCCAGTGTAATGAAGGGTCATTCCCGCATGGGGATTCACGTGTTATGTCATTTGTGTACACTGTGGAGGCCCATTTTGGAGCCGAGAATGCGTTGGACCACTAGAAAAAGAGACACATTTAGGGCTTATTTGATACACTTTTTAAAAACAGTTTTTTTATTTTAAAAAATAGGCAAAAAACAAAATTTTGTTTTTGTTAAATTTTTAAAAACTGAAAACTGTTTTTAAAAAGGGTAATCAAACATACCGTTAGTCGTCTTTAGTTTTAGAAAACATTTTTTTGTTTCTTTTATATATTATTTTTATTTTTAATAGCTACAAAACCATCAATTTATATTCATTTGGTTTCTATTTGCAAATATTTATATAGTAACCAACAAAATTAACCTTTTATTGTTTTTATCATTTTTAATAGAGATTCAAAAACAGAAAATGAAGTGAGAAAATATGGCAATTTTGAATTTAAAAAAAGTTAAAAAAAATATTTTTTTAAACAAAATTGGTCCTTAAACTGTTGGTGATTGCTTCCTGTTTAGACTAGGGATGATAACCCTTTTCAAAAATGTATGGCATTCAAAATTTCCTGACCGGTGATGTATGCGATTGGAAGGATATGTTGATAATTAATTTTAACATAAATATAGTGTCTAAAAGTATAATTAATCAAACATTTAAAATCTAATAAAAAATAATAAAATTAAAGTCAGCTTTAAAATTATTTCAAAAGTAGAACAAAATGTTGATTGTTTGCTTTGCTTGTGTGTGGTCAATATGGGAGGCAAGGAACAAGATTGTGTTTCAATCTAAATCAAGTTCGGTCGAAGGCATAGCTGAGGAAGCAAAAATTCTAGCATGGCAATGGATAAAAACTAGAGCAAAGGTGTTCGAGGCGAACATAAAAGTTAAAGGAAGATGATACCTCACGGTGGTGAAACGATTGATGAGATCACATCCATGGTGGTGAACCACTCTGTAAGGGGTACATTTCATGTCAATTACAATTGGTTAGAAGTTAGTTAGAAGGTGGTTAAGGGGATAACTGGTTCGGTTATTTCCCAATTGATTTGGTTGATGTCTGCTTTCATCAATGCAAGTTGAAATCATTTGCCTCATTCATTCTATTATGGTATCAATTGAAAAATTTGAGCATTCTTCTGTGCCAAATCACTGATCTTCAATGGCCATGGAAATTCTTTCTAATCTCTTTGTTCTCAACTTCGTCTCTCTTTGATCTTCCCGGTTTTGAATCTCTTTCATCACCATGGAAGAGTTACCTCCACTGATTTCACCTCAAGCCAGTTTGGTCCATTCTTCTCCTATTCAGAATCAAGCTACGACGGATCCATTGTTGTCTCCTACATAACATTAGTATCTTCCTCCCGACAAAAATCTAGGTTCGGTTTTAACCTCACTTCAACTCAACACCACGAACTACCATGCTTGGAGTCGTGATATGAAGCGAGTCGTAATTTTGAAGAACAAGATCAAATTCGTCAATGGCAAGATTTCGGAACCGAATGAGAATGATCCTTTGTATGATGCTTGGGAACGATGCAACCATATGGTTATTTCATGGATCAATTGAACTTTATCACTGACATCATGGAAAATTGGATCTAAAAAACATGTAATCATAGGATTCCTATTTTAACCTTTAAACACAAAATCATAAGTTTCAGGGTGTTACAGCCCAAGGCTATATTATCTTAGGAGGTTGTACGTATAGTCTATTTGACTAAGAGATACGTATAAGTTTGTAATCAGTCTGATTATAGTGAAAAATCCTTGAGGAACGAAGGTACTAGACGTAGCTATCAAGTTTGATAGTGAACTAGTATAAATCGCTTTATGTGCTTCTCTATCTCCTTGTACTCTTTTTAAAACTCTCGTTTTCAAAGGTTTTACTTATCAAGTTTTAAACTTTCTAGTGAATTTTTTTTTATTGTTTTCAAGCATATTTCACATTTTTTGTGCCTACCTATAATTAGTGTCAACCCACTAACTTAAGCTATTTTTGCATTTGTGTAACACCCCCTTCTCGGTGTACAGAAAGTGGTGCCACATCTAAGTGTCCAACAAACTAATACGAAATTAAATACAAAAGTATGCCAGATAAAAAAAAAATTCTTTATTCAAAATCTTTCAATAAACTATTTGCTGAAAAATCTGATACCATTATAAAAACTTTCACGGCGAGATAAAAGAATCTTAAAATCAATCCTATATAAATAGAAACCAATATTGCCATAAGGCATACATCCTTCAACAATCAAGTAAATGACATACTTAGTCATGGTCAAATAACCCAACTTTAAACAACACCGCAATCCTACGAGCTTGTCTATGTATTACTAGTCTGAGACACAAAAAGGGAATAACAAACCGTTTATAGAAAACACCTATAATACTGCCCGTGGACTCTTACCAGATGTGCATCTAGTAAGTCCAAAGATCCCAGACAGGGCATGGAAACAAACTGACAAGGGTGAATTACTTATTTAAAAGTTTTCATTGTGATAGGAACACAAGGGAAAAACAAAATATTAATTAATCCATCAACAGGAAGGTATATTTATATGTAAGTAGATATACATGCAACATGTAAATTTCAACACAATATTCAATCATACTCATCATATAAATAACATCCAACAACACCAATGCAACATGTCAAAGATACTTTAAATCTCAACGAATTCACCTGTCTGACAGACTCAGCTACTCAACGAATACTCGACGAGACCACTTCTTGGAGATTTATACAACTTTTGATAATTTGTCAATCAAGGTTCTGAGTAGACAACTATTAGGTACCAGCTCGACATGGTCTCAAATTCCAAAAGATATGGTACCAACTCGGTGTTTTGAATACTCGAATTCTAATCATATTGGTATCGACTTGGCCTTGGTGTCTGAACTCCAATATTTAGTTGTGGCTTGATCAGGCCTTTTGGTGGACCTATCCTAATCTTTCAACAAGTTATGTATTTGCTCTGATCATTTTATCTGTCATGTACTTTCAACTTTCAACTGTCAATTTTTAACTTTCAACACCAAACATCTTTATAAAGGCCTTTACAGGTCTGTCATAACATCATAATGACCACTAAGAGTTTGACAACACATCATAATGACCACTAAGGGTCTAATACAGAAATACAATAGGGTCTGATAAAAATACTTTGAAAATCTCTTGACTTCAAAATACTAGTTTGAAACATAGGATACGAAATCCAATGTTTAATTACGAAACACTAGGCCCGCTCTCAGTATGGAACACTAGGCACGTAATATAGGGTATTAAATCTGTATCACAGGACATGTAGTTTACATGCTCAATCAGAACGCAAGGTTCCTGAGTATTTTAATGAAAGATCATAACAAAACTTCTTCGTTTTAGAAAACTAGAACACTCAAAGCTTAAGCACTCCACTGAACATCGCATACTACTCAGTGTAGAACTTAGACATCTTTTTTTACTCAATTAATTGAGATAATGAAAGATTACCACATTGAGCTTTTACTAAAAATCTCCTTCTAAATACATCTTTCGAAATAATAAACTTTTTATATCCAATGAGAATACGTTTGAAATATTTTCAAAGAAGACTTATGAAATCCAACAAAATCATTTTATAAAGTATAATCAAATCCTTTTCATAAAGAGGGTTCACTTTTGTCAAAAGAATGTTACATTGGAAATGACTCAACAATAACTAACTTTTTGAGATCCAAAACAACATAATACTTCTACTTGAAAACTTCTTCACAAAATGCTTTTAGGTATATAACCATTAATACAACATATTCTAACACATCGGGCTATAGCCAAATCTATGTCGTCAATCCAATTCAATCGTGGTATAATCACATAGTCATCAGCATTCAAACAACGAGTCAACTCAGGAAAATCCATATCCAACTTACTATAAACTTAGTAATTCACACCTAAATCATGCTCCAAATAAACTCAATCCAATAATTCATATATAATAATAGGTAGATATACTATCAATCCAACTCAAACAACTCATCAAAACCTCATCATAAGGTTCACGCCAAAACAAGCATCATAAACCATCACGCAAGCATACAACCTTATACCCATCCGAAGCTTATTGAGAGTAATCCTTTACCTCAAAACTTTCCTTCCACTTGAAGTAATCAACCACCATAAATCATCATCACACCTAAAACCTCATCAAAGAAACTATACTTAGTTCACTAACTCAACTTCAATTCTACACTTAACAAAAACTTTAATCATCATACACCACTTAAAAGTATAGTTACGGCCGCAATGTGTTAAAAGGTCTAGGATGTTTTGTTTTTAAAACTCTTCAATAGGGATGATGTATAAGACATAAAAGGCTTAAGTATCAAAGCACAAGTCCTAACTCACTACCATTCAAGGCTTATAAAATTTTGAAGTCCAAAGGGACTAAAAATTAAGGCCACGACCTCAGCATAGAAATAGGGCAAGGACTCATTTGATTTTCAAACCACTTGGTATACATGATCACACATTTAAAAGAAGCTTAAGTATAAAGGTTCAACTTCAAATTCTTTACCAATTGAAAGTTATACATTTTCAAAGTCTAGGGCTCCATGTATGCATCAACTGGTGCTCCATTTGTGCATCAACTGGTTTTAACTTTGAACATGAAGTCAAAATGATTTGTTTTAAAAAATCATTTAGTAAACATACTTATATGCCTCAATGAAGCTTAACTATGAAAGTTCAAACCCAAAATCATTTCTAATTAGGAGTTACAAATTTTCAAAACCTAGGGACTTAAAAGTACAATGCCATAGCCTCAAATTCAAAATTGGACAAGGAAGGATTTTATGTTAAAACCCTTTTGATGTATTTCTATAGGATTGATTGGGTGGGTCAATATGGTGCTGGTTGTAATATTTGGCCAGTGGGTTTTAAGCTGCCATTTATTGTTGGGTGAGGTGATATCCGGGGACGTTCTATTTTTGATTGAACAAGCGTTGGTTTGCATTTTGCCCGGTTCCGAACTGTTTGGTGTATTTGTTGTGGTTGGATCTGGGCACTTTATGTGCTTAGTTTCAGTTTTATTGTTTTCTGAAAAACTGGTTAGATTTATTTCACAAGATAAAGTCATTTCAATCCTTTTGATTCAAAACCAGCTCTGGTTGGATTTTTTTCCATTTACCTTAGATACTAGGTCTAGAAATACGGGTATGCATATGAACGACAAAGGTTTTGGTGCTTTACATTTGTCCTCACCATCCACAGGATAAATTAACAATGAGATTGGATGATTAATTACTAAATCTATTATTTCATGGTTCTGCTAATAAGAGTTTTGTATAAACTTAAGAGTTTATACCTGAGTTTTTTATAATGGGAAAGTCTTACTAAAATTATTGAAAATTTTAAATTATAAATGTTAATTGTATTAATTTTTCATATTAAATATGATTTTGTTAAGATGAAAAATTGGCTTTATTCATTAAGAATTTGTTATATTTTTTTAATTTTTTTATTTTATCGCGTAACTAATTTATTGAAAATTTTCTATTATCTGAGAAAATTTAAATCGATTTTACAAATTACTATCTATATGTAAATTGATGAATGTATAAATCATAGATAGATATATAAAGTACAGCACATGGAAGATGAACCTTGTACATGAAAGTATGTAGGAAAAATTACACATAACACATGAGGGTGTGTGTGTGTAGATATATATTCTTGTTTTTCGTTCGATGGATTTTATTTTTTAATTTAGTGTAATCTAATTAATAGATTTAGAAAAATAGTGGATACATCACTAACCACACTAGTGCAAAAACGTGATAAAAATAGAGGATTTTAAATCGGTTCCCATATGAACCGATTTAAAATATAGATGCGATGGCATTTTTATAAATAAATGAACATGGAGGTTGCTTTTCCAATAAAAAGGTTTTTAAATCGGTTATATACACAACTGATTTAAAAGGTGCCACATTTGACATCGGTTCTTTATGTCAACCAATGTAAAAAATATATTTTCGTTTAACTTACGTGTTCGTTCCCTCTCACTCCCTCTCACTCATCGCTTCTCACTCCCTCTCACTCTCGTTCGCGTCTTCTTCCCTCTCTCTTTTAACTACCACCGGAAACCCTCCGGCCGCCGCGATAGTTGAAGGCAAACTTCTCTCTGTCTTATTCTCTCTTTCTCTCTCACTATCATGTTGCCGGTCGTTCGCCACCATTTCGCCAGCATAAGCACAGTGCTGCCTCCCCTCCCCAGCTTCAACTTTGCCTCGTCCTTTAAGTGGTAAGCACAGTAGCGCTGTAAGCACAGTGCTACCATTTCGTTTGCATAAGCGGGTTTATTCTTTCCCCTGTGACTAACAAATCTATGTTCTGTTTAAGGGTTTGTATTTCTTCCTTCCACTTAGTCAATCGCGACCCCGGTGAACTTCCTCCGTGTGGCACTCATTCATCCTTCTTTCTGCTCGGTAAACAAAGTCTTCTGTGATTTGCTTTTGCTATCATTAAGAGCAAAAACGTGATCATCATGTGCTTCATTAAAGAGATCAGACGCTCGCCCAGAACAGAGGACGGACGCTCACAGCAATTGAGTATTCCACGTGTCAAAGAGTAACACTACCGGACGCTCGCTGATAGCAAGACACTAGAGTGAGTTCGGACGCTGACATCAGTGGAGTGTATTCAAATTCTCTTGTAAATTTCTTCTTCTTTCTTGAGTGTTTTGTACAAATATATGAAGCTTTGATACCTGTACACTCAAAGATATGTTAGAAGATAAATTGTTCTCTTGAAAATACTTTGTTATCATCAAAATTAATGAGGGTCTAAACTTCTCAATCGTTTAGGTTCCAACAATCTCCCCCTTTTTGATGATGACAAATATCCAAGGTTGATGAACAATTTAATTTCAAAATAATATCAAGGGTCTCCCCCTGAATTCAACAATTTAGATATATATGAACAATTCAGGTATTAGAGCGATTATTGATAAACAAATTCATTTGTGTGATCGCAAAAATACGTAGATGTATCAGAGCATATATTCATTTAACAAAGTGAGATCGGATGCTGATTTCATTTTATCAAAAAGATTTTTATTGTACCAAAGTTATTGATTATTATCAGAGTACTGGATCAATGAATATGAAAGCATTATAGGTATTAGAGCAATAAATAACCAACACAAATGCTATGTATGAAATGCTATGCGTGATACTACAGTTTCAGCGTATCCATCGGACTTTGAACATTGGACAGCGTATCCATCGGACTTTGAACATTGGACGGTGAAGTAGTCAATCAGACTTTCACGTGTTCATCAAACTTTTCTTTTACTCCCCCTTTTGTCATCAGACAAAAAGAGTGTAAAGCACATCATAGTCAAAATAAGACTTAGAAAAATTTGAATATAAGTCAGATAGAGATATGTAAACAGATAATCAGAGCACAAGTGTGTATATATATATATATATATATATATATATATATATATATATATATATATATAGGAGTACCAAAAACAAAACTTTATATCACACAAAAAAATCAAAGATTTGGTGGAGGTGGTGGAGGAATGTTGAGACGTTCATAGAGTAGTTTCAAGGCATTCTCCAACTGAGCAACCTTCAGATTTGTGGCCTTCATTTCTTCAAACTCTTCTTTAGGAATCGTGACCATCTCAACTGCAGGAGTAGAAGTAGAAGTGGAAGGTCCAGCTTCTGATACTGGTGCAGGTTTCATCTTCTGATGCTCGGCTAGCACCAAATTAGACAGCTTCAGTCTCAGTTCCTTCTTCTGGTGAGCTCTTTGAAAGAATGCATCATTTGGTATAAACCATTTGATGAGATTTCCAAGTTTTCTCTGCTCAGATTCTACCTGAATTTCCCTTCTTCTCTTCACATCTTCTGGATACAGCAAATCCATAAAGATGATGTCTCTGTGCAGAAACACATCAGCAGTAAAAGAATCAAACTTGTTTCCAGCATCTTCTCCCCATATTTTTCTGATAAAGACACCCAATGCTCCAAAAGCGAAAGAGAGTCCTTCATTTTTTGCTACGTATACTCTTCGCAGATTTTCCCTATCATCTTCTTCAAGCACCAGGGGGCAAGGCATGGCAACATGGCTTTGTCTTTCCAAGACTCAGACCATTGATTCCAGATAAATCCAATGTCAAAATGCTTAGTCACAGCAGCCCATTGGACATATATCTTCATGCAACAAGAGGCACGATCATCAACACCTGAACGTATCATCAAAATATGCAGTTCCAAGATTGGTGTCAGTAACTTTTCTGATAGTGCCAACTGGGGGAATTGTGGCTTTCTCTGCATTGCAACAATTTAAGGAGCCAGTTCTCCATTCATCTTCCTTCAGAGAACTGAGGTAAAACCTTCTGGCATGGTCCTCAGTAATCTTGGCAATCGGAAGCTCAGAGAATCCTTTAAGATTAAACTTCTGAGGAGCCTTCTCATACTCTTTGAGTCCGATCTTTCTGTATGGCAACTTGCTAGGTGCAGGTTCTTTCCTCTTCCCAGGGATAGACCAAGGTAGCCACCTTTGTCTATCAGGAACAATCTTTATGGATACAGAAGAAGGATCTCTGAACTGTCTAATAACTTCATGTTTCTTCATTTCATGACAGTGTGCCATGAAGGCAGCTTCTTCATCCGTAATCCACCTTCCGCACTCTTCCAGTGTGAGAGGTTCAATTTGAGGCAGGGACTTGGGAAGGTCAACAGAGAAAGGAATTGCTCTGCTACCAGGTTTCGGTCTTAATCTCCCTTTGAATGACATGTCAAAATGGTCTTCTCCATCCTTGAAGACAGTATTCATTGGAGAGGCAATCTCAAGTCTGGCAACTCCAGATGTGAATGTTTTCAAATGCCAAGTAGAAGGATGATTGTAGATGCTGTCGTATGACTCATACTTAACAAACTGAGGTTTGTTAATGCGTGAGACATTCTTCCTTCCACTAAAATCTGTAGGTTTGTAGGTGAGGGTGAGTGGAGTGGGAGTGGTTTTAGTGATTGTATAATTTCTAGGTGTGTAGGGTTTGAATGGATTGATGGGAGGTACCTTGAATAACAGGTTGAAGGGATGGGAGTGAAGTTTGGAAATGTATGTAGTAAGTGAGGTATCTGAGGAGGTTTGTGGTAGGTCTAAGTTGAGTGTATTGGATTGTGTTTGGGTTGGTTTTGTGGGGATAAGGGTAGAGGTTTGTTGTAGGCTTATTCTGGTTTTCTTGGTTTGTGTTTGGGTTTGTGGTTGTGAAACAGATAATGGAGGTGCAGGAATAACATCATGAGAATCAAAAATAGATACTGACTCATCAACAGTAAAGTCAAGTACCTTTGAGTTTAGCTCAGAAGACCTAACTAACCTTCTCTTTGTTCCTTTAGAGGCAACAACGGTAGGAGGTGGAGGAGGAACTTGCTTATCTTGATCAGACGCTGAAACATCTTTTTCAGCTGTTGACTTCTTTTTCTTCTCCAAGATCTTCTTGATGGGGATTATGTCCTCATCTTCTGGTTCATCAACAGTAGGTGCAGGAGCCACCTTCTGTTTCATTCTTCTTATCTCCTTTATAAGAGATTCAACAGGTCTCTTCACACCAGCCATTGAGCTTTTGGTGGTTTTTTTTCAGCTTCACCAACATTCGCAACAGTTTCTCCTTCTTGTTGCTCTAGTTTCACCTTCTTAATCATAGTCCCAGTTATCAATTGCATTCTGACCAGGCTATTGACTCCAAAAACCTCAGGACGAACAACAGCACCAACACCAAAGTATTTATCTCTTTCTTCTTTGCTTGTCAGATCACCAAGCTTTCTCACAATACCATCTTTTATCATCATTATGGAACCATAAGGGATAACCTTGACAATATTCTTTTTATCAACACTTTTCCTTGAGAAGACAAGAGCATTAACAAGATTATTGATAATCAACCTTGGCAGGTTGATTTTCTTTCCATCCATATAGTTTCTCATAGTGAACTTTTGCTCATAGTTCACAATGTCACTTGAATCAGCCTTTAGAATCACGTTCTTAGCGATGATTTTGTGCAGTACTCTGTAGTGGCTTTTCAAGTCTTTGGCAGTGGGAGTTATGTTCTTCTTCTTCAACTCACGATAATTTTCAAACAGAGCTTCGTTGACGTTTTCCAAACCTCTGTAAGCGTCGACCCAGTTAGCATGGTAAATGATACCTTCACAAGGGCACTTGATGGTCTGAGCGATGGAGTTTATAGTGAAACATAACTTGAAACCTCTGATATGTCCTACAATAATTTCACCCGAAAGTAGATAAGCGTTCCCCCAGAATTCCTTTATAGCATAGCTCAACACATCAACTGGTTCCTAGATAAAATAATTTTTCCAATCCAGTTTCTTCAAACCTTCTTCAAAATCAAAACTATAGAGCTTGAAATTCTCAGAATCAATTATGTTTCCATTCATAAGTTTTGCTTCTGAGAAGACATCGTAGGCAGCAGTAAATTGTCCAACCTTTCTATTGGCCATGGTAGCAGTTGCAGAGTGGGGAATGGAGGTTTTAGGGTTTGAAGTCACACAGAGAGAGAGAGAGAAAACAATTTATGCAAGTAGAGACAGAGTGAAGTGATGGAGCGAAAAATGTGGAGTAGTGGGAAAGTTGATAGAAAATGGTACAGTCCTTTTTTAAAAACCGCTTCGCATTTCCAAAAAAAAATTAAATCAAAAATAAATGAAAATGAAGATTCCCCTTTTCATTAAATGAAGACGCCAAAAGAGAAGTAAAATCAAGTAAAAAGATTTTATTGAAAAACATAAATAATCATGACTCAGTGAGATATGATGAGACGCTTAAGTCCTTTACACGTGTGACACGTGTGTGTGCGCTCGGATGCACACAACCGATTCACCAGACGCTGAGTTATGATGCACATGACAAATAAAATGCTTACACGTATACATGCTTATGTCATACCAGATGCTGAGATGATGCATATCATCTGACGCTGAGATTAATCATTCTTCTATAAGATGAAAATTTAAATTTCTTCTTATAAAATTGAATCTATCTTTAGCAAGGGGTTTTGTAAATATGTCAGCCCACTGATGATCAGTATCTACAAATTTTATTTCGAGAATACCCTTCTGAACATAGTCTCTTATAAAATGATGCTTAATCTCAATGTGCTTGGCTCGTGAATGCAATATGGGATTTTTAGTAAGACAGATTGCAGAAGTATTATCACAAAAGATAAGAATGTTACTCTCTTTTATCAGATAATCTTCAAGTTGATATTTCATCCATAGAAGTTGAGAGCTGCAACTTGCTGCTGAAATATATTCAGCTTCTGCTGTTGAGAGTGCAATCGTGCTTTGCCTTTTGCTTGACCAAGACACAAGATTTTCTCCAAGGAATTGGCAGCCTCCACTTGTGCTTTTTCTTTCAATTCGGTCTCCAGCAAAGTCAGCATCACAGAAACCTACTAACTTGTAATCTTTTGATTTCTTATAAAGCAAACCAAGATTAGTAGATCCTTGCAAATATCTAAAAATTCTTTTAACAGCACTCAAGTGTGATTCTCTAGGATCTGATTGAAATCTAGCACCTGCAGACAGGCCAGAACATAATATCAGGTCTTGAAGCTGTAAGATAAAGTAGAGATCCAATCATACCTCTGTACATCTTCTGATCTACCTTTTTACCAGTTTCATCTTTACCAAGAATGCATGTGGGATGCATAGGAGTACACATAGGTCTGCAATCCACCATTTTAAATTTCTTTAGCAATTCCTTGATATATTTGCTTTGAAGTATATATATACCATGATTGCATTGTTTGATTTGAATTCCAAGGAAAAACTTCAGTTCACCCATCATGCTCATCTCGAATTCAGCCTGCATTAGCTTAGAAAATTCTTTGCAAAGGCTTTCATTAGTAGCTCCAAAAATAATGTCATCAACATATATTTGAACAATTATAAAGTGCTTGTTTGATGTTTTTTTAAAAAGAGTAGTGTCTACTAGACCTCTGGTAAAACCATTTTTCGTCAAAAATGTACTCAGTCTTTCATACCAAGCTCTGGGAGCTTGCTTAAGACCGTACAGGGCCTTTTTAAGCTTGAAGACATGTTCTGAAAATTCAATGTCTTCGAATCCAGGAGGTTGTTTTACAAAGACTTCCTCAGTTATAAAACCATTCAAGAAAGCACTTTTCACATCCATTTGATAAAGAATTATATCATGATGTGCAGCAAATGAAAGTAAAATGCGTATAGCTTCTAACCTTGCAACAAGTGCAAATATTTCAGTAAAATCAATACCTTCTTCCTGTGAGTAACCTTGAGCAACCAATCTTGCCTTGTTTCTCACAACCTTTCCATCTTCATCAAGCTTATTTCTAAATACCCATTTAGTACCAATAGCTTGCTTATCTTCTGGTAGAGTAACTAGCTTCCATACATCATTTCTTTGGAACTGATTCAACTCTTCTTGCATGGCCAGAATCCAACCTTCATCTTCCAATGCTTGATCAATCGTTTTAGGTTCCATTTCTAAGAGTAGTGCCATATCTGCATGCTCTTTAAAAGAGGATCTGCTTCTTACTCTATCTCCAGGTTCTCCTATGATTTGATCTTTAGGATGATTGGTTTTGTACTTCCAGCTCTTTCTGGCTTCAGCTTCCGAAGATTCTTGCGTCTGGTTACCACCGGACGATGAAGATGTAGGTTCACTATTTGTAGTATCACCTATATTTAATTCTGAAAATAATTCATCTAGCTCTGACATGGCTGTGTCAGGCTTCTTGTCATCAAATTTGACATGAATGGATTCTTCCACTGTCATAGTTTCTTTATTGTATATTCTAAAAGCTTTAGATCTTTCAGAATATCCCAAAAAGATTCCTTTATCAGCTTTTGAATCAAACTTACCAAGCTGATCCTTAGTAATCAAAATATAACAAGTACAACCAAATGAATGAAAATATGATATGTTTGGTTTTCTACCTTTCCACAGTTCATATGGAGTCTTCTTCAAAATAGGTCTAATAAGAATTCTATTTTGAATGTAACAAGCTGTGTTTACTGCTTCTGCCCAAAAATATTTTGCAATATTAGCTTCATTGATCATGGTCCTGGCCATTTCTTGGAGGGACCTATTTTTCCTTTCTACAACACCATTTTGTTGAGGTGTTCTTGGAGAGGAGAAATTGTGGGAGATGCCATTATCATCACAAAATTTTTGAAAGCTTTCATTTTCAAATTCTACCCCATGATCACTTCTAATAGATGAAATACAAATTCCTTTTTCATTTTGAACTGTTTTGCAGAATACAGTAAATACCTTGTATGACTCATCTTTGTGTGTAAGGAATCTAACCCATGTCCATCTAGTAAAATCATCAACAATGACTAATCCATATTTCTTTCCAGTTAAAGAGGCTGTCCTTGTTGGACCAAAAAGATCAAGATGCAAAAGCTCAAGTGGTCTAGAGGTTGAAACAACATTTTTTGAATGAAAAGAAGTTTTAACTTGTTTTCCTCTTTGACATGCCTCACAGAGAGCATCAGTTTGATACTTAAGATTTGGTAAGCCTCTGACAAGACTGTGCTTGTTTAATTTTGAGATTAATCTCAAATTGGCATGACCCAATCTTTTGTGCCAAATCCATTGTTCTTCGTCAATAGACATGAGACACTTGGCATCTTGTTTTGCAAGTTCAGAGAGATCAATTTTGTAAATATTTTGTTTCCTCTTAGCAGTGAAGAAAATAGAGCCGTCTTTCTTGCTTTTTACTAGACATCCAGTTTCTGTAAAGATGACTTCATAACCATTGTCACATAATTGACTTATGCTTAATAAGTTATGTTTAAGTCCTTCAACATAAAGTACATTATCAATAGAGGGAAGAGAGCCTTTACCAATGCGACCAATTCCAACTATTTTACCTTTCTGGTTTCCTCCGAAACCAACGAATCCAGCTTTTTTAGGCCTTAGTTCTTGGAACATATGCTTTTCTCTCGTCATGTGACGCGAGCATCCACTGTCTAAGTACCAAGATAGGTGTGTTGACTTTGTTGCTAAGCATGTCTGCAACATAGTGTGACACCCTCTACCCCAGCAAGTCATTATAACAACGTAATAATGTAAAATAAAACACGGAGAAACAAAATACTTTTTATTTATGTCAAATCATAACTTCAGTCATCGTGGAATAGAGTCGTCACGCTCATTTGCGGAAAACAACATCAAAAGGAATTAAAACCCAGGTTCCCGATGTCACAATAATTCAGAGCCCTTTCCCTAATTATTACATCGGAAGAATACAAGAACTTAAATAAGTAAACACATGCAAATCTTCTATTCATCCCAACGAACTACCGAGATTACTCGTTGGCATTCACATCCTCAACACCTGCAGTCTCAACATCTACGCATACCCGGTGGGATATGCATAGCCACAAAAGGGGTTAGTCATCATAACCTCAAATAGTGCAAACAGTATAGGAAATTAATGAACAATGCGCAAAATACAATAATTCCAATGAAAACGTCTACTCACTAGTGCTAAGGCATAAAATATCACTATAACGGTCAAATACCACATGCCACAGCATCAGACACAACATTAAAGTACATTACCACAACATTCAAATATCACATGCCACCGCATCAATCACAACATCATGATACACCACCAAAAACTGAACAACCAGGCATGTTATCATGTAAAATGATGTGATTCTAAGAACATAATTATATGCATGTGGATCCACTTCTAACGAGGCCGGGATTCCTTGCCCGTTTCGGAATACCATGTCCGTAATGCCCCAATAACAATAGGACCGGGATACCACGCCCGTCACGGGATACCTTGCCCAATTCGCCCCATTAACAGTAGGACCGGGAACCTCGCCCATCACGGGATACCTTGCCCGATTCGCCCTTTTAAACTGTAGGACCGGGAAACCCCGCCCGTCACGGGATACCTTGCCCGATACGCCCTACTAACAACAACAACGACATTACCGACACCATGATGCATGAACAGACCAAATGCGGTGTCTAACATAATATCCTCTATCGCAATATCTTCGATAGGGCAACAACAACAACAACAACAACAACAACAACAGAACACAATTTCATAAGTTAGTCAGTGTATTCAACCCATAACATAACCATTCAATGTTCTTAGCAACTTCGATTAGGCACCCAACATCCAAGTGAAGCTTTAGGATAGGAATATTAGTTCTCTCAAGTTATCACACTAATATCTCCTTTAGACATCATAATTGAACTTCAGACATTCTAACTAGGCTTTACAATATCAGCCTGAATGCGGGAACCCGAGGGAACACGACGAAACGACAAGAGTACCAATTGTCACTTGGGCGCTGGCGCCGACAAGGCGCTGCGCCGCCACTGTCACCCAACTCGAAAACAGAGGGTTTATACCCGTTCGGGGATCTAATGCCTCACTATTAGATCCCTCAGAACTTATTCGGACATGGTCTAGAGTTCTTTGATTCATACTTAGTGGCTACACATTCATAGGGTCTAAAGTTTACCATTTAACTATTTAAATTCCTTACATTATCATTTGGTAGTGAACAATTTCTGCACAGCAAGCATATATACAAACAAAGCTCAATCATCACACCAAATTCATCAACCAATAAAATTATCATAACCTGTTACAGAAAATACCACCAGTCAAGAATAATAATTGGGGAATTCGAAAGTCTCCCTATCACGGTGGCGATAGTGTCCGTCTTTCGTTACCACGTGAGGCATAGGGGTCTTGGGACACCCCTATTGTTCATGCAAGTTCCATACACTCACTAGAAGAGAACAACTACCCCTTACCTCAAGTGAATCTCGTGCTCCTAGGATGGGATGAGGTAACACCAAGCCTTTCCTTTCCTAGTGAAGCTTTCTTCAGCAAAAACACAAGAGCAAGGGTTTAGGAATGGAAAAACCATGGTTTAGAACCCTAACATTGATCTTAAAGACAAAGCTTATCATTAGAAGACTTACCACCTCCTATTCCTCCCAATGAGGCTGTACGAGTTACAATAACGATGCTCCCCGGTCAAGTCCCGTAGCGTAGTCTTGAGTTAGGGCCCTTGACAACACAAAATTGGAAGAATGGGAGGAAGAGCTTTTCTCTATTTGGTTGATCCTATGAGCAACTCCTAATCATGTTTAGGGTCTTAGAACTGATGCTTAGTGGCTAGGTTAAGTCTATGGGTCGTTGTTGCTCTTTCAGGTCGAGAATGGGTCACACTGGGTCACAGAACCGGCCCAAAATGAGTTAAAACGCGAAACAACGCATAGTCACTTATCAGCAGTGGGAGCCTGGCGCCAGCATCCCCTGGGCGCCCTGCGCCAGCTCTCTGTGAGGCCTAGCCGCCCCGAGCTCCAGTCTGGGCGCCCTGCGCCTGCTCTCGGTGAGGTCTGGCCGCCCTGCGTCCTAGTCTGGGTGCCCTGCGCCCCCTGGGAGTGTATCTATTGCTAGTGTTTGTGTCCCGACTCGCCTATACGCGCACCGTGCCAATCTTATTGGTCTTCTAACCAGTCAATAGCATAATTAACACATTCACATATATGTAAGGCTTAATCAAACACACAAGGAATTATAAGGTTCTAGCACAAAAGTGAGGGTGTTACAATCCTCCCCCCCTTAGAAAAATTCCGTCCTCGGAATTATTACTGACCTGTAGTGAAAAGTTGCGGATACAGTTCCCGCATCTTACTCTCCAACTCCCACGTTGCACTTTCATCGCTTGATCCACTCCAAATTACCTTCACCAAGGGAATCTCCCTTCCGCGTAGTTGCTTCCTCTTCCAGTCTTCAATCCTTACCGGTGACGTCTCAAATGTGAGATTGTCCTTGAGTTGAATCGCGTCCTGTGCTATCACATGACTGGGATCATGTATGCGTTTACTGAGTTGCGACACGTGAAATACATTGTGAAGGTTTCCCAACAACGGTGGCGCCACACGATAAGCTTCTTCACCAATTCGCTTCAAAATTTGGTAGGTCCGATGAACCTAGGAGTAAGCTTTTTAGCCTTTAAAACTCTACCAACTCCGCTTGGTTGGGGTAACACGTAGGAAAACGTGTTCTCCTTCCTTAAAAGTCAACTTCTTGGTCGGTTGTCGTAATAACTCTTACATGCGCTTTGGCGATCCTCATCTTCTCTTGAATTAACTTCACTTTCTCGGTTGTCTCTCTCACCACTTCTGGTCCCAACACTAGGCTTTCACCGGACTCACACCAGCAAAGGGGAGTACGGCACCTCCTCCCATAAAGCACCTCATATGGGGCCATACCAATACTAGAGTGATAGCTATTGTTATAGGTGAACTCCACCAAGGGTAAGAACTTATCCCAACTCCCGGATTCCTCCAACACACAAGCTCGCAACAGATCCTCTAATGACTAAATAGTCCGCTCCGATTGACCATCCGTTTGGGGGTGATAGGCTGAGCTCAGTCTGAGTTTGGTTCCCAACACTTCATGCAAGCTATTCCAGAACCCGGATGTGAATCTAGGATCTCGGTCAGATATGATACTGGAGGGAACACCATGTAGTCTAACGATCTCTTTGATGTACGTTTAGTTAACTTCTGTAGAAATTCCATGTTCACCGGTAAAAAGTGAGCCGTCTTGGTTAGCCGGTCAACAACCACCCACACTGCATCATAACCAGCTGGAGTCCTGGGAAGTCCGGACACAAAATCCATAGCGATACTGTCCCACTTCCATTCCGGGACGAATAGCGGCTGCAACATCCCAGAAGGTTTCTGATGTTCAATCTTGGCCTTTTGGCAAGTCAGACATGAGTATACAAATTCAGCTATTTGCTTCTTCATACTAGGCCACCAGAATAATCTCTTTAAGTCTTGATACATCTTAGTAGCCCCGGGGTGGATGCTCAGGCTACTCCTATGACCTTCTTCCAGAATCATCTTTTTCAACTCGGGGATGTCCGGAACACAAATTCGATCCTGGAGCCTTAAAATTCCATCCGTCCCCTCAGTAAATTCACTTGGCTTCCCTTGAGTAATCGAGATCTTCTGCTCAACTAAGAACAAATCGGTTTTCTGCCCTTCCCGAATTTGACCCATAAGATCATTAGTCACTTTCAACATGCCAAGCTTCACACTCACGGGGGTCTTTTCACACACTAGACTCAAATCTCTGAACTCTTCTATTAACTTCATCTCCCTAATCATCATAGTCGAGCAATGCAACGCCTTTCTATTTAGCGCATCTGCCACGACATTTTCCTTGCCTGGATGGTAGTTCAACTCAAATTCGTAGTCTTTTAGGAATTCCATCCACCTACGTTGCCTCATGTTTAACTCCTTCTGGTCAAACAGATACTTGAGGCTCTTATGGTCGCTGAAAACCTCAAACCGAGCCCTATAATGATAGTGCCTCCAGATCTTCAAGGCAAAGACAACTGCACCTAATTCCAAGTCATGGGTAGGATAATTCTGCTCGTGTAACTTTAATTGACGAGAAGCATACGCCACGACCTTACCATACTGCATTAGCACACCACCTAGTCCTTGCTTTGAAGCATCACAGTAGACCACAAAAGGTTTAAGCGGGTCGGGCAGCACTAACACTGGTGCCGTAGTCAACTTCTTCTTTAGTATCTGAAAGCTTTCCTCACGCTTAGCATCCCACAAGAAAACTTTCCCCTTCCTGGTAAGCCGGGTCATCGGTAGTGCTATCTTTGAAAAACCTTCGATGAACCTTCGATAGTAACCAGCTAGGCCCAAAAAGCTTCTTATCTCGGTTGCCGATTTAGGAGCTTCCCAATGCAATACAGCTTCCACCTTCACTGGGTCCACAGCTATACCGCCTTTAGAAATTACGTGGCCTAGAAATCCCACTTCTTCCAACCAAAACTCACACTTCGACATCTTGGCATACAATTGTTTTTCCTTCAACACTTGTAGTACAGTTCTCAAGTGCCCTTCATGCTCCCTTCGGGTCTTGGAGTAAATCAAGATGTCGTCTATAAAAACAACCACAAACTTATTCAAATATGGGCGAAATATCGTGTTCATGTAATCCATAAATACCGCTGGTGCGTTAGTCACACCGAATGGCATAACTTGGTACTCATAGTGACCGTAGCGTGTTTGGAACGCGGTTTTCGGGATGTCCTCCTTCTTCACCCGAATCTGGTGGTACCCAGACCTCAAATCAATTTTAGAGAAAACACATGCTCCTACTAGTTGGTCCATAAGGTCATCTATCCTCGGCAAAGGGTAGCGGTTCTTGATAGTAACCTTGTTAAGTTGCCGATAGTCAACACACAACCTCATCGAACCATCCTTCTTCTTTACCAATAAAACCGGCGCTCCCCATGGGGACACACTTGGTCTAATAAACTTTTTCTCCAGCATGTCTTCCAATTGCCTCTTTAATTCTTCTAGCTCCAACGGAGACATCCTGTAAGGGGCCATAGAGATCGGTCCCGTTCCCGGAACAAGGTCGATAGCAAAGTCCACATCTCGTTCCGGTGGTAAAAAGTTAACTTCTGCAAATACTTCCGGAAACTCACAAACGGTGGGTACATCTTTAGCTTCTACTTTCGTCTCTATAGCCATAGAACACAACATCACATATACCTGTGCACCTTCCTTCAAGGACGATCGAATTTCCTTGGCGGTAACCACCCGTGGATCACTAGGCTCAGGCGCTCCAAACACCACAGTTTTATCAAAGCAGTTCAAAAGTACATGATTAGCAGTCAACCAATCCATACCTAAAATAATGTCTATCCCCCGAAGAGGTAAACACACTAGGTCCACTACGAAGTTCCTACTCCCAATCACGAGAGTGCACTCCTTGCACACAAGAGAAGTAATAACGGGTTCATGCGAAGGAATATCCACAGACAAATCAAAGGTTAAACGAGATGTAGGCAGTTGCAAATTTTTCACACACTTGGCAGAGATGAAAGAGTAGGTCGCACCAGAATCATACAACACCACTAAAGAAATTCCTCGAATAAAGCAAGTACCTTGGAGAAGATCTTGATTCCATTTGCCTCGTGCGGTGAGAGTAAACACCACGCCCGATCGACTTCATCCCACGACTTCATCCCTGTTAGCTTGAGGTTTGAGTTACATTATTATTCTTGGCTCGTTCTTGATCCATCACGATCGCGGTGATATGGCCAAGACTTGTTACACTTGAAGCAGATGACAGATGTTTCCTTGCATAAATGAGTATAGTGGTCCTTGCCACACTTGCCACATCTAATCTGATTGTAGGGCCAAGAGCTTCCCCCAACTGCTTTTCCCGCGACAGGATTAGCCCCTCTAAAGCTGGTATTCTTAAATGCTTTAGCAGTAGGTGCTAAGGGCTGTCTCCCTCTTCCTTGGGTGGGTTTAGGTTTCCCACTGATGTTTCTGAAAGCAGCTACCCTCTCATTATAAGCCTCTTCAAAGTCTCTGGTTTTCTGGACAAAGTTCCCAAAGTCGGTAAGAGGCAAGACAGCCACACCCTGCTTGAGTTCAGGTCGTAAGCCGTTCTTAAACTTAACGCACTTCGAGCGGTCGCCAGTTGCTAGTTGATAAGCAGGATAGTAGCGGGATAATTCCTCAAACTTCACTGCATACTCATCTACAGACATATTCCCCTGTGTTAAAGCTAGGAACTCAGCCTCCTTTCGGTCACGAATCTCAGCGGGAAAATATTTTTCCAAGAATCTGTCTTTGAATATCTCCCCAAATTCTGGCCGATTGCGGTATTCTCCAACCTCCGACTAGTGTTCTCCCACCAATACTCAGCCTCGTCGGTCAGCTTGAAAGCAGTAAAAGCCACCTTCTGTTCATCAGTGCAGCCCATCACTCTAAAAATCTTCTCCATTTCACATATCCAGTGTTGGGCTCCATCAGGGTCGAATGCCCCCTTAAAGGTTGGAGGGTTGTTTTTCTGAAAATCAGCAATGCTCCTGAAGTTAGCAGGCCTATCAGTACGGTTCTGGTTGTGCTCCAAAGCTTCAGCAACCCGCCCTAAGGCGTCAATCACTGCATGGTCGGCCCTGCCTGCCATCCCTCACTTCTGAGGCAAACAGAAAACGGTTAGCCTATAAAATGAGTCTTACCCTTCATACTCCTATCTATTTTAGCATAAACAATCACACCGACCACACAGACAAAAACATAATAGACACATACCACGGCCTGAGAATCAAGCCGAGCTCGATACCACTAAATGTGACACCCTCTACTCCCAAAGAAGTCATTATAACAACGTAATAATGTAAAATAAAACACGGAGAAACAAAATACTTTTTATTTATGTCAAATCATAACTTGATCATCGTGGAATAGAGTCGTCACGCTCATTTATGAAAACAACATCAAAAGGAATTAAAACCCGGGTTCCCGATGTCACAATAATTCAGAGCCCTTTCCCTAATTATTACATCGGAAGAATACAAGGACTTAAATAAGTAAACACATGCAAATCTTCTATTCATCCCAACGAACTACCGAGATTACTCGTTGGCATTCACATCCTCAACACCTGCAGTCTCAACATCTACGCATACCCGGTGGGATATGCATAGCCACAAAAGGGGTTAGTCATCATAACCTCAAATAGTGCAAACAGTATAGGAAATTAATGAACAATGTGCAAAATACAATAATTCCAATGAAAACGTCTACTCACTAGTGCTAAGGCATAAAATATCACTATAACGGTCAAATACCACATGCCACAGCATCAGACACAACATTAAAGTACATTACCACAACATTCAAATATCACATGCCACCGCATCAATCACAACATCATGATACACCACCAAAAACTGAACAACCAGGCATGTTATCATGTAAAATGATGTGATTCTAAGAACATAATTGTATGCATGTGGATCCACTTCTAACGAGGCCGAGATACCTTGCCCGTTTCGGAATACCATGTCCGTAATGCCCCAATAACAATAGGACCGGGATACCACGCCCGTCACGGGATACCTTGCCCGATTCGCCCCATTAACGAGGGCGGGAACCTCGCCCGTCACGGGATACCTTGCCCGATTCGCCCTTTTAAACTGTAGGATCGGGAAACCCCGCCCGTCACGGGATACCTTGCCCGATACGCCCTACTAACAACAACAACGACATTACCGACACCATGATGCATGAACAGACCAAATGCGGTGTCTAACATAATATCCTCTATCGCAATATCTTCGATAGGGCAACAACAACAACAACAACAACAACAACAACAACAGCAGAACACAATTTCATAAGTTAGTCAGTGTATTCAACCCATAACATAACCATTCAATGTTCTTAGCAACTTCGATTAGGCACCCAACATCCAAGTGAAGCTTTAGGATAGGAATATTAGTTCTCTCAAGTTATCACACTAATATCTCCTTTAGACATCATAATTGAACTTCAGACATTCTAACTAGGCTTTACAATATCAGCCTGAATGCGGGAACCCGAGGGAACACGACGAAACGACAAGAGTACCAGTTGTCACTGGGCGCCTGGCGCCTGACAGCGTGGGCGCCTGGCGCCCTGCCACTGTCACCCAACTCGAAAACAGAGGGTTTATACCCGTTCGGGGATCTAATGCCTCACTATTACATCCCTCAGAACTTAGTCGGACATGGTCTAGAGTTCTTTGATTCATACTTAGTGGCTACACATTCATAGGGTCTAAAGTTTACCATTTAACTATTTAAATTCCTTACATTATCGTTTGGTAGTGAACAATTTCTGCACAGCAAGCATGTATACAAACAAAGCTCAATCATCACACCAAATTCATCAACCAATAAAATTATCATAACCTGTTACAGAAAATACCACCAGTCAAGAATAATAATTGGGGAATTCGAAAGTCTCCCTATCACGGTGGCGATAGTGTCCGTCTTTCGTTACTGCGCGAGGCATAGGGGTCTTGGGACACCCCTATTGTTCATGCAAGTTCCATACACTCACTAGAAGAGAACAACTACCCCTTACCTCAAGTGAATCTCGTGCTCCTAGGATGGGATGAGGTAACACCAAGCCTTTCCTTTCCTAGTGAAGCTTTCTTCAGCAAAAACACAAGAGCAAGGGTTTAGGAATGGAAAAACCATGGTTTAGAACCCTAACATTGATCTTAAAGACAAAGCTTATCATTAGAAGACTTACCACCTCCTATTCCTCCCAATGAGGCTGTACGAGTTACAATAACGATGCTCCCCGGTCAAGTCCCGTAGCGTAGTCTTGAGTTAGGGCCCTTGACAACACAAAATTGGAAGAAGGGGAGGAAGAGCTTTTCTCTATTTGGTTGATCCTATGAGCAACTCCTAATCATGTTTAGGGTCTTAGAACTGATGCTTAGTGGCTAGGTTAAGTCTAGGGGTCGTGGTTGCTCTTTCAGGTCGAGAATGGGTCACACTGGGTCACAGAACCAGCCTAAAACGAGTTAAAACGTGAAACAGTGCATAGTCACTTATCAGCAGTGGGCGCCTGGCGCCAGCATCCCCTGGGCGCCCCAAGCTCCAGTCTGGGCGCCCTGCGCCTGCTCTCGGTGAGGCCTGGCCGCCCTGCGTCCTAGTCTGGGTGCCCTGCGCCCCCTGGGACTGTATCTATTGCTAGTGTTTGTGTCCCGACTCTCCTATACGCGCACCGTGCCAATCTTATTGGTCTTCTAACCAGTCAATAGCATAATTAACACATTCACATATATGAAAGGCTTAATCAAACACATAAGGAATTATAAGGTTCTAGCACAAAAGTGAGGGTGTTACACATAGACTATTTTATCTTTAGGTACCCATATCTTTTTGGGTCCTTTCTTGTTAGTTCTTGAAGGAAGCTTATCCTTCACAGTTTTAAAAATAGTACATGCACTTTTCAAATGACCAGGTTTATTGCAATAAGTACAATGCAAGCATTTACTACGATTATTGGATTTTTCAGATGCTGAATCATTTTCTAAAGGAGGTTCATCTAATATATAACCAAGACCATGAGTTGTTGTTTTACTGACACCCCATATCATTGAAGCTTGCTTGCTTCGAGTTACACTCTCTGCAAGAAGCTTTTGAAATGCATATTCATAATCATTTGATTTGCATTTAAGGTTGCCTGTAACTTTAGAGCTTTCAGCTTGAGAGCTCTCAGCTTCTGGTTGCTTGTTAGCGGCCAGACGCTGGTTATCCATCAGATGCTGATTTTCAGTTTTCAGCTTCTGGTTCTCTTTATTGAGTACAGATTTTTCTTTGTTTAAAGCTTGAAAGTCTTGTGATAATTTTGAAAATTTCTTTTTCAAATTCTTATACTCAACAGAGAGAGTGGCAGAGTCCTTAAGAAGATCATCGAATGCAAGTTGAAGTTCAGAGTAGGAATCATATACTATTACCTCTTCAACTTCTTCTTCTGAGTCAAGATCAGTGTCTGCCATGAGAGCGAGATTTGCTTCTTTTTCATTATCTTCCTCAGATGAGGATAAGTCTAGGTCTTCCCATGTAGCCATGAGGCTCTTCTTCTTTTTCTTGAAAGAACTTCTTGTGGGCTTCTCCTTAAGATTAGGACATTCGGACTTGAAATGTCCAGGCTTTTTGTATTTATAGCAAATGACTTGGGCTTTGTCCTTGTCTTTGCTTTCCTTCTTGTCCTTAGTATCTTTCTTCTGAAACTTCCTCCTGAAGTTTCTCTTCTTCCACATTCTTTGTATCTTCCTGGATATAAACACGAGCTCATCTTCTGATGTGTCAACATCTCCTTCTGAAGCTTCATCTTCTAATTCTTCTTCTTCTGCCTGAAGGGCTTTGGAAGAACTGGCTTTATGTTGAGCGACTTTCAAAGCAATAGACTTGCCTTTTTTGACAGGTTCTTCTTCATTTAGCTCAAGTTCATGAGCTTTCAACGAACTCATAAGATCTTCAAGTCGTAGGACATTTAGATCTTTTGCTTCTTGAATAGCAGTGACCTTGGGTCTCCACTGCTTAGTCAAGCTTCTCAAGATCTTTCTAACATGGTCAGGTGTAGTGTAACTTTTTCCAAGGGCCTGTAACCCATGAACAAGTGTTTGGAATCTTACAAACATAGTTTCAATGTTTTCACCATCTTCCATTTTGAACAACTCATATTGGAGAACCAACATGCTAGCTTTGGTTTCTCTTACTTGGGCAGAGCCTTCGTAAGATAAAACAAGTGAATCCCAGATTTTTTTGACAGTATCAAATTTGCCACATTTATCATATTCTTTTTCTATCATAGCACATATAAGAATCTAGCTTTTTGATTGGTTTGATATCTCTTTTTCTGCTCATCATTCCAATCTTCTCTGGCTATAGCAACACCACGAGGATTAGTGGGAGGAATGTAACCACTTTGAACTATATCCCACAACTCAAGTTGTTGTGTCTCAAAGAAAGCTTTTATCTTATCTTTTTAGTAATCACATTTTTCTCCATTGAATAGAGGAGGACGGTTCATATGACCACCTTCAGTACATATGTTCATAGTATAGGATCTTTTCTCTTAACACTGTTAAGTGCTCAACCAAGAGGCGAAGCTCTGGTACCAACTGAACGTGAACACAAGAAGGGGGGTTGAATTATGTCCAAAAACTTTTCGCAAACTTTAAGTTAAAAGCACTAAGAATACAGATTTTTCAAAACTATTTGTTTATCGGACGCTGAGAAACTAACCGAATGATGAGAGACTAATCGGATGCAGGAAATAAAACCGTTTATGAAAACTTGTTTTACTGAGCAAGGTAAAGATAAATATAAAGCAGTAAAGTAAGAGGCACAGAGATTTATACTAGTTCACCACCAACTGGTAGCTACGTCTAGTCCCTTCGATCCTGAAGGATTTTTTACTATAATCAACTGATTACAATTTTCCTCAAGAGTATTCTACTGTCACAAACTTGACAATACTCTCAACTTCTCAAAATGACTCAGTACGATCGAGCCTTTGAGGAACAAAGCCTTAACTAGTGATGAGGACATAGGAAGAGGCATAACCAAGGAAGGCAGCATAGAGAACTTACAAAGCCTTGGAGCTCCAATGACAAGGGCAAGATCCAAGAAGGTTAAAGAAGCTCTAAATAGTCTTGTATCCAGTTTATGTGAAGCGGGTCCTAATCCAAAAGAACTGAAGCCCAAGATGGTGAATTGCTTAATCCAGATTGAGGGAATAAAGGCATGAAGGCATTGGTGTTGGGACCAATCTGCATCTATATCATGTTTATATTATTTGTTTTCTTTCTTTAAGTTTAAATTTGTATTTGGGCTAAATTAGCAAACTGTTGGGCCCATTTGTTAGAGACTTAAGTTGGGCTAGGGTTAAGCAAGCTTGTAAGGAGTGCCACTATAAAAGGCTCTTTCAAGTTGCTGGAAATCAGATTTTGGACATTGAGCATATTGCTTGTGAGAGTTTGTTCTCTAGAGTTCTTGAGAGAATTCATTTTGAACTTATCAAGGGTGTTGATCCTTGTGGCGTTCCTTAGGGCTTATCAATCCTTGGATTGTGGCGCCTTCCAGTTCTTGTTTTGGTGTTTAATTTTGTTTTCGATTTCCATTGCATCAAACCCTAACCCCCAAATTCCCGATTTTTGTTTTAGCTATCTTCAGTCATATCTTCTGTTATACACGGTCTTTTTCGGTGATTCTTGAGCCTAAATCGCGTTTTCGTAAAGCGCTCGTTCTCCTCGTTTTGGAATTACACAATTCCGAAGTTCAGTAGCGTCGGATACATCGAGTTTTAGCAAGACATGTTTTGGTTCCAGATTTTGAGTTTCCAACCTAGAAGGTTCTTAATTGAATCATGTCAAGGAGGATTACATCGTGTGGTATCGAGCTCAGTTCTAGGGTTGGAATTGAGTTTGAGTTCTACTGCTACAATTTATTGGTAAACCTAAATCCCTAATTCTATTTGTCATTAGTTTGAATTGTTGGTCTTGTTTCTTAGTTGAGTTGTTATTTTGGCCTGATTAGTGTTTCTTTTTTTTCCAATTGCTGAAATATCCAAGTTTGATTCAGATGGTTAGTTTTATGTATTAGAAGCATCACATGCAGAAAAAGTAAAAAAAAAAAAGAAGGAAGAAAAAAAAATTTGTTCAAATTGTGGTTGTTGCTTCTTGAAATTCTGTAAGAAAAGTATAAAAAAAAATTTAGAATATCAGCTCTGTTCTCCTCAAAAGTCATTGTATACCACTTGTTTGACAAAATTCCTAAGAGACATCTTGAGTCATTTCATTCTGTTTTTATTTTGTTTTGTCTTGTTTGTGTTTTCTTGTTGTCAATTGTGGTTCAACACTCTTGTGTGTTTTTGTGATTCAATTAAGAACTCAAAGAGAGCAATTGAGTGGAAAAAGGCAAGAGAGCTACATTACACAAAAGCCTAATTAGAGAGAAACAAACACGAGCGATACATCACTGAGTGTAGACACGTGAGAAGTGTGGTGAGGTCCTTTTTGCTTTCACTTTCGTTTTTGTTCCTTGTTTGAATTATGGCAGAGGCAGGTGGTGATGGTACTCCTCATCTTGATGGAGCTCAAAGGGTGCTACTTGATGCTATGACTACACAAATGCAAAGGATGATGAGAGATAACAATGAAGAACTCTATGGAAGAATTGAACAGCTAGAGAATCAATTGAATAATAATGAAGGTGATCCAAATGGAGATAGGAGGAGACAAGATAGAAGGAGAAGAAGAGACCTTGAAAGTGATCCAGGGAGGGAGAATTGAGGGAGTCAAAATAAAAATTCCCTCATTCAAAGGAAAAAGTGATCCGGAGGCCTATTTGGAGTGAGAAATGAAGATTGAGCAATTATTTGCATGCCATAACTATACGGAGGACAAGAAGTTGAAGGTGGCAGCCATGGAGTTCACTGATTATGCTCTCATTTGGTGGGACGCATTACAAAAGGAGAGAGCAAGATATGGAGATCCATTGGTAGGTACTTGGGAAGAGATGAAGAGATTGATGAGAATGAGGTTTGTTCCATCCCATTACCAAAGGGATTTGCACAACAAGCTCCAAAGACTTACACAAGGAAGCATGGGTGTAGATGAGTATCATAAGGAGATGGAGGTGGCCTTGATTAGAGCCAACATCACTGAAGAACGAGAGGCAACTTTGGCAAGGTTTTTACATGGGCTGAATAGTGACATTAGAGATGTTGTGGAGTTACAAAATTATGTTGAATTGGATGACTTGGTGCACCAAGCAATCAAGGTAGAGCAACAACTCAAGAGAAAAGGCGACATGAAAAAGAGTTCTTCCAACTTTAATTCTCCAAGTTGGAAGGATAGAAATAAGAAGGAGGGAAGTGCTTCATCAAGCACATCCATGACTGCACCTCCTAAGATCCAAAATAAGTCTAATGAGGCTCTTAAGAAAACGAGAAGTAGCGAGATTAAATGTTTCAAATGTTTGGGGAGAGGTCACATAGCCTCTGAATGCCCAACCAAGAAGACCATGCTACTTAAGGAGAATGGGGAGATTACTAGTGGTTCATCTTGATTACGCCCCACCTAGTGATGAAGAGAATGAGGAGGAAGTCCTGAAGGAGACTTGTTCATGGTTAGAAGAATGTTAGGAAGCCAATCAAGAGACTTGGATGAAAGTCAAAGGGAGAACATTTTCCATACTCGATGCCTCATCCAAGGTAAGGTATGTTCTTTAATTATAGATGGAGGAAGTTGCACTAATCTTTGCTAGTGCAAGGATGGTCTCAAAAATGAACTTGGTGACTAAACTCCATCCACAACCATACAAGCTTCAATGGCTTAGTGAGGAAGGTGAGTTGATAGTGAATCAGCAAGTGGAGGTAGAATTCTCTATTGGGAAGGATGAGGATACAGTTCTATGTGACGTGGTGCCAATAGAGGCTTGTCATTTACTTCTTGGAAGGCCGTGGCAGTATGATAAGAGAGTCATCCATGAGTGATATACAAACAAGTTCTCTTTTGTCCATAAGGAACGCAAAATTACGCTTGCTCCTTTGTCTCCAAGAGAGGTTGGTGAGGATCAATCAAAAATGAGAGAGAAAAGAAAGCAAGAGAGAAAAGAAAGGGAAAGTGAAAAGAAAGAGAGAAAAGAAAATGAGGGTAAAAAACAAGAGAGAAAATCACAAAATCTGTTTTTAAAAGAAAAGAGATGAAAAAGGCTATGCATTCAAAGAAGCCAATACTCTTGTTACTCAGTAAGGAAAGTAATTTAAAGGATGTATGTCCTAATCACCCTCTTCCTAGTGAAGTTTCCTCTTTGTTGCAGGAATTTGAAGATGTCTTTCCCAAGGAGGTACCTCGCGACCTACCACCTATAAGAGGTATAGAACACCAAATTGACCTCATTCCAGGTGTTTCACTACCCAATAGGCCAGCATATAGGAGCAATCCCCAAGAGACCAAAGAAATCCAGAAGCAAGTTGAAGACTTTATGCAAAAGGGATGGGTGCAAGAGAGCCTAAGTCCGTATGCGGTCCAGTCATTCTTGTGCCTAAGAAAGATGGAACTTGGAGAATGTGTCTTATTTGTCGAGCCATCAATAATATCATGGTAAAGTATAGGCATCCCATTCCTAGATTAGATGATTTGTTGGATGAATTGCATGGGGCTTGTGTGTTTTCCAAAATTGATCTTAAAAGTGGATATCATCAAATTAGGATTAGAGAAGGAGATGAATGGAAAACTTGACCTTTAAAACAAAATATGGCTTGTATGAGTGGTTGGTCATGCCATTTGGCTTAACAAATGCTCCTAGCACTTTCATGAGGTTAATGAACCATGTGTTAAGGGAGTTTCTAGGGAAATGTGTTGTGGTTTATTTTCATGACATTTTGATTTATAGCAAATTCCATGATGATCATCTTGTGCACTTGAGAAGTGTTTTGGAAGCTCTTAGGCGTGAAAAATTGTATGCCAACATGGAAAAATGTGTCTTTTGTACAGATCATGTAGTTTTCCTTGGTTTTGTTGTTAGCTCACAAGGAGTGCAGGTCGATCAAGAGAAGGTGAAAGCCATTCAAGAGTGGCCAACTCCTAAGAACGTAAGCGAGGTAAGAAGCTTTCATGGCTTAGCTAGTTTCTATAGGAGGTTTGTCAAAGATTTTAGTACATTGGCTGCACCTTTGAATGAAGTGGTTAAAAGACATGTGGGATTTAAATGGGGTGAAAAATAGGAGCAAGCCTTTTCTATCCTCAAAGAGAAATTAACTCATGCACCTATTCTTGCATTGCCTAATTTTGCTAAATCTTTTGAAATTGAATGTGATGCATCCAATGTGGGGATAGGGGCTGTTTTGATGCAAGAGGGGCATCCCATTGCTTATTTTAGTGAGAAATTGAATGGGGCTGTTCTTAATTACCCTACATATGATAAAGAGTCAGTATGCATTGGTGAGAGCATTACAAACATGGCGTACCTACCTTTTGCCAAAGGAATTTGTGATACATAGTGATCATGAATCTCTGAAGTATTTAAAGGGACAAGGTAAGCTTAACAAGAGACATGCCAAGTGGGTTGAGTTCCTTGAGCAGTTTCCCTATGTAATCAAGCATAAGAAAGGTAAGTCTAATGTGGTCGCTGATGCAATTTCAAGAAGGTATGCCTTGTTTTCTACTCTTGAAACTAAGTTCATTGGTTTCGAGCAAATTAAGGAATTGTATGAACATGATCCAGAATTTTCTCAAATATATGAAGCTTGTTTGCATGCCTCTCAAAATGGGTACTTTAGGCTTAATGACTATTTGTTTAAAGCAAAGCAGTTGTGTGTGCCTAAAAGTTCCATTAGAGAGTTACTTGTGAAGGAAGCACATGAGGGGATTAATGGGACATTTTGGAATCCAAAAGACTTTAGACATGCTGCATGAACATTTTTATTGGCCACACATGAAACGTGATGTACATAGGTTGTGTGAAAGATGCATTGTGTGTAAGAAGTCTAAATCTAAAGCAATTCCTCATGGATTGTATACTCCTTTGCCAATTCCTGACTTTCCTTGGATTGATATTTCTATGGATTTTGTTTTAGGTCTTCCTCGATCTAAAAGTGGCAAGGATTCAATTTTTGTGGTGGTGGACAGGTTCTCGAAGATGGCTCACTTCATACCATGCAAGAAAGTGGATGATGCTTGTCACGTGGCAGATTTGTTCTTTAAAGAGGTTGTAAGACTTCATGGTTTACCTAGAAGCATTGTGAGTGATCGGGACTCTAAGTTCCTAAGTCACTTTTGGAGGACACTTTGGGGTAAGCTTGGAACCAAACTTCTCTTTTCCACAACTTGCCACCCTCAAACTGATGGCCAAACTGAGGTAGTGAACATAACTCTTTCTTCTCTTTTAAGGGCTGTAATAAAAAGAATATTAAGTCATGGGAAGAATGTTTGCCCCACGTTGAGTTTGCATACAATAGGGCGAGTTCATAGTACTACTAGTTATTCTCCCTTTGAAATTGTCTATGGCTTTAACCCTCTCACTCCCTTGATTTAATGTCCTTGCCTATGATTACATTACGACACATAAGGATGGAAAAACTAAAAGTGAATATGTTCGAAATTACATGAGAAAGTAAAGGCATAAATTGAGAAAAAGGTGGAGGGCTATGCGAAGGCAAGCTAATAAAGGAAGGAGAAAGGTTGTGTTTGAGCAGGGTGATTGGATTTGGATTCACTTAAGGAAGGAAAGGTTTCCTTCCCAGCGGAAATCTAAGCTTGACCTAGGGAGATGGGCCTTTTCAAGTCTTTGTCGGGATTAATGATAATGCCTACAAGATAGAACTTCCGGTGAGTATGGTGTAAGTGCTACTTTTAATGTGGCTGATTTGTCCCCTTATGATGCAGGTGAAGAAGATTCCAATTTGAGGACAAATTCAGTTCAAGAAGGAGGGAATGATGAGGACATAGGAAGAGGCATAACCAAGGAAGCGACATAGAGAACTTACAAAGCCTTGGAGCTCCAATGACAAGGGCAAGATCCAAGAAGGTTAAAGAAGCTCTAAATAGTCTTGTATCCAGGTTATGTGAAGCGGGTCCTAATCCAAAAGAAGCTGAAGCCCAAGATGGTGAATTGCTTAATCCAGTTGAGGGAATAAAGGCATGAAGGCATTGGTGTTGGGACCAATCTGCATCTATATCATGTTTATGTTATTTGTTTTCTTTCTTTAAGTTTAAATTTGTATTTGGGCTAAATTAGCAAACTGTTGGGCCCATTTGTTAGAGACTTGAGTTGGGCTAGGGTTAAGCAAGCTTGTAAGGAGTGCCACTATAAAAGGCTCTTTCAAGTTGCTGGAAATCAGATTTTGGACATTGAGCATATTGCTTGTGAGAGTTTGTTCTCTAGAGTTCTTGAGAGAATTCATTTTGAACTTATCAAGGGTGTTGATCCTTGTGGCGTTCCTTAGGGCTTATTGTAACACCTGAGGACGAGATCGACATCGTAATAGGACGACGTATCGAGACCTCGACCAAGACCTTGTGTCGAGATCCCGTGACTAGATCGTTTGCCGAGATCTTTTATCGAGCTGATGAGACCACGTGCACTAGCTGCTGAGCTGAGGAGGTCGGGTGTCGAGTTGATGAAGTCGCGTCAGGGTGATGAGGGCGCCAAGTCGGTGAGAGACGCGTTCACGAACTCGTGATAGAACGCATGCGTTTGCCACGAGCACTCTTTGTCGACATCGTGTCGAGATGATACCTCGTATTATTCGAGCGTTACTCAGCGTTATTATTATATTGTTTGTAATTATTACATTGTCGGCATCGTTGGCCAAGCAAAGTAGAGGTAATTATGAGAGGAGCGAGTTAACGGGTAGATGATTGATGGGATTGGCATCTTATAGATGGAGTTCACGTTTTTACCACTTTCTACGTGTATACCTGACGGCCAGATTCCTGCACTCATTCTTTCTCTTTTCTTCTTTCTTCTTTCCTCCTTACTTTCTGTGTTTACGTTGTTTTCTTTAAAAATCTTCATCAGCCGAGCAGTGAGTTCTCATCGAGATTTTCTGAGCTTTCTTCATCAATTTTGTTCATCATCAACCAACGGCCCGTATCTCGTCGATCGACCATCACCGTTGAGGTATGAAGACAGATTTTCTTTCATCTGTACTCTTTGTTTAGCGCTAAATCTTCTTCCATTTTAACGGTTTATGCTTCCAAATCATATCAAATTGATGGGTTTCTTATTCACGATATTACCTATCTTTTAACGATTAATTGGGCTTGTAAAACAAATTTCTTTCTCTGATTTTCTGATGGCGGTGCCGAAAACCTCCATTTTTGGTTCATTTAGATTTCTTGTTTTTAGTTCGTTTGCTTGAATATTGTTGTTGTCGATCTTTACATTTGAAGCATCAGGATAACTTTCATGAAATTTGGATAAAATCACAACTTAGTGTTAGAGGAAAAATATATTCGATTCTTGAGTTTCATATTTTTACGGGTTGTGGTTGAGTTTGGGGAAGAGAGTTAGATGTATTGAAACCATGGATCGATCGAGTTATGTTTGCTTTGAAATCTGTTTCGAGATCGAGTAAGAGAAGTGGTTGTCGAGCTCTTTGAAAACATGTGTCGAGAGTCGTTGTCGGCGGCGTAACTTGGAAGGTTCGGTAAGGCGCTTCACGTTTATACTTGTTATAGTATGTAGGCGTTTCATATTCTCGTGGTTATGTTATTGTGGATTTCTGATTTGTGTCGAGATGAAATGTTGTGATATGATTGAGTTTTGCATGTATTTAATATGTGATTGAATATATATCGTGGTGTGTTTGCATGTTGGTGCGTTTCTTCGTATCGAACTTACTCTTTGTATTTGACATGCGGTTGAATATCTTGTGTTTAACTCCTTGAATATCGTATCACGGCGGTGTTCATCAGTGAAGCGAGCTAGGTGTTGAAGTCGTATGGCGTTTTGAGCCGTGACCGGATGGCGAGGTGCTAGGTCCCACTTTTTGTTCACGGAGATTGGTAAACGTCGCGCGCTACGGGACTGGAGTTAGCGTCTAGGGAAGGCGAGGATCCCAGAGGCCGATTTGGACTTTCCGACATGCGATGCAGCGTGTGCATTCAGGAAAAATTGTGGTCGAGAAAATGGATTTGTGAGTTGTGTCGAGTTTAAGTGAGATGGTCAGTCACGTCGGTGAATGTTATATTTTCTTTGTTTGCTTATATTTTTATGTCGAGCTTATCTTGAATTGTTGAGAAGTTGACCACTTTCCGTGGTGCCTTCAATCCATGGCCCAGTTACCCGGCGATGTCGAAGCGCGGGTAACTTCGGCCGATGGGTGATGCGAGGAGGGATCTCGGCGAGGACCCAGTGACGACCTCATTTGTCGTGATTGTTTATTTGTTGGATGTTTGTTTCTCTACGAGGAATGTTCTTGTATTTCTTTTGTGTTCGAGAGTCGTGACCAGGTTTAGGCGGTGTTGTGTTGTTACTGGGAGTAGTGGTGGTCTTACTTTTGGAGCACCCCTGCGTGGGAGTCTATAGGAAGTACCCCCAGGTATGATTACTCTTTTGAAGTAAATCGTCGTACCTTAGGTGTATTTTCTTTGCATATTTGCTACTCTGTATTTTTACATTATTATTTGAGTGATATATATATGTGTATGTTATGCATGTATGTTTTATTTGAATTTAAGTCTTGTGTCTTAGTTGCACCATGTTTGGCTGTAATTACTACGATGTGCACGAGTTGGTTTTATAAAAAAATATATCGTATTTTAAAGGCCACAAAGAGTTTTGTTTTAAAACACATCTACCATATAGGTTTTACATTGAGCTTGGTGTGTTGAGCTCATTAACTTTCGAGCTCGGTATATTGAGCTTCGGTAGCGGTCGGAAACGGGTCGTTACCTTTGTTGATATCAGGCTTGATTCGGTTCGTGAGAAGTGCATAAAATTTGGGTAGTCAGCTGTGTCGGGTTATGTGTTGGGTACTAGTTGTATTGTGTTGATTCTTTGTTTGATTAAGTGGCACTTATTGCTTGAGAAATTGTTTGAGCTGTTTCTTGATTGAAGCGGTGTGTTTTAACATATCCTTGTTGTGAGATCAGCGGGGTTTTGAACTTTGTGGAATCTAATGCCACCCTCGTAGAATCGACCTCTGACTGGCAAAACGTCGACATGGGCAGGCTATTCAAGCTATGGCCAGAGATGGCGGCACCATGGCTCCAACAATCATTCTGCAACTTCAGCCAGAGCTAGCAGCGATGGCTCAACAGGCGGCGTTAACTGCTTCGGCGAACTTGCGACAAGCGGACAGCGAGCGAAATCTTTGAAGCGAGAGGATTGGCGACTTTAGGAAGCATGATCCGCAAAGTTCTACGGTGAGCCAAATCAGGATAAAGCTGATCTTTGGATGCAAGAGATCGAGAAGATCTTGAGGCCTTTCATTGCCGGGACAGCGTGAAGGTCGACTATGCGCACTTACTGCTAGGAAGGCGGTATTGGTGGAGAAGAGTGAAATAGCGTTTATAGCGAGAACATCGCGAGATGACACTGAACTTTAGTGAAAGGTTTTTGGACAAATACTTCCGGATCTTTGCCTGGCCGAGAAGGAACAGGAATTTCTTCAAGCTGCGGCAAGGCAACTTCGGCGGTGTCAGTATCGATTAAGTTCGAATCGTTGGCGAGTATTTGATCCATTTCGTGGCCAGAGTTGACCAGAGATGGTTGATGAGAGATTCAGCGGGGATTGGTCGACATTGAAGTGATGAGTATGCGTTGAGGATCAGAAATCTCAGGTGATTGATCGATATGTCGAGGTAGAAGGAGTAGGAGTCACGAAGAAGATTATTGTGGCGAATGGTGAGACCCAGTGCGGGCGGTGAAGAAACCACCATGAAAGACCTTCTGGCCAGGCCTCGGGGAGCGATAACGGGGGCGATGTCGTTCGATGACCCAATCTGCAGAGTGGAGAGTCGGACCCGATGTCGAGGTGATTTCTTTCACCGATGGAAAGCGGGACATTCTGCATAAGCGTACTTTCGGAGGAGGAGGTGTGTTTCAATTGCAAGCCAGGGCATTTTCTTAAGGATTGTCCCTACACCTAAAGGTGAGCAGAGCTATGCTTGCTTGTGAGGCCAAAGGAAGCGTCAAGTAGCCAAAGCGAGTTTTTACGCATGAGTGGCGAGAAGCGAAACAGCGATGATCTTATCAAGGTGAATGTGAGATCGAGTAAATCCTTGCTCAGTTCTTTTTGATTAGTGTCAACCCGTTCCTTCATTTCTTACGATTGTGTGAACCTTTTGAACTTGGCTTGAAGGCCCTTTCTGGATTTAAATTAGTAGTTACAGCCAATTTGCTAAAACCTTGAGTCCTGGAAACTGCTTGCATGTCTTAATTGTGTAGTGATTATTGAGTAGAAAGTTTGTGGTCAATTTGGTTTGTTTGCCTCTTAGGGCTTAGATGTCATCCTCGGGATGGATTGGTTGTCACACCACCATGTCCTTTTTAGTGTGCAGTAAAGCGTAATTTTCGACCTTGGAGTCTCGATTATCTTCTAGAGCGTATTGGGTTTCTTTGAAAAGAAGGAACTAGGAATACATGTATCAGCTGGATTGGAAGTTTTCGGCGAATCGGCGTGAAGAATGTTCGATGGTGTGTGATTTTGAGGGCGTTTTCGAAAGGCGTGCCAGGGTTACCACCACGATGCGAGGTGAGTTCTCCATCGACTGATTCGAGGAACAGGCCAGATTTCAGCGGCGTGCCAGGATGTCTCTGCCCGAGATGAAAGAGTTGAAGTCCCGGATCGAACAACGGAGTCGAAGCGATTCATGCGGCCGGCGTGTCAGGTGGGGAGCTCCGGTGTTATTGGTTAAGAAGAAGGATGGGCCGATCGAGGTACGTGCGTGGACTATCGTGAGCTCGGCAAGTTCTGAAGTGAAGAGCAGTTATCCCGGTTACCCGCGTATTGGCGATTTGATGGACCCGACCGTGGGCGGCGATCTTTCAAGATAGACTTGAAGTCGGGCTACCATCAGTTCGCGTGAAGGAGGAAGATGTCGCCCAAAGCGACTTTCGAGGACTAGATGCGGTCCTCTGATGTAGGTGATGCGTTTGGAGTGAGGAATCGCCCGGTATGTTTATGGACTTCATGAGCGAAGGATTTTCCATTCGTTTTGGATCGATTCGTTGTAGTGTTCATCGGCGACATATTGATTTACTCGAGGCGAGAAACCGCGCGAACACCTATGTCGAGTACTCACGGATAATGCGAGATAAGCGACTCTATGCGATCGTGAAGTGTGAATTTTGGCTTGAAGGAGGTGAATTTTCTTGGTCACGTGATTTCCAGAGAGAAGAATATTTGGCGTGGATCCAACTAAGATTGAAGCGGTGATAAGCGTGGGAGCAGTGAAGCGATTCTGAGATCGAGAGTTTTATAGCGAGGATATTCACTGAAGATTCATTGAAGGTTTCTCGAAAGATTGTCGCGCCTCTTACGGTAGCGGGGAAGAATCAACCTTTTGCCCAGGTGAGTGCGAAGCCGGTTTCAGCTGAAGGAGCTTTTGGCGGCTGCTTTGTCTTGATTTTGCCCCCGACAAAGAGCGCTTTGAGGTGTATTGTGATCGTCACACCAGGGGATTGGGATGCGTCTTGATGCAACATGCCGGAAGGTGGTCGGCGTATCTTCAAGGCGACAAGATTCACGAGAGGAACTACCTACTCCGACTTGGAGCTAAGCGGCCGGTATGGTTTTGTCTTTGAAGATATGGAGGCACTTGCTTTGCAGGAACACTCTTCTTGTTTCGGCCCGATCCACGAAACTTGAAGTACACTGTTCGACGAAGGAGCTCAACATCGTCCAGCGTAGATGGGCGAAATTTCTCGAGGACTCACGACTTTCGTTGGAATACCATCCGGTAAGGCTAGCGTGGTAGCATCGTTGGCCAGGAAGAAGCGTTTTAACCTCGGTATTGATGATCGAGAGTTGGAGATGCTCGAGAAGTTAGAGATTTGAAGTTGAGTGTCGAAATTTCAGGGAAGGCGAGATTTGGTATCTTACCATTTCTAACAGATTGTTGGGCGAGATCAGAGACCGGCAAAGTTCATGTGAGACTACGCAGAAGATTGATTGATAAGCGCCAAAGGGGCGACGAATTTGGTCGGGCGGGACGACATCTTGAGTGCAATGGCCAAGTGTCGTGCCTAGCGTATCGAGGCTGAGGAAGTTGATTCTCGGCGAAGCGCATAAAGCGACTTTAGTATTCATCCAGGAGTTCACGAAGATGTATCAAGACTTGAAGAAGCATTTTTGGTGGTCCAGGAATGAAGAAGCGAGTGGCGAAAGTCGTAACTTCATGTTTGGCGTGTCGGCGAAGTGGAGCACCAGCGACTGCGGGAATGCTGATGGCAGCGTACGATATGGAAATGGGACAGTATTTCCATGGACCGTTGTAGGTTTGCGAAGGCGCGAAGAAGAATGGTCGATTTGGGTGATCGTCGGCCGATTGACCAAATGCGCTCATTCTTACCGATGGAGGTCGACATACAGCGTGGAAAGAGGCGTAGAGATCTACGCCATCGGCGGAGATAGTCGACTTCATGGAATACCTCTTGATCGTGTATTCGGACCAGAGATCCGAAATTCCGTCTCATTTTGGAGGGAATTGCAGGCGATGGGAGCAGAAACTCGAGCTTAGCTTCGGCGTATCATCCTGGTGGCGGTCGGGGCGAAACGATCGATAATCGCTTGAAGATTTATTGCGGCTTATGCGTTAGATCAGGAAGTTGGGGCGGCGTCTTACCATTGAGTGGAGTTCACATACAACAACGACTTCCATGCAGTATTGGGATGGCACCTTTTGAAGCGTATGGCGCGAAATGTCGAGCGCCTCTTTGTTGGTACCAGGGCGGCTGACGGTATAGGACAGATATGATCAGCGGATTCCCTGAGAAGATCCGTTTGATCGAGATGGGATGCGAACATCTCAAAGTCGGCCAGAAGAGTTATGCGGACCAACGGCGTCGACCACTTTTCGAGTTCGAGGAAGGAGAACATGTATTTCTTGAGTCACCCCCTATCTGGGTTGGTGGCGATCAAATCCGAAACTTACCCTAAATTCATTGGACCTTACAGATTCTTGTCGTATTGGTCGGTGGCATATCAGTGCCTTACACCCCATTCTTGTCGAACATCCATAGCGTCTTCCCGTCTCAATGATGCGGAGTATGTTCAGGCCCTTCTCATGTCATCGAGCGGATGTGATTCAAGCGAAGGGCGACCTATCTTTGAAGCGTCACGGCAAGGATCGTTGATCGGAGAAAGCCAAGCGATTCGAACAAGAGATCCAACTTGTCAAGGTTGTGTGGGATCGAGAGAAGGCGGGAGATCACGACTTAGGGGCTGGAAGAAGATGAAGGTCAGTACCTGAACTTTTACGAGAGTAGAATCTTATTTGCAATTTCGAGGCGAAATTTTTAGAGGAAGATTGTAACACACGAGGGCGAGATCGACATCGTAATAGGGACTGACGTGTCGAGACCTCGACCAAGACGCTGTGTCGAGAGATCCAGTGACTAGATCGTTCTTGCGAGATCTTTTATCGGTGATGAGACCACGTGCACTAGGCTGGCTGAGGAGGTCGGGTGTCGAGTTGATGAAAGTCGCGTCTGCAGAAATTGATGAGACCTGAAGTCGGTGAGAGACGCGTTCACGCAGACTCGTGTTAGAACATTATGCGTTTGCCACGAGCAACTCTTGTCGACATCGTGTCGAGATGATACCTCGTATTATTTGAGCGTTACTCAGCGTTATTATTATATTGTTTTGTAATTATTACATTGTCGGCATGTCGTTGTGAAGCGAGTAGAGAGGTAATTATGAGAGGAGCGAGTTAACGGGTAGATGATTGATGGGATTGGCATCTTATAGGCTGGAGTTACGTTTTACCCCACTTTCTGCGCCCGGTGTATACCACGGCCAGGTTCCCTCGCACTCATTCTTTCTCTTTTCTTCTTTCTTCCATTCACTCTGTGTTTAGTTGTTTTCTTTTAAAAATCTTCATCTGAGCAATGAGTTCCATCGAGATTTTCACTGAGCTTTCTTCATCGATTTTGTTCATCGCTTCTTGACCCGTATCTCGTCGATCGACCATCACCGGGTTGAGGTATGAAGAGCGATTTTCTTTCATACGTACTCTTGTTTAGCGCTAAATCTTCTTCCATTTTTAACCAGTTTTATGCTTCCAAATCATATCAAATTGATGGGTTTTCTTATTCACGATATTACTATCTTTTTAACCGATTAATTGGGCTTGTAAAACAAATTTCTTTCTCACGATTTTGCTGATGGCGATTTGCGAGAAACCTCCATTTTGGTTCATTTCGATTTCTTGTTTTTAGTTCGTTGCTTGAATATTGTTGTTGTCGATCTTTACATTGAAGCATCAGATAACTTTTCATGAAATTTGGATCGAAATCACAACAGTGTTAGAGGAAAAATATATTTGATTCTTGAGTTTCATATTTTTCTAGGTTGTGGTTGAGTTTGGGAAGAGAGAGTTAGATGTATTGAAACCATGGATCGATCCCGAGTTATGTTTGCTTTAGAAATCTGTTTCAGAGATCGAGTAAGAGAAGTCGTTATTCGACTCTTTGAAAACGGTAGTGGTCGTTGTCAGCGACATTAACTTGGAGTTGATGAGTAAGGCGCTTCACATTTATACTTGTTATAGTATGTAAGAGCGTTTCATATTCTATGTGGTTATGTTATTGTGGATTTCTGGTTGTGTCGAGATGAAATGTTGTGATATGATTGAGTTTTGCATGTATTTAATATGTGATTGAATATATGTAAGTGAATTGTGTTTGCATGTTGAATTGCGTTTCTTCATGGGAGCTTACTCTTTGTATTTGACATGCGGTTGAATATCTTGTGTTTAACTCATGAATATCATTATGCGTGGTGTTCATCAGTGAAGCGAGCTAAAGGTGAGTCGTGTAGCGTTTTTGAGCCGTGACCGGATAAGCGAGGTGCTAGGTCCCACTTTTGTTCACGGGAGATTGACTAAAGGCGTCATGCGCTACGGGACTGAGTTGGTATCTAGGGAGGCGAGGATCCCGAGGCTTGACTGGACTTTCCGACATCTGATGCAGCGTGTGCGTTCAGAAAAATTGTCAGTCGAGAGAAAATGGATTTGTGAGTTGTGTCGAGTTTAGAGTGAGAGATGGTGAGTCACGTCGGTGAATGTTATATTTCTTTGTTTGCTTATATTTTTATGTCGAGCTTATCTTGAATTGTTGAGAGTTGACCACTTTCGTGGTGCCTTGATCCATGATGGTTACCCGAGCGATGTCGAGGCGCGGAGTAACTTCGGCGTATGATGATGCGAGAAGGATCTCGGCGAGGACCCAAATGACCTCTATTTATGTCGTGATTGTTTATTTGTTGGATGTTTGTTTCTCACGAGGGTATTCTTGTATTTCTTTTGTGTTGAAAGGTCGTGACGGTTTGGCGATGTTGTGTTGTTGCTCTTTGGGTAGGCGGTGGTCTTACTTTGGAGCAGCCCCTGCGTGGGAAGTGCTATAGGAAGTACCCCAGGGGTATGATTACTCTTTTGAAGTCGTCGTACCTTAGGTGTATTTCTTTACATATTTGCTACTCGTATTTTTATACATTATTATTTCAGTGATATATATATGTGTATGTTATGCATGTATGTTTTATTTGAATTTAAGTCTTGTGTCTTAGTTGCACCATGTGTTTATTGTAATTACTCTGATGTGCAGGTTGGTTTTATAAAAAAAATATATCGTATTTTTAAAAAGGCCTGAAGTTTTGTTTTTAAAACACATCTCATATAGGTTTCTGTTGAGCTTGGTGTGTTGAGCTCGGTAACTCGAGCTCGGTATATTGAGCTCGGTAGCGGTCCGGAAACGGGTCGTTACACTTATCAATCCTTGGATTGTGGCGCCTTCCAGTTCTTGTTTTGGTGTTTAATTTTGTTTTCAGTTTCCATTGCATCAAACCCTAACCCCCAAATTCCCTGATTTTTGTTTTAGCTATCTTCAGTCATATCTTACATTATACGGTCTTTTTCAGTGATTCTTGAGCCTAAATCGCGTTTCAGAAAGCGCTCGTTCTCCTCGTTTTGGAATTACACAATTCCGAGTTCCGTAGCGTCAGATACATCGAGTTTTAGCAAGACACGTTTTGGTTCCAGATTTTGAGTTTCCAACCTAGAAGGTCCTGAATTGAATCATGTCAAGGAGGATTACATCAACTAGGCTAAATACTGTTTACAAAAGAGAATATTCTTTTGAATACAATTAGAATAACTCTCATAGAGAGGATGAAAAGATTAAGCTCAAAACAGAGTAGCTTTCTATAAGAAAGTATATGACGCTGAGTTCAGTTCTTTGTAGACCAGAGACTTGGCACGAAATTTGATTGCTCACTCAGAGTGATAATGCTTCCAAAATAAACTTTCTCAGAATTTGTTCTAGCAATTTCAGTCTTAGTTCTGGCCTCGCCTTAGTTCTTGCCTTACCTTCTTCAACGAATACCTTGGGGTATTTATAGGAGACTTTAAGGATATTACCATTTGCAGTAAAAGAATAGCTCCTTTCTATTGAGTGAGGTAATTTGAAATGTAGTCATTTTTTTCCTTTCCAGAGAATATCCGAATAGTACATATTACCATTTTCGTACTATCTGCTTTTCACAATTGCCTTGTACGATTTTTGTCTTATGCTAAAGGTGTCACATTTGCTTCTTCGTACATCAAAATGAGCGCACAAAATCAAATTCGAATTACGTTCCAGAACATTCTGAGGTGAAGAGCAAAAACGTGATCATCACGTGCTTCATTAAAGAGATCAGACGCTCGCTCAGAACAGAGGATTGACGCTCACAGCAATTGAGTATTCCACATGTCAAAGAGTAACACTACCGGACGCTCGCTGATAGCAAGACGCTGGAGTGAGTTCGAACGCTGACATCAGTGGAGTGTATTCAATTCTCTTTTAAATTTCTTCTTCTTTCTTGAGTGTTTTGTACAAATATATGAAGCTTTGATACCTGTACACTCAAAGATATGTTAGAAGATAAATTGTTCTCTTGAAAATACTTTGTTATCATCAAAATTAATGAGGGTCTAAACTTCTCAATCGTTTAGGTTCCAACAGTAGTCCATTCTGAACTTCCTCCTAAAGTAACTTTTACTCTTAAGAGTAAAGATCAACATAATCCTCTTATGGCCTCTCCTTTCAAAACTAGAATGATGAAGGTCCTGTTTATGCCAGAGATATCAAAGATCTCATGGAACAATCCAATTACACCAATAAGTATCTCCAAACTTTAGGAGAAACCTTAGGAGAAATCAAAGGAAAAGAGAAACAGAAGGGTAAAGCCCCTCTAGACTCCTCCAAAGATGATAAGTCATCATCTTCCAACCAAATAGAAAAACCTTTGTTTAATCCCTATAGGATTTCAAAACAGCTCAAGAAAAACTTACAAGCTTCCAATCCTAGGAAACAAATCAAGAAGGAAATTGAAGAAGCCAGTAATGAGCTTCTTACCAAGATCAATCAGCAATTAAATCTCTACAAGTTAGTTATTCCTGAATCACCTAAAACTCCACCCTCTATAACTTCATCCACTAAAGCTGTCAATATGATAAGACAATCTTCGTCTATTGGTTCTGAAAAAATCAATTCTGATGATGATCAAAAGATTAACATCAACCCAGTTATAACTGGTCCCAAACTCAATTGGATAAACCCAACCAAACTCTACTATCCTACAGCCACTGCTCCTGATCTCCTCTTAGAAGAAGGAAAAGAGTCCAATTTTAAGAGTTTTAGTGCCAACAACGTCTATGAATGGAACATAGATGGTGAAAATGAGTATGGTATAACCAAAATCCTCCAACATATGACCATGGTAGCCACAACATATGAAACTTCAAATGATTGTCCAGAAACTATGATAGTAGAAATACTTGTCGCAGGTTTTTGTGGCCAACTCAAAGGATGGTGGGATAATTATCTCACTGAAAATGAAAAACATTCAATTCTTAGTGCTATCACAGTAGATTCTGAGGGTACTCCAATTTTAGAAAATGAATCAACTATCCTAAATGCTGTCAATACTTTAATCTTTACAATAGCTCAAAATTTCATTGGAGATCCCTCCTTAATTAAAGATCGATCTGCAAAGCTATTATCCAATCTTAGGTGTAAATCTTTAGGAGATTTTAGATGGTATAAATATACTTTCTTAACCAGAATTTACACTAGAGAAGACAGCCAACAAGCTTTCAGGAAAGAAAAATTCTTAGCTGGTCTTCCCAAATCCCTTGGCGACAAAGTTAGAGAAAAACTTAGGAGCCAAAATCCCAATTCAGAAATTCCCTATGAGCAATTAAGTTATGGACAACTAATTGCCATAATCCAAAAGGTTGCACTCAAGATCTGTCAAGATGACAAAATCCAACAGCAACTAGCAAAAGAGAAAGCCCAGACCCGTAGGGACTTAGGTACTTTCTGTGAACAATTTGGCTTACCCTGTGCTAAGAAGCCCAGACCCAAGCCCAAACCAAAACACCATTATGGTCCTCCCAAACCTCAATATTATAAGAAAGAGCGTTTTGTTAAAACAAAACCAAAATCTCATGACCCATTTGTCAAGAACAATTACGAGAAAAACAATTCTCATACCAAACCTAAGAATAAAATTGTTTGTTACAAATGTGGCAATCCAGGTCACATTAGTAGATATTGTAGGTTAGAGGGAAAAATCAAAGCCTTAAACCTTGACCAAGATATTGAGGATAAGATTAATAATTTATTAATTGGATCCTCTCAAGAAGATTATTCCACTGAAGAATCTTCTGATCAATTCTCTGAAATCCTATATCAAATTCAAGATGATGATTTATATGAATCATCTAGTCAGGTTAATGTCTTAACTAAAGAGAAAGATCTCCTTTTCGAAGCCATTAATGTTATCCCTGACCCTCAAGAAAAAATGAAGTATCTTGAAAAATTAAAATCTTCTTTAGTGACTAAACCTTCCAAGAATCCTTTGGTCACTAATAAGTTCAATCTCAAAGATACTTTTAAGAGACTAGAAAAATCTAGTGCTAAGCCGGTTACTATCCAAGACCTTCAATTTGATATCGATAATTTAAAATTTGAAATCAAAGAATTGAAACAAAAGCAATTTGAACATCAATTAGTCTTAGATCACTGGAAAAATAGTTGGTTTGAGTCTGTTAATGATGATCAAAATACTGCCAAGTCTTCTTCTGTGGAAGCCCAATCTGAATCTTCTGTTTCCAATTCTCAAAAAAATGAAAATCCTTTTCAATTTTACATAGTTGATGATTTTTTAGGAATAATCAACTACGTTAATGTTCAAAAATTTTATATTAACATTAAAATTATTATTGGAGAATTTGTTCTTAAGACCACATCTCTATTTGATACCGGAGCTGACTCAAATTGTATCTTAGAAGGGTTAATTCCTACTAAGTATTTTGAAAAAACCTCTGAACAACTCAGTACTGCTAATGGCTCTAAGTTAAAAATCAATTACAAATTATCTTCTGTTATAATTGAAAACCAGGTTCTTAAGATTGAAACCTCTTTCTTACTGGTTAAAAATTTAAATAATAAAGTAATTTTGGGAACACCGTTCATTAGATCACTTTTCCCTTATCAAACCACTGAGGATGGGATTATTACCCAGCACATGGGTCAGTCTGTTATTTTCAAATTTTTGAAAACTCCCATTATCAGAAATTTTGATATCAATCCTATCAGTTATACTAACCCAGCAAAAGAAGATTTGAGTTCTGATTTGTAGGTTATCAATTCAAGAATGAAGTTTGGAAGATATGAACTTCCAATACTTCCAACAGATTCTAATAAAGGTTTTATTCCTCCCAAAGGAATAAATCTTGACCAGATCCAAAAGTGTATTCTAGATAACCTTTGGATATCTAGAGATACAGAAGGTAAACTCGACAGCCAAAACTCTCTTGCAGTTTACTTTTCAAAAATTGAGCAAAAACCTTTAGGAAAAACATTTTCTTGCTACGCTTTGACTAAAGGTCCAAGTCCTGGTTTATATCATAATTTTAATGATATAAAAAGGCAAATTACAAATTTTGAAAACCCTATTTGCAAAGGTTTTTACAATTATAATCATGCTATAAATCATTTAATACAAAAAGTTGGATCTAATTTCTTTATTGATCCACAATTTCAACAAAAGAATTTTCAAAATCTCAAACTCAAGGATAAAGTCATTAACCCTCCCGAGGAAAATATAAACTCTTCAAAATATGTGAATTATTTGAGTGATAAGAGTTTCGAGAGAATTCAAACACTTGAAACCATCAATTAAACACTATCCAGAAAGAATGAGTGTTTAACTAAAAAATATTCAATTTTGCTTAAAGACTTCAACAAATTCAGGAATTTTAGCAACAATCATGAAGACTTGAAGAAGAAGTTTATCCTACAGACTTCTTTAATCATCAGACAACTAACAAATCATGTGGATTTTGACGTTAATTTTTTAATCCAGAAAAAACTACACGACTCAATTTTCCAAGATTTTATTGATGCCCAAAATTGTCTTTGGGATATCTTTGAAGGAAATACTCAGGCCCAAGGAATCTATGTTTGCCAACCCATGGGACATGTCAAACTCCCTTCCAATCAACCAGAAGATGGTGAAGAAAGACAACATGCCTTTACTGGAATTCTAAAAGCCAAAATCAGTCTTTCGTCTTATTCTCTAATTCAATATCAGAGAAAAGATTATACAATTTGGACTTGGTTAGATTTAGGAATGTTAGATTAGTTTTGGACTAACGATTCTGATCATCTAGTTTTTGGTCCAAAAAAGACTCTATTTGTTTGCATCAACAATCATCCAAAGAGCTGGAAGGGTTACTTTCAAAGTTAAGTCATCACTTCCATCCAACAATGGTCTTTTCCCAATACAAGCAAATCATCATTTTGTTGCTAGTACTGCCCCCTTCATTCCACATCTCAATTGGCCAGTACAAAGCGGAGCATTTATTAATTCTTTCTGGTTAAGAAAAGAATTAATTGAAAAAGAATTTCTCACACCCATAGGATGGACCTATCTGAAGCAAATAGGAGAATCTCCGATTTACAAGTTATGGGCATTTAATCAATGTTTTCCGACAGAGATTACTATGCCTTTCCCAAATACCTATTCTTCATTATTTGAAGATCTCAAATATCAAGAATATTTTGACGAAGATTCAGTGGAAGAAAATGACTTCGATGACGTTGAACTTCATAATCTCCAAAATAGGATGGAGCCATAAAAAATGGCAACACACTATTTTGGAATCAATCTTTCCATCAATCCAACTACCAAACAATAGACTGACGATCAGACTACTTGCAACTGTCCAAACTTTGCAGTAATGTTACATTGCTCAAAAAAAAAAGTCTGACAGTTATTGTAGCGGAATAGTAAAAGCACATTTACTGTTAAAAAAAAAAAGAAAGTCTGACGGTTACTGTAGCACTTTTACAGTAGCGGAATAGTAAAAATGCTTTTACTATAGCGGAATAGTGTTTTTTCTTTTCCTATAAATAAGGTACGTAGGTTTCATTGTTAGGTACCGTTTAAAATTCCAGTTTTATTTTCTCATGTTCTAGAGAGAGGTTAGTGAGAGGCACTCTGTGCTTTCCTCTGTTCTTCAATCTTTGTACTTGTAATCTTTCAATCTAAGTTTCAAGTTTCAATTTCTTTTCCTGTCTTTTATTTTTCAGCTCATTCATGCGTGTTTAAGTTTCTATACAGAAGAGTGCGGATTCCCCCTCTTTGCATGCATATTTAGTTTCCGTCATTTACTTTCAGTTTTTTTTTACTTTTCTGCAAACACACACACACTTATGCATATTTAATTTCTGCAAGAAAGAGTGCGCCTACCCTTGGCTCATGCATTTTTAATTTTTGTCTTTAAGTTTCCTGCATTTTATTTCTGTCCATACTCTTGTTTATGTTTTGAGCAGTCCGTTTGCTTCCTACTTTCCATTTAGTTTTTCCATTTAATTTTCCTCTTCTGCTTTTGACCCCCTCTTGGTATCAGAGCCTGATGGGGAAGTAGGAATGTGATATTGATCTTGATTCATGTGTTATTTATCTGAGTTACTGGTTATGTATAATCATACTAAAGTACAGATCTGCTGGTAGTACTCATAATATTCTTCTGAAATGAATACTTGTGTTTATTGTTTTATAAAAGGAAAATTATCTCTTTCTAGATCTGTTGTTAAGTACTCATTTATTGTTCTAAACTAAAAAATTGTTTATTAAACTTATTATTAAAAGGGATTAAAATTATTTATGATCTGTAGGTAGTGCTCATGTTAATATTATTTTTTTACCAAGATGACAAAAAAGAAATCTTTCAGATCTAAGTGAGACTGTACGACGCAAGGCGGTAAGTCCCGATAGATAGGGCAGATAGGCCTAATTACTATGCAGTGCTTTGTAGATCTGAAAGGGTTTCACTAGACCTTGGTGAAAAATAAGTATTTTTTGAGTGGCTTTTGACAGATCTAAATAATGGTAATTATCCTTGGTTTATGAACAATATGATTTGAGATGACTTTGAGTTAGATCTAAAAGAATTTAATAAGTCCTTATTTTATAGAAGAAGATTATTGAGGTAGCTTTTGTTAGATCTGGTACAAATATGTATGGTTAAACCTATATGAGTAATTTAGATAATAATTATTAATTCAAGATTAATATTTATATTTCTAACGAACCAGGTGATGGTGATGATACTTATGGGTGAGGAAGACTTGTTTATTTTTGAATAAATTATTGTTTATTTTCTGTAATCATGTTTCGTTCACGTTCTACCCGCTTTTCTCCCAATAAGTCCTCTCAATCCTCATCCTCTTCTCTTTCCAGTAATCAATCTCACAATTTTTCCAAAAAAGTCTTCAAAGAAGAATTCGTTTTGAAGATATCAATCAAGATTTAGACAATTGGGATATTTCTAAAATTAAAGATGAAGATCTTTACAAAACAAAAGGTAGTTTTTGGCATAAACAATCTGATTATGTTATTAAAACTGTTGAATAAAAATACAAAATCAACAAGATGATGAAGAAATTCATCTGCTTTCTGATAAAAGTATCAAAGAACACCAAGCCAAAAATTACAATTATTTACACATAGGGAGTGTACAAGTTGTATGAAACCCCTTACTAGAGAATCTCTAGATGTTGCAGTTCTTTTCTGTTTAAGGGACAAAAGACATAATCATTTTCAAGACTCTCTCTTAGGTACAGTTGAATCTAGCCTAAGCCACGGTCCAATATTCTTCAATTGCTTTCCAGATTTAACTGTTAGTCTGGATGATAAAAATATTCTTGATATTTTATATTTAAATGTCAAACTCCATGGGTATGATATGAAGGAAGGATCCATACCCATTACCCTAATCTATAGAGTTCAATACAAGGTTATGAACTCTGTTAGGTCCAATTTTCTCAAAACGAATTGTAACAAACGCGGAGAAGCAACTTTGTTTCTGGCCGACAATAGTAAGGCCAATATTATTGTGCCTAAAACAATTCAGTGGAGTGATATTACACTCCCAGACAAATGGATCTTAGAAAAGGCAACCCCAACCTTACCCAGAATTACCCCAGAATTTCAAGATTTAATCGAACATCAAACAGGTCAAGTAGACTTAGTCTTTGATAGAAGAAATTCTTTCTCTCTTTCTAGGTCTATTAGATCCACTAATGATTTTCAATCAGCCTTATCTAGGAGATCTTTTTCAGCCTCTAGATCTATTCCTAGATCCATCCATATGAATCAATCTGAACCTTCCCATGAAGGATCAACAATTCACTTACAAGGATTTGAAACCACAACCCCTGTAAGAACTTCATACTAAAAGGATGAAGAAGACCAAAGAACCATTCAATCTCCAACCTATTCCTCCCTTAATGAACCTTATGATATTAATGTAATATCATCTGAGTTTGTTATTGACAAAGAATCTCTTAAAAAAGAGATGAAATCTGAAGAATGGTCTTCTCACAGAGAATGGTTCTTCGAACATTATCAAGGATCTAAAAGGAAGGAAATCCAAGAAAAATTCTATCAATTCCTTGAACGTGTCCAACCCAATATTCCTTTCTTTGACTGGTTCAATGCCTATGCCATTAAACATAAGATCAAATACCCTTTCAAAGATAAGCTTATAGGACGTAAATTTTTAAGTATCATTACGAAATGGCAATTAAGAGAGAGACAAGTTATCCAATATGACCTTCCACCCAAAGCACCCTTTGCTCTCACGAGTAAAGAAAAAGAGAAGGATGTAGAAGGAATTCATGGTGAATTCCTTGAAAATATCAATAGAAATCAATCTATTAATATGATAGGGCAATTATCTTTACCTAGTGTTAAGAAACTCAGACTCAAACCAAAACACTATTATGGTCCTCCTAAGCCTCATTATAGGAAAATTTGCAATTCCAATGATCAATTAGCTAATAAAACTCTTGAGAATTATGACTCTCATAAGTATAGATTTTGTAGGATAGAAAGAAAAATTAAAACCTTTAACCTCAATCAAATTCAAAAGGATATTAACAATTTGTTAATAAATTCTTTTCAAGAAAATATAACTATCAATGAATCTTCTCAAAACAACAATCAGATCCATGATGATAATCTATTTGAACCTTCTAATCAGGTTAATGTTTTAACTAAGGAACAAGATCTCCTTTTTAAAGCCATTAATGCCATACCTGATCCTCAAGAGAAAATGAAATATCTTGAGAAATTAAATTTTTCTAAGAATTCTTTAGTTTCTAGCAAGTTCAGTCTCAAAGAGAAATCTAGTACAAAGTTTGTTACCATTCAAGATCTCCAATTTGAAATCAATAATTTGAAAAATGAGATTAAAAATTTGAAACAAAACCAATCTGAAGCTGAGGCTTCAACCTCCAAAAAAGATAATAACCCCTTTCAATTAAACATAGTTGACGACTCTTTAGGATTAATCAATTATGTTAAAATTCAAAAGTTTTATATTAACATTAGAATTCTAGTAGGAGAATTTGTCCTTGAAACTACAGCTCTCATTGACACTGGAGCTGACTCAAACTGTATCTTAGAAGGGTTAACTCCCACTAAGTATTTTGAGAAAACTTCAGAACAACTTAGTACTGCTAATTGTTCTAAGTTAAAAATCAATTACAAATTGTCTTCTGCTATAATTGAAAACCATGGTCTTAGGATAGAAACATCTTTCCTCTTAGTTAAAAATCTTAGGAACAAAGTGATTTTAGGAACACCATTTATCAGATTGCTTTTTCCTTATCAGACCACTGAAGATGGGATTATTAGTCAACATTTGGGTCAATCTATTATTTTCAAATTCTTGAAAAAACCCATCATTAGAGATTTAAATCCAATTTCCTATAAAGAAAATCAAATCTATTTTCTTAAAGAAGAAATTTCTTTTTAGAAATATAGAAAATCAATTACAATAATCTGGTACTCAACAAAAAATCAAATATCTTTTGGAACAAATTCAAACTTCCATTTGTTCGGATTTACCTAATGCTTTTTGGGAAAGGAAACAACACATTGTTGAACTTCCTTATGAAAAAGATTTTCAAGAAAAACAAATCCCAACCAAAGCTAGGCCAATTCAAATGAATGAAGAACTCCTTCAATTTTGCCAAAAAGAAATCAAGGATTTATTGGAAAAAGGCCTAATTCGTAAAAGTAAAAGTCCTTGGTCTTGTTCTGCTTTTTATGTCAATAAACAAGATGAAATTGAACGTGGAACACCCTGCCTTGTTATCAATTACAAACCGCTTAATCAAGCACTTTGTTGGATTAGGTATCCAATCCCCAATAAAAAAGACCTTTTAAATAGGTTGCACAATGCTAAGATTTTCTCAAAATTTGACATGAAATCTGGATTTTGGCAAATCCAAGTCAAAGAAGAAGATAGGTATAAGACTGCCTTTACTGTTCCCTTTGGTCAGTATGAATGGAAAGTTATGCCATTCGGTTTAAAAAATGCTCCTTCTGAATTCCAAAGAATAATGAATGAGATTTTCAATCATTATTCTAAATTTGCAATTGTTTATATTTATGATGTTTTAATATATTCCCAATCTATTGATCAACACTTCAAACATATCAATATCTTTATCTCGGTGATAAAAAGAAATGGACTTGCTGTTTCTAAAACAAAAATTAATTTGTTTCAGACAAAAATCAGGTTTCTTGGTCATAACATTTATGAAGGGACCATTGTTCCTATCAATCGGGCTATTGAGTTTTCGGACAAGTTTCCTAATCAAATCATTGATAAAACTCAGTTACAAAGATTTCTAGGGTGTTTAAATTATGTCTCAGATTTCTTTCCACAACTTAGCAATCTTATCAAACCTCTCCATGATCGTCTTAAAAAGGATCCTCCTCTTTGGACAGATGTTCCTACTGATGTTGTCAAACAAATTAAAACTAAGGTCAAGAATCTTCCATGTCTTTATTTGCCTAATCCTCAAGCCTTTAAAATTGTTGATGCTGAAGCCTCTGACATAGGTTATGGTGGCATTCTTAAACAAAGAATTTCTGACAAAGATCAAGTGATTGCCTTTACTTCTAAACATTGGAATCCAGCACAACAAAAATATTCTACTGTTAAAAAAGAAGTTTTAGCAATTGTTTTATCTATTTCAAAATTTCAATCTGATTTATTAAATAAAAAATTTTTAGTTCGTGCTGATTGCAAATCTGCAAAAGACATTTTACAAAAAGATGTTAAAAATCTTGCATCAAAACAAATTTTTGCCAGATGGCAAGCAATTTTGAGCATTTTTTATTTTTATATTGAATATTTTAAAGGCTCAGCAAATGCTTTCCCTGACTATCTCACTCGTGAATACTTACAGGGAAAAGAATAACATGTCCTCTAGGATTTCTTCTTCTCGGGGAAGAGGTGGCAGAGATAGAGGTAAGAATGAATTAAATGCTTTAGCTCCATCTTTTATTTCTAACCAAACTGGGTCTCCTACCCAAAATCAATCTGGATCTTCGATCCAAGCTCAATTAATTGGGTCATCAACCCAAAACCAAGCAACCCAGAAAAGTTCAAACCAATCCTCAAAACAAACTGCCAAGCAAACCAAAGAAGACTATGCCTTCCCAATTCAAACTCTCCTAGCCTTCCAAGAACAAGGCTTGATCAATTTACCTAAAACAATTTGGGCCAGTATGGCTGAAGCAAACAGTGACCAAGATCTTCCATCTTTGGATCTCATGATCCAAAACCAAAAAACCTAAATTGTCCAAGCTAATCCAAAACCAATTCAATTTAAATCTGCCAGTACTTCCAAAACTCAATACATTCCAAAACCCAAATTCTATCCAGTTATAAGACTAGAACCTGAATACTGGGATGAAAACCCAAACAAAATTCTATCCAAAATATTTCCTCCCAGATTCTATTTTATTCCTATGGTTCATAATAAAACACAATTATTCTTTGAAAAAATTCTCATGGATTCTGACTCGGTAGCCATCAAACACTACAAAGATCCTAGAGATGAATCAATTACCACCCATTCTACCCTTCAAATCCTGAAAGTTCTTACATCTTCAGCTTGGGGATAGAATCCTAATAAACCCAAAAAAAATTCAGATTTTTATGATCCAATTGGTTACACCTACTGGGATTATGTCAAGGCCTGGGATTTCATGATTCTAGGTTTACAAAATAATTCATTCAAACATTCCTGGTTAATCTACTTTAAGACAGGAAACAAGTACTCTTTTCTGAATTGGTTCCTCCAATGGTGGGATTTCTTTGGCCTAATACCTGATATCCTTCCTACTGAGGTTCAAGAAAGATTCCAATTATTTGACAAAAAATTTACCAGTGAGTTTGATAATCTGCCAATTTTATTAAACTTTTTCCTCAAATTCTCTTTATCATGGGTATTCTCCTGGCAATACAAGTTGGTGAATAGCTCAATCCCAGAAACTATGGAACTACTCCAGAAGCAAGCCTTCGTCAAATGGTGGTCCAGCTTTGACGGATCAAAAGCATCTCAAGACAATGTAAAAATTTGGTTTAAAAATAATCCAAAATTTTTGAAGTTTGCAGAACCAAGCACATGTCTTCTTCTCAATCAAAAGGCACATATTGCGGCTGCACTTGCTGCCTCATCATCGGAAGAAGATGTTTTACACAACCTTTAAAACATTGTTCAACTTTTACAAAAGCAATCCTCAGACCAAGAAAAGGGTAAGCAAGACTTACCATCATCTTCGTCCAATCAACCAAAAAAGAAGGGAAAGAAAAAGAAACAAGTCCTTCCCTCTTCTTCTGAATCATCTACAGAAGACCCATTTTACAAGAATGAAGATGACTGTTTTGGAATCTATTCTCCGATTAATTCTGATGAATAGCAGCCTGTCGAAAATCAATCATAATGTCAGAAGACTCAAATTCTCAATTATTGTAACTTTACTATTTAGTACTGCAACATTTTTACTTTTTACTGTAGCCAATAGTTCAATTTGATTTCGGTAACTTACCAAAACTGTTCAAACAGTTCAATTTTCAATTCTATAAATAGGGTGCGTAGGTTTCATTGTCAGGCACCGTTTAAAATTCCAGTTTTATTTTCTCATGTTCTAGAGAGAGGTTAGTGAGAGACACTATGTGCTTTCCTCTGTTCTTCAATCTTTGTACTTGCAATCTTTCAATCTAAGTTTCAAGTTTCAATTTCTTTTCCTGTCTTTTATTTTTTCTGTTCATTCATGCATGTTTAAGTTTCTGTACAGAAGAGTGCGGATTCCCCCTCTTTGCATGCATATTTAGTTTCCGTCATTTACTTTCAGTTTTTTTTTTACTTTTCTGCAAACACACACACACTTATGCATATTTGATTTCTGCAAGAAAGAGTGCGCCTACCCTTGGCTCATGCATTTTTAATTTCTGTCTTTAAGTTTCCTGCATTTTATTTCTGTCCATACTCTTGTTTATGTTTTGAGCAGTCCGTCTGCTTCCTACTTTCCATTTAGTTTTTCCATTTAATTTTCCTCTTCTACTTTCGACCCCCTCTTGGTATCATATATATATATATATATATATATGTATATATTCTAACACTAGTTACTTCACCGTGACGTGTCGTCATCTTATTTATGCCTTCGATTTTAATTCTTTCGTATTTTATAAATGCTAATTACGCGAGTTAGGATAATTATGTAGAATAAAGCATAGACAGGATGGCGGGGTGTTATATTTGTGGTATTAGAGCAGTTCGGCCCTAACCGGACTGTGAGGTCATTTAGGATGTTAATTATGGCTGAGTCTAGTCGTATTCTCACCGAATATGACTATTTTTAGAAGTTGAGTAGAGTGTCTGTGTTATCTTTATTGTCTTAAATAAAGGTTACCAGTTATCAATTCATAAGATATATGGCATATATTTCTATGATTCTTTATATCTTATGAACCTCGAGCTAATGATTTCTTTTTCAGGACTTCATGGCTCGTCGTGGTAAATCTACGCGTGAGAGAGTGAATGAAGCACGGCATGGAGAGACCTCTCGAGTTGAAGGAGGTGATGGCTTAGATGAGACTTTGCATTCTGCTAGGGAATTGGCCACTGCTATGCTCCAGTAAGCACAACAGAGTGCTCAGTTTTTGTAGGCTTCTCAGACTAGGAAGGAAAACCCTTTTGTGTAGTCTGACAAGTGTGAAGAAAGTTTTCAAGAACTAAAGAAGAGGTTGACCACGTCACCTGTATTAGTCTCACTTGATCCCTTTGGAAATTTGAAGTGTGTTGTGATGCATCTTACCAAGGGTTAGGATGTGTTCTTATGCAAGGAGGTAGAGTAGTAGCCTACGCATCAAGACAATTAAGGATCCATGACCGAAACTACCCTACCCATGACCTTAAGCTAGTAGCCATCGTTTTTGCATTGAAGATTTAGAGGTATTACCTCTACGGCGCTAAGTTCACGGTATTCAGTGATCATAAGAGCATGAAATACCTGTTTGACCAGAAGGAGCTGGAAATGAGACAACGGCGGTGGATGGAGTTTATTAAGGATTATGAGATTGAACTACAATATCATCCAGGAAAAGCTAATGTTGTGGTTGATGCTTTAAGTAGGAAATTCTTACATGTGTCAGCTTTGATGGTAAAGGAGTTGGAATTGGTGGAACAATTCAGAGATTTAAATTTGGGAGTGCAGTTGTATAAGAACAAGATATGCTTGGGACAGATAGTTGTGACCAATGAATTTTTGCGTGAAGTGAAGGAGAAGCAGGGACTTGATGACCAGTTGATTATGATTAAGGATTCGATGACGGACGGTGAAACTTCTGAATTCAATATCAAGGCAGATGGAGTGATGAGATTTGGAGACCGAGTTTGTGTTCCTCATGACTCGGAACTTCGGAGAATGATTTTGGAAGAAGCCCATAGGTGCAAACTTAGTTTTCATCCAGGCTCCACTAAGATGTATCAGGAATTGAAGAAGATGTTTTGGTGGCCTAGTATGAAGAAAGACATAGCAAACTTTGTTTTATCTTGTCTGGTGTGTCAGAAAGCGAAGATTGATCATAGATGCCGGCAGGATTATTGCAATCTTTGGACATTCCCGATTGACATGGGACTGTATAGCAATGGACTTTGTAGTAGGATTACCAAGGACGCCTAAGAAGTTTGACGCAATTTGGGTAATCATCCATTGCTTGACCAAGAGTACTCATTTCATTTCGATCAGAGAGAAGTACCTTTTAAAGTGGTTGGCTCAGATTTATATCAAGGATGTTGTAAGGTTGCATGGTGTTCCTTCAAGCATCATCAGTGATAGAGACCCTAGATTCACCTCTAGGTTCTGGAATGAGTTACAATGAGGTTTAGGGACTAAGTTAAGATTGAATTCAGCTTATCATCCTCAGACGGATAGTCAGTCAGAACGAACGATTCAATCCCTAGAAGATTTGTTAAGAGCTTGCGTATTGGAGCACATAGGGAATTGGGATGAGCTTGTGCCTTTAGTGGAGTCTATAACAACAGTTTTCACTCGAGTATAGGTATGACACCTTTTGATGCATTGTACGGGCAGAAGTGTAGAATGTAACATCCCAATTTTTATGAAAATTAGTTTACAGTTTTCAACTACTTAAAAATAAATCATAGATATTGATCACCTCAATGGTTTGTTAAAAGTACGAAGAACTATAAAGATTTATTGTAAACAATTTACAGTTTTAGTGATTAATTCAGATTAAGAGACAGTGTAGACGTATATCTGTTTTTAATATGAATTAATCTTGGAAAAAGTGAAAAATTGTCATTTGATTAAAGAAAATTATTTTATTGAATGAGAAACACAGTTTGGATTTTCGATGTTTAGTTAGTTGTTAAATTGTCTGTTTTATGTCATATTTAATATGACTTTTATTTTTATGATTTTGTATTGATGATTTTATTGTTTAAATAATATCTAGATGATAAGAGAAATTGGAATTGTTGATCCTCACTAATTTACAGTTTTTATTACGCTGCGAGAATTCTGTTGAATTCTACCGTAACTAGGCTATTGGGCGAGTTTCTAACTGAAACATGCCCAAACGTGATCCAAATTTTATAAAATTTGAGATCCTAGTATTTTCTAATATTTATGATTTATTGGAATGTTTTTGGGATTTTTTGACATCAGAAAATATTTAGTGTATTGTCTACGCCCAGAATTGCTTTACGGTAGTGTTTTAGCTCGTAAATCAAGAAAACAATATTCATAGAAATGTTTCTAATATTGTTAGGAGACGCTATAATTATTGTATTATATGTATTATGATGTGTGCGTGGTTCTAAGTATAGATCACATAAGTGTCTTGACTCTGTAACATATTTTATTATTATATTAGATTCCAAAATCCAAATTTCTAATATACTTTTGGTATTACGATAGATGTTCTTGTGATTGTTGTGTAATTATTTGTGATTGATGCTGTTGTTGATCTTGTGGTTAATAATTTTTAGAATTTTCCTTTCCTTTTGATATCATAAAATCGTGGGTTTTTGAAGATTTGTGGGTGAGTACTTCAAATTACTTAAGTTTTTGATTTTGTGTTATTCTAAATTATTTTGTTGGTGGCTTTGGAAAACTTTTCTTTTCTTTTGTTGTACGAAAACCGTGAGTTATTTCATGATTTTTCTAGTTGAATTGTTGTGGATTTTGTTATTGTTGTGGTTTAGGAGTTGTAGAGGAGATTTTGTGTTAATGTTTTGTTAACAAGCTTTGGGGTGTGAGTAGAATGATTTTGAGAAATGGATTTGAGTATATGTGTGCAATCTGTGAGGCTCCTTGAGAAAACTAAAATTATTCCATGTTTTAATACTTGGTTTTTAGTGATTTTATTGTTGTTAGTGTTTAATGCAAGTTTTAGTTTTTGATTTAATTAGTGTCTTGATGATTTTAAGGCAATGAAAAAAATCTAATCTTAAAAGAACCATAGTGTTCTTGAGAATGGTTGAGTCTTGAAGAGATCAAGTTTTGTTTTATGCAAATCAATTCTTGTTTTGTGTTATCTTTAGAACTTAGAAGTTTTAAAAACAAAAGATATTTGATTTTGGGTTTCATGATTAAAACGTGGTTGTGTGGGTATGTTTGTGATAGTGAAGTTTTGTTGGCGTTATCATGTAATCGTAATTCAGTAGTCGTCTTGACCGTGTTCGTGATCGTGATGGAGTAGAGATTGTAGTTGGAATAAGGCGTCGTTTGGAAGTACTTCTTTGACATGGACGCGTAGTATTGTGCTTTGTAGACGTTTTAGTTGTTGATGTAGTGTCTTACTTTAGTAAGGATATATGAATAAATTGTATGCTATGGTATTTGACTGCTTGATTGTAATAATTATTATGTTGTATGGAATTTCAAAGTCCATATTTACGATGCTTTTAGTGGTAAGTTATGACTTTTCATATTTTTTATTTTGTTTTGGTTTATAAGTTAATTTTCTGGGACGCATTTTTTTAAGGAGGGTGGTAATGTAACATCCCAATTTTAATGAAAATTATTTTACAGTTTTCGCCTACTTAAAAATAAATCATAGAGATTGATCACCTCAATGGTTTGTTAAAAGTACGAAGAACTACAAAGATTTATTGTAAAATTTACTGTTTTAGTAATTAATTCAGATTAAGAGACAGTGTAGACGTATACTATTTTTAATATGAATTAATCTTGAAAAATGTGAAAAATTGTCATTTGATTAAAGAAAATTATTTTATTGAATGAGAAATAATTTTAGGACTTAATAGATATTTTTAACTCACAGTTTGGATTTTTGATGTTTAGTTAGTTGTTAAATTGTCTGTTTTATGTCATATTTAATATGACTTTTATTTTTATGATTTTGTATTGATGATTTTATTGTTTGAATAATATCTAGATGATAAGAGAAATTGGAATTAGTGATCCTCACTAATTTACAGTTTTTATTACGCTGCGAGAATTCTGTTGAATTCTGCCGTAACTAGGCTATTAGGTGAGTTTCTATCTGAAACATGCCCAAACGTGATCCAAATTTTATAAAATTTGATATCTTAGTATTTCCCAATATTTATGATTTATTGGAATGTTTTTGGGATTTTTGGGCATCAGAAAATATTTAGTGTATTGTCTACGCCCAAAACTGCTTTACGGTAGCGTTTTAGCTCGTAAATCGAGAAAACGATATTCATAGAAATGCTTCTAATATTTTTAGGGAAATTTTTGTTGATTAATAATTTTTGATTATAGAATCATTTATTAGATTTATTTTTGGAGTTTTTGGTGCAAAAACCCTAATATACGTGTAACGTCGTGCGCCCAGTTGATCGATAAGCGACGAAACAAAACCATATGACCAGGGGGGATGAATGCAGACCCAAATGGACCAATGGGAGGCCAGCCATGTGCTGGTAGCCTACAATTTGGAATGGAGCTTTTGATTGGTTAAGGGAGTAATGGGTAGTTAGTTTTGTTGGTTAGTTTGTAATTAATTGGTTAGATCCCAACTAAATGAGCAAATTTGTTCCCTCCTTTCCCAACTGATTTCGTGGCTCCTTCTTCATCAGGGGACCAGGTTTCTCATTCCTTCCATTAGAGAAAAGCTTGAGAAAAATTTTAGAAAGAGAAAGTGTGGGTTTTTGAGGGATTAAGTGTTTATGCTTGCATCTTTGCTTCCTTCCTTCTCAATCCTTGTTCCATCATCATCTAATCTCTTGGCAAGCTCCATGATCCATACCTCATTTCTCTTGAGTTCCATGATATGGGTTTTGATGGATTTAAGAGTTGTTTTCGGGTAGAAGTGTTTGTTTTGGATAGAAATGCATGATTAGTCATATAACCCTTTGTTTTCCTCCATGATTAAGCTTGTTCTTGGTTTTTAAAATTTGGAAACCCTAACTTTTTGCCTTGGCCGAATCTAGGTGATGTTGGGTGTCTTGGTTTTTGTTGATTTAGAGTTGATTCTTGAAGGGTTATAAGTGGTATGTTTGGAAACTAGTCATATATGCAAGATTAACAAGTTTTGAGGAATTGAATGGTTTGATTTTAAGGGCTAGAAACCGTGACCTATATAGGTTATTTGCATGATGTTTAAATTGTTTTTAAGTGTGTTAAGTGTTTGAGAAGTTGGTTTATGTTTAAAGAATTTAGGTGTGGTACATTTGTATGTTAAAGCTTTGAAGAATGGTTTGAAACAAAATAAATTTGGGGCTGTTTTGGGGGTTGTAAAAAAGTGACTTATGGACAAGATTTGAGTAAGTTTTAACTTGTGTTTAATTGTATTAAAGTGGTAAAGAAATTGGTTTATGATAGGAAGTTTTGGATCTAACAAAATTATGTGATTTTGATGTTAAAGTTTGAGAATTTGATGTTGTTTTTGGGACATCAAAACCATGGCCTCCATGGTGTTTTAGAAAATGTTCTTAGCTTGTCTTTATGCTAAAATAGTTGTAAAAAAGTGGTTGTTGATTTGATTTAGCAAAGCTTTTCAAAGAAGCATGATTTTGGGAAATGATTTGGTTTAACTTGTAATGAAATTGTTTCTAAAATTTTGTGACATGTTTTAGTGTTTTGAAAAGTGGTTCAAAGTTGGGAAAACACTATTCCAATTGGTAAATTTTGGGTTAGACATTTTTCTAAGTGTGTAGTGTTTGGAAAAGTTTCAAAACTTGCATGATTTGAATATGTGTCATGGCATATGGCTAGATAGAACCTATTAGGGATTAAGTTGAGTAATTCCTAGGTTTAGGGAACCCTAAACCTGTGGCTGCCCTAGGGGCTTAGAACTTGAGTTTTTAGTTCTAATTGATTGAACTTGCGTTGCTAAGGTTCGTGCGAGGAACGACCTGATGATTGTTTGGAATTACCTTGCTTGGATTGTTAAAGCGCCCAAGGTAAGAGAAATTCTTACATAATGAGTTTGGGCTTTTCGCCTTGAGTGTTGTTTGATTGTTTGATTGATTGAGTGGTAGTACTTGTAGTATTACTATATGCTGTTTGAAATTCTGTAGCTTGTTGTAGCATACTGAATTGTTATATGCTGTCTGAAATGCTGTAGCATGTTCTTGGCCCTGTGTGGCATTATGATTTGTATTGTTTTTCTTAAATCATGTTGGATTTAATTGGAACTTGGAATTGATCTGGAATATGAAAAATATTGTTGATGATAATGGATTAATTAATAATGTGTTGATCGACTGTTATTGGTTTGACGACTTATAACGGTAAGTCTGATGCGATTCCATGAGCCGAGAAATGTTTTCGAGGTAAACTAAAGGTATCTTCTAAAATAAGTCGGTGTGTAAACACGCTTTATGGATCAGAGGGTTAGAAGTTGTTTAAGAGGTTCTTTTAAAAAGAAAACATTGTAAATTTTGAAAACGGTTGAGTTAAGTAATGTGGTTGGGAATTATCCTAGCGTATTCTTTAGCACAATTAGGGTTTCAACGACCTAGAGCTAAAAAGTATTTTTTTTTGATACGGTAGTTCAAGACACAAGGACTAATAAAGAGATTTTCAAAGATACCAAATATCCAGATTTCTAAAGAAGTAGATATAGGGAACTTAGTGTTCCTATTGACCATATGGGCCATGTGTCCTGTGCTAGGACTTAATGTCATGCTTACGTGCACATTTTCTTGATTTAGGGTTGAACCTAGTATTCCGTATGGCGTGCCTAGTATCTCAACCTAAAAATTGAGCCTAGCATTTCCCATTACGTGCCTAGAGTTCTGGTCTGAGATTGAGACTCGCGTTTCACAATTGAATATCCGGACCTTTGTCCTGTGTTTGAACTCTTAGTAAATTGGGGTTTGAAATTCACTAAATTGAATGAGTTGAGGTTTATTCGATCCGCATTGATTAATTAAACATTACTCAGGCGCTCCCTACGGTGAGCAAGCCATATTAAAAGAAATATTGCCGGAAGTTTTCTCCGATGTCATATTACCGGAAGTTTTCTCCGATGATCTATTGTCGGATGTTTTCTCCGATGATGTGAAATGTTTAGAATGATGCATACTGTAACGACCCGTTTCCAGATCGCTACGAAACCAAAAGAAGCCTATATGTGAGGTGTCTTTAAAAATGGTACTCTTGTGCCCTTTAGAAAAATGCGGTATTTTTTTTTTAAAACAATAGTGCCCGCAAAGCACACACAGAGTACTTACAGCGTTTCGAAACATGGTGCAACTAGGACACAAGACTCACATGCTGAAGAAACATACATGCATAAATACATGAGTCATATATATATATACAGTATATGCAAAATAACAAAATAGAAAATGTGCAAAGAAATACACCTATGGTATGAGGACCCTCGAGAGAGAAGTCATACCCTGGGGGTACTCCCGGCAGACACCCACGCAGGGGGCTGCTCCAAAAGTGAAACCACCAGTCTACCCTGTGACAACAAAACATCACCCGGCCCAACTGGTCACCAACTCACTGTACACAAAAGATGCATATACATACTACAGTCATCCACAAAAGAAACACAACAGCAAACAGCGAATACAGCCACCACAAAGCACTGTCCCGATCCTCTGAGGGATCCTCCTCCGCCTCATCCTCCATCACCTGGGTAGCCATCATAAATCGAAGGTACCACGGGAAAGGGTCAACTTCTCAAATAATCACAATAAACCAAAGCATAAAGCAGTAGGCAAACAACAGTGTATACAATTCACAAGCGCGACTCAAGACCCAAATCAAAACTCACTCTCTCAACACTTTCGCCACATACCGGAAGTAACGCGGATCCATCCACTGAATACCAGCCGTAGCCTTGGGCTCTCTCCTCACCCTAGGACATTCAGCTCAGGTTCCATTAGCATTACGACGCCTAGCCATTCCCTATCGAACACCAGCCATAGCCTTTTAGGGGATTCTAGCACCCTAGATGAATCGACGCAAGCTCAAAAACGTCCCGGCAAAACCAACGTCTAGCCATTCCATACCGAACACCAGCCGTAGCCTTTTAGGGGATTCTAGCACCCTAGGTGAATCGGCTCAAGCTCAAACACCCCGACGACACTGAATCTCCATTCCGGCACTATTCAGATCGAGAAACACTCAGACGACACTGAATCTCCATTCCGGCACTATTCAGGTCTAAACTCTGATGACACTGAATCTCCATTCTGGCACTATTCAGGTCAGAGTTACCACAAAACGCGACAACACCCAACGACAAGACTAGCTCTCACACTTCAACGAACAATTCACCGCACAGGATAATTCAAGAGCTATACGCAAGATTATTCGACCGCATATCAAATAATAAGAGCATGTTTAATATGAAGAAACGCAATTCAACCATTCAAGCAATAAAAGCAGTTTGCATAAAGAAACGCAATTCAACGATACAAACAGCACAAACAATTCACAGCTCAATAACAACCGACAACAACCAACTCATAGAATTCATCCCTCTGCAACTCTATGGAGTTCACAGAGAGGTACAAACAAGTGTGGGGGGTTGGGGACAACTACCAACCACTTGCAGACCGGCCCACTAAATAATCAACATATAAAAATTAAAGCGAAGGGGTACAAGACCCTCACTTCGAACCCTTAGGTTCTCAGACTTCTTCGCATAAATACTTGAAATTAAATTCACATATAAATATTACCCTTACACAAGGACATAAAAATAAAATCCTAAACAGGTCTAGAAGTGCCCTTACCAAACTCCAGGCTACGTGTCCACGTGCTTCTCGATCTCCGCACCGCACTGTCTCGTTTTACTCGAGCCTAACACATAAAACAACTTAGCGAAATTCTAAACTTAGTTCTACAATCTTAGGCACTCAACTTAACCCTTCTTCCAACCAAGCATCCACAACAATTTATTTCTAACTACTAGTAAACAATTAAGAAATTTGAATCAAAAACTACTTTTCTTGAAAAATCAACTACTACGTAACACTTTTACTGAAAAAATGTTAACTCTTTAAAGAAACCTTTTTCTTAAAGTTCCTAACATAACACATAATCAATTATTCACTTCAACATGTTACAAATATTAAGACGACAACCCATATTTAAAACATACTCATGCTCTTTCAAAGCTTGTTTCTAAAACAACTACTACAACAATGAAATACCATTTCCTTAGCCTTTCTTTTAAAACAATTTATTTTCAAAACTAGTTCATAAAGCTTTATAGGCCACTTACTAAAAATTAGTTCCAAAACAAGAATTCAATCAATTTGTCAAATTCTAAAAATTCTTTAACAATTAAACCATGACATCATCATGTCAATAATTACAAGAATTAAATGATCCATTCCTACATGTGATTCTAGTCCTTAAGGAACCAAATTTTGCATAAGACATAAACTACAATCATGCTAACTCATGCATATCTATCTTACTAGCCTTAAGTTATTCTAAGCATGTTATCTAACACTTAAGCACATAATTTAATCATCAAGCCCTCATTGTAAAACAATATTCTAAGACAAGTCCTTCCAAATCAATTAAATCACTCAAACAATTGAATTAGACAATTCAAGGCAATGACCCACAACTAGAACCCACATTTTCTCTAGTTCAAGAATAAACATAAACCCAAATTTAATAACCTAAGCATGCTCATTACAATACATAGTTAAGGCATAAACTAAAAGCAAATCAAAACAAGGGTTTCTAAAAATTCTTTCCCAACCTTCTTTTCCAAAAATTTAAAGACTGAAGGCTAACTCATTTTTTTATTAATATAAAAGTCATTTCATCAAAATCAATAACCATAAGCTAGTTTTTCATAACCCAATTCTTCATAAACCATAAGCTAGTTTTTATACTAATTCATGCAAATGATTCTAACAACCTTAAAAATACTTCTAAACCCTTAATAAACCATCCAATACATAACCAAGCATCATAGCTACAAATTAACATGGTTCAAGCATTAAAAATATAACTAAACTACCATGTTACAACTATTTAATTTAAACTACACATTCAACTAACATCAAAACAATTTCAAGAGCTCCAAAACTATCCAAAACATGTTATCAAATACTTAAGCTCAAGATTTAACATCAAAACCACTTATGTCTTAAGATTCAAGAATTGAAAAACAACTAAAACTATCTTGTTACACATAATCAACTTAACTACATCTTCAATTAATCACCAAAACAATTCCAATAACACCTATAAGCACTTAATTAGTTGACTCCTCAAGGATCACACCATTTCCCTCTTCCTCATACTTAGGGCTTTCGCCCCTAAATACCAAAGAGGGAGTAGAGATGTTCATCTCCTCAAATTCATCATCAACCATCCAAATAACAATACAAATCAACAATTTATTAAGACTAGCACAATAAATCATGCAAGCACAAAAGGGGGGCTGTTTAGGCGCTGTTTAGGGCTCATAGGAGGGTGGAAAAATTCTGTTTTCAAGCTCATTTAGATGGTTAGAAACATAGGTAATGGAATGGAGAAGAAAACCTAGCATTTATACAAGATTTGGAAACAAAAATCAAGTTCAAATGGGGAGGGAACTGTTGCGATTTCCAGCAGCAAAAACAGAGGAAAAAAAATTATTTTTCTTACTTGGATGATGATGAAAATGAAGAACTAAGTAGAGGAGATGATTTGGAAGAACTTTGATGAAGGAAGTTAGTTGAAAAACTCAATGGAAGTGGAGGTTTTTGGCCATGGAAGTCATGAACTCTTGGAGAAGAAGAAAGGAAGAAAAAAAAATGAAGATGAAGATGAAGGGAGAAGGTGGGGGAAGGCGTGAATCATGCTGAAAAAATGGGGGTGGTTCACCTTTTATTCTCTTAAAAACTTAACTCATTAATAATAATAATAATAATAATTCACATTAGGTAAGAAGAATTTTTTTTTTTTAAATAAATCACACATAATATGACACCTATCACCTAACCATATCATCTAATCTTACCCACCTAATCTCACATCTCTCATGGTTACCCACTAATTCTAGAGTCTAGGGGTTGTTTAAAACACGGCGACAAAATACCGCGTTACCGATAAATTCGCGAAAATTAATTTAACGAGAAATTAATTCATCGCGTGAAAATATTTAATTATAAATAATAAAAAAATAATGTCAAATATTCAAAAATGGTCTCAATAAGTTACGATTCGATTTTCATCGAAATCGGAGTTCATTTATAATTTTACCTGCGGCGAAACCGCCCGGCGATTCGAAACGCGTCGAAACTTCGTTAGAATTTTTCGACGATTTTCAAACCGTGGATTAATATAAAATATTAACTCTCAAATTAAATTTGATCTAGGTTTAATTCATACACTTTCTTAGAAAACAAGGAACTGCTTTATTATAGCGTAAATACGACAGAATATACTAAATAACGCTAATTAACGCATAAAAAAAATACGCGTGTTACAATACTCCCCCTCTAAAAATAGTTTCGTCCTCGAAACTATAGGTGGGTCACGTACCGTGAAAAAGCTCTGGATACTGAGTCTTCATCTTCTCTTCCAGTTCCCAGGTGGCGTCTCCGGTCTTCGGGTCCCATACAACTTGACAAACTGTAACTTTTTATTCCTCAATCGCTTGGTCTTTCTATTGACAACCTTTGCAGGAAATACTTCAATAACAAGTCATCCTTTCACTAAATCACGCTTGACTCGCTACAGAATCCTCATCGTCCCGATACCAACCTAAATGTATCTGATGCTTTCGTCCATACGGCGTTTCGTAAGGTGTCTTCCCCAAATCTTTAGTGCAAAGGCTACTGCAGTAAATCCCAAATCATGTGCAGGATAATTTCTCTTGTGGATTCTTAAGCTGTCTCGAAGCATAAGCCACAACTTTCTGGTACTGTATCAACATGCATCCTAGTCCTTGATGTGACGAAACCTCACATTGTTCTTCTGGTTAAGGCAAAATCAGTTCAGGTGTCATCGTTAGGAGTCCCTTCAGTCTCTGGAAATTGGATTCACATTCTTCAATCCACTAAAAAGGTTGATTCTTCCTTGTAGGCCATGTAAGTGGTACTACTATCTTTGAAAAACCTTCTATAAATCTCTGGTAGCAGCCTGTTAATCCAACAAAACTTCTAATATCTGTCTCAGTCTTTGGCTGTTTTCATCTCGACACCACTCCAATCTTGGCTAGATCCACAGCCATACTATCTTTGGGGATCACATGTCTGAGAAAATTCACCTCCTCAAGTTTGAATTCACACTTGGACTGGTAGACATAAAGTTGATCCTATTGTAGCATCTGCAGTACTTGGCGGAAATGCCCTTCGTGCTCCCTTCTGCTCCTTGAATATATCAGAATGTTGTTCGTAGATACCGTTGCAACTGGCATATTCTTCAACTTGGTCGCTTGACAACTTCTAAACTAACAGGGAATATGAAATCCCGAGTTCTCTCTCTTATATGAATCTTCGATAGAATTAACAGAAAGGTATGTAAAGACTCCAAATTAGGAAAAAAACTACTATTTTTGGGCACAGTCCCGAAGGATATGGTAATTCGAAAACCAATCCGACCCTAGAATAATGGTAAGACTTTTAAAAGTAGGCGACTCAAATTGACAAGAATTCCCTATACTCTATAATTACTACACAACGAAGTCATGCAGTATTAGAACTAAAGTCTTAGCAGTTGAAGTAACTACTACTAAGTCAAGAAAAATAATATATTCAAAAGAAATTTTCAACCCAGCTCACACAATCCAAGGAACTAATGTAATGTGTGGCATTAGAATCGAAGATTATGGATAGAGAGTTACCCTCAATTTCGTAATCCTTCTGAGTTAGATCTCTTGATCGCTCTGCTTCTTTGCCGCCCATACTGAAAATTCTCCCCGAAGTGGTCGGACACTTTCCCTTCGCTCTTGCCGCGTTCACTCTCGGTTCCGCCCTTGGAGCTTTGTAGTCCTTGACAAATGTCCAGGTTTGTTGCAGTTGAAACACACTGGTTCCTTTGCAGTGCCGTCGTTAGCAAGATGTCCCAGTCTTCCACAATGATAGTAAAGTTGTCTATCTCTAATCTGTTTTCCACCACTGGAATTCTGGCCATAGGACGATAATGCCCCTGCTATAAATGGAGAAATTCTTGCTCCTTTTCCACTCGTGTGGTTCCTGGAAGATACTTCTCTAAAATCTCCTGTGAAAGATCTCCCAACAAATCCCCTGATGCTCAGCCCATTCTTGAGTTGTCCTCTCCCAGATGGAGTTATCAGGTTCAAACGTACGGTTCTCATGGTGGCAGCAGATTCCTACAAGGTTTCAAAGCCTATCCGAACCTCACACGTAAGTGATGTGTTAACACACATTGCTTCAATCAAGAAACAATCCAACCAAATTTTAAGCAAAACTGCTTCACTCAGCAAACAATAACAACAATAGCATGACTATCTACCCAACAAAACAGGACTCGACACAGTGACCAGCTTGATGACTCAATACACAGTCCGGTTAGAACCGAACCGCTCTGATACCACCTTTGTAACGACCCGTTTCCAGATCGCTACGAAACCAAAAGAAGCCTATATGTGACGTGTCTTTAAAAATGGTACTCTTGTGCCCTTTAGAAAAATGCGGTATTTTTTTTTTTAAAACAATAGTGCCCGCAAAGCACACACAGAGTACTTACAGCGTTTCGAAACATGGTGCAACTAGGACACAAGACTCACATGCTGAAGAAACATACATGCATAAATACATGAGTCATATATATATATATACAGTATATGCAAAATAACAAAATAGAAAATGTGCAAAGAAATACACCTATGGTATGAGGACCCTCGAGAGAGAAGTCATACCCTGGGGGTACTCCCGGCAGACACCCACGCAGGGGGCTGATCCAAAAGTGAAACCACCAGTCTACCCTGTGACAACAAAACATCACCCGGCCCAACTGGTCACCAACTCACTGTACACAAAATATGCATATACATACTACAGTCATCCACAAAAGAAACACAACAGCAAACAGCGAATACAGCCACTACAAAGCACTGTCCCGATCCTCTGAGGGATCCTCCTCCGCCTCATCCTCCATCACCTGGGTATCCATCATAAATCGAAGGTACCACGGGAAAGGGTCAACTTCTCAAATAATCACAATAAACCAAAGCATAAAGCAGTAATCAAACAACAGTGTATACAATTCACAAGCGCGACTCAAGACCCAAATCAAAACTCACTCTCTCAACACTTTCGCCACATACCGGAAGTAACGCGGATCCATCCACTGAATACCAGCCGTAGCCTTGGGCTCTCCCCTCACCCTAGGACATTCAGCTCAGGTTCCATTAGCATTACGACGCCTAGCCATTCCCTATCGAACACCAGCCGTAGCCTTTTAGGGGATTCTAGCACCCTAGGTGAATCGACGCAAGCTCAAAAACGTCCCGGCAAAACCAACGTCTAGCCATTCCCTACCGAACACCAGCCTTAGCCTTTTAGGGGATTTTAGCACCCTAGGTGAATCGGCTCAAGCTCAAACACCCCGACGACACTGAATCTCCATTCCGACACTATTCAGATCGAGAAACACTCAGACGACACTGAATCTCCATTCCGGCACTATTCAGGTCTAAACTCTGATGACACTGAATCTCCATTCCGGCACTATTCAGGTCAGAGTTACCACAAAACGCAACAACTCCCAACGACACGACTAGCTCTCACACTTCAATGAACAATTCACCGCACACGATAATTCAAGAGCTATACGCAAGATTATTCGATCTCATATCAAATAATAAGAGCATGTTTAATATGAAGAAACGCAATTCAACCATTCAAGCAATAAAAGCATTTTGCATAAAGAAACGCAATTCAACGATACAAACAGCACAAACAATTCACAGCTCAATAACAACCGACAACAACCAACTCATAGAATTCATCCCTCTGCAACTCTATGGAGTTCACAGAGAGGTACAAACAAGTGTGGGGGGTTGGGGACAGCTACCAACCACTTGCAGACAGGCCCACTAAATAATCAACATATAAAAATAAAGCGAAAGGGTACAAGACCCTCACTTCGAACCCTTAGGTTCTCAGACTTCTTCGCATAAATACTTGAAATTAAATTCACATATAAATATTGCCCTTACACAAGGACATAAAAATAAAATCCTAAACATGTCTAGAAGTGCCCTTACCAAACTCCAGGCTACGTGTCCACGTGCTTCTCGATCTCCGCACCGCACTGTCTCGGTTTACTCGAGCCTAACACATAAAACAACTTAGCGAAATTCTAAACTTAGTTCTACAATCTTAGGCACTCAACTTAACCCTTCTTCTAACCAAGCATCCACAACAATTTATTTCTAACTACTAGTAAACAATTAAGAAATTTGAATCAAAAACCACTTTTCTTGAAAAATCAACTACTACGTAACACTTTTACTGAAAAGAATGTTAACTCTTTAAAGAAACCTTTTTCTTAAAGTTCCTAACATAACACATAATCAATTATTCACTTCAACATGTTACAAATATTAAGACGACAACCCATATTTAAAACATACTCATGCTCTTTCAAAGCTTGTTTCTAAAACAACTACTACAACAATGAAATACCATTTCCTTAGCCTTTCTTTTAAAACAATTTATTTTCAAAACTAGTTCATAAAGCTTTATAGGCCACTTACTAAAAATTAGTTCCAAAAACAAGAATTCAATCAATTTGTCAAATTCTAAAAATTCTTTAACAATTAAACCATGACATCATCATGTCAATAATTACAAGAATTAAATGATCCATTCCTACATGTGATTCTAGTCCTTAAGGAACCAAATTTTGCATAAGACATAAACTACAATCATGCTAACTCATGCATATCTATCTTACTAGCCTTAAGTTATTCTAAGCATGTTATCTAACACTTAAGCACATAATTTAATCATCAAGCCCTCATTGTAAAACAATATTCTAAGACAAGTCCTTCCAAATCAATTAAATCACTCAAACAATTGAATTAGACAATTCAAGGCAATGACCCACAACTAGAACCCACATTTTCTCTAGTTCAAGAATAAACATAAACCCAAATTTAATAACCTAAGCATGCTCATTACAATACATAGTTAAGGCATAAACTAAAAGCAAATCAAAACAAGGGTTTCTAAAAATTCTTTCCCAACCTTCTTTTCCAAAAATTTAAAGACTCAAGGCTAACTCATTTTTTTATTAATATAAAAGTCATTTCATCAAAATCAATAACCATGTCTAGTCTTCCATAACCCAATTCTTCATAAACCATAAGCTAGTTTTTATACTAATTCATGCAAATGATTCTAACAACCTTAAAAATACTTCTAAACCCTTAATAAACCATCCAATACATAACCAAGCATCATAGCTACAAATTAACATGGTTCAAGCATTAAAAATATAACTAAACTACCATGTTACAACTATTTAATTTAAACTACACATTCAACTAACATCAAAACAATTTCAAGAGCTCCAAAACTATCCAAAACATGTTATCAAATACTTAAGCTCAAGATTTAACATCAAAACCACTTATGTCTTAAGATTCAAGAATTGAAAAACAACTAAAACTATCTTGTTACACATAATCAACTTAACTACATCTTCAATTAATCACCAAAACAATTCCAATAACACCTATAAGCACTTAATTAGTTGACTCCTCAAGGATCACACCATTTCCCTCTTCCTCATACTTAGGGCTTTCGCCCTAAATACCAAAGAGGGAGTAGAGATGTTCATCTCCTCAAATTCATCATCAACCATCCAAATAACAATACAAATCAACAATTTATTAAGACTAGCACAATAAATCATGCAAGCACAAAAGGGGGGCTGTTTAGGCGCTGTTTAGGGCTCATAGGAGGGTGGAAAAATTCTGTTTTCAAGCTCATTTAGATGGTTAGAAACATAGGTAATGGAATGGAGAAGAAAACCTAGCATTTATACAAGATTTGGAAACAAAAATCAAGTTCAAATGGGGAGGGAACTGTTGCGATTTCCAGCAGCAAAAACAGAGGAAAAAAAATTATTTTTCTTACTTGGATGATGATGAAAATGAAGAACTAAGTAGAGGAGATGATTTGGAAGAACTTTGATGAAGGAAGTTAGTTGAAAAACTCAATGGAAGTGGAGGTTTTTGGCCATGGAAGTCATGAACTCTTGGAGAAGAAGAAAGGAAGAAAAAAAAATGAAGATGAAGATGAAGGGAGAAGGTGGGGGAAGGCGTGAATCATGCTGAAAAAATGGGGGTGGTTCACCTTTTATTCTCTTAAAAACTTAACTCATTAATAATAATAATAATAATAATTCACATTAGGTAAGAAGAAAATTTTTTTTTTAAATAAATCACACATAATATGACACCTATCACCTAACCATATCATCTAATCTTACCCACCTAATCTCACATCTCTCATGGTTACCCACTAATTCTAGAGTCTAGGGGTTGTTTAAAACACGGCGACAAAATACCGCGTTACCGATAAATTCGTGAAAATTAATTTAACGAGAAATTAATTCATCGCGTGAAAATATTTAATTATAAATAATAAAAAAATAATGTCAAATATTCAAAAATGGTCTCAATAAGTTACGATTCGATTTTCATCGAAATCGGAGTTCATTTATAATTTTACCTGCGGCGAAACCGCCCGGCGATTCGAAACGCGTCGAAACTTCGTTAGAATTTTTCGACGATTTTCAAACCGTGGATTAATATAAAATATTAACTCTCAAATTAAATTTGATCTAGGTTTAATTCATACACTTTCGTAGAAAACAACGAACTGCTTTATTATAGCGTAAATACGACAGAATATACTAAATAATGCTAATTAACGCATAAAAAAAATACGCGTGTTACACATACTATCCATGGAGCATCGATATTAATGTATTGCTGGAAGTTTTCTCCGATGCCGGAAGTTTTCTCCGATGTCCTATATCGGAAGTTTTCTCCGATGCCTTATTGGTTCCCCAAGTTAGGATGTAATGTGTATAAACAAGGTTTTCATATACACTGGCATGCATACTGACCACATTTTAACATGTGATGATTGATGGTTGATTTACTGATTGAATTGTTTATTCACATGCAAATGCTTGATATTGCACTGACGTGATCATTGGTCTGCTGATAGAATTGTCTGCTCACATGCAATTGTTTGATATTGTGGTGACTTGATTGTTGACCTGTTGGTTGGTTGATTTGTTTGTTCACATGTAATGCTTGATATACCATGATGATGCATGCGGTCTATTAAGTATGTATATGTATATAAAGGCATGGTGTTGTATTATATATATATATATATATATATATATATATATATATATATTGTTTGCATGCGACATAGCCTATGATAAACTCGTGGACAAAGAATTTACCCTTACACTGTTGTTAGATTGGATATCCTTATGGATGTTACCAGATGGGCATCACATTACTGCTGCTGTTTCGTCTTTCCAGAAGTATTGAAGAATGAGCCAGTGGAGGATGATTCCTCTGAGTGCTTCGTGTGTTGATCTTGCTGAACTGTTTCTTAGTAAGAGTTATAGTTGTTGGCCAGCTTAGCTTAGGGTAATGTTTTTGTTGTTTGCATAATTACCCATTGTTTTATAATTACTCTTTTCAGAAAGCCACGCCTCAGTGAGAAATGATTATGTTATGTTTTATGTCATGTGAAGTATTGATTGTGATGCGTTATACTCTGATATTTGCAAAAGACTGATTTTGCATTATTTAGAAAATTGTAGTGCTCTTTATGTCTCATTTTTTAAAAAGGTTTCAAAGGGAATAAAAAGAAGGGAAAAAATTTACTCTTATTTTCCATTGCGAAATACATAAGAGTATTTTTTAACTGAAAGCATACATGCATCAAATGTTTTCAGCATTAGATTGGGTTGCACAGTAGCGCTCTGGAAATGGGGTGTTACATAGAACCCCGTTGTGTTAGTTTGAGACGGGAGATATCCAAGTATTAGGTTTTGAATTAGTGCAGCAAACCACAAAACAAGTCAGGAAGATCAGAGAGAAGATGAAGGCAACACAGGATAGGCAGAAGAGTTATAGCAATAAAAGGAGAAGACCTTTAGAATTCCAGGAAGGAGACATGTTTTTCTGAGAGTGACACCTAGAACTGGAATTGTTAGAGCCATCAAATCTAGAAAGCTAACCCCTAGATTCATCGGACCTTTCCAAATTCTTCGTAGGATTGACCCAGTAGCTTATCACATTGCCTTACCACCTAATCTTTCCAGACTACATGAGGTTTTCCATGTTTCTCAACTTCGAAAATATTTTCCCGATCCATCACATGTGCTTGAACCTGAGTCAATACAATTGAAAGAGAACTTAGAGAATGAAGCATTACCGGTACGGATTTTGGATAGGAGGATGAAAGAACTTTGTTGTAAAACTATTGCCCTAGTTAAGGTTTTGTGGGATGATGTTACAGGTGATATGACTTGGGAGCGTGAGGGTGAGATTTGTCAGCAGTACCCACATTTATTTTCAGGTGCGTGATTCTGGGGACAAAATCTCTTTTAAGGGGGGTAATGTAACATCCTCAATTTTCTAATCTTGCTTAACATTTGTTTAAGTGTACTTGTGTATCCTAGGTGGGTTTTGTGTGTATTTTACTGTTTGTTGACTTTTCGGTTGTGCGTTCGTTTTCTGCATGATCATGCGTTTGCAAGAGAGTATGTTGTGAGGTTTGGGGTGTTGTACGAGGTTGGAATAGTGTCTGATAGAGCTTTGGTATGAGTCTTAAAAGCCTCATAAAGTTTGAGAACGACCGCAGTTGGATTAGGGTTTTGTGTGTTTGTATTCTTAAGTGAGTGCGAGTTTCTGGACGAATATATAAGACTTTGAATCTTTTTCTTGAGTCCATTTGATGTCCTTTTATGTTACGAATTATGTTTAAGTGTTAGGGTATCGAGTTCTGGATCGTACGGACGTCAGAATCGAAGAAATCACGTGAAAATGGACAAAACAGCGCAAAAGCGCGTGAAACGCGCTTGGGCGTGCATGGCGCACGCTAGTGTATGGTGCACCAGTGTCTCTTATCGTCTGTGCCATGTGGCACACTGTAAGTGGATCATTTGTTGACCAGGATGCGTGGCATGCATGCATAAGACTCCTTCAGTGTGAAGCAAGCAACGTAGACGCGCGTGGGACGCCCGTATGCGCTCGCAAAGCGCGCAGGCTTCTATCAAGCGCGCTAAGCGAATCCGTTAGCCCCTAATTTTCCTATTTAAGCACAATCTTCCCATTTTTCATTCTTTTACTTGATCTTCTTCTTTTACCACGACCCTTAAACTTTTTACAGACCAGAAACCTCCATTTTTAAGTATTCCAAGCTTTGGTGATCTAATCTTAGCAATCTCTTATACCCGGTCATCAATCCGACGGTGCAAACTCGTCTGTTTCCGTTCGGGCTTTCTAGGGCTTATCTCTGATTGCCATTTTGTCAAGGTAAATCCTATACCCTCTACTATTCATCTCTGGTTTCAGTTTATGATTTGTGATTCTCAAATTAGTTTTAGTTCGTAGCCCCAATTAGACTGTGTTTTGGACCCTGATTTGACCGAACGGTACCAAACGAGCTAGGGTTTTACCGAAACTACTGGAGGAGATTCTTTGGGCCACAAGATAGAGACTTAGGCCTCTGTTCTCCATGGCTATAGCTTCTGATTTCATGATTCCTTATGGTTTGGATTGTCCCTAATTAACTGTTCTTCATATTTTAGGGTTTTGGTGCTAGTACGGGTACCAGTTGTTTGTGAAACTTTGTCTGGTTGTTTGGATTATCCCTTTGGTCAGCCTATGGCCGCGACTCTCTTTGATTTTTAGTAATTCCGTAGTTGCCCTAATTCTAATCCGAGTGCGTTTTTGTGTTTCCGGTAAATTATGGGTCGTTCTGGCTTGCTCGGTGGAATTTTTGGGTGACCCTTGGCTTGCTATTTAGTGTTGGCCGAATCTGAACTTAGTGTGGGGACTATTTGATTATTTGTTCATGAGTCTGAGGTTGTGGTTGAGTGTCCGCTAGTGATTCCGAGTACACAGAATTCCAAGTAGGAGAAAGAATGCACTTTCATTGGTTGTGTGTAGTAGATATGATTGTTTGGCATGTGTAGGGTGACCTAAGCCCTACTAGGGGGTTGATGTCAATAACACCTACGGATAGGGGTTATGGTATGCCACATCTAAGGATAGGCGTGGTAAACCCATCAGCCAACTTAGGATTATTTATTATTAAATATGATTGCCTGTTAAATATGTTTAATTGTGAATTATCTTGTATATGTCATATGAGGGTAGTAACATGCCTAGGATAGTTTTATGACATGCCTGTTGAATATGTGACATTATGATACCTCTGTTAACATGTGAAATTGTATGTCTTTAAATGCTGTGTAAAATGTCGTAGCATTTGATTATGATATGATGCATAACATGATATGGGTTTGGGTATGTGAGCATAATATGATGTGAGGCAGATGATTATGAGGTGTTGGAAGCATGTACATGATATTGCATTAGTAACCACTTTATTCTTAACGGGAATGCGAAATGTAGAGGATCCCTAACGGGAAAGGGTGATACCTCACCCAGCAGGTTAGATCCACTCCGTTCCCTATCGGAAAAGGGGGAAATGGACGTCCCTATCGGGAAAGGGGGAGGAGGATTCTTATCGGGAAAGGAGAATACCTCGTGGACTAGGCTAGTGTTGCCCTATCTCTATCGAAATAGGGAGGCAGGAGTCCCTATTGGGAAAGGGAGACGACAACCCTAATGGAAAGGGGGGTTCACCAATAAGTATTCCTATCGGAAACGAGGAGTACAGTGACAATAGTAAATAAAAGATGCCATGATGCACAAACTCATTGAGAGACATGAGGTAAGTGGAAGAGGGTAGCTAGATCCTATTTGTATATATCTGATTATGAGTGGATTGTCTTACTCTCATTCTACTTATGCATTGCACGCTTTTTAATGGATGTGTTGTTCTTACCTCCTCATGTTTGCAAGCTTGTGTGTATATGTATTATTTCTGTGTTAGACTTTGTTGAGGAAGATGCAGCCCCAGCCTCACCTGATGAAGCAGTTCCTAGTGATACTGCCGATGATAAAGCAGGCCCCGAGGATCAGTGTTTGGAATAATTTTGAGTCACAAGCGAGCTGGATCCCAGAGTGGGAACTCTCAGCATCCACCTCGCTGATGGTTTTCAATCTCTTTGGCCAGGAGTCTTTTTGTTAATGTTCTGTTCTTGTTGTTTTATTTAGTTGAGGTGCAGGATAGCCTCATAGGCTTCATACTTTGCGTACTCTGATGATCTAGGCCGTACTGATGAGGCCATCTTTTTTTGTAGAAAACCTATATATATTTTTTATAACACTAGTTACTTCACCATGACACATCGTCGTCTTATTTATGCCTTTGATTTTAATTCCCTCGTAATTTATTAACGCTTATTATGCGAGTTAGGTTGATTATGTAGAATAAAGCATAGATTGTTGGAACCTAAATGATTGAGAAGTTTAGACCCTCATTAATTTTGATGATAACAAAGTATTCACAAGAGAACAATTTATGTTCTAACTATTCTTGAAGTGTGCAGATACTAATATTACATATACTTCTAAGCCACTTAAGCAAGAAGGAAGAAGTTCACAAGAGAAGGATACACTACATGTGTCAGCATTCGGCTCATCCTAGTATACTGTCTTTGTGAGCGTCTGGAATTAACTTTTTGTGACACAAGGCTTATCCATTTGCTACGAGCGTCCGACCTTCCTGTTCTGAGCGAGCGTTTGAACTTCATTTTAAATCACGTGATGGTCACGTAGTTGCTCTTCGTCTCAGAAGCTTCTGGAACGGATTTCGAATTTGATCTTATGCGCTCAAATTGTTGTACGAGGTATCAAAGGTGACACCTTTAGCTAAAGACAAAAATCGTACATGCATTTGTGAAAAGCAAGGTAGTACAAAAACGGTAATGTGTACTACTGAGATATTCTCTGGAAAGGAAGAAAGAGACAACTTTTTGAAATCACCTCACTCAATGGAAATGAGCCATTTTTACTGTAACGGTAATATCCTTTAGAACTCCTATAAATACCCCAAGGTATCCATTGAAGAAACTGCCGAAACTCTACAAGAGAATATTGCTTCATTTACTGAGAACAAGCACTGTTGCTATACACTACAAAGAGTCAATACTCTGAAAGCACTGCTTCTATGATCAATCAAGTTTCGTGCCAAGTCTCTGGACTACAAGAACTGAACTCAGCGTCCGACACTTTCTTTTAGAAAGCATTTCTGTATTGAGCTTAATCTTTTATCCTCTCTATGAGAGTTATTTTTGCTTGTATTCAACTTACTTGTAAAAATTGTTTTGGCCTAGTTAAGGCTGTACCCTCAAAGGTTCGAATATACTGAGTCGTTTTGAGATGTTGAGAGTATTGTCAAGGTTGTGACAATAGAATACTCTTAAGGTTCTGTAATCAGTTGATTATAGTGGAAAATCCTTCAGGCACGAAGGGACTAGACGTAGCTACCAGTTTGGTAGTGAACTAGTATAAATCTCTGTGTCTCTTGCTTTACTGCTTTCTATTTATCTTTATCTTGTTCTGTTAAAAACAAGTTTTCACAAAATGCTTTTCCAGCGTCCGGTTTATTTCCAGCGTCCGATACACAAACTGTTTTGAATAACATGTGTTCTAAGTGTTTTTAACTTAAAGTTTGCGAAAAGTTTGTGGGATATAGTTGAAAGTGGATACATTTCTCCCACTGATGCCCTTGGTGTTGCAATACCTAGGGAAAACTGGACTGATGATCAGAAAAAGAGATATCAAACCAATCAGAAGGCTAGATTTATCCTAATCTGTGCTATGACAGAAAGAGAATATGATAAATGTGGTAAGTTTGATACTGCCAAAGAAATATGGGATTCTGTTGTTTTTTCTTATGAGGGTTTTGCCCAAGTAAGAGAAACAAAGGCTAGCATGATGGTTCGCCAGTACGAGCTATTCAAAATGGAAGATGGAGAAAACATTGAAACTATGTTTGGAAGGTTCCAAACACTTGTTCATGGGTTGCAGGCCCTTGGAAAAAGTTATACTACACCTAACCATGTGAGAAAGATCTTGAGAAGTTTGACTAAGCAGTGGAGACCCAAAGTCACTGCTATTCAAGAAGCAAAAGATCTAAATGTCCTTCGGCTTGAAGATCTTATGAGTTATTTGAAAGCTCATGAACTTGAGCTAAATGAAGAAGAACCTACCAAGAAGAGTAAGTTTATTGCTTTAAAAGTTAATCAATATAAACCTAGTACTTCTAAAGCTTTTCAGGCTGAAGAAGAAGAATCAGATGATGAAGCTTCAGAAGGAGATTATGATGGATCAGACGATGAGCTAGCTTTCATATCTAAGAAGATCCAGAGAATGTGGAAGAAGAGAAACTTCAGAAGGAGGTATCAGAAGAAAGATACAAAGGACAAGAAGGAAAGCAAAGACAAGGACAAAGCCCAAGTCATTTGCTATGAATGTAAGAAGCCTGGACATTTCAAGTCCGAGTGTCCTAATCTTAAGGAAAAGTCCACAAGAAGCTCCTTCAAGAAAAAGAAGAAAGGTCTCATGGCAACATGGGAAGATCTTGACTTATCCTCCTCTGAGGAAGATAAAGAAGAAGAAGCTCACATTGCCCTCATGGCAGACACTGATCTTGATTCAGAAGAAGAAGTTGAAGAGGTAATAATATATGATTCTTATTCTGAACTTCAACTTGCATTTGATGATCTGTTAAAGGATTCTGCCACTCTCTATTAAGTATAAGAATTTGAAAAAGAAATTGTCAAAACTATCACAAGATTTTCATTCTTTACACAATGAAAACTCTGTACTCAATGAAGAGAATCGTGAAAAACCGAAAATCGTCGGTGGATAACCAAACGTCTGGAAGCTAACAAGCAACCAGTCGAGAGCTCTCAAGTTAAAAGCTCTGTAGTTACAGGCAATCCTAACTGTAAATCAAATGACTATGAACATGCATTTCAAAAGTTTCTTGCAGAGAGTGTAACTCGAAGCAAGCAAGCTTCTATGATTTGGGGTGTCAGTAAAACGACAACTCATGGTCTTGGTTATATATTAGATAAACCTCCTTTAGAAAATGATTCAGCATCTGATGACACCAATGATCATAGTGAATGCTTGCACTGTACTTACTGCAATAAATCTGGTCATTTGAAAAGCGCGTGTATTGTGTTTACAACTAAGAATTCAAGAACTAACAAGAAAGGACCCAAAAAGATATGGGTACCTAAAGATAAAATAGTCTATGTTGCAGACTTGCTTAGCAACAAAGTCAACACACCTATCTTGGTACTTGGACAGTGGATGCTCGTGTCACATGATAGGAAAAAAGCATATGTTCCAAGAACTAAGACCTAGAGAAGCTGGATTCGTTGGTTTCGGAGGAAACCAGAAAGGTAAAATAGTTGGAATTGGTCGCATAGGTAAAGGCTCTCTTCTTTCTATTGATAATGTTTTATATGTTGAAGGACTGAAACATAATCTATTGAGCATAAGTCAATTATGTGACAATGGTTATAATGTTGTCTTTACAGAAAATGGATGTTCAGTAAAAAGCAAAAATGATGGATCTATATTCTTTACAGCAAAGAGGAAACAAAACATTTATAAAGTTGATCTTTCTGAACTTGCAAAACAAGATGTCAAGTGTCTTATGTCTGTTGAAGATGAGCAATGGATTTGGCACAAAAGATTGGGTCATGCCAATTTGAGGTTAATCTCAAAATTAAACAAACATAATCTTGTTAGAGGCTTACCAAATCTTAAGTTCCAATCTGATGCCACAGTCAAAACTTCCTTTCATTTAAAAAATGTTGTTTCAACCTCTAGACCACTTGAACTTTTACATCTTGATCTTTTTTGTCCCATAAGGACAGCCTCTTTAACTGGAAAGAAATATGGATTAGTCATTGTTGATGATTTTACTAGATGGACATGGGTTAAATTCCTTGCCCACAAGGATGAGTCTTTTAAGGTATTTACTGTATTCTGTAAATCAGTTCAAAATGAAAAAGGCATTTGTATTTCTTCTATTAGAAGTGATCATGGGGGAGAATTTGAAAATGAAAACTTTCAAAAATTTTGTGAAGAAAATGGCATCTCCCACAATTTTTCCTCTCCTAGAACATCTCAACAAAATGGTGTTGTAGAAAGGAAAAATAGGTCCCTCCAGGAAATGGCCAGGACCATGATCAATGAAGCTGATATTGCGAAACATTTTTGGGCAGAAGCAGTAAACACAGCTTGTTATATTCAAAATAGAATTCTTATAAGACCTATTTTGAATAAGACTCCTTATGAATTGTGGAAAGGTAGAAAACCAAACATTTCTTACTTTCATCATTTTGGTTGTATTTGTTATATTTTGAATACTAAAGATCAGCTTGGTAAGTTTGATTCCAAGGTGACAAAGGAATCTTTTGGGATACTCAAAGATCTAAAGCTTTTAGAATATACAACAAAGAAACTTTGACAGTTGAAGATTCCATTCATGTCAAGTTTGATGATAAGAAGCCTGACACTGCTATGTCAGAGCTAGATGAGTTATTTTCAGAATTAAACCTCGGTGACAAGTCAGATGGTGAACGTGCATCTTCATCATCTGGTGGTGACCAGACGAAGAATTCTACTCAAGCAGAAGCTGAAGCAAGAAAAAACTGTAAGTACAAAACCAATCATCCAAAAGATCAAATCATAGGAGAACCTGGTGATAAAGTACGAACCAGATCCTCTTTCAAGGAGCATGCTGATTTTGCACTTCTCTCTAAAATGGAACCTAAGACGATTGATCAAGCATTGGAAGATGGAGGGTGGATTCTATCAATGCAAGATGAGCTAAATCAGTTCCAAAGAAATGATGTATGGAAGCTAGTCACTCTACTAGAAGATAAGCAAGCTATTGGTACTAAATGGGTATTTAGAAATAAGCTTGATGAAGATGGTAAAGTTGTGAGGAATAAAGCAAGGTTAGTTGTGCAAGGTTACTCACAAGAAGAAGGTATTGATTTCACTGAAACTTTTGCACCTGTTGCAAGACTAGAAGCCATTCGCATTTTACTTTCATTTGTAGCACATCATGAGATAACTCTATATCAAATGGATGTAAAAAGTGCTTTTGTAAATGGTTTTATAACTGAGGAAGTTTATGTTAAACAACCTCCTGGTTTTGAAGATATTGAATTTACAGAACATGTTTTTAAACTTAAAAAGGCTCTATATGGTCTTAAGCAAGCTCCCAGAGCATGGTATGATAGACTGAGTTCCTTTTTAATGGAAAATGGATTTACAAGAGGTTTAGTTGACACTACTCTTTTCAGAAAATCTTCTAACAAGCATTTCATACTTGTTCAAATCTATGTTGATGATATCATTTTTGGAGCCACTAATGAAAGCCTTTGCAAAGAATTTTCTAAGCTTATGCAGGCTGAATTTGAGATGAATATGATGGGAGAATTAATGTTTTTCCTTGGAATACAAATCAAGCAATGCAGTGATGGTATCTATATACATCAAAGCAAATATATCAAAGAATTATTGAAGAAATTCAAGATGCTGGATTGCAAGCCTATGTGTACACCTATGCATCCTACCTGCACTCTTAGTAAAGATGAAATTGGTAAGAAGGTAGATCAGAAAATGTACAGAGGTATGATCGGATCTCTACTTTATCTTACGGCTTCAAGACCTGACATTATTTTCTGCATCTGCCTGTGTGCTAGATTTCAATCAGATCCTAGAGAATCACACCTGAGTGCTGTTAAAAGAATATTCAGATATTTGCAAGGAACTACTAATCTTGGTTTGCTTTATAAGAAATCAAAAGATTACAAATTAGTAGGTTTCTGTGATGCTGACTTTGCTGGAGACCGAATTGAAAGAAAGAGCACAAGTGGAGGCTGCCAGTTCCTTAGAGCTAATCTTGTGTCATGGTCAAGCAAAAGACAAAGCACTATTGCACTCTCAACAGCAGAAGCTAAATACATCTCAGCAGCAAGTTGCAGTTCTCAACTTCTGTGGATGAAGTATTAACTTGAAGACTACTTGATAAAAGAGAGTAACATTCCTATCTTTTGTGATAATACATCTGCCATATGTCTTACTAAAAATCCTATATTGTATTCTAGAGCAAAGCACATTGAGATTAAACATCATTTTATAAGAGACTATGTTCAGAAGGGGACACTTGAAATCAAATTTGTAGACACTAATCACCAGTGGGCTGACATTCTTACAAAACCCCTTGTTGAAGATAGATTCAATTTTATAAGAAGAAATTTAAATTTCCATCTTATAAAAGAATGATTAATCTCAGCGTCTTATGATAGATATCATTTGAGCATCTGGTATGACATCATCATCACACGAATAAGCATTTTTATATGCCAACTGCATCATAACTCAGCATCCGATGAATCAGCTATGAGAATCCGAAACACACACGTGGTAAGCTCGTGTGGAACTTAAGCGTCTCATCACACCTAATCTGAGTCATGATTATTTACATTTTCAATAAAAAAAATTACTTTATTTTGGCAACTGCATTTAATGAAAAGAGGTATCTTTATTTTAATTTCTTTTTAAATTTATTTTTAATACTCGGATAATGAAGAGGTTTTTGAAAAGTAACAGTACCAATTACAAAACCTTCCTACTACTCCTTCTTTTTCGCTCCACAATCACTCTCTCTGTTTTCAGTCTGAAAAACAGTTTTCCTTCTCTTCTCTTCGTGACTGTTCTAAAACCCTAAACCTCCATTTCTCTATCTCTCAACTGTAATCATGTCTGGTGTAACAACCTCTGAGTATACTGCTATTTACGACACCATGGCTGAAGGAAAGGTTTTGTTGGAAAATCGAGTTGATTTAGAGAACTTCAAACTCTATGGCTTCGATTTCTACAGTGGTTTCAAGGCAATGGGTTGGGAACACTACTTCTTTTGGAAACAGGTTGAGGTTCTAGTTACTGCTATCAAGGAATTTTGGGTAACGCTCGTTTACACCAAGGTGGTATCTTTGAAGGAACCGTGAGAGGTTACAAGTTCATTTCTGATTACCAACATCTCTCAAGTCCTTTGGTTGTCCTGTGAAGGTATCGTTTACTACACAGATTGGGTTGATGCATTTCATGGCCTTGAGAAGGTCAATGAGGATTTGTTTGAGAATTATAAACAGCTGAAAGAATCTGGTGAAACCCCTACTGCAAAGCATTTGAAGAGTCATTATAGAGTTCTTCACAAGATAATCACTAAGAGCGCCTGGTTGAAGGCTCTAGTGACATAGTCAACTATGAGCAAGTTCATTATGAGGCACTACATGGCTGGTCACAAGGTAAACCTGCCAAGATTGATCTACAACAACCTGATTAATGCACTGGTTAATTCGAGGAAAGGAGTTGCTGACAAGAAAAACACCTACAAGTGCATTCCTTATGGTGTTCTGCTCACTAAGATGATGGCCAAGAATCTGGTTGTAAACAAGCTGTCTGCTTTGCCAGATCAAGAAAAGGTGAAGTATTTTGGCACTGAGAGTGTTGTGATTCCTGACACCTTTGGCGTTAACAGCTTGGTCAGAATGAAATTGATCACTGGTGAACAAATGAAGAAGGTGAAAAAGTAACAGGGAATAGAATCTGGTCCCTCTCTTAGCAAGAAATCTATTACTGACAAAACCACCAGAAGCTCAGTAACTGGTGTGAAAAGGACTTCTGATTCTCCAGAAGAGGAAACAAGAAGCAAGAAGCAGAAGGTGGATCCTGCACCTAAAAGAAAGACTGAATCAGAAGATGAGGACCGCATTCCCATCAGTCAGATTCTGAGGAAAAGAAGCAAGCCGGAAGCTGAGAAACAAGTTTCAGCGTCCGGTGCACAGAAGAAGGCAATTCAACGTCCGCCACCGCTGTCCCTGACAGACGTCAAGAGATTGGTCAGCGATCTGAGCTTGAACCAAAGGTACTGAATTCTACTGATGATTTTGTATCTGTTTTTGAAACTGATAATACCATTCCTGCTTCCACCTATATCTCATTTGCACAACCATCAACATTCAAACCCGTACGTAAAGCCGTAAACACAACCACTTCCATAGCCCCCAAACAACTTACCCAAACACGGACCAATACACTCACCATCCCTCACCTCAAACCTCCACATATACCTCCTCACTTCATACATTTCCAAACTTCATTCTCATCCTTTTAACCTCCTTTTCAAAGTCCCTCCATTTAATCCTTTCAAACCCTACATTCCCCCAAATACAATATCACAAGAAGTGACACCAAAAACTCGCCTCTAATTCCAAAGAAACATGTCCCTCTTGACATTAGACCAAAATTTGTTAGATATGAGTCATATAACTCTATCTACAATCACCCATCTTTATGGCACTTGAAGACCTTCACCTCTGGAGTTTCAAGACTGGAGATACCCCCTCCAATGAATGCTGTCTTCAAGGATGGCAAAGACAATGTTGAGATGTCCTTTAAAGGAAGGCTGAGACCCAAACCAAACAGCAGGGCTATCCCCTTTTCTGTTGATGTACCAAGGTTCCTACCCCAGAATGAACCTCTTACATTAGAGGAATGTGGTAGATGGATTACAGAAGCTGAAGCTTGTATGATGGCTCATTGTTATGAGCAGAAAAGGCTTGAAGTCATTGGAGAATATAGAGACCCATCATCTGTCTCTATAAAGATTGTTCCAGATAGGCAAAGGTGGTTACCTTGGTCTATTCCTGGAAAAAGAAAGGAAGCTGCACCTGGAAAAATGTCATTCAGTAAGATAGGCCCTAAGGAATATGAGAAAGCTCCCAGAGACTACAAGGTCAAGGAGTTCACCCAGCTTCCGGTAAAGAAAATTTCTGAAGATCATGCCAGAAGGTATTATCTGAGTGCTCTGAAGAAAGATCAATGGAGAACTGGATCCTCCAACTGCTGTAATGCAGAGAAGGCAACAATCCCTACTGTTGGCATCATTGAGAAGGTGCCTGAATCCAATCATGGAACTGCTCATTTTGATGATATGTTCATGTGTTCTGTGATTAGACCGCTCAACTTGGTGAAGCTATATGCTCCATGGGATCTTGTCTGGAAACACTTTTACATTGGATTTGGCTGGATGCAATGGTCTGCGTCTTGGAAAGACAAAGCCATTATGCCTTGTTTTGAGCCCCTGACCATTGACAAAGATGACAGAGAAATTTTGAGGAGACTATTTATTGCTGAAAATGAAGGCCTCAACTTTTCCTTTGATGCCCTAAGTGTCTTCTTAGGCAATGTGTTTGGAGAAGCTGCTGCTGAACAATTTGATGGGTATGCCAGAGACATTCTTCAACACAGAGAAATGATCCTCAATTATCTTCTGTTTCTTGATCTTGTTGAGCAAAGAAATGAAGCCCTATATGAGTCTGAAAGAAGAAAACTTGGAACTATTATCAAATGGTTTCCACCAGGAGATAATTATTTCCAATGGGCAAAGGATAGGAAGAAGATAAAATCTGATTTGTCTCAAACTGTTCTTGAAATCCATAAGAAGATGAATTCAGAAGCTGCAGGTGTTGCTAGTGTGCGGAAAATTTGAATCTGCTCCCTCCACATCTTCAGTGGAAATGATTACAATTCCTAAGGAGGAATTTGAAACCATGAAGGCAACCTGTTTGAAAGTTCCTGAGCTTGAAATGCAGCTGAAACTCATCATGGAACGAATCAACCTACTACCTCAAAACCCTTAAACTTTGCTTTGTTTTAAATTTTTTTTGGTACTGAGTGATATTACTTAATTTTTGGTAAAATTATTTTGTGAATTGATTACTCAAATTTTTCTTCTATTCTGTTTTTGACTATGATGTGTTTTTACACTCTTTTTGTCTGATGACAAAAGGGGGAGTAAAAGAAAGGCTTGATGAACGCTAAGATAAACACGCTAAGGATAAGATGGATAGATATACATGCTACAAATCAATCATTAAAAACATCATTTCAGCATCCGATCTCAGCGTCTTTTATTGCTATACTTATCTAAGTTGTTGAACTCAGGAGGAGACCCTTAAAACTCTTATTTGAAACTTAAAATTGTTCATCAACCTTGGATATTTGTCATCATCAAAAAGGGGGAGATTGTTGGAACCTAAACGATTGAGAAGTTTAGACCCTCATTAATTTTGATGATAACAAAGTATTCACAAGAGAACAATTTATGTTCTAACAATTCTTGAAGTGTGCAGATACTAATATTACATATACTTCTAAGCCACTTAAGCAAGAAGGAAGAAGTTCACAAGAGAAGGATACACTACATGTGTCAGCATCCGGCTCATCCTAGTATACTGTCTTTGTGAGCGTCTGGAATTAACTTTTTGTGACACAAGGCTTATCCATTTGCTACGAGCGTCCGACCTTCCTGTTCTGAGTGAGCGTCTGAACTTCATTTTCAATCATGTGATCGTCACGTAGTTGCTCTTCCTCTCAGAAGCTTCTGGAACGGATTTCGAATTTGATCTTATGCGCTCAAATTGTTGTACGAGGTATCAAAGGTGACACCTTTAGCTAAAGACAAAAATCGTACAAGCATTTGTGAAAAGCAAGGTAGTACGAAAACGGTAATGTGTACTACTGAGATATTCTCTGGAAAGGAAGAAAGAGACAACTTTTTGAAATCACCTCACTCAATGGAAAGGAGCCATTTTTACTGTAACGGTAATATCCTTTAGAACTCCTATAAATACCCCAAGGTATCCGTTGAAGAAACTGCCGAAACTCTACAAGAGAATATTGCTTCATTTACTAAGAACAAGCACTGTTGCTATACACTACAAAGAGTCAATACTCTGAAAGCACTGCTTCTGTGAGCAATCAAGTTTCATGCCAAGTCTCTGGACTACAAGAACTGAACTCAGCGTCCGACACTTTCTTTTAGAAAGCATTTCTGTATTGAGCTTAATCTTTTATCCTCTCTGTGAGAGTTATTTTTGCTTGTATTCAACTTACTTGTAAAAATTGTTTTGGCCTAGTTAAGGCTGTACCCTCAAAGGCTCGAATGTACTGAGTCGTTTTGAGAAGTTGAGAGTATTGTCAAGGTTGTGACAATAGAATACTCTTAAGGTTCTGTAATCAGTTGATTATAGTGGAAAATCCTTCAGGTACGAAGGGACTAGACGTAGCTACCAGTTTGGTAGTGAACTAGTATAAATCTCTGTGTCTCTTGCCTTACTGCTTTCTATTTATCTTTATCTTGTTCTGTTAAAAACAAGTTTTCACAAACTGCTTTTCCAGCGTCCGGTTTATTTCCAGTCCAGATACCTGTTGTTTTGAAAAACCTGTGTTCTAAGTGTTTTTAACTTAAAGTTTGCGAAAAGTTTTGAACACAATTCAACCCCCCTTCTTGTGTTCACGTTCATAGATAGGATGGCACGGTGTTACATTTGTGGTATCAGAGCAGTTCGGCCCTAACCGGACTGTGAGGTCATTTAGGATGTTAATTTTGGCCGAATATGACTATTTTTAGAAATTGGGTAGAGTGTCCGTGTTATCTTTATTGCCTTAAATAAAGGTGACCAGTTATCAATTCATAAGATATATAGCATATATTTCTATGATTCTTTATATCTTATGAACCTCGAGCTAATGATTTCTTTTTATAGACCTTTTTTTAAAATAAAAAAAAGAAGGAAATGAGCCTCGTTAAAACCTTCTGATGCAAAACCCTCCTTAGGGTATAAACATCTAGACGAAAAAAGAGTACTCCCCCTGTTTTTCTTAATAAAGAGAAAAAAATAGTAACAATAGGTGACTAGGGGGACTAGGCCAAAACTCAAGACCGGAACCAAAGTGCAAACAATACAATCCAAATGGATATCATTGAACCTAGGGAACGACAACCTAGCCCAAAGAGACTAGGAGAATCTATAAAAAAAGCAGGCTATTTCTATTTCTAAAAAAGTCATCTGAGATAAAGGTCGGGATGGTATTCCACCAAACAGTACCTTCAACATGAGTCCCATGAGATGCAAGCTTTTCAACACAAGAGTTTGCTTCTTTGTAGATATGGGAGAAAATGAAATATATCTGCTTAGTAAGAGCAATACAGTTGGACCTACGCATGAGACCTACGCGTGAGAGAGTGAATGAAGCACGACATGGAGAGACCTCTCGAGTTGGAGGAGGTGATGGCTCAGATGAGACTTTGCATTCTGTTAGGGAATTGGCCACTGCTATGCTCGAGTAAGCACAGCAGAATGCTCAGTTTTTGCAAGCTGCTCAGACTAGGAAGAAAAACCCCTTTGTGAGGTCTGACAAGTGTGAAGAAAGTTTTCAAGAACTGAAGAAGAGGTTGACCACATCACCTGTATTAGTCTTACCTGATCCCTTAGGAGAATTTGAAGTGTATTGTGATGCATCTTACCAAGGGTTAGGATGTGTTCTTATGAAAGGAGGTAGAGTAGTAGCCTACGCATCAAGACAATTAAAGATCCTTGAGCGAAACTACCCTACCCATGACCTTGAGCTAGCAGCCATCGTTTTTGCATTGAAGATTTGGAGGCATTACCTCTATGGCACTAAGTTCACGGTATTCAATGATTATAAGAGCCTGAAATACCTGTTTGACCCAAAGGAGATGAATATGAGACAACAGCGGTGGATGGAGTTTACAAAGGATAATGAGTTTGAACTACAATATCATCCAGTAAAAGCTAATGTTGTGGCTGATGCTTTATGTAGGAAATCCTTACATGTTTCAGCTTTGATGGTAAAGGATTTGGAGTTGGTGGAACAATTCAGAGATTTAAATTTGGGAGTGCAGTTGTATAAGAACAAGATATGCTTGGGACAGATAGTTGTGACCAATGAATTTCTGCGTGATGTGAAGGAGAAGCAGGGACTTGATGACCAGTTGATTAAGATTAAGGATTCAATGAAGGACAGTGAGACTTTCGAATTCATTATTAAGGCAGAGGGAGTGATGAGATTTGGAGACCGAGTTTGTGTCCCTCATGACTAGGAACTTCGGAGAATGATGTTGGAAGAAGCTCGTAGGAGCAAACTTAGTTATCATTCGGACACCACTAAGATGTATCAGGATGTGAAGAAGATGTTTTGGTTGCCTGGTATGAAGAAAGACATAGCAAATTTTGTTTCGTCTTCTCTGGTGTGTCAGGAAGCAAAGATTGAGCATAAGATGCCGACAGGATTGTTGCAATCATTAGACATTACCGAATGGAAGTGGGACGGTATAGGAATAGACTTTGTAGTAGGATTATCAAGGATGCCTAACAAGTTTGACGTAATTTGGTTAATTGATCCTCTGTCGCACACGAGTCACAAGGATTTCTAATCTAACAATAACCAAAATAAGAACATACGAAGAAATAAAATTGGAGAGGTTTCGATTTATGAGAAACAGATTGCAATGAGGAAGAAAATCAATTAATAACAAAACAACCAATCCACTGGTTTACAGGAAATTTCACTCGGATCTATCACAGGTTTCAAAAGATTATTCTATTTCGTGATTCTATTCTTGTCTGATCATAAAATTAACGTAAATTAATTTTATATGAATTCCTATTGGATTAAGCATCACAGAATTCGAATAATTATGACCAAGGAACAAGCGTTACAAGAACACAATTAATCTAATAACCGAATTTAATCAAACCTATAACTAAGCATTATAGATCCTTTTTAATCCCTACTTGCGACAGATTAAAACAAGCGCTTAAAATACTTTGAATAAATCAATCAGATTTTATAATAAGATTAGAAAGCAAAAACAAGATTTGGATGAATAAGCATCAACATAAATAAAACGTAATTGAAACCAATGATCAAAGGAGATAATGGATTAAAAAGAAAAAAATTAGAATGATGAAAAACGAAATTAATATTAGAATCAAACCTCAAGATCCTCTAAGAAATCCTTAACCAGTGAATTGATCTAAGGTCCTAGCCTTCCATGGAAGGTTTCACCAAAACGAAATTAAGAAATAAAAAGGGAAGAACAAATGATTTCTCTAGAAAAATAAAATAAAGGTTCAAAACTTAAAACGGCCAGAGATTCAAAAGTTATCAAAAGCTCCATCCTAAGACTCTAAAAATCCTATTTATAATCTCTCCTAGGTTAACCTAGGTAATCCAAAGTTTCTGACTAAAGAGCAAGGCCCAAAAGAGATTAATTAGCCCAATAACAACTAATCACATGAGAAAGTGATCCAGAACTTGCAGTAATTCCGTCAGCCTCCATAATTTGCATTTTCGACCTTCAAAACGTCCGAACTGGGCTTCGGTGCCAACATAAGAGTTGTAGCTCTGCTTCTTAGATTTTCAACGCCACCAAGATCACTACAATCAGATAAGTATAGCCCAAGTTATGGCCTACTTAAGAAGCATGGGTCAAGATGTAATAAAATCCGAAAATTAACTAAGAATTTCACTGAAGCCCAATTAAGACCAAAGTTATAAAAACATGTTAAAAAGTAATTATTGGGCATAATATAAATTTAAAAACACAAAGTACAATGCTATAAAAAGTGTATTAAAATGCATTGATCAAATTCCCCCAGACTCAAAATTTTGCACTCCGAGCAAAACTCAAGGTCAAGACAAAAAAAAGTTTCAAAAAGAAATAAACAAAGCAAAGATGCATTTTCAATGAACCCCAAGGATGCAAAGTGGCAAGCAAAATGCTCATTCAAGGTTTCAAGGAACCATGGCAATCATGAATAACATCTTATTACATTCAAAGCAAACAAGAGGATAGATTAACCAACGAATGAATCATAAGTGATAGAATCCTCACAACATATAAAGTTCTCTCAATCTCTTAAGTGTCTAGGCTACTATTTACACTCAAAGCACATCATGAAAGCTAGCACTACCATAGACTTGACAAGCTTCTAATTTCCACACTTGAAACACATGCACATAAAGATCAAAAGGTCTTTATTAAGGTTATAATGGGGCCAAGATCAAGGTGAGATAATTGAAAGGGGTAACTAGGCTATAAAATCGAAGAGGATAGAGGAGCAATGGAAAACAATTGCTAAATAATCATGGGAGGCAATTCAACCAAATATGATTTCAATCCATTTATCCACTTTCACACTTTCCTTCTTTATTATCACCTTCTTCCTTTTCTTTTCTTTTTATTTTTTCTTTTTTTTAAGCACTTGCCAAATTTCCAATAAAGCAACAACATTTAGATATTCTAACACGACCACATCTTTGAGCACCCCCACAATTATGCAATATTTATTATCACAATTCTTCTAAATCAAAGCTCCTTTATCCCCTAAGATTGGGTCATTTAATTGTTTTTCACTTTTAGGCTTGTAATGAGCTATATAACAAAGAATGGGATAATTAGGCTCAAATGGGCTAATAAAGGGATAATTGCAAGGTAGGCTTATTTGGCTAATGGTTTAATAAGAACAAAAATTGCCTAGATCATTTCAATGCATGCATGTGAACAAAAAGTTTCAACAAGAGTCAAGTCAAGTTCTAGAGTAACCAACATTCATGAGTGAAATCACACAAGTGTGAAGAAGATTTCCTTCTTAAACTTGGCTAGGTTTAGATGATGACAAGATTACTGATCAAAAAGAAGAAAAGCCTCCGATAGATCAAGTCAAAGAAATCATTCTACAGAGACTTTAATTATGAATTGTCAATTCTCTGTAAGTATGGTTTGTATCTTTGACATATTACAAGCTGTGATTATATAACTTAGATGTGCTCAAACAAATCATTCCTTAAGTTTAAAACTTAATCTAAGTTATTTTCAAAGTTAAGTGTTGAAGTAATCCTTTTGAAATCTCAAGAAAACACTTTTTCATTACGATGTCGATTACCTCAAAGTCAGAATCGATTACCTAAAGTCTCGGTGATGTGGATGTAATCGATTACCTAAAAGGTGTAATCGATTCTGACAACTAAATTTTGAATATCCTGATTTTCAGCGTACACATGTAATCGATTACCACAGCGTAATCGATTACCACTGTTTCAAAATCAAATTTTCTGAAACGTTATGATTTCAAATGGTGTGTTTTGGCCCCTGGAAAGTTGCCAAACGATCACCTTGCTTCAGATATGATCTGATGGTTATATATATACCTTTCTTTTACATCAGAACAGATACAACTTTCATTCTTTCAATCATAAGAGTTCAATATCATTTTACAAGTTCTAAACCTTCAAAACTTTCTTGCCTAGAACTTAGATACTATTTTCATATTCTGAAAAAGTTCTTGAGCACTAAGTTGTATAGTTACAAAGTGATATTGATCTGATACAGCCATATGCTTTACCATTCTTCACAATTATTAAACTCATCCTTGTGTTGGGTTTTGGTTTGAAAAGATAGTGGGGTGCTATCTTGTTGTATAGAAATTGTTAGGGAGCCTTGGGGTGAGGCTTGCTTGTAACAAGAATTTCTATCATAGTGAATTGCTCTGCAGGTGTCAGAAGAACTGGATGTACCCAAGTGGTTAGGGGAACCAGTATAAATTCTTGTGTCTCAATCTTCTTCCTTATCCTTTTACTTTTGTTTATCAATTAAACTCCATTTATCTATCCATAAAACAAAAGAACGAAAAATCTCTAAAAGTTACTCGAAAATCGTTCAACCTAATTCACCCCCCCTCTTAGGTTGTATACCAGACTTACATTTGGTATCAGAGCAGGTTAAGGTAACCTGCTCCTTCGATCCATGGCTTCCGCAAGCAACAATCCTACTTTTAGAGATGGTGGCAGTAACAACAAGCCTCCATGTTTCGTTGGAGAACACTATGACTTCTGGAAGATTCGCATGCAATCCTATCTTGAAGCACAAGGAGAAGAAATATGGGATGCTGTAGAGAATGGTCCTTATGTGCCTACAACAGTCATCAACAATGAAGTGCAAGATAAAGTCAAAACCTCATGGACGGATGATGACAAGAAGAGAGTGCTCTACGACAAAAAGGCCAAGAACATTCTACAGTCAGCATTAGGTATGGATGAATTCTTTCAGATCTCACATTGTAAAGCGCTAAAGAGATTTGGGATACTCTAGAAGTAACCCATGAAGGAACAAGAGAAGTAAAGAGATCTAAACTGAATACTTTATCACAAGAGTATGAAATGTTTAGAATGCATTGATGAATCAATACTTGATTTGCAAAAGAGATTCTCTCATTTGATAAATCACTTAATGGCTCTTGGAAAGACCTTTACCAATGATGAGTTGAATCTTAAAATTCTTCGATCATTGACTCGGCAATGGCAACCAAAGGTTACAGCAATTTCTGAGAAGACAAGTCTGTTAAAAATGACTTCTGCGGCATTATTTGGAAAACTCCAAGAACATGAATTGAAACTTGGAAGATTGGAAGAGACTGAAGTCAAAGAGAAGAAGAACAAAAGCATTGCCTTAAAGGTTGAAACCAGAAAACAACATGAAGAAGAAAGCACTGATGAAGATGAGAACATCACCCTCCTGGTAAAAAGGTTTGGAAAATTCCTTAAGAAAGACCAAAATATCAAATTTGATAACAAAAAGAAATTTTTCAAGAAAAGGGATACATCCACTTCAAATCAGAACTTCACATGTTTTGAATGCGGTAAGGAAGGACATATGAAAGCAGAGTGTCCTAATCTGACAAAGAAGAAGTACTTCAAAGGGAAAAAGGAATTCAAATCCAAAAAGGCCTACATTGCGTGGAATGACAATGAAGTAAGTACATCCTCCGATTCAGAAAGTGGAGAATCTGAAGTCAAAGCACTAATGGCATCACATTACTCAGATGATGAACAAGAGGTTAGTTCATCTATGTCTAATGAAAAACCATCTTATATAGAATTACAGAATGCATTTCATGAGTTACATGAAGAATGTTTGATACTTTCTAGAACAATTTCGAAACAAAAGAAATTAATTTTAGAACTAGAAAGAAGTTCTAATGACACATGTGTGGAGTCAGAAAATGTCAAAAATTCTGTATGTAATAAATGTTTAAGATATGAATCTAAGATTGTTGGTCTAAACCAAGTGATCAAAAGATTGAAAAAGGTCAAATTGGTTTAGAAGAAGTGCTTAGTAGACAAAGGTATTCAAACAACAAACTTGGTCTTGGTTTTTCAAATTTTCAACTACCAACAACTACCAACAACTCAGAATCATCTAATTTGCATATTGGAAACTCTTCTAAAGCAAACTCTAGAAATGAGGTTAAGAATGGAAATCATTCAATTTCTAGAAATGTAAAAAGAGACAAGCCTAGTAGTTCTATCAATAGTCATATTTATAAGAATTGTGATTACTGTATGTCAAAAGGCCATACCCCCAATGCTTGCTACATAAGAAACTTTGGAGTTCCTTATGGAGAATTCATATGGGTAAGGAAAGGCATTAACCCATCAGGACCCAAATCACTTTGGGTACCTAACGTACATTAAATCTGTTTTGTAGAAATGCTCAACAAAGACCAAAGAACACATGGTATCTTGATAGTGGTTTCTAGGCACATATTTGATGATCGTACAAAGTTTACATCTCTGAAGCTGAAATCTAAAGGATATGTCACATATGGAGATAACAATAGAGGAAAGATTCTTGGGATTGGAAAGATTGGAGCTTCTCCCTTCACAACTATTGATGATGTCCTATATGTTGAAGGTTTGAAGCACAATTTGATTAGCATAAGTCAACTCTGCGATAAAGGATTCAGAGTAAACTTCATCAAAGAAAAATGTATCATTGAAAATGAAGCCTCTCCTGAAGAAAAGTTAGTGGGAAATAGAATCGACAACTCCTATAAGGTATGTCTAGATGATTTATCTTTGAAGATTAAATGTCTAGTGGTAAACAATAATGATGCATGGCTTTGGCACAAAAGAATAGCACATATTCACATGGAACATTTGAATAAGCTTGTCAAACATGATCTTGTTATTGGATTACCCAAAATGAAATTTGTCAAAGATAGATTATGTGACGCATGCCAAAAGGGGAAACAAACAAAATCCTCTTTCAAACCAAAGAATGTGGTATCAACTACAAGACCACTTCAGTTGATTCACATGGATCATTTTGGTCCCTCAAGAACTAGAAGCTTTGGAGGTAATGTTTATGCTTTAGTTATTGTTGATGATTTCTCTAGATATTCTTGGACTCTATTTTTAGCACAAAAAGGTGATGCATTTAAGGCGTTCAAGAAATATGCAAAACAAGTGTAAAATGAAAAATCAATGAAGATTGTGTCAATTAGAAGTGATCATGGTGGGGAGTTGCAAAATGCTCTTTTTGAGGAATTCTGTGAAGAACTTGGTATCACTCACTACTTCTCAGCTCCAAGGACTCCTCAACAAAATGGCGTGGCAGAAAGAAAGAATCGATCTCTAATTGAACTGGCTAGAACAATGCTCAGTGATTCAAGTCTACCAAAGTACTTCAGGCGGATGCACGATGAAATGCGACTTGCTATGTTACAAACCGAGTCAATATAAGGCCGATCTTGAAAAAGACTCCTTATGAACTATATAAAGGAAGAAAGCCAAACATCTCACATCTTCATGTCTTTGGATGCAAATGCTTTGTACTCAACAATGACAAAGATAACCTAGGTAAGTTCGATGAGAAATCTGACGAAGGTATATTTCTTGGCTATTCTCTTTCAAGTAAAGCCTATAGAATTTATAATAAAAGAACCTTAGTTATAGAAGAATCTATGCATGTTTCCTTTGATGAAACTAACCCAATCAGTAGAGAAAGTTTCTTGTGACGATGATGATGATATAATGGAAGCATCTACAAAAGACACTGCTAAGGATGCTGAGTCAGAATTACCTAAGGAAGACTCTGTCAAAGAAAAACAAATTAATTCAATCAATCACCAAGACGACAATCTTCAACAAGAGCATAATCATCCTGATCTACCTCGTGAATGGAGAATTCATCGGGATCATCCTCTTGACAAAGTATTTGGTGATATTGAATCAGGAGTAAAAACAAGATTAAATCTGAAGGAAGCTTGCCAATACATGGCTTTTGTCTCTCAAATAGAACCTTCAAAGATAAATGAAGCTCTTGAAGACGATCAATGGATTCTTGCCATGCAAGAAGAGTTAAACCAATTTGAAAGGAATCAAGTTTGGGAACTTGTCCCTAGACCACAAGACAAACACATCATTGGTACAAAATGGGTGTTTAAGAACAAACTTGATGAAAATGGGATAATTATTCGAAACAAGGCAAGGTTGGTTGCTCAAGGCTATAATCAAGAGGAAGGAATTGATTTTGAAGAGACATTCGCTCCTGTTGCAAGGTTAGAAGCTATACGTTTATTACTTGGTTATGCTTGCTCTTTAGATTTTCAATTATTTCAAATGGATGTCAAAAGTGCCTTCTTGAATGGATACATAAATGAGGAAGTTTATGTCAAACAACCTCCTGGGTTTGAAGATTTCAAAAACCCCTCACATGTATTCAAATTGAAGAAAGCTCTTTATGGCTTAAAACAAGCCCCAAGGGCTTGGTATGACAGACTTAGTCAATTCTTATGTGAAAAAGGATTTGAAAAGGGTAAGGTAGATACTACTCTGTTCATCAAGAGAATTAAGGATCACACTCTATTAGTCCAAATTTATGTTGATGACATCATTTTCGGATCAACCAATAAAGATTTGTGTGAAGAGTTCTCAATGGTAATGCAAGGAGAATTTGAAATGTCCATGATGGGAAAGCTAAATTACTTTCTTGGACTTCAAATCCAGCAAACTAAGAATGGTATCTTCCTAAATCAATCAAAATACTGTAAAGAACTGTTAAAAAGGTTTGACATGTGTAACATCCCAATTTTTATGAAAATTATTTTGTAGTTCCAACTACTTGAAAATAAATCGTAGAGAGTCATGACCTCAATGGTTTGTTAAAAGTATGAAGAACAACAAAGGATTTACCCTTGCACTGTTGTTGGATTGGATGTCCTTATGGATGTCACTTCCAGATGGAGTTCGGTAGCTGTTGCAGCTTCATCTTTTAGGAGCATTGAAGATTGAGCCAGTGGAGGAAGATTCCTCTGAGTACTTCGTGTTTGATCTTCTTTGAAAGTTTCTCGATAAGAGTTATAGTTGTCGGCCCGACTAGCTTAGGATTTTGTATTGGTTGTTTTGTAATTATTCTTTTCGGAAAATCTCACTTAGTGCGAAATGATTATGTTATGTGAAGTATTATTTGTGATGCATTATACTCTGATAATTGCAAAAGTTTGAATTGGCATCATTTAGAAAACTGTAGTACTCTATGTCTCATTTTTGAAAAGGGTTTCAAAGGAAAGAATATGAAAAGAAAAAAAAAATTACTTCTGTTTTTCCATTGCGAAATACATAAGAGTACTCTTTAACCGAAAGCATACAAGCATTAAATGTTTTCAGCATTAGATTGGGTTGCACAGTAGCGCCTCGGAAACGGGGTGTTACATTAAGTGGTATCAGAGCAGTTCGGTTCTAACCGGACCGCTTTGTCTAAGCTGGCCTAGATTGTTGGGAATTGTCGGGTATAAGTTTGTTATGCCTAGGTTATGTGGATCTTGTTTGTGATTGTCTGTAATGTTTCCTGGTTGAAACATGTTTGACATTGTGTGAAATTGTGTGCGATCATCTCAGATGATTGAATTTGTTGTGGGGATTTTGGTTAGTTTACTTCGTAGAAATTCGATGCCTTCGGGACGAACAAGTCTCTCTCTAGAGCTTGTAACTTAGACGTGAATCACGTAATCCGAATGATAGTCGAGATAGCAACTACTGTCGCGCAACAGATTGCCGTGGAGAATCAACACGATTGGCTAAGACAAAAAATGGAGGAGCAAGCTATTAGAGGTCCAGTTAAGCCAGATTATCAGGGCAAAGGACAGAGAGGAATACATCAACAAGGAACATCTTATTTCCATCCTCAAGGAAATCACACAATCAGAATTATTCTGTGACGTTGGCTATTGGGAATGGCTAGGAGTTGAAGTAGCACTTGTCATCAATGTGGAAGCAAAGAGCGATTAGTGAAGGAGCGAGCTATTGAAGGACCGACTATCTTTGTATTTGCAAGTAGCGTAACATATTTTTAAGGACTATCAATTGCGGATGTGGATCTTTGCGAAGGTTGTGTGCCCAACTCTTGAAGGATATGTCTACATGGTAGACAAAAGAGGGAATCACAAGTATCGATAGCGAAGACGCACTACTTCAGCGGTGAAGATGAAGAGCACAACGCTAACGATATCCAACCAAGGAAAGATTATGCTTTAACCGCAAGGAATTGGGATATACGTCCGAGAGCGCAAAGCACCACGAGCTAAGTCTATTGTTGACAATGTTGAAGCTATAAGACCAACCACTAAGGAACGTGTCTACACCCCAAGTAGATCGTAGAACTCATCATCTCAAGACTTCATCTCGGAAATGCGACACAATGGAGTGGCGGCCGAGATTTCTGAGAGGGATTATCCGTAGGTGACGCTATAATTATCGTATTATATGTATTATGGTGTGTGCGTGGTTCTAAATATAGAACACATAAGTGTTTTAACTCTATGACGTATTTTAGTATTACATTAGATTCCAAAATCCAAATTTTTATTATATTTTGGTATTATGATATATGTTATTGTGATTATTCGTGAAATTATTAATGTGATTATTTTGTGAGCGTATTTCTTATACGCGAATATTTTAGAGCGCGTTGAATTAAATTTCTCTTGATAATTTATTTTACGTGATTTGTCACCAACCGAGCAACCGATTACGCGATTACCCTGACACTGCAACTTGGTGCGATACAGAAACCGTGAGGGCTAAGTCAAGAGAACATTTTGGAGTAGGTGAGACTTAGTGGAGGGAATATGGTGCATGATGACTATTGATTGGACATTTTAAAGAATCCTATCCCACCTTGTCCTTGTTCTTAAACACATTGATGGCTTAGTAGAATTTTTAGAGTGGGGGTCACTTTTCCTTCCTTTCTTTCTTGCTAGTTTCGTCTCATTAACAAGGGGGGATGTGAGTCTATTATTGGTGTTGGTTTTAGTGGAGAGTAATCATAAGATTCCTTCCTTATCTTTTCTTGTGAGTTATCTTATTTTCTTTGACCATTGGCCAACCACACTTATATATAAGGGGAGAGGAGTTTGTTTTCATTCTTAGTTTGAAGTGTGGTGAGTTTTTGTGTGAGAAAAACCAAACCTTCATCTTCTTGTTTCTCCTGCAAACCGCGAGCCTTAGGATGATTTTTGTGATGGATCCTCTCACATTTCTGAATGTAATAATGTTGTTAGTGATTTTGTGGTTGTTAATCGTGGCAATCCTCCTCTGTCTTCATGATTCCAAACCGCGGGTTCCCGGAAGGTTTTAGAGTTTCGTAGATGTGAGCATGTAGCCGTAACCCAGTGTCGTCATGGCTATGTTCGTGGTATGCGTGTTCGTGGATTTATGCGTGTTCGTGACCGTGTTTGTGATTGTGTTCGTGATCGTAGATTGGAATAAAGCGTCATTCGCGAGAACTTCTTCAACATGGGCGTGCGATGTGTGTTTTGTAAACGTTTAAGTTGATGATGTAGTGCCTTACTTTAGTAAGGATATATGAATAAAATGTATGCTTTGTGTTTGATTATTGAGTGAAAAATTATTATGTTGTATTAAATTTCAAAGTTCATATTTATGATATGTTTAGTATTAAGTTATGACTTTTCATCATTTTGGTTTTGTTTTGGTTTATAAGTTAATTTTCGAGGACGAAATTTTTTTTGAGGAGGGTGGTAATGTAACATCCCAATTTTTATGAAAATTATTTTGTAGTTCCAACTACTTGAAAATAAATCGTAGAGAGTCATGACCTCAATGGTTTGTTAAAAGTATGAAGAACAACAAAGGATTTACCCTTGCACTGTTGTTGGATTGGATGTCCTTATGGATGTCACTTCCAGATGGAGTTCGGTAGCTGTTGCAGCTTCATCTTTTAGGAGCATTGAAGATTGAGCCAGTGGAGGAAGATTCCTCTGAGTACTTCGTGTTTGATCTTGCTGAGCTGTTTCTCAGTAAGAGTTATAGTTGTCAGCCAGCTTAGCTTAGGATTTTGTATTGGTTGTTTTGTAATTATTCTTTTCAGAAAATCTCGCCTTAGTGCGAAATGATTATGTTATGTGAAGTATTATTTGTGATGCATTATACTCTGATAATTGCAAAAGTTTGAATTGGCATCATTTAGAAAACTGTAGTACTCTATGTCTCATTTTTGAAAAGGGTTTCAAAGGAAAGAATATGAAAAGAAAAAAAAAATTACTTCTGTTTTTCCATTGCGAAATACATAAGAGTACTCTTTAACCGAAAGCATACAAGCATTAAATGTTTTCAGCATTAGATTGGGTTGCACAGTAGCGCCTCGAAAACGGGGTGTTACAACATGGATAACTGCAAAGAGATTGCAACTCCTATGGGATCTGGTACTTATATTGATCAAGATGAGTCAGGTTTATCAGTAGACATCAAGAAATATCGAGGTATGATTGGTTCATTATTATACTTAACTGCCAGTCGTCCTGACATTATGTTTAGCGTATGTCTCTGTGCTCGATTTCAAGTCAATCCAAAAGAATCTCATCTTTCTTCTGTAAAGAGGATCATGAAGTATCTAAAAGGGACAACAAATGTTGGCCTATGGTATCCCAAAGGTAGTATCTGTTCTTTAGTTGGCTACTCAGATTCTGATTGTGCAGGATGTAAAACTGATCGAAAAAGTACTAGTGGCACATGCCATATCCTTGGAAATGCTTTGATATCCTGGTCTTGCAAGAAACAAGCAAGTGTTGCTCTCAGCACCGCTGAAGCAGAATATATTGCAGCTGGGAGTTGTTGTGCTCAAAGTCTTTGGCTAAAACAACAACTATGTGATTATAGAATCAATCATGGATGCATTCCTATAAGGTGGGACAATACAAGTGCTATAAATATTTCAAAGAATCCTGTTATGCACTCTCGTACCAAGCATATAGACATTTGACATCATTTTCTACGAGATCATGTTCTAAAAGGAGACGTGGAGATTACATTTGTTGATACTCATGCTCAATTAGCAGACATCTTCACAAAACCATTAGCCAAAGAACCCTTCTTCAAAATAAGAAGAGAACTTGGCATTTTGGATGAAAAGGATATATGAGACCAACACATTTGGTGACAGGTTCTTTCATTTAACCTATATGTTTTTATTGTGCCATTCTAAGTGTATGTATGTTTTTTTTTAATCATAAATCTATGTGATATGTATGTTATACATAGAATAGATACTCATACATTGCATGTTTTATCAATAATTTTTTTTAATTTTTTTTAAAAAAAAATAAAAATTACCATGTGTAATCGATTACTGTATCAGGGTAATCGATTACATGTTCAAAAAGTTCAGTTTTTCGCACCACTGACCCGTCGTGTAATCGGTTACCAATTGGGTGTAATCGATTACATCCGCGAAAATTTGCGAAAACTGAAAGTTTTTCTGCATAAAAACAGTTTCCAAAAACATTTCTTTCATTCTTGCAATCGGTTACCTCTCATCCTCTCTCAACCACCCACCTTCCAATCCTCATTTCTACCATTGTTGCTCAAATCCTTCACTTCTAATCCCTAATCCTCTTCCCATTGGTGGCCCTCTTCTGGTTTTCTCTCCAAAATTTCGAACCCTAACTCTCTTTCCACACTATCATCACCATGGAACATTCAAGGAAGTTCAGAAGCAAGAATCCTTCTGTGACTGATGCAAGGAGAGCGAATCCCAATCCTCTGGACTTATCAAGGCTGTTGGCTAACACTGATCAAAGAACTCGCTTCCAACAGTTCATTGGTAGGAAACTCATCACTCCAAAGTATGTGAGTCTTCTTGCCTTTGCTAGATTCAATTTTCCTTCATTGCTTGAAAGTCAGGAAGTGACACCACTTGCTATTGATTTTGGAACCTATTACCCTGATCTTGTTAGAGTGTTCTATTGCAATTTAGAGGCTAAGGGTAGTGGTCTGGTTTCTTGGGTGAAAGGGGTCCCAATTAAATTATCCTTGAAGCAAATTGGAGAGTTTCTTGATATTCCATTTGAGGGAGAAAGGATTCATACTGATTTCTTATGTGATTGGGAGGAGTATGACAAGAGAGAATTCTATTTATCCATGTGTCGATATGATGAGACTGAAATTGCCAACAAAAGACAAAGGTCTGGTGCAGCCTCATCTGCTAGAAACATTCTCTCTATAGGACACTTGAATGTTGATGATCGACTTCTTCATTATGTTCTCTGCTATGTCTTAGTGCCTAAGGCCTCAAACTACTCTCAAATCAATGATTTTGAAATGCAAATCATGTATGCTATCAAGAATAACAAACCTATCAACTGGGCCTATTTGGTTGTGAATCACATGTTGTCACTGAAGCAGCGAACTACAAGTTTGCCTTATGCTAGACAAATCTCACGGTTGTTGGAGTGCTGCAATGTAGACACCAACAATGAGGTTTCTCTGGAAATGACACCTGCTGAAAATGAAATCCATATGGATATCTTACCAAAGATGGGTATAAACTGGGATGCTGCTGCACGAGTCTACAGGCATCGAAGCGATCTGCTACACCCTCCTGCACAAGAAGAAGAAGAACCTCAAGATGGTGAAGTCACAAATCAAATGATTTTGGATGAGCTTAGGAGTGTCCGTGGTTACATGGCTGAGAGGTTTGATCAACTGTCTGCTCGCATGGACCGCCTTGAAGCTTTTAGAAATGACAATGAGGAGGATGACGAGTAGCCTGATTTGCTTCATCATGCATGCATCATATTATCATTATGTCATACTTGTTTATATTGGATTTCCAAATCTAGTTATGTATTATTTCTTTAATTTTCCTTTGATTTCTGTTTTTTTTAATTTGGACTTTACTAAGTAGGACCTTTGCAAAGTTTGTATGGATGTTTAATATTACGTATTTAGTTTGTGTTTGAATGAGCTTGGTAAATATATGCGCTATATTGTATTTATGCTATTTTTTCTTCTTTTTGATGATGTCAAAAGGGGGAGAAAGGAGATATTATCTGTATATCTTGTATTTTACTAACTTTTCAGGTTTCCCAACTCCAATACAAAGGGGGAGATATACAAGACAGGGGGAGCTTTATACAAGACAGGGGGAGCTTTTCCGTTCGCAAACCGTTAACAAGATTGGTGTTTGTCATCATCAAAAAGGGGGAGATTGTGAAGAAGATTTCCTTCTTAAACTTGGCTGGGTTTAGATGATGACAAGATTACTGATCAAAAAGAAGAAAAGCCTCCGATAAATCAAGTCAAAGAAATCATTCTACAGAGACTTTAATTATGAATTGTCAATTCTCTGTAAGTATGGTTTGTATCTTTGACATATTACAAGCTGTGATTATATAACTTAGATGTGCTCAAACAAATCATTCCTTAAGTTTAAAACTTAATCTAAGTTATTTTCAAAGTTAAGTGTTGAAGCAATCCTTTTGAAATCTCAAGAAAACACTTTTTTTCATTACAGTAATTGATTACCTCAAAGCTGTAATCGATTACCTAAAGTCTCGGTGATGTGGATGTAATCGATTACCTAAAAGGTGTAATCGATTATAGCAACTAAATTTTTGAATATCTGATTTTCAACGTACACATGTAATCGATTACCACAACGACGTAATCGATTACCACTGTTTCAAAATCAAATTTTCTGAAACGTTATGATTTCAAATGGTGTGTTTTGGCCCCTGGAAAGTTGCCAAACGATCACCTTGCTTCAGATATGATCTGATGGTTATATATATACCTTTATTTTACATCAGAACAGATACAACTTTCATTCTTTCAATCATAAGAGTTCAATATCATTTTACAAGTTCTAAACCTTCAAAACTTTCTTGCCTAGAACTTAGATACTATTTTCATATTCTGAAAAAGTTCTTGAGCACTAAGTTGTATAGTTACAAAGTGATATTGATCCGATCTGACCATATGCTTTACCATTCTTCACAATTATTAAACTCATCCTTGTGTTGGGTTTTGGTTTGAAAAGATAGTGGGGTGCTATCTTGTTGTATAGAAATTGTTAGGGAGCCTTGGGGTGAGGCTTGCTTGTAACAAGAATTTCTATCATAGTGAATTGCTCTGCAGGTGTCAGAAGAACTGGATGTACCCAAGTGGTTAGGGGAACCAGTATAAATTCTTGTGTCTCAATCTTCTTCCTTATCCTTTTACTTTTGTTTATCAATCAAACTCCATCTATCTATCCATAAAACAAAAGAACGAAAAATCTCTAAAAGTTACTCGAAAATCGTTCAACCTAATTCACCCCCCTCTTAGGTTGTATACCAGACTTACAACAAGAAAGAGAGAGAATGACGAAGTGTATTCGATTCATTATAAGGCTCAATTCTCACCAATGACAATGATCTATCAACATTGATGCACAATTTAGTATTCAAATCCAACTTATCATACTAAGAATGCAAGGAAGTCATCCATATCATGCCAAAAAACTTATAGTCCTAGAATAGTGAAATCACTCGCAACTTATATAAACCAAGAAATCCAATGAAAAAGCATGCAAAAATAACAATTTTTTTATTTTTATTTATTTTTTTAAAAACAAAAACTCAAAATTTAATACTAAAACAAAACAATTAAAATGCTAAAAGATCTCCCCCCCACATAAATCACACATTGTCCTCAATGTAAGCAACAAGTATAAAATAAGAGTAAGGAAAGAAAGCACCCTTTTCAAGGTGGAGAAGCTTGAGGGTAAGTGGGCTTTTCCAAGGAGAGCTCTTCTACAGTCTCCTCTTCAAGTGCGGGGCTCTCATGGAAAATCTTGAGGTGGTGTCCATTGACTTTGAAGACTTTATTGGTGGCTTCACTCTTTATCTCTACTGCACCATAAGGAAAAGTGTTAGTAACAATAAAAGGGCCAATCCATTTAGATCGAAGCTTACTAGCCATGATTTTAAGACAAGAGTTGAACAATAAATTTTTTTTCCCAATACAGAACTCCTTCCTCGAAATCATCTTATCATAGAAGTGTTTGGTTTTCTCCTTATAAATCTAGGAGTTCTCATAAGCCTCTAGTCGAAGCTCTTCAAGTTGTTGCAATTGAAGCTTTCTCTCCAAGCCCGCTTGGTCACATTCAAGGTTACAATTCTTGACCTCCCAATAAGCACGGTGCTCTATCTCCACTGGGAGGTGGCATGCCTTACCAAACACAAGTCGATAGGGAGACATCCCTATGGGTGTCTTATAGGCTGTCTGATGAGCCCAAAGAGCTTCCTCTAGTTTTTGGCTGCAATCCTTCCTATTTGGTTGCACCATCTTTTCTAAAATCTATTTGATCTCCCTATTTGAGATCTCAGCTTGCCCATTAGTTTGGGGGTGATAAGGTGTAGATACTCTATGCATAACCTCATACTTCCGAAGCAAAGACTCCATGGTGCGATTGTAGAAATGAGTGCCTCGGTCACTTATGATTGCTCGGCGTATCCCAAACCTGCGAAAAATATTGGACATAACAAAATCCACAACAACTCGAGAATCATTAGTCCGAGTGGCTTTGGCCTCTACCCACTTAGAGAGATAATCAACAACAAGCAAAATATAAGCAAAACCAAAAGAAACAGGGAAGGGACCAATAAAGTCAATACCCCAGACATCAAATATCTCACAAAAAGCATAGATTGCTGAGGCATCTCACTCCTGCGAGTGATTACTGTTCCTGCTCTCTGACACTGCTCAAAAGAAACCAGAGTCCAATACCTTTCTCGCTGTCCGTTGTGATCGAAAGTGCCCTCCTACCTGAGAGGCATGACAGAAGCGAAGAATGGACTGAACCTCATGGTTGGGAACACATCTCCTAATCACCTGGTCACTACAAAACTTCCACAAATAAGGGTCATCCCATGCATAATATTTGGCATCACTCTTAAGTTTATCTATTTGTGCTAGATGCATGTTCAGGTAGAACTCCAGCAACCAAATAATTGACTAAATCAAAAAACCAAGGAGTAATATCTCGTAGCTGTAGAAACTGCTCATCAGGGAAATCATCATGAATCTGGAGAAGATCCTCAACCCTCTCTATCTGTAACGACCCGTTTCCAGACCGCTACAGAGCTAACACTAAACCTGTATGAGATAGATTTTTGAAAATGGTACTCTTGTGTCCTTCAGGAAATACGGTAATTTTTTTTTAAAACGATAGTGCCCGTAAAGCACACACAGAGTACTTACAGCGTTTTGTAACACCCTCACTTTTGTGCTAGAACTTTATAATTCCTTGTGTGTTTGATTAAGCCTTTCATGTATGTGAATGTGTTAAATATGCTATTGACTGGTTAGAAGATCAATTAAATTGGTACGGTGCGCGTATAGGCGAGTCGGGACACAAAAACTAGCAACAGATACAGTTCCAGGGGGCGCAGGGCGCCCAGACTAGGACGCAGGGCGCCCAGGCCTCACCGAGAGCAGGCACAGGGCGCCCAGAGGATGCTGGCGCCAGGCGCCCACTGCTGATAAGTGATGATGCGCTGTTTCGCGTTTTAACCCGTTTTGGGCCGGTCCTGTGACCCAGTGCGACCCATTCTCGACCTGGAAGAGCAACCACAACTCCTAGGCTTAACCTAGCCTCTAAACATCAGTTCTAAAACCATAAACATGATTAGGAGCTGCTCATAAGATCAACCAAGATAGAGAAAAACCCTTCTTCCCTTTTTCCCAATTTGGTGCTGTCAAGGGCTCTAGCTCAAGACTACGCTATGGAACTCGACCCGAGAGCATAGTTACTGTAATTCGTAGAGCCTCCTTAGGAGGAATAGGAAGAGGTAAGCCTTCTAATGATAGCCTTGTCTTTAAGATCAATGTTAGGGTTCTAAATTATGATTTTTCCATTCCTAAACCCTTGCTCTTGTGTTTTGCTGAAGAAAGCTTCACTAGGAAAGGAAAAGCTTGGTGTTACCTCATCCCCTCCTAGGAGGACGAAATTCACTTGAGGTAAGGGATAGTTGCTCTCTCCTAGTGAGTGTATGGAACATGTGTGAACAATAGGGGTGTCCCAAGACCCCTATGCCTCGCGCGGTAACGAAAAATGGGCACTATCACCGCCGTGATAGGGGGATATTCGAACTCCCCAAATTATTTTTCTCGACTTGTGATAATTTTATTGGTTGATGAATTTGGCGTGATGATTGAGCTTTAGTTGTTTACACGCTTGATGTGCAGAAATTGTTTGCTACCATATGATAATGTCAGGAATTTAAATAGCTAAATGGTAAGTTTTAGACCCTATGAATGTGTAGCCACTAAGTATGGATCAAGGAACTCTAGACCATGTCCAACTAAGTTCGGAGGGATGTAATGGGGAGGCATTAGATCCCCGAACGGGTATAAATCCTCTGTTTTCGAATTGGGTGACAGTGGCAGGGCGCCAGGCGCCCACGCAGCCAGGCGCCAGGCGCCCAGTGACAGCATGCACCCTCATGTTTCGTCGCGTTTCCCCGAGTTCCCGCAGTTAGGTTGATGTAACACGCGTATTTTTTCTATTGCGTTAATTAGCGTTATCTATTATAATCTGTCGTATTTACGCTATAATAAGGCAATTTCTTGTTCTCTAAGAAAGTGTATGAATTAAATCAAGATCAAATTAAATTTGAGAATTTATATTTCATATTAATTCCCGGTTTGAAAATCGTCGAAAAATTCTAACGAAGTTTTGACGCGTTTCGAATCGCCAAGGCGATTCACTGAGATAAAATTCTAAATGAACTCCGATTTCGATGAAAATCGAATCGTAACCTATTGAGACTATTTTTGAATATTTGATATGATTTTCATTATTTATAATTAAATACTTTCACGCGATGAATTAATTTCTTATTAAATTAATTTTCGCGAGTTTATCGGTAACGCGGTATCTCGTCGCCGTGTTCTAAACAACCCTTAGACCCTAGAATTAGTGGGTAACCATGAGAGATGTGAGATTAGGAGGGTAAGACTAGATGATATGGTTAGGTGATAGGTGTCATATTATGTGTGATTTATTTCAAAATTTTTTTTTTTACTTTTTACCTAATGTGGATTATTATTATTATTATTAATGAGTTAAGTCATTTTTATGTATAAAAGGTGAACCACCCCTCCCATTTTTCAGCACCATTTCACGCCTCCCCCACCTTCTCCCTTCACCTTCATCTTCATCTTCTTCTTTCTTTTTCTCTTGAGAAAAAAAATGGGTTTCAACTTCCATCGCCAATAACTTACATATCTTTGAGTTTTTGAGTTAACTTCCTTCATCAAAGTTCTTCCAAATTATCTCCTCTACCTAGATCATCCTCTTGATCATCAATTGAGGTAAAGAAATCTGATTTTCTTTCCCCTTTCTTGCGGCTATTGTTGTGTTTTTTCTCCCCATTTTAACTAGTTTTCTTGCTTCCAAACTTTGATTATTTGCTAGGTTTTCTTCCTCATCATACTACCTATCTTTCTAACCATTTATATGAGCTTAAAAACAATTTTTTTCCCCTCTGTTTTCTGTAGAAAATTAGCGCCTCCCTCCCCCATTTTTAGTGTTTTGATCTTTGCTTGTTTTATGTTTTAATATGTTGCTTGTTTGTTGTTAGTTGTTGTTGATTCATGATTGAAACATCATAGAACTCTTTCCTTGAGCTTTGATCGAAAAACCCTAAGCATGAGAAAGAGGTAAATTGGGTAATCTTGCTTAAATCTTGTAATTAATGATTTATATGTGTTGTAGGAATTGATTAGATGCTAATTGCATGTGTAGTTTAAATTAATTAGGAGTAACATGTTAGTTTGCTTTCTTTTTTTTATTCTTGAGTCTTAAGAAGCATGTTATTTAATTGTCTAAATATGTGTTTAATTATGTGATAATGTGTTTAATATGATCTTAGGACTATTTGTGATTAAATTGTATGATTAGTTTAGTGTTAGATAAGCTTTGGTATAAAATTGAGTTTAGAGGGACTAAAAAGGGCATGTAGGGAATTGATTTTCTTTTTATGCTTTAAATTCTAGCATGTCTATTTATGGTCTTATTTTAGTTGTTGAAGCATGATGAAAAACATTTTTCTAAGAAACATAAACTTGGTTTTGGTTAAATTGTGCTTAGTATGTGTTACTTGAATTAATGCTTGGAACTTATAGTTGAGCTTGATTTAGTGCTTAGAATGCTTGCATGTATGAAAAAAGTTTTATAAATATATATATATATATATATATATATATATATATATATTTTTAATGAAAAACATTAGTTATGCCTTAGTTGTGTAAATGTGTGTTTATGTGAAAGTTTTTTTCAAACTAATTAAAAGAGTTACCTTGAGTTACTTGTTATGCAAGAAACCTTTATTTTTTTTAATAGCATTCTTGGATTCTTGAGTGTTGGGTTAAGTAAGGGATAAGTGAGAACTAAGTGTTTTTAGAATTTCTAGTTGTACTAAGCTGTACGTGTAATAGGAATCGAAGTTTCTGAGATCGTGCGGCACAAAAATCGAGGTGAACGTGGAAGCGGACCCGAGGACGTAGGAGCAGTGTTAGCAGTGGCAAGCAGTAAGGGCAACTTTAGATATTTTTAGGCTTTTCGTTATTTAATTGCTTTATTAAATACGAAGAAGTCTGAGAACCTAAGGGTTCGAAGTGAGGGTCTTGTACCCCTTCGCTTTATTATTTTTATATGCTGAATATTTAGTGGGCTTGTCTGCAAGTGGTTGGTAGCTGTCTGACCCCCACACTTGTTTGTACCTCTCTGTCAATTCCATTGAATAGCGAGAGGGATGGATTTATATTGATTGTTATTTGTCTTTGCTAAATATGATTATTTGAGATGAGATGCTTATGTTATTCATATCTGATGAATTGAGTTATATTGCTATGTTGCTTATGCTGTTGAACTAAATTATATTGTTATAATTATGCAAATTGTTCACCGGAGTGCGTGAGTCGGTCGAGTCATTGAGTCGTTATGACGTTTTTGAGCTTGAGCCGATTCACCTAGGGTGCAAGAATCCCCTAAAAGGCTACGACTGGTGTTCGGTAGGGAATGGCTAGACGTTGGTTTTGCCGGGACGTTTTTGAGCTTGAGTCGATTCACCTAGGGTGCTAGGATCCCCTAAAAGGCTACGACTGGTGTTCGATAGGGAATAGCTAGGCGTTGTAATGCTAATGGAACCTGAGCTGAATGTCCTATGGTGAGGGGAGAGCCCAAGGCTACGGCTGGTATTCAGTGGATGGATCCGCGTTACTTTCGGTTTGTGGTAAAAGTGTTGAGAGAGGGAGTTTTGATTTGAGTCTTGGGTCACACATGTGAATTGTATACACTGTTGTTTGCCTACTGTTTTATGCTTTGGTTTATTGTGATTATTTGAGAAGTTGACCCTTTCCCGTGGTGCCTTCAACCCATGATGGTTACCCAGGAGATGGCGAGGGCGTGGAAGATCGATTAGTGGGCGAGGCGAGGAGGGCCACTTTGAGGATTCTGGCAATGATCACTATTTGTCTTGAGCTGCTTGTTAATCGTTGTGTGCTGTTATGTTTTGTGGAAGATTGTAGTATATATTTATATATGTATACTTTTGTGTACAGTTGGTTGGTGACCGGTTGGGCTCATGATGTTTTGCTAAGATAGGGTAGACTGGAGGCCCTACTTTTGGAGCAGCCCCCTGCGTGGGTGTCTGCCGGGAGTATCCCCAGGGTATGATTGCTCTCATGAGGGTCGTCATACCATAGGTGTATTTCCCATACATTTCTACTATACTTATGTTGTATGTATTGCACGTGTTGACTGACTATGTTATGTGTGTATGCATTTTCCAGTATGTAACTTGTGTTCTAGTTGCACCATGCTTCAAAACGCTGAAAGTACTCTGTGTGTGCTTTTACGGGCACTGTTGTTTAAAAAAAAAATATCGCATTTTTCTGAAAGGCACAAGAGTACCGTTTTTTAAAAACATGTCACATATAGGTTTCTTTTAGTCTCGTAGCGATCTGGAAACGGGTCGTTACAATGGTGGTATCAGAGCAGTTCGGTCTAACCGGACTGTGCATAGGAGAATTGGAACTGGTCACCGTGTCGGGTTGTGCTTGTTGGTGTGATTAGCTGTTTTGTATAGTTATTGTTTGCTAAGTATAGTAGTTGTTTGTCAATTTCTTGGATTGTTTCTTGATTGAAGCAATGTGTGTTAACACACCCCTTTGTTTGTGAGTTCTGGCAGGTTTTAGATTTTTCGAAATCTAATGCCACCTCGGAGAGACCCTGCAACCAGATCCGATAACTCTAACATGGATCGAGCAATTCAAGCGATGACTGAGATGGCGGCTATTTGTTGCCCAACAATTCTTTGCTAAGACTCAGCGGGATCTCTGAAGCAAGAGAGAGAGTGCAGTGCCGAATCAAGGGGATTGGTTGATTTTCGTCGACATGATCCTCCAAAGTTTCGTGGAGAGGCTAACCCGGAGAAGGCAGATCTATGGCTGCAAGAAGTAGAGAAGATTTTCGAGGTACTACGTTGCCCAGCTGAGGTTAAGGTGAACTATGCAACTTACTTACTCTTAGGAGATGCGGAGTACTGGTGGAGGAGTACTAGGCTGATGATGGAGGCAAACCATCAGGAGATCACTTGGGCATCTTTTCGGGAGAAGTTTTTGGATAAGTACTTTCCCCTTAGTGCAAGGACCAAGCTGGGAGATGATTTTCTGAAAGTACGACAGGGCAACATGACGATCGGCGAGTATGCTGCGAAGTTTGAGTCACTATCTCGATACTTTGTTTTCTTCCGACAGACGGTGGATGAAGGGTATATGTGTCATAGGTTCATGGAGGGACTCCGTGATGACATCCAGGATTCAGTGCTGCCACTGGGAATTAGACAATTTCAACAACTGGTTGAGAAGTGTAGGGAAGTGGAGACTATGAAGAATCGGAGACTTAATTTGGGAGGCAACTACTCTAGAGGGCCAATCAGGTAGAGTGATCAGAACCAGAAAGGGAAACAACGGCAGAAAAAGCCCTATAGTCGACCCCAGGGGAACAACAACAATAGGGGACAATATCGTCCAATGACTCAAAACGCAAGGGGCGGGAGTCAAGCTAGCACTGATGTGATCTGCTATCGATGTGGGAAGTCGGGGCACTACGCAAACAACTGCACTGAAGGAGAGACCACTTGCTTCAACTGCAAGAAGCCGGGACACCTTGCTAGGGACTGTCGGGCACCTAAAGTTGAACCGGTTGTGCATGCGGCAAAGGCAAAAGGGAAGCGCCAGATAGCTAAAGGCAGAGTTTTCTGTATGAGCGGAGAAGAAGCAGAGCAAGTGGATGGCCTCATCCAAGGAGATTGTGAGATTGAGGGTAAACCCCTAACCATTCTTTTTGATTCGGGTGCAACCCATTCCTTTATCTCTTCAGATTGTGTTGACCGTTTGAAATTGACTGTGACTGCTTTACCATTCAAGCTGGTAGTTACTACCCCAGCTGCTAAAACCTTAGTTACCAACACTGCATGCCTTAATTGTGTAGTGGTCATTCAGAGTAGAAAATTCGTGGTTAATTTGGTCTGTCTACCACTTAAAGGTCTAGATGTCATTCTCGGGATGGATTGGTTATCCCACCACCATGTCCTTTTGGACTGTGCCCGAAAAACCGTGGTTTTTCCCGACCTCAGAATTTCCAACTACCTATCTGTTAATCACATTGGTGTTTCATTGGAAGAAGGGACCCATGAATACATGTACCTGGCTAGTTCGGAAGTTTCTCAGGAGATCGAACTGAAGAATGTTCCTGTTGTCTGCGATTTTATCGATGTTTTCCCGGAAGACGTGCCAGGACTACCTCCAGTCAGAGAAATCGAATTTTCTATTGATTTACTTCCAGGAACAGGACCAATTTCGATAGCGCCTTATCGAATGTCACCAGCTGAGATGAAGGAGTTGAAGTCTCAGATTGAGCACTTGGAATCGAAGCAGTTCATACGACCCAGTGTGTCGCCATGGGGGGCCCCTGTATTGTTAGTGAAGAAGAAGGATGGACGATCAAGACTGTGCGTGGATTATCGCCAACTCAACAAGGTTACTATCAAGAATCGGTATCCGCTACCGCGCATCGACGACTTGATGGATCAACTAAGAGGAGCTGCCATGTTTTCCAAGATCGACTTAAAGTCAGGTTATCATCAGATTCGAGTGAAGGAAGAGGATATTCCCAAGACCGCTTTCAGGACAAGATACGGTCACTACGAGTATTTAGTGATGCCTTTTGGGGTGTGAGCGCACAGCGGTATTCATGGACTACATGAGCAGGATCTTTCATCCATTTACGGATCAATTCGTGGTAGTGTTCATCGGCGACATCTTGATTTACTCGAAGAGTAGAGAGAACACGAAGAACACTGCGTCGAAATCTTGCAAATACTCCGAGAGAAGCAGCTTTATGCCAACGTTGCTAAGTGTGAATTCTGGCTTGAAAAAGTGAACTTTCTCGGACATGTAATAACTAAAGACGGGATAGCTGTGGATCCAGCCAAGATAGAAGTTGTGTTAGCTTGGGAGCAACCGAAAACCGTGACGGATATCAGAAGCTTTGTAGGCTTAGCAGGCTATTACCGGAGGTTTATTGAAGGTTTCTCGAAGATTGTCGCGCCACTCACACGGCTTACAACAAAGGATCAACCGTTTGCTTGGACAGAAGAATATGAATCCAGTTTCCAGAGACTGAAGGAGCTTTTAACAACCGCACATGTGTTGATTCTGCCCCAACCAGAAGAACCTTATGAGGTTTATTGTGATGCGTCACACCAGGGTTTAGGATGCGTGTTGATGCAACATCAGAAAGTTGTAGCTTATGCTTCGCGACAGCTTAAGACTCACGAGAGGAATTACCCTACGCACGATTTGGAGCTTGCTGCAGTGGTTTTTGCACTGAAGATTTGGAGGCACTACCTCTATGGGAGCACGTTCATCATTTACAGCGACCACAAGAGCTTGCGGTACTTATTCGATCAGAAGGAGCTCAATATGCGACAACAGAGATGGACAGAATTTCTGAAGGACTACGATTTTACTTTAGAATACCATCTAGGAAAGGCGAATGTGGTAGCTGATGCACTAAGCAGGAAGAGCGTTTTAGTCTCAGCAATGATGATCAAGGAATTGGAGATGCTAGAGAAGTTTCGAGACTTGAAGCTGAGCATGGAGGTGTCACCGGGAAAGCTGAGGTTTGGAATGCTTACCATTTCAAGCAACCTATTGGAGGAGATTAGGGAACACCAAGCTCATGACAAGCTACTCCAAGAGAAGATCAAGCTTATAGGACGAGGAAAAGCAACTGAGTTCAAGATCGGAATGGACAATATCTTAAGATGCAATGGACGTGTATGTGTACCCAACGTAGCTGAACTGAGGAAGTTGATTCTCGACGAGGCACACAAGAGTGGTTTGAGTATTCATCCAGGAGTTACGAAGATGTATCAGGACTTGAAAAAGCATTTTTGGTGGCCTGGAATGATGAAACAAGTGGCAGAATATGTAGCGTCCTGTCTAACTTGTCAGAAGGCGAAGGTAGAACATCAACAACCAGCAGGGATGCTACAACCGCTTGACATACCAGAGTGGAAGTGGGACATCATTTCTATGGATTTCATCGTGGGATTGCCGAGAACACAGAGGAAGCATGACTCGATTTGGGTAATCGTCGACCGGCTGACTAAATCGGCTCATTTCTTACCAGTGAGATCAACATACAATGTGGAGAAGCTGACAGAGATCTACATCGCGGAGATTGTGCGTTTACATGGTGTACCTTCTTCTATCATTTCCGACCGAGACCCGAAATTCACATCTCATTTTTGGAGGGAGCTACAAGAAGCCATGGGAACCAAACTCAAACTAAGCTCCGCATATCATCCCCAAACCGACGGTCAGACTGAGAGGACGATACAATCACTGGAAGATTTACTATGAGCGTGCACCTTGGACCACAAAGGAAGTTGGGACGATGTCTTACCACTGGTAGAGTTCACCTATAACAACAGTTTTCACGCAAGTATCGGCATGGCACCGTATGAAGCATTGTATGGACGTAAATGTCAGACGCCTCTTTGTTGTTACCAGAATGGCGAGAGTTCTGTCATGGGACCGGATATGATTCAACAGACTACCGAGAAGATCCGACTAATCAGAGATAGGATGCGGACATCTCAAAGTCGACAGAAAAGCTATGCAGATCAAAGACGCCGACCGTTGGAGTTTGAAGAAGGAGAACATGTATTTCTTCGAGTTACCCCTGTCACCGGAGTTGGTCGAGCGATCAAATCCAAGAAGCTTACTCCTAAATTCATTGGACCCTATCAGATTCTGCGTCGTATCGGCCCTGTAGCCTATCAAATTGCCTTACCACCTTTCTTATCAAACATTCATGACGTCTTTCACGTCTACTATTGCGAAGTCGTCTCCGACCCTTCTCATGTCATCGAACCGGATGTGATCCAACTGAAGGATGATCTGTCTTTCGAAGCGTCACCTACAAGAATCGTAGACCGAAAGACTAAGCAGTTGAGGAACAAGGAGATACAACTGGTTAAGGTCGTGTGGGACCCGAAGACCGGAGACGCCACTTGGGAACTGGAAGAGAAGATGAAGACTCAATATCCAGAGCTTTTTCGCGGTACGTAACTCACCTGTAGTTTCGAGGACGAAACTATTTTTAGAGGGGGAGTATTGTAACACGCGTATTTTTTCTATTGCGTTAATTAGCGTTATCTATTATAATCTGTCGTATTTACGCTATAATAAGGCAATTTTTTGTTCTCTAAGAAAGTGTATGAATTAAATCAAGATCAAATTAAATTTGAGAATTTATATTTCATATTAATTCCCGGTTTGAAAATCGTCGAAAAATTCTAACGAAGTTTTGACGCGTTTCGAATCGCCGGGCAGTTTCGCCGCAGATAAAATTCTAAATGAACTCCGATTTCGATGAAAATCGAATCGTAACCTATTGAGACTATTTTTGAATATTTGATATGATTTTCATTATTTATAATTAAATACTTTCACGCGATGAATTAATTTCTTGTTAAATTAATTTTCGCGAGTTTATCGGTAACGCGGTATCTCGTCGCCGTGTTCTAAACAACCCTTAGACCCTAGAATTAGTGGGTAACCATGAGAGATGTGAGATTAGGAGGGTAAGACTAGATGATATGGTTAGGTGATAGGTGTCATATTATGTGTGATTTATTTCAAAATTTTTTTTTTTTACTTTTTACCTAATGTGGATTATTATTATTATTATTAATGAGTTAAGTCATTTTTATGTATAAAAGGTGAACCACCCCTCCCATTTTTCAGCACCATTTCACGCCTCCCCCACCTTCTCCCTTCACCTTCATCTTCATCTTCTTCTTTCTTTTTCTCTTGAGAAAAAAAATGGGTTTCAACTTCCATTGCCAATAACTTATATATCTTTGAGTTTTTGAGTTAACTTCCTTCATCAAAGTTCTTCCAAATTATCTCCTCTACCTAGATCATCCTCTTGATCATCAATTGAGGTAAAGAAATCTGATTTTCTTTCCCCTTTCTTGCGGCTATTGTTGTGTTTTTTCCTCCCCATTTTAACTAGTTTTCTTGCTTCCAAACTTTGATTATTTGCTAGGTTTTCTTCCTCATCATACTACCTATGTTTCTAACCATTTGTATGAGCTTAAAAACAATTTTTTTTTCCCTCTGTTTTCTGCAGAAAATTAGCGCCTCCCTCCCCCATTTTTAGTGTTTTGATCTTTGCTTGTTTTATGTTTTAATATGTTGCTTGTTTGTTGTTAGTTGTTGTTGATTCATGATTGAAACATCATAGAACTCTTTCCTTGAGCTTTGATCGAAAAACCCTAAGCATGAGAAAGAGGGGAATTGGGTAATCTTGCTTAAATCTTGTAATTAATGATTTATATGTGTTGTAGGAATTGATTAGATGCTAATTGCATGTGTAGTTTAAATTAATTAGGAGTAACATGTTAGTTTGCTTTCTTTTTTTTATTCTTGAGTCTTAAGAAGCATGTTATTTAATTGTCTAAATATGTGTTTAATTATGTGATAATGTGTTTAATATGATCTTAGGACTATTTATGATTAAATTGTATGATTAGTTTAGTGTTAGATAAGCTTTGGTATAAAATTGAGTTTAGAGGGACTAAAAAGGGCATGTAGGGAATTGATATTCTTTTTATGCTTTAAATTCTAGCATGTCTATTTATGGTCTTATTTTAGTTGTTGAAGCATGATGAAAAACATTTTTCTAAGAAACATAAACTTGGTTTTGGTTAAATTGTACTTAGTATGTGTTACTTGAATTAATGCTTGGAACTTATAGTTGAGCTTGATTTAGTGCTTAGAATGCTTGCATGTATGAAAGAAGTTTTATAAATATATATATATATATATATATTTAATGAAAAACATTAGTTATGCCTTAGTTGTGTAAATGTGTGTTTATGTGAAAGTTTTTTTCAAACTAATTAAAAGAGTTACCTTGAGTTACTTGTTATGCAAGAAACCTTTATTTTTTTTAATAGCATTCTTGGATTCTTGAGTGTTGGGTTAAGTAAGGGATAAGTGAGAACTAAGTGTTTTTAGAATTTCTAGTTGTACTAAGTCAGACGTGTAATAGGAATCGAAGTTTCTGAGATCGTGCGGCACAAAAATCGAGGTGAACGTGGAAGCGGACCCGAGGACGTAGGAGCAGTGTTAGCAGTGGCAAGCAGTAAGGCCAACTTTAGATATTTTTAGGCTTTTCTTTATTTAATTGCTTTATTAAATACGAAGAAGTCTGAGAACCTAAGGGTTCGAAGTGAGGGTCTTGTACCCCTTCGCTTTATTATTTTTATATGCTGAATATTTAGTGGGCTTGTCTGGAAGTGGTTGGTATTGTCTGACCCCACACTTGTTTGTACCTCTCTGTCAATTCCATTGAATAGCAGAGGGATGGATTTATATTGATTGTTGACTGTGCTGCTAAATATGATTATTTGAGATGAGATGCTTATGTTATTCATATCTGATGAATTGAGTTATATTGCTATGTTGCTTATGCTGTTGAACTAAATTATATTGTTATAATTATGTAAATTGTTCACCGGAGTGCGTGAGTCGGTCGAGTCATTGAGTCGTTATGACGTTTTTGAGCTTGAGCCGATTCACCTAGGGTGCAAGAATCCCCTAAAAGGCTACGACTGGTGTTCGGTAGGGAATGGCTAGACGTTGGTTTTGCCGGGACGTTTTTGAGCTTGAGTCGATTCACCTAGGGTGCTAGAATCCCCTAAAAGGCTACGGCTGGTGTTCAATAGGGAATAGCTAGGCGTTGTAATGCTAATGGAACCTGAGCTGAATGTCCTAGGGTGAGGGGAGAGCCCAAGGCTAGGGCTGGTATTCAGTGGATGGATCCGTGTTACTTCCGGTTTGTGGTAAAAGTGTTGAGAGAGGGAGTTTTGATTTGAGTCTTGGGTCACACATGTGAATTGTATACACTGTTGTTTGCCTACTGTTTTATGCTTTGGTTTATTGTGATTATTTGAGAAGTTGACCCTTTCCCGTGGTGCCTTCAACCCATGATGGTTACCCAGGAGATGGCGAGGACGTGGAAGATCAGTTAGTGGACGAGAGCGAGGAGGGCCACTTTGAGGATTCTGGCAATGATCACTATTTGTCTTGAGCTGCTTGTTAATCGTTGTGTGCTGTTATGTTTTGTGGAAGATTGTAGTATATATTTATATATGTATACTTTTGTGTACAGTTGGTTGGTGACCGGTTGGGCTCATGATGTTTTGCTAAGATAGGGTAGACTAGAGGCCCTACTTTTGGAGCAGCCCCCTGCGTGGGTGTCTGCCGGGAGTATCCCCAGGGTATGATTGCTCTCATGAGGGTCGTCATACCATAGGTGTATTTCCCATACATTTCTACTATACTTATGTTGTATGTATTGCACGTGTTGACTGACTATGTTATGTGTGTATGCATTTTCCAGTATGTAACTTGTGTCCTAGTTGCACCATGCTTCAAAACGCTGAAAGTACTCTGTGTGTGCTTTTACGGGCACTGTTGTTTTAAAAAAAAAATATCGCATTTTTCTGAAAGGCACAAGAGTACTGTTTTTTAAAAACATGTCACATATAGGTTTCTTTTAGTCTCGTAGCGATCTGGAAACGGGTCGTTACAGTTGATATTGTAAAGCCTAAGTAGGATGTCTAAAGTTCATTTATGATGCCTATTGATTTATTAGTATGATAATCTGAGAGAACTAGTCGTTTTATTCCAAAGCTCCACTTGGATGTTATGTGCTTAATCAAAGTTGCTAAGAACATTAAATGTTTATGTTATTGGTAGAAGGCACTAGCTAGCTTATGAATTTGTGTTCTGCTGTTGTTGTTGTTGTTACTCTGTCGAAGATATTGCGATAGAGGATGTTATGGTTAGACACCGCGTTTGGTCATGTTCATGCATCATGGTGTCGGCATTGTTGTTGTTGTTGTTGTTAGTAGGGCGTATCGGGCAAGGTATCCCGTGACGGGCGAGGTTACCCGGTACTACGGTTAATGGGGCGAATCGGGCACGGTATCCCGTGATGGGGGAGGTTCTCGGTCCCGCTGTTATTGGGGCACTACGGACATGGTATTCCGAAACGGGCAAGGTATCCCGGCCTCGTTAGAAGTGGATCCACATGCATATAATTATGTTCTTCGAATCACATCATTTTCCATGATAACATGCTTGGTTGTTCAGTTTTTTTGTGGTGTATCATAATGTTTTGATTGATGCTGTAGCATGTGATATTTGAATGTTGTGGTAATGTACTTTAGCGTTGTGTTTAATGCTGTGGCTTGTGGTATTTGACCGTTGCTGTGATATGTTATGCCTTGGTACTAGTGAGTAGACGTTTTTATTGGAATTATTGTATATGCGCATTGTTCATTGATTTCCTACACTGATTGCACTATTTGAGGTTATGACGACTAACCCTTTTGTGGCTACGCATATCCCACCGGGTATGTGTAGATGTTGAGACTGCAGGTGTTGAGGATGTGAATGCCAATGAGTAATCTCGGTAGTCAGTCGGGATGAATAGAAGATTTGCATGTGTTTACTTATTTAAGTTTTTTTTTTCCGATGTAATAATTAGGGAAAAAGCTCTGAATTATTGTGACATCGGGAACCTGGGTTGTAACTCCTTTGATTGTTGCTTTCCGCAAATGAGCGTGACGACTCTATTCCACGATAACTGAAGTTATAATTTGACGTGAATAAAAAGTATTTTGTTTCTCCGTGTTTTATTTTACATTATTACGTTGTTATAATGACTTGCTGGGGTAGAGGGTGTCACATTTAGTGGTATCAGAGCTCGGCTTGATTCTCAGGCCGTGGTATGTGTCTATTATGTTTTTGTCTGTGTGCTCGGTGTGATTGTTTATGCTAAAATAGATAGGAGTATGAATGGTAAGACTCATTTTATAGGCTAACCATTTTCTGTTTGCCTCAGAAGTGAGGAATGGCAGGCAGGGCTGACCGTGCTGTGATTGAGGCCTTAGGGCGGGTTGCTGAAGCTTTGGAGCGCAACCAGAACCGTACTGATAGGCCTGCTAACTTCAGAAGCGTTGCTGATTTTCAGAAAAACAACCCTCCAACCTTTAAGGGGGCATTTGACCCTGATGGAGCCCAACACTGGATACATGAAATGGAGAAGATTTTTAGAGTGATGGGCTGCACTGATGAACAGAAAGTGGCTTTTGCTGCTTTCAAGCTGACCGACGAGGCTGAGTATTGGTGGGAGAACACTAGTCGGAGGTTGGAGAATACCGCAACTGCTGTGACTTGGGAGATATTCAAAGACAGATTCTTGGAAAAATATTTTCCCGCTGAGATTCGTGACCGAAAGGAGGCTGAGTTCCTAGCTTTAACACAGGGGAATATGTCGGTAGATGAGTATGCGGTGAAGTTTGAGGAATTATCCCGCTATTACCCTGCTTATCAACTAGCAACTGGCGAACGCTCGAAGTGCGTTAAGTTTAAGAACGGCTTACGACCTGAACTCAAGCAGGGCATGGCTGTTTTGCCACTTACCGACTTTGGGAACTTTGTCCAGAAGACCAGAGACTTTGAAGAGGCTTATAATGAGAGGGTAGCTGCTTTCAGAAACGTCAGTGGGAAACCTAAACCCACCCAAGGAAGAGGGAGACATCCTTTAACACCTACTGCTAAGGCATTTAAGAATACCAGCTTTAGAGGGGCTAATCCTGTCGCGGGAAAAGCAGTTGGGGGAAGCTCTTGGCCCTACAATCAGATTAGATGTGGCAAGTGTGGCAAGGACCACTATACTCATTTATGTAAGGAAACATCTGTCATCTGCTTCAAGTGCAACAAGCCCGGTCATATCAGCCGCGATTGTGATGAATTGAAGAACGAACCAAAGAATAATAATGTAACTCGAGATCTCAGGCTAACAGGATGAAGTCGACTGGCAGGGTGTTTGCTCTCACTGGCACAGAGGCAGCTGAATCAGAAGATCTCATCCAAGGTACTTGCTTTATTCGAGGAATTTCTTTAGTGGTGTTGTATGATTCTGGTGCGACCCACTCTTTCATCTCTGCCAAGTGTGTAAAAAATTTGCAACTGCCTACATCTCATTTAACCTTTGATTTGTCTGTGGATATTCCTTCTCATGAACCCGTTGTTACTTCTCTTGTGTGCAAGGAGTGCACTCTCGTGATTGGAAGTAGGAGTTTCGTAGTGGACCTAGTGTGTTTACCTCTTCGGGGAATAGACATTATTTTAGGTATGGATTGGTTGACTGCTAATCACGTACTTTTGAACTGCTTTGATAAAACTGTGGTGTTTGGGGCGCCTGAGCCTAGTGATCCACGGGTGGTTACCGCCAAGGAAATTCGATCGTCCTTGAAGGAAGGTACGCAAGTATATGTGATGTTGTGTTCTATGGCTATAGAAACAAAGTTAGAAGCTAAAGATGTACCCACCGTTTGTGAGTTTCCGGAAGTATTTGCAGAGGTTAACTCTTTACCACCGAAATGAGATGTGGACTTTGCTATCGACCTTGTTCCGGGAACGGGACTGATCTCTATGGCACCTTACAGAATGTCTCCGTTGGAGCTAGAAGAGTTAAAGAGGCAATTGGAAGACATGCTGGAGAAAAAGTTTATTAGACCAAGTGTGTCCCCATGGGGAGCGCCGGTTTTATTGGTAAAGTAGAAAGACAGTTCGATGAGGTTGTTTGTTGACTATCGGCAACTTAACAAGGTTACTGTCAAGAACCGCTACCCTTTGCCGAGGATAGATGACCTTATGGATCAACTAGTAGGAGCATGTGTTTTCTCTAAAATTGATTTGAGGTCTGGGTACCACCAGATTCGGGTGAAGAAGGAGGAAATCCCGAAAACCGCGTTCCGAACGCGTTATGGTCACTATGAGTACCAAGTTATGCCATTCGGTGTGACTAACGCACCCGCGGTATTTATGGATTACATGAACACAATATTTCGCCCATATTTGGATAAGTTTGTGGTTGTTTTTATAGACAACATCTTGATTTACTCCAAGACCCGAAGGGAGCATGAAGGGCACTTGAGAACTGTACTACAAGTGTTGAAGGAAAAACAATTGTATGCCAAGATGTCGAAGTGTGAGTTTTGGTTGGAAGAAGTGGGATTTCTAGGCCACGTAATTTCTAAAGGCGGTATAGCGGTGGACCCAGTGAAGGTGGAAGCTGTGTTGCATTGGGAAGCTCCTAAATCGGCAACCGAGATAAGAAGCTTTTTGGGCCTAGCTGGTTACTATCGAAGGTTTTTCAAAGATAGCACTACCGATGACCCGGCTTACCAGGAAGGGGCAAGTTTTCTTGTGGGATGCTAAGTGTGAGGAAAGCTTTCATATACTAAAGAAGAAGTTGACTACGGCACCAGTGTTAGTGCTGCCCGACCCGCTTAAACCTTTTGTGGTCTACTGTGATGCTTCAAAGCAAGGACTAGGTGGTGTGCTAATGCAGCATGGTAAGGTTGTGGCGTATGCTTCTCGTCAATTAAAGTTACACGAGCAGAATTATCCTACCCATGACTTGGAATTAGGTGCAGTTGTCTTTGCCTTGAAGATCTGGAGGCACTACCTTTATGAGGCTCGTTTTGAGGTTTTCAGCGACCATAAGAGCCTCAAGTATCTGTTTGACCAGAAGGAGTTAAACATGAGGCAACGTAGGTGGATAGAATTCCTAAAAGACTACGAATTTGAGTTGAACTACCATCCAGGCAAGGCAAATGTCGTGGCAGATGCGCTTAGTAGAAAGGCGTTGCATTGCTCGACTATGATGATTAGGGAAATGAAGTTAATAGAAGAGTTCAGAGATCTGAGTCTAGTGTATGAAAGGACCCCCGTGAGCGTGAAGCTTGGCATGTTGAAAGTGACTAATGATCTAATGGGTCAAATCCGGGAAGGGCAGAAGACCGATCTGTTCTTAGTTGAGCAGAAGATCTCGATTGCTCAAGGGAAGCCAAGTGAATTTACTGAGGGGACGGATGGAATTTTAAGGCTCCAGGGTCGAATTTGTGTTCCGGACATCCCCGAATTGAAAAAGACGATTCTGGAAGAAGGTCATAGGAGTAGCCTGAGCATACATCCCGGGGCTACTAAGATGTATCAAGACTTAAAGAGATTATTCTGGTGGCCTAGTATGAAGAAGCAAATAGCCGAATTTGTGTACGCATGCCTGACTTGCCAAAAGGCCAAGATTGAACATCAGAAACCTTCTGGGACGTTGCAGCCGCTATTCATCCCGGAATGGAAGTGGGACAGTATCGCTATGGATTTTGTGTCCGGACTTCCCAGGACTTTAGCTGGTTACGATGCAGTGTGGGTGATTGTAGACCGGTTAACCAAGACGGCTCACTTTTTACTAGTAAACATGGAATTCCCTCTAGAGAAGTTAACGAAGTTGTACATTAAGGAGATCGTTAGACTGCATGGTGTTCCCTCTAGTATCATATCTGACCGAGATCCTAGGTTCACATCTGGGTTTTGGAATAGCTTGCATGAAGCGTTGGGAACCAAACTTAGACTGAGCTCAGCCTATCACCCCCAAACGGATGGCCAGTCAGAGTGGACTATTCAGTCATTAGAGGATCTGTTGCGGGCTTGTGTGTTGGAGGAATCCGGAAGTTGGGATAAGTTCTTACCCTTGGTAGAGTTCACCTATAACAATAGCTATCACTCGAGTATTGGTATGGCTCCATATGAGGCGCTTTATGGGAGGAGGTGTCGTACTCCCCTTTGCTGGTGTGAGTCCGGTGAAAGCCTAGTGTTGGGACCAGAAGTGGTGAGAGAGACAACCGAGAAAGTGAAGTTGATTCAAGAGAAGATGAGGGCTGCTCAAAGCAGACAGAAGAGTTATTACGACAACCGGACCAAGGAGCTGACTTTTAAGGAAGGTGAACACGTTTTCCTACGTGTTACCCCAACCAAGGGAGTTGGTAGAGTTTTAAAGGCTAAAAAGCTTACTCCTAGGTTCATCGGACCCTACCAAATTTTGAAGCGAATTGGTGAAGTAGCTTATCAGGTGGCGTTGCCACCGTTGTTGGGAAACCTCCACAATATATTTCACGTGTCTCAACTCCGTAAGTACATACATGATCCCAATCATGTGATAGCACAGGACGCGATTCAACTCAAGGACAATCTCACATTTGAGACGTCACCGGTAAGGATTGAAGACCGGAAGAGGAAGAAACTACGCAGAAGGGAGATTCCCCTGGTGAAGGTAATTTGGAGTGGAGCAAGCGATGAAAGTGCAACGTGGGAGTTGGAGAGTAAGATGCGGGAACTGTATCCGCAACTTTTCACTACAGGTCAGTAATAATTCTGAGGACGAAATTTTTCTAAGGGGGGAGGATTGTAACACCCTCACTTTTGTGCTAGAACTTTATAATTCCTTGTGTGTTTGATTAAGCCTTTCATGTATGTGAATGTGTTAAATATGCTATTGACTGGTTAGAAGATCAATTAAATTGGTACGGTGCGCGTATAGGCGAGTCGGGACACAAAAACTAGCAACGGATACAGTTCCAGGGGGCGCAGGGCGCCCAGTCTAGGACGCAGGGCACCCAGGCCTCACCGAGAGCAGGCGCAGGGTGCCCGGGGCACCCAGACTGGAGCTCGGGGCGCCCAGGCCTCACAGAGAGCTGGCGCAGGGCGCCCAGAGGATGCTGGCGCCAGGCGCCCACTGCTGATAAGTGATGATGCGCTGTTTCGCGTTTTTACCCGTTTTGGGCCGGTCCTGTGACCCAGTGCGACCCATTCTCGACCTGGAAGAGCAACCACGACCCCTAGGCTTAACCTAGCCTCTAAACATCAGTTCTAAAACCATAAACATGATTAGGAGCTGCTCATAAGATCAACCAAGATAGAGAAAAACCCTTCTTCCCTTTTTCCCAATTTGGTGCCGTCAAGGGCTCTGGCTCAAGACTACGCTACGGAATTCGACCCGAGAGCATATTTACTGTAATTCATACAGCCTCCTTGGGAGGAATAGGAAGAGGTAAGCCTTCTAATGATAGCCTTGTCTTTAAGATCAATGTTAGGGTTCTAAATTATGATTTTTCCATTCCTAAACCCTTGCTCTTATGTTTTGCTGAAGAAAGCTTCACTAGGAAAGGAAAAGCTTGGTGTTACCTCATCCCCTCCTAGGAGCACGAAATTCACTTGAGGTAAGGGATAGTTGCTCTCTCCTAGTGAGTGTATGGAACTTGTGTGAACAATAGGGGTGTCCCAAGACCCCTATGCCTCGCGCGGTAGAAAACGGGCACTATCACCGCAGTGATAGGGGGATATTCGAACTCCCCAAATTATTTTTCTCGACTTGTGATAATTTTATTGGTTGATGAATTTGGCGTGATGATTGAGCTTTAGTTGTTTACACGCTTGATGTGCAGAAATTGTTTGCTACCATATGATAATGTCAGGAATTTAAATAGCTAAATATTAAGTTTTGGACCCTATGAATGTGTAGCCACTAAGTATGGATCAAGGAACTCTAGACCATGTCCAACTAAGTTCGGAGGGATGTAATGGTGAGGCATTAGATCCCCGAACGGGTATAAATCCTCTGTTTTCGAATTGGGTGACAGTGGCGGGCGCGCCCTTCGCCACGCCGCCCAGCGCCAGTGACGGATGCACCCTCATGTTTCGTCGCGTTTCCCCGAGTTCCCGCAGTTAGGTTGATATTGTAAAGCCTAAGTAGGATTTCTAAAGTTCATTTATGATGCCTATTGATTTATTAGTATGATAATCTGAGAGAACTAGTCCTTTTATTCCAAAGCTCCACTTGGATGTTATGTGCTTAATCAAAGTTGCTAAGAACATTAAATGTTTATGTTATTGGTAGAAGGCACTAGCTAGCTTATGAATTTGTGTTCTGCTGTTGTTGTTGTTGTTACTCTGTCGAAGATATTGCGATAGAGGATGTTATGGTTAGACACCGCGTTTGGTCATGTTCATGCATCATGGTGTCGGCATTGTTGTTGTTGTTGTTGTTAGTAGGGCGTATCAAGCAAGGTATCCCGTGACGGGCGAGGTTACCCGGTCCTACGGTTAATGGGGCGAATCGGGCACGGTATCCCATGACGGGGGAGGTTCCCGGTACCGCTGTTATTGGGGTACTACGGACATGGTATTCCGAAATGGGCAAGGTATCCCGGCCTCGTTAGAAGTGGATCCACATGCATATAATTATGTTCTTCGAATCACATCATTTTCCATGATAACATGCTTGGTTGTTCAGTTTTTTTGTGGTGTATCATAATGTTGTGATTGATGCTGTAGCATGTGATATTTGAATGTTGTGGTAATGTACTTTAGCGTTGTGTTTAATGTTGTGGCTTGTGGTATTTGACCGTTGCTGTGATATGTTATGCCTTGGTACTAGTGAGTAGACGTTTTTATTGGAATTATTGTATATGCGCATTGTTCATTGATTTCCTACACTGATTGCACTATTTGAGGTTATGACGACTAACCCTTTTGTGGCTACACATATCCCACCGGGTATGTGTAGATGTTGAGACTGCAGGTGTTGAGGATGTGAATGCCAATGAGTAATCTCGGTAGTCAGTCGGGATGAATAGAAGATTTGCATGTGTTTACTTATTTAAGTTTTTTTTTGTATTCTTTCGATGTAATAATTAGGGAAAAAGCTCTGAATTATTGTGACATCGGGAACCTGGGTTGTAACTCCTTTGATTGTTGCTTTCCGCAAATGAGCGTGACGGCTCTATTCCACGATAACTGAAGTTATAATTTGACGTGAATAAAAAGTATTTTGTTTCTCCGTGTTTTATTTTACATTATTACGTTGTTATAATGACTTGCTGGGGTAGAGGGTGTCACACGTTTCGAAACATGGTGCAACTAGAACACAAGACTCTAAAGCTGATAAAGCATACATGCATAAATACATAAGTCATATATATACAGTATGTGCAAAATAATAGAGTAGAAAATGTGCAAAGAAATACACCTATGGTATGAAGACCCTCGAGAGAGAAATCATACCCTGGGGGTACTCCCGGCAGACACCCACGCAGGGGGCTGCTCCAAAAGTGAAAACCACCAGTCTACCCTGTGACAGCAAAACATCACCCAGCCCAACTGGTCACCAACTCATTATACACAAAAAGATGCATATATATATATACTACAGTCATGCCCAGAAAGAAACACATCAGCAATCAGAGAACACAGCAACTACAAGGCACTGTCCCGATCCTCCGAGGGATCCTCCTCCACCTCGTCCTCCATCGGATCCTCACCCGTCAAATCGATGAAGGGTGCCGCAGCTGGAATATCCTCGGGCACATCACTCGGCACGTACTCTCCTCCAGCCATATCGTCATCAGTCCGTGCACCTAAGCAATCTGCCTCCCCATATACCGAGGGGGCCGCTCCACTGGTGGGGTGGGAACTCGGTCCACAAGAGGGGAACTCGGAAGAGCAACTGCTCTCGAAGTCGATACTCCTGCTGATCCTCGCCTAATCACGCTCTTACGAGCGGTCCATCTCACCCGTGGTCCTCGACCACGTCCGCGGGATAAAAGCCTGGGAACCGTCGCTCTAGGGACGTCAGTCGATTCCTCGAGAGACGAGCAAGAGTCTGGCATAGCCTCCTCTCCCTGAGAAGCCCTCCAAGCCTTGATGATCTGCGTCGTCCTAATCGGAAAGCTCACGGTGCGTCTAGTCACCTCCCGCCTCACAACCATACCATCCTCTCTAAAGGTCTGCACAACATCCCCCGTGTATACCACGCGGTGGGAGATAGGGTCATACTCCATAGCCGTAGGTAGCTCAATGTCGAGAAAGTCGAAGATAATCTCCGGTGAGGTCTGCATCTCGGGTATCGGGATACTCTTCTCCATCACCTGGGTAGCCATCATGAATCGAAGGTACCACGGGAAAGGGTCAACTTCTCAACAAATCAAATATAACAAATTCACAACACAATAATCAGCACCAACGTATACAGTTCACAAGTTTAATTCAAAATGCTCGCTTAAGACTCGACTCACGACTCATCTCACGACTCATTTTCTCTCGACTCAACAATTTTTCCGGAAAGCAGACGCCGATCCATCAACTGACATACCAGCCGTAGCCTTGGGATCTTTCGCTTTTCCCTAGGTAAGCAGTCCCGGTTCCTTAACGCTGCGACGCCCAGCTAATCCACCATAAACGAAGGGGACCTAGCACCCTCAGTTATCTGGCTCACAGCTCAAAAACGTCTCGATGACTCGACAATGCTCTCAGATTCGATGAACAACTCGCCGCAGACGATATTCAAAGAGTTATACGCAAGATTATTCGACCGCATATCAAATAATAAGAGCATGCTTAATATGAAGAAACGCAATTCAACAATTTAAGCATTTAAAAGCAGTTACATGAAGAAACGCAATTCAACGATACAAACAACATAAACAATTCACAACATTATTCAACCGCATATTAAATAATTGCACAGCTCAACAACAACAAACGATAATCAAATCATAGAATACATCCCTCTGTAACTCAATGGAGTTCACAGAGAGGAACAAACAAGTGTGGGGGGTTGGGGACAGCTACCAACCACTTGCAGACAGGCCCACTAAATAATCAACATATATAAAAATAAAGTGAAGGGGTACAAGACCCTCACTTCGAACCCTTAGGTTCTCAGACTTCTTCGCGTAAACGCTTGAAATTAAATTCTAACAATATCTAAGAATTTGGCCTTACACAAGGACATACAACAATAAATATAAATGTGAAGCGCCCTTACCGAACTCCAAGCTACGTGTCCACGTGCTCCTCGATCTCCGTACCGCACTGTCTCGGGTTATTCGAGCCTAACACCTGAAACGACTTAGCGACATTCTAAAAACTTAATTCTACAATCTTACGCACTCAAACTTAACCCTTTCTCTAACCAAATTCATTCAAGTATTTTTCAATAATTAGTTACTAGAAATAAATAGGATTTTTAAATCAAACATTTTTTGAAAGGTAATGCATAACACTTCACTTTAGAAAAATGCCAACGTACTTGAAAGTTTTAAAGTAAGCACAATTTAATTAATCAATTTTCATAACTTTCAAAATCCTAACACTTAACCATACAAAACACTTGCTTAAAACCTTAAGCATAAAGCATAACTACTAACCACTTACATAAAACTTATAAGACCCAAAACACATGTTCAATTAAGCTTTAAACAAGTCAGCAAACCAAAATCTCTTTTCCAAAAACACCTATGGCCTCACGACCTCTACTTCCTCTTTTCTCAAAAATGTTTACAAGCCTTCCTTCCATATTCATGGTAACTTCCAAGTTATTTCCAAATGCAATTTCAAACACACTTCAAGGCAATAGAACAACGAATATAGCTAAACATAATTCAAGCATAATCTAGAATACTTTCCAAAAACAAGAGTTTTTAAGGATTCTTTCCAACAACCACATCTAAACCCCTTTTCCTTTCAAAGACAAGTTACTCTCAATTTCCTATTTAACACATATTGAATCATGTCATCATCATGTTAGAAATTTAAAGAACAACTTGGTCAAATCCTACATACTATTCTGCTCCTTCAAAAACCAAATTTTGCATAAGACATAAGCTACAATCATGCTAACTCATGCATATCTATCTTACTAGCCTTAAGTTATTCTAAACATGTTATCTAATACTTAAGCACATAATTTAACATCAAGCCCTCATTGTAAAACAATATTCTAAGACAAGTCCTTCCAAATCAATTTTCATTTCAAGTAAATTTTCAAAACCAATGAGGAGTTACAAAATAATTTTCCCCTTTTTTTATTCCCTCTTTCACAAAAGAAAATTGCAACTATTTCAACTCTTATTCAAACACTCTTAATCACATTCAAACCAAAGCTAGAAATTTAGAACAAGCCAATCATACTTCACATGTCAACTTAGTCCCTCCATAGTCAATTGTTTTACAAAACATAAACTACACCTATACTTATTCATGCAACTCTATCTCAAAACCATGAAATTAACTAAAACATTTTAATTAAACACTTGAACACAAGGTTATACATCACAACCCAATTTTTCTATAGTTTCAAGAATAGGCAAAACCTTAAAATAACAATTTATTCATGCTCACTAAAAACTCTAACTCTAATATGCATCACACAACTTCCAAAATCAATTAAATCACCCCAACAATTTAATTAGACAATTCAAGGCAATGACCCACAACTAGAACCCACATTTTCTCTAGTTCAAGAATGAACATAAACCCAAAAATAATAAACTAAGCATGCTCATTACAATTTCTAACCCAATCAGGCATCATATAACTACAATTAACACAACAAATCACTAATTGTTTGATTCAAAGAGAATCACACCATTTTCCCCCTTTCTAACACTTAGGGTTTTCACCCTAAAGCTTAATGAGAGGGTTTAAGGATGTCTCATCTTCTCTTGCACAAATCAAACCAACAAACAACACATAAACATCAATTAATTAAAACTAGGAAAGCAAAATCAATTAATCAAACAAAAAGGGGTGTGGGGCGCTGTTCAAGGGGCTGTTTTGGGGCCAAAAAATTTGATTTTCTCATGCTCAAATAGTTAGGATACATAGATAATGAAGTATGGAAGAAAACCTAATAAGAAACAAGGTTTGAAAGCAAGAAAATCAACTACACAAAGGGGAGGGAATTTGCGATCCAAAACAGAAAAATGGAGGAAGGAAAAACTGATTTTCCTTACTTTAGATGATGATGAGGATGAGGAACTAGATAGAGGAGAAGATTTGGAGCAACTTTGATGAAGGAAGTAAGACCAAAATCTCAAAGGTGTGGAAGTTGTTGGCCATGGAACTTGGAACCCATTTCTTGCTCAAGAGAAAAGAAAGAAGAAGATGAAGAAGAAGATGAAGGTTGGAGAAGGTGGGGTGGCGTGAATGGTGCTGAAAAAATGGGGAGTGGTTCACATTTTATCCACTTAAATAAATTAGCACATTATTGATAATAATGTAAAATAAGTAAAAAAAATTTTTTTTGAAATAAATCACACATTATGTGACACCTATTACCTAACCACATCATCTAGTCTTACCCACCTAATCTCACATCTCTCATGATTACCCACTAATTCTAGAGTCTAGGGGTTGTTTAAAACACGGCATTTAAATACCGCGTTACCGATAAACTCGCGAAAATTAATTTAACGAGAAATTAATTCATCGCGTGAAAATATTTAATTATAAATAATAAAATTCATGTCAAATATTCAAAAATAGTCTCAACAAGTTATGATTCGATTTTCATCGAAATCGGAGTTAATTTAAAATTTTATCTGCGACAAAACCGCCCGGCGATTCGAAACGCGACGAAATTTCGTTAGAATTTTTCGACGATTTTCAAACCGTGGATTAATATAAAATATTAATTCTCAAATTTAATTTGATCTTGATTTAATTAATACACTTTCTTAGAGAACAAGAAATTGCTTTATTATAGAGTAAATACGACAGAATACACTAAATAACGCTGACTAACGTATCGTAAAAATACGCGTGTTACACTATCCTACTCAAGTGGTCTGCTACTAGATTCTCTACTCTTCTCTTATCTCTAATCTCCAAATCAAACTCTTGGAGCAGCAACATCCATCGAATCAGTCTTGGCTTTGCCTCTGGTTTCTTTAATAGGAACTTTAAAGCTGCATGGTCAGTAAAAACAACCACTTTGGAACCAAGCAAATATGATCTAAATTTATCAAGAGCAAACACAATAACTAAGAGTTCTTTTTCAGTGGTAGAATAATTAGCCTGTGCAGAATCCATAGTCTTAGAAGCATAATAAATAGCATGGGCAGCTCTGCCAACTCTTTGTGCAAGGACAGTCCCTGCATAACTAGATACATCACACATAATTTCAAAGGGGAGAGTCCAATCAGGTGGCTGAATAATAGGAGTATAAGTCAATGCCTTCTTTAGGCAGTTAAATGCCTTCTTGCATTTATCATCAAAGGTGAAATTAACACCCTTTTACAGCAAGTTTGACAGCGGAAGGACTATCTTACTAAAATCCTTGATAAAGTGCCTGTAGAAACCTGCATGACCAAGAAATGAACGAGTCTCCCGTATGCAAGATGGGTAAGGTAAATTAGAAATCACATCAATCTTGGCAGGGTCCACTTCCATACCTTTTTTTAGAGATCACAGGTCCTAAAACTATGCCTTGTTCTACCATAATATGACATTTCTCATAATTAAGAACAAGGTTAGTTTCTATGTATCTATGCAAAACTCTATCCAAACATACATCAAATGAGGAACCATATACCGTAAAGTCATCCATAAACACTTCTATGCAATTTTCTATAAAATCAGCAAAAATACTAATCATGCACCGCCGAAAAGTGCCAGGGGCATTGCATAGGCTGAAGGGCATCCTCCGATAGGAAAAAGTGCCAAAAGGGCAAGTGAATGTGGTCTTTTCTTGGTCCTCTGGGGCAATATGGATCTGAAAGTAACCTAAAAAACCATCAAGAAAACAATAGTGAGATTTACCAGCCAAGCGTTCAAGCATCTGATCAATAAAAGGCAAAGGAAAGTGATCCTATAATCAATGCACACTCTCCAACTGTTTTGCACTCTAGCGGGGATCAGTTCATTATTCTCATTTTTAACCACTGTGAGGCCAGTCTTCTTAGGAACTACTTGGACAGGGCTCGCCCACTGACTATCAGATATAGGATATATGATGCCAGCTTGTAGAAGCTTGGTCACCTCCTTCTTCACAACATCCAAAATCAAGGGATTAAGTCTCCTTTGTGGCTGCCTCACTGGTTTCACTGTATCCTCAAGTAATATCCTATGCATGCACATGGAAGGGATAATTCCAAGAATGTCAGCCAAGGTCCATCCAATGGCTCTCTTGTGTTTCCTTAATATTTCCAGCAGCTTCCCATCTTGTTTAGCTTCAAGATTTACGGAGATAATCACATGTAACTTCTCACTCTCCTCTAAATATGCATATTTCAAATGCTCCGGGAGTGGTTTGAGCTCTAGGGTAGGTGGCTGCTTAATGGAGGGAAGTATTCTGGTGAAAGGAGTTACATCAGCAACATGCAGTGTAGCGACATCATTTGTAACATTAACAGGCACAACCATGCAATCTGTAGCATCAGAATGAGTATCAATATGTAGGGTAGCCTCAATTTCAGCACACACAGAACACAAGGACATCAATGCAAGTGTCACAAGTGTAAGTATCTTCAAAATCAGACAAGGAAGGGAAATCTGCAGTAAACACGTCAGGATAAGTCTCATCAACTAAGTCAGCAAGCAATTCAATTTGGAAAAGGGAATGCTCTTCCATGGGATGCTTCACAGCATCAAAGATGCTAAATGTAACTATGCTATCCCTAAATTCCATGGACAGTGTTCCAGCGTGGACGTCAATCTTGGTTCTTGCAGTTTTTAGGAATGGTCTGCCTAGAATGATAGGTTCCCTGCTGGATTTTGTCTCTCCCTCCATGTCCAGAATGTAAAAATCTGCAGGAAAAATCAAGTCATTAACTTTAACAAGTACATCCTCTACAAGTCCAGTAGGGTGAGCATTGCTCCTGTTTAGCAACTTAATAACAACACCTATATTCTATAAAGGTCCAAGAGCAAAAGAGTTAAAAATAGATGTAGGCATAACATTAATGGAAGCACCTAAATCTAGCATGGCATTTTCAAATTTACTATCGCTTATGGTACATGGAATAGTAAAAAGTTCTGCTTCATTTGTAACATCCTAGGTTTTAATTCCCAAGCGTGCCACTCATAGGACTTCTCCCCCCTCAAGGGAGTTTTTGCCTTTTGCGCGGCTCGAACCCGTGACCTTTTGAGGGCTTAAGTACACGGGAAGCACCTTCGCACAGGTGCTTCCGTGCAGAAGCTCAAAGTCACGGGAACAGCCGCAGGCAAACTCCTGAGGGAGAGTCCTATGAGTGGCACGCTTGGGAATTAAAACCCAGGGTGTTACAATAAAAGGCGCCTTTTATTGTAACACCCTGGGTTTTAATTCCCAAGCGTGCCACTCATAGGACTTCTCCCCCCTCAAGGGAGTTTTTTCCTTTCGCGTGGCTTGAACCCGTGACCTTTTGAGGGATTAAGTACATGGGAAGCACCTTGATGCTACCAACTGAGCTACTCTAATGTAACACCATACATTCAAAATACTTTGAAAGTAAGATAATTAATCATTAGGTACAGTCATCCCAAGAGAATTTAAACTCAAAATATAAATCAAGTTTAAATAGTACAAGGTCTTAACCAAATTTACATAACCCTTCAAGGACCTAATACAAACCAAAAGTATTTTTTGGTACCAAATTCTTAAAGTGTTACATAACCAAAACTACAAAACATAATCCTAAACTCCGGCCTCATAGCCTCTTCAGTCTTTCTCTTCAACCTGCACATCTGAAATAAATAAATAAAGGACGGGGTGAGATAAAAATCTCAGTGAGCTCTCCCCTTGACTCCTCACCATCGCTCTGCTTATTATACAATTTATAATAAGAATAGATAACATATACTATGCAATGCATCTTCTTAACTATAAATATTAAATCTTTTTCTTTGCTTTGTGTTATTGGGTTATGTCAGAGGCTTTGGTCCCTAGACCCCAATTACACGCTTTCGGTAAGGTGGTTAGACGTCTTAACCGTCCAAGTGGCGTCCCACGAGGCTAACCAAACCGATCTACCCCTATAAATAAAGGAGTTTTGCCATGGACTTCTTAGTGACTTTTTTTTTTTGCTCACATCTTTCATTCTTTAAAGCATGATTACAATGCAACATAGCTTACTAGAGCATATATATAAATATAACCCTCTTAATCATTTAACTATTCAAAAGAATGTATAATCAATTCTATGAATGAACTTAACTATGAGTTTGACACAATAGTGTATACAAATCATACTTTATGACAATTCTTACAATCAAGACATAACAAGATCATACTAATCATCAATCATCACTTGAACTTAGCCATTCGTAGACTCAACTCATCCCTTTGAAGCTCCATGGAACTATCAAAGAGGCAAACATAACATACATTTGTGGGGGGTTGGGGGCAGCCATCCAACCTCTTGCAGACAAACCCACTACATAATCATAAAGAAGAGCTTTAAATAAAAGGGGTTTACAAACCCTAACTTTGAACCCTTTGGGGTTCAAAGACTTCTTTGAGACATTCCTAATGTGGGATTTATGGGTGCCGATCACTTAAGAGAAGGAAGAACTCACAACTTAAGCAAAATTTCATGCTCCAAGGACTGAGTTGCAACTCCTTCTTCTTCCTCCTTCACGAGCTCCTTCGTCCTCTAGCTAGGGCTTCAAACCAAAACTCCAAAATCACCCAAAATCTCACTCTCACACTTTGATTCAAGCTAGGTTTGGGAAGAATCTAGCAAGAATCCATGGATTTCTCATAGGATTTGAGAAACCCTAGGTTTTTCCCTCTTCTCTCTTCTTCCAAATCGCCCCTCTTCTCTTTTTTCCATTCCTCTTTCGTGTTCTGCTGAAAATCAGTGTTTTTAGCATTTTTAGAGTGTGTGAATTGATTCACAGTCTGCTGTGAATGGATTCATCCACTTAAAACTGCACTTGCACCTTTCGTGAATCGAATTGGTGAATCAATTCACAGACTCTCAATTCGATTCACAGCATCATTTTAGTGGACAGAAACATTAGTGTGAATCGATTCAAGCCTAGGTGAATCGATTCACTCTGCACAAAAATGTGAAAAATCATCTTTTAACATCAAATCTTGAAACCTTCTTCCTATTCTTTCTTTCTCTAACTCGTAATCCATCCATAACATCACTTTAAGACTAATTTCAACTCATCTAATCACTTAGATTCATCAAGACACAATATCCTCATTTTTCAATTATGAAAATCAACATGAAATTACTTGAAATTCACCATTAACTATACTAAGCTTTTTGCATATAATTCTAAACTAACAATTGAGGGATTTGGGGTGTTACACTACTACCCACCTTTTAAAAAAATTTGTCCTCAAGAATTAGATGAAATTACATACCTATTGAAAAAGGTAAGGATATTGGTCTCGCATTTCCTCTTCGAGTTCCCAAGTGGCTTCTTCGGGAGTGGATCTTTCCCAGATAACCTTAACTAAAGGGATAGTCTTATTCTTGAGCGTCTTGAAATCACGGTCCACTATTTGGGTCGGCTCGGGTTGATACGTCAAATCTGATTTAAGTTGTACAGACTCATGATCCAAGGAATGAAATGGATCTGGAATGTACTTTTAAGCTGAGACACGTGAAAGACATTATGAAGATTGGACAAGGAAGGAGGTAAAGCAAGTTGGTAAGCCACAGAACCAATCCAACTGAGGATTTGAAAAGGTCCTATGTAACACCCCGTTTTCGGAGCGCTACTGTGCAACCCAATCTAATGCTGAAAACATTTAATGCTTGTATGCTTTCAACAAAGAGTACTATTCTGTCTTTTGCAATAGAAAATAGGAGTAATTTTTTTTTCTTTTTTTCCCCTTTGAAACCCTTTTCAAAAATAAGACATAAAGAGTACTACAATTTTCTAAATATTGCAAAATCAGTCTTTTACAAATATCAGAGTATAACGCATCACAATGAATACTTCTCATAACATAAAACATAACATAATCATTTTGCACTGAGGCGAGGTTTTCTGAAATAGAGTAATTACAAAACAACAAAGACAAAACCCTAAGCTAAGCTGGCCAACAACTATAACTCTTACTGAGAAACAGTTCAGCAAGATCAAAACGTGAAACATTCAGAGGAATCTTCCCCCACTGGCTCGATCTTCAACGCTCCTGGAAAGATGAAACTGCAGCAGCTATGGAGCTCCATCTGGAAGTGACATCCATAGGGATATCCAATCCAACAACAGTGCAAGGGTAAATTCTTTGTCCACGAGTTTATCATAGGCTATGTCGCATGCAAACAATATATACATATATAATACAACAACATGCTTTTAGATACATATACATACTTAATAGACCGCACGCATCATCATGGTATATCAAGCATTGCATGTGAGCAGACCACTCAACCAGCAGATCAACAATCAAGTCACCACAATATCAAATAATTGCATGTGAGCAAACAAATCAACCAATAGATCAACAATCAAGTCACCACAATATCCAACAATTGCATGTGAACAACAATTTTATCAACAGATCAACGATCAAGTCATCACGTATCATAAATGTGGTTAGCTATGCATATCAATACAGTATGACTAGTTTGTGTATACACCTACAGCCTTAATAGGTCAGTAGTATGACGAGAAATTTATTTCCTAACGTCCGAACAAGATAGCCACACATTAGGCTTGCCTCAATTTAGGCTTGCCACACATTAGGCAATGCAGTGACAACTCATCTTTTGAAGTCTTTAAGACCAATCAAACGCTCTGAGTGTAATGACAACTCATCTTTTGAAGTCTATAAGACAATTCAAACACTTCGAATGTCGATGCTCAATGGTCAATATGCATCCAAACAAATTCATCAATATGGCATACTCACCGTAGGGAGCACCCGAGTAATGTTTTAATTAATCAATGCGGATCGACAAACTTCAACTATGTTTCACATTCGAAAAATTGGAGGGAACTCAAAGTTTAAGCACTACAATGAGCATCCCATACTACTCAAGTAATGCCCAGGTATTCTTCATCACACAGTGAACTGAGATGATGAGAAATACCCCATAGAGTTCAAACACAGGACACTAGGTCCAGGTGTTCAACTGCGAAACGCTAATCTTAATCTTAGATCAAAATTCTAGGCACGTACTGTGGAACACTAGGCTCAATTTTTAAGTTGAGATACTAGGCACGCCATATGGAACATTAGGTCCAATCCTTAATCAAGAAAATACGCACGCAAGCAGGACATTAAGTCCCAACACAGGACACATGTCCCATTGCTCAATAGGAACACTAGGTTCCCTATATTTTATTCTTTCGAAATCTCGATATTTGAAATCTCTTTCTCAGTTCTTGTATCACTCCTATGTATTTGAAAATACTTTTTAGCTCTAGGTCGTTGAAACCCTAGTTGTGTTAAATAATATGCTAGGATAATTCCCAAACACATTACTTAACTCAACCGTTTTCAAAATTCACAATGTTTTCTTTTTAAAAGAACCTCTTAAACAACTTCTAACCCTCTGATCCATAAAGCGTGTTTGTACACTGACTTATTTTAGAAGATACCTTTAGTTTACCATGAAAACATTTCTCGGCTCATGGATTCGCATCAGACCTACCGTTGTAAGTCGTCAAACCAATAACAGTCGATCAACGCATTATTAATTAATCCATTATCATCAATAATATCTTGCATATTCCAATCAATATCAAGTTCCATTTAAATCCAACATGATTCAAGGAAAACAACACAATTCATAATGCCACACAGGGCCAAGAACATGCTACAACATTTCATACAGCACATAACAATTCAGTAAGCTACAACCTGCTACATACTTTCCCCAATTTCAAGTCCAATCAAATCAATCAAACATGATTTAAGTCACACAATACTATTCAATCTTGCCACACAGGGCCAAATCAATACACAATAATTCATGCTACAACATCTCAACAACACATAGTAATACTACACAATAATTCATGCTATCACACAATTTAACCAAACATCAAACCAACCAACACACAAGGCGAAAAGCCCAAACTCATTATATAAGAATATCCCTTACCTTGGGCGCTTTAACAATCCACGCTAGGTAATTCGAAACTATCATCAAGTTGCACCTCGCGTGTACCTTAAGCATGAACCTTAACAACACAAACTTAATACAATTAGACCCCAAAAAATACAAATCCTAGACCCCTAGGACAGCCACGGTTTTAGGTCCCTAAAAGGCCTTAGAATTACTCACTTAATCCCATATGGTTCACATCTAGTCACATAACATGATACAAGTTCAAGTCATGCAAGTTTTCAAACTCTTACTAACTCTACACACTTAGAAAATACCTAAACCAAAATTTACCAATTGGAATAGTATTTTTACCAAATGAATAGTATTTTGCCAACTTTGAATCACTTCTTAAAACACTAAAACATGTCACAAAATTTTAGAAACAATTTTATTACAAGTCCAAAACAATACTTGAAACATAAACCAAATCATTTACTAAAATCAAGCTTCTTTGAAATGTTTTGCTAAATCAAGTTCTTAATCAACTTTTACAACATTTTTGAGTCATAAAACAACTCAAGACAATGTTCTAAACCAACATAAGGGTCACGGTTTTGTGCCCTAAAAACAAACTCAAATCTTTCAAACTTTTCACTACCAAAACATACAAATTTGTTAGATCCAAAACTTTCTATCATAAACCAATTTCTTTGCCACTTTAATACAACTAAAAACAAGTTGAAACTCACTCAAATCATGCTTATAATTTACTGTTTTTAAGGTCCCAAAACAGCCCCAAATTTATTTTGTTTCAAACAATTTTTCAAAGCTTTAAACTTACAAATCCTTATAGATTTAAAGTCCTAACCAAGAACCAATTTCTTAAACACTTAGTACCCTTTAAAAACAATTTAAAACATCATCAAAACCATGTAAAATTGCCACAGTCTCCGGCCCCAAAAATCCCCAAATTAATTTCACAAAACTTTGTTCAACATGCATATAAGACTAGTTTAAGCATACTAAACCAAATCCCTCAAAGATCTAACTCTAAAACAACAAAATCAAGCCAAGAACAAGCCCTTGAACAGCCCCTATGGTTTCGGCCAGAGCAAGGTTAGGGTTTTCCAAGTTTTAAAAATCAAGAACAAACTAAGACATGGAAGAAAACAAGGGGTTATGAAGCTAATCATGCATTACTAGCCAAAACAAGCACTATAACTCAAAAATAACTCCTAAAACCTTCAAAACCCATAACATAGAACTCAAGAGAGAGAAAAGGAATGGATATGGAGCTTACCAAGAAGTTTGGAGGTGATGGATCAAGGATTAAGAAGAAAGGATGGAAGATTGTAAGCTTAACATCAAACTTCCTTCAAGAATCAACACCAAAATGATAAGAAACAAAAATCTTAAAAACTCATCCATGGCAGCCATGGAGAAAAGGAAAGTGATCAAGAGCACTTACCAACAAGATTAGAGATGATAGAACAAGGATCAAGAACAAGGATAGAAGTTTGAACTCCAAAATCATAAATTTATCAAGTTTTCTCACACTTTCTAAAATTTCTTCCAAGTTCTCCAACAATGGAGAAATGAAATGAGTGCTGGTCACATGAAGGAGAGGCCACGAAAATTTGAGGACATGGAAGGAACAAAAATTGTTCATTTAGTTGGAAACAAACCAAACTAGTTACAAACTAACAACAATTACAACTTAACCAATCATCTTGCAACACTTATCAAGGAAGGTTCTAAAGGATGATGTTCAGCTCCCCTAGCCTTTATCTCAATCGCCACTTGCCCCAAAATATCTAAATATTTCGTTTCGTGGCGTTCTCGCTCAATCGGGTGCGCGGCGTTACGCGTATATTAGGGTTTTTCTACCAAAAACTCCAAAAGTAAATCTAATAAATTATTCTATAATCAAAAATTATTAATCAACCAAAATGTCCCTAAAAATATTAGAAGTATTTCTATTAATGTCGCTTTCTCGATTTACGAGCTAAAAGCAGCCAATGTCTGGATTCTAGCGTAGAAAACACCCTATATTTTTCTGATGCCCAAAAATCTCATAAAAAATTCCAATAAATCATAAATATTGGAAAATGCTAAGATATAAAATTTTTTAAAATTTGGATCACGTTTGGGCATGTTTCAATTAGAAACTCGCCCAATAGCCTAGTTACAGAAGAATTCAATAGAATTCTCGCAGCGAAATAAAAACTGTAAATTAGTGAGGATCACTAATTTCAATTTCTCTTATCAACTAAATATTATTCAAACAATAAAATCATCAATACAAAATTATTAAAATAAAAGTCACCTTAAATACGACATAAAACCAACAATTAATAAAATAGCTCAACGTCAAAAATTTAAACTGTGACTTAAAAATACTTATTAAATCCTGAAAATTATTTCTTATTCAATAAAATAATTTTCTTTAATCAAACTACAATTTTTTACATTTTTCAAGATTAATTCATATTAAAAACAGTATACGTCTACACTGTCTCTTAATCTGAATTAATTACCAAAACAGTAAATTGTTTACAACAAATGTAGCAGCTCTTTGTACTTTTCATAAATCATCAAGGTGATCAATCTCTATGATTTATTTCCAAGTAGTCGGAACTATAAAATAATTTTCATAAAAATTGGGATGCTACATCCTATGTACCGAGGAGTTAGCTTCTTGGCTCTAAGAGCTCCAGCGACACCTATAGTGGGAGTAACTCTCAGGAACACTTGTTTTCCTTCCTCAAACTCAAGGGGTTTATGCCTATGATCTGCGTAGCTCTTCTGCCTACTCTGGGCAGCCTTTATCCTCTCCCTGATCATATAAATCTTATCCATAGTTTCTTGAACAAGGTCAGGACCTAGAAACCTCTTCTCTCCTACTTTAAACCACCATAGGGGAGTCCTACACTTGCGACTGTAGAGAGCCCCGTACGGTGCCATATGCTAGAGTGATAGTTGTTGTTGTATGAAAACTCAATCAGTGACAAATACTTATCCCAACTACCGCCATCCTCTAAAACACAGGCTCTAAGTATATCCTCTAAGGTTTGTATAGTTCTTTCCGACTGGCCATTCGTCTGAGGATGATAAGCCGTACTCATGCTCAATCTAGTCCCTAAGGGATGCTGAAGTGCCTTCCAAAACCGGGAGGAAAACTTAGGATCCCTATCAGAGACAATGTTAGTTGGAACTCCGTGAAGCCTAACAATCTCTCTGATATAGAGCTCAGTTAACCTAGTGATTTTGTAAGTGGACTTAATGGGAAGGAAATGGGCAGACTTTGTCAATCTATCCACTATGATCCAAACAGAGTCATAACCTGACTGAGTGCGAGGTAAACCTCCCACAAAGTCCATCGCTATACCTTCTCACTTCCATTCTGGAATTTCTAAGGGCTGGAGAGGTCCCGAAGGCTTTTAGTGTTCTATCTTGGTCTGCTGGCAGACCAAACATTGGGCTACAAACTCTGCCACATCATTTCTCATACCGGGCAACCAGTACCTCTGTCGCAGATCATGGTACATCTTGGTAGAACCAGGATGCACCGAAAATCCACTCTTATGGGCTTCACCCAAAAGCTGTTTCTTTATGGAATCATCCTTGGGTACACAGCTTCTTTGATGGAACAACAAAGTGCCATCCTCGGCTTCAGAGAAATCAGGGCGGTGTCTGCTAGACTATAACTCCTCTTCTAAAGTCTGGGATAGTCTAATCTGGCTCTTAAAATCACAAGAAATTTCTAGGTGACATAACAAGAGGCTGTTTCCCATGGGAAACATCCCCAAGTTTAGGTCCCTAAAAGATCCCAACAACTCCATCTCCTTAATCATCATTGAAGACACACGCAAGGACTTCCTACTCAAAGCATCAGCGACTACATTCGCTTTGCCAGCATGATATTTCAAATCAAAGTCATAATCTTTCAGGAACTCAACCCACCTCCTCTGCCTCATGTTAACTTCCCTTTGATCAAAGAGGTATTTCAAACTCTTGTGATCACTAAACACTTCAAACTGGGCACCATACAAGTAGTGCCGCCAAATCTTTAGGGCAAAAACAATTGCTGCAAGCTCTAAGTCATGGGTAGGATAGTTCTCTTCATGAGGTCTTAACTGCCTAGAGGCATAAGCACAACTTGACGATTTTGCATGAGAACACAACCTAGCCCTTTCTTAGAAGCATCACTATAGACTTCAAATCCTACGGCTGGGTCAGGGATAATCAAGACTGGTGTGGAAGTTAAACGAATCTTAAGCTCTAAGAAGCTACTCTCACATTTCTTATTCCACACAAATGGCTCCCCCTTCCGAGTTAATCTCGTTAGGGGAAGCACCAACTGAGAAAACCCCTTAATGAACCTTCGATAGTAACCAGCTAACCCTAGAAAGATTCTAACTTCTGTGACCGTGGTTGGTCGTTCCCAACTGAGGACTGCTTCTACTTTACTAGGATCAACTGATACTCCCGCTTGAGAAATCACATGTCCTAAAAACTTAATCTCGCTAAGCTAAAACTCGTACTTCTCAGGCTTCGCACAGAGTCTCTTCTCTCTAAGGGTACCTAGGACGATCCTAAGATGTTCCTCGTGTTCTTGAGGACTCTTAGAATAGACTAGGATATCATCTATAAAGACCACTACAAATTTGTCGAGGAAAGGCCAAAAAATTCGGTTCATATAGTCCATAAATACGGTCGGAGCATTGGTTAGCCCAAACGGCATAACCAAATACTCGTAATGTCCGTACCGAGTCCTAAATGTCGTCTTTGGAACATCTATTGCCTCAACTCTAATCTGGTGATATCCAGATCTTAGATCGATCTCAGAGAAAACTGAAGCTCCCCTAAGTTGATCTAACAAGTCATCTATCCTGGGTAAAGGATACTTGTTCTTAACCGTGACCTTATTGATTTTCCTATAATCAATACATAACCTCATGCTACCATCTTTCTTCTTCACTAGAAGAACAGGTGCACCCCAAGGTGACACACTAGGTCTAATGAATTATTTGGCTATCAAATCCTCTAATTGGATCTTAAGTTCTCTTAACTCTATAGGTGACATCCTATAGGGAGCTATAGAGATCGGTCCCGTGCCAGGAACCAATTCTATTGAGAATTCCACTTCTCTCTCAGGAGGTAAGGTCGTCACCTTGTTAGGAAACACGTCTAAGAATTCATTAACTACATAGATAGCATCTAAATCTAGGCTAATCTCTGAAGTTGAGGAAAGTAGCATCATGTATCCTGCGTGACCCTCTACCAGACAGTGACTCAACAGAAGAACACTATTTAGTACATCATAACTTGACTCTACAACAGTGGGCTGCTCTTTCTGAAACTCAATTGTCTTACAAAAACAATTCAAGACAACCTGATTGGCGGAAAGACAATCCATACCAAGAATTATGTCCATCCCCTCAAGGGGTAGACACACAAGGTTTACTAAAAACATCCTCCCTTGAATTACGAGAGGACAATTCTCACACATCAAGGAAGTAGAAATACTACCCTCTGTCGGCGTATGCACATGCAAGGGAAGTTGTAAGGAAGTAAGGTACAACCCTAACCTTTGAACACATTTACAAGAAATAAAGGAATGGGTTTCCCCCGAATCAAACAAAACCACTAAAGGTTCTTCTTGAAGGAAGCAAGTACCTTTCATCAGATTTTCAGCACCCTTAGCTTTCTTGGCGTCAAGAGTAAAGACTCTCCCTTGGTTAGGATCATTGGGCTTAGACCCTTTCCTTTAGTGTACTGAGGACACTCCTTAGCCATGTGTCCCAACTCATGGCAATTGAAGCAAACATTCTTTCCTTTCATGCACTCTCCTTGATGCACCTTTCCACAGTTTAAGCAAGAGTGGTAGTCCATGGGCTCGGAAGTTTGGACTTGCTTCCCTTTGTTCAAATTTCCTTTCGGCTTCATGCATTGAGCATTCTTGTCCTCATTCTTCTTCTTATTCTTGTCTTGCCACCTAGTATGCCTATTGTCATATACCTTCTTCAAGCTCTCTTCGGCCATAAGGCTTTGATGGACCACCTTGGCAAAACTAGTGAACTCATTCTGTGCAAGATTGAGCTGGATGTCTGGCTTTAGACCCCACTTGAATTGGTTGATTTTCCAATTTTCATCTGGTGCAAATTTAACAGTCGCGGAATATCTGGCTAACTCCTCAAAATTGGTCACACACTCTGAAACTGAGGAACTTCCCTGCTGCAGTTGAACAAACTCTCTTTCCATCTTATGCTTAATTGTCTGTGGAAAATACTTTTCCAGGAAAACCCTTTGGAAGTGTTCCCAATCTAGTGGCATTCCCTCGCCCTCCATATAGGCTCATGCCCCATTCCACCAGTTTTCGGCATCTTCTGCCAATTGATGTGTAGCAAAGGTGACTTTTTGCTCTTCGGTACACTGTACCACCCTGAAGATATTTTCCATGGCTTCAACCTAATGTTTGGCTGCCATGGCTTCAGATTTTCCATTGAAAGTTGGAGGTTTCATTTTGAGGAACTTGAAGAATTTTCGATCTGAATCTTCTTTATGAACCGGTGGAGGTGGAGGTTGTTGTTGAGCTTGCGGTTGTTGGGAAAATTGAGCCGCAAGGTTCTGGGTGGCTATGCTTTGGTTCAGGATATCTTCTAGTATCCCTTGTAGCTAAGCATTGTCTTGTCCTGGTGGTTTCTCAGGGTTCGTAGTGGCATTCCTTTGTCTTCTACCGCGTCATCCTGCACCTGATGCCATGATTCTGCATAAAATGTGCAAAGCATTAAGTTGATCAGGCTCAATATCTCATAGCATAATAAGTAGGAGGACAACAACGTACAATAAGGACTCGCTAAGACCATTCTAACTATTCCACAATCCGATAAGAATCGAACTGCCCTGATACCATAATGTAAAACCATACATTCAAAATACTTTGAAAGTAAGATAATTAATCATTAGGTACGTCATTCCAAGAGTATTTAAACTCAAAATACAAATCAAGTTTAAATAGTACAAGGTCTTAACCAAATTTACATAACCCTTCAAGGACCTAATACAAACAAAAGTATTTTTTTGTACCAAATTCTTAAAGTGTTATATGACCAAAACTACAAAACATAATCCTAAACTCCGGCCTCATTGCCTCTTCAGTCTTTCTCTTCAACCTGCACATCTGAAATAAATAAATAAAGAATGGGGTGAGATAAAAATCTCAGTGAGCTCTCCCCTTGATTCCTCACCATCGTTCCGCTTATTATACAATTCATAATAAGAATAGATAACATATACTATGCAATGCATCTTCTTAACTATAAATATTAAATCTTTTTCTTTGCTTTGTGTTATTGGGTTATGTCAGAGGCTTTGGTCCCTAGACCCCAATTACACGCTTTCGGTAAGGTGGTTAGACGTCTTAACCGTCCAAGTGGCGTCCTACGAGGCAACCAAACCGATCTACCCCTATAAATAAAGGAGTCTTGCCATGGACTTCTTAGTGATTTTTTTTTTTTGCTCACATCTTTCATTCTTTAAAGCATGATTACAATGCAACATAGCTTACTAGAGCATATATATAAATATAACCCTCTTAATCATTTGACTATTCAAAAGAATGTATAATCAATTATATGAATGAACTTAACTATGAGTTTGAAACAATAGTGTATACAAATCATACTTTATGACAATTCTTACAATCAAGACATAACAAGATCATACTAATCATCAATCATCACTTGAACTTAGCCATTCATAGACTCAACTCATCCCTTTGAAGCTCCATGGAACTATCAAAGAGGCAAACATAACATATATTTGTGGGGGGTTGGGGGAAACCATCCAACCTCTTGCAGACAAACCCACTACATAATCATAAAGAAGAGCTTTAAACCAAAGGGGTTTACAAACCCTAACTTTGAACCCTTTGGGGTTCAAAGACTTCTTTGACACATTCCTAATGTGGGACTTATGGGTGCCCATCACCTAAGAGAAGGAAGAACTCACAACTCAAGCAAAATTTCGAGCTCCAAGGACTGAGTTGCAACTCCTTCTTCTTCCTCCTTCACGAGCTCCTTCGTCCTCTAGCTAGGGCTTTAAACCAAAACTCCAAAATCACCTAAATCTCACTCTCACACTTTGATTCAAGCTAGGTTTGGGAAGAATCTAGCAAGAATCCATGGATTTCTCATAGGATTTGAGAAACCCTAGGTTTTTCCCTCTTCTCTCTTCTTCCAAATCGCCCCTCTCCTCTTCTTTCCTTTCCTTTTTCGCGTTCTGTTGAAAATCAACGTTTTTAGCGTTTTCAGAGTGTGTGAATCGATTCACAGTCTGTTGTGAATCGATTTATCCACTTAAAACTGCACCTGCACCTTTTGTGAATCGAATTGGTGAATCGATTCACAGACTCTCAATTCGATTCACAACATCATTTTAGTGGACAGAAACATTAGTGTGAATCGATTCAAGCCTAGGTGAATCGATTCACTCTGCACAAAAATGTGAAAAATCATCTTTTAACATCAAATCTTGAAACCTTCTTCCTATTCCTTCTTTCTCTAACTCGTAATCCATCCATAACATCACTTTAAGACTAATGTCAACTCATCTAATCACTTAGATTCATCAAGACACAATATCCTCATTTTTCTATTATGAAAATCAACATGAAATTACTTGAAATTCACCATTAACTATACTAAGCTTTATGCATATAATTCTAAACTAATAATTGAGGGATTTGGGGTGTTACATCATCCATCTTCTTTGTTTTCACGGCTCTTTGAGGAAAGGCAAGTGGTATAGGTTGTGTATCATCATCATCAGAAGAGGTAGGTACAGAAGGTGGATTTTCATTTTTTCTACCACTTGCATTTTCTGCTGGGGGAAGTTCACGAATTTCTGGAGTTTCAACGGCTTTGCCGGATCTGAGAGTGATTACACTGACATTCGGATTCACTACCGGTTGGCCAGGCAATTTGTCCTACCCCTGAGACTGTATTTGATTAATGGAAGTTGCTAGCTATCCAATTTTTGCCTCCAAGTTCTGAATGGTTGAATTTGTTCTCTACTGAAATTAGAGATTCTGGACTGCCATCTGTTTAACAAGGTCTTCCAATGAAGGTTTAGATTTTGCAGTTGTTGTGTTGTTCTGCTGGGCTAACTATGGGGCAGGTTGCGGCCTAGGCTGCTATGTAGAGGTATTTCCCCATCTCAGGTTTGGATGGTTTCTCCAATTAGGGTTGTACCTGTTGGAGGAAAGATCATAATTGGGTTGAGGCCTGTCATTGTATATGTTTGCTGCATAGGTCTGAGGAGTATTAGCATTGTCACATTCCTGCAATGTAGGACATGCATTTGTAGGGTGCTCTACAGAAGTGCAAATACCACAAACTCTTGCTGCCTGAGTTTTACTTACTACTAACTTTTTCACCAATGAAGCAAGTTCATCGAGCTTGCTCTCCAAGTTCTTATGATCAGCAACTTGTATCTCATTGACCCCTTTGTTAGCACCACTGAATTGCTTCTGGTAGTAAACTGCTGAGAATTAAATGACATGTTCTCAATCAGGCTTCTTGCATCTGCTGGGGCCTTATCCACAAGTTCTCCTCCACTAGCAGCATCCATGATATTTCGATCCATAGGTAGCAAGCCTTCATAAAAATATTGGATGAGCAACTGCTCATAAATGTGATGGTGAGGGCAGCTTGTACATAACTTCTTAAATCTCTCCCAGTATTCATGTAAAGATTCCCTGTCAATCTGCCTGATGCCACAGATTTCTTTTTTGATTGAAGCAGCTCTAGAGGCAGGCAAGAACTTTTCCAAAAATAACTTCTTCAATTCATTCCAGCTTGTCATAGAACCTGGTTGAAGGTAGTACAACCAGTCCTTGGCAGTATCTTGTAATGAGAATGAGAAGGCTCTCAGCTTGATGTGATCCTCTGGAAGTCCTTGAGGTTTCATGGTAGAGCATACAATATTGAACTCCTTAAGATGTTTGTGAGGATCTTCACCTACAAGACCATGAAACTTAGGAAGCAAATGTATCAGACCAGATTTAAGCTCAAAGGGTACTTCAACATCAGGGTATTCAATGCATAAAGTATTATAAGTAATATCAGGTGCATCAAGTTCCCTTAATGTTCTAGCAGCCATGGTATCTGTACTAAAATCAGAATTAAAATCAAAGAGAGTATGACTAAATATGCTATCACTATCACTATCACCTATATGATCACTACCTATGTTATTACTAGTACTAGCCTTATTAAGTCTATAGAGTGAATGAAAAGTCCTATCTATTTCTGGATCAAAAGAATGCAGAATTTCAGAATTGGACCTAGTCATGCATTATGAGCACATAGGAAGGCAGCACAACAAATCAGAAAATACCAATAATATCCTAATCGCTAAAACAAGAAAGAAATTGACAAGCTGTATCAAATAAAATCTAAAAAATATAAAAATATCACCGAAAATATCTAAAAATCAAATAAAGCTAAAAAAAATTTTTTGGGATTTTTTTAAGGATACGAAAAATTAAAAAGTGGTCTAAACGATGAAATTTTGGATTTTTAGCCTATAGCCCCTATATTAGACACTGATAAGGGAGTATTGACCCTTGATTTTTTTCAGATTTTCTGGCCAAATTTCGGAGCAATCTGAGCAAGTTGACTGGAAACCGTTTTTTTTTTCACTAGCTCAATGCAAAATCCAAAGTCAGAAGCTGAAACACAATTAAAACACAAAATCAAATGTTAGAAACGTTAGTGGGGTTCTTGGGTTGGCTAATCTTGATCAGAGATCCCCGGCAACGGCATCAGTGAGTGATCCACTGTCGCACACAGGTCAAAATAATTCAAAACAGTAAATGTAGTAACAAGGTAATTCAACCTTGATCGTCTCACAAGGATCTCTAATCCAATGATAACCAGAAGAAATAAAATTGGGGGGTTTCAATTTATGAGAAACAGATTGCAATGAGGAAGAAAATCAATTAATAACAAAACAACGAATCCACTGCTTTACAGGAAATTTCACTCGGATCTATCACAGGTTTCAAAAGATTATTCTATTTCGTGATTCTATTCTTGTTTGATCATAAAATTAACATCAATTAATTCTATATGAATTCCTACTGGATTAAGCATCACAGAATTCAATTAATTATGAACAAGGAACAAGCGCCACAAGAACACAATTAATCTAATAACCGAATTTAATCAAACCTATAACTAAGCGTTATAGATCCTTTTTAATCCCTACTCGCAACAGATTAAAACAAGCATTTACAATGCTTTGAATAAATCAAACAGATTTTATAATAAGATTAGAAAGCAAAAACAAGATTTGGATGAATAAGCATCAACACAAATAAAACGTAATTGCAACCAATGATCAAAGGAGATAATGGATTAAAAAGAAAAAGAATTAGAATCATGAAAAACGAAATTAATATTAGAATCAAACCTAAAGATCCTCTAAGAAATCCTTAACCAGTGAATTGATCTAAGGTCTTAGCCTTCCGTGGAAGGTTTCACCAAAACGAAATTAAGAAATAAAACGGGAAGAACAAAAGATTTCTCCGGAAAAATAAAACAAAGGTTCAAAACTAAAACGGCCAGAGATTCAAAAGTTATCAAAAGCTCCTTCCTAAGACTCTAAAAATCCTATTTATAATCTCTCCTAGGTTAACCAAGGTAATCCAAAGTTTCTGACAAAAGAGAAAGGCCCAAAAGAGATTAATTAGCCCAATAACAACTAATCACATGAGAAAGTGATCCAGAACTCGCAGTAATTCTGTCAGCCTTCGGAATTTGCAATTTCGACCTTCAAAACGTTCGAACTGGCCTTCGGTGACAACATAAGAGTTGTAGCTCTGCTTCTTAGCTTTCCAACACTACCAAGATCACTGCAATTGGATAAGTATAGCCCAAGTTATGGCCTGCAGAAGGAGCATGGGTTATGATGTAATAAAATCCAAAAATTAACTAAGAATTTCACTAAAGCCAAATTAAGACCCAAAGTTATAAAAACATGTTAAAAAGTAATTATTGGGCATAACAGACATTTAAAAACACAAAGTACAATGCTATAAAAAGTGTATTAAAATGCATTGATCAGTAATCATCGATGGCTTGACCAAGAGTACTCATTGCATTTCGATCGGAGAGAAGTACCTTTTAGAGAGGTTGGCTCAGATTTTTATCAAGGAGGTTGTAAGGTTGCATGGTGTTCCTTCAAGCATCATCAGTGATAGAGACCCTAGATTCACCTCTAGGTTCTGGAATGAGTTACAACGAGCTTTAGGGACTAAGTTAAGATTGATTTCAGCTTATCATCCTCAGACGGATGGCCAGTCGGAACGAACGATTCAATACCTAGAAGATCTGTTAAGAGCTTGCGTATTGGAGAACATAGGGAGTTGGGATGAGTTTTTACCTTTAGTGGAGTTTACCTATGACAATGGTTTTCACTCAAGTATAGGCACGGCACCTTTTGAGGCATTGTACGGGCGGAAATGTAGAACCCCATTGTGTTGGTTTGAGATGGGAGATACCCAAGTATTAGGTTTCGAATTAGTGCAGCAAACCACAGAACAAGTCAGGAAGATCAGATAGAAGATGAAGGCAGCACAGGATAGGCAGAAGAGTTATAGCGGTAAAAGGAGAAGTCCTTTAGAATTCCAGGAAGGAGGCCATGTTTTTCTGAGAGTAACACCTAGAATTGGAATTGGCCGAGCAATCAAATCTAGAAAGCTAACCCCTAGATTCATCGGACCTTTCCACAGTGCCTTACCACCTAATATTTCCAGACTCCATGATGTTTTCCATGTTTCTCAACATCAAAAATATTTTCCCGATCCATTACATGTGCTTGAACCTGAGTCAATACAATTGAAAAAGAACTTAGAAGGTGAGATTCATCAGCAGTACCCACATTTATTTTCAGGTACGTGATTTTAGGGACCAAATCTCTTTTAAGGGGGTGGTAATGTGACATCCTCAATTTTCTAATCTTGCTTAACATGTGTTTATGTGTGATTAAGTGTACTTGTGTACCCTAGTGGGTTTTGTGTGTATTTTACTGTTTGTTGACTTTTCGGTTATGCGTTCGTTTTCTGCATGATCATGTGTTTGCAAGAGAGCATGTTATGAGGTTTAGGGAGTTATACGAGGTTAGAATAGTGTCTGATAGAGCTTTGGTATGAGTCTTAGAAGCCTCATAAAGTTTGAGAACAATCGGAGTCGGGATTAAGGTTTTGTGTGTTCGTATTCTTAAGCGAGTGTGAGTTTTCGGACGAGTATATGAGACTTTGAATCTTTATTCTTGAGTCCCTTTGATGTACTTTTATGCTAGGAATTATGTTTAGGTGTTAGGGTATCGAGTTCTAGATCGCACGGACGTAGGAATCGAAGAAATCATACGAAAATGGACAAAACAGTGCAAAAGCGCATGAAGCGTGCTTGGGCCCGCGTGGCGCGCGCTGGTGTATGGTGAACCAGCGTCTCCTATCGCCTGCGCCACGTGTCAAGAGCGCGCTAAGCGCGAGTTGCGTGCTAAACGAATCCGTCAGCCCCAAATTTTCCTATTTAAGCCCAATCTTCCCACTTTTCATTCTTTTACCCGATCTTCTTCTTTTACCACGACCCTTAAACATTTTACAAACTAGAAACCTCCATTTTTAATAATTCTAAGCTTTGGTGATCGAATCTTAGCAACCTTTGGTCAGCCTCTGGCGTGACTCTTTTTGATTTTTAGTAATTCCATAGTTTTCCTAATTCTAATCCGAGTGCGTTTTTGTGTTTTCGGTAAATTATGGGTCGTTCTGGCGTGCTTGGTGGAATTTTTGGGTGACCCTTGGCTTGCTATTTGGTGTTAGCCGAATCTGAACTTAGTGTTGGGAGTGTGTGATTATTTGTTCATGAGTCCATGGTTGTGGTTCTATGTCTGCTAGTGGTTCCGAGTACTCCGAATTCTAGGTGGGAGAAAGAATGCACTTTCATTGTGTTGTGTGTAGTAGACATGATTGTTTGGCATGTGTAGGTTGACCTAAGCCCTATTAGGGATTGATGTTAGTAACACCTAAGGACAGGGGTTACGGTATGCCACATCTAAGGATAGGCGTGGTAGACCCATTAACCAACTTAGGATTATTTATTATTAAATATGATTGCCTGTTAAATATGCTTAATTGTGAATTATGTTGTAGATGTCATATGACGGTAGTAACATGCCAAGGATTGTTTTATGACATGCCTATTGAATATGTGACATTATGATATCTCTGTTAATATGTGAAATTGTATGTCTTTAAATGCTGTGTAAAATGCCGTTGCATTTGATTATGATATGATGCATAACATGATATGGGTTTGGGTATGTGAGCATAATATAATGTTAGGCATAAGATTATGAGGTTTTGGAAACATGTACATGATATTCCATTAGTAACCACTCCATTCTTAACGAGAATGTGAAATAGAGAGGATCCCTAACGGGAAAAGGGGATACCTCGCCCAGTAGGTTAGATCCACTCCGTTTCCAATCAAAAAATGGGGAAACGGACGTCCCTGTCGTGAAAGGGGGAGGAGGATTCGTATCTGAAAAGGGGAATACCTCGTGGACTAGCTTGTGTCGCCCTATCTCTATCGAAAAAGGGTGGCGGGAGTCCCAATCAGGAAAGGGGGACGGCAACCCTAACGGAAAGGGGGGTTCGCCAGTAAGTATTCTTATCGGAAATGGGGAGTACAGTGACAATAGTAAAGAAAAGATGCCATGATGCACAAACTCATTGAGAGACATGGGGTAAGTGGAAGAGGGTAGCTACATCCTATTTGTATATATGTGATTATCTATGTGGATTGTCTTACTCTCATTCTACTTATGCATTTCCTGCTTTTTAATGGATGTGTTGTTCTTGCCTCCCTATGTTTACATGCTTGTGTGTATATGTATTATTTCTGTGTTAGACTTTGTTGAGGAAGATGCAGCCCCAGCCTCACTTGATGAAGCAGTTCCTGGTGATACTGCCGATGACAAAGCAGGCTCCGAGGATCAGTGTTTGGGAGAATTTTGAGTCACATGCGAGCTGGATCCCATAGTGGGAACTCTCAGCATCCACCTCGCTGATGGTTTTCAGGCTCTTTGGCCAGGAGTCTTTTTGTTGATGTTTTGTTCTTGTTGTTTTATTTAGTTGAGGCACAGGTTAGCCTTATAGGCCACACACTTTGGATGACTGTATCATACTATTCACATTACGCTACTTTGCACACTCTGATGATCTAGGCCGTACTGATGAGGCCATCTTTTTTTAGAAAACCAATATATATATATATTTTATAACACTAGTTACTCACCATGATGTGTCGTCATCTTATTTATGCCTTCGATTTTAATTCCTTCGTATTTTATTTACGCTAACTACGCTAATTAGGTTAATTATGTAGAATAAAGCATAGATAGGATGGCAGCATGTTACATTTGTAGTGTCATAGCAGTTCGGCCCTAGCCGGACTGTGAGGTCATTTAGGATGTTAATTCTGGCTGAGTCTAGTCGTATTCCCACCGAATATGACTATTTTTAGAAGTTGGTAGAGTGTCTGTGTTATCTTTATTGCCTTAAATAAAAGTGACCAGTTATCAATTCATAAGATATATGGCGAATATTTCTATGATTCTTTATATCTTATGAACCTCGAGCTAATGATCTCTTTTTCAGGACTTCATGGCTCGTCGCGGTAGACCTACGCGTGAGAGAGTGAATGAAGCACGACATGGAGAGATCTCTCGAGTTGGAGGAGGTGATGGCCTAGATGAGACTTTGCGTTCTGTCAGGGAATTGGCCACTGCTATACTCCAGCAAGCGCAACAGAATGCTCAGTTTTTGCAGGCTGCTCAGACTAGGAAGAAAAAACCTTTTGTGTGGTCTGATAAGTCTGAAGAAAGTTTTGAAGAACTAAAGAAGAGGTTAACCACATCATTTGTATTACTCTTACCTGATCCCTTAGGAAATTTTAAGTGTACTGTGATGCATCTTACCAAGGGTTAGGATGTGTTCATATGCAAGGAGGTAGAGTAGTAGCCTACGCATCAAGACAATTAAGGATCCATGAACGAAACTACCCTACCCATGACCTTGAGCTAGCAGCCATCATTTTTGCATTGAAGATTTGGAGGCATTACCTCTACGGCGCTAAGTTCACTGTATTCAGTGATAATAAGAGCATGAAATACCTGTTTGACCAAAAGGAGCTGGATATGAGACAATGGTGGTGGATGGAGTTTATTAAGGATTATGAGTTTGAACTACAATATTATCCAGGAAAAGCTAATGTTGTGGTTGATGCTTTAAGTTGGAAATCCTTACATGTGTCAGCTTTGATGGTAAAGGAGTTGGAGTTGGTGGAACAATTCAGAGATTTAAATTTGGGAGTATAGTTGTATAAGAACAAGATGTGCTTGGGACAGATAGTTATGACTAATGAATTTCTGCGTGAAGTGAAGGAGAAGCAAGGACTTGATGACCAGTTAATTATGATTAAGGATTCGATGAAGGACGGTGAGACTTTTGAATTCAATATCAAGGCAGATGGAGTGATGAGATTTGGAAACCGAGTTTGTGCCCCTCATGACCCAAGTATTAGGTTCTGAATTAGTGCAGCAAACCACAAAACAAGTCAGGAAGATCAGAGAGAAAATAAAGGCAGCACAGGATAGGCAGAAGGGTTATAGCAATAAAAGGAGAAGACCTTTAGAATTCCAGGAAGGAGACATGTTTTTCTGAGAATGACACCCAGAACTGGAATTGTTAGAGCCATCAAATATAGAAAGCTAACCCCTAGATTCATCGGACCTTTCCAAATTCTTCGTAGGATTGGCCTAGTAGCTTATCACATTGCCTTACCACCTAATCTTCCCAGACTCCATGAGGTTTTCCATGTTTCTCAACTTCGAAAATATTTTCCCGATCCATCACATGTGCTTGAACCTGAGTCAATACCATTGAAAGAGAACTTAGAGAATAAAGCATTATCGGTACGGATTTTGGATAGGAGGATGAAAGAACTTCATTGTAAAATGATTCCCCTAGTTAAGGTTCTGTGAGATGATGTTACAGGCGATATGACATGGGAGCGTGAGAGTGAGATTCGTCAGCAGTACCCATATTTATTTTCAGGTGTGTGATTCAGGGGATGAAATCTCTTTTAAGGGGGTGGTAATGTAACATCCTCAATTTTCTAATCTTGCTTAACATGTGTTTATGTGTGATCAAGTGTACTTGTGTACCCTAGGTGGGTTTTGTGTGTATTTGACTGTTTGTTGACTTTTCGATTGTGCGTTCGTTTTCTGCATGATCATGTGTTTGCAAGAGAGTATGTTGTGAGGTTTGGGGTGTTGTACGAGGTTGGAGTAGTGTCTGATAAAGCTTTGGGATGGGTCTTAATAGCTTCATAAAGTTTGAGAACGACTGGAGTCAGGATTAGGGTTTTGTGCGTTCGTATTCTTAAGTGAGTGCGAGTTTCCAGACGAGTATATAAGACTTTGAATCTTTTTTCTTGAGTCCATTTGATGTCCTTTTATGTTAGGAATTATATTTATGTGTTAGGGTATCGAGTTCTGGATCACACGGACGTCAGAATCAAAGAAATCACGCGAAAACGGACAAAACAGCGCAAAAGCGCGTGAAGCGCGCTTGGGCGCGCATGGCGCACATTGGTGTATGGTGCACCAGTGTCTCCTGTCGTCTGCACCACGTGGCACTCTGTGAGTGGATTGTTTGCTGAATGGGACGTGTGGTGCGCATGCATGAGAATCCTTCAGCGTGAAGCAAGCAACGTAGACGCGCGTGGGACGCCCGCAAGCGCGCCCTGGGCGCGCAGGCTTCTATCAAGCGCGCTAAGCGAATCCGCCAGCCCCTAATTTTCCTATTTCAGCCCAATCTTCTCATTTTTCATTCTTTTACATGATCTTCTTCTTTTACCACGGCCTTAAACTTTTTACATACTAGAAACCTCCATTTTTTAGTATTCCAAGCTTTGGTGATCCAATCTTAGCAATCTCTTATACTGGTTCATCTATCCGACGGTGCAAACTCGTCTATTTCTGTTCGGGCTTTCTAGGGATTATCTCCGATTGCCGTTTTGTCGAGGTAAATCCTATACCCTCTACTGTTCATCTCTGGTTTCAGTTTGTGATTTGTGATTCTCAAATTAGTTTTAGTTCGTAGCCCCAATCAGACTGTGTTTTGGACCCTGTTTTGACCGAATGGGTACCGAACGAGCTAGGGTTTTGCCAAAACTCCCGAAGGAGATTCTTTGGGCCACGAAACAGAGACTTAGGCCTCTGTTCTCCATGGCTATAGCTTCTGATTTCGTGATTCCTTATGGTTTGGATTGTCCCTAATTAACTGTTATTCGTATTTTAGGGTTTTGGTGCTAGTATGGGTACCAGTTGTTTGTGAAACTTTGTCCGGTTGTTTGGATTGTCCCTTTGGTCAGCCTCTGGCCGTGACTCTTTTTGATTTTTAGTAATTCCATTGTTTCCCTAATTCTAATCTGAGTGCATTTTTGTGTTTTCGGTAAATTATGGGTCGTTCTGGCGTGCTCGGTAGAATTTTTGGGTGACCCTTGGCTTGCTATTTGGTGTTGGTCAAATCTGAACTTAGTGTGGGGAGTGTTTGATTATTTGTTCATGAGTCTGTGGTTGTGGTTGAGTGTTTGCTAGAGGTTTCAAGTACTCCGAATTCCAAGTAGGACAAAGAATGCACTTTCATTAGGTTGTGTGTAGGGTGACCTAAGCCCTACTAGGGGTTGATGTCAGTAACACCTATGGATATTGGTTACAGTATGCCACATCTAAGGATAGGCGTGGTAGACCCATCAACCAACTTAGGATTATTTATTATTAAATATGATTGCCTCCTAAATATGCTTAATTGTGAATTATGTTGTAGATGTCATATGAGGATAGTAACATGCCAAGAAATGTTTTATGACATGCCTGTTGAATATGTGACATTATGATATCTCTGTTAACATATGAAATTGAATGTCTTTAAATGCTGTGTAAAATGTCGTAGCATTTGATTATGATATGATTATGGGTTTGGGTATGTAAGGATAATATGATGTGAGGCATGTGATTATGAGGTGTTCGAAGCATGTACATGATATTGCATTAGTAACCACCCCATTCTTAACGGGAATGCAAAGTGGAGAGGATCCCTAATGGGAATGGGGGATACCTCACCCTGCAGGTTAGATACACTTTGTTCCCTTTCGAAAAAGGGGGAAACGGACGTCCCAATCGGAAAAGGGGGAGGAGGATTCCTATCGGGAAAGGGGAATACCTTGTGGACTAGGATAGTGTCGCCCTGTCTCTATCGAAAAAGGGAGGTGGAAGTCCCTATTTGGAAGGGGGGATGGCAACCCTAACGAAAAAGGGGGTTCACCAATAAGTATTCCTACCGAAAACGGGGAGTACAGTGACAATAGTAAAGAAAAGATGCCATAATGCACAAACTCATTGAGAGACATGGGGTAAGTGGAAGAGGGTAGCTAGATCCTATTCGTATATATGTGATTGTCTTACTCTTATTCTACTTACGCATTTCCTGCTTTTTAATGGATGTGTTGTTTTTGCCTCCCTATGTTTGCATGCTTGTGTGTATATGTATTATTTCTGTGTTAGACTTTGTTGAGGAAGATGTAGCCCTAGCCTCACTTGACGAAGTAGTTCCTGGTGATACGGCCGATGACAAAGCAGGCTCCGAGGATCAGTGTTTGGGAGAATTTTGAGTCACAGGCGAGCTGGATCCCAGAGTGGGAACTCTCAGCATCCACCTCGCTGATGATATTCAGTCTCTTTGGCCAGGAGTCTTATTGTTGATGTTCTGTTCTTGTTGTTTTATTTAGTTGAGGCGCAAGTTAGCCTCATAGGCCTCATACTTTGGATGACTGTATCATACTATTAACACTACGCTACTTTGCACACTCTGATGAGGCCATCTTTTTTTTAGATAACCTATATGTATATTTTATATCACTAGTTACTTCATCGTGACGCGTCGTCGTCTTATTTATGCCTTCGATTTTAATTCCCTCGTGTTTTATTAACTCTAATTACGCGAGTTAGGTTAATTATGTAGAATAAAGCATAGTTAGGATGGTGGGGTGTTACAAACAAGACTCTTCTTCCTATATTCATGAATATTTCCCAACGTGGTTTATGAACCAGGTATGTATTTTTAGTCCTATTTGAACTATTTATTGTTTGAAAATATAAAAGATTGTTTGAAAAAAAAGAATCATAATTTGTTTGCATATGGTGTATACGTAGGTATACAGTGAGGCAGAATCCCCTAAAATCTAACACTTGAGAAATTTACTCATGGTCCTCGTTCACGTGTAAAAGAATGGCACACATTTTACGTAAATGGATGCAAATTTCAAACTCAGTAAAAAACAGAGGGGGGAAATTAACAGCGGAGTTTATGTAAAAAGTGTCATAGATGGAGGTGAAGACGACTTCTACGGCGTGATTCAGCATATATATGAACTGGCATACAATACTTTAGACTATACAAAAAGAATAGTGCTATTTTATTGTAATTGGTTTGATCCGTCAAATAGAGGCACAAAAGTGGATCAAAAATATAATACTGTGGAGATTTGCATGAGCAGAAAAATGTAAGACAAGTGTATTATGTCCCTTATCCATCAACTGGAAGGGACAAACAAGGTTGGTGTGTTGCAATAAAGACAAAACCAAGGGGTCGTATTGAAGCAGATGATCCACAGGAATAAATGGCTTATCAAGTGGATGAGATGTCTCATGTCAATGTAGTAAATGAAGTAGAACTCATTTCTTGACTACGTGACATTCCAATCACATATGAATAATAGATGGAGATGAGGAATTAAATGAAGAAGTGGTAGAACCATCAAGATCTAAAAACGATGTCGAAGTAGAGTGGGCAGAATGGGCAGAATGAAATTGTTTAACTTTTTACAATTAGAGAATTGTTTAACAATATATTTTAATTTATCAGTTATTTTCATAACTTGTTTATTTTTATGGAATTTATTTTTAATATTGTTATGTTTAAATATAATATTTCATGACTGTTATTGTTGAATTGCTCTATGGACATATATGGCATCAGGATCAGGATCTGACCCCCCCGACCACCCACTAGTGGTAAAGGGAAGGGGAAGGTCATCGCCATCGACACCCCCCGGTTGTCAAAGGCCGAACATTATTAGGCATGACCCTACTGGGTATTCGACGTTGTCATCTACACAACGTCTGTGTACATCTATGTCTACACAGCCTCTGGCGCGTTCGACACCTACACAGCCTCCGACACGTTCAACACCTACATAGCCTCTAGCACCTTCTGCACCGACACCCCCTTTGGCTGCCATTTACATGATCCCCAACCCGGGGTTCCAGCAGACACATGGCATTTCTAGTTCTCGTGTTGTACCACCGACGATGCCCGATGCTCATCAGTCCGAGGATGACTATAGTACAGGCTATACGCCTGATCAGACCGAGGTTGAGAAGGACGAGGTTGAGCAGCAGGAGGTTGAGGATCTTGAGATGTTGCATGATGGTCGAGTTATTATCAGCCCGGCTGGTAAAGGGTAAGTATTTACATTTTTTTGTCAAGTTAATAATAATTTACATGTATATATATATATTGTTTGACATGTTTTTATTCTTCAGGTTCCTTCCCTCAAAGCCAGCTGCGAAGGCTATCACAGGAAAAATTAAGAAGAATTATTTGGCGTTTTGGCCGACCTGGGGGACGATGGTTGAGAATGAGTGGAAGCATATGTTCAAATCTTTCGGAGTAAGTTGTAATTTTTATTTTATTGCATATTATTTTTTTTATTTCATAAATTTCAATTATGTTTAATAATGTCTTATATTGATACAGGAGAGATGTGCTTGGAGGGAAAGGGATGAGGAACGAATCAAGAAGAACTTTCATATGAAGGCCTCCCACCGCCTCTCTGATATGCTTAGAGATGCCCGCCTCATGGGACAGCCCCACTGGATAGGGGATCATATCTGGCAGAGGCTGGTAGAGCATTGGCAGTCCCCTGAGTACAAATCGATATACGAGAAGGCCAAAAAGAACAGAGCCTCTGAGAAGGGTGGGAATTTGCACACCGGAGGTTCCATCAGTCAGGCGCTACACGCAGCTTGACTTGTATATGTTATATTATTATTATTATTATTATTATTATTATTATTATTATTATTTATTTGTTTTTTATTAATTAATTACAGTCAAAGAGGTTGGGTAGAGAGGTACAGTTGCACGAGCTCCATCATGCAACTCATATTAGGAGGAGTACTAGTGATTTCATTGACGATCAGTCGAAGCGGACCTAGGTAATTATAAAATATAATGAATATTGTTTTAGTAATGTTTATATTGTTTTCTTACAAAAAAAATTTTTGACTTATTTGTTTATGCATGACAGGAGGAGTTTGGGGCGAGGATGTCTCAGATTAGATCTCATACATCATCATGTTCCCCTTCTCAAAGCCCTGAGGATCCATCTGCACCACTCAGGGTTTAGGCAGATGTTATTGGCGGCAAGAAGAAGGGTTGCCTATATGGTGCTGGAGACCTTGCCAGCAACTACAAGAAAGAGACCAGCCAATTCAACATCAGAGAATCATCAAGTAGTGGTGCCAGTCGTCGATCTGTTGCGGATGAACAGGAGTTAGCCGAGGTGAAGCGGAGACTGGCCGATTCCAAGGAGGAGACCCGTCGGACGAACACAATTTTGGCTAAGGTGTCGGAGCGACAGGAACAGATGTACGAGATGCTAGCTCGTCAGCAGCCTCAACCTCAGCCTCATCATCAGCCGCCTCCTCCGCCTCCGCCTCTTGGTACTGATGTGTCGATGACGCGATGGTTTAGTGCATCTCGTGCATGATCATGACTATCAGGATTATTAGCAATGTTTTTGACATAATTTTTTTTATATTTTGATATTCTGAGGAAATATTTTTAATTTATATTACATTTCATTTTTATTTTGCATTTTAGTTTATGTTATCACATTTCTTAATATGGAATAAATTAATAATTAAATAACTAAATAATGAATAAATACATAATTTCAATAATTAAATAACCAAATAAATAATTAAATTAAATAAATAAATTAATTAAATTAATAATTAATTTATTTAGTAATTAATAAATAAATTATTTAAAGAAATTAATTAATTTAATTATATTAAATAATTAAATTAATAATTAATTAAATTAATAAATTAATAAATAAAAAATACCGACAGCCTAACTCGTCGGTAGTGACCGTCTCCCTTCATCGACGGTTTTGCCCGTCGGAAATTACTGACGGTCTTGTCCGTCGAAACGTACCGACGAGCTTTCACTGACGGCTTATACCCGTCGGTAATTCTGACGACTATATTAAAACCCGTCGGTAATTGTTTCCGACGCCTGTTTTACCAACGGCCTTGTGACCATCGGTTGGCCGTCGGTAAATTTTCAATTCTGACGGCTTTTTGCCATTATCGACGGCAAAAGCCGTCGGTAAGGTCGCGTTTTCTTGTAGTGAATGAACATACCAACTCATTTGATATTTCAATATAACATAATTAAATAATCATTTAATTATTCAACACAGATTCCATAGCATATATCTCAAAACGTAATTAAGCATATATGCACGCACATCATATTATCAATTTCACATTCAAACAGTCATTACGTACAGTGCAAACATAACTCATATCAACATTTACATATCAAAACACTATATCAAACACTGAATTTGAAGTGCCCTTACAACCACCCAAAACATAACATTTATCAAATTACTATATGTCTAGAAGAAGCCCTTACACAAACTTACAATAACGAGTATACATCACCAAAACAATATCTAGAAGAGGCCCTTACGCACAAGCACACAAGACATAAACACATATTTCACTTAATAGTACACACATAATGTGAAGAGCCCTTACCAAATGAGCTCTCAAACCACGCTAACGTTAATGATACATCACAAACTCACCCACGATCGTACTCACGACCTCAACAACCCTAAGACAATAACACTAAGAGTAACTCCTAGGTTATGGTTTGCAAATAAACCCCTAGGGTACACAACCCAAAAATTCTTTTTACTAATACTCACACTTAAAACACTAAGACAAAGTTAAAATAATATTTTAAATACTTTACAACTTACTCAAAATCTTTATAACTTTCTCAAAAACTTCTTAATTAAACCTTTAATTTTGAAAACACTAGAAAATAATTTTCTTTCAAATCAAAACAAAGATTAAACTTTTAAAATATTTAATGATCAAACACTAACATATTAATCAATTAAAAATTTAAAACAATAATTAAAATTACTAAATACCCCCACGGTTTTAATCAACAAAATAATACCTAAATTTTTTGTTCGTTCAAAACTTTTGCAATCATAAAACAAACACTAAAAATCAAAGATTTTAAACACAAATTTTTCTAAGACTCCACCTTGTTTAAGAAATACAAAGATCTCTTTAAACATTAGGTGTTTCATAGTCTTAATCTACTAAAACAACAATTTAAACAACTTTAACTCAAATCAATTTTTTCTAAAAACTTCTAAACTATGAAAGAAACAAGTTATAAATCACAAAAATTTCTTCCTTTTCCCCTTAGGGCTCACGGTTTCAACATAGGATTTAGGGAAAAAATTTAAGCTTTCTGCTAAATCAAACTTTACCAAAAATACACTTCAAATCTTTTCTTAAAACTTAAAGAAATTACACCAAACTTCAAAACCATAAACCTTTCTCCTATCATAGCTTGATTCAAGAATCAAGGAGTATAAAAAACAAACCTTTTTCTTGATCAAACATAAAACAACAACAACAACAATAAAATCAACAACTAGACCACAAATACGTCACTTAAAATCAAGATTCACATGAAGTAATCACCCTCCTTTTTCCCGTGGAGGCTCACGGCCTAGGGTTCTGAAAACAAAGGAGAAGAAATGGTCATTTTACCTCATGATCATGATCAAAACATTCATAAGAAATAGACAAGAAAATTTTAAAAGATCAAACCCAAAAACCCTAACATAGGCCACGGTTTTAGAGCCAAAAAGGAAAAGGAATAAAAACCTTGGTTCAAATTCCCAAACCCTTACTCACTTGATCAAGGATATAGTACCAAAATGGAGAGGAAAATGAAAGAAATGGAGGGTGTTTCATTGATGTATGGCTACGGCTAGAGCAAAAATAAAGGAAGGAAGAAATGAACTTTGTTTTTTTCTTTCACCACACTATGCTTCTCCAGCACTAAGAATTGGTAAGGAAAAGTAAGAAATTTGAAGCATAAAAGGAGGAGGTATTCACGGCTAGAGCAAGGGAAAAGAAGAGAGAAGAATTTTTGTTCTCCAAAACCACTCACACTTAGACAAAGCAAGTAGGAAATAAAATGAAGAAATGGGTGAATTGGAGACGAAGGGGCTGCTTCATAAAGGAAAGGAGAGAACAAATTTTGGGACAAAGCGAATGTGTGGTTCTCCATGATTTAAGGAAGATATTATTCTAACAACCAATAAATAATTGCCACCTATCACTTAAGCCATGTTTTTAGTAAGATATTTATCTCATAAACCACAAGATTATGAGACCTCATAAATCTAGCCATGCTTACTCACTAAACCTAGCCTAATCCTAGAGTTTTGGTGTCACAAAATTACGGCGTCGAGTAATCACGTTACTGATAATTTGCTCGCCGATAAATCGCATAAATTAATTTATTGAGAAATTAATTCACCGTGTGATAATAATTTATCTATAAATAATAAAAACACTCAAACATTATCACAACAAGTCACGATTTGATTTTCATCGAAATCGGAGTTTGTTTTAAATTTTATCATGGATAAAAAAATACCCGGCGATTCAAAATACGGTGAATATTCATAAGAATTATTCAACGAATATTGAATCATGAATTAATATTTAATATTAATTCTTAAATTTAATTTTATCTTGATTTAATTCAATCACTTTTTTAGTTAACAAAGATACGCGTTACTGCGTCAAACAATAAACTTACATAAAAACTCAGTTGATGAATTCACATTAAAAGCATCATACGTCTACGCTGTCTATTAATTTGAATTAACATCATAAATAATAATTATTTCTAATAAATCAATTATTTAAAATAAATCAAAACAATTTCTCGTACTCTCAGTAAATCATTGAGGTGATCAGTCTCTATGACTTACCTTTAAGTATTCAGGATTTATTACTAAAGCAATTTTTCTTAAAAATTGGGATGTTATATGGTCCCTTTTTTGCTCCCTATTTTGAAAAAAAAATGACCACATTGATATAACTTTGGTAATATAAGGGACCACTTCGAAACAGAGGGACCATATTGGTGTAATCCTTAGACATAAGGGACCAATTTGGAACAAATAATACATAAGGGACCAAATTGAAACCGAAAATAAACATAAGGGACTAAAAATATAATTTAGCCTTCATATTTTGACTAACATGTTCTTTTTTTTGTTTAAACAGGCAGCATGACTGACACATTAGGCTCCTCTCCCACTAAGAGAAGTAGCAGACATGTCAGACCATGACACGTTTCATTGCCAGACATGTCGCTGGTTAGAAGTACGAGATCGATTTTGATCTTGTTACATTATTGCCCATTAGTTGCCTTACGACACAATTCAAGAGTTATGTCGGTTTCCTTTCCTGTAGCAAGGCTCGTCTCCATGTAAAGGAATGGGAAAAAGTAAACACCATAGTCAAGAATATGATTTTGCAAGATCTCATGGTATTAACTCTTCGCAATTCTTTATAACTTATTAAATTAACCATATATGTTGAACTACATTTATACTAACACCACGATTTTGTTGTGTAATTATAGCAAACCTGGACTGTTCCTAATGACGAAAAGCTTAAAAAGAAAATTCTTACTTATGCAGGGGATTGTTGGAAGCAATTTAAGGTCTTGCTTTCCAAGACCTATGTATTTGGGAATGGAGATAAAGATGACAACACAATGCCATTTGAAAAATATAATTATATCTCTGGGGAAGAATGTCAATTGTTTCTCAAGAGCTGTCATGAAGAAGATTAAGTTAGTTGAAATCATGGTTTTTTACATGGCATGGCTAATTTAATATTTTTATTGACTTATAATTTGTTGTGTGTTATTTGTAGTAGGCTAAAAGCAAAAAAGGAAAGGAAAATGCATCGAAGAATCTATACCCCCACATAACGTCTCGTGGGGGTTATCTTAAGCTTAAGGCCTATTAATTGAAGAGAGGAGGAAAAAATGGTTGAAGAGGCGGGTGATGGAGGCTCAGTTTTAGATGAGCCACCATCACCTACACGAGAGGAGCTTTGGTTGATGGCCCGACAAAATCCATCAAGAGAGTATACATCTAAGGCCACAACCTTAGTGGCTTCAAGAATTGTAAGAAAATCTTTCGATTGATCAATGTAATTGTTTTGTAATTTAATTATACATGTTGTAGTGGGACCTTATTGTACAGAGTACACATGGTACTTTTGATCCACAGGGACGCCAGGATATCTTGACTACTGCCCTTGGAACATAATAGCACCCTGGTCCTATCCGCACTGCTAGTTGGGGTGTTGGCATAAAGAAATACTATGGAGGGCCTTCACGCCCCACCTCAGTAGGTATATCCAGGGAGGACCTTCAGGAGCTCCGGAAGGAGATGTCCTGGGTGATCCGAGAGGAGATTCAAAGGGAGATGTCCTTGACTCGAAAACAAGAGATCCAAATAGCGGTGAAGGAGGCCCAAAGGGAGATGTCCTTGACTCGAAAACAAGAGATCCAAATAGCGGTGAAGGAGGCCCAAAGGGAGATGTCCTTGATGCAGACGCATGAGACCCAAATGGCGGTGAAGGAGGTATGCGTAACTTGACACAATTAATGAAATAAAAATTATTAACTTTGGTAATGTTATTGTTGTAGTGAGCTGTTAGACCACTCCTCAAGTTTGTTCTAATCCTAGAGCTACCATGCGTGTGAGTACTAAAGGTAGCTGTTCACTAGAGGATGATGAGAACCAGCCAACTAAAGAAGATTTCTGTGAAAAAATGAAGGTTATCAAAGGTCAAAGCTTCCTTGTAGACATAGAGCATGAAACCGATGTCCATCCGTGTTTTCTGTTGATAGGATGGACATTGATATGGTTGGTGATGGTGATAATTGGCTATCCAGTGAAGTCTTATCAATATGGAGCACGTAAGTATCATTACTTTATAAAAATTATTTTGTACGAATCAATTATAATTAACATTTAGTTCAACATCTTAGGTATCTTCATCGCCTCTGTGTGACAAAGGGTTTCAGCGATCGGTTTGGATTCTTTGAACTAAATAAGATTATTGCAACTGACAAAATGAGTCTTTCTCCAGAGGTAGTGCAGTCATACTTACAAAATAAAATGGAAGGTGAGCCAAAAAAATGTTACCTTAGATTGTATCTCCATAGGTAAGTACATGTAACTGTATTGTCCAATTGCTAGCCTAGTTTGCTTTTGTTTGATTATTGTTGTTCAATATTGCAGTGATCGCTGGCAGCTGTTTATCATTTGTCCTAATGATAATATCATTGTTTGGTTGTGTTCGCTGCACTGTAAACCAAACAAAGAAATTAGGAGCATAATTGATAGGTAAGCTTTTATTTATAACATATATATTATAACATATATATATATACACACACACACACATTGACTTTGTCTTTTATTAGATCTATAACATTAATTTGATGAATTCATTTAATTTTCAGAGCTATGGAATGATATTACATGTTGAAAGGCCGTAAAAACAAGAAGTCTTTTAGATGGGTGTTTCCTAAAGTAAGTACTTTGTCTACCCGAAAATTCACTTACATTTAATATTACTAGTTTAATGTGTATAATATTTACTAATCATTTATATGCTACTATGGTATTCATATTTGTAGGTGGCTAGACAAAAGGACGGCTATGCCTATGGTTATTATGTGATGAAAAATTTGTTAACCATTGTCACAGCTGATATTGTTGAAGGGTGGGACTAGGTATTAGAATTTTTAAAACTATTTAATGTATTATTTTTGGTTTTAGCATATACTTGTTTAATTTATTATATGGTTTGTCTTGTAAATATTGATCCATCACCAATTGGGGCAAACGAAATAAATGAAGTCAGACAAAGTTGGGCACAATTCTTTTTACAACTACATGAGGAGGAACAAATGAAGTTGTTGCAACAGAAAGAAGGCAAAGAAACGAAGGGATAACCCCAAAAACATAATAGAAAACAATATTATCACTTATAGAAAACAAGAGTATTGTAACACCCCATCTAATTTAATTTATTTAGCTTCAGATATGTTTTAAATTGATTGATGAGTAAATTATTTTTGGGTGTTATAAATTAAATTAAGGGTGAGAATAGGAACCCAAGGTCAAGGAGGGAATTAAATGTTGTTCAAGGGCATAGTAGTAAAACCTCTGTGCTCATTTAGGGGTAGAATGGTCCACCCACAAATAACACTCACTTTCCCTCTTTTCTTTCCCTCTCATGCTTAGCTCTCTCACTTCTCCCTTCCCCACGTTTTTCTTTTCTTTTTTTTTTCTGCTTTACACACAAGAGAAGAAGTAGGAGAAGTCTAGGGTTCATGGGATTTGGGAGAGAAATGGAGAAATTTGTGAGATTTCTTCATTCTTTGATTAGAGAGGAAGAGTTTGAGCGGAGATCTTGGCATTTGAACGAAGGTTGGAAGTTGCCCTAAGTGGAAGAAGAGGAAAAACGAGTTGGAGAAGAGGAGGAGAAGAAAACCAGAAAATTTTCAACATCTTAGCTCAAGTTTTTGAAGGTTTTGATTAGTTCTTCTTCCCTAGGTTTTGGGCAACCATAAGACCCATATTTTCTTTTCCCCTTCATCTTGTGTGATTTCTTGTTTTCTATTCGTGGTTTATGGGAGTCATAGAATGGGAATGGGTTTTGTATGAGTTGCTCATATTTTGATGAGTTTTGTGGTATTGAATCAAATTCTTGCTTGTGATTTTTGGGTTAAATCAGTTTGTTCTTTATTTTACCATGTTTTGACATTTCATTCTGAGTTTCAATCTCATTGGAAATGGTTTGGAATGTGGAGAAATCAAGGTTGGAAGGGTTGGAGACCTAAAAATTTTGGTTTTCTACATAATTCTGCAAGGAGGCGCGCGCGCCGCGCATCAAAACAAAATGATTTTTGCCCAATGCGTGCGGCCCGCGGACACGTGAGCGCGCGCCACAAAACAAGGTTGCGCAGGGCTCGCACGTCGTGCACGCAGGTAGAACTAAATGGGTTTCAATGTGCGCGACGCGCATTTGGACACGTTGGAGCGCGCCCTGTTCTGCAGTTTTTGTGTTTTTCACTCCTAAAAGGCTCATAAGGCTAGGAATACTTGATTTTTATGATCTTAACACATTGGGACTAAGGGGATATCATAGAAATCCCTTAGAAAACATCTTGTAAACCTATTTTTGGAATGAATCATTGAAGCTATGGTACTAAAACCATATACTTGAGCTTGTAATAATGAGATGTTTGTGCAGTGCGGGTGCCACTGTGATGTAGCGATACGCCCCAGCTGTTACAAAAAGGGTCGTGAGTGCAGTGCGGGTGCCACTGCGATATAGCAATACGCCCCGGCTATTACAAAGACTCCTGATTCAATTAGAATTGTGAATAGAGTAGGGTTAATTCATATGGTAGAAGTTGTCTTATTTATTAATAATGCTTACAAATGAATATTGTTGTATGTGTGGCTGGTTTTAGTGAGGGGTCCATGAAGGGCTCATTGAGATTTTTAATATCACCTTTTTTCTTTGTTGTTTTTCAGACAAGTAGGTAGCCAAGGAAGATTACGCGATGCTGAGGGCCTAGTTCTTCTAACTTATTGTTATTTTGAAGATGTAGTTTAATCTACTATCTTTTTGGACTTGGAAAAAATTTATAGACTTGTATTTTGTATTCCAAGTTTTCTACTTGTTGAAAGTTGTAATCTAAATCCTTAGATTTATGACTACTCTAAAAGTTTATACTTGTAATCCTTGAAGAAGTTTGTAAATTTTTAGTAATTCCTGTACTTAATGTAAATATCTTGCTTTCAAAATTACTTTGAAGTACGGGTGTTAAATTATGGTATCACAGCAGTTCAATCCTGATTGGACTGTGGATAATTAGTGTGGAACTTTCTCTTGTTCGAGAATTCCTCTCTATATTCTTGTACTTAGTATGAGTTATTAAGCCTGATCAACTTAATACTTTATACCATGTATGCACAATATGGCAGAAGGAGCTGGAGGACGAGGGAGAGGACCAGGTATGCGTGGAAACACTGATGAGGCTCGACGGTTGGAGATGATGCAGATTATGCGGGATCAAGCGATTGCTACCAATAACTTAATGAACCACTTTATCCAAACAACATAACAACCTCAACCATAACCTCTGCCTCAACCTCCACCTCATCAACTGGAAGACCCCAACCGAACTTTCTTCAAGTTCCACAAACTGAATCCCCCAAACTTCACAGGAGGTTTTGAAGCAATGGCATCTTAGTATTGGTTGGAGGCAATGGAAAAGAATTTTACTGTGGTCCAGTGTACAGAGGAACAAAAGGTTACCTTCCCCACCCACGTGTTAAGGGAGGAATCAGAAAATTGTTGGAAAGGGGCCCGAGCTCATTTGTTGGCTGTGGGGACACCCTTAGATTGGGAACACTTTCGAATCACCTTTTTGGATAAATACTTCCCCCAAACCATCAGGAAGAAGTAGGGAACTTGACCGTCACCGAGTACAGAGCTAAATTTGAAGAATTAGCGAGGTACACCTTTCATGCCCGGTATGCACTGGATGAATAATGGAAGATGGATCAGTTTAAGTGGGGTTTGAGGGCGGACATAAAGAATAATTTGGCTCAGACGGACTTCAATAGCTATGCTACCTTGGTTCACAAAAGCTATCTAGCCGAGGAGAGTTTGAAAAATTTGTTTGAAGAAAGGCAACTCAAGTGGCAGAAGAAGAAAGATGAAAGCATGTCTGCACAACAACTGAAACCAAAGGGAAATCTCAACAAAGGGAAGCAAGTGCAGCACTCTGAGGCTTCTAAGCCTAAGGAATGCCCTACCGGTGGTTAGATTCACAAAGGGGAGTGTATGACGGGACGAAACATTTGTTTCTTTTACCGTCAGCTGGGGCACTACCTGAAGGATTGTCCCAAGACCAAATCAGGAGTGGCATCTAAGCCCGATGATCTGGTTCAAGGGCGTGTCTACACCTTGAGTGCAAAGAAGGTGTGACACTCTCGTTTTTACCGTTAGTTAATTCGTCTGTTTTTCTGTTTTGCGCGTATTACGCTGCTAATAAGTATTTTTGGGTTGTTAATCAAGTGAGTGAATTTGTGTGTTGGCTGAAATTTAGAAGGCTAAAAAGGACTTGGATCTTGAATTTATCTTGTTGGAAAATGAACATTGATGGTGACATATTTTCTTAGTAGTCATTGACATGCTTGTTACTCAAAGAAAAATAACTACCTTACAAGTTTGTGATTTAGTGTCAAGAATAAAATTTCTACTATTGATTTGATTTAGGAATGGTTCCCATGACGCTAATGAAAGCAAAAGTGCCCTGACTATAGGCATGGTGGTGGCGAGTTATGCTAAAGGTAGGAAGACAAGATTTAGTTAGTTTGCTAAGTATTGGATACATTGGAAAACAAAGAACTTTCATTTGGATATGAACTAAGTGTTAACTTAGTGATCCTACATTTGTTTCTTTTCTTTAAAGCATTGTCCCTAAGGAATAGAAAGAGGAAATGAACCCCACATTTTTTTAGCCCTAGATCGCGGCCTCCCTAAGTATAATGGATTAGACTTTTGAGTTCCTAACTTAGTAAAAATTGTGTGAATGAAGGTCGGTAGTGAAAGAACATAGTAGACTAAAGTACTATTTGGAAGGAAAGCGACAAAGGTAAGGGAAATTTTCTCCAATGAGTTTTAGAATCCTTGAGTTGTGTGTTGATTGAAGTGTTTGTTTTGAATGGTGTGTTATGATTTCTTATTGTATTTAAGTATTATGTGTTGTTGTATTGGATGGATTAGTATGTTGTATTGTGTGATGAAGCATGTATGTATGCATGTGATGATGTTGTAAATTATGATGATGTAATTGATGTAATGACGACATGATGATTTTGGGGATTAAAAAGGATTCAAGGAAATAAATACAACCTCAAACGACATTTTTCCAAGGGAAAACTAAGAACACTTTTAGGTATGAAAGGGATTTCTAAAATCACTAGATTCTTAGTAAGTAAGGTTCTTTAAAAAGGGGTTTCAAATAACTACGTGGAAAGTCACAAGAAGGATTTTAAAAAGGAAAGTTTGTCGATACATCAAATACGATCGTGTAAATTTGCAATAATTAGTAATCACGGACACTCATTGCGAGTGAATCCAAAAGATAATAAATGTTGTACAAGCATGCAATCATAAGATATCGTTTACTCTGAACTAGATGGTTGCTCCTAGTGTCAAAGTATTCACGCGTTAGCCCTCGCCTGAAGAACGATTACGAACTTACGGTCTGTTGTAGGAGGCAGTGTATACTGGGGGTGTTGGTCAGCCCGGTGTCACATATCCCATTGGTATGGGTATACAATTATTGTAGAGGCGGGTTACCTACAATCCTATTGGTATAGGAATTAAGTCGTAATTTTCATGCTGACTATATCCGCATACTGACTAGATGCATTGATGATGTTGTTAAACTACATGTTGAAGTGCTATGCCTATTTCACATACCTTATGTGGTTTATTCCATGATCGTGTGAATAATTATAGTATAACTATAATACATGCCGTCATATTATGTAGTATTTTACTTTACTCTTGTGAAGCTTATGCTGGACTCGTAAACGAGAGATTTACCCTTGCATTTTCTTTTCTTCTATGATTATGTTGGACATCATTGCATTAGATGGCTCGACCCGAGCTCTGATACATGGGTCTGACGACCTTTGAGTTTCCCGAGGGGAACCATGAAGACGCTTGGGAGATTGATCATGTCTTCGGGCGAATCTCGCATACTGGCTTAGTGATCGAGACTACTAACGACGAAAAGATGGCGACCAACACTCATCTCAGTAGGAGGACGGTGCACTTTTTTGTGCCACAATCGATGATTAGCTTGACTTATAAGCATGGTGCGCCTTTGGCAGCTGACATCCCTTACGTAGCACAACTTGGCATAGTCGGCCCTGTCCAGACTACTAGTGTTCTTACCGCACACGGCGTCCCAGTCCCCGAGGATCCCGTGCAGCCTAGTGGAGTCTTCCCCGACATTGCAACCACAGTGGTACTGGTGCAGACACCGAGGGAGGTTCCTCTCCCTACTCGCCCCTCTTCCCCTGTGCCCTTTACCTCAGCAGGGCCACGGTCCGACCGTCCCCATAGGACTAGGCGATTATAGTCGTATGTTGATATGGTGGACCTAGGGAGTGACGAGGAGGAGGAGGACCCTTCGGAGTGCTCCATGAGTGCTGACTCTATGCCCGTTGTCAGACGCGCTGGGCCTCCGCCTAGCAAACGGTTTAGATATTGACCAGCATAGGGTGTTGTCTTTCCCTTTCAAAGTTTTGAATTGTGGTCGTTTTATCTTCTTGGTAGCAACTTATTTTGGCGACAGGTGTTAGAAATATTTCTGGCAGTTGAGTCCACTTTTGATGACATGTCGGACTCCATCGCCAGATATACTTTACTGCCTTTTATGTTTGATTTTCTCAAACACTTATGGACGCCTGCATGTGTAGCTCATTGTATTCGACTTTATTATGAGTCGGTTGTTGCATTCAGGATATATTTATTGCTAGCATTCATGATTCCGTAATACTATTTTCTCACGTACTATTTCAAAAATGTTTTCAAAAAAAAAATGATCACTCGCATTTCTGCTTATGAAAGATATTTAAGACATCATTACCGAAAGAAAACCAGCATATAAATATTTTCCACATTAGTTGGGTAGAATACGTAGCACCCAAATTTGGGGTGTTACAAAAGGCTAAGGGTGCAGAGAATCTGATCAAAGGTACATGTCTTCTTCATGATGAATCTCTAGTTGTTTTATATGACTCTGGTGCCACTCACTCTCTTATTTCTTGTAAGTGCACACAAAGGTTGGAGTTGTACCTTTCTTCTCTACCTTTTCCACTGCATGTTCAAACACCAGCTAGAGGTAGTATTTCCACTTCTTTGATATGCGTGAATTGTTCTCTCGTGATTTAAGGAAGGATGTTTATGGTTAACTTGCTATTTTACCCTTGAAGGGGATATACATAATCTTAGGCATGGATTGACTTTCGGCCAACCAAGTCGTTCTGAATTGTTTTTGTAAAACCACTGAATTTCCGTTAGTATAGTCGTATTCTGACCAAACATGTCTAGATGGGATGGCTAGTGTTTGCCAACTGAACCAATGTCTAGTTGAGGGACACGCAGGATACATTTTGCGACTCTCTTCAGTTTCAGAGATTGATCTAGATTTAACCACCATTCCGGTAGTGAATGAATTTCTAGATGTACTTCCGGATGAGGTTACTTCCTTACCTCTTGAAAGAGAAGTTGAGTTTTCTATAGAATTGATTCCAGGAGTGGGATCAATTTCTATAGCCCCTTATAGGATGTCGCCTCTTGGATTGCAAGAGCTTAAGGTCCAGTTGGAAGATTAAATTACTAAGCGATTCATTAGACCCAGTGCTTCACCTTGGGGAGCAACTATCCTATTAGTGAAGATGAGAGATGGTAGTATGAGATTGTGTATTGATTATAGACAACTCAACAATGTTACTTTCAAAAACAAGTACCCACTTCCTAGGATTGATGACATGTTAGACCAACTTAGAGGAGCTTCAGTTTTCTCTAAGATTGATCTGAGGTCTGGATATCACAAATCAGAGTTAGGGACGAGGATATGCCAAAAACCGTATTTTGGACTCGGTATAGCCTCTATGAGTATGTTGTTATGCCTTTTCATTTGAAAAATGCTCCAATTGCAACATCCTCAATTTCCTAACCTTGCTTGACATGTAATTATGTGTGGATAAGTGTATTTGTGTGTACCTAAGTGTGTTTCCTTAAGTTTGATAGTGTATTTGAGGGTTCGGTTATGTATTCACTTTCGGTGCTATTGTGTAAGTGCAAGTATGAGACTTATGGTTTTTGGAGGTTAAAAAGACATAGAGAAGTGCTTGATAGGGTTTTATTGTAAGTCTTAGAAGCCTCACAAAATTTGAGAACAATCGGAGCTACAATTAGGGTTTTGTGTATTCGTAACCTAAAGCGAGTGTGAGTTTTCGAGCGAGGATTTAGGATCTAAAATCCTTAATTCTAGGGTTAACTAGGTGTTCTATATGTTTAGAAGGTTGTTTAAGTATTAGGGTATCAAGTTCTGGGTTATATGAGCGTCGAAATCGAAGAAGTCGTGTGAAAACGGATCCTACTGCACAGGTGCGCGTGACACACGCATGTTAAGCCTGAGGACGCGCGTGGCGTGCATGGACCATGATGGACCATCAGATGCTTATCCGTTTGCAACACGTGGCACTCTGTGATTGGACCAACATTTGATCCAATGAGGTGGTGACACGTGGCAGGTATGCATTGGACCGTTTTCGGAGGTCAGAATTCTTCACTGTGAAGGAACGTCAGTCAACAGACGTGGCATGCTCACAAGCGTGCATGTCGTGCTCAGTGCTGTTGAGGGACGCATGTGGCGTGCACCCAGTTGCGCATGACATGTGCCTAACGTGTAATTTTTCTATTTAAGGCCATTAAACCCATTTTTATCACCTTTTACCATTCCTTCTTGCTGATTCACGACCATAACCCTCCCTCAGACCATAATCCACCATCTTTGAGCATCTTAAGGTTTGGTGATCCAATCCCAAGCTATTCCAAATGCCGGTTCATTCGTTGGATCCTACCGATTCGTCTGTTGCCATCCGTACTTTCTAGGGTTTATCTCCGAGCGAGGTTTTGCCAAGGTAAACCTAAGCACCTAAATGTCTTATTTCTCTGTTCTAAATTGATTTTGTGTTAAGGAATCAAGGTTCTCAATCTTAACCCTAATCAGACTGTGTTTTGGACCCCGGTTAAGCCATATGGGTGCCAAACGAGCTAGGTTTTGCGGAAACTCCGGAATGAGGTACCATATGCCACAAAACTGATGGGATAACCCTTGTCTTTAATGGATATGATAGAGAAATCGTGATTCCTAATTGATATTCATAGTCCCTAATTAACTGTTCTTTGTTTTTTAGAGTATTTGGTGCAAGTGCGGGTGCCAAACATCCGTGAAACCTTTTCAATAGTTGGAGTTAGTTAAGATGGAATCCGTGGACCCTTAGAACAGGGACTGGCCGTGACCATCCTTCTATTTTTTCAATTTCATAGTTTGCTCTAATTCTAATCAGAGTCATTTTTGTATTTTCGGTGAAATATTGGTCGTGCAGGTATGCTCGGTGAAATCTTTGAACAACCCTTGATAATTTAATCATGAGGGACAGAATCTAGACTTAGAGAGATGGAAGGATTAAAGTGCTTGTGTGTCCATGGGTGAGGCTATAGGAGTTCGTGGGACTCAAATTAATCGCTTTAGAATTTTGGTGGGAGTACCTAAGCCCTACTAGAGGTTGAAGTCAGTAACCCCTAAGGATAGGGGTAATGGTTTACGATGTTTGAGGACAGGTGTTGTAAACCTATGGGTTAAGTATTAATATGCTTAGTGCCTAAAAGTGAATATATGTATGTTGTATGTGATATTAGAAACATGTTTAGGACAACGTGAGGTGTGTCTACATGATTAAATGCCGAGTGTGTTACTCTATGCGCTTATATGTCGCATTAGGTGTTGTTACACTGTTAAATGAGTGACGAAGTGAGTATGTGACTATTGTGAATAAAATGAAATAAGTGAATCTAAGTGGATGAGTGAAACGTGAGTGGTGTGGATCTATAAAGTGAATGTGTCGGTGCTATGTCAAAGCCATGTGTGGTGCACGAGGTCAGGAGATACTCGAGCATGAGTATGAGGTAACTGTGCAGGTTGCATAATCATTGAGGATGTATACCATGGGGGCCGGTAAATTCCAAAGGGGGGCGATAGTTTGGCCACAATTATGTCAAGGTGCCGATATTGTGCCCGTTTGCCCCGACGAGTGATGTGAACTTCACGTCCTTGGTGAACGATCCCGAGTGCAGGCTTAGATACCCAACCCTAGGTGATCGGGGGTACGAGGATGTGCTATTATAAGTCACGATGAGCAGGGTATGTTGCTTGGACAACTGACTGATAGTCTGAGTGGTGACAAGTACATTGTGACATAGGGTTGTACTTTGAGTGGTGAGGAGTACAACAAGACAATGTAGTTAGTGGCCACGAGTCTTAATTAGGTAACCAAAGTGTAATGAATAATTAGTGTTAAGGGTATGAATTATGATATGTGATTTGGTGTGCAGTATACTTTGTATTGTCTTCTACAGCTACTTTCCCATTTTATGGTGATCCTGTTTTTCTTATCTCCCTGCATATGTGTTTTGTGTGTATATGTTGTATATCTTAGATATAGGTATTGAGGAGACTGTTGCAGAGGATGTCTCAGTTCATGCATCCATGGATGGGGATGGGGACGGCGCCGAGGAACCCCGTCTATGGGGATTTTGAGTTCCAGTTCTATGACTGGGACGACGCGGGTTGGGAGATAGACTTCACTCGACACATCGTGTTGTATACAGGATTGGTGATTGTGTACTTTCGTCTGCCTGGATCACCATCTGCTAGCTTAATTGGAGATTTTTGGATCTGTTTGAGGCTTCCGTTCACCGCATGTGGTCGCCTCCACCTGAATATTTCTCTGGGTATGGTCAGACGTGGCAGCCTTATGTTCCTACCCAACCAATCCTTAGGCCAGTGGGTAACTATTCCCAGGGAGATAGTCAGGGGAGTAGAGTTTGGCACAGAGAAGAGGACACGCCTGGACCTTCTTGACCTATGACGGCGAGGCAGTGTCACCGAGGCGTTTAGGATCACGCAGTGGGAGTTCTCATTATCCTGCTTGTTGAGGAGTACCTTGTTGGCAGGTGTTTCCTTTATGTTTCTTTTTGCTTTGGCCAGGAGTCCTTGTTTTGAGTAGGGTGAATTGTTATTTTGGTGAGGCGCGTGCTAGCCTCCTAGCCTTTTATGGATCGTTGTATCTTTTGCCATGCTTCCATCCTTTATTTTCTTTTGTTTGAAACACTCTGATGTAGACGAGCCTTTGGAGAGGCCACTAGAACCTTATACTGATGCATATAGTGTAAATTATGTTTGTGATATTTTTGCAGTGTATTAAGTTTAAAATTTGTACGTGTTTCTGTTGTGTTTATTAACGTTAGTATAAACGATTAAGACTAATTAATTCAAGGTTACTTTAATGGGACAAGGGGTGTCTCATTTGGTGGTAACAGAGCAGTTTGGCCCTAACCGAACTGTGAGGTTTAGGAAGTTATTCTGGACGTGTCTAGTTGGACCCACACCGGGTATTCGTCTATGCTTAGAAGTTTGGTAGAATGTCCGTAATGGGTTAAGTTATCTAAATTGTTTACGATAAGGATAACTACTACGCATATTCATAAGATATATTGCATATAATTGTATAATTCTTTTTGTCTTATGAATACTGAACTATAGCCTTCTTCTCATTATATCATGGCTCACAAGGGTGGTAGATCAACTCATCGTGGAGTCAATGAGGAGACTTCTCACATAGATGGTAGAAAGGAGCCGTCAGAGACTTTGAGGTTAGTGAGAGAGTTGGCTACAGTGATGCTGTAGCAAACTCAATAGAATGCTCAATTACTGCAGAGGCAGGAGACCAGGAAGGATGATGCTAGTTTGACTACCTTCTTGAAAGGTCAACCTCCTCAGTTTGATAGAGAGTTTAACCCAGATGGCGCTGAGCTCTGGATTTAGGAAGTGGAGAAAATCTTTACGGTGATGCACTGCCACGAAGATAGGAGGGTGATATATGCTTTTTTCCTGCTGATGGGAAATGCTGAGTCTTGGTGGAAAGGTAAGAGCAGGTTTCTGGAAGAGCAGGGTAGGATAATGACTTAGGAGTTGTTTAGGGAATGATTCTTGGAGAAGTGCTTCCCTAGATTGACTCGTAGAGAGAAGGAGAAGGAGGTCGATAGTTTGAAACAAGGAGCATTATCTGTGGATAACTATGCTACTAAGTTTGAAGCATTGCTGAAGTATTCTGAGTTTTATATTTTTGCATCCTAGTGAGGCCTGGATGTGTAGGAGGTTTCAGGACAGACTGAGGTATAATCTTCAGAGGGCAGTAATGCCATCAAAGTTAGTATGTTTTCTTGAGTTAGTTGAGAGTGCATGGAGTTGGTGAGTTTAGACTGACGTAGAAAGCAGCAGAGGAGTGATGGACTGGTGAGAGGTGGTGGTACTAGTAGAGGTGGTGGACAGAGAGGTGGAGTTCAAGATAGGGGAGGCAGGTTTCCTCCGAGGAGAGCAGGTCCTTATTCTAGACCAGAGTAGCCCACTACTACTGCTGGGAGTGGTGGAGTGACTGCACCAGTTATCAGATGTTTTAGGTGTGGAGGGCCTCACAAACTTAAAGATTATCCGACAGGAGGTAGTGATCGTTCTTGTTTCAACTGTGGGAAGCCAGGACATATAACCAGAGATTGTAGAGTAGGATAGAGGGCCATTGGCGGACCTACGATTGGAGGGCGTGGTTCTGGAGCCGGTAGAGGAGCTGGATTTGGTGCAGGTACATGAGGGGATAGGCCCCAAGCCACAGGAAGAGTGTTTACGGTGAAGGGAGATGAGTCCTCTCAATCCCTTCATCTGATACAAGGTATGTGCATTGTTTATGGTAAACTCTTATATGTGTTGTTTGACTCTAGGGCTGCTCATTCTTTTATATATCATGATTGTGTAAATCATTTAAAGTTGCTTGTTTCTACTTTACATTGTAAACTAGTAGTTTCTACTCCTACTAGTAAACCTTTGACTACTACTTCTGTTTGCTTAAACTGTCCAATCATTATAGAAAATAGGACTTTTCTTGTGAACCTTTTGTGTCTTCCTTTACAGGACTTAGATGTTATTTTGGGTATGGATTGGCTTGCTGCTAACCATATGTTATTAAATTATGCTAGTAAGAGTCTCTCTTTTGCTGATCATCCTAATGTGATAGCTGCCAATGACAATAAAGATAAACATAGTGGTGATTCTCAGAAGTATGTGATGTTGTTTTCCATGGAAGGCAAGGATACCCCAAGCTTAGATTCTATTTCTATAGTGAGAGAGTTTCCTAAAGTGTTTCCAGATGATGTTCCGGGATTGCCACCTCTGAGAGATATAGAATTTACCATAGATTTAATTCCTGGTACTGGCCCTATTTCTATAGCACCTTATAGGATGTCGCTAGCAGAGTTAGCAGAGCTGAAGGACCAATTAGAAGACATGTTAAAGAAGGAGTTTATTAGACCTAGTGTGTTACCTTAGGGAGCTCTAGTGTTATTTGTTAGGAAGAAAGATGGTTCATCTAGGTTGTGTGTGGATTACCGACAATTGAATAAAGTGACCATTAAGAATAAATATCCCTTGCCTAGGATAGATGATCTGATGGATCAATTAAAGGGAGAAACTATGTTCTCTAAGATTGATTTGAAGTCTGGTTACCACCAGAGTAGAGTGAAGAACGAGGATGTGCCAAAGACAGCCTTTAGATCCAAGTATGGGCATCATGAATATTTGGTTTTGCCTTTAGATTTAACTAATGTTCCTGCGCTGTTCATGGATTATATGAACAGGATCTTTAGACCGTTCTTAGATAAATTCGTAGTGGTGTTTATTAACGATATTCTAATCTACTCTTCGAGTAAACAAGAGCATGAAGGACACCATAGGGTTGTGCTTCAGATTTTGAAAGATTATCAATTATATGCCATGTTTTCTAAATACGAATTTTGGTTAGAAGAAGTACAATTCTTGGGACATGTGATCAGTAAGGAATGGTTGTTGTTGACCCATCTAAGGTCGAAGCAGTGATTCGGTGGGAGAGCCCAAAGACTGTTAGTGAGATTAGAAGTTTCGTTGGGTTGGCAGGGTATTGTAGGAGGTTTATCGAAGGGTTTTCTAAGATAGCTTTACCTATGACCCAGCTAACTAGGAAAGGTACGCCTTTTGTGTGGTCAGAGAAGTGTGAGAAGAGTTTCTAGGAGTTGAAGGAGAAATTGACCACTTCACCTGTTCTAATTTTACTTGATCCTTTAGGGGAGTTTGTAGTGTATTGTGATGCTTCCTATCAAGGGTTAGGCTGTGTGTTGATGTAGGAAGGCAGAGTAGTGGCTTTTTCCTTTAGACAACTGAGAATTCATGAAAGGAATTATCCTACTCATGATCTAGAGCTAGCTGCTATAGTTTTTGCTTTGAAGATTTAGAGGCACTATCTTTATGGTGCTAAATTTACGGTGTTCAGGGATCATAAGAGCTTGAGGTATTTATTTGACCAAAAGAAATTGAGCATGAGGCAGAGAAGGTGGATGAAATTCCTTAAGGATTATGACTTTGAATTGCAATACCATCCCGGGAAAGCTAACGTGGTGGCTGACGCTTTGAGTAGGAAATCTCTACACGTGTCTGTCGTGATGATCAAGCAGCTGAGCTAGTGGAGCAGTTTAGAGACTTTGGTCTCGTAGTACAACTGTTTAAAGACAAAACGTATTTGGGGAAGATTGTAATGACTAGCGAATTCTTAAAGCTAGTAAAGGAGAAGCAAGAGACAGATGAACATCTGAACAAGATGAAGGAACTAATGAATGATAGAAAGGTTTCAGAGTTTAATTTGGGCGGTGATGGTATCTTTAGGTTTAAAGACAGGATTTGTATACCTAGTGATACCGAGATTAGGAAGATGATTCTAGAATAAGCCCATAAGGGTAAGCTTAGTTTCCACCTAAGCGCTCCTAAAATGTATCAAGATTTGAAGAAGATGTTTTGGTGTCCTGGTATGAAGAAGGACATAGCTAACTATGTTTTGTCCTGCCTAGTATGTCAAAAGGCAAAGATAGAACATCAGAAACCAGCAGGGTTGTTTCAATCCTTGGATATTCCTGAATGGAAGTGGGACGGTATAGCAATGGACTTCGTGGTAGGACTATCTAGTACTCCTAATAAGTTTGATGCTATATGGGTAATTATTGAGCGATTAACGAAGTGTGCTCATTTCATTATAATCGGAGAGAAATATCCTTTGGAAAGGTTAGCTAAGATTTACATCAAGGAGGTAGTAAGGTTACATGGTGTTCCTTCGAGCATCATTAGTGACAGAGATCCTAGATTTACTTCCAGATTTTGGAATGAACTACAAAGAGCTTTAGGGACTAAATTGAGGTTGAGTTCAGCTTATCATCCTTGAATGGATGGACAGTTGGAACGAATGATCCAATCCTTAGAAGACTTGTTAAGAGCATGCTTGTTAGAACACGTGGGGAGTTAGGATGAGTTTTTGCTTCTGGTGGAATTCACCTATAATAACAGTTTTCACTCGAGTATAGGTATGGCACCTTTTGAGGCTTTGTACGTCCGAAAGTGTAGAACCCCGTTATGTTGGTTTGAGACTGGAGCAGACAAGTAATGGGTCCTGAGATGATTCAACAGACCATAGAGCAACTCAAGAAGATTAGAGAGAAGATGAAGGTAGCTCAGGATAGGCAGAAGAGTTATAGTGATAAGAGGAGAAAGCCTTGAGAATTCCAAGAGGGAGATCATGTTTTTCTAAGAGTAACTCCTAGGACTGGAATTCGTAGAGCTATCAAATCGAGAAAGTTAGCTCCTAGGTTTATTGGTCTATTCCAAATTCTTCGTCGAATTGGTCCAGTAGCCTAATCACATTGCTTTACCACCTAATCTTTCCAATCTTCATGATGTTTTCCATGTGTCTCAGTTGCATAAGTATTACCTGGTCCTTCCATATCATTGAACCCGAGTCAATACAGTTAAGAGATAACTTAGAATATGAAGCATTACCTGTGAGGATCATGGATCGAAGGATCAAGGAACTTCATGGTAAACACATTCCTTTGGTTAAGGTTGTATTGGATAAGACTACAGGTGATATGACTTGGGAACGTGAAGAGGAGATGCGACATCAATTTCCACATCTGTTTTCAGGTACGTGATTTTGGGGACGAAATCTCTTTTTAAGGGGGGTGGTAATGTTACATCCTCAATTTTCTAACCTTGATTAATGTGTAATTATGTGTGGATAAGTGTATTTGTGTGTACCTAAATATGTTGCCTTGAGTTTGATAGTGTATTTGAGGGTTCAGTTGTGTATTCGCTATCTGTACTATTGTGTAAGTGCAAGTATGAGACTTGTGAGGTTTTGGAGGTTAAAAAGACGTAGAGAAGTGCTTGATAGGGTTTTATTATAAGTCTTAAAGGCCTCGTAAAATTTGAGATCAATTGGATCAAGAATAAGGGTTTTGTGTATTTGTAACCTAAAGCGAGTGTGAGTTTTCGAGTGAGGATTTAGGATCTAAAATCCTTAATTATAGGTTTAACTAGGTGTTGTATATGTTTTAGAAGGTTGTTTAAGTATTAGGGTATCAAGTTCTAGGTTGTACGAGCATCGGAATCGAAGAAATCACGCGAAAACGGATCCTAATACACAGGTGCACGTGACGTGCGCATGTTTAGCATGAGACGCGCGTGGCGCACGTGGACCACGGTGGACCATCAGATCCTTATCCGTTTGCTACACGTGGCACTCTGTGATTGGACCTGGCACTCTATGATTGGACCAACATTTGATCCAATGAGGTGGTGACACGTGGCAGGCAAGCATTGGACCGTTTTCAGAGGTTAGAATTCTTCATCGCGAAAGAACGTCAGTCAATGCACGTGGCACACTCACAAGCGCGCGTGGCACACGCAGTGCTATTGAGGGACGCGAGCCCAACGTGTAATTTTTCTATTTAAGGCCATTAAACCCATTTTTATCACTTTTTACCATTCTTTCTTACTGATTCATGGCCATAACCCTCCCTCAAACCAGAATCCACCATCTTAAGGTTTGGTGATCCAATCCTAAGCCATTCCAACTGCCGGTTCATTCGTTCGATCCTACCGATTCATCTGTTGCCGTTCGTGCTTTCTTGGGTTTATCTCCGAGAGAGGTTTTGCTAAGGTAAACCTAAGCACCTAAATTTCTTGGTTCTGTATTCTAAACTGATTTTGTGTTAAGGAATCAAGGTTCTCAATCTTATCCCTAATCAAACTGTGTTTTAGACCCCAGTTAAGCCATACGGGTGCTAAACGAGCTAGGGTTTTGCCGAAACTCCCTAAGGAGGTGCCATATGCCACGAAACAGAGGGGAGAACCCCTATTTTCAGTGGATGTGATAGAGAACTTGTGATTCCTAATTGATATTCATAGTCCCTAATTAACTGTTCTTTGAATTTTAGGGTTTTGGTGCAAGTGCAGGTACCGAACATCCATGAAACCTTTTCAAACGTTGGAGTTGGGTAAGTTGGAATCCTTGGACCCTTAAAATAACGACTAGCCGTGACCATCCTGGTATTTTTACAATTTCATAGTTTGCCTTAATTCTAATCTGAGTGCATTTTTGTATTTTTGGTGAAATATGGGTCGTACGGGTGTGCTCGGTGAAATTTCTAGACAACCCTTGATAGTTTGATCATGAGGGACAGAACCTAGACTTAGAGAAAGGGAAAGGATTAAAGTGCTTGTGTGTCCGTGGGTGAGGCCATAAGAGTTCGTGGGACTCAGATTAATTGCATTGGAATCTAAGTTGGAGAAATAATACATTTTTACCGGGATTACTAGTGTAGAATAATATACATTGTATGCGTAGGGTACCTAAGCCCTACTAGAGGTTGAAGTCAGTAACACCTAATGATAGGGGTTATGGTTTACGATGTCTAAGGACAAGTGTCGTTAATATATTAACCAACATAGGAATACTGCTAAGTGCTCTGAGTTAAGTATTAATATGCTTAGTGCCTAAAAGTGAATATATGTATGTTATATGTGCTATTAGAAATATGTTTAGGACTGCGTGAGGTGTGTCTACATGATTAAATGCCGAGTGTACTACTCTATGAATTAGGTGTTGTTACACTGTTAAATGAGTGACTAAGTGAGTAAGTGACTAATGTGAATAAAATGAAATAAGTGAATCTAAGTGGATGAGTGAAACGTGAGTGGTGTGGATCTATAAAGTGAATGTATCGGTGCTATGTCACAGCCGTGTGTGGTGCACGAGGTCAGGAAATACTCGAGATCGAGTATGAGGTAATAGTGCAGGTTGCAAAGACCTTGGGGGTGTATACAATGGGGGCCAGTAAATTCCGCAGGGGGCTGATTGTAACATCCTGTTTCCGGAGTGCTACTAAGTGAACATTCTGACAAGAATTGACATGTTTTCGAAAGGTGGAATACTCTGTCCGTAGGGTTTTCGAGAAATGTAGTCCTATTTTTTTAAAAAAGGTTCTTTAAAGAAGTAGACAAAGCATCACAACGACTTTTAGAAACATGGCGGAAAATAATTTAAGACACCACATAGACCACATTCATTTATTCTGTCAAATCATATATAACAAACGTGTCATGAAACATAACAGAGATTTATTACAACACTAAATTAAAAGACAAATATCCTATAGCCGGTCGACAAGCTATACTCTTTGCTAGTCTACTAGTAAGTTCTACAACATAACACAGGTAGAATGCTGGCCGACTATCTTCAGCTGTTCCCTTCTGCAGTTCCAAATCCTCCGCTTGCTCTGCCATCTGGGTTACATTCATCAATTGAAAGAACCACTGGCAAGGGTCAACTTCTTAAAATACACCAGATAATCCAAAAATAGCATGATATAATATAACGCAGCATAACAGAACACACCATTCAGTAAGAATACATCAATGCCTGCAATTTCAACTACACGCCACTATAGAACAAGAGATAACAAGGTACACAAATGCCCCATAATGCAACTCACGACACTCTCCCATCACACTTTACAATTCCAGAAATAACGCCGAACAAGCTGCTGAATACCAGCCGTAGCTTTGGGGACCCTGTCACCCAAACCGAAGCTTTAGGGGACCCTATCACCCTTGGTTATTCAGGTCGAGTTAAAAAAATAACACGAAAGTGAACTAAGCAGTCGAACACGTGCCGTAGCTTTGAGGACCCTATCACCCAAGCCGTAGCTTTAGGGGACCCTATCACCCTAGGTGGTTCGATTCCAAACACCGACCATAGCTTTGGGGACCCTATCATCCAAGTCATACCTTCAAGGGACCCTATCACCCAAGTCATACCTTCAGGGGACCCTATCACCCTTGGTTATTCGGGTTGAAGTTCAAAAACGTCACGACGACTCCAACGACTTCGACAACACCTTAACCATCCCAATGAATCAAACAACACATATGATAATTCAAGAAGCAAATTCAAATAAGTATTTAACCGCGTATCAAATAATATTCATGTCAAGCTCAAAATAGTGCAAACAGTTCAGCATTATAAGCTATTCATCTCAATAATCATAACTCAGCAAACAACGACAGTCTAACAACTCAGTTCACCCCTCTGCAACTCAATGGAGTTGGCAGAGAGGCAATCAAACAAGTGTGGGGGGTTGGGGATAGCTGCCAACCACTTGCAGACAAGCCCACTAAATAATCATAATATCACAAGGCAGTAAAACGAAGGGGTACAAGACCCTCACTTCAAACCCTGAGGTTCTCAGACTTCTTCGCATAAATACTTGAATTTAAATTCCTATTAATATCTAAAGTTGCCCTTACGCATAGATACATAAACAATAACACTTAGAATGTGAAGCACCCTTACACATACTATACAAAACATAAACACCTATAATGTGAAGTGCCCTTACGCATAGATACATAAACAATAACACTTAGAATGTGAAGCGCCCTTACACATACTATACAAAACATAAACACCTATAATGTGAAGTGCCCTTACCGAAGGTAACCAAGTCACGTGTCGCAGCACGTCCCAAACTCACGCCGCACGAACTCGGATTCTCAAGCCCTAACACACAGAACAAACTTAGCACAACCTTAGGGACTTAGTTCTAACTCCTTAGGCTCCCACAACCTAAGACCCTCTTACTAACCAAATCACTTACACTAAGATACACAATTTGAAGTACATGTTTTTTAAAAGAATTACAAACACTTGGAAAGCTAACAACAATTAAAAGAATGAAGTTTTAAAGACTAAGAATCCTTTTGAAAGAATACTCAAAGTTGGAAAAACAAAGTTTTTAAATACTAAGTTTGTCTTCTTCAAAACTTGAAACATAATTCAATGCTAAATTTAATACTTTCCACCGCGACTTGAAATAAGACTCCACTTTGGCCATTGGATCACAAGGAATCTTTTGCCTTAGGTGTTTCATCGTCTTTGAAAATCAAATATTCCTAATTCAATTAAACTACTATCCAAAACTTACATAATAATTCTTAACCACGTCAATTATAGCTAATATAAATCAAAGGTACCAAGATTATTTTCTAAGAGGCTTAAATCAAGGCTCCACCTGATTTCTAGGATCTCAAAGAGTCCATTTCACCTTATGTGTTTCATAGCCTAAAAATCAAAACAACTCTCAAATTTTTAATCCAATCACTTTATAAAAATTTTCCAAAGCTCACACAATCCTTAAACATACTAAACACAACTATTATAAACCAAAGCTTATCAAAATCATGCCTCCAAAGCTCTAAGGAGCTTGTGGCCATACCTCCCCTTTTTCAAAAAAATTTGCAAAACTCTACTCAATTCAACAACACCATTCAATCAATTTATTTCCTTCACAAAACAACAATTTGCTTACCAAAACAAACATTAATCAAGTCTAAGAACAATCTACAACTTTACTAAAAATCAAGAATTTCATCAAAATCTTTTAGAACATTGTTTTTAATCAAAACTAATAACTACAACTACAACAACTATTACTAATAATCAATAACCCTTAACTAATTTAGTGATTCACAAGGAAAATCACACAATCTAGCAACAACAACTTCAAATAAACTCAATTAACCAACTAATTCCTTGATTCACTCAAGATCACACCCAATCCTTTTTTTTTTCCTTAAGGTTTCCCCTAGGGTTCCAAGAACTAGAGGTTAGGGTGTTCATTTCCATCATAGTTCACAATCAAGCACATAACAAGACATAAAACAAGAATTTAGAACTAACATCAAAAGCAACCTCACCCAATTTCTTAAGGGACCCCACGGTTTTGGGGCTAGAAGAGGAAGAAGGATTTTGGTTCCAAACCCTCACTCACAAGGCCAAGAACTAGCACTAAAAGTGGAGGTGGAAATTAGAAGAAACAGTGGTGTAAATGTTGAAGGAGGCCAAGGTTTTCAGCTAGGAAAACAAAAGGAAAAGGTTTGATCTCATACCCACTTGCTTCCTCAAGAATCCAGCACCAAAATAAAGAAGGAAATAGAATAAATGAGGGTGTTTGTTGGTAGAAGAAGGCCACGGCTGAAAAGTAAGAAAGAATGGTCATGAGCTTGCCTTTTTCCTTCCTCACCAACATTAGTAGCCAAGATAAAATAAGAATGAAAGGGGTATTTGGGAAGGGAGGCTACGGCCTGTTCTTCTTGAAGAGAAGGAAGTAAAAAAAAATAAGATGAGATAGTGGAACAAGGAAAGGGTCTGGGCTGGAATGAGGAAAGATGGAGAGAAAGGAAGCTTGGCTAATTCATCTCACTCCACCCACACCTAGACAAAACTAGAAGAACTAAAAATGAGGAAATGAAAAGAATGGGAGGGCCACGGCCTGACAAAGGGAAATAAGGGGAGGAAAAATAAAATGGGTGAGAGAGGGAGGGAGTTACGCTTGCAGGGAGGACAAAAAAAGAATGGGTCTTGCTTCTCTTTATTCCCATCTCACCAATACTTAAGTGCTTTAAAAAAATTAGAGGAAATGAATGTGAGGGAGTGAAAAGAAAGGACTCACGCTGGACACAAGAAAAAGGAGAAGAAAAATAAATTATATTAAGAGATAAAATGCTTGGTTAAAAATGCTTAAGAAAAAGATTCTCCTAATTAACCATCACAACAAGGACACCTAGCACTAAAGCAAATGCTAATCCCATCAACAAGTCTAGCCCATCTAATCTCTCATCTCTCATGATTATCCTCTAATTCTAGAGTCTAGGAGTACTAAAACACGGCGTTGAAAAACCGCGTTACCGATTAATTCTCTCACCGATAAATTCGCGAAAATTAATTTAACGAGAAATTAATTCACCGCGTGATAAAATATTGTCATAAATAATAAAAACAATATAAAACACTCAAAAATATTCACAACAAGTTACGATTCGATTTTCATCGAAATCGGAGTTCGTTTTAAATTTTAATGCTGATAAAATTTACCCGGCGATTCGAAACGCGACAAACTTCGTTAGAGTTTTCCGATGATTTTCGAACCATGAATTAATATTAAACATTAATTCTTAAATTTAATTTCATCTTGATTTAATTCAATCAATTTCTTAGTCAACAAAAATACGCGTTACCGCGTCACGCAGAAAACTTATTATAAGTATAATTGATGAATTCTCTTTTAAAAACAGCATACGTCTACGCTGTCAATTAATTCGAATTGACATCATGAATAATAGTTATTTATAATAAATAAATTATCCAAAATATCTCAAAATAACTTCCCGTACTCTGAGTAAATCATTGAGGTGATCAATCTCTATGACTTATTTTTCGAGTATTTAGGATTTTATCGCTAAAATCACTTTTCTTAAAATTTGGGATGTTACACTGATAGTTTGGCCGCTATTGTGTCGTGGTGCTGATATTGTGCCCGTTTACCCCGACAGGCGCTGTGAACTTCACGTCCGTGGTGAACGATCCCGAGTGCAGGTCTAGATACCCGACCCTGGGTGATCGGGGGTATGGAGATGTGCTCTTATAAGTCACGATGAGCGAGGTATGTTGCTTGGACAACTGACTGATACTCAGAGTGGTGACGAGTACATTGTGACATACGGTTGTACTCTGAGTGGTGAGGAGTACAGCAAACCAATGTAGTTAGTGGCCATGAGTCTTTAATTAGGTATCCAAAATGTAATGAATAATTAGTGTTGAGAGTGTGAATTATGATAGATGTGATTTGGTTTGCAGTATACTTTGTATTGCCTTCTTCAGCTACTTTCCCATTTTTTGGTGATCATGTTGTTCTTATCTCCCTGCATATGCGCTTTGTGTGTATATGCTGTATATCTTAGATACATGTGTTGAGGAGACTGTTGCAGAGAATGTCTCAGTTCATGCATCCATGGATGGGGACGGAGCCGAGGATCCCTATCTAGGGGGTATTTTGAGTTACAGTTCCATGACTGGGACGACGCGGGTTAGGAGAAAGACTTCACTTGACACACCGTGTTGTATATAGGATTGGTGACTGTATACTTTCGTCTGCTTGGATCACCATCTGCTAACTTAGTTGGAGATTTTTGGATCTGTTTGAGGCTTTCGTTTCACCGCATGTGGTCGCCTCCACCTGAATATTTCTCTAGGTATGGTCAGACGTGGCAACCTTACGTTCCTTCCCAACCGGTCCCTAGGCCAGTGGGTAACTACTCCCAGTGAGATAGTCAGGGGAGTAGAGTCAGGCGCAAAGAGGAGGATGTGCCTGGACCTTCTCGAGCCATGACGGCGAGGCAGTATTGCCGACTCTTCACCAGGCGTTCAGGATTGTGCAGTGGAAGTTCTCATTATCCAGCTTACTGAGGAGCGTCTTGTTGGTGGGGGTTTCCTTTATGTTTCTTTTTGTTGTGGCTAGGAGTCCTTGTTTTGAGTAGGGTTGACTGTTATTTTGGTGAGGCACGTGTTAGCCTCCTAGTCTTTTGTGGATCACTATATCTTTTGCTACGCTTCCATTCTTTATTTTTCTTTTGTTTGAAACACCCTGATGTAGATGAGCCTTTGGAGTGGCCACTAGAACCTTCTACCGATACATATAGTGTAAATTATGTTTGTGATATTTTCGCTGTGTATTAAGTTTTAAATTTGTACATGTTTTTGCTGTATTTATTAACGTTAGTATAAACGATTAAGACTAATTAATTCAAGGTTACTTTAATGGGACAAGGGGTGTCTCACCATCCATATTCATGGGTTACATGAACAGGATTTTTCGGCCTTACCTTGATAAAAAAAAAATTGGTGTTCATAGATGATATTCTTATTTATTCTAAGGAGAGAAGAGTTTGTTTGCAAAACTAGATAAATGTGAATTCTGGCTTTCAAAAGTCAAGTTTTTAGGACACGTTATTTCTCAAGCTAGGGTAGCAGTTGATCCTAGTAAGGTAGAAGCCGTTCTCGATTGGGAACGACCGACCACCATTACAGAAGTGAGAAGTTTTCTAGGACTGGCTAGGTATTACCGTAGGTTTATATAATGTTTTTCTCAGTTAGTACTTCCCATAACTCGGTTAACCTGAAAAGGGCAACCTTTTATTTGGGCTAAGAGCTGTGAGAACAGTTTCTTGGAGCTCAAAATTTGGCTAACTACTGCACCAGTTGATTATCCCTGACCCTACCTTAGGTTTTGAAGTTACAATGATGCTTCCAAGATGGGATTGGGTTGTGTTCAATTGTAAAATAGACAAGTGGTAGTCTATGCATCAAGGCAATTGAAACCCCATAACGAAAACTATCCCACTTATGACCTAGAGCTTGCAGTAATAGTCTTTGCCTTAAAAATCTGGAGGCATTATTTATATGGTTCCCGATTTGAGATATTCAGTGATCATAAAAGTCTGAGATACCTATTTGATCAAAAAGAACTGAGTATGAGGCAAAGGAGATGGGTAGGATTCCTTAAGGATTATGACTTCGAATTGAAGTACCATCCGGGCAAGGCGAATGTTGTCGTCGATGCTTTAAGTAGGTAATCTCTTCATTTCTATTCAATGATGGTAAAAGAGATGGAATTGTTAGAGTCCTTTAGGTATTGGAATCTGGAAATGTTCTCATGAGAGGGTAGCTTGTTGTTGAGTCACTTGGAGATCACTTTGATCTTAGAAACGAAATTAGGTATGCCCAAGGTCTAGATGAGAAATTGCAAACTAGGAGATACCATCCCGGATTTTTTGAAGCCAATGATGGTACTATCCTTTTTTATCAAAGGATATGTATTCCTAGGGATGAAACAATTGAGAATCAAATTCTTGAGGAAGCCCACAAGAGTGGACTTTTGGTACACCTTGGTTCTACCAAGATGTATCATGACCTTAGGCAAAGATATTGGTGGCCAGGTATGAGGAATGATGTAGCAGAGTTTGTAGTTCAGTGTTCTGTTTGTCAGAAAACCAAAATGGAACACCAAAATGCCATCAGGTATGCTTTAACCCTTAGAAATCCCGAAGTGGAAATGGGAAGGCATTGCCATGGAATTTGTAGTAGGCTTGCCTCGCCCTCAGTCTGGATATGACTCCATCTAGGTCATCATGGACAGATTGACCAAATCTGCTCACTTTCTCCCAATTAAGTCCACCTACAACACTGCTAGGTTAGCTAAGATCTACATTAGAGAGATTGTTAGACTCCATGGAGTACCCACTAGCATTGTCTCTGATAGAGATCCTAAGTTCACCTCTCGGTTTTGAAAATCTCTCCATGAAGCCTTTGGAACTAGACTGAGTCTTAGTATCGCTTATCATCCCCAGACGGATGGTCAAACTGAAAGAACCATATAAATATTAGAGGACATGCTTAGAGCCTGTGTGTTGGAGGATGGTGGAAGTTGGGATGAGCATATAGCTCTGATAGAGTTTGCCTATAACAACAACCACCATTCCAGTATAGATATGGCACCGTATGAAGCACTTTACAGTCGAAAATGTAGAACCCCTCTATGTTGGTTTGTGGTAGGAGAGAGATGGTTAATAGGGCCAGATTTAGTTCAAGATACCACTGACAAAATTCGGATGATTCGAGATAAATTGAGAACTGCTCAAAGTCGGTAGAAAAGTTATGCCGATAGGAGAATGAAACCTTTTGAGTTTGAAGGGGGAGAGCATGTGTTCTTAAAGGTCATTCCTACGATAGGCATTGGTAGGGCACTTCGACCCAAAAAGTTATGTCCTCGTTACAATGGTCCCTTTCAAATCCTTAAAAATGTCGGTCATGTTGCCTATTTACTTGCTCTACGTCCATCCTTGTCAAACTTGCATAATGTGTTTCACATGTCTCAGCTTAAAAATTACATTTGTGATCCTTATCAACCCTTGGATCATGAGTCGGTACAACTAAGATCAGATTTGACAGTACAAGTTGTGGACTGCAACTTTAAGACACTGAGTATGACGCATGGGGCTGACGATGGCGACAAAGTGACTGTCGGTGCTAGAAGCACCTAACAAGCAAAGGGAGACGTGAATGAACCAGATTCACACCGGAATGAGAGGGATCCTGAGGTTGTGCAGGTATGGGACTGCACGGTTGAAGGACGACTTAAAAGAATTGATTGGTAATTCCTATACCAACAAGATGCATCTTCTTTTCGCGAGCTTAGAACATAAGAACTCCATAGTTAAGCTTGCTTGACTTGGAGGGGATGGGTGACCTTCGGGGAAGTTTTCCAGAAAGCATGTGAATGAGGACAAAGCATGCTAAAAAGACCCATGTTGGTTTATGGGGATGTTGGAACCTAAACGATTGAGAAGTTTAGACCCTCAATAATTTTGATGATAACAAAGTATTCACAAAGAACAATTTATGTTCTAACAATTCTTGAAGTGTGCAGATACTAATAGTGTGCAGATACTAATATTACATATACTTCTAAGCCACTTAAGCAAGAAGGAAGAAGTTCACAAGAGAAGGATACACTACATGTGTCAGCATCCGGCTCATCCTAGTATACTGTCTTCGTGAGCGTCTGGAATTATCTTTTTTGTGACACAAGGCTTATCCATTTGCTACGAGCGTCCGACCTTCATGTTCTGAGCGAGCGTCTGAACTTCATTTTAAATCACGTGATGGTCACGTAGTTGCTCTTCCTCTAAGAAGCTTCTGGAACGGATTTCGAATTTGATCTTATGCGCTCAAATTGTTGTACGAGGTATCAAAGGTGACACCTTTAGCTAAAAGACAAAAATCGTACAAGCATTTGTGAAAAGCAAGGTAGTACGAAAACGGTAATGTGTACTACTGAGATATTCTCTGGAAAGGAAGAAAGAGACAACTTTTTGAAATTATCTCACTCAATGGAAAGTAGCCATTTATACTGTAATGGTAATATCCTTTAGAACTCCTATAAATACCCCATGGTATCCATTGCAAAAATTGCCGAAACTCTACAAGAGAATATTGCTTAATTTACTGAGAACAAGCACTGTTGCTATACACTACAAAGAGTCAATACTCTGAAAGCACTGCTTCTGTGAGCAATCAAGTTTCGTGCCAAGTCCCTGGACTACAAGAACTGAACTCAGCGTCCGACACTTTCTTTTAGAAAGCATTTCTGTATTGAGCTTAATTTTTTATCCTCTCTGTGAGAGTTATTTCTGTTTGTATTCAACTTACTTGTAAAAGTTGTTTTGGCCTAGTTAAGGTTGTACCTTCAAAGGCTCGAATGTACTGAGTCGTTTTGAGAAGTTGAGAGTATTGTCAAGGTTGTGACAGTAGAATACTCTTAAGGTTCTGTAATCAGTTGACTATAGTGGAAAATCCTTCAGGTACGAAGGGACTAGACGTAGCTACCAGTTTGGTAGTGAACTAGTATAAATCTGTGTCTCTTGCTTTACTTCTGTTAAAAACAAGTTTTCACAAACTGCTTTTCCAGCATCCGGTTTATTTCCAGCGTCTGATACACAAACTGTTTTGAAAAACCTGTGCTCTAAGTGTTTTTAACTTAAAGTTTGTGAAAAGTTTTCAACACAATTCAACCCCCCTTCTTGTGTTCACGTTCAGTTGGTACCAGAGCTCGGCCTCTTGGTTGAGCACTTAACAGTGTTAAGAGTAAAGATCATACTGTGAACATGTCTGCTGAAGGTGGTCATATGAATCGTCCTCCTCTATTCAATGGAGAAAAATTTGATTACTGGAAAGATAAGATAAAAGCATTCTTTGAGGCACAAAATCTTGATTTGTGGGATATAGTTGAAAGTGGATACATTTCTCCCACTGATGCCCTTGGTGTTGCAATACCTAGGGAAAACTGGACTAATGATCAGAAAAAGAGATATCAAACCAATCAGAAGGCTAGATTTATCCTCATCAGTGCTATGACAGAAAGAGATTATGATAAATGTGGTAAGTTTGATACTGCCAAAGAAATCTGGGATTCTCTTGTTTTGTCTTATGAGGGTTCTGCCCAAGTAAGAGAAACAAAGGCTAGCATGATGGTTTGCCAGTATGAGCTATTCAAAATGGAAGATGGAGAAAACATTGAAACTATGTTTGGAAGGTTCCAAACACTTGTTCATGGGTTGCAGGCCCTTGGAAAAAGTTACACTACACCTGACCATGTGAGAAAGATCTTGAGAAGTCTGACAAAGCAGTGGAGACCCAAAGTCACTGCTATTCAAGAAGCAAAAGATCTAAATGTCCTTCGGCTTGAAGATCTTATGAGTTCTTTGAAAGCTCATAAACTTGAGCTAAATGAAGAAGAACCTACCAAGAAGAGTAAGTCTATTGCTTTAAAAGTTAATCAACATAAACCCAGTACTTCTAAAGCTTTTCAGGCTGAAGAAGAAGAATCAGATGATGAAGCTTCAGAAGGAGATTATGATGGATCAGACGATGAGCTAGCTTTCATATCTAAGAAGATCCAGAGAATGTGGAAGAAGAGAAACTTCAGAAGGAGGTTTCAGAAGAAAGATACAAAGGACAAGAAGGAAAGCAAAGACAAGGACAAAGCCCAAGTCATTTGCTATGAATGTAAGAAGCTTGGACATTTCAAGTCCGAGTGTCCTAATCTTAAGGAAAAGTCCACAAGAAGCTTCTTCAAGAAAAAGAAGAAAGGTCTCATGGCAACATGGGAAGATCTTGACTTATCCTCCTCTGAGGAAGATAAAGAAGAAGAAGCTCACATTGCCCTCATGGCAGACACTGATCTTGATTCAAAAGAAGAAGTTGAAGAGGTAATAATATATGATTCTTATTCTGAACTTCAACTTGCATTTGATGATCTGTTAAAGGATTCTTCCACTCTCTCTATTGAGTATAAGAATTTGAAAAAGAAATTTTCAAAACTATCACAAGATTTTCATTCTTTACACAATGAAAACTCTGTACTCAATGAAGAGAACCAGAAGCTGAAAACTGAAAATCAGCGTCTGGTGGATAACCAGCGTCTGGAGGCTAACAAGCAACCAGAAGCTGAGAGCTCTGTAGTCACAGGCAATCCTAACTGCAAATCAAATGACTATGAACATGCATTTCAAAAGTTTCTTGCAGAGAGTGTAACTCGAAGCAAGCAAGCTTCTATGATTTGGGGTGTCAGTAAAACGACAACTCATGGTCTTGGTTATATATTAGATAAACCTCCTTTAGAAAATGATTCAGCATCTGATGACACCAATGATCATAGGTAATGCTTGCACTGTACTTACTGCAATAAATCTGGTCATTTGAAAAGTGCGTGTACTGTGTTTACAACTAAGAAGGACAAATATCCTTCAAGAACTAACAAGAAAGGACCTAAAAAGATATGGGTACCTAAAGATAAAATAGTCTATGTTGCAGACTTGCTTAGCAACAAAGTCAACACACCTATCTTGGTACTTAGACAGTGGATGCTCGCGTCACATGACGGGAGAAAAGCATATGTTCCAAGAACTAAGACCTAGAGAAGCTGGATTCGTTGGTTTTGGAGGAAACCAGAAAGGTAAAATAGTTGGAATTGGTCGCATAAGTAAAGGCTCTCTTCCTTTTATTGATAATGTTTTATATGTTGAAGGACTGAAACATAATCTATTGAGCATAAGTCAATTATGTGACAATGGTTATAATGTTGTCTTTACAGAAAATGGATGTTCAGTAAAAAGCAAAAATGATGGATCTTTTTTTTTTTTAAATGAAGGAAAGGAGCCTCGTTAAAACCTTCTGATGCAAAACCCTCCTTAGGGAAAAAACATCTAGAAGGAAAAAGAGTACTCCTCCCTGCTAAGATAGAAAAAAATTGGAAAAAGAATACAGAGAATGCATGGGGGGACTAGACCAAAACCCATGCAAAGGAAAAGAAAACAACAGCGAATTTCAAATACAAGGGGGAGAAAACCAAACAAAAATTAAGTAAATCTATAGGCAGGGAAGCCGAACCTATTATTAAAAAACTCAACAGCAATAAAAGAGGGGATGTTATTCCACCAAATAAAATTCGTCTGAGAGGCCCCGAATTTGGCCAGCTTATCTGCACAAGCATTCCCCTCCCTGTGGATATGCGAGTAAACGAACTGCATAGAAGAGGTGAGGGCCACACAATTATGCCACCTGTTGCGAAGGGACCAGGGGACAAGAGTGGAATTGTTGAAGGCTTTAATAACAATTAAGGAGTCGCATTCTAACCAAAACCTATGCCAACCTTTAGAGTAAGCAATTTCAATAGCTACCATGGCACCGATGAATTCCGCCTGTAAGGCATCATGCGAACTAAGCGGCTTGGCAAAGCAACCCAAAACAGCTGCGCTGCTATCACAAAAAATGCCCCCACAGGCAGATAAACCAGAAGAGCCGAAAGCAGAGCCATCAGAATTACACTTCACCCAACCGCAAATAGGAGGGACCACAAAAGCGATGGTGATGACCAGAGCACAAGGCGTGACGCTGGATCCCAAAGTAGCTAAGAATTTTCAATTCAGAATCAAAAGCAGTGCCCTTACTATTAAGACCCACCAAAGTAACGTGGTTGGTAACTGTGCGGATGGCAACTCGGCGGGAACGAAGAATTCTCGAATCTCGCCTTATTGCGGCTCGCCAAATACCCCAAATGATATTGGTGATACAAGCGATAACTAAATCCAAAGCTTGAGAGCTCCAGTGCGATTCTGATGGTCAAGAATGGAGGGGACCGAGTTGGCGTTGATGTTGTAACCAAAAACGTCAGACATCCAAGACCAAAGGCATTGGGCATAAGAGCAGCTCAGAAACAGATGAGAGGAAGTTTCCGCCGCCCGGTTACAAAGGGAGCATATGGAAGGGTGAACAGAGCCAACACCGATGAGGTGCTCGTCAGTGGGAAGTCTGTTATGAAGCAACCTCCAAGTACAAAATGACTTAGAGGGAGGAATGCAGCACCTCCAAATAAGCTTGTACCAAGAGTTGTCCAAAGCATCCGGCCTGTAGAACTTATAAGCTTCCTTGAAGGTAAGCAAACCAAAGTTAGAAGCACACCAAACTAACCTGTCAGGAAGATCACCAGCAGGAATGATAATCCGCTCTATAGCCGAATGAAGACCCGGAATATTAACCAAAATAGAGTGCGGGATGCACCAGTCACCATCATGTATAAAATCACACACTTTAGCACTGAGCTTGCAATGAAGCTTAGGAGGGATTCCAAGCCGCTGGGCAATAGAAAAGGGGAGCCAATTGTCTAACCAGAATCTCACCGCCAAGCCATTGCCAATCTGCCAAGAAGAATTATTGAGGATCACCGGGACAACTTTTTTGATACCCGACCAAATGGAGGAGCTGATATGGTAAGAGATGACCTGGTTGTTGCGGTAGGCCCTAGCCTTCATGGTGACACCATTCCAGGGAGGTAGATATGAAATCCCACCAAGCTTAAGAATACCCGGCTTTGTTTATAGCAATGAGAGAGCGGATGCCTAAACCACCTTCCTTGAGGGGCCTGAACCTTTGACCAAGCAACCGTGATGATTTGCGGAGTGGATATCACCGGACCACAAGAAATTGCGAGCCAAATGTCCACCTTTTTGAGAAGTGAGGCGGGCCAAGTGTAGAAATGGAAGCTATACATAAGGTCGCTTTGAAAGACAGTTGATGAGCTGGGCCCGCCCCATGAAAGAGAGCAGATTACCTTTCCAGAGGCTGAACTTGCACTTGAGACGGTCGGCGATAGGCTGTAAATGAGTCTTCTTGGGTTGACCTTTGAAGATCGGCACACCAAGGTACCTGAAGGGGGTGGTACCAGAACGGAAACCAAGAATGTCAGCTATAACCTGTTGACGACAGACAGGAATGGAGCCAGCATAGTACTTGGACTTGTCAAGGCTAATAGTTTGGCCAGAACAAGAAGCATATATATTGAAAAAGTCACCAAGTTCTTCAAGCCCCTACAAGAAGCCCTGCAAAAAACAAAAATATCATCAGCATAAAGAATATGGCTCGGCATGGTGTAACCCCACAGGGCGATCATCAATCAAGCTTCCGCTTCATGAACCAGCTTGGTAATTCCCCTGCTAAGAACTTCTTCAGCAATGCAAAATAATAAAGGAGAGAGAGGGTCCCCTTGACGAACACCTCTATTACAAGACTAGTAGCCCACCGAATGACCATTGATAGAAAGGGAGAGTTTGGCGAGCGAAGGATGCAATCGATCCATCTGCAAAATTGAGTGTTAAAACCAAAAGTAATGAGGACAGTGTTAAGGAAGTTCCAATCCAAGGTATCAAAGGCTTTCTTGATATCAATCTTCATGGCCAGTTGACCCCCAAAAGATCTCTTATCTAGCAAATTCACCACCTCAGAGGCTAAACAGACGCAATGTAAATGTTTCTATCCTCGACAAAGCCTCTTTGATTGTGAGAGACAATTTTGGGGACCACCGTGGCGAGCCTATCACCAAAGACTTTGGAGATGATTTTGAATTGGAAGTTTGCAAGAGCAATGGGTCGAAATCGATCAATCTTTATGCCGCAGATTGACTTTAGGAAGTAAGACCACCAGATTAGAATTAATATTAGGCAACAACCACCCATGCTTTAAGAATTGTAAAACCGAGTTGTAGACCTCTTCGTGGATGATGTCCCAGTAGCGGTGGAAGAAAAAACCACCAAAACCATCCGGTCCGGGGGCACTATCACCATTAAGAGAAAAAACTGCGAGTTTAACCTCTTCCCTAGATGGCAAAGAGGTAAGCATGCTGTTGTCCTCCTCAGAAACCAAATGAGGGATAATGTTGGAAATGAAATCAGAGTTTTGAGTGCAAGGAGTGGAGTTAAACAAACCGTTGTAGTATTGTAAAATATGGTTCTCAATAGCAACTGAATCATATAACAATTGGTCACCATGCCTCATAACAGAGATCTGCTTGGAAACGGCTCTAATTTTGGCAATTTTGTGGAAGTAGGCTGTGTTACGGTCGCCCTGAGTAAACCATTTAATTCTTGCCTTATCCCGCCAAAACGTTTCTTCAGTGGACAAAGCTTTCTGAAGCTGGAGCTGCACCTCTTTCTCTTGGGCAAATAAAGCCTCATTACCTCCCAAACGATCAATTTGCTGCTGGACAGAATGAACAGCAGAGAAAGCTTCTTGAACCTGCACATGAACATTACCAAAGACTGAGTGATTCCAGTCCTTGAGCCTGACTTTCAAATTCTTTAGCTTACGAGAGAGAATATACATGGGGCAGCCAACGATAGGCTCTTGCCAAACCTCCTGAATGAGCCTAATACAATCCTCATGTTCAGACCACATACTGAGAAATTTGAAAGAAGAACCCGCAATCTGTGTATCATTCTTGGCAACAAGCAAGATAGGGAAGTGGTCAGACTGGCTTCTGGGAAGGGTACAGGCAGCAACACTAGACCAAGCATTAAGCCATTCATCATTACAAATCACCCGATCCAATCTCTTCTCCGTTAAAAATCTGCCTTTCCTACCGTTCGACCAAGTGAATTGAGCCCCACGAGTGTCCAAATGATTGAGAGTACCTTGATTAGTCCAATCTAAAAAGTCCCTGCAAGAGATTTTATTAGGGGTGCCCTTGCCTCTTTGCTCATTGCTGCCAAACCTTGCATTAAAGTCACCTAAGAAACACCAAGGACCAGGGAAGCCTTCTTTGCGGTGTGAGATCTTTGCCAAAGGTTCACTTTGTGAATATAACTAGAGGAAGCATAAATAGCAGCAAAGAAAAAATCATGATTGTTAACAGTTAGCTTAAAAGCAACATGTTGGTCAGAGTTTGATAATATAGTAGGAAATAAATTGACGGAACAAAAACACCAGAGGTTAGGAAAGAGATCACCTCGGTTGTTGACAGCAACCAGCTTCATGTTCAATGAATCCCAAAGCCCGGTGGGAAACTGAGATTGAGGAATCCAAGGTTCCGAGATAAACAAGAAATCAGGCTTATTAACTGAACAAAGCTTCAAAAATGATGGATCTATATTCTTTACAGCAAAGAGGAAACAAAACATTTATAAAGTTGATCTTTCTGAACTTGCAAAACAAGATGTCAAGTGTCTTATGTCTGTTGAAGATGAGCAATGGATTTGGCACAAAAGATTGGGTCATGCCAATTTGAGGTTAATCTCAAAATTAAACAAGCACAATCTTGTTAGAGGCTTACCAAATCTTAAGTTCCAATCTGATGCCCTGTGTGAGGCTTGTCAAAGAGGAAAACAAGTCAAAACTTTCTTTCATTTAAAAAATGTTGTTTCAACCTCTAGACCACTTGAACTTTTACATCTTGATCTTTTTGGTCCCACAAGGACAGCCTCTTTAACTGGAAAGAAATATGGATTAGTCATTGTTGATGATTTTACTAGATGGACATGGGTTAAATTCCTTGCCCACAAGGATGAGTCTTTTAAGGTATTTACTGTATTCTACAAATCAGTTCAAAATGAAAAAGGCATCTGTATTTCTTCTATTAGAAGTGATCATGGGGGAGAATTTGAAAATGAAAACTTTCAAAAATTTTGTGAAGAAAATGGCATCTCCCACAATTTCTCCTCTCCTAGAACACCTCAACAAAATGGTGTTGTAGAAAGGAAAAATAGGTCCCTCCAGGAAATGGCCAGGACAATGATCAATGAAGCTGATATTGCGAAACATTTTTGGGCAGAAGCAGTAAACACAGCTTGTTATATTCAAAATAGAATTCTTATAAGACCTATTTTGAATAAGACTCCTTATGAATTGTGGAAAGGTAGAAAACCAAACATTTCTTACTTTCACCCTTTTGGTTGTACTTGTTATATTTTGAATATTAAAGATCAGCTTGGTAAGTTTGATTCCAAGGCTGACAAAGGAATCTTTTTGGGATACTCTGAAAGATCTAAAGCTTTTAGAATATACAACAAAGAAACTTTGACAGTTGAAGAGTCCATTCATGTCAAGTTTGATGATAAGAAGCCTGACACTGCTATGTCAGAGCTAGATGAGTTATTTTCAGAATTAAACCTCGGTGACAAGTCAGACGGTGAACGTGCATCCTCATCATCCGGTGGTGACAAGACGAAGAATTCTACTCAAGCAGAAGCTGAAGCAAGAAAAAGCTCGAAGTACAAAACCAATCATCCAAAAGATCAAATCATAGGAGAACCTGGTGATAAAGTACGAACCAGATCCTCTTTCAAGGAGCATGCTGATTTTGTACTTCTCTCTGAAATGGAACCTAAGACGATTGATCAAGCATTGGAAGATGAAGGGTGGATTCTAGCAATGCAAGATGAGCTAAATCAGTTCCAAAGAAATGATGTATGGAAGCTAGTCACTCTACCAGAAGATAAGCAAGCTATTGGTACTAAATGGGTATTTAGAAATAAGCTTGATGAAGATGGTAAAGTTGTGAGGAATAAAGCAAGGTTAGTTGCGCAAGGTTACTCACAAGAAGAAGGTATTGATTTCACTGAAACTTTTGCACCTGTTGCAAGACTAGAAGCTATTCGCATTTTACTTTCATTTGCAGTACATCATCAGATAACTCTGTATCAAATGGATGTAAAAAGTGATTTTCTAAATGGTTTTATAACTGAGGAAGTTTATGTTAAACAACCTCCTGGTTTTGAAGATATTGAATTTCCAGAACATGTTTTTAAACTTAAAAAGGCTCTATATGGTCTTAAGCAAGCTCCCAGAGCATGGTATGATAGACTAAGTTCCTTTTTAATGGAAAATGGATTTACAAGAGGTTTAGTTGACACTATTCTTTTCAGAAAATCTTCTAACAAGCATTTCATACTTGTTCAAATCTATGTTGATGATATCATTTTTGGAGCCACTAATGAAAGCCTTTGCAAAGAATTTTCTAAGCTTATGCAGGCTGAATTTGAGATGAGCATGATGGGAGAATTAAAGTTTTTCCTTGGAATACAAATCAAGCAATGCAGTGATGGTATCAATATACATCAAAGCAAATATATCAAAGAATTATTGAAGAAATTCAAGATGCTGGATTGCAAGCCTATGTGTACACCTATGCATCCTACCTGCACTCTTAGTAATGTTGAAATTGGTAAGAAGGTAGATCAGAAAATGTATAGAGGTATGATTGGATCTCTACTTTATCTTATGGCTTCAAGACCTGACATTATGTTCAGCGTCTGCCTATGTGCTAGATTTCAATCAGATCCTAGAGAATCACACCCGAGTGCTGTTAAAAGAATATTCAGATATTTGCAAGGAACTACTAATCTTGGTTTGCTTTATAAGAAATCAAAAGATTACAAATTAGTAGGTTTCTGTGATGCTGACTTTCTTTGGAGACCGAATTGAAAGAAAGAGCACAAGTGGAGGCCGCCAGTTCCTTGGAGCTAATCTTGTGTCTTGGTCAAGCAAAAGACAAAGCACTATTGCACTCTCAACAAACAGGTTGAATACATCTCGTGACAAGTTGCGCTCTCAACTTCTGTGGATGAAGTATCAACTTGAAGACTACTTGATAAAAGAGAGTAACATTCCTATCTTTTGTGATAATACATCTGCCATATGTCTTACTAAAAATCCTATATTGCATTCTAGAGCAAAGCACATTGAGATTAAACATCATTTTATAAGAGACTATGGTCAGAAGGGACACTTGAAATCAAATTTGTAGACACTGATCACCAGTGGGCTGACATTCTTACAAAACCCCTTGCTGAAGATAGATTCAATTTTATAAGAAGAAATTTAAATTTCCATCTTATAAAAGAATGATTAATCTCAGCGTCTTATGATAGATATCATTTGAGCATCTGGTATGACATCATCATCACACGAATAAGCATTTTTATATGCCAACTGCATCATAACTCAGCATCCGATGAATCAGCTATGAGAATCCGAAACACACACGTGGTAAGCTCGTGTGGAACTTAAGCGTCTCATCACACCTAATCTGAGTCATGATTATTTACGTTTTCAATAAAATCTTTTACTTTATTTTGGCAACTGCATTTAATGAAAAGAGGTATCTTTATTTTAATTTCTTTTTAAATTTATTTTTAATACTCGGATAATGAAAAGGTTTTCGAAAGGTAACAGTACCAATTACAAAACTTTCCTACCACTCCTTCTTTTTCGCTCCACAATCACTCTCTCTGTTTTCATTCTGAAAAACAGTTTTCCTTCTCTTCTCTTCGTGATTGTTCTAAAACCCTAAACCTCCATTTCTCTATCTCTCAACTGCAATCATGTCTGGTGTAACAACCTCTGAGTATACTGCTATTTACGACACCATGGCTGAAGGAAAGGTTTTGTTGGAAAATCGAGTTGATTTAGAGAACTTCAAACTCTATGGCTTCGATTTCTACAGTGGTTTCAAGGCAATGGGTTGGGAACACTACTTCTTTTGGAAACAGGTTGAGGTTCTAGTTACTGCTATCAAGGAATTTTGGGGTAACGCTCGTTTACACCAAGGTGGTATCTTTGAAGGAACTGTGAGAGGTTACAAGTTCATTTTTACCGTTACCAAAAGGAACTGTCCCTGTGAAGGTATCGTTTACTACACAGATTGGGCTGATGCATTTCATGGCCTTGAGAAGGTCAATGAGGATTTGTTTGAGAACTATAAACAGTTGAAAGAATCTGGTGAAACTCCTACTGCAAAGCATTTGAAGAGTCATTACAGAGTTCTTCACAAGATAATCACTAAGAGCGTCTGGTTGAAGGCTGGCTCTAGTGACATAGTCAACTATGAACAGAAGTTCATTATGAGGCACTACATGGCTGGTCACAAGGTAAACCTGCCAAGATTGATCTACAACAACCTGATTAATGCACTGGTTAATTCGAGGAAAGGAGTTGCTGACAAGAAAAACACCTACAAGTGCATTCCTTATGGTGTTCTGCTCACTAAGATGATGGCCAAGAATCTGGTTGTAAACAAGCTGACTGCTTTGCCAGATCAAGAAAAGGTGAAGTATTTTGGCACTGAGAGTGTTGTGATTCCTGACACCTTTGGAGTTAACGGCTTAGTCGTAATGAAATTGATCACCGTGAACAAATGAAGAAGGTGAAAAAGGAACAGGGAATAGAATCTGGTCCTCTCTTAGCAAGAAGTCTACTATCGACAAAACCACCGAGCTCAAGAATGGCGGTGTGAAAAGGACTTCGATTCTCCGTAAGAGGAGACAAGAAGCAAGAAGCGTAAGGTGGCTTCGCACCTAAAGAAAGATCAATCGTAAGATGAGGACCGCGTTCCCATCAACCGATTCTAATGAAAAGAAGCAAGCGGCGAGAAACAAGTTTGCTCCGATTGCCTGAGAAGAAGGCAATTCAACATCCGCCTCCAGCTGCTGCCCCTAGACAGACGCTGAAGAGATTGGTCAGGCAGTTTGAACTTGAACCAAAGGTACTGAATTCTACTGATGATTCTGTATCTGTTTTTGAAACTGATAATACCATTCCTGCTCCACCTATATCTGTTGCACAACCATCAACCATTCAAACCCGTGCACAGAAATCCAGAAACACAACCACTTCCATAGCCCCCAAACAACTTACCCAAACACAGACCAATACACTCACCATCCCCTCACCTCAAACCTCCACATATTCCTTCCTCACTTCATACATTTCCAAACTTCATTCTCATCCTTTTAACCTCCTTTTCAAAGTCCCTCCATTTAATCCTTTCAAACCCTACATTCCTCCCAAGTACAATATCACAGTAGTGACACCAAAAACTACTGCCCTAATTCCAAAGAAACCTGTCCCTCTTGACATTAGACCAAAATTTGTTAGATATGAGTCATATAACTCTATCTACAATCACCCATCTTTATGGCACTTGAAGACCTTCACCTCCGGAGTTTCAAGACTGGAGTTACCCCCTCCAATGAATGCTGTCTTCAAGGATGGCAAAGACAATGTTGAGATGTCCTTTAAAGGAAGGCTGAGACCCAAACCAAACAGCAGGGCTATTCCCTTTTCTGTTGATGTACCAAGGTTCCTGCCCCAGAATGAACCTCTTACATTAGAGGAATGTGGTAGGTGGATCACAGAAACTGAAGCCTGTATGATAGCTCATTGTTATGAGTAGAAAAGGCTTGAAGTCATTGGAGAATATAGAGACCCATCATCTGTCTCTATAAAGATTGTTCCAGATAGGCAAAGGTTGTTACCTTGGTCTATTCCTGGAAAAAGAAAGGAAGCTGCACCTGGCAAAATGCCATTCAGTAAGATAAGCCCTAAGGAATATGAGAAAGCTCTCAGAGACTACAAGGTCAAGGAGTTCACCCAGCTTCCAGTAAAGAAAATCTCTGAAGATCATGCCAGAAGGTATTATCTGAGTTCTCAGAAGAAAGATCAATGGAGAACTGGATCCTCCAACTGCTGTAATGCAGAAAAGGCAACAATCCTTACTGTTGGCATCATCGAGAAGGTACCTGAATCCAATCATGGAACTGCTCATTTTGATGATATGTTCATGTGTTCTGTGATTAGACCGCTCAACTTGGTGAAGCTGTATGCTCCATGGGATCTTGTCTGGAAACACTTTTACATTGGATTTGGCTGGATGCAATGGTCTGTGTCTTGGAAAGACAAAGCCATTATGCCTTGTTTTGAGCCCCTGACCATTGACAAAGATGACAGAGAAATTTTGAGAAGACTATTTATTGCTGAAAATGAAGGCCTCAACTTTTCCTTTGATGCCCTTAGTGTCTTCTTTGGCAATGTCTTTGGAGAAGCTGCTGCTGAACGATTCGATGGGTATGCCAGAGACATTCTTCAACACAGAGAAATGATCTTCAATTATCTTCTGTTTCCTGATCTTGTTGAGCAAAGAAATGAAGCCCTATACGAGTCTGAAAGAAGAAAACTTGGAACAATTATCAAATGGTTTCCACCAGGAGATAATTATTTCCAATGGGCAAAGGATAGGAAGAAGATAAAATCTGAATTGTCTCAAACTGTTCTTGAAATCCATAAGAAGATGAATTCAGAAGCTACAGGTATTGCTAATATGCCAGAAGCTGAATCTGCTCCCTCCACATCTTCAGTGGAAATGGTTACAATTCCTAAGGAGGAATTTGAAACCATGAAGGCAACCTGTTTGAAAGTTCCTGAGCTTGAAATGCAGCTGAAACTCATCATGGAACGAATCAACCTGCTACCTCAAAACCCTTAAACTTTGTTTTGTTTTAAATTTTTATTTTTTATTTTTTTGGTACTGAGTGATATTTCTTAATTTTTGGTACAATTATATTGTGAATTTATTACTCAAATTTTTCTTCTATTTTATTTTTGACTATGATGTGTTTTTGCACTCTTTTTGTCTGATGACAAAAGGGGGAGTAAAAGAAAGGCTTGATGAACGCTAAGATAAACACGCTAAGGATAGATAGATATACATGCTAAGAAAGGCTTGATGAACGCTAAGATAAACACGCTAAGGATAAGATGGATAGATATACATGCTACTAATCAATCATTCATAACATCATTTCAGCATCCTATCTCAGCGTCTTTTATTGCTATACTTATCTAAGTTGTTGAACTCAGGGGGAGACCCTTAAAACTCTTATTTGAAACTTAAAATTGTTCATCAACCTTGGATATTTGTCATCATCAAAAAGGGGGAGATTGTTGGAACCTAAACGATTGAGAAGTTTAGACCCTCATTAATTTTGATGATAATAAAGTATTCACAAGAGAACAATTTATGTTCTAACAATTCTTGAAGTGTGCAGATACTAATAGTGTGCAGATACTAATATTACATATACTTCTAAGCCACTTAAGCAAGAAGGAAGAAGTTCACAAGAGAAGGATACACTACATGTGTCAGCATCCGGCTCATCCTAGTATACTGTCTTCGTGAGCGTCTGGAATTATCTTTTTTGTGACACAAGGCTTATCCATTTGCTACGAGCGTCCGACCTTCCTGTTCTGAGCGAGCGTCTGAACTTCATTTTAAATCACGTGATGGTCACGTAGTTGCTCTTCCTCTCAGAAGCTTCTGGAAAGGATTTTGAATTTGATCTTATGTGCTCAAATTGTTGTACGAGGTATCAAAGGTGATACCTTTAGCTAAAAGACAAAAATCGTACAAGCATTTGTGAAAAGCAAGGTAGTACGAAAACGGTAATGTGTACTACTGAGATATTCTCTGGAAAGGAAGAAAGAGACAGCTTTTTGAAATTATCTCACTCAATGGAAAGTAGCCATTTTTACTGTAACGGTAATATCCTTTAGAACTCCTATAAATACCCCATGGTATCCATTGAAGAAATTGTTGAAACTCTACAAGAGAATATTGCTTAATTTACTGAGAACAAGCACTGTTGCTATACACTACAAAGAGTCAATACTCTGAAAGCACTGCTTCTGTGAGCAATCAAGTTTCGTGCCAAGTCCCTGGACTACAAGAACTGAACTCAGCATCCGACACTTTCTTTTAGAAAGCATTTCTGTATTGAGCTTAATTTTTTATCCTCTCTGTGAGAGTTATTTCTGTTTGTATTCAACTTACTTGTAAAAGTTGTTTTGGCCTAGTTAAGGCTGTACCCTCAAAGGCTCGAATGTACTGAGTCGTTTTGAGAAGTTGAGAGTATTGTCAAGGTTGTGACAGTAGAATACTCTTAAGGTTCTGTAATCAGTTGATTATAGTGGAAAATCCTTCAAGTACGAAGGGACTAAACGTAGCTACCAGTTTGGTAGTAAACTAGTATAAATCTCTGTGTCTCTTGCTTTACTGCTTTCTATTTATCTTTATCTTGTTCTGTTAAAAACAAGTTTTCACAAACTGCTTTTCCAGCGTCCGATTTATTTCCAGCGTCCGATACACAAACTGTTTTGAAAAACCTGTGTTCTAAGTGTTTTTAACTTAAAGTTTGCGAAAAGTTTTCAACACAATTCAACCCCCCTTCTTGTGTTCACGTTCAGGGGACAGTCGGCAATCCTGAAAGTAGTCTGGCCTGTTACGTTGAGGAACAAGACTATTCCTTTTGTCAAGATCATTTGGGAAGGATCTACTCCTGAGGAAGCTACTAGGGAAATCGAAGAAGAAATGCAAGATCAGTACCTGTACTACCAATAGGTAAGTACTATGTATAATTTTTTTAGGACAAAATTTTTTAAAAGGTGGGTAGTAGTGTAACGTGTTACCAAGTGACTTCAAACACAAGAGGGGGGTGAATTGTGATAGCGGTGCTTATATAAAAAATTACAGATAAATTACTGAATTAAAAAAAAACTTGAAAGAAATAAATTGCGAAACGATAAATAACTTGAAGAATAAATTGCAGGAATTAAATTGCAATAAATAAATGACAGAAAATAAATGACCGAAAAATAAATAAAGAACAAAATAAATAAAGTGCTTGAATGATAAAGAGACAGAGAGCAAAGAAGAGCACGCAAAGAAATTATACGAGTTCGCCACCAAACACCCCTGTGGCCTACGTCCCCGTCTCCCAAAGCAAAGCACTATGGGATTTTCACTAAATCACTAGCTTTTAAATCGAGTTCACTAGAAACCTTTACAACTCTATACCAGAGCAATACGTTCAAGAGATATCACCTCTCTATGAACACCTTGGGATTCCTACCAAAAAGAAATGATTTTTACAAATAAAATGAGATGAGAAAGATACACTCAATAGTGCGGATATAACAAATTGAAGCTCAAATAATACAACTCAAATTATGTAGAATAAAAAAGCTCTCAAAAATTGTGCTCAAATAAGTGTGAGTGATGGAGAATATTTTGACAGGGTTTGAGGATAAAAATTAAGCACTAGCGGTGTGTTTCTAAAACAATCCTCATGGTGCCTTTTATAGGCACCTTGAGAGCGTCACATTTAAGAGGATTTGTCGGTTCTGGCATTAAAGGGATTTGTCCTTGCAAAGATTAAAAGGGATTTGTCCGTTGCAGCATTAAAAAATTGAAACACGGATACGGAAATGATTCTCGGACACACTTGGTGTCCGACATCGTATTTCCAAACGACCTCTCCCCAGCTCGGTGTAACATCCCAATTTTAAGAAAAGTGATTTTAACAATAAAATCCCGAATACTTGAAAAATAAGTCAGAGAGATTGATCACCTCGATGATTTACTGAGAGTATGGGAAATTATTTTGAGCTAGTTTGAATAATTTATTTATTATAAATAAATATTATTCAAGATGTCAATTCAAATTAATAGACAGCGTAGACGTATGCTGCGTTAATGTGAATTCATCAATTAAAAACCTTATTGTAAGTTTTCTGCGTGACGCGATACGCCGTATATTGTGCTGACTAAAAAGTTGATTGAATTAAGTCAAGATGAAATTAAAATTAAGAATTAATATTTAATATTAATTCCTGATTCGAAAATCGTCGAAAAATTCTAACGAAGTTTCGTCGCGTTTCGAATTGCCGGGAAAGTTTTATCCGCAATAAAATTTCAAAACGAACTCCGATTTCGATGAAAATCGAATCGTAACTTCTCGTGGTTATTTTTTTTTACTGTCTGATATTGTTTTAATATTTATAATGATATTCTATCACGCGGTGAATTAATTTATCAACAAATTAATTTCCGTGAATTTATCGGCGAAAGAATTAATCAGTAATGCGGTTATTTGACGTCGTGTTTTTGGCACGCTTTAGACTCTAGGATTAGAGAGTAAGGATGACAGGTGTGAGATTAGATGGGTTAGTCTAATTAGTGTGATTAGAATCTTGTTTTATTGATAGGTGTCACATCTTGAGGGACTAGTTTTTAACACCTTATTAGATTAATTAATAACCTAGTATTTATTTAAAGACACCCATTTTCAGACTATGGTACGCCACATTTTTATTTACACACCCCAATTAATATCCAATCTGACTTTCCCCAGCCCCTAGTTTTCTAATCCACGTTTTTAATCTCTACCAAAAACTACTCACTTTTGTTCTTGTCCTTTGTGCATCTCGCTGGAAACAAGCACCAGTACCCCCTCCATCAATTTATTCTACTTCTTTATTATTTTAAAAGTCATCTTTTTGAGTGTGTGGTTCAAAACACACCATCATATTCCTTTTCCCCTTCTACTTGCCAAACTACACGGTGATAACAATCCACTCTCACCTTTACAATTTTATTTTATCTCACATAAAACAAAACTTTGCTTTTGTATTCACACCGTGCGGTATTGAAAAAAAAAAAAAGGGAGAACACCTTCTTTTCGTTCGGTCCAGTAACAGCACCACCGTCCATCTCTCTAAAACCGCCACATTCTCTCTAAATTTTCGGCCACCATGAGCCTTGAATGGGAAAACTAAGACTACATTCTTACTCCTCTCTTCATCCTCTTTCTATCTATATGAACAGAATTTTAATTGGAGCAAGTTGGAAAAATGGGTTTTTATTTCATGGAGTTTTCCAGCCAACTCCGGCCGTGTTTCGTCAAGCCAGCACCACCATTCTCTTCCTCTCATCATTCTCTACAAAGAAGTCCCCATCTTTTTGTAAAAAGAGCAAGAACTGGTAGATCTGAAAACCCCAAAACCGCTACCTTTTCGGCGAGATTCCGGCCGCCACGAACCTCCGTTCAAGAAACTAAGTAGATATTTGGAATCCTCTCCTCATCGGCAACAGAACGCACAAATAAATTTCATGATCGGAGCACCTCCGTCCGGCGACCACCGTGCCGGAAAATTCAGAGACGCGGCCAGTTCATCCTCTTCGCGTAGTTGAGTTGATTTCCTGCTCCTTTTCGATTTTTCCGTAAATCCCTTTATTGAGATCAATTATGATATGTCTGTATTGATATGATTAATGTATTGATATGATTAATGATTAAACCCGGTTGTGTAAAGGTTGCATACTTATACAAACTATCGATAAAAATGATTTGGTTTGGGATTTAAATTGTTATTGTAATTATTGAAATTGTTAAATTAAGAGAATTAGTAAGATTTTATTAAAAACCCTTGATTGTTGAAGTTGGGACTGAACTTGAATTTGGCTTGGGCTTGTATAATTTAACTGGGAGTTGTAACTGTTTTTGGAAATAGGGGTGTGTTAGTCGAGAACCCTCAAGGGTTTGTAATAGGAAAATTGTTTTGGAAACTTGTCTATAAAGATTGATTGATGTTGTTGAGCTTTGAAAATTTAGGAAAAATGATTTGAATAGAAAATTTGGACTTGCTCAATTAATTGGAATTGTTCTTGTTTTAAAGCTTTCAAGAAAAATAATGATACTTTGTGTTCTAATTTTCAAAAGGAAGATTTTTGAGCTCCTAAGATTTAAGTTCTTTAATTAGTGAATTATTTTCTAATGTGTTATATTTTAGTCTCAAGAAATGATTTTTAGTCCTAGAAACTTATCTTTTAATTAGTTAGTTATTATGTCTCTAAGTGGAAAAGCTTCTTCAAAACAAGTATTCCAAGTATGTAATTTATTTAAAACTAGTATTTTAAATTAAGTTTCTAAGTGAAAGTGGGTTGGTTAGGAAAAGGGTTAAGTTTGAGAGCCTAAGATTGTGGAACTAAGTTTTTTAGAATTTCTCTAAGTTTGCCTTGTATAATAGGCTCAAGTGGTCTAAGACCGTGCGGCGTAGAAGCGAGGAGTACGTGGATGCGTGGCTTGGAGTTCGGTAAGGGCGCTTCATATTTAAAATTAATGTTATACGTCCTTGTGTAAAGGGCAAAATTTAGATGTGAATTCAATTTCAATCGTTTACGCGAAGAAGTCTGAGAACCTAAGGGTTCGAAGTAAGGGTCTTGTACCCCTTCGCTTTATTATTTTTATATGCTGATTATTTTAGTGGGCTTGTTTGCAAGTGGTTGGTAGCTATCCCCAACCCCCACACTTGTTTGTTCCTCTCTGTGAACTCCATAGAATTGCAGAGGGATGAATTCTATGAGTTGGTTGTTGTCGGTTGTTATTGAGCTGTGAATTGTTTGTGCTGTTTGTATCGTTGAATTGCGTTTCTTTATGCAAACTGTTTTTATTGCTTAAATGGTTGAATTGCGTTTCTTCATATTAAGCATGCTCTTATTATTTGATATGCGGTCGAATAATCTTGCGTATAGCTCTTGAATTATCGTGTGCGGTGAATTGTTCGTTGAAGTGTGAGAGCTTAGTCGTGTCGTTTGGAGTTGTCGCGTTTTGTGGTAACTCGATGCGGATAGTCTTTGGAATGGGGATTGATGTCGTTGTTAGCTTTGTAGTGGGGCGATCCTGGACTGAATAGTCGGAATGGAGATTGATGTCATCGAGTTTTAGACCTGAATAGTGCCGGAATGGAGATTCAGTGTCGTCCGAGTGTTTCCCGGACCTGAATAGTGCCGGAATGGAGATTCAGTGTCATCAGAGTTTTAGACCTGAATAGTGCCGGAATGGAGATTCAGTGTCGTCGGGACGATTCTCGATCTGAATAGTGCCGGAATGGAGATTCAGCATCGTTGATAGTGTTGAGAGAATGAGTTTTGATTTGGGTCTTGAGTCGCGCTTGTGAATTGTATACACTGTTGTTTGCTTAATACCTGTGAATTGTATAAACTGTGATTGCTTATTGCCTTATGCCTTGGTTTATCATGATCTGTTGAGAAGTTGACCTTTGCCAGTGGTTCTGTCAATTAATGATTGTAACCCAGATGGCGAGCAAGCGAGGATCGAACTGCGAGGAGGAGCAGCTGTAGATGGTTAACTAGCTTGACTGTATGTAGAGTCTACTGGTAGTCTAGTAGGGAACGTATTGTGCCGACCAGCTATAGAATAATCGTCGTTGTTCAGTATTGTAATAAATATCTGTTACGTTTCAAGATATGTATTGTTAGATGTGAATTGATGGAACAATTGAATGTGGTTATGTTATGTTTGAAATTATTTTCCGCCATGTTTCTAAAAGTCGCTGTGATGCTCTGACTGCTTCTTTAAAGAACTTTTGTTTAAAAAAAAAAAATAGGACCACATTTCTCGAAAACCCTACGAGCAGAGTATTCCACCTTTCGGAAACATGCCAACTTTTGTCAGAATGTTCACTTAGTAGCACTTTGGAAACAGGGTGTTACACTCGGCATACGATCTCCCCAGCTCGGCATACAATCTCCCCAGCTCGGCATACGACCTCTCCACACAGCTCGACATAAGACCTCTCCACACAGCTCGACATACGACCTCTCCACAGCTCGGCATACGACCTCTCCACAGCTCGGCACGCGACCTCAGCTCGGTACGCGACCTCCCCCATTTCGACGCGACCTCATTTCGGCCACGCGACTTCCCCACATTTCGGACGCGGAGAATATTTTCCAAAGAAAACTTGAAATATTTTCCAAACAATATTTTGAGTACAACTTAAGAATTTTTCAAAATACTTTGTGCCTAAAAATAATTTAGAAAAAATTATCATAAAATCAATTTTAGAATAAAAATCATTTTGTGAGTGTGATTTTATTTTAATTGAGAGCTTTTTATTACTACTTACAAATAGTCTTAATAAAAATAAATAAATACCCAAAACCCAAAGACTTGAGAAACTATCATTCTTGATACGCTGCCTTGGTATTCTTTTCCACTTTTGCACGGTTGACTATTTGCAAAACTCCCTTTGTCAATCATCAAAACCATCCTGTCAAGGCATGTATTCACAGACTCCCCTTTTGATGATGATAAACATCTCATGGAGGAATTTAGTAAAATATAATCATGATATGACAATGAGATATAAGCATGGTTTTTCAATAAAAGATATCGAGTTTAAGCACAATATTTAGAAAAACTCTCCTCACAATATTTAGAAAAAGATATCGAGAAAAACTCCCTCACAATATGCATAAAATAAACCACTCCCCCTGAATCATATAACTCTCCCCCTTTTGGCAACATCAAAAAGCGGAAAAGATAAAGGGAAAGGCATGTAAAACGTATGCATATACGTGTAACTAGATGGCGAAAAATAATTAAAATAGAGTATCAAGGGTTCAATGAAGCATAAGAAATCCTTGGTAAAAAAAAAAATTATTCAGGGAGATAGCAAAAATAAAGCACTAGGATAAGAGTTACTAGTCCTCGTTCAACTCATTCTCATCATCAATTGTTTCCTCATCTTCACTGATATTAAGCGCATAATTGTTTGCAGTTAACATAACCTGCACAAACTTTTATTTTAACGATTACAGGAAGGACGGTTGCATTTCTCCACTTTTAGTCTTGGTAACTGAACTCGCATAAAAATGTTAGCACACTCCAACGCCAAGTTAGAACTTATTCATAATAAAATGCACTCACACGCAGTCATTCAATGCATGATTGATCTAAAATTCCTAACTTGGTTCTTATAAAAAAAGAAGTTTTCTTTAGGCAAAGGTTTAGTAAAAATATCTGCGAGTTGTTTAGATGTTTCCACAAACTCAATCACACAATCTCCTTTTTGAACATGATCTCTAATAAAATGGTGCCTAATTTCTATGTGTTTGGTCCGGAGTGATAAACCGGATTTTTCGTGAGGTTTATGGCACTAGTATTGTCGCACTTAATTGGAGCAGTTTTGATTGATTCCATAATCATTCAACCGTTGTTTCATCCAAATGATCTGCGGCACAACAACTACCGCCGCAACGATTCCGCTTCAAAGAAGGGACAAAGCCACACTGGCTTGTTTCTTACTATGCCATGAATCCAAGGCATTCCCAAGTAAGTGACATGTCCCACTAGTGCTTTTTCGGTCCATTTTGCAACCCGTAAAATCCGAATCCGAGTACCCAATAAGTGTGCAACAAGACCTTTGGGGTACCATAAACCCATAGTTTGTGTGCGGTGAGATATCTCATGATGCGTTTACCGCTAAGAGATGTGATTCCTTAGGATTTGCTTGAAAACGTGCACACATACAAACACTAGACATAATATCCTGACGACTTGCGGTGAGATATAGAAGAGATCCTATCATACCTCGATACTTACTTACTTGACCGACTTACCACCTTCATCTTTGTCAAGATAGCATGATGTGCTCATTGGAGTTGAGATTTCTTTGGCGTTGCTCATTCCAAATCTTTTAAGCAACTCCTTGCAATATTTGGATTGATTTATAAAAATTCCTTCTGTTGTTTGTTTGATTTGAAGACCAAGGAAGTAGTTGAGCTCTCCCATCATGGACATTTCAAACTCACTTTGTATGATTTTGGAAAAATCTTCACACAAGGACTCATTAGTAGCACCAAAGATGATATCGTCAACATAAATTTGAACAAGTAAAATGTCATGATTTTTGTGTTTAATGAAAAGAGTGGTATCAACTTTTCCTCTTTCAAAACCTTTTTCAAGTAAATATTTGCTCAACCTCTCGTACCAAGCTCTCTGAGCTTGTTTTAAACCATATAAAGCCTTTTTCAATTTGAAAACATGATTTGGAAATTCAAAATTTTCAAAACCGGAGGTTGATCAACATATACTTCTTCTTGAATAAAGCCATTAAGAAATGCACTTTTAACATCCATTTGAAAAAGTTTGAAATCCATGATGCATGCAAATGCGAGAAGCATGCGAATAGCTTCTAATCTAGCCACGGGTGCATAGGTTTCATCGAAATCTATGCCCTCTTGTTGGTTATAGCCTTTGCAATAAGTCTAGCTTTATTTCTAACAATGATACCGTTTTCATCAAGCTTGTTGCGAAAGACCCATTTGGTCCCAATGACTAGGTGATCTTTAGGCCTAGGGACAAGTTCCCAAACATCATTTCTCTCAAATTGATTTAATTCCTCTTGCATAGCAAGGGTCCAATGCTCATCAAAGATGGCTTCATTGACGTCATTTGGTTCAATTTGAGAGACAAAGGCCATATGATGACATGCATGATTAAGAGAGTTTCGAGTCGTTACCCCTTTTGAGATATCACCTATTATGTTGTCAAGAGGATGGTTCTTTGAGACTCTCCATTCCTTTGGAAGATTTGAGTGAGAGAGTTCTTGAGAGGGTTGAGGCAAGGACTCTTGATCCTCCTTTTGAACTTTTGATCTCTCTTGTTCCTCTAAATAGGTATCTCCTAACACTTCTGCAAGATCATCAACACTTTCTTCTATTGAAGATTTGGGGTTAGATTCATCAAAAGAAACATGCACAGATTCTTCAACAGTTAAAGTACGTTTATTAAAAATTCGAAAGGCTTTACTAGAAGTGGAATATCCAAGAAATAAACCTTTATCGCCTTTAGCATCAAATTTACCAAGGTTATCTTTACCGTTATTTAGAACAAAGCACTTACATCCAAATACGTGAAGGTGGGAAATGTTGGGCTTCCTTCCTTGTAAATTTCATAGTAGGCGTTTGTTTTAGAATAGGTCTTATGAGGACTCTATTCATTACATAACATGCGGTGCTTATCGCGTCTGCTTAAATACTTAGGAAGGTTGGTCTCATTGAGCATCGTCCTCGCAAGCTCTTCAAGATACCGATTTTTCCTTTCCACCACTCCATTCTGTTTGTGGTGTTCTAGGTGCGGAAAAATTATGCTCAATTCCATTTTCAGTACAAAAGGCCTCAAATGCCTCATTTTGGAATTCCCACCGTGATCACTTTGATGGATACTATGTTCATTCCTTTTTCATTTTGGATAACTTTAGCAAGTTTACTAAGGCAAAGAAAAGCGTCATTTTTATGAGAAAGAAATAGAGTCCATGTATAGCGAGAATAGTCATCCACATTAACAAGGGCATAGTAATTTCCACCAAAGCTTTTAGTTCTAGATGGTCCAAATAAGTCCATGTGTAAAAGTTGTAAAGGCCGGTTTGTGGAAACAATATTTTTTGATTTGAAAGAGGCCTTTACTTGTTTTCCTTTTTGACAGGCATCACATAATTTATCTTTTTCAAAACGAAACTTTGGTAAGCCAATTACTAAGTCCTTTTGAACCAACTTATTAAGATGATCCATGTGAATATGAGCCATTCTCCTATGCCATAGCCAAGATTCATCCTCTTTACTAATAAGACAACATGCATCATTTGAAGGTATTCTATCTAAATCAACCATGTAGATATTTCCAATTCTAGGTCCAATAAGAACAACATTTTCGATTCTGAGTTCATAACCATGCATTTTGAAGAATCAAAATCCTCTTTGTTCCCTTTATCACAAAGTTGACTAATACTTAGCAAATTGTGCTTCAAGCCATCCACATACAAAACATTTTCAATAGTGGGATTAGGACTCTTACCAATGGAACCAATCCCAAGAATTTTACCTTTGTTGTTGTCACCATACCTGACATAACCACTATTCTTAGGTACCAATGAGGAGAACTTGCTTTTGTCTCTGTCATGTGCTTTGAACAGTAGCTATCAAGATACCAATTTAAGTCCTTGGCTTTCAAGCACACCTACAACAATAGATTAATTTTTAACCTTTGGTACCCAAACTAAGTTGGGTCCAGATGAGTTAGTTTTTGGCAAAGTACCTTTGGAATCCATATCTTTTTGCCAACCACATTCTTGTTCTTTCTAATATTGCAAATGGAGGCGGTGTGACCATTTCTACCACAAAGTGAAAGCATTTAATGAAAGTGGCTGCTTGAAGTGTTGTTGTGATTGACAAATTTAAAGGATTTTTCATGCGTTTGTGGATTATAACCCAAACCGGCTTTTCCAAAAGTACCCTTTTGTTTCCCAATAGAATGTTTAAGTTATCCCTTCCCATGGTAAATTTGGCAAGGGTGTTTTCCAAATCTTCAATCTTGTTTTTCAAAACATTGCATTCATCACACTTGAAAGTATCAATCTTTTGGTTTTCACAAAAGGTGCAAGTAGAAACTTCAGTCACAACAACTTGTTTTTCCTTAAAAACTTCCATCTCTTGGTTTAAGAAAATAATTTTAGATTCAAGAAGAGATGGTTTTCTTAGAAGAAGAAATAATTTTTCAAGTCTAGTCGTTTCATTATTTAATTCTTCACAAGCAATAAGCAACTCATCATAAGTTAAGGGAGATTCGAGTTCAAGAGCATTTACCTCATCCTCCTCGTGTTTTGCCATGAGACATAAGTTGGCCTCCTCATTTTACGATTCATCAGACGAGTCCATATCATTGTCATCCCAGGCAATGTAGGCTCTTCTTCCTTTTGATTCCTTTTGTGGTCTTCTATCAAATTTTTTGTTTTTCTTCTGACCATGAGGGCAATCGGGTTGTAGATGTCCCTTTTGACCACACTTGGAGCAAGTTGGATTAAAAGAAGTTCCTTCCTCATTTTTCTTTTGAGGATTTTGTACCTTACTGTTCTCTCCTTTTGCTTCATGCACCTTTTGACCCTTCGAACCATCAGACTTATGTCTTCCTCATTCTCATCCAGACTATCATTGTTGTCAGATTCCTCTTTTTCATTTACGATTGCTTTGAGAGCAATTCCTTTCTTTTTCTTATCACTTTCTTCACTCTCAGTGAGTCGATTTAGTTCAAGTTCATGTTCCTGCAATTTTCCAAACAAGGTTGCCAATGATATAGTAGATAAATCTCTAGATTCAGATATAGCAGTAACCTTGGGTTGCAGCTTCTATTTAAACATCTAAGAACTTTATTAATTAAATCTTCATTACTGAAGACTTTCCCAAGAGCTCTGAGATGGTTTATTATATGGATGAACCTTTTTTGCAAATCTTGTATGTTTTCACTTGGTTTCATCCTAAATAACTCATACTCATGGGTTAATGTGTTCATTCGAGCCCTCTTGACCTCGGTAGTACCTTCATGGGTCAATAGAAGGGTGTCCCACATTTCTTTAGCAGTCTTGCAATTTGAGACCCTATAGAACTCATCGTAGCTTAAAGCAGAAGTGATGATGTTCTTAGCTTTCAAATTGTATTGGACCTTTTTCTTATCATCTTCGGTCCAAAGTGATCTTGGTTTGTCTACCACTGCATCATTAATTGATTGAGTGGGGACAAATGGACCATTTTCCACAGCATCCCAAATATCAAGATCAACACCCTCAAGAAAGATTTGCATTCTATCCTTCCAATAACCATACCCCTCACCATTGAAAAATGGGAGTCTATTCATGGAAGTTCCCTCGTTATTGTTTGAAGTCATTCTCTTGAGACGGTTAAGTCCTTTATACAAGAGTCTAGCTCTGATGCCACTTGTTACCAAGTGACTTCAAACACAAGAGGGGGGTGAATTGTGATAGCGGTGCTTATATAAAAAATTACAGATAAATTACTGAATTAAAAAAAACTTGAAAGAAATAAATTGCGAAACGATAAATAACTTGAAGAATAAATTGCAGGAATTAAATTGCAATAAATAAATGACAGAAAATAAATGACCGAAAAATAAATAAAGAACAAAAATAAATAAAGTGCTTGAATGATAAAGAGACAGAGAGCAAAGAAGAGCACGCAAAGAAATTATACGAGTTCGCCACCAAACACCCCCTGTGGCCTACGTCCGTCCCCAAAGCAAAGCACTATGGGATTTTCACTAAATCACTAGCTTTTAAATCGAGTTCAATAGAAACCTTTACAACTCTATACCAGAGCAATACGTTCAAGAGATATCACCTCTCTATGAACACCTTGGGATTCCTACCCAAAAAGAAATGATTTTTACAAATAAAATGAGATGAGAAAGATACACTCAATAGTGCAGATATAACAAATTGAAGCTCAAATAATACAACTCAAATTATGTAGAATAAAAAAGCTCTCAAAAATTGTGCTCAAATAAGTGTGAGTGATGGAGAATATTTTGACAGAGTTTCAGCATAAAAATTAAGCACTAGCGTTGTGTTTTTAAAACAATGCTCATGGTGCAGTGCTTTTATAGGCACTGAGAGGAGCGTCACATTTAAGAGGATTTGTCCGTTGCAGCATTAAAGGGATTTGTCCGTTGCAGCATTAAAAGGGATTTGTCCGTTGCAGCATTAAAAAATTGAAACACGGATACAGAAATGATTCTCGGACACACTTGGTGTCCGACATCGTATTTCCAAACGACCTCTCCCCAGCTCGGCATACGATCTCCCCAGCTCGGCATACAATCTCCCCAGCTCGGCATACGACCTCTCCACACAGCTCGACATAAGACCTCTCCACACAGCTCGGCATACGACCTCTCCACAGCTCGGCATACGACCTCTCCACAGCTCGGCACGCGACCTCAGCTAGGCACGCGACCTCCCCACAGCTCGGCACGCGACCTCAGCTCGGCACGCGACTTCCCCACAGCTCGGCACGAAAAATATTTTCCAAAGAAAACTTGAAATATTTTCCAAACAATATTTTGAGTACAACCTAAGAATTTTTCAAAATACTTTGTGCCTAAAAATAATTTAGAAAAAATTATCATAAAATCAATTTTAGAATAAAAATCATTTTGTGAGTGTGTGATTTTATTTTAATTGAGAACTTTTTATTACTACTTACAAATAGTCTTAATAAAAATAAATAAATACCCAAAACCCAAAGACTTGAGAAACTATCATTCTTGATACGCGTCTTGGTATTCTTTTCCACTTTTTGCACGGTTGACTATTTGCAAAACTCCCTTTTGTCAATCATCAAAACCATCCTGTCAAGGCATGTATTCACATAACGCCCCACCTAAATTAATTTATTTAGCTTCATTAATTTATACCTTGTTATGTTTTAAATTGATTAATGAGTAAATTATTTTTGGGTATCTTGAAGTTAATTAGGGGTGAGAATAGAGAACCCAAGGTCGAGGAGGAAATTAAAAGTTGTTCAAGGGAATAGTAGTAAAACCTATGTGCTCATTTAAGGGTAGAATGGTCCACCCACAAATAACACTCACTTTCCCTCTTTTCTTTCCCTCTCACATTCAGCTCTCTCTCACTTCTCCCTCCCCCACGTTTTTCCTTTTTTTTTCTACTGGACACACAAGAGAAGAAGAAGGAGAAGCCTAGGGTTCATGGGATTTGGGAGAAAAAGGGGAGAAATTAGTGAGATTTCTTCATTCTTTGATAGAGAGGAAGAGTTTGAGCTGAGATCTTGGCATTTGAAGGAAGATTGGAAGTTGGCCTAAGTAGAAGAGGAGGAAAAACGAGTTGAAGAAGAGGAGGAAAAGAAAACCAGAAAATTTTCAACATCCTAGCTCAAGATTTTGAAGGTTTTGGTGAGTTCTTTTTCCCTAGGTTTTGGGCAACTATAAGACCCATATTAAGGTTTTCTTTTCCCCTTCATCTTATGTGATTTCTTGTCTTCTATTTGTGGTTTATGGGAGTTATAGAATGGAAATGGGTTTTTGTATGAGTTGCTCGTATTTTGATGAGTTTTGTGGTATTTAATCAAATTCTTGCTTGTGATTTTTGGGTTAAATCAGTTTGTTCTTCATTTTACCATGTTTTGATGTTTTATTTTGAGTTCCAATCTCTTTGGAAATGGTTTGGAATGAGGAGAAATCAATGTTGGAAGGGTTGGAAACCCAAAAGTTTTGGTTTTCTGCATAATTCGGCAGGGACGCGTTCGGCGCGCCGCAAGCCGCGCTTGACACGCATCAAAACAGAATGATTTTGGCCCAATGCATGCACGAGACAAGATCAGGGACGCTCGCGATAGCACGTACGACCCAGGGCAAGGATGTGCAGGGACACACGCGGCGCGCGCGCAGGCAGAACCAAATAGGTTCCAATGCGTGCGACGCGAGTTTGGACGCACTGGAGTGCGCTCTGTTGTGCAGTTTTTGTGTTTTTCATTCCTAAAAGGCTCATAAGGCTAGGAATACTTGATTTTTATGCTCTTAGCCCTTTGGACTAAGGGGATATCATAGAAATCCCTTAGAAAGCATCTTGTAAACCTGTTTGTGGAATGAATCATTGAAGCTATGGTACAAAAGCCATATACTTGAACTAGTTATAGTAAGATGTTTGTGTAGTGCGAGTGCCACTTCGATGTGGAGATACGCCCCAACTGTTACAGAAAGGGTCGTGAGTGCAGTGCGGGTACCACAGTGATATAGCGATATGCCCTGGCTGTTACAAAGACCCCTGGTTCCATTAGAATTATGAATAGAGTAGGGTTAATTCATATGGTAAAAATTGTCTTATTTATTAATGATGCTTACAAATGAATATTGTTGTATGTGTGGCTCGTGTTGGTGAGGGGTCTGTGAATGGCTCATTGAGATTTTTAATTTCACCCTTTTCCTTTGTTGTTTTTCAGGCAAGCAAGTACGCAAGAAAGATTAGGCGATGCTGAGGGCCTAATTCTTCTAGCTTATTGTTATTTTGAAGATGTAGTTTAATCTACTATCTTTTTGGACTTGGAAAAAAATTATAGACTTGTATTTTGTATTCCAAGTTTTGTACTTGTTGAAAGTTGTAATCTAAATCCTTATATTTATGACTACTCTAAAAGTTTAGACTTGTAATCCTTGAACAAGTTTGTAAATTTGTAGTGATTGTTGTACTTAATGTAAGTATCTTGCTTTCAAAATTACTTTGAAGTACGAGTGTTACAAGTATCACCTATAGGCACTTGGTGCCAATTTTGGTGCCAAAGAATTTGTACATATAGGCACATTTGGTGCCAAGAATTGTGTATATATAAGTTTGTATAGTCATTATAGTTTAAGTTTGTGAATTTTGTTGAAATACGTAAATAATGTGTGTTTGTATATTTTCTGTGGTCCTGTTTGTGACTTCTGGTGCCAACTGGGTAGGAAAAGGAAAGAAAAACAAACAAATTTGTTAAAAAAAAAGTAGCATATTTTACACAATTTACACCGTTTTTTAATAGAAAACATGTATCTAATAGCAAACATGTTACACCGGTTTTTTGAAATAACAGGTGTAAAATGTTAGACATTAGACACTGGTTTTCTGCAATAACCGACATCTAATGTCTATGTTAAACACCAGTTTTTAGGAATAACCAGGTGTAACAGAGTATTTTAGACATCGGTTTGTTACCTTATTTAACACGGTTTTAAACAACCGGTGTAATGAAGTGTCGTTTTACACCGATTATTTAACCGGTGTAAAAAGCCCTACATACAACACTGGTACAAAAACCGGTGTTAAATGTCAAATAGCAGTGTTACACTTGATCTAATAATAGTCAGGGGGCGCTGATTAACTTGTTCGGCTTTGCATTCACTATAAAGGCTTTCAAAAGGATAGAATCTTGCATAGAAAATGACAGCTTTTCTGTGCTAAACCTGCCTCTTAGAGAAACATTTGCAGTAATCATTTGATAATAGTCTTGATTGGAATGGGCTTATTTTCAAATCTAGGCTTATTCCTACAAAACCAAATGCCCCAGATATTATTAATAACATCAGCAATTTGAATATCCTTGACTTGGGAAGCACATTGTTGGTTGCAAACATCCAAGATTGAAAGAATGAAGGAATAGTCAACAGCCTTGCTGATAAGAAAGCCAAACCAATTCCATAAAGATTGAGCAAAGGCACACTCACAGAAAAGATGTTGTGTATTCTCTACTGCATTATTACAAAGACTGCAAACCGAAGCAATGATACAACCCCTCTTGCTAAGATTATCATCTATAGGCATTTTGTGGTGCAAAATTCTCCAGATGAGAAAAGACTTAGAAGGAGGAATGCAAAGCCTCCATATCAACTTACTCCACTGAATGTATTGACCTCGAGGATTAAGAAACATATAAGCATCTTTAAGAGACAAAGCACTAGAAGGAGTGCAATTCCACATAAGCTGATCCTGAGCAAAATGTCAGGGACATGCCATCGATTATCCTCGATAAAGTCCTGAACTTTGGCACTAAGAAGAGGACGCAAAATAGGTGGAATATTTGGCAGAACCACCAGCGGTTGTGACGGCCAAGGATCAAACCAAAAATTAATATCTCTGTTGTTCCCATCCTGCCTAGAAGAGTTGGTCCAAATGATAGATATATAAGATTTTACACCTGGACAAACTGAATAACTAACATGATGAGAAGCTAGATTATTATGCCTGAAAATTCTTGCTCGTAATAAAGAAGCACATTGCCTTTGAGAAATATCCAATTCCTAGCCAAGCTTTAACATGGAGGCATTATTATTGTTCCTAAAAGACTTGATGCCTAAACCACCTTCACAATCGGTTTACATGACTTATGCCAAGCCACAGTGACTAATTTCTTGGAATCAACGTCCCCAATCCAAATGAAATTCCTAATCCATTTGTCCACTGTTTTAATCAAATTAACATGCCAAGAGTATATTATGAAGCTATGAATAAGCATGCTGAGAATCATTGACTTCACTAATTGAAGTCGACCCGAAATAGAAAGCATTGAAACTTTTTAAGTAGCTAATTTGGCACGGATTTTATCAGCAATATGCATAAGATTTTTCCTTAGAGGCTTTCCTTTGAAGATAAGAATGACTAAATAAGTGAAGTTTAGGTTATCCCTAAAGGGGCTTTGTGAAAATATCAGCCCTTTGGTAGTCTCTATCTATGAATTTTAATTCAAAAATACCCTTCTGAACATAGTCCCTTATAAAGTGATCTTTAATTTCAATATGTTTCGTGTGACACTCGCTACCCCATTAGTAAAATAGCATACATTTTCATAAAGGTAAAATAAGAATACGAGTTTATTAAAAACTTTCGCAAACGGAATAACAAGTACCACTTAACGTCAATCTCAAATCTCAATGTGGAAGGAATAAGTTGGAAACCAATAACATAAGTTCGGTAAAAACCTACAATCCTAGTGTCACACGACTCAGAGCTCTTACCCTTTATTACAACTTAAAACAGAAACATAAAAACATCAACTAAAACTAAGCATCAGTTGCACGAGCTAATCCTCGGTGTCCACATCAACTCGAGCATCTTCCTCGACGAACTCATCACCTAAAAGTACGCAATGGTGCACGAGTAGCCGCAAAGGAAAAGAAGAGTGAGGAAATCATATCGCATGGAAATATCAAGGTAGAGGAGGCAACAAACATAATACGCATACAACTACTCTACCATGACAACACATCAATGTTAATGCAATGCACAGTCCTAAACTATGTCATCTCAATGGATGCAACTCTAGCGTCTGCTCCAACGATACATGTGGTACTAACTACTGCTTCGGGTGAGCCAGATGAAAGTGCCTTCACATCCTGGGACATAGATATAGTCTAGTTAGGGTGATCCAGTGTATGTGTGAGATGCCCCAGCATTATCCTGCCTTTGCGTAAGACCCCTTTACTGGAAACTACCAGCTGGGCCGAGCTAAACTCATTGTGGTCGTCTCCATTACCATTCCATAATCGTTTGCTCATCACCCCATCCTATCATCTCTGATGATGTATGGCTATTGTCCTATCGTCAACATCAACCCTGGCAAACTCTAGGCCTCACAGATACATACGAGTATCATTCGAGGTACGACTCGTCCATACTGCAACAAGTCTTTGGCCATAATGCAACATGGTTCCTTAACACAGCAAGCCTGCTTATCATTATCAATTGCGGGAAGACCCGTAAAATGCATCCTAACAATACCTATCTAGTTACTAACAAACACCAATCATCATCATCGACAAGTTCCCTAAGGTCTTCTAAGGCTTAAGGAAAACATCCTTAACTAGTCACTTAGGGTTTTACAACTCTTAATCTAGTTCAAGAGGTGGTCGTGGGGTAAGGATAACATGAGACTAGGTTGAAAGGGTTTAGATCTTCAAAATTAGGTTTTAGAGGATCTTAATCGATTAAGGACTCCTTATTAATCGATTACAATAGCTCTGGAATGTGTACTAGTGCAAAAGTGTCTAGTTAATCGAATGGCCTATGCCTTCTAATCAATTAGAAGACTGCGGGAAAATATATTGGCCACTTCTTCTAGTCCTAATCGATTATGAGGCTTCTAAGTGCCATTCTAGGTTTCTGAACGTGTACTAATTGATTAGTATCATGGTCTATTCGATTAGGGCTTGTTAAAAGTCACTGAAACTTGTTCTAAAACAATCCTAAATCATTCTACCCTTCAAATACCATCTTAGGTTATTGATCCATGAACTTAGGTCTCTAAACTATTGATTTATGAGAATTTATACATCTTAGGGATTTTCTAAACCAATCAACATACTTAAATCATATTTACGGCTTAACCAAAGGTTTAACTAGGCCTAGGGAATACCATCCACCTAACCATTGCAACTAATCTTACCTTCTAGTGGGGTAAACATAATCAAACCAACACCTCAATGGTGAGGTGAGGTTGGCCTCTAGGGCGTAAACAAAGGTGCTAGTTCCTTAGAATTTGTCCTCCACAACAAGCGTCAACAACTTAGCAAATATATGGCAACACATCGGGAATCAGACATTTATATCATATGCTAATACTCATCATGTTCAATAAATAGCAACGTCGCTCCTTGCTCCCACAAGGACGTTAGGCAACCAAAACACATAGAACAAGTCCAATGCTCCTACAATAGTATAAACATACGATAACTATCCGTGCTAGACGTAGAGGAGATGGGACACCCAAATTACGTCCATTGCATCCTAAACTACCATATTCCCAAGCAATTATCCCCCCTCTTCTTACCTCTATTCCAAGCAATTGAGAGTCGAAGCGTCCTAGAATCCAAACAGAGAATGAGTGATTCAAACTACAAGAGACGCATTCTAAATCAGTCTTCCTTCGATTCAAAAGGCTACAAACGAAAGATGGCAACATAACCGTGTTAGGGTTTCACCCGTGGAAGAGATGGAACAATAAATAGAAGGTTTAGGCTTACCAAAAGGAATTATGTCTTCAAATAGCAGAAACTTGTTATAATAGGGTAGAGGATATCTCAACGATCATATAGTTTCAAACGACATGTGATTCTGATAACGAAAGATGAAGTTATGTTAGAAACGGTGTTTCTAGTCCTCAATTACAAGAGATGAATGCCAAAATAGTAAAAAGGAGACTTACCATGAAACTTGATCTCAAAAACAGCAATGTGTTGGTTCTGGAATTACAGAGAATGAGTATCCAAATAAACAGTTGAAGCTGGTGTCGAATTTGATTGAGAAACGATGAAGAACGAAGAGAAATAGTGTTTGAATACTAATCCTCACTTAGGGTTCTCTTATGGTTATGTTTAGATAGCGTTTAAACTGAGTCTCCAGACCCTTAAGTCGTATAAATAGAGTGGGAGACGATTAGGGTTTAAACCGGGCCAAAAACAGAGGCTCAAAATGCTTAAAAATGAATTTATCTATGATTTAATCGATTACCCTGAGGCCATTAATCGATTAGACACTTGCTGGAAAGTGTACTGGGCAATTCATCAATCTAATCAATTAGTCCCTCTCCCTTAATCGATTAGATGCTTGCTGGTTTTGTACTAGGCATAGAAACATGTCTAATCGATTAGTAGGTGTTGTCTAATCGATTAGGGCTTCCCTGGAATGTATATTGGGCTTCCAAACATGTCCTAATCGATTAGAAACATGTGCTAATCAATTAGGTGGTGCCTTTTATCAAAAAATAACCTTCCAGACCCCCATTATTCGAATTAGAAACATTCCCTAATAGATTAATTTGTCTGTTACCTTAGAAAAGACCTTTGTTACCTTAGAAAAGACCTTTCTAAGGGCTTCCCTACCTTTTATATGATCCCTAATCACCTAGAGTGATTCAAAACATATGTCCCTAGTACTTAAACACTTAGAACACTTAGGCATGCATGCACACAAAACCTAACTTCTAGAAAACAAGAATGAGGGTCTTACAATTCTGCCCCCTAAAAAGAATTCCGTCCTCAGAATTCACACAAACCTAAAACAAAGAGTTGGGGGTACAATTCCTTCATCGTACTCTCCAACTCCCACGTGGTGCTCTCCTCCGTAGCTCCACTCCATATGACCTTTACTAGTGATATTTCCTTTCCTCTAAGTTGCTTAGTCTTTCGATCTTCAATCTGTTTTGGTAAAGCTTTAAATGCGAGGTTGTCCTTCAGCTGTACCGTGTCTGGCTCTATCACATGACTCGGTCATGGATGTACTTTTGAAGTTAAGATACGTGGAACACGTTATGCAGGTTAGCTAGGAATGGTTGTAAAGCAACTTGGTAGGCCACTTCACCAATCCTCTCCAAGATTTCATATGGTCCAATAAATCTAGGCGCCAACTTCTTCGCCTTTAGAACTCTACCAACTCTTTTAGTTGGTGTAACACGCAGAAAAACATGTTCTCCCTCCTTGAACTCTAGGTCTTTAATTCTCTAATCATGATAGCTCTTCTGTCTACTTTGCGCCGTCTGCATCTTCTCTTGAATCATCTTCACTTCAATAGTCTCCTGAACAACTTACGGTCCCAAAATGAGATTTTCATCGATCTTATAACAACAAAGCGAAGTACGACACTTTTTCCCGTATAAAGCTTTATATGGTGCCATACCAATACTGGAATAAAAGTTGTTGTTGTAAGTGAACTTTATAAGAGGTAAAAACATCCCCAACCATCGGTCTCTTCCAAAAGACATGCCCGCAAAAAATCCTCCAAGGATTTTACTGTCGTCTCATTTTGACCATCCGTCTGCGGATGATATGTAGAGCTCATCCAAACCTTAGTGCCCGACGCATCATGCAGACTTCCACAGAATCCAAAAGCGAATCTTGGGTCTCGATCGGACACTATACTACAAGGTACACCATGTAGCCCTACAATCTCCTTGGTGTATAGTCTAGTCAACTTCTCCAAAGGAAACTGCATGTTCATCAGAATGACTTGGACAACGATCATCCAGATGGTGTCGCAATCAGTTGGATTTCTTGGCAGTCTACACACAAAGTCCATGGAAATGATATCCCACTTCCACTTCGATATAAGCAACGATTGTAACTTCCTTGATGGCTTCTGATGCTCTATCTTCATTTTCTGACAAGTAAAGCAAGCATAAACAAACTCAGCTATTTCTTTCTTCATTTCGGGCCACTAATACAACTTCTTCAAGTCCTGATAAATCTTAGTAGCTCTGGGGTGAATACTCAAGCTACTTCTATGTCCTTTTTTGAGAATCAACTTTCTGATCTCCGGTACTGTAGGTACACACACCCTATCTCTGAACCTTAAAATTCCATCAGTACCTTTTACAAAACCAATATCCTTGCCTTGCACAATCAGTTCCCTTTGATCCTTAAGATATTGGTCCTCCTTCTAACCATCCTGAGTCTAATCCATCAAGTTACTTGTGATCTTTAACGTACTGAGCTTCGGGCTAGTAGGGGTTCCTTTACAAACTACACTTAGATTGCGAAATTCTTCCAATAGCTGCATCTACTTAACCATCATGAACGAACAATGCAAAGTCTTCCTACTCAAAGCATCTGCTACTACATTGGCCTTTCCTGGGGTGCTAGGTCAACTCAAAGACATAATCCTTCAGAAATTCCATCCATCGTCATTGTCTCAGGTTTAACTCCTTCTGATCAAAGAGGTACTTTAAACTCTTAATGTAACACCCCAATTTTTATAAAAAAATTGTTTTGTAAATATAGTCCTGAATACTTGAAGGTAAGTTGTAGACATAAATCACCTCAATGACTTGCTGAGAGTACGAGGAATGTGTCGATTTATTTTCAATGATTCTTTTTTGCTGTCAATTCAGATTAATAGACAATGTAGATGCATGCTGCTTTTAATGTGAAATCACCTACAGATTTTCTGTGAGTTTTTCTATTTGACGTAGGGACGCGTACTTTTGTCGTTAATCAGGTGAATGAAATTTATCAAGATGAAATTATATTTGAGAATTAATATTTATTACTAATTCATGGTTCAAATCTCGTCGAAAAATTTTAACGAAGTTTTATCGCTTTTTGAGCCGCCGGGTAAGTTTTACCCGAGAGAAAATTCTAACGAATTCTGATTTCGACGAAATTCGAATCCTAGCTTGGTGTGAATATATCTGATTTTACTTTGAGTGACTTTATGATTTACTGGTGAAGGAATTATTCGCGGATAATATCTTAGTCACGTGTTGTATTAATTTCTCGTTAAATTAATTTACGCAATTAATCATTGAACGAGCAATCGATAAAGCGATTACCCGACGCTGTGATATTGCGACGCTGAGACCTATTTGGCCTAGAGTCAAAAGTAGGATCTAGTGGTTGGAAGAGTAGTTGAGGAAGCATGGTGTAGGTATGGTTATAGGGTGAGGTGGTGAACCTAAGGTAACGTGATTTTGATGAGTCATGAAGCCTAAACTAGCCATGTCATGAGACCTAATTTTTGATAGCAAGTTTCTTCCCTTCTTCTTCTTTTATGGTCACCGCCATAACCTCCCTTTTCCTCCATCTTAGTTTGTTTCATTTCCTTGAAGAAAACTAGTGAGAACTTAGGAGAAAACATTAGAGTTTTTGGTGAGAAAAGGGTTGGCAAACTGGGAGAGAACTAGCAAAGGTTGTGAGGAAGTTTGAGAGATATTTCCTTCTCCATCTTCTTCCCAAAACCGTGAACTTTCTAGTATTTTTGGGCAAGATTTTCCAACTAGTTTTCATCCATTTATTTCTTGTATGATTAGCTAGATCAAGTAGCAAAGTTTTAAAGTTGTTCCTCACTATATTTTTTATTCAAAACCATGAACACTTAGCAGAAAAAGGGAAGAGATTTCAAAACTTTTATACTTGGATTCTTGATTTTTTGTTGTTGTTGTTGTTATTAAGGAGTTATAGTGAGAGTTTTTATTCAAAAGATTTTCCAAAAAGAAGTGGTTTTGGTTGATTTAGTTATAGATCTAGTTTGATCTTTGTTCAAAATATGTTTTGATGTTTCTAAGACAATGAGCACCAAAATCTCTATGAAATCCTTGTATTCCTAGAGAAGGTGGAGTCTTGAGAAAGTTTTTATGTTACCTTCATCAAGTCTTTTTATTTGCCATACCTTTGTTCTTAAAAGGTTTGAATGATGTAGACTGTTCTTGGTTTTGATTTTTCTCTTTCAAAACCGTGAGGTGTGTGTGTTTAATGATGATTTAAAGATTTTAGTTTTATGATTTATAGGGTTTTGATGGCAAGGTTTCAAACCCTATGAGGAAAGTTTCAAGCTTTATGTTCTAAACTTGTATTATAAACAAGATTTGATCTTTAGCATTAAAGACACGACGATCTTGGAGTTTGTTAAATGAATCTTTAGTAATTTGTTATTTTGGAAATGAACTAAGAGAAATCTTAGTGATGCTTTGTGTTTGATTCATTAGAAAGCTAGATCCAAAGGAAAGAAAATGAAAAGCTTTTCCCTTCCTTTTAAGGACTAGGCCGTGAGGCCTATGTGTTTGTGGGTAGCCAAACTTCATTTCTTTACTTGTGTTCTAGTGCTTGATGATGAGATATAAAACTAGATTTTATAATCTTTGAAAGTTAGAAAGAAAGTTAGCATCTGTATGTAAGATTCGAGGTAGTGGCTTAAGGTCTTGGGCTATGAATTCCTTAATAGATGAGCCTAGTATGTGTTAAAAGACTTTGAAACAATGACTTGTCCAAAAAGGAATCAAGTTATGAGCTTCCATTAGTGGGTCACGAGTTTCAATTCTTTACATACTAACCGATGTTGTAGAGCTGAAACCCATGGCCAAACTAGGGTTTAGGATTACTAGTTTTGGCCTAGGAGTTGTGGCCCTAATAGTAGAGTTAATAGCCTAGAGTTGTTTCTAAACCTTAATACTTTGTTGATTAAAGTTCTAGTGATCGTGTTATGGGCGAGACCATGATTTGTTCGTTGATGATACCGGTAGACAAGCTTGTGAGCAAAGCGCCTAAGGTCAGGGCATCTTCCAATTTATTGCTTATATGTGTTTATGTTTGGTGTGGATGGTTGATTTGGTGATGATGCTTTCTTGCAAAGTTGAGATGGTGATTGTGATTATGATTTCTATGTGGTTATGCTTTAATGGATTGATTATGTGTTGTGACTATGTTGTGATTATTGAATGTATGATGTGCATGTTTGTTCATTAAACGGTGAGTGATAAGAGATTACCGAGAACAAGTGGGTGATGAAATACGTCGTTGAGATTGTTCAGTATTTTTTGAATAAAAACCAAAGAGGATTTTTATGTAAAATCAATAAGACACTTTAATGTGGATTTTTCTAAAAACCCTCAATTAGTAAAGGATTAACCACTTTTTCTTAAAAAGAATAAAGTGAGTGTTAGAATAATTAAAAGTAAGTATTTTTGAACTAATAGTGAAATTTTCAAATATCGATGTTTTACAACTAATAGGAGTTTTGACAAAGAAAGAGACTTTAGGGATATCAAGTGAGGTTCTGAGACGAGGAGGCGGAGTTTTAGACTACGAGAGTTTAGAACAAGAGTTGAGTAATCCCAAACACTCTGTGCGAGTGATCCAGTTGTGGTGAATAACTGTGGTGGTGCATTTTCATGCATCCATCGATTCCGACTGAAGCACTATTGGGGGACCAGTGTCGAGCTTTCGTGCAGTGAGCCCAGACCTAGATACGAGTACGTATCGACAGTTAAGGAGAAAAACGGGCGGCATGTCTCAGGTAAATCTTGCGTGGTACTGAACATGTATCCCTGCGGGGAAATTAATGAGTTCTGACCTGAAGCAATCCTGTGGGACCAGTGTCGTACTTAAATCATGACCAGAAGCAATCCTGTGGGACCAGTGTCATTGATTGCCCTTGCGAGGGTGGTGTGGCGATATTCCGAAATCATGTGCATTGGCATAGACTAACCAATAGGGATTGTGGTGCATCCTTATTGTGCTGATTGTTTTGAGTGTCTTATGCCATGTTACTCTGTGCTAATTATACTCTGTTAGTATAATATGATTTGCGTATGTGCTATTTCTATGATATGATTGTTTTCAGAAGATGAACCTTTCTATTATCGGGCATTCTCATGGATGTCACCCCAGACAATAGTGTAGGCTGTAGAGATGTTGTCACTCAAGGTCGGCAAGCAATGCGGAGGAACCAGTAAGCGTTGTAGTGCTGACCAGCTATAGGTGTCTCTAATGTATTCTTTTTGAGTTGTATTATGCATTTTGTATTTTCAAAAACTCTGAATCGCCTTCGTGCTAATGTTTATAATTATATATATATATTCTATTGCATGGTTATTGTGTTGTTAGTTGTACATCATATCTCGAAAAACGCTGCGATACTCGAATTGCTATTTTTAAGAAAAGTTTAAAAAATAAAAATAATAGACCCCTCATTTTTGCAAAAATCATGCAAGATGAGTATTTTCATCCAAAAGCATTTCCGCATTTGAAGGTTATATTAGATCAATAATGCTTCGGAAATTAGGGTGTTACATTGTGGTATCAGAGTAGTTCAGTCCTAACCGGACCGTGAGTTCGGTAGCTATAACTGATCAAATTGTCGGGTTTTGTCGGCTGTAGATCTGTAGTGTGCTAAGTTGTGTGAACTTTGTTCTGTGTGTCTGGCTTGTTTCTTGAGCGAAGCAACTCTGCTTATAATTGTTTGAATTGTTTCTTCATTGAAGCAATGTGTGCTGACACATCAATTGTGTGGTGTTCTAATTCGGTTAAAGACCTTGTAGGAACCCAATGCCTCCAAGACGAGTAATTCTTTCTGCTAGAGCTGGAAATCCAGAGATGAATCAAGTGACCCAAGTTATGGCTAGGATGGTGTAAAAGAAGAACATGAGTTTATTAAAAACTTTCGCAATTGGAATAATAGGTACCACTTAACGTCAATCTCAAATCTCAATGCTAAAGAAATAAGTTTGAAACCAATAACATAAGTACGGTAACAACCCATAATCCCAGTGTCACACGACTCAGAGCTTTTACCCTTTATTACAACTGAAAACATAAACATGAAAACATCAACTAAAACTAAGCATCAATTGCACGAGCTACTCCTCAGTGTCCACATCAACTCGAGCATCTTCATCGACAAACTCATCACCTAAATGTCGCAATGGCGCACGAGTAGCTACAAAGGAAAAAAAGAGTGAGGAAACCATATCGCATGGAAATATCAAGGTATAGGAGGCAACAAACATAATACGCATATAACTACTCTACCATGACAACATATCAATGTCAATGCAATGCATGGTGTACGCCATCTCGATGGATGCAACTATAGCGTATGGTCCAACGATACATGTCGTACTAACTACTACTCCGGGTGAGCTAGATGAGAGTGTCATCACATCCCGGGACATAGATAAAGTCTAGTTAGGGTGATCCAGTGTATGCGTGAGATGCCCCAACAATGCCTCTCCTTTGCGTATAACCCCTCTACTGGCAACTACCCGCTAGGTGGAGCTAAACTCATTGTGGCCATCTCCATTACCATTCCCATAATCGTTTGCTCACCACCCCATCCTATCATCGCCGATGTTGTATGGCTTCTAGCCTATAGTCAACATCAACCGTGGAAAACTTTAGGCCACACAGATACATACGAGTATCATCCAAGGTATGTCTCGTCCATACTATGACGAGTCCTTGCCCATATTGCAACAAGGTTCCTCAACACGGGCAAGCCTGCTAATCATAATCAGCTGTAGGAAGACCCGCAAAATGCGTCTTAACTATACCTATCTAGTTACTAACAAACATCAATCATCATCATCAACAAGCTCCCTAAGGTCTTCTAAGTCTTAAGGAAAACATCCTTAACTTGTCTCTTAGGATTTTACAACTCCTAATGAAGTCCAAGAAGTGGTCGTGGGGATGAGACTGGGTTGAAAGGGTTTAGATCTTCAAAATTAGGTTTTAGAGGGTCTTAATCGATTAGGGACCCCTTATTAATCTATTATAGCAGCTCTGGAACTTGTACTAGTGCAAAGCAATCGGGTTAATCAATTAGACTATGCCTTCTAATCGATTAGAAGGCTGCAGGAAAATATACTTGCCACTTCTTCTAGTCCCAATCGATTAGGTACCCTTCCCTAATCGATTAGGAGGCCTCTGGAAAACATACTAGGCTTTTGGACAAGGCCTAATCGAGTAGACATGTCTGTCTAATCGATTAGGAGGCTTCTAAGTTCTATTCTAGGTTTCTGAACATGTACTAATCGATTAGGACTATGGTGTATCGATTAGGGCTTCTTAAAGTCACTGAAACTTGTTCCGAAACAATCCTAACTCATTCTACCCTTCAAATACCATCTTAGGTTACCAATCCTTGAACTTAGGTCTCTAAGTTACTGGTTTATGAGCATTTATACATCTTAGGGATTCTCTAAACCAATCAATGTACTTAAATCATCTTTAGGGCTTAACCAAAGGTTCAACTAGGTCTAAGGAATACCATCCACCTAACCATTGCAACTAATCTTACCTTCTAGTGGGGTGAACATCATCAAGTCAAGACCTCAATGGTGATGTTAGCCTCGAGGGCGTCAACAAAGGTGCTAATTCTATAGAATTGGTCATCCATAATAAGCATCAATAACTTAGCAAATATATGGCAACACATGGAGAATCAAGCATTTATACTAATTACCATCAACACTTAGCATATAGGTCACATACTAATAATCATCATATTCAAAAAATAGCAACGTGGCTCCTGTGACACCCACTACCCCTCATACAATACATCGTGCAAAAAACCATAAACAACAAACAAGTACTGAAATACCTCATTAATTTATTTAAATAAAAAATAAGAGTAGTAGTGTGCATCACATGATCATAACCGAGATACAAAATTAGCGAGGAAAACACTCTCACATACAATCCATGAATAAAGCTCAAAACTTATAAAATCCCCGATGTCACATCTAATTAGAGGATAGTAACCCCAAATTAGATACACCGTTAAATATATAAAGAAACTACTAAGCATCGTCATCTGCTAGCACTTCCTCCAGTGCAGCCTCGCTGGCGATCATCTCCTCCTCTGCTCGAAACCATGTGAGCCATATGGGTGAGTATAAAACAGGTCATATGCAGGATAAGAAAATAGATAGATTCAAGACATGATTGGCAAGAAGAAGCACAAGTATCAAAAGTCAAATGCAATGAATGCGTATGCTTGTGCACATTAACTCTATCTACACCATATGCAATGTGGTTCCATAACATCTACAACTCAGGGAAGGGAATGAGAGTTCATATCTGGCTTGCCTCGGGAGTATAATGCACAGGTGGACTTCACCGAAATACTCCCACCATTCATGCCAACGTGAAGTGGCTCATTGGGGTGACCCTGTCAACGAGTCCCCAGTAGTGAGTAGCTAGCCCCTGCCTTTATATAAGGCCCATGCCGCCGAACGTGGCCTCCACTATGTCATTTCAACGTTGCTACCCCCCAACACTTGTGCACACTAACTCCATCTACACCACACCCAATATGGCCTCCACTACGTCGTTTCAACTTTGCTACCCCCCATTGCTAACCAACAAGCAAGAACAACGACCTTACACACCATAATCAACATCACAACTTGAATTCAAACATACAACAACACAACAGTTAAGGTTAATTAAGGGGGTCTATATTTCGGTCTTAATCGGTTAATCCATACACGTAATCGGTAATGATCACTCTCTAATTAGTTAGGATCCTTTTCTAATCGGTTAGGGTTCTTTTATAATCGGTTAGGATTCGCATCCTAATCGGTTAAGACCTATAGCTAATCGATACACTATAACATACTCTTAACAGAATTCCATCTAGACCCATAATCGGTTAACACCTAGCTCTTATCGGTTATAAGGTTCACTTGCTCAAGCAAATACCATCCTCAACTGATAGTCGATTATACCACTATCTCTACCTAAGTAATATCTATTTAATCGGTTAACCTTGCCAGATTTAATCGGTTAGCTCTTTATTATCTAATTAGTTTCTAGGTTTCTCAAACTAATCGATTATCCTGTGTAACCTAATCGGTTAACTACTAAGAACTCACAAAAACTCTCCAACTTCTCCCATTAATTCTATCCTCAAGACCGAAACTAGTACTATCATGACTATTTGGTTTTAACCCTTAATCTCATATACCAATCACGAGTTATAGGCTGATTCATCCAAAAATATAAGGTATTAATCTTACTTTTGTCTCTGGTATAGTCTCTAATCGATTAAGGCCTCTATTCTAATCGATTAACTATTATGATTTCTTATCTAATCGGTTAAAGTTAACTCTTAATCGGTTATAGCACATCTAATCGGTTAACGTCTAAGATTTAATCAGTTAACTCATCATCTTTGTCTTCCCTAGGAAGTTTAATCGATTAGACACATTAGTTTTAATCGATTACAACACGAAAACATCTCAGAACAGTAGAAACAACAGAACTGGTCAATTTTAATCACAATTCTGAGCATATCAATTAAGAGTTCTAGTCAAACATATTAGCCTATATATCTAAAACATGGTATCATCATAGAGGTAATATTCTAATTCTGAGCATATCAATTAAGAGTTCTAGTCAAACATATTAGCCTATATATCTAAAACATGGTATCATCATAGAGGTAATATTCTAACAAGCATTCTCATAGAAATTACATAGAACAAGGCAAAAATAACAATTCCTCAAACAAGCATGTTCCCTAGGCAATTATAATCCCTCATCCCACATGTGATCAACCCTATACCCCCATACCTGGATTGCATGAAAACAAGGTTGTTGGTAGCAAGGAAGTGGTTGTTTCTTACTCCGCTTGTGGTGTTTCTTGAAGAAGAATAGGCCAAAGCTCCCAAAACATAAAAATGGAGGAAGGTAGATCAAATGAGAGTGGGAACGAATTTTTGGAGAGGTGATCAATAGTTAGGGTAACCCTAGGACGTCTAAAATATGTTGAATTTATAGCCATTGAAGGCATTGAAATGGTTATGGAATTTTTTTTATGTTTTTGCAGATACACGCAGTTAATCGGTTAATAAAACGGATAGTTAATGATTAATTCTCCAAAACTAAGAAGATGGCAGTTTGACGCAACTTAATCGATTAACACTTGTGGTTTAATCGATTACATTGTTCTGTTTTCAAATTCGCTAAGTGTGGAGGTTCCTAATCGATTAAAGGCATAACATAATCGATTATTCTACGAGAAAAGCTAAGAATGGTCCCTGCTAAGATCCCTTATGGTGCTAAAGCCTTCCTAACATGCATGGCACACAAACACACATTAAATGCAAGAAGAATGGGGTGTTACAATCCTACCCCTTTAAAGAATATTTTCTCCATGAAATTTCTCACTAACTTGAGGTGAAGAGATGAGGATGTGATTCCTTCATCTTACTCTCCGGTTCCCATGGGTGCTTTCCCCCATTGCTCCGCTCCAAATCACTTTCACCAGTGGTATCTCTTTTCCCCGTAGTTGCTTTCTCTTTCAGGCCTCAATGCGGAGTGGTATTACCTTAAAGGTAAGGTTTTCCTTTAGCTGGATAGTGTCGGGCTCAATAACGTGACTCGGATCGTGAATGTACTTCCTGAGCTGCGACACATGAAACACGTTGTGCAGGTTAGAAAGAAAAAGTGGTAAATGTAACGCCCCAATTTTTATGAAAATTATTTTACAGTTTTCGACTACTTGGAAATAAATCATAGAGATTGATTACCTTGATGATTTATGAAAAGTACAAAGAACTGTTATGATTTGTTTTAAACAATTCGTTGTTTTGGTAATTAATTCAGATTAACAGACAGTGTAGACATATACTATTTTTAATATGAATTAATCCTGAAAAATATGTAAACTTGTTTGATTTAAAGGAAAATTATTTTATTGAAGGAGAAATAATTTTTAGGACTTAATAGATATTTTTTAAGTCACAATTTGAATTTTTGACGTTTAGTGATTTATTAATTGTTGGTTTTATGTCGTATTTAATATGACTTTTATTTTAGTGATTTTGGATGATTTTATTGTTTTAATAATATCTAGATGATAAAAGAAATTGAGATTAGTAATTATTACTAATTTAAGGTTTTTCTTTTGATGTTTGAATTCTGCCGTAAAACGCTGAATTTGAGCTATAGGGGTTTTTGACTGAAACCTACACAACCGTGATCTAAATTTCATAAAATTTGAGATCTTAGCATTTTTCAATATTTCTGATTTATTGGAATTTGTTTGGGATTTTTGGGCATTAGAGAATATATAGGGTGTTTTCTACCCCTAAAACTACCTAACAGTAACGTTTTAGCTCCTAAATCGAGAAAGTGACATTCATAGAAAACTTCTAATATTTTTAGGGACGTTTTGATTGATTAATAATTTTTGATTATGTAGTAATTTATTAGATTTATTTTTGGAGTTTTTCGTACAAAAACCCTAATAAACGGGAAACGCCGCGCACCCGATTGAGCGAGAACACGACGAAACGAAATATCTTGATATTTTGGGCTTAGAGGCGGTTCATCCAGCTATTAGGGGAGCTGAACCTGACCTTGGAAGGTTCTTTGACAAGTATTAATTGGTGATTAGTGGTTAAGTAAATAGTAGGTAGTTAACTTAGTTAGTTTAAGACTAAATTGGTTAGTTTCCAACTAAATGAACAAAATTCATTCCTTCCATGTCCTAGCTGATTTCGTGGCCTCCTTCCGTAACCAAGTTCAGACATTCATTCCTCCATTAGAGAGAAAAACTTCAGGAAAAAAAAAATTAGAAAGAGAAAGTGTGGGTTTTGGAGGATTTTGGTGATTAAGCTTGCATTTTTGCTTCCTTCCTTCTCAATCCTTGTTCAATTATCATCTAATCTCTTGGTAAGCTCCATGATCCTTCCCTCATCTCTCTTGAGTTCCATGATTTGGGTTTTGAAGAATTTTGGAGTTGTTTTTGGGTAAAAGTGTTAGTTTTTGCTAGAATAGTATGATTAGTCTTTTAACCCTTGATTTTCTTCCATGATTAAGCTTGTTCTTGGTATTTAGAATTTGGGAAACCCTAACCCTTGCTCTGGTCGAACCTTTGGGGCTGTTGTAAGCCTTGGTTTTGATTTTTTTTTGTTGATTTGGAGTTAGTTCTTATGGGGTTTTCAATGGTATGTTTGGAACTAGTCATATATGCATGTTTTACAAAGCTTTGAGAAAATAAAATTGATTGAAAATAGGGGCTGGAACTGTGGCCTCAAAGATGTTTCTGGAGGATGTTTTAAGTTGTTTTTAAAGTGTTATAAGTGTTAGAGAAGTTAGTTTAAGGTTAAAGGAATTAAATGTAGTGAAATTGTATGATTTGGAAATGAAAAGTTTGAAAAGTTTAGGTTTATTTTAGGGCACAAAACTGTGACCCCTTTTATTGATTTAGAACCTTGTTTTAATTTGTTTATGTCTTAAATATGTGTAGAAGTTGATTAAAAATTTGGTTTAGCAAAACATTTCAAAGAAGTGTGATTTTGGGAGAAGGTTTGGTTTATGTTTCAAAGATTGTCTTGAACTTATAACAAACTTGTTTCTATAATTTTTATGGCATGTTCTAGGGTTTTAAATGTGGTTCAAAATTGGCAAAACACTATTCAAATGGTAAAAATACTATTCCAATTGGTAAAAATTGGTTTAAGCTTTTTCTAAGTGTGTAGAGTTAGTGGAAGTTTCAAAACTTGCATGACTTGAACTTGTATCATGGTATATGACTAGGTGTGATCCAAATGGGTTTAAGTTAGTAAGATTTTTGGTCTTTTAGGACTTGAAAACCGTGGCTGCCCTAGAGTCTTAGGACTTGGGTTTTCGATTCTAATTTGGTTAAGTTTGTATTGTTAAGGTTCGAGGGAGATACGTTTCGGTGACGCATTGGAAATTTCTTATCTGAAGATTGTTCAAGGTAAGGGAAATTCTTATATAATGAGTTTGGGCTTTTCATCTTGTGTGTTGTTTTGGTTTGATTGTTTGATAAATTGTGTGGTAGTACTTGTAGTATTACTCTATGTTGTATGAAATGTTGTAGCATGTTCTTGGCCCTGCGTGGCATTAGTAATTTGTATTGTTTTCCTTAAATCATGTTTGATTGGTTTGACTGCACTTGAAATTGATGAAAGTATGATTGATAACAATAATGATGATGAATTAATTAATTAATCAAAATATTTCTCGGACATTCCTTAAGGTGAGTGGGCCGTATCAAAGAATTGGATTGGATTGATGCATACTGATCATTTAGCGCCCTTTTTCTGTAACACCCAGGGCTATCCACTGCGTTAATTGACAGCTAGCATTCCCTAGCGTGCACATCATGACCTTCTCCCCCCAAGGGAGTTTTTTCCTTTCGAAGGGTTCTAACCCAGGACCTAAGGGTTAAGTACCACGAAAGCGCCCTTCCATTACCAACCGAGCTACTAATGAAATGCTCATACTCCAATAATAATTGAAAGCAAGACAATAAATATTAAAGCACAGGAGTTACTAAAAAATTAAAACTTGTTTAATAAAATACAAGTCCAAACTTTGAACAAAGTCATAAATCTAAGAATTTAGATTACAACATCCAGAAATACACAACTTAGAATTCAAAATGTAAATAAAGTCTTCCAAGAGTACAAGGTTGTAAGCAAAGCTACAACTTAAAAATAAACCCCTACGTTAAGGGAACTATGCCTTTATTTCGCCTAATCATCCTTTGGTACCTGCTTATCTGAAAAATAATAAGAAAGGGGTGAGATAAAATCTCATAGAGTCCTTCACGGACCCTCACTAACACTAACCACTCTTACAGTTCAATAAATAAATATAAACAATAATAGCACATAAAACTATCTCTTCCCTTGGAGCTAACCCTATTGTAATCCTAATTCTAATCATAAACAAACCCAAAATGCAATCTTGGATGTATCCTCTTAGGGGCCAATGCTAATTGAGCCGGATCCATGCCGCCGGGTCTTATCGTTCACCCGACCGACGCGTCTGCCGCCGGGTCTTATCGTTTACCGGACCGATAAACACCAAACTATCTAGTATATATGATCAAGCTACTAAAGATGTATTCCCTTAAAGTATAAAATAGAATTTCTTAGGAATCCATGATGCCGGGTCTTATCGATCACCGGACCGACGCGTCTGCCGCCGGGTCTTATTGTTCACCGGACCGACAGCCATCACACCTGTAACACCCTAATTTTCGATGTTTAATTATTTATTAATTATCTATTTACTGTTAAATATTTTCTGTTGACATTTTGATTGTTTGAATTTATTCTAGATAATAGGAAAAATTTGGATTAGTATTTATTACTAATTTACAGTTTTACTACGTTGTAGTAATTCTACCGTAATTAGGCTATCAGGTAAGTTTTTAACTGAAACATGCTCAAACGTGATCCAAATTTTATGAAATCTGAGATTTAAGTATTTTCCAATATTTATGATTTATTGGAATTTTTTGGGAATTTTTGGGCAAGTAGAAAAATATAGGGTATTTTCTATGACTAGAAATAACGTTATAGCAGCGTTTGAGCTCATAATTTGAGAAAACGAGCTGCAGGGGTGCAATCCTCATGACGAGGCAAATATTTTGACTAAACAATAAATTTTAGATGTGGGCTGGTGAAATAGAAAATTTTTTGGAGCGACAGGTGAAAAATCCTAATATACGTGGAACGCCGCGCACCCGGTTGATCGATAACTCGTCGAAGTGAAACCCTTTGATATTTCAAGGGGGAGGTCGACCACTTTGGACCAATGGGAGCCAAGACATGTGCTTGGGACTCACCAATGACCTGTGGAAGCATGTGTTTTGCTTAGGTGTAATTAGTAGTTAGTTTAGGTAGTTAGTTTGTAACTACATGGTTAAGATCCAACTAAATGAACGATTTTTGTTCCCTCCTTGTCCCTTGTGGCCTTTATAAATAGGAGATCACCATCTTCATTTTTTTCGTGAATGCTTTGGTGGCGAAAAATCTAGAGAGAGAAAGTGTGAGAAATCTTGAAGAACTTAGTGTTTTTGAGTGCAGTCTTTCTTCCTTTATTCTTAATCCTTGATCAATCGTTATCAAACTTCTTGGTAAGCCTCCTAACCCATCTTATATTCCTCTTGGCTTCCATGGATGAGTTCTTTATGGTTTTAATGTTGTTTTGCTTAGAAATTGTTTAGATCTTGATGTTTAAGCTTAATACTTCCTAGATCTACTATTACCTTCATGATTAAATGAGTTTTGTGTAATTAAAAATTTGGAAACCCACAGATCCTGGACAGGCTGAATCTCATGGCAATTCTAAGGGGCTGTTTTTGACTTGATTTAGTTGTTTTGGATTTAGATCTTGGAAGAGTTTTAGCTTATATACTTAGATCTAGTCATATATGCATGTTAAGCAATGTTTGTGAAATTTAATTTGGTTAGTTTTTGTTCTTCAAAACCGTGGAAATGACTAAGTTTTAGAATGAGTTTTAACTTGTTTTTAAGTGTATCAAAGTGATAAAGAAATTGGTTTATGGTAAGGAGTTTTGGATCTAACAGAGTTGTCATGATTTAGAAGTTAAGGATTTGAAACTTCGGGTTTGTTTTTGAAGTCTCAAAACCGTGACCCCTTAGATTTTTTGTAAAGTGATTTCAAAAGAGTTGTAAAAAGTGGTTAATGATTTTATCTAACAAAACCTTTCAAAGAGATTTGATTTTGGGAAAAAGTTTTTGTATATGTCTTAAGATTTGTTTTAAACTTATAAGGAAATTGTTTCCAAAGTTTTATGATATGTTTACATACTCTAATAAGTGGTCCAGAGTTGGGAAATACTATTCAAAGTGGAAAAACACTATTCTAATTGGTAAAACACTATTTAAAGTGGTAAGTTTTGGTTTTAGTATTTTTTAAGTGTGATAGTTTTGTAAAAACTTCAAAATTTGCATGATTTGAACTTGCTTCATGACATATGACTAGATGTGATCAAATAGGGATTAAGTTGAGTAATTCCTAGGCTTTAGGAGACCCTAAGCCGTGGCTGCCCAGGGGCACTAGACTTGAGTTTTTGGTTCTAATTGAATTAAACTTGTGTTGTTAAGGTTCGTGCGAGGTACGACTTGATGACAACTTGGGAATTATCTCTTTGGAATGCATTCGAGGTAAGGGAAATTCTTACATAATGAGTTTGGGTTTTTCGCCTTGTTTGTTGTGTGGTATGGTTGGTTGTTAATTGTGTGGTAGTACTTGTAGTATTACTATGTGTTGTAGAGATGTTGTAGCATGTTTTTGGCCCCACGTGGCAATAACGATTTTTATTGTGTGTCTTAAATCAAGTATGACTGTTTTGATTTGAACTTGAAATTGATTGAAGTATGCATAATAATGTTAATCATGATAGATTAATTAATAATGCGACGATCGACTGTTATTGGTTTGACGATTTACAATGGTAAATCTGATGCGATTCCACAAGCCAAGAAAAGATTTCATAAATGAAATATTAAGGGATTTTGACTTAAAAGTAAGCGTGAGGGTCTTAGTAAAACTAGCCAAAGCTTGCAAACAATTTTTCAAAGGTACCACATTAGAAAAAAGAACTTGAGTAAACAATGAAATTTGCGAAAACAGTTAAGTTAAATGTTGCGTTTGGGAAAATTTTGGCTAGTAAAGATTTGGTAATTAAGAGTGTTCGCACCGCCTCTCTTTCCTGGCAATTCCCCTAATGCATTATTTGACACAACTAGGGTTCCAATGACCTAAAGCTAAAGAAGTATTTTCAAACTTAGTGGCACATAGGTGTGACAAGAAAACTGAGAATGGAATTTCCTCAAACAGAGAGAGTGAGGACTCGTCGATCTGCATTAGTTAATTAAAAAGATATTTTGGACACTCCATATGGTGGGTGGACCATACTAAAGAATTGGATTGATGCATACCAATCATGAAACATTCAAATTTGGAGGCTGTTCCCAGTGTCCTGGAGTTTCTGACCTGAAGAGGTTGTTCCCAGTGTCCTAGGACTTTTGGGCGTAGAGGCTGTTCCTAGTGTCTAGCCTGGAGGCTGTTCCCAGTACCATTTTACCCTTGGCAGGGGAATTTGTTTGGACATGGAAAATAAGTTCCTCATCAATTGTTGTCCTTGTTTAAGGCTGCAGGTGTATACACAAACTTGTTCATAATGCATTGGCATGAATGATTAACCACATTGATAGTATGTGATGATTTGATCATTAATCTGTTGTTTGATTTGTTTGTTCACATGCCAATTGCTTGATATACCATGATGATGCATGCGTTCTATTAAGTATGCATATGTATATAAAGGCATGTTGTTGTATATATATATATTGTTTGCATACGACATAGTCTATGATAAACTCGTGGACAAAGAATTTACCCTTGCACTATTGTTGGATTGGACATTCTCATGGAACTTACCAGATGGAGTTCACAATGCTGCTACAGTTTCTGTCTTTCCCAAGAGTGTTGAAGAATGAGCCAGTGGAGGAAGATTCCTCTGAGTGCTCTATGTTCGGATCTTGCTGAACGGTTACTCAGTAAGAGTCATAGTTGTTGGTCAGTTTAGCTTAGGATATTGTCCTGTAAATAATCATGGTATGTTTTATTGTATGTGATGCATTCAATATAATATGTTATACTCTGATATTTGATAAAAGGTTGATTACTCATTATTTGAAATTGTAGTACTCTTCATGTCTCATTTTTGAAAAGGGTTTTCAAAGGAAATAAAAAGAAAAATATTTAGTCCTATTTTTCACTGTGAACAATTGAAGAGTACATTTTACTGAAATCATATAAGCATTAAATGTTTTCAGCATTAGAATGGGTCATACCATAGCGCTCTAGAAATAGGGTCTTACATTAATGGTATCAGAGCAGTTCGGTTCTAACTGGACCGCTTGGTGTAAGCTGGCCTAGAGTGTCGGGAATTGTCGGGTAGGAGTCCGACATGCCTAGGATTATGTGAACTCTGTACTTGATTGTCATAAATGTTTCCAAGTTGAAATAGGTGTGACATTGTGTGAAATTGTGTTCGATCATCTCAAATGATCGATTTTGTTGTGGGGTTATGACTGGTTTTCGACCTGTAGGAACTTATGGCACCTCCTAGACGTGATACCTCTGTTTCGGATACCGGAAACTAGGATATGGACCAAGTTGTACGAGCAATGGCTGACATGGCCGTTGTGGTAGCACAGTAGACAACCGCGAAGCAACATCGTGACTTGCAAAAGCAACAACGCGAGGAACGAACTGCTGAGGCAAAAGGATTAATCCATTTTTGCTGCCATGACCGGCCAAAATTCTATGGGGATTTCGATCCAGAAAAGGCATATCTCTTATTGTAAGAGATTGAAAAGATATTTGAAGTACTTCATAGCCCCGCGGACGTCAAGGTGAACAATGCCGCATACCTGCTGCTCGGTGACGCAGAATACTGGTGGAGAGTGACAAGACTGATGATGGAAGCCGACCATCAGGAAGTGACTTAGGAGGCATTTCGTACCAAGTTTCTGGAAAAGTATTTTCCCAAAAGTGCTCGTATTGAAAAAGAACAGGAATTTTTGAGTGTTTACCAGGGGAACTGGAGTGTTGGGGAACACGCTGCAACGTTTTAATCACTGGCTAAGCATTTTCGCTTCTTCCAACAACGCGTAGACAAAGAGTACATGTGTGAGCGTTGTAACATCCCAATTTTTATGAAAATTGTTTTACAGTTTCTGACTACTTAAAAATAAATCATAGAGATTGATCACCTCAATGGTTTGTTAAAAGTACGAAGAACTACAAAGATTTATTTTAATTAATTTACTGTTTTAGTAATTAATTCAGATTAAGAGGCAATGTAGACATATACCGTTTTTAATATGAATTAAGCTTGGAAAAATGTGAAAAATTGTTGTTTGATTAAAGAAAATTATTTTATTGAATGAGAAATAATTTTAGGACTTACTAGATATTTTCAAGTCACAGTTTGGATTTTCAATGTTTAGTTAATTGTCAAATTGTCTATTTTTTTGTCATATTTATATGACTTTTATTTTATGATTTTATATTGATGATTTTATTGTTTGAATAATATCTAGATGATAAGAGAAATTGAAATTAGTGATCCTCCCTAATTTACCGTTTTTATTATGCTACGAGAATTCTATTGAATTCTGCAGTAACTAGGCCTATGGGTGAGTTTCTAACTGAAATATGCCCAAATGTGATCCAAATTTTATAAAATTTGAAATCTTAGTATTTTCAAATATCTAGAATTTATTGGAATTTTTATGGAATTTTTGGGCATCAGAAAATATTTAGTACATTTTCTATGCCCAGGAACTGCCTAATTGCAACGTTTCGGTTTGTATTTTGAGAAAACGAGATACGTGAGTGCTTTTCTCATGCCGTGAGGAACATTTTGGCTAAATGGTAATTTTTGGGTGTGGACTTGTTTTTAGAATTATTTTTGGAATTTTTAGTATTAAAACCTAATATACACGTAACGCCGCGCACCCGATTGATCGATAACGCGTCGTAGCGAAACCCTTACTTAATGAGCAAGAATGACGGCCACACATGGACCAATAGGAGCTGAAACATGTGCTTTGGAACCTTCCATGACAAGTGTTAGCTTATGATAGGTTAGTTAGTAAATTGTAGGTAGTTAGTTAAGTTGGTTTAGAACTAGTTTGGTTAGTTTGGAACTAAATGAACAATTTTCTTCCACCCTTGTCCCTCCTCCATTTCGTGGCTGACCTCCTTCATTGGAAACTATCTTCATCATTCTTTCATTTTTGGAAAGCTTGGGAAGAATTTTAGTGAGAGAAAGTGTGGAGAAACTTGAAAATTTTGTGATTTTGGAAGCTTAATCTTCATCCTTTCTTCTTCCTTCTTGATCAGTCATCCTCATCTTGGTTCGTAAGATTCCTAACCCATTTCCTTTTCTCCATGGCTGCCATGGATGAGTTTTTATGGTTTTAGTGTTGCCTCTCACAATTTTGGTGTTGATTCTTGAAGGAAATTTGATGTTTAAGCTTACAAACTTCCATCATTTCTTCTTAATCCTTGATCCATCATCTCTAATATTGTTGGTAAGTGTTCTTGATCACTTTATTCTTCTCATGGCTGCCATGAGTGTGCTTTTCATGATTTTAGAGTTGTTTTTCTTATAAAGTGTTAGATCTTTATGTTTTAGCTTGTCTATTTCATGGATCCATCAATTTCTTCCATGATTAAGCTTGATTAGAGTTTTTAAAATTTGGAAACCCTAACTCTTGATTTCTGGCCGAGCCTAGGAGCTGTTAAGGGGGCTTGATCTTGACTTGTTTTTGTGGTTTTGGAGTTGGTTCTTGGAGGGTTTTGAGTAGTATTTTGAAACTAGTCTTTTATGCATGTTTTACAAAGTTTTGAGAAATTAATTTGGTTAATTTTTGGGGCTGGAATCATGGCTTATTTGTATGGTTTTGATGATGTTTTAATTTGTTTTTGAAGTGTTTAAAGTGTTTAAGAAGTTGGTTTTTGGTTAGGACTTTAAGTCTATAAAGATTTGTATGTTTAAAGCTTTGAAAAATTGTTTGAAGCAAAATTAATTTGAGGTTGTTTTGGGCCTTCCAAAACAGTGGCTTATGATCAAGTTTTGAGTCAGTTTTAACTTGTTTTTAATTATATTAAAGTGGTATGGTAATTGGTTTATGATAGGAAGTTATGGGTCTAACAAATTTGTAATGATTTAGGGGTTAAAGATTTGAAAAATTGAAGTTGTTTTAGAACACTAAAATCGTGGCCTTCAAGGGAGTTTTGTAACTTGTTCTTGACTTGTTTTATGCCTAAGATAGTTGAAAAAAATGGTTGATGATTTGGTTTAGCAAAACATTTCAAAGAAACTTGATTTTGGGAAAAGATTTGGGTTATGTTTCAGGAATTGTTTTGGACATGTAATAAAATTGTTTCTAAAATTTTGTGACATGTTTTAGTGTTTCAAAAAGTGATTCAAATTTGGCAAAACACTATTCATTTGGTAAAAACACTATTCCAATTGGTAAAATTTGATTTAAGCTTCTTCTAAGTGTGTAGAGTTAGTAAAAGTTTGAAAACTTACACGACTTAGACTTGTTGCATGACATATGACAAGGTGTGATCCAAATGGGATTAAGTGAGTAAGTCTTAGGCCTTTTAGGGTACCCAAACCGTGGCTGTCCTAGGGTTCTAGGATTTGTATTTTGGGGTCTAATCATATTAAGTTTGTGTTGTTAAGGTTCGTGCTTAAGGTACACGTGAGGTGCGGCTTGACGATAGTTTCGAATTACCTTGCTTGGATTGTTAAAGCACCCAAGGTAAGGGAAATTCTTATATAATGAGTTTGGGCTTTTCGCCTTGTGTGTTGTTTGATTGTTTGATTAACTGTGTGGTAGTACTTGCAGTATGACTATGTGTTGTTTAGAATGTTGTAGCATGTTTTTGGCCCCGCGTGGCAAGACTGAATTGTATTGTGTGACTTAAATCATGTTTGATTGAGTTGATTGGACATGAAATTGATGAATGTATGTAGTAGGTTGTAGCGTACTGAATTATTATGTGCTGTATGAAATGTTGTATCACGTTCTTGGCCCTGTGTGGCATTATGATTTGTATTGCTTGCCTTAAATCATGTTTGATTTAATTGGAATTTGGAATTGATTGGAATTTGGAAAATATTGTTGATAACAATGTATTAATTAATAATGCGTTGATCGATTGTTATTGGTTTGACGATTTACTACGATAAATCCGATGCGATTTCACAAGCCGAATTCTGATTTCGTAAACAAGTTGTTAAGGGCATTTTGATTTAAAAGTAAGCGTGAGGGTTTTAGTATAACTAGCCAAGCTTGCAAAGAATTTTCAATTAGTCAATAGTAGAAAAAAGAACTTGAGTAAACAATGTGATTTGCGAAAACGGTTGAGTTAAATGATGCGTCTGGAAAATTCTGGCTAGGAAAGACTTGGTTATTAAGAGTGTTCCTACCACTTCTCTTTCCTGGGAATTCTCCCTAATGCATTATTTTGCACAACTAGGGTTTCAATGACCTAGAGCTAAAAAGTATTTTCAGATACAATTGTGCATAAAAGAGAAACCAGAACTAAGAAAGAGTTTTCAAAGATTTCAAAGACCCAGATTTCTAAAGAATAAAATGTTAGGAACCTAGTGTTCCTATTGAGCATATGGGCCATGTGTCCTATGTTGGGACTTGACGTCCTACTTGCGTGCGTATTTTCTTGATCAAGGATTGGATCTAGTGTTCCATATGGCGTGCCTAATATCTCAACCTAAGGATTGAGCCTAGTGTTCCGTATTACGTGCCTAGAACTTCAATCTAAAATTGAGACTAACGTTCCGCAATTGAACACCTGGACTTTGTGTCATGTGTTGAACTCTAAGTAAATTGAGATTTGAAATTCACTAAATTGAGTGATTTGAGGTTTCGTCCATCCGCATTGATTAATTAAAACATATCAAGGACGCTCCTTACGGTGAGCGAGCCATAGTAAAGAATTTGTTTGGATGGATACTGACCATTGAGCATCGACACTCGGAGCGTTTGATTATCTTAAGGACTTCAAAAGGATGAGTTGTCACTTCATTGTCAGTCTGGCAGCAAAGCCTAATGCGTGGCTATACCCTTGGTAGGGGAATTTGATTCGGATGTTGGGAAATAAAGTTCCTCATCACTGCTGACCTTGTTTAAGGCTGTAGGTGTATACACAAACTTGTTCATAATGCATTGGCATGCATGGCTAACCACATTTATGGCATGTGATGGATCGTTGATGAATTTTTTATGTGATGACTATATTGTTATCCTGTTGTTTGATTTGTCTGCTCACATGCAATGCTTGATATACCATGACGATGCATACAGTCTATTAAGTATGTATATGTATATAAAGGCATGTTGTTGTATTATATATGTATATTGTTTGCATGCGACATAGCCTATGATAAACTCGTGGGCAAAGAATTTACCCTTGCCCTGTTGTTGGATTGGACATCCTTATGGATGTCACTTCCAGATGGAGTTCCATAGCTGCTGCAGTTTCGTCTTTTCAGGAGCGTTGAAGATTGAGTCAATGGAGGAAGATTCCTCTGAGTACTTCGTGTTTTGATCTTGCTGGACTGTTTCTCAGTAAGAGTTACAGTTGTTGGCCATCTTAGCTTAGGGTTTTGTCATTATTATTTGCGTGATTACCCATTGTTTTGTAATTACTCTTTTCATAATACCTCGCCTCACTGCGAAACGATTGTGTTATGTTTTATGTTATGTGAAGTATTATTTTGTGATGCGTTATACTCAAATATTTGCAAAAGACTATTTTGGCATCATTTGGAAAACTTTAGTACTCCTTGTCTCATTTTGATAAGGGTTTCAAAGGAAAGAAAAAGAAAAAAAAATTACTCACTATCTTCCATTGCGAAAGACAGAAGAGTACTTTTTATTGAAAGCATACGCATCAAATGTTTTCATCATTAGATTGGGTTGCACAGTAGCGCTCCGAAAACGGGGTGTTACAAGCTTTTTGTGTGCAGTTTGAGAGGCGACATTCAAGATTCAGTGTTGCCGTTAGGAATTCATCGTTTCCAACAGCTAGTGGAGAAAAGCAGAGAAGTTGAAGTGATGAAGAACAACAGGCTAAGGAGAGTAGGAGGACCATCCAGGTAGGGGAACCAGGGTCGTGGGAACAAAGGGAAACAGGAACAGAATAAGCCATATTCTTGTTCTCAGGGGAATAATCGCAATCAGTACCACCCTGTGGCGCAAGGTGTTGGGAGTAGTCAGAAGGGTGAACTGCGTTGCTACAATTGTCGGAGTAAGTATCATTTTGCTGACAAGTGTTCAAAAGAGACGGTGTGCTACAATTGCAAGAAGCTAGGACACTTTGCAAAGGACTACCGTCAGCCGAAGGCTGAACCATCGGTAAATGCTGCAAAAGCCACCTAACCCATAGCAAAGGGACGAGTGTATACAATAACCAGTGAAGAGACTTCACAGGAACTCATCGAGGGAACTTGTGACATCCCATGTAACCTTCTATCAGTACTTTTCAATTTCGACGCGACACATTCATTCATCTCTATGGATTATGTGAAGCATTTGAATCTTCTGTTTCTGCATTACCATTTGATTTGGTTGTTTCCACTCTCGCCGCTAAAACTTTGATCGCATATATTGCCTGCATGCATTGTCCTACGACTGTTCAAGATATCTCACCATCATATCCTGTTAGACTGTGCTCGTAAGGTTTTAGTTTTTTCGGAGCCAAAAATCTCAAAATATTTGTATGCGGACCATCTCAGAGTAACCTTGAAAGAGGGAACTCAGGAATACATCTCGTTAGCTAACTTAGAAGCCAAAATGGATATTGACATAAACAATGTACCTGTTGTGAAGGACTTCTTAGATGTATTTCGAGAAGACGTACCGGGCTTACCTCCAGTTAGAGATATTGAATTCTCTATCGATCTAATTCCCAGAACTGGCCAAATCTCTATCGCACCTTACCAGATGTCTCCCTCAAAATTGATCGAGCTGAAAAGTCAAATTGAATATTTGATGTCTAAACAACTCATTCAACCTAGTGTGTCTCCTTGGGGAGCACCAGTGCTGCTTGTGAAAAAGAAAGATGGACGCTCGAGACTTTGCGTGGATTACCGACAGCTCAACAAAGTGACTATCAAGAATCGGTATCCTTTACCGCGCATTGACGATTTGATGGACCAATTGCGAGGAGCCGTTGTTTTCTCGAAGATTGACTTAAAATCTGGCTAGCACTAGATTAGAGTTAAAACTGAAGATATACCCAAGACAGTGTTCAGAACTAGATATGGACATTATGAGTATTTTGCAATGCCATTTGGAGTAACAAACGCACCTGCGATATTCATGGACTACATGAATAGGATCTTCAACCCATTCCTAGATCGGTTTGTAGTTGTGTCCATCGACGATATTCTTATTTATTCGAAGAGCCTGGAAGATCATTGGGAGCATCTATGCCAAGTTTTACAAATTTTGCGCAAGAAGAAGTTGTATTCCAACCTATCCAAATGTGAGTTATGGCTAGACAAAGTAAAGTTTTTGGGACAAGTGATCTCGAAAGAAGGAATTATTGTAGATCCTGCCAAAGTGGAGACGGTGTTAGCATGGGAACAACTGCGGACCGTGACTGAGATTCGTAGCTTTATAGGATTGGCTGGTTATTATCGAAGATTCATCGAAGGTTTTGCTCGAATCGTAGCACTGTTGACACAGCTGACAAAGAAAGATCAACCCTTCGCTTGGACCGAGAAGTGCGAGACAAGTTTTCAACTATTAAAGGAACGTTTGACAACATCGCTAGTCTTAGTTATACCACAACCAGACGAGCCTTATAAAGTCTATTATGACGCTTCTTACCAGGGTTTAGGATGCATACTGATGCAACATCGAAGAGTCGTAGCTTATGCTTCACGACAGCTTAAGAATCACGAAAGGAACTACCCAACCCATGACTTAGAGCTTGCTACAGTAGTTTTTGTGCTGAAGATTTGGAGACACCATCTCTATGGATGCACATTCAACGTGTTCAGCGACCACAAAAGTCTGAAGTATCTGTTCGACCAAAAGGAGCTAAACATGAGACAGAGACGTTGGATGGAATTCTTGAAGGACTATGACTTCACATTGCAATATCACCCCGGAAAGGCAAACGTCGTAGCAGATGCACTGAGTAGGAAGAGTATCCACACTACCGGACTTATGGTAAAGGAATTGGAACTGCTTGAAGCCTTCCGTGATTTGGACTTGACTGTGGAATTTTTGCCAGGAAGGATGAACTGTGCAAGAAATACAGTATCTAGTGGACTATTGGAAGAGATTAAGGAACTACAAGCTACCGATGAACTTTTGCAAGAGAAGAGAGAACTGATCAACCAACGGAGAGGCGCTGAGTTTACCATAGGGCAGGATGACATCATTAGAATCAAAGGGAGAATTTGCGTGTCAGATAATGACGAGCTGAGAAAGATAATTTTGGACGAAGAACACAAGAGTAAGCTTAGTATTCACCCCGGAGCAACGAAGATGTACCAGGATTTGAAACAAAGATTATGGTGGCCTCGACTGAAGAAACGAGTAGCTGACTATGTCGCTTCGTGTTTAACCTGTCAGAAAGCCAAAGTGGAGCACCAGAGGCCAGCTGGAATGGTTCAAACGCTTGACGTGCCCAAGTGGAAATAGGAGAGCATTTTTTATTGACTTCGTTGTAGGACTCCCAAGAGTCATAGTTGTTGGTCAGTTTAGCTTAGGGTATTATCCTGTAAATGATCATGGTATGTTTTATTGTATATGATGCATTCAATATAATGTGTTATACTCTGATATTTGATAAAAGGTTGATTACTCATCATTTGAAATTATAGTACTCTTCATGTCTCATTTTTGAAAAGGGTTTTCAAAGGAAAGAAAAAGAAAAAAAATTTGCTCCTATTTTTTCACTGTGAACAACTGAAGAGTACATTTTACTGAAAGCATATGAGCATTAAATGTTTTCAGCATTAGATTGGGTTATACCGTAGCGCTCCGAAAACAGGGTGTTACAATACCGTAAACATTCAGACAATTATTTATGTCATTAAAGCTTTGTACTAGGTTGAAGGTGGAAATGAATGGAAATTTGGAAGCACAAGTGTCTTTGATTGGTAATGCTCTGTATTGGGTTCAAAAATGTGTAAAAAGTGATTATGAAAAACCCTAGAAGGTAGCTTTTATATGGTTCCCAAACTGGTTTCCCAAAAACTCAAAATTCTGTAGAAAACAGGGTGTGAATTGATTCACCAGTTTGTGAATCGATTCATCCACTTTGACTGCATTCGATTCACCAATTCGTGAATCGATTCATCAATTACCAATTTGGTTCACAAAACTAAATTGGTGGCCAGGGAGCCTTTTGTGAATCGATTCATGACCCTGTCAATTGATTCATGCAGACCAAAATGCAGAAAAAAACATGTTTTGACAGCACAACTAGCATTTTAACACCCAAAAACACCTCAATCAATTCATACTCATCACTTCCAATCATTCAAAACCAGTTCCAACTTTTTTAACAACCCAAGAACAACAACGCAACATCATCAACACTATGCAATCATATCCACCAAATTGAAATCAAATTCAAATTAGGAACAATTACATAATCACATATACCCTAAACCCATTTCATAAATCTCCATAACCCACACTTTGAAGTCATGAACGACCCAAAAATGAAGGGGAAGGGGAACCCTAAAGGTGGATCTTATGGGTGCCCAACCACTAAGTAAGAAGAACACACAAACAATGCTTCAAAAGCTTGAGTTAATTATGATAAAGCTTGGAGCTTCTTCCCCTTCTTCTTTAAATCGCGTCACCCCTTTTCCCCAACTTAGGGCACTTCAAATCTACCACCAAAAGCTTAATATTCAGCCCCAAATCTTCTATTCTATGCAAGAATGGAAGAAATCACTCAAATCTCACTCTTTTTCTTTCAATCTCTCAAGCCCTAACCCTTCCTTCTTTTCCCCTTTCTTTCTCTTCTTTCTTTCTCCTGCTGCAGCAAATCGAGAGAGAGATGGAGAAAATAAGGGAGAAAGCGTGGGAGTGAGAGAGAAAGAAAAGAGGAAATGAGTTTTACCCATTTGGACCATAATATCCCTATTTTAGCTTAGGTAAAATACCTATATGCTCTTTCTTTCACTCAAATTTTCATAATGTCATTACTAAATGCACACCCCTAAGTTAATTAACAACACCCAATTTAATTACTCAGCCATCAATTTAAAACATAAAAATGCCTAAATTAATAAGCTAAATAATTAAATTAGGCTGGTGTTACACTACCCACCTTTTAAAAAATTTGTCCTAAAAATTAAACAAAACACATATCTATTGAAACAGGTAGGGGTACTGGTCTCATAGCTCTGCTTCGATCTCCCAAGTAGCCTCCTCAGGAGTGGATCCTTCCCAGATGACCTTGACCAGGGAAACAGTCTTATTCCTTAGTGTCTTAAAGTTGCGGTGCAAACTTGTACCGACATAGGCCGGTATGTCAAATCTGATCTCAATTGTACTAACTCATGATCCAAGGGTTGATAAGGATCAGGGATGTACTTCCTAAGCTGAGGCACATGGAAAACATTGTGCAGGTTTGACAAAAATGGAGGCAGAGCAATTTGATAGGCAGCAGAACTGACTCTTTAAAGAATTTCAAAAGGACCGATGTAACGAGGACACAACTTTTTGGCTCAAAGTGTCCGACCAATGCCTATCATAGGAATGACCTTTAGGAACACATGCTCTCCCTCTCCAAACTCGAGAAGTTTCGTCTTCCTATCGGCATAGTTTTTCCACGGCTTTGGCGCTTCTCATCCTATCCCTAATCTTTCGGATTTGATCAGTGGTTTCCTGGATTAGGTCTGGCCCTAATAACCATTTTTCTCCTACCTAAACCAACGTAGAGGGGTTCTACATTTGCAACCGTAAAGTGCCTCGTACGGCGCCAAACCTATGCTAGAATGGTAGCTGTTGTTATAAGCAAACTCTATCAGAGCTAAATGCTCATCCCAACTTCCACCATCATCTAACACACAAGCTCTAAGCATGTCCTCTAAGGTTTGTATGGTTCTTTTCGACTGACCATCTGTCTGTGGATGATAAACGGTACTAAGACTCAACCTTGTCCCTAGGGCCTGTTGGAAATGCTTCCAAAACTGGGAGGTAAACTTAGGATGCCTATCAGAGACGATGCTAGTGGGTACTCTGTGGAGTCTAACAATCTCTCTAATATAGATCTTAACTAACATAGCCGTATTGTAAGTGAACTTAATCGGGAGAAAGTGAGCAGATTTGGTCAATCTGTCCACAATAACCGATATGGAGTCATATCCAGATTGTGTGTGAGGCAAGCCTACCACAAAGTCCAGGGATATGCCTTCCCATTTCCACTCTGGGATTTCTAAGGGTTGAAGTGAACCTTATGGCCTCTGACGTTCTATCTTGGTTTTCTGACAAACCAAGCACTGAGCTACAAACTCACCTACATCATTTCTCATTCCCGGCCACCAATACCTTTGCCTAAGGTCGTGATACATCTTGGTAGAACCAGGGTGTACCGAGAATCCATTCTTGTAGGCTTCTTCAAGAATTCAATTCTCGATTGCCTCATCCTTAGGAATACATATCCTTTGATGAAAAAGGATAGTACCATTATTAGCTTCAGTGAATCTGGGATGGTGTCTCCTAGCTTGCAATTCCTCATCTAAACTTTACGCATACCTAATTTGATCCCTAAGATCACAAGTGATTTCCAAATGACTCACCATTAGGCTATCCCCTCTTAAGAACATTCTCAAATTTAAATCCCTAAAGGATTCGAACAATTTCATCTCTCTAGTCATCATGGATGAGACATGAAGAGATTTCCTACTTAGGGCGTCGGCGACTACATTCGCCTTGCCCGGATGGTACTTCAACTCAAAGTCATAATCCTTAAGGAATTCTACCCATCTCATTTGCCTCATATTCAGCTTTCTTTGATAAAACAAATATTTTAAACTTTTATGATCACTGAATATCTCAAACCAGGCACCATATAAATAATGCCGCCAGATTTTCAAGGCAAAAACTATCGCTGCAAGCTCTATATCATGAGTAAGATAGTTTTCCTCATGGGGTTTCAACTGCCTAGACGCATAAGCTACCACCTGCCTATTCTGCAAGAAAACACAACCCAATCCCTTCTTAGAAGCATCATTATAAACGTCAAAACCTAAGGTCGGGTCGAGGATAATAAAAAATGTGCAATGGTCAGCTAGATTTTGAGCTCCAAGAAATTGTTCTCATAGCTCTTATCCCATACAAAAGGTTGCCCCTTACCGGTTAACCGGCACGAAGGAAGAACTAACTGAGAAAACCCTTAAATGAACCTACGGTAATACCCAGATAGTCCTAGAAAACTCCTTACTTCCGTAATAGCGTTGGTCTCTCCCACTTGAGAACGACCTCTACTTTACTAGGATCAACTACTACTACTGCCTGAGAAATGACATGTCCTAAGAATTTGACCTCTGGAAGCAAAAATTCACACTTTTCTAGTTTCGTAAATACATTCCTCTCCATAAGAATGCCTAAGACAATCCTAAGGTGTTCCTCATGTTCTTGAGGGTCCCTAATACACAAGTATATCATCAATGAATACCACGACAAACCTACCAAGGTAAGGCCTAAAAATCCAATTCATGTAATCCATGAATATGGTCGAAGCATTTATCAGACCAAAAGGCATAACAACATACTCTTAATGGCCACACCGGGTTCTAAATGCGGTTTTCGGCCCATCCTCAGCCTTGACTCTGATTTGGTGGTATCCAGATCTCAGATCAATCTTATTGTTGGTCTAGCAGTAAGTTGGTCTAGCAGGTCATCAATCCTAGGAAGTGGATACTTGTTCTTAATCGTAACCTTATTGAGTTGTCTATAGTCTATACATAACCTCATACTACCATCCCTCTTCTTAACTAAGAGAACGGGTGCTCCCCAGGGTGAAACACCGAGCCTAATGAACTGCCTAGCAATTAAATCCTCTAATTGGACTTTAAGCTCTTGCAGTTCTAGAGGAGACATCCTATATGTGGCTATAGAAATTGGTCCCGCTCCTGGAATTAACTCTATAGAAAACTCAACCTCTCTCTCTGGAGGTAAAGAAGTAACCTCATCCGGAAATACATCAAGAAATTCATTCACTACAGGAATAGTGGTCAAATCTTGTTCAATCACCGAAGTTGAAGAGAGTAGCAAAATTTACCCTGTGTGTCCCTCCACTAGACATTGATTTAGTTGGGAAACACTAGCCAATTCTTCTAGACACACTTGATTCGAGTATGATTGTATTGAAGGAAACTCAATGGTTTTGCAAAAACAGTTTAGAACAACTTGGTTGACTGAAAGCCAATCCATACCTAGGATGATGTCAATCCCTTTCAAGGGTAAACACACCATGTTGACCATGAACACCCTTCCTTAAATCACGAGAGGACAATTCTCGCAGATCAAAGAAGTAGAAATACTACCTTCAGCTGGTGTTTGAACATTAAGTGGAAAAGGTAGAGAAGAAAGGTATTACTCCAACCGTTGTGCACACTTACAAGAAATAAATGAATGGGTGGCACCAGAGTCATACAAGACTACTAAAGGATTATCATGAAGAAGACACGTACCTTTAATCAGATTTTTTACACCCTTAGCCTTCTTGCCACTTAAGGTGTAGACACGCCCTTGCATCGGGTCATTAGGCTTGGAAGCCGCTCCTGACTTGATCTTGGGACAATCCTTCAAGTAGCGCCCCGGTTGATGGCAATGAAAGCAAACATTCTTCCCCGTCGTACACTCCTCCTTGTGCATCTTGCCACATGTGGAGCATTCCTTAGGCTTAAAAGCCTCGGAATGTTGACCTTGCTTTCCCTTGTTGAGGTTGCCTTTAGCTTTCAACTGTTGGGTTGATTTACCCCCATCCTTCCTCTTTTGCCATTTGAGTTGGCACTCATCATACATCTTCTTCAGACTCTCCTCAGCCACGTAACTTTTATGGACCAAGGTAGCAAAATTTGTGAAGTCTGTATGAGCCAAACTGTTTTGAATGTCAGCCCTCAAACCCCATTTGAATTAGTTCATCTTCCATCTCTCATACCGGACATGAGAAGAGTATCTTGCCAATTCCTCGAATTTAGTAACATACCCGACAATAGTATAATCCCCTTGCTGAAGATAAGTGAAATCCCTTTCTTTTTGGTCCTTGACAGTTTGGAAAAAGTACTTATCCAGAAAACCAATCTTAAAATGCTCCCAATCCAACGGTGTTCCTTGAGCTACCAAATACGCCTGTGCCTCCTCCCACCAATTCTCAGCTCCTTCTGTCAGCATGTGTGTAGCGAAGGTAACCTTTTGCTCCTTCGTACATGGGACAACTTTAAAAAATTTCTCCATGGCCTCCAACCAATGCTGTGACACCATTGCTTCGGAGCCTCTAGAAAAGGTTGGGGGATTGAGCTTGTGAAATTTGAAGAATGTTCGGCGTGGATCTACCGGTTAGATTGGTGGAGTGGTAGCTGTTGTGGAGGTCGTTGTTGTGTTTAAATGAAATTGTTCACCAAATTGATGGTGGTAGCTGCCTAAACCCTCATCATCTGCATCATTTCCATCCATCGGGCCTCCTCAGCGTTTCGCCTACCTGGTCCTCTCCCATGTCTTCTAGCTCTGTCTGCCATATTCGGCATACACGGTATAAAGTATTAAGTTGATCAGGCTTAATAATCCATACTATGTACAAGAATACAGAGGCGAATCCTCAAACAAGAGAAAGTTCCACCTAATTGACCACAACCCATTAGGACTAAACTCCTCTGATACCATAATGTAACGCCTATACTCCAATAATAATTGAAAGCAAGACAATAAACATTAAAGCACAGTTACTAAAAATTTAAAACTTGTTCAATAAAATACAAGTCCAAACTTTGAACAAAGTCATAAATATAAGAATTTAGATTAAAACTTCTAGAAATACACAACTTGGAATTCAAAATGTAAATAAAGTTTTCCAAGTGTACAAGGTTGTAAGCAAAGCTGCAACTTCAAAATAAACCCCTACGTTAAGGGAACTAGGCCTTTACTTCGCCTAATCATCCATCGGTACCTTCACAGACCCCTCACTAACACAAACCACTCTTACATTTCAATAAATATATATAAACAATAATAGCACATAAAACTATCTCTTTCCTAGGAGCTAGCCCTATTCTAATCCTAATTCTGTTCATAAACAAACCCAAAATGCAATCCTCGATGTATCCTATTAGGGGATGCTAATTGAGCCGGATCCACGCCACCAGGTCTTGTCATTCATTGGACCGACGCGCCTGCCGCGGGGTCTTACCGTTCACCGGACTAACAAACACCAAACTATTCTAGTCTATATGATCTAGCTACTAATGATGTATTTCCTTAAAGTATAAAATTGACTTTCTTAGGAATCCACGTCGTCGGGTTTTATCGATCACCGGACCGACACATCTGCCGCCGAGTCTTATCGTTCACCGGACCGACAACCATCATACTGCAAACATTCAGACAATTATTTATGTCATTAAATCATTGTACTAGGTTAAAGGTGGAAATGAATGGAAATTTGGAAGCATAAGTGTCTTTGATTGGTAATGCTCTTTATTGGGTTAAAAAATGTGTAAAAAGTGATTATGAAAAACCCTAGAAGGTAGCTTTTATATGATTCCCAAACTGGTTTCCCAAAAACTCAAAATTCTACAGAAAACAGGGTGTAAATCGATTCACCAGTTTGTGAATAGATTCATCCACTTTGACTGCATTCGATTCACCAATTCGTGAATCGATTCACCAATTACCAATTAGATTCACATAACCAAATTGGTGGCCTAGGTGCCTTTTGTGAATCAATTCATGACCCTGTGATTCATGCAGAAAAAGCATGTTTTGACAGCACAACTAGCATTTGAACACCCAAAAACACCTCAGTCAATTCATACTCATCACTTCCAATCATTCAAAAACTAATTCCAACTTATTTAACAACCCAATAACAACAATACAACATCATCAACACTATGCAATCATATCCACCAAATTGAAATCAAATTCAAATTAGGAACAATTACATAATCACATACAAAATCACATATACCCCAAACCCATTTCATAAATCTCCATAACCCACACTTAGAAGTCACGAAAGACACAAAAATGAAGGGGAAGGGGAACCCTAAAGGTGGTCTTATGGGTGCCCAACCACTAAGTAAGAAGAACTCACAAACAATGCTTCAAAAGCTTGAGCTAATTGTGATGAAGCTTGGAGCTTCTTCCTCTACTTCTTCAATTCGCGTCCCCCATTTTTCTCCAACTTAGGGCACTTCAAATCTACCACCAAAAGCTTAATATTCAGCCCCAAATCTTCTATTCTATGCAAGGATGGAAGAAATCACTCAAATCTCACTCTTTTTCTTTCAATCTCTCAAGCCTTAACCCTTCTTTCTTTTTCCCCTTTCTTTCTTTTCTTTCTTTCTCCTGCTGCAGCAAATCGAGGAAGGGAGGGAGGGAGAAAATGAGAGAGAGAGCGTGGGAGTGAGAGAGAAAAGAAAAGAGGAAATGATTTTTTTTACCCATTTAGACCATAATGTCTCTATTTTAGCTTAGGTAACATACCTATATACCCTTTCTTTCACTCAATTTTTCATAATGCCAATACTAAATGCACACCCCAAAGTTAATTAACAACACCCAATTTAATTACTCAACTATCAATTTAAAACATAAAAATGCCTAAATTAATAAGCTAAATAATTAAATTAGGTGGGGTGTTACACAAACCAACAGAGATGTGTCCTTACTTTCTTCCATAGAGAGCTTTATAAGGTTCCATATCAATGCTGGCGTGATAGCTATTGTTGTAAGTGAACTCTACGAGTGGTAGGTAGACTTCCCGATCACCAGGCTATTCCAACACATAGGCCTTCAACATATCTTCCAGTGACTAAATAGTTATTTTCGACTGACCATTCGCCTGAGGGTGGTATATTGAACTCATCTTTAGCTTCATTCCTAGAGCGTCATACATTTGTTCCAAAACTTCGATGTGTACCTTGCATCTCTATCTGATATGATGCTAGACGTTACTCCATGCAGTCTAACAATCTCTCAAATGTATAGATGTGTGAGCTTCTCCAAAGAATACCCAATATTCATAGCGATGAAGTGAGCAAATTTCGTTAATCTGTCCACGATAACCCAAATTGTATCTTTCCCTTTCTGACTCTTTGATAGTCCAGACATGAAGTCCATGGTAATACTATCCTGCTTTCATACTAGAATACCCAACGGTTGTAGCTTTCCTATAGATCTCTGGCGTTCAATCTTAGCCTTCTGATAAACCAGACAAGAGTATACAAACTTGGCTATATCTTTCTTCATGCCAGGCCACCAAAACATCTTCCTCAAATCATGGTACATCTTAGTGGTTCCTGGGTGAATGTTCAGGCTACTTTTGTGTCCTTCCCCAAGGATCATCCGCTTTAACACTAGTGTGTCTAGTATGCAAACCCTATCCCTAAACTTGATAGAAGTGTCTCTTATCCACCAGATACAAATCTGGCTGCTGAAGGTCCTTGATTTGACTCATTAGGCTATTAATGATCTTAAGTATACCCAGCACAACACTCCTCAAAGTAGCTTCCCAAGCTAAGCTCAAATCATGGAACTCTTCTATCAATTCCATCTCTCGTACCATCATTGTTGAACAATGTAACGTCTTTCTACTCAGAGCATCTGCTACTACATTTCCTTTTCCTGGATGGTAGCTCAACTCAAAGTTATAGTCTTTTAGGAACTCCATCCATCCACGTTGATGCATGTTCAACTGCTTCTATTCGAATAGGTACTTCAGACTCTTGTGGTCGCTGAAAACATCAAACTTAGATCCATACAAGTAGTTTCTCCTGATCTTCAATGCAAACACCATGGCTCCAAGTTCCAGATCATGGGTCACTACTAGAAATTGGCCATTTAGTGACCGATTTTGAGACCGAAATAAATCGGTCACTATAGAGACCGATTTAGAGACCGAAACAACAAATTTTTTTACCAAAATTGTGTTCGTCGCTAAATCGGTTGCAAATATATATATATATATATATATATGAAACCGAATTAGCGACCGAAAGATCAGTCGCTAGTTCGGTCTATACTACGATACGGGCATTATTTAGCGACTGATATTTCGATCGCTAAAAATTGGTCGCTAAATCAGCCACTAATATAAATATTTTGAGTGGGTTCCCAAATATTCATTCCCTCCCTCCCACTTATACGAAACGCAGCGTTTTCATCAAAAAAAAATTATTTAGCGACTGATATTTCGGTCGCTAAAAATCGGTCGCTAACATAAATATTTAGAGACAGAAATTTCGGTCGCTAAAAATTAGTCGCTAAATTGGTCACTAATATAAATATTTTGAGTGGGTTCGTAAATATTCATTCCCTCCCTCACATTTATACGAAACGCAGCGTTTTCATCAAAAAAAATTATTTAGCGACTGATATTTCGGTCGCTAAAAATCGGTCACTAACATAAATATTTAGAGACTGAAATTTCGGTCGTTAAATAATTAGTCGCTAAATTGGTCACTAATATAAATATTTTGAGTGGGTTCGTAAATATTCATTCCCTCCCTCACATTTATACGAAACGCAGCGTTTTCATCAAAAAAAATTATTTGGCGACTGATATTTCGGTCGCTAAAAATCGGTCGCTAACATAAATATTTAGAGACTGAAATTTCGGTCGCTAAAAATCAGTCACTAAATCAGTCACTAATATAAATATTTTGAGCGGGTTCGCAAATATTGATGGTGAGAGGAAGAAGTAACAAGAGAGAAGAAAGAGAGAGAACAAAGTTTTGGACTATGCTTGTCTTGCCATCCTGTTGTCGTTTGCACAGTTGTTCGTCTCCTGATCTTCTATTTCCATCCTAGGTGCTACTGGTGGATACTTCCATGGATATGGTGTCAGTGTTTGGGAATGTGCGAGGGAAGTGACAGAACCATGTGGGATCTAGTGTTGGAGAGTTTATGATAAATTCTATAGGACTAATATATGACACGGTAAATAAAAGTCATGTACACTACATGACCTAAATAAATAGTGTACGATAGCATTTACTTTTGATTGTTTATATGATTGTGTTGCTGTTTTTGTGTGATTCAACGCGTTTAAATTAGTGGGTGCATCTGTACTGTAATTTTAAGGTGTTTGCACATTTTTCGAGCCTATATAATATTTTATTTTATTTTATATATTTCAAATATTAGTTATTAAATATTATTAATTTAGAAATAACTTACTATCATTTTTATAAGTGGCAATATGGTTTTCAAATTTTCATTGCAATTTTTTTTAATGAAAAGAATAGTATTTTAAACTTTTGCTTCATACACCCCCGTGCCTTTGTAATCTGGCTTACTTATACATCCCTCTAGGAATCTGGGCTAGACTATATTTTCCTCTTTTAGGGGTGTTACTGGGTGTACCCTTCTCTGTTTATCGCTCCACCCTCTCAGGATCAATGGTAAAGCTTTAATTTTTTTTTCTCTCCTTCAATCTCAACCATTAATTCTACGTAACCCTAAAATATCACAAACCCTCTTCTTTCCCTTATCCCTTCTGGCCGTCCCACTCTCTCCCTCACCTTCACATTTGCAATTTCTCTATCTCTCTCTCTAAAACTGTAACACCCCGTTCCTGAAGCGCTACTAAACAAACTATTACTCTTGCCAGTTCAAATACTTTCGTAAATGGAATACGCTGCTTGCATGGTTTTCAAAAAGGTGAGTCTAATTATTTTTTTTCTTTTCCTTCAAACTTCTTTTGAAATAGCAGTCAGAGTATTGCAGCATTTTTGAAAGGTGGTGAATAAGTTAAACACCATGTTCAACTCACAATAACCATACAAGTAGATTTATTTTAAACATACACACATGACAATTCAAGTCTTGATAACATAATATACTTATTACAACACTGTAATTAGTACAACAAACATCCTATAGCTGGTCGACATGCTACAACACTTACTAGATCTCTAGTAAGTAGCAAACAAGTACACAAGGCAAATAGTCGGATAGGACTATTCTCAGCTGCGCATGTCAGCAGCCTCGAACACTCTGCAGTCTTCATCATTTGGGTTACTGTAACACGCGTATTTTTACGATACGTTAATTAGCGGTAATATTGTATTTTTGTCGTAATTATGCTTTAATAAAGCAGTTGCTTGTTCCCTAAGTAAGTGATTTAATTAAATCAAGAGCTAATATAATTAAGAATTAATATTTTTATATTGATTCATGGTTTGAAGATCGTCGAAAAATTCTAACGAAGTTTCAGCGCGTTTCAAATCGCCGGGCAGTTTCTGCCGCAGATAAAATTCAAAATGAGCCCCGGTTTCGATGAAAATCGAATCGTAACCTGTTTTAATTGTTTTTGAATGAATTATATTGGTTTTATTATTTATGAAATAATATTATCACGCGGAGAATTAATTCCTCGCGAATTAATTATTCGAGATTTTTCCGGCGAGAAATTAATCGGTTTTGCGGTTTCTCGTCGCCGTGTTTTTAAACCTTAAGACTCTAGATTAGAGGGTAATCATGAGTGAAGTGAGATTAGATGGGATAGAGTGAGTGATGTGATTAGCATCTAATAAAGGTGATTAGGTGTCACTTAACTTGTGGGTTATTTCAAAATTTACCTTTTTATTTGATTTATTTTATTATTAAGTATTGATTAAGTGATTAAATGAGAAAAAATAAATAAAACCCCTCCCCCCAGCTGAAACTTGTAACACCCCGATTTCGGAGCGCTACTGTGCAACCCAATCTAATGCTGAAAACATTTAATGCTTGTATGCTTTCGGTTAAAGAGTACTCTTATGTATTTCGCAATGGAAAAACAGGAGTAAATTTTTTTTTTTCATATTCTTTCCTTTGAAACCCTTTTCAAAATGAGACATAAGTACTACAGCTTTTCTAAATGATGTCAATTCAAACTTTTGCAATTATCAGTATAATGCATCACAAATAATACTTCACATAACATAATCATTTCGCACTAAGGCGAGGTTCTCTGAAAAGAGTAATTACGAAACAATCAATACAAAATCCTAAGCTAAGCTGGCCGACAACTATAACTCTTCGAGAAACATTTCGGCAAGATCAAACACGAAGTACTCGGAGGAATCTTCCTCTCTTGGCTCAATCTTCAATGCTCCTAAAAAGCGAAGGCACAGCAATAACCGAACTCCATCTGGAAGTGACATCCATAAGGACATCCAATCCAACAACGATTGCAAGGGTAAATCCTTTGTCCACGAGTTTATCATAGGCTATGTCGCATGCAAACGATATATACATATATAATACAACAACATTCTTTTATTTACATATACATACTTAATAGACCGCACACAATTAGCATGGTATATCAAGCATGGCATGTGAGCAAACAAAACAACCAACGGATCAACAATCAAGTCACTACAATATCAACCATTGCATGTGGCGGGCAAGTCTATCAACAGATAAGTGATCAAGTCATCACAATATCCAATTCATCAACAATTCCTCACATATCATAAATGCGGTTAGCTATGCATGTCAATGCGGTATGGCTAGTTGTGTATACACTGCGACCTTAAACAAGGTCGGCAGAGGCGAGGAACTTTATTTCCCAACGTCCAAATCAACTCCCCTACCAAGGGTATTGCCACAAAGGCTTGCCACACATTAGGCTTTCTGCCACACGGGCATGCAGTGACAACTCGTCCTTTTGAAGTCCTGAAGACAATCAAACGCTCCGAGTGTCGATGCTCAATGGTCAGTATACATCCAAACAAATTCAACAACATGGCATGCTCACCGTAGGGAGCGCCCGAGTAATGTTTTAATTAATCAATGCGGATCGACGACACCTCAACTCACTCACTCTACTTAGTGAATTTTCATGCTTCCAATTCTTATATTACCTATGTGAGGTTGTACCAAAATAAATAACTCATTTAGCTTTTGGTCATTGGAACCCGAGTTTCATCAAATTCTTTATCTAGCGTGGTTCCATTTCTACTTATCTATAAGCTTAGGCTAGTCATACTACAACCCTCATGCTTATTTTTAAACCAAAATACCTTTAACAATTACTTAGAGCACAAACACAGGACACAAAGTCCGGGTGCTCAATTGCGGAACGCTAGTCTTAATCTCAGATCAGAACTCTAGGCACGTAATGCGGAACACTAGGCTCAACTTTTAGGTTAAGGTACTAGGCACGCCATACGGAACACTAGGTCCAATCCTAAACTAAGAAAATGCGCACGCAAACAGGACATTAAATCCCAGCACAGGACACATAGTCCATATGCTCAATAGGAACACTAGGTTCCCTATGATTTAATCTTTCAAAAACTCGATCTTTGAACTCTCTTTCTCTATTCTTATATCACTCCTATGTATCTGAAAATACTCTTTTAGTTCTAGGTCGTTGAAACCCTAGTTGTGTTAAATAACACACTGGAAGAATTCCCAGGAAAGAGAGGTGGTGCGAACACTCTTAATTACCAAGTCTTTCCTAGCCAGAATTTCCCAGGCGCATCATTTAACTCAACCGTTTTCATAAATCGTACTTTTTATTTCAAATTCTTTTCTTTACTATCATTCCATTGAAATTTCCTTGCAAGCTTTGGCTAGTTATACTCAAACCTTCACGCTTACTTTTAAATCGAAATGCCCTTAACAATTTGATTACGAAATCAGAATTCAACGTGGAATCACATCAGATTTACCGATGTAAATCGTCAACCAATAGCAGTCGATCAACGCATTATTAATTAATCCATCATCAACAACAATATTTTCATATTCCAAGTCAATACCAAATTCCATTTAAATCCTACTTGATTCATGGAAAACAACATCAATCATAATGCCTCACAGAGCCAGCGACATGCTATAGCATTTCAACAAAGATATAACAATTCAATAGGCTACAACATGCTCCTCAGTTTCATCCACTTCAAGTCTAATCAAATCACTCAAACAAGATTTAAGTCACGCAATACAATTCAATTTGCCACGCAGGGCCAAAAGCATGCTACAACATTTCCAACAACACATAAAAGTACTACAAGTACTACCACACTATCAAACAATCAAACAAGCAACAAACAAGGCGAAAAGCCCAAACTCATTATATAAGAATTTCCCTTACCTTGGCGCTTTAACAATCCTAGCAAGGTAATTCGGAACCATCGTCAAGTCGCAACTCAAGGCGTGCACTCAAGCACCTAACCTTAACAACGAAAACTTAATAAAATAAGAACTAAACCTCACTTCTAATGCCCCTAGGACAGCCCCGGCTTAGACATCCTAAAGACTAGGAATTACTTGACTTAATCCCTAATTGGTCCTATCTAGTCATACAACAAGTTACAAGTTCAAGCCATGCAAGTTTTGAAACTTTTACAAGGCTACACACTTAGAAAAATACCTAAACCAAAATTTACCACTTGGAATAGTGTTTTTACCAAATGAATAGTGTTTTGCCAACTTTGAACCATTTTTTCAAAGCAATAAAACATGTCACAAAATTTTAGAAACAATTCTATTTCAAGTTCAAAACAATTCTTGAAACATAAACTCAAACTTTTCCCAAAATCATACTTCTTTGAATTGTTTGCTAAATCAAATTCTTGGCCAATTCTTACACCATTTTAAGGACACAAATCAACTTAAAACAATGTTTAGAACTAGCATGAAGGCCACGGTTTTAGTTACTCAAAAACAAACCCAAACTTTTCAATTTTTCATTTCCAAAGCAAAGCATTTCCTATCATTCAATTCCTACAACAATTAACCAACTTCCTTAACATCTAACATACTTTAAAAACAAGCTAAAACATCATCAAAAACTTGATCATAGCCACTGTTTTTAATAGGTATAAACAGCCCCAAATAAAATTGTTTTCAAACAATTTTTCAAAGTTTCAAACATAACAATCCTTATAGTTTTAAAGTCCCAATCAAAAACCAATTTTTACCACTTTAATACAATTAAAAACATGTTCTAACCCACTCAAATCATGCCTAAAAGTTACTGTTTTGATGGCCCTAAAACAGCCCCAAAAATCCATTTGTTTCAAACAATTTTTAAAAGCTTCACACATAGAAATCTTTATAGCTTTAAAGTTCTAACCAAAACCAACTTCTTAAACACTTTAATCACTTTGGAAACAATTTAAAAACATCCCTAAACCATGCTTAGGAGCCACGGTTCCAGCCCCTACAAAATCCCCAAATTATTTTCACATAACTTGTTAAACATGCATATTGACTAGTTTCCAAACTAATCAAGTATAATCCATCAAAGAACTAACTTTAAATCAACAAAATCAAACCAAAACAACCTTAAACAACCCCTAATTTCGTTTCAGCCCCCAAAACCTAGGGTTTCCCAAAATTTCAATTACCAAAAACAAGCTTAATCATTGAAGGAAACAAAGGGCTAAAAGACTAGTCATGCATATCTAGCTAAATCTAACACCTTTAAGCAAAAATGATTCCTAAAACCAACCAAACCCATTCATGGCAGCCAAGAAGAAAAGGAAATGGGTTAGGACTCTTACCAACCAAGATGATGATGATTGATCATGAAGGAAGAAGAAAGGATGGAAGGAATCAAGGATTAAGGACTAAAACTTCAAGTTTCTCCAAGATCTTGAACTTTCTCTCTCAAGAATTTTTTTTTCTCAAACCTGTTGACAAGTGACTCCAAACACAAGAGGGGGGTGAATTGTGTGTGAACGGTGCTTTCAAAAACTTTTGGAGAAATAAGTGCTAATTATGAGTTGCGAAAATATTAATGTGAAATAGATAAATCACTTGAAGAATAAATTGCAAACGAGTTAAAAATAAAGTAAATAGTAAGATATAAATAACAATAAAATAAAGTACGTAAATTTAATTGACTGAAAAGTAGAGAGATAAGGAGTAAAAGCACACAACAAATTATCCAGGTTCGGCCACTTAACACCCCCTGTGGCCTACGTCCCGTCCCCAAAGCAAACCACTATGGGATTTTCACTAAATCACTAGCTTTTAAATCGAGTTCAGCTAGAAACCTTTACAACTCTATACTGAGCAATACGTTCAAGAGATATCACCTCTCTATGAACACCTTGGGATTCCTACCCAAAAAGAAATGATTTTCACAAATAAAATGAGACGAGAAAGATACACTCAATAGTGCGGATATAACAAATTGAAGCTCAAATAATACAACTCAAATTATGTAGAATAAAAAGACCCTCGTAAAATTGTGCTCAAATAAGTGTGAGTGATGAAAAATATTTGTGAGTTTTTGGCACAAAAATTAAGCAACTGCGTTGTTGTTGTTGTTGTTAAGAAAGAGCACAGCGTTGTTAATTTATAGGACCCGAGGAGCGCGTTTGCCGTTGAGTTGATTTGTCCGTTGGAAGATTTGACCGCTGCACGGGATGCATCCGTTGGAATTTGTCCGTTGCGTTGAAAACACGGAGGCGGCTCGGCATACGACCTCACGAAGACAGCTCGGCCAGGCGACCTCGCCACCGCGGCTCGACCAGGCGACCTCGACCGCGGCTCGGCATATGCCTCACGAACGGCTCGGCAAAGACCTCGGCACACGGCTCAGATATCGACCTCCTCATCGCCTCGGTCCTCATAGCTCGACAGCGACCTCATCAGCCGCGACACGCGACCTCGATGGCGACCTCATCACTCGACCACGGATCATCAGCTCGGCGCGCGACAAGAGCTCATCACGCGACCTCGATGCAGCGACCTCATAAGCTTGACACGCGACCTCCTCCTCGATTCGACATACTACTTCCTCGAGCTCAACATCCGACTTCCTCCTCATTTCGACATCCGATTTACTCGAGCTCGACATACGACTTCCTCGTATCTCGACACGCGACTTAATCCTCATTTCGACATCCGAGCTCCTCATTTCGACATCCCGAGCACGAGATATGCATGTCAAAATATTTTGTGCGTGTGTGATTTAATTTTAATTGAGAGCTTTTTATTACTACTTACAAATTGTCTTAATAAAGATAAATAAATACCCAAAACCCAAAGACTTGAGAAACTATCATTCTTGATACGCGTCTTGGTATTCTTTTCCACTTTTTGCACGGTTGACTATTTGCAAAGCTCCCTTTTGTCAATCATCAAAATCATCCTGTCAAGGCATGTATTCACAAAACCTTCAACAATGAAAGAATGGATGGATCTGATCTTGAGCAAGGGAGAAGGCCACGAAATTTTTGAGGGCAAGAATGGAAAGGAAAAGTTCATTTAGTTGGATCATGACTACATAGTTACAAAGTAACCACCTTAACTACCTACCATTTAATCATCATCCAATCCTAAGCTTACACTTGTCAAGGAAGCTTCTAAAGGTCCATGTTCAGCTCCCCTAGCACATGTGCAGCTGCCATACATCCCCTTGGCCCACGAGGTTTCGTTTCAATCACGTTTTTGCGTTCTCGCTCAGGGTCTTGTGGCGTTCTGGCGTATAATAGGTTTTAATAATAAAAACTCCAAAAATATTTCTTATTATAACCCCACACCCAAAAATCACAAATATTCCTCGTGGCATAAGAAAAGTATCTATGTATCTCGTTTTCTCGAAATGCGAACCGAAACGTCGCAATTAGGCAGTCTCTGGCCATAGAAAATACACTAAATATTTTCTGATGCCCAAAAATTCTAGAAAGATTACAATAAATCCTAAATATTGGAAAATGCTAAGATCTCAAATTTTATAAAATTTGGATCACGTTTGTGCATGTTTCAGTTAGAAACACACACAATAGCCTATCTACTGTAATTCAATGTAATTCTCACAGTAATAAAAGCGTAAATTAGTGAGGATCACTAATTTCAATTTCTCTTATCATATAGATATTATTCAATCAATAAAATTATCAAAACAAAATTATTAAAATAATAGTCATATTAAATATGACATAAAACAGACGATTAATACTATAACTAAATAATAAAAATCCAAACTATGACTTAAAAATAACTATTAAGTCCTAAAATTATTTTTCATTCAATAAAATAATTTTCTTTAATCAAACAACAATCTTTCACATTTTTCGATATTAATTCATATTAAAAACAGTATACGTCTACACTGTCTCTTAATCTGAATTAATTGTTAAAACAGTAAATTGTTCACAATAAATCTTTGTTGTTCTTCATACTTTTAACAAACCATTGAGGTCATGACTCTCTAATAAAGATAAATAAATACCCAAAACCCAAAGACTTGAGAAACTATCATTCTTGATACGCGTCTTGGTATTCTTTTCCACTTTTTGCACGGTTGACTATTTGCAAAGCTCCCTTTTGTCAATCATCAAAATCATCCTGTCAAGGCATGTATTCACAGACTCCCCCTTTTTGATGATGACAAACATCTCATGGAGGGAATTTAGTAAAATATAATCATGATATAGCAATGAGATATAAGCATGGTTTTTCAATAAAAGATATCAGAGTTTAAGCACAATATTTAGAAAAACTCCCCCTCACAATAGGCAATACTTAAAAGATCACTCCCCCTGAATCATGCATTCATGTAACTCTCCCCCTTTTGGCAACATCAAAAAGTGGGAAAGACAAATAAAGCAAGGCATATATTCAGGATTAAACAAGCATATTTTGATAGTTACGTGATACCAAGCTTGGTGTGTGACAGATGAGCTAGTTGCATAAGACAAATGCGTCACCCACTCATTATTCCGTACTTAAAGAAAATGGAAGGGGAAAAGACCTGCATAAACTCGTTAGCACACTCAAACGCCCAAGTTAGAATTTATTCAAAAAGAAAATGCAATCACAGGCAGTCACTCAATGCATGATTGGTCTAAAATTCCCAATTCAGTTCTAATAAAAAAGAAAGTTTCCTTAGGCAAAGGTTTAGTAAAAATATCTGCAAGTTGTCTAGATGTTTCCACAAACTCAATCATGCAATCACCTTTTTGAACATGATCTCTAATAAAATGGTGCCTAATCTCTATGTGTTTAGTCCGAGAGTGATAAACCGGATTTTTCGTGAGGTTTATGGCACTAGTATTGTCGCACTTAATTGGAACAGTTTTCAGATTGATTCCATAATCATTCAACTGTTGTTTCATCCAAATAATTTGTGCACAACAACCGTCACTGTATTCCGCTTCAAAGAAGGGACAAAGCCACACTGGCTTGTTTCTTACTATGCCATGAGACCAAGGCATTCCCAAGTAAGTGACATGTCCCACTAGTGCTTTTTCGGTCCATTTTGCAACCCGCAAAATCAGAATCCGAGTACCCAATAAGTGTGCAGTCAGCACCTTTGGGGTACCATAAACCCATAGTTTGTGTGCCAGGGAGATATCTCATGATGCGTTGTACCGCTAAGAGATGTGATTCCTTAGGATTTGCTTGAAAACGTGCACACATACAAACACTAGACATAATATCCGGACGACTAGCAGTGAGATAGAGAAGAGATCCTATCATACCTCTATACTTACTTACTTCGACCGACTTACCACCTTCATCTTTGTCAAGATAGCATGATGTGCTCATGGGAGTTGAGATTTCTTTGGCGTTGCTCATTCCAAATCTTTTAAGCAACTCCTTGCAATATTTGGATTGATTTATAAAAATTCCTTCTTTTGTTTGTTTGATTTGAAGACCAAGGAAGTAGTTGAGCTCTCCCATCATGGACATTTCAAACTCACTTTGCATGATTTTGGAAAAATCTTCACACAAAGACTCATTAGTAGCACCAAAGATGATATCGTCAACATAAATTTGAACAAGTAAAATGTCATGATTTTTGTGTTTAATGAAAAGAGTGGTATCAACTTTTCCTCTTTCAAAACCTTTTTCAAGTAAATATTTGCTCAACCTTCTCGTACCAAGCTCGGAGCTTGTTTTAAACCATATAAAGCCTTTTTCAATTTGAAAACATGATTTGGAAATTCAAAATTTTCAAAACCGGGGGGTTGATCAACATATACTTCTTCTTGAATAAAACCATTTAGAAATGCACTCTTAATATCCATTTGAAAAAGTTTAAAATCCATGATGCATGCAAATGCGAGAAGCATGCGAATAGCTTCTAATCTAGCCACGGGTGCATAGGTTTCATCGAAATCTATGCCCTCTTGTTGATTATAGCCTTTTGCAACAAGTCTAGCTTTATTTCTAACAATGATACCGTTTTCATCAAGCTTGTTGCGAAAGACCCATTTGGTCCCAATGACTAGGTGATCTTTAGGCCTAGGGACAAGTTCCCAAACATCATTTCTCTCAAATTGATTTAATTCCTCTTGCATAGCAAAGGTCCAATGCTCATCAAAGATGGCTTCATTGACGTCATTTGGTTCAATTTGAGAGACAAAGGCCATATGATGACATGCATGATTAAGAGAGTTTCGAGTCGTTACCCCTTTTGAGATATCACCTATTATGTTGTCAAGAGGATGGTTCTTTGAGACTCTCCATTCCTTTGGAAGATTTGAGTGAGAGAGTTCTTGAGAGGGTTGAGGCAAGGACTCTTGATCCTCCTTTTGAACTTTTGATCTCTCTTGTTCCTCTAAATAGGTATCTCCAAATACTTCTGCAAGATCATCAACACTTTCTTCTACATTGTTTAGGACAAAACACTTGCATCCGAAAACGTGAAGGTGGGAAATGTTGGGCTTCCTTCCTTTGTAGAGTTCATACGGTGTTTGCTTAAGGATCGGCCTTATAAGAACTCGATTCATCACATAGCAAGCGGTGCTCACGGCGTCTGCCCAAAAGTACTTAGGAAGGTTAGTCTCATTGAGCATCGTCCTCGCTAGCTCTTCAAGAGACCGATTTTTCCTTTCAACCACTCCATTTTGTTGCGGTGTCCTTGGAGCAGAAAAGTTGTGATCAATGCCATTTTCTGTGCAAAATGCTTCAAATGCTTCATTCTCAAATTCCCCACCATGATCACTTCGAATGGAAGCAATGTTAAGTCCCTTCTCATTTTGTATAACCTTTGCAAGTTTTCGAAAAGCATTAAAAGCATCATTTTTGTGAGAAATAAATAAAGTCCATGTATAGCGAGAATAGTCATCCATAATAACAAGAGCATAGTAATTGCCACCAAAGCTCATGGTTCTAGAAGGGCCAAATAAATCCATATGTAAAAGTTGTAAAGGCCGGTTTGTAGAAACAATATTTTTAGATTTGAAAGATGCCTTTACTTGTTTTCCTTTGTGACACGCAGCACAAAGCTGATCTTTTTCAAAAGCGAATCTTTGGCAAACCAATTACTAAGTCTTTACGAACCAATTTATTAAGATGATCCATGTGAATATGAGCCATTCTTCTATGCCATAGCCAAGATTCATTCTCTTTACTAAAAAGACAGCATGCATCATTTGAAGGTAGTTCATCTAAATTAACCATATAGATATTTCCAATTCTAGATCCAACAAAAACTGTACTTTTATTAAAAGAATTTACGACCATGCATTTTGAAGAATCAAATATAACATTATTGCCTTTGTCAGAAAGTTGACTAATACTTAGCAAGTTATGTTTCAAACCTTCCACATACAAGACATTCTCTATAATGGGATTAGGACTCTTACCAATAGAACCAATCCCAAGAATTTTACCTTTGTTGTTGTCACCATACCGCACATAACCACTATTCTTAGGTACCAATGAGGAGAACTTGCTTTTGTCTCTGTCATGTGCTTTGAGCACCCGCTATCAAGCTCCCAATTTAAGTCCTTGGCTTTCAAGCACACCTACAACAACAAATCTTATTTTAACCTTTGGTACCCAAACCATCTTGGGTCCATATGAGTTAGTCTTGGGCAAGGTGCCCTTTGGAATCCACATATTTTTGCCAACTACATTTTTATTCTTTCTAATATTGCAAATAGAAGCGGTGTGACCATTTCTACCCACAGTGAAAGCATTTAATGAAAGGACTACTTGAGGGTTTGTTGTGATTGAAGAGTTTAAAAGATTTTTCATGAATTTTTGGATGATAACCTAAACCAGCTTTTCCAAAAGTACCTTTTGATTTCCTAACATAATGTTTAGATTATCTCTTCCCATCGTAAATTTTGCAAGAGTGTTATTTAAATCCTTAACCTTATTTTTCAAAACACTACACTCATTGCATTTTAAAACTTCATCTTTTTATTTTCACAAGATATGGGAGGAGAAGTTTCAATCACAAAGAACTTGTTTTTCTTTAAGAATCACTATCTCTTTGTTTAAAATTTCAATTTTTGATTCAAGAGAAGAGATGGTTTTCTTAGAAGAAAGAACAATTTTTCCAAGTTTAATCGTTTCATTATTGAATTCTTCACAAGCAGCAAGTAATTCATCATAAGTTAAAGAAGAGTCAGGATCATAAAAATTTACCTCATCTTCATCATGATTTGCCATTAGACTAAGGTGAGCCTCTTCATTTTCAGATTCATCAGAAGAATCCATATCATTATCATCCCAGGCAATGTAAGCTCTTCTTCCCTTCGAATCCTTTGGTGGTTTCTTTTGAAATTTCTCATTCCTCGTTTGGTTTTGAGGACAATCGGGTTTTATGTGACCTTTCTTTCCACACTTGTAGCAGGTAGGATTAAAAGAAGTTGTTTCATCACTTTTCTTTTGAGAACTTGGGAACTTACCTTTGTTTCTGAGTCTCATGAACCTTTTGAATTTGCGAACCATTAGACTCATGTTTTCCTCATTATTTTCATCTTCAAGGAAATCACATTCGTCATCGTCAGTTTCCTCAATGCTTGCTTTGAGGGCGAGCCCTTTCTTTTTCTTATCAGCTTCTTCGCTTTCCATGAGACGATTTAGTTCAATTTCATGTTCCTGCAATTTTCCAAACAAAGTAGCCAAGGTCATAGAAGATAAGTCTCTAGATTCAGCTATAGCAGTGACCTTGGGTTGCCAATTCCTGTTAAGACATCTAAGAACTTTGTTAATCAAATCTTCATTCTTCAAGACTTTCCCAAGAGCTCTGAGATGGTTTATTATATGGATGAACCTTTTTGCATATCTTGTATGTTTTCACTTGGTTTCATCCTAAATAACTCATACTCATGGGTTAATGTGTTCATTCGAGCCCTCTTGACCTCATTAGTACCTTCATGGGTCAATAGAAGGGTGTCCCACATTTCTTTAGCGATCTTGCAATTTGAGACCCTATAGAACTCATCGTAGCTTAAAGCGAAGTGATGATGTTCTTAGCCTTCAAATTGTATTGGACCTTTTTCTTATCATCTTCGGTCCAAAGTGATCTTGGTTTGTCTACCATTGCATCATTAATTGATTGAGTGGGGACAAATGGACCATTTTCCACAAAGATCCCAAATATCAAGATCAACACCCTCAAGAAAGATTTGCATTCTATCCTTCCAATAACTATACCTCACCATTGAAAAATGGGGGTGCATTCATGGAAGTTCCTCGTAATTGTTTGAAGTCATTCTCTTGAGACGGTTAAGTCCTTTATACAAGAGTCTAGCTCGATGCCACTTGTTGACAAGTGACTCCAAACACAAGAGGGGGTGGTGTGTGTGAGCAGTGCTTTCAAAAAGTTTTGGAGAAATAAGTGCTAATTATGAGTTGCGAAAATATTAATGTGAAATAGATAAATCACTTGAAGAATAAATTGCAAACGAGTTAAAAATAAAGTAAATAGTAAGATATAAATAACAATAAAATAAAGTACAGAAATTTAATTGACTGAAAAGTAGAGAGATAAGGAGTAAAAAAGCACACAACAAATTATCCAGGTTCGGCCACTTAACACCCCTGTGGCCTACGTCCTGTCCCCAAAGCAAACCACTATGGGATTTTCACTAAATCACTAGCTTTTAAATCAGGTTCAGCTAGAAACCTTTACAACTCTATACCAGAGCAATACGTTCAAGAGATATCACCTCTCTATGAACACCTTGGGATTCCTACCCAAAAAGAAATGATTTTCACAAATAAAATGAGACGAGAAAGATACACTCAATAGTGCAGATATAACAAATTGAAGCTCAAATAATACAACTCAAATTATGTAGAATAAAAAGACTCTCAGAAAATTGTGCTCAAATAAGTGTGAGTGATGAAAAATATTTGACAGAGTTTTTGGCACAAAAATTAAGCACTGCGTTGTTGTTGTTGTTGTTAAGAAAGAGCCCAGCGTTGTTAATTTATACACCGACCGAGGAGCGTTTGCCCGTTGAGTTGATTTGTCCGTTGGAAGATTTGACCGTTGCACAGGGATCTGTCCGTTGGAATTTGTCCGTTGCGTTGAAAACCTGAGGCGGCTCGGCATACGACCTCACGAAGGCATTTCGGCGGGCGACCTCGCCACCTGGCTCGACCAGGCGACCTCGACCGCATTTCGGCGTATGCCTCTGAGCGGCTCGGCAAAGACCTGCGGCACCGGACTCGTATCGACCTCCTCATCAGCCGGTCCTCATAGCTCGGCAAGCGACCTCATCGGCCACGACACGCCGACCTCGGTGGCGACCTCATCACTCGACACGGATCATCGGCTCGACGCGACAAGAGCTCATCACGCGACCTCGATGCAGCGACCTCATAAGCTTGACACGCCGACCTCCTCCTCGATTCGACATACTACTTCCTCAGAGCTCAACATCCGACTTCCTCCTCAGCTCGACATCCGATTTACTCAGAGCTCGACATACGACTTCCTCAGATCTCGACACGCGACTTAATAATCAGCTCGACATCCGACACGAGATATGCATGTCAAAATATTTTGTGCGTGTGTGATTTAATTTTAATTGAGAGCTTTTTATTACTACTTACAAATTGTCTTAATAAAGATAAATAAATACCCAAAACCCAAAGACTTGAGAAACTATCATTCTTGATACGCATCTTGGTATTCTTTTCCACTTTTTGCACGGTTGACTATTTGCAAAGCTCCCTTTTGTCAATCATCAAAATCATCCTGTCAAGGCATGTATTCACAAAACCTTCAACAATGAAAGAATGGATGGATCTGATCTTGAGCAAGGGAGAAGGCCACGAAATTTTTGAGGGCAAGAATGGAAAGGAAAAGTTCATTTAGTTGGATCATGACTACATAGTTACAAAGTAACCACCTTAACTACCTACCATTTAATCATCATCCAATCCTAAGCTTACACTTGTCAAGGAAGCTTCTAAAGGTCCATGTTCAGCTCCCTAGCACATGTGCAGCTGCCATACATCCCCAGGCCACAGGTTTCGTTTAAATCACGTTTTTTGGCGTTCTCGCTCAACCAGGGTCTTGTGGCGTTCACAGCGTATAATAGGTTTTAATAATAAAAACTCCAAAAATATTTCTTATTATAACCCCACACCCAAAAATCACAAATATTCCTCGTGGCATAAGAAAAGTATCTATGTATCTCGTTTTCTCGAAATGCGAACCGAAACGTCGCAATTAGGCAGTCTCTGGCCATAGAAAATACACTAAATATTTTCTGATGCCCAAAAATTCTAGAAAGATTACAATAAATCCTAAATATTGGAAAATGCTAAGATCTCAAATTTTATAAAATTTGGATCACGTTTGTGCATGTTTCAGTTAGAAACACACACAATAGCCTATCTACGGCAGAATTCAACAGAATTCTCACAGCGTAATAAAAACTGTAAATTAGTGAGGATCACTAATTTCAATTTCTCTTATCATATAGATATTATTCAATCAATAAAATTATCAAAACAAAATTATTAAAATAATAGTCATATTAAATATGACATAAAACAGACGATTAATACTATAACTAAATAATAAAAATCCAAACTATGACTTAAAAATAACTATTAAGTCCTAAAATTATTTTTCATTCAATAAAATAATTTTCTTTAATCAAACAACAATCTTTCACATTTTTCGATATTAATTCATATTAAAAGCATTATCGTCTACACTGTCTCTTAATCTGAATTAATTGTTAAAACAAGAAATTGTTCACAATAAATCTTTGTTGTTCTTCATACTTTTAACAAACCATTGAGGTCATGACTCTCTACGATTTATTTTCAAGTAGTTGGTACTACAAAATAATTTTCATAAAAATTGTGATGTTACATTACCACCCTCCTTAAAAAAATTTAGTCTCGAAAATTAACTTATAAACCAAAACAAAACCAAAATGATGAAAAGTCGTAACTTAATACTAAACATATCATAAATATGAACTTTGAAATTTAATACAACATAATAATTTTTCACTCAATAATCAAACACAAAGCATACATTTTATTCATATATCCTTACTAAAGTAAGGCACTACATCATCAACTTAAACGTTTACAAAACACAATACTGCACGTCCATGTTGAAGAAGTTCTCGCGAATGACGCTTTATTCCAATCTACGATCACGAACACAATCACAAACACGGTCACGAACACGTACAGTCACGAACACGCACAGTCACGAACATAGCCACGACGACACTGGGTTACGGCTACATGCTCACATCAACGAAACTCTAAAACCTTCCAGGAACCCGCGGTTTGGAATCATGAAGACAGAGGAGGATTGCCACGATTAACAACCACAAAATCACTAACAACATTATTACATTCAGAAATGTGAGAGGATCCATCACAAAAAATCATCCTAAGGCTCCGGGTTTCCGGGAGAACCAAGAAGATGAAGGTTTGGTTTTTCTCACACAAAAACTCACCACACTTCAAACTAAGAATGAAAACAAACTCCTCTCCCCTTATATATAAGTGTGGTTGGCCAATGGTCAAAGAAAATAAGATAACTCACAAGAAAAGATAAGGAAGGAATCTTATGATTACTCTCCACTAAAACCAACACCAATAATAGACTCACATCCCCCTTGTTAATGAGACGAAACAAGCAAGAAAGAAAGAAAGGAAATGTGCACACTGACCAAAATTCTATTAAGCCCTCAATGTGTTTAAGAACAAAGACAAGGTGGGATAGGATTCTTTAAAATGTCCAATCAATAGTCATCATGCACCATATTCCTTCCCCTAAGTCTCACCTACTCCAAAATGTTCTCTTGACTTAGCCCTCATGGTTTCTGCATCGCACCAATTTGCGATGTCGAGTGTCACAGAATCGGTTGCTTGGTTGGTGACCAATCATGTAAAATAAATTATCAAGAGAAATTTAATTCAACGCGCTTTAAAATATTCAGCGTATAAGAAATACGCTCACAAAATAATCACATTAATAATTTCACGAATAATCACAATAACATATATCATAATACCAAAATATAATAAAAATTTGGATTTTGGAATCTAATATAATACTAAAATACGTCATAGAGTTAAAACACTTATGTGTTCTATATTTAGAACCACGCACACACCATAATACATATAATACGAGAATTATAGCGTCACCCACGGATAATCCCTCTCGTAAATCTCGGCCTTCGGCTCCATTGTGTCGCATTTCCTGAGATGAAGTCTTGAGATGATGAGTTCTCACGATCTACTTGGGGTGTAGACACGTTCCTTAGTGGTTGGTCTTATAAGCTTCAACATTGTCAACAATAGACTTAGCTCGGGGTGCTTTCCGGTCTCTGGACGTATATCCCAATTCCTTGCAGTTAAAGCATAATCTTTCCTTGGTTGGATACTGGTTAGCGTTGTGCTCTTCATCTTCACCGTTGAAGTAGTGCGTCTTCGGCTATCGATACTTGTGATTCCCTCTTTTGTCTACCATGTAGACATATCCTTCAGTAGTTGGGCACACAACCTTCGCAGCATCCACATCTGGCAATTGATAGTCCTTAAAAATATGTCACGGCTACTTGCGATCCAAAGATAGTCGGTCCTTCAATAGCTCGCTCCTTCACTAATCGCTCCTTGCTTCCACATTGATGACAGTGCCACTTCAACTCCTAGCCATTCCCAATAGCCAACGTCACAGAATAATTCTGATTGTGTGATTTCCTTGAGGATGGAAATAAGATGTTCCTTGTTGATGTATTCCTCTCTGTCCTTTGCCCTGATAATCTGGCTTAACTGGACCTCTAATAGCTTGCTCCTCCATTTGTTGTCTTAGCCAATAGTGTTGATTCTTCACAGTAATCCGTTGTGCGACAGTAATTGCTATTCAGACTATCACTCGAATTACGTGATTCATGTCTAAGTTACAAGCTCTAGAGAGAGATTTGTTCGTCCCGAAGGCATCGAATTTCTACGAAGTAAACTAACCAAAATCCCCACAACAAATTCAATCATCTGAGATGATCGCACACAATTTCACACAATATCACACCTGTTAAAACTAGGAAACATTACAAACAATCACAAACAAAGTTCACATAACCTAGGCATAACAAACTTATACCCGACAATTCCCAAAAATCTAGGCCAGCTTAGACAAAGCGGTCGGTTAGAACCGAATCGCTCGATACCACTTAATGTAACACCCGATTTCGAGCGCCATCAAGCAACCCAATCTAATGCTGAAAACATTTAATGCTTGTATGCTTCGGTTAAAGAGTACTCTTATGTATTTCGCAATGGAAAACAGGAGTAAATTTTTTCTTTTTCATATTCTTTCCTTTGAAACCACTTTTCAAAATGAGACATAGAGTACTACAGTTTTCTAAATGATGTCAATTCAAACTTTTGCAATTATCAGAGTATAATGCATCACAAATAATACTTCACATAACATAATCATTTCGCACTAAGGCGAGGTTCTCTAAAAAGAGTAATTATGAAACAATCAATACAAAATCCTAAGCTAAGTCGGTGACAACTATAACTCTTCTTGAGAAACAAATTTCAAGAAGATCAAACACGAAGTACTCAGGAATCTTCCTCCACCGCTCAATCTTCAATGCTCCTAAAAGACGGTCGCAATAGCGACTCAACTCCATCTGGAAGTGACATCCATAAGGACATCCAATCCAACAACAAAGGCAAGGGTAAATCCTTTGTCCACGAGTTTATCATAGGCTATGTCGCATGCAAGCGATATATACATATATAACACAACAACATTCTTTTATTTACATATACATACTTAATAGACCGCACACAATCGGCATGGTATATCAAGCATGGCATGTAAGCAAACAAAACAACCAATGATCAACAATCAAGTCACTACAATATCAACCATTGCATGTGAGCGAGCAAGTCTATCAACAGATAAGTGATCAAGTCATCACAATATCCAATTCATCAACAATTCCTCACATATCATAAATGCGGTTAGCTATGCATGTCAATGCAGTATGGCTAGTTTGTGTATACACCTGCAACCTTAAACAAGGTCAGCAGAGACGAGGAACTTTATTTCCCAACGTCCAAATCAACTCCCCTACCAAGGGTATTGCCACAAAGGCTTGCCACACATTAGGCTTTCTGCCACACGGGCATGCAGTGACAACTCGTCCTTTTGAAGTCCTGAAGACAATCAAACGCTCCGAGTGTCGATGCTCAATGGTCAGTATACATCCAAACAAATTCAACAACATGGCATGCTCACCGCACGAGTAATGTTTTAATTAATCAATGCGGATCGACGACACCTCAACTCACTCACTCTACTTAGTGAATTTTCATGCTTCCAATTCTTATATTACCTAGGTGAGGTTGTACCAAAATAAATAACTCATTTAGCTTTGGGTCATTGGAACCCGAGTTTCATCAAATTCTTTATCTAGCATGGTTCCATTTCTACTTATCTATAAGCTTAGGCTAGTCATACTACAACCCTCATGCTTATTTTTAAACCAAAATACCTTTAACAATTACTTAGAGCGCAAACACAGGACACAAAGTCCGGGTGCTCAATCATGAACGCTAGTCTTAATCTCGGATCGTAACTCTAGGCACGTAATGCGAACACTAGGCTCAACTTTTAGGTTAAGGTACTAGGCACGCCATACGGAACACTAGGTCCAATCCTAAACCAAGAAAATGCACGCATAAGCAGGACATTAAATCCCAAAGACAGACACATAGTCCATATGCTCAATAGGAACACTAGGTTCCCTATGATTTAATCTTTCAAAAACTTCGATCTTTGAACTCTCTTTCTCTATTCTTATATCACTCCTATGTATCTGAAAATACTCTTTTAGTTCTAGGTCGTTGAAACCCTAGTTGTGTTAAATAACACACTTTGGAAGAATTCCCAGGAAAGAGAGGTGGTGCGGACACTCTTAATTACCAAGTCTTTCCTAGCCGAATTTCCCAGCGCATCATTTAACTCAACCGTTTTTATAAATCGTACTTTTTATTTCAAATTCTTTTCTTTACTATCATTCCATTGAAATTTCCTTGCAAGCTTTGGCTAGTTATACTAAAACCTTCACGCTTACTTTTAAATCGAAATGCCCTTAACAATTTGCTTACGAAATCGACCGGCCAGGAATCGCATCGATTTACCGATATAAATCGTCAACCAATAGCGATCGATCAACGCATTATTAATTAATCCATCATCAACAACAATATTTTCATATTCCAAGTCAATACCAAATTCCATTTAAATCCTACTTGATTCATGGAAAACAACATCAATCATAATGCCTCACAGGCCAACGACATGCTATAGCATTTCAACAAAGATATAACAATTCAATAGGCTACAACATGCTCCACGCTTTCATCAACTTCAAGTCTAATCAAATCACTCAAACAAGATTTAAGTCACGCAATACAATTCAATTTGCCACGCAGGCCAAAAGCATGCTACAACATTTCCAACAACACATAAAAGTACTACAAGTACTACCACACTATCAAACAATCAAACAAGCAACAAACAAGGCGAAAAGCCCAAACTCATTATATAAGAATTTCCACTTACCTTGGGCGCTTTAACAATCCTAGCAAGGTAATTGAACCATCGTCAAGTCGCAACTCAGCGTACCTCAAGCACGAACCTTAACAACGCAAACTTAATACAATTAGAACTAAAACTCAATTCTAATGCCCCTAGGGCAGCCACGGCTTAGACATCCTAAAGCCTAGGAATTACTTGACTTAATCCCTAATTGGTCCTATCTAGTCATACAACAAGTTACAAGTTCAAGCCATGCAAGTTTTGAAACTTTTACAAAAGCTACACACTTAGAAAAATACCTAAACCAAAATTTACCACTTGGAATAGTGTTTTTACCAAATGAATAGTGTTTTGCCAACTTTGAACCATTTTTTCAAAGCAATAAAACATGTCACAAAATTTTAGAAACAATTCTATTTCAAGTTCAAAACAATTCTTGAAACATAAACTCAAACTTTTCCCAAAATCATACTTCTTTGAATTGTTTGCTAAATCAAATTCTTGGCCAATTCTTACACCATTTTAAGGACACAAATCAACTTAAAACAATGTTTAGAACTAGCATGAAGGCCACGGTTTTAGTTACTCAAAAACAAACCCAAACTTTTCAATTTTTCATTTCCAAAGCAAAGCATTTCCTATCATTCAATTCCTACAACAATTAACCAACTTCCTTAACATCTAACATACTTTAAAAACAAGCTAAAACATCATCAAAAATTTGATCATAGCCACTGTTTTTAATAGGTATAAACAGCCCCAAATAAAATTGTTTTCAAACAATTTTTCAAAGTTTCAAACATAACAATCCTTATAGTTTTAAAGTCCCAATCAAAAACCAATTTTTTTACCACTTTAATACAATTAAAAACATGTTCAAACCCACTCAAATCATGCCTAAAAGTTACTGTTTTGATGGCCCTAAAACAGCCCCAAAAATCCATTTGTTTCAAACAATTTTTAAAAGCTTCACACATAGAAATCTTTATAGCTTTAAAGTTCTAACCAAAACCAACTTCTTAAACACTTTAATCACTTTGAAAACAATTTAAAACATCCCCTAAACCATGCTTAGGAGCCACGGTTCCAGCCCCTACAAAATCCCCAAATTATTTTCACATAACTTGTTAAACATGCATATTGACTAGTTTCCAAACTAATCAAGTATAATCCATCAAAGAACTAACTTTAAATCAACAAAATCAAACCAAAACAACCTTAAACAACCCCTAATTTCGTTCAGCCCCAAAACCTAGGGTTTCCCAAAATTTCAATTACCAAAAACAAGCTTAATCATTGAAGGAAACAAAGGGCTAAAAGACTAGTCATGCATATCTAGCTAAATCTAACACCTTTAAGCAAAAATGATTCCTAAAACCAACCAAACCCATTCATGGCAGCCAAGAAGAAAAGGAAATGGGTTAGGACTCTTACCAACCAAGATGATGATGATTGATCATGAAGGAAGAAGAAAGGATGGAAGGAATCAAGGATTAAGGACTAAAACTTCAAGTTTCTCCAAGATCTTGAACTTTCTCTCTCAAGAATTTTTTTCTCAAACCTTCAACAATGAAAGAATGGATGGATCTGATCTTGAGCAAGGGAGAAGGCCACGAAATTTTGAGGGCAAGAATGGAAAGGAAAAGTTCATTTAGTTGGATCATGACTACATAGTTACAAAGTAACCACCTTAACTACCTACCATTTAATCATCATCCAATCCTAAGCTTACACTTGTCAAGGAAGCTTCTAAAGGTCCATGTTCAGCTCCCCTAGCACATGTGCAGCTGCCATAGATCCCCCTTGGCCACAAGTTTCGTTTAAATCACGTTTTGTGCGCGTTCTCGCTCAACAGTCTTGTGGCGTTCCGCGTATAATAGGTTTTAATAATAAAAACTCCAAAAATATTTCTAATTATAACCCCACACCCAAAAATCACAAATATTCCTCGTGGCATAAGAAAAGTATCTATGTATCTCGTTTTCTCGAAATGCGAACCTTGTCATAATTAAATGATCTCTGGCCATAGAAAATACACTAAATATTTTCTGATGTCCAAAAATTCTAGAAAAATTACAATAAATCCTAAATATTGGAAAATGCTAAGATCTCAAATTTTTATAAAATTTGGATCACGTTTGTGCATGTTTCAGTTAGAAACACACACAATAGCCTATCTACTGTAATTCAACAGAATTCTCACAGTAATAAAACTGTAAATTAGTGAGGATCACTAATTTCAATTTCTCTTATCATATAGATATTATTCAATCAATAAAATTATCAAAACAAAATCATTAAAATAATAGTCATATTAAATATGACATAAAACAGACGATTAATACTATAACTAAATAATAAAAATCCAAACTATGACTTAAAAATAACTATTAAGTCCTAAAATTATTTTTCATTCAATAAAATAATTTTCTTTAATCAAACAACAATCTTTCACATTTTTCGATATTAATTCATATTAAAAACAGTATACGTCTACACTGTCTCTTAATCTGAATTAATTGTTAAAACAGTAAATTGTTCACAATAAATCTTTGTTGTTCTTCATACTTTTAACAAACCATTGAGGTCATGACTCTCTACGATTTATTTTCAAGTAGTTGGAACTACAAAATAATTTTCATAAAAATTGGGATGTTACAAAACTCGTGACCCCTCTCCCTCAAACCCTCACTCTCATTTTCTTCTTCTTCTCCAAAAATCAAGAAAGCTCCATATCCATTCCTCCAAGGTTCTCTTGAGTTTTCAAGTTATTTCTTCATCAAAGCTTGGTCTAATCCTTCATACCTTCTCCTATCTTCATCTCCATCATCATCTAAGGTAAAGAAAACAAATTTTTCTTCCCCTTTGAGCTAGTTTTGTTCTTCCAAACCTTGTCATATTGCTAGGTTTTCTTCCTTATACCATTACCTATGTTTCCAACCAATTAGATGAGAAGAAAATCAGAATTTTCTCACCCTATTTCAAGCCCTAAAACAGCGCCACTTTCCCTCATTTTTAGTGTTTTGGTTTTTGCTTGTTTCTAGTATTAATTCTTGTTGTTTATGGTTGTTTGATGTTGGTTGATGATCAATAGGAGATGAAACATCAATAAAATCCTTCCTTTGATGCTCTAAGGTGAAAACCCTAGAGGATAAAAAGGGGAAAAAGATGTGATCCTACTTGAATCAACTAATTGATGGTTTAAATGTGTTGTTGGAAGTTGTAGGATGCTTACTAGTGTGATGGTTTGTAATAAGCATGTATAACTTGTGATTTTTGGATGTTTACCTATTCTTGAATCATGGAAATTATGTGGTTTTGATGTCAATATGTGTGTTTAAGTATTTGATAACATGCTTAGATTAATTTTAAGGTTATTGGAATTGATATGCATGAGTTAGTATAGGTGTTAGCTTATGTATATGTAAAATTGGTTCTTGAGGGACTAGAATGGAATGTAGGGAAATGATCATTTTGTTCTTTAGATTTCCAACATGATTATAATTATGACTTATTACTTTTTGGCTTTGAAGCATGATTGAAAAGAATTGTGAAAAAAGGGCACTAATTTGGTTAAGGAAAAGGTTTTAGAAACATAACCCTTGATATGCTTAAGTGTGCTTAATGTATTAATTGAAGTTGATGTTGTTTTGGTATTTAGAAAATGATTTAAAAAGGGTTGTGGTTATGGAAAGATAAGTTGCAAATTTTTGGGGAAAAACAAGTAGAGGCCGTGACGCCTAATTGGGATTTTGGGAAAAAGAAGTTGATTTCTAATTGCTTGAATTCTTGCATGAATATGTGCTAAGTTTTTGATAGTTGTGAAAGATTTATTATTTATGCTTACTTGAAGTTCAAGAAAGAGAATTAGTCTCAAAACCTTACTTTTTCAAATGATTTTGAGTGTGTTATTAATTTGTAATGCTTGTTTGAGTTTGGTTAGGAAAGGGATAAGTTGAGAGCATAAGTTTAACTAGAATTCCTAGATTGTACTAAGTTGTATGTGGTAATAGGAATCAAGTACCGAGATTGAGCGAAGCGGACCCAGAAGACATAGGGCGGCGTTAACGGCGACATGGTAAGGGCACTTCTAGACATTTTTAGGATTTTATTTTTATGTCCCCGTAAGAGCAACTTTTAGATATGCTTAAATTCTTGTTTTGTTATTCAAATGCTTATTTAAATATAAAGAAGTCTGAGAACTCTACGAGTTCGAAGTTAGGGTCTTCGAACCCCTTCGTTTATTTTTGTCGTGCAGTCGAACATATTCCGAGTCATTGTGGGTGAAAAATTGTGCGGTTGGTCTTCTGGCCCCAACCCCCCACTTGTTTGTACCTCTCTGTTAATTCCATCGAGTTGCAGAGGGATGGATTCCTTGATTTGCGTGTCAAGCATGTGATGTTGTAATATGATTGAGTTATGCAATATTTATTATGAGTTTGAATAGATGCTGCGAAATTGCGTATTGCTTGTTGAATTGCGTTTCTCCATGCAGTTGCTTTATTGCTTAAAATGTCGAATTGCGTTTCTTCATGTTAAGCATGCTCTCTTTATTTGATATGCGGTCAAGTAATCTTGTGTATCACTCTTTGACTATCGTAAGCGGCGAACTGTTCATCGAGTGAGAGAGCTAGGCGAGTCGTCGTGACGTTTTTGAGCTGTGACCGGATAAGCGAGGTGCTAGGTCCCCTTCGTTTACGGGAGATTAGCTAGGCGTCGCAGCGTAGGAATCGGGGCTGCTTACCTAGGGAGAAGCGAAAGATCCCAAGGCTACGGCTAGTATGTCAGTTGATGGATCTGCGTCTGCTTTCCGGAATAATTGTCGAGTCGAGAGAAAATGAGTAGTGAGTCGAGTCGAGTCTAGAGTGAGAGAGTTGAGTCACGTTCTGTGAATGATATACATTGTTGTTTGCTTATTGCTTTATGCATTGATTATCTTGATCTGTTGAGAAGTTGACCCTTTCCCGTGGTGCCTTCAATTCATGACGGTTACCCAGGCGATGGCAAAGGGCGTTTGGATTCCAGCGATGAGGACGTCGCCGGAGATTTTCTTTGACTTCCCTGATATGGAGCAACCTGCGGCGATGGAGTTCGACCCCATCTCCCGCCGTGTGGTATACACTGGGGACGTGGTGCAGACACTACGAGAGGATGGCGTAGCTGTGAGGCAGGATGTGACACGACGTACGGTGAGTTTCCCGATCCGGATGAGACAGGTGGTGGAGGCGTGGCGTGCCAGCGAGTGCGAAAGGGCTATTAGAGCCTCTTCTTCTTCACCTGAGGGACCTCATGACATTCCTAGGAGCACTGCTACCAGATTTGCGGGCCGAGGCAGAGGGCGTGGTGTGACACTCTAATCCCCGTTTCGAAAATCGTTAAATAAAATAAATCAAATAAAAAAGATCAACGGATAACTCGACGAATAAATCAATTTCAGATATCATTCAGTTTGCAAGTATTTAGTAATAACAAGCATAGTAAGTATTTTTCTTTCAAAGGTCTTATTTGGAATTGTGGGAGAAAAGGAAAACCAAACGACATACGAACCCCAAAGAAAAGAAAACCTGTGTCACATAGCCTCGAGCTTTACTTAACCCAAATTACACAACAAAGAACGAAATACATAAAAGATTCGACGTCTCACTAAGAAAATGTTCGAAATAAAACTATAAAAATTCTCCATAAGAGGCCTTCACCACTAGCTCGTGTCCTGGTATTAGTAAGCGTGCAATCGAACATGGAAGAACAAGAGACAAACAACCATAGAGGGTGAGTACGTTGAAATCGAGTTATAGTGATATTTAGAGAGAAAAAGGTGAACAAATAAATAATATATTTATATCATTATACAGATATATATATATGTATTTTCACACCACACTATAACAATCAATTCACATAAAGTAGCAACAACATCTCGTATCATCCACGAGTACACGCAGAAAATTTCATTATTCCTCATAGTCACATAATTATCAAAAGAAAATAATGCAGATGCTAACGACACTACTTCTTATGCATGTGGTACCATCTACTACTCTGGGAAGTCTCCTAGGAGTACATATTTGGTTTATTAGAGATCACCTCGCAGGTGTTTTACTCTATTACCGCATACTCTCAACTAGGGATGATAATGTCCGGTGACGGTCAGGGTAGCTAAGTCTGATAAGTGGTCCCCAGTCCAAGGCGCGACACTCAAACTATTAGGGAACACAAACTCGGCTTCTCACCTTCTAGGCCGAGGTATTGCCACGCAGGCTCACTCATATTGGCCTCCACCTTTCATTTCAATAGTGCTTCCCCCCATCCTGTTACAAGGGTTGTATGACAAACAAACACACAAGGTCGGGTTTCCTCCGAACGTCATAGTTCAATTTTTCATCGACAATCCATCATGGCCCATATGGCTAGGATCATCTCACAAGGAATGACTCAAGTCCCATTATGGCTACTAATAGCTAGGTGACTTGCACAAAAGGTCATTTATCCTTTCAAGGTCATTGCCACAAGTGTGGACTTTTCACAACCATCATCACAAAATAATAAACGGATCAAAGAATAAATCATAAGAAATCCACGACTTGTCTTAAGAATAATTATTTCTTGATCATGTAATTAAAATCTGTAGCAACGCAACAAACACCGCAACAACGCAGCAACAACAACAAAAATCGTACAAAGACAGAAACTGCACAGGACAACTGAAAATCAGCAGCAGAAAAATCTGCACCAACAGAAACAGGAACTGAACTAAAAAAAAATCTACCGCAGCCAACGAAAATTCTGCAGAAAACAGAAGCAACAACAACAGAATTTTTCGCAGCAATTTAAACAGCAGAAATAACAGGATTTTCGCAGTAATTTAAACAGCAACAAAAACAGCAACAAAACTGCAACAAAACAGAAACAGCAACAAAACAGAGACAGCAGCAAAAACAGAAACAGCAGCAAAAACAGTAACAGCAGCGAAAAACAGAAACAGCAGCGAAACCGAAAACAGCAGCGCTACTTTGCTGTCTTAAAAAGCGTTTTTAAGCCTATTTTTCTTCAATTCTAAATATTTAGGAACATCACAATTAAGACTAACACTTAGGGAAAAATCTTAATTAGTATTTAGGAGTAATTCTTAAAGCTCTAACCCGGTTCTCGAATTTCAAAATAGTTACGGCAACATTATTACAAGGAAAATAATACGAATTAAAATATGAACGCAACAAGTTAAATTATTCTAAAATTTTCCATTAACAATATCCATAAAACAGCATCTATTTTAATCTTTTAGATAGTCTCAAGCGCAATTCACCCATTCCAACATTGAAGTTCATCTCCAAATTAACGAACATATCAATTTGGTGCTCTAATAATTCAACCACGTCCTAGGCATCAAAACAGAAATTTTTCTAACACTTAAAACATATATGAACAACCATGGCAGCCACATAATTTATTCAAACCATAGTTATAGTGTCTATAAGCATGTAAACCAGAATTTTTTTCGATTAATTATCAAACAACGGGGTTCAAGGACAACCCCTTCACCTATTCCCTCAAATATCCCCAATTTCAATAATCTCCCCCCTTACCTTTGGGTCCTTGCGAAATCCTCTTGTGGAAGAGAGATGATGATGACTCCGAACCAATCCTACGATGAGTTTGCCAATTTCTGATGAAGAACAAAGATGGAGTTGCTCCTAACCTTGGTGGCTGAATTATGCAAGAGAGGAAAAATGTGGATTGCTCCCTTCAACCTTGTGTGGCGCTAGGGTTTGGAGATAGGAAGGAGAAGAAACAAGTGAATCAACTTGAGAGAGGGAGAGAGCTTGAGGCGCTAGGGCTTGAGGCGTCACATGCCCTTCATACGCCCATGGTTCTATTATTTGGGTTGGGTTGGTGAGAGCCCATGAGTGTTGGTCCATTAGGTAGGTGGAAAGGAATATAACTATGCATACAAGTGCTAGCCCAAGGCGTCCTCATCCTTTCTTTTTCTTTTTAACAACTCTCAAGAATTATTCAATTAAATTAAAAGTCTCTCTTTTATGCACAAACATGTAATGCAATTAATTAAAATAATCAACTACCAAAAAAAAAATAAAGAAAATGAGGGTCGTTACATCCCCCTCCTTACAAAAAGTTTAGATCCCGAAACTTACCGTGGTCAAACAAGTGTGGATAAGAGGCTTGCATCGTACTCTCAAGTTCCCAAGTAGCACTCTCCTCATTGCCTCCTCCCCAAATAACCTTGACCAACGGAACCTCCTTCCTCTCAATCGCTTGACTGTCGGTCCTCAATCCTCCTTGGTAGTACCTCATAGGTAAGATTCTCTTTTAATGGTACTTCATCAAGTTCAATTATATGAGTAGGGTCATGGACATACTTACGGAGTTGCGACACATGGAAGACATTATGAAGGTTTGAAAGGAAAGGTGGTAAGGCAATCTGGTAGGCAACTTCCCCAATCTTTTTCAAACTTTGGTAGGGGCCAATAAAACGAGGTGTAAGTTTCTTCGACTTCATTACCCGGCCAACCCCAGTCTTGGGAGTGACTCTCAAGAATACATGATCGCCCTCTTCAAATCTCAAATCCTTTCTCCGCTTGTCATGATAGCTTTTCTGCCTACTTTGAGTGGCCCTCATCTTGTCCTGAATCATTTTGACCTTTTCAGTGGTTTGCTGAACTATTTCAGGACCTAACACAAGGTTCTCACCGGTCTCATACCAACACAAGGGAGTCCTACACTTCCTGCCATACAGGGCTTCATAGGGTGCCATCCCAATACTGGAATGATAGCTATTGTTGTAGGTAAACTCAACCAGAGGTAAGAAGGTATCCCAACTACCGGTTTGTTCTAAGACACAAGCTCTTAACAAGTCCTCTAATGATTGGATGGTTCGCTCGGGTGACCATCGATCGAGGGTGATAAGCGAGCTTATCTTGAGCTTGGTTCCTAAAGCCTCATGTAAGCTTCCCAAACTCTAGAGGTAAGTCTGGGCTCTCTGACAGACACAATACTAGCAGGTACGCCATGCAACCTTACTATCTCACTAATGTACAACCTGGTCAACTTCTCTAAAGGATATTCCACATTCACAGGATGAAATGTGCAGACTTTGTCAATCTGTCCACAACAACCCGGATGGCATCTACTCCTGCAGGAGTCCTAGGAGTCCCGATACGAAGTCCATTGCTATATCGTCCCATTTCCATACAGAATACTCGAGGGTTGTAAGAATCCGGATGGTTTTTGGTGTTCTATCTTGGCCTTCGACAAGTCAGCAAAGCGTAGACAAATTCTGCTACCTCCTTTTTCATTCCAGGCCACGGAAAATTTTCTTAAGGTCTTGGTACATCTTGGTTGCTCGGTGAACACTCGGACTACTCTTATGCCCTTCCTCCAAAATCATTCTCTTAAGCTCAGGAACATTAGGTACACAAACCCTACCTCGAAACCTCAAAATTCCATCACCTTCACTAAAACCTATATCCCTACCTTGAGCGATAAGCTCCTTCCGATCCAAAAGATGTTGATCGGTCTTCCGACCCTCCATAATCTGCTTCTAGTAATCCACTAGTGACTTTCAACATTCCTAGTCGTACACTCTTAGAAGTGACCTCACAAACTAAGTTCAGATCCCTAAACTCTTCGATCAAACTCATCTCTCTAACCATCATAGCGGAAAGATGTAGGGGTTTCCTACTCAAAGCATCACCACTACATTGGCTTTCTTGGGGTGATAGTTAAGCCCAAAATCATAATCCTTAAGAAACTCTATCCACCTTCGCTGTCTCATATTCAATTCTTTTCTGGTCAAAAAGATATTTAAGGCTCTTATGGTCACTAAACACTTCAAACCTAGAACCATACAAGTAATGTCTCCATATTTTCAACACAAACACCACAAATGGCTAACTCTAAATCATGAGTGGGGTAATTCCTTTCATGGGTCTTCAATCGCCTAGAGGCATAGGCCACTACATGTCTATTTTGCATAAGCACACCTCCGAGTCCTAACTTAGACGCATCACAATACACTTCAAAAGGCTCACTTGGATTAGGTAGCACTAAAGCCGGGCGTAAGTCAATCTCCTTTTCAACTCTTGAAATCCATTTTCACACTGAGCATCCCACACGAAAGCTTTTCCTTTCCTGGTCAACATTGTCAAAGGCAAGGCTAACTTAGAGAATCCCTCTATGAATCTACGGTAGTACCCTGCAAGGCCTAAGAAACTCCTAATCTCAGTCACTGATTTAGGTGATTCCCACTTCAACACCGTTTCCACCTTGGATGGGTCTACTGCTATTCCCCCTTTTGAGATCACATGTCCTAGGAAACTCACTTCCTCCAACCAAAACTCACACTTAGAAAGCTTGGCATAAAGTCGCTTCTCCCTAAGGGTCTGTAATACTATCCTCAAGTGTTCCACATGTTCTTCCCTACTCTTAGAGTACACTAAGATATCATCTATGAAGACCACTACAAACTTATCAAGGTATGGGTGGAAGACTCGGTTCATGTAGTCCATGAACACGGCAGGAGCATTGGTTACACCGAATGGCATAACTAGGTACTCGTAGTGCCCATAACGGGTTCTGAATGCGGTCTTTGGGATGTCCTCAGACTTCACTGGATTTGATGATAACGTGACCTAAGGTCTATCTTAGAAACCACACAGGCTCCAATTAGCTGGTCCATCAGATCATCTATCTTAGGCAAGGGATACTTGTTTTTAATAGTTACCTTGTTCAATTGGCGGTAGTCTACACACAACCTCATACTCCCATCCTTTTTCTTGACTAACAACACCGTGCACCCAGGGGATACACTTGGCCTCACAAATTTTTCTCTAGCAGTTCCTCCAACTGTTTCTTAAGCTCAACTAGTTCTGCATGAGACATCCTATAAGGAGCTATAGATATGGGTCCAAGACAGTACTAAGTCTATGGTAAATTCATCTCTCTCTGGAGGCAATTCTTGTACTTCTTCAAACACATCTAATACTCACTCACTATAGGCATACCATCTATCCTGACTTGGTCTTCGACTTTTAGAGAGGCTATCATCATGTAAACTTGGGCATTTTGTTTCAAACATGCCTGTACTTGGTTGGCCGTTAAGAGTCGATGGTCTCTGGGTTCAACTGAATCAGGAATACAAACAGTCTTTTCAAAGCAATTTAACATGACTTGATTAGTAGCTAACCAATTCATGCCAAGAATTACATCAAGTTGACTCAAAGGCAAACAAACCAAATCAACCACAAATTTCTTGTCACCTATGGACAAAGGACATTTTAAACAAGCAAAAGAAGTTCTGACTTTACCATTTCTTTGGTGTCTCAACCTCAAGCTCACAGGTAGGGTGAAACAGGCAAATTCAAATTTTTACACATTCACTTGACACAAAGGAGTGCGTAGCACCCGAGTCGAAAAGTACCACTAAAGGAGTTCCATGTATGAAGCACGCACCTTGGATAAGGTTATCCGACGCGGCTTGATCCACGTTGAGAGCAAAGACTGGCCCTATTAGCTTAGGTCGGTTGGGTTGGGAATTCTGTCCTCCATTCCCGTTTGGTTCCTTCTTGATTCGGGCACTCCTTCCGATATGTCCTGGCCTTCTACGGTTGAAACAGATCACTTGTTTTTCGTAACAATCTCGGTAGGTATGTCCGCATTTGCCACACTTGCAACGCAGAGGGGTTGAAGGGCCTCCTCCACCTCCGCCAAACAATTGTGCCGCGAGTTTGTGGAAAGATTGATTGCGGTTACCATTACGGTTATGTCCAAACCGTCCATTCGAGTTGGGTATGGCTTTCCCGATTCTGAAATCTCTCTTGTCTTGCTTCTTATCCTTCGGAATCCAACCGACTTGTAGTGTGCTACCTTAGCTTTGTTGTCCTCATCCCACATTCTACAGGTGTGGATCAATTCAGGAACTGGCCGAATTCTCTGGTAGTTGATGGCTAGCTTGACTTGGTCGCGATCCATTGGTGAATTTCACACACTTTGAACGTTCACCGGCTTCTCCCACATATGGGTGATAGTACCTGGACAAATTTCTTCAAACTTGGTGATATACTCACCATCGACATATTAACCTGCTTCAATTCTAGGAATTCAGCTTCCTTCCGTTACGGATATCCTCGTGAAAGTACTTCTCCAAGAAAATCTCTTTGAAGGCTTCCCAAGTGACTCCTCCGGTGTAGCTTCCACACGTGGCTAAGCATTTCCCACCAAGATTACTCTGCATCTTCAAAGAAGCTTAAAGGTACCAAAAGTCACCTTTTGAGCATCCGTACACGCCATAGCACTAAGATCTTCTCCATCTCCCGTATCCAGCCTGGGCACCATCGGGATCATGTCCACCCCTAAAGGTAGGTGGGTCATTCTTTTGGAATTGCTCCAATCCTCTAAATTCAGTGACTCAGGCATTAGCATTCCTATTTTGAATTCCTTATGCGGCTGAGCCATGGCAACGAGTGCATCCGCTAAAGCTCTATCGTTCCTACCCGCCATTACTCCCTGCACCAATCAGAACCAAATTGGATGCAACAAGCAACGTCAACCCATAAACTAAATCAATAAATAAATAAATAAATAAATAAAACATTGACGTACAAAGCACAGAGTTCACACAGAGAAACATAATAGACACACACACAGTCCGGTAAGACCAAACTGCTCTGATACCACTTAATGTGACACTCTAATCCCCGTTTCGAAAATCGTTAAATAAAATAAATCAAATAAAAAAGATCAACGGATAACTCGACGAATAAATCAATTTCAGATATCATTCAGTTTGCAAGTATTTAGTAATAACAAGCATAGTAAGTATTTTTCTTTCAAAGGTCTTATTTGAAATTGTGGAATAAAAATAAAACCAAACGACATACGAACCCCCAAAGAAAAGAAAACCTGTGTCACATAGCCTCGTAGCTTTACTTAACCCAACTTACACAACAAAGAACGAAATACATAAAAGATTCGACGTCTCACTAAGAAAATGTTCGAAATAAAACTATAAAAATTCTCCATAAGAGGCCTTCACCACTAGCTACGTGTCCTGGTATTAGTAGCGTCTGCAATCGAACATGGAAGAACAAGAGACAAACAACCATAGAGGGGTGAGTACGTTGAAATCGAGTTATAGTGATATTTAGAGAGAAAAAGGTGAACAAATAAATAATATATTTATATCATTATCTGGTATATATATATGTATTTTCACACCACACTATAACAATCGATTCACATAAAGTAGCACTACCAACTCGTATCATCCACGAGTACACGCAGAAAATTTCATTATTCCTCATAGTCACATAATTATCAAAAGAAAATAATGCAGATGCTACCGACACTACTTCTTATGCATGTGGTACCATCTACTACTCAGGAAGTCTCCTAGGAGTACATATTTGGTTTATTAGAGATCACCTCGCGGGTGTTTTACTCTATTACCGCATACTCTCAACTAGGGATGATAATGTCCGGTGACGGTCAGGTAGCTAAGTCTGATAAGTGGTCCCCAGTCCAAGGCGCGACACTCAAACTATTAGGGAACACAAACTCGGCTTCTCACCCTCTAGGCCGAGGTATTGCCACGCAGGCTCACTCATATTGGCCTCCACCTTTCATTTCAATAGTGCTTCCCCCCATCCTGTTACAAGGGTTGTATGACAAACAAACACACAAGGTCGGGTTTCCTCCGAACGTCATAGTTCAATTTTTCATCGACAATCCATCATGGCCCATATGGCTAGGATCATCTCACAAGGAATGACTCAAGTCCCATTATGGCTACTAATAGCTAGGTGACTTGTACAAAAGGTCATTTATCCTTTCAAGGTCATTGCCACAAGTGTGGACTTTTCACAACCATTATCACAAAATAATAAACGGATCAAAGAATAAATCATAAGAAATCCACGACTTGTCTTAAGAATAATTATTTCTTGATCATGTAATTAAAATCTGTAGCAACGCAACAAACACCGCAACAACGCAGCAACAACAACAAAAATCGTACAAAGACAGAAACTGCACAGTACAACATAAATTCTGCAGCAGAAAATTCTGCAGCAACAGAAACAGGAACTGCACAAAAAAAAACTACCGCAGCCAACGAAAATTCTGCAGAAAACAGAAGCAACAACAACAGAATTTTTCGCAGCAATTTAAACAGCAGAAATAACAGGATTTTCGCAGTAATTTAAACAGCAACAAAAACAGCAACAAAAACTGCAACAAAACTGCAACAAAACAGAAACAGTAACAAAACAGAGACAGCAGCAAAAACAGAAACAGCAGCAAAAACAGTAACAGCAGCGAAAAACAGAAACAGCAGCGCTACTTTGCTGTCTTAAAAACGTTTTCGCGTATTTTTCTTCAATTCTAAATATTTAGGAACATCACAATTAAGACTAACACTTAGGGAAAAATCTTAATTAGTATTTAGGAGTAATTCTTAAAGCTCTAACCCGGTTCTCGAATTTCAAAATAGTTACGGCAACATTATTACAAGGAAAATAATACGAATTAAAATATGAACGCAACAAGTTAAATTATTCTAAAATTTTCCATTAACAATATCCATAAAACAGCATCTATTTTAATCATTTAGATAATCTCAAGCGCAATTCACCCACTCCAACATTGAAGTTCATCTCCAAATTAACGAACATATCAATTTGGTGCTCTAATAATTCAACCACGTCCTAGGCATCAAAACAGAAATTTTTCTAACACTTAAAACATATATGAACAACCATGGCAGCCACATAATTTATTCAAACCATAGTTATAGTGTCTATAAGCATGTAAACCAGAATTTTTTTCGATTAATTATCAAACAACGGGGTTCAAGGACAACCCCTTCACCTATTCCCTCAAATATCCCCAATTTCAATAATCTCCCCCCCTTACCTTTGGGTCCTTGCGAAATCCTCTTGTGGAAGAGAGATGATGATGACTCCGAACCAATCCTACGATGAGTTTGCCAATTTCTGATGAAGAACAAAGATGGAGTTGCTCCTAACCTTGGTGGCCGAATTATGCAAGAGAGGAAAAATGTGGATTGCTCCCTTCAACCTTGTGTGGCGCTAGGGTTTGGAGATAGGAAGGAGAAGAAACAAGTGAATCAACTTGAGAGAGGGAGAGAGCTTGAGGCGCTAGGGCTTGAGGTGTCACATGCCCTTCATACGCCCATGGTTCTATTATTTGGGTTGGGTTGGTGAGAGCCCATGAGTGTTGGTCCATTAGGTAGGTGGAAAGGAATATAACTATGCATACAAGTGCTAGCCCAAGGCGTCCTCATCCTTTCTTTTTCTTTTTAACAACTCTCAAGAATTATTCAATTAAATTAAAAGTCTCTCTTTTATGCACAAACATGTAATGCAATTAATTAAAATAACTGCTACCAAAAAATAAAATAAAGAAAATGAGGGTCGTTACACGTGGACCGAGAGTGAGATGGACCGCTCGCAAGAGCGTGATACGCCGAGGTTCCGCAGGAGCTTCCACTTCGAGGGCGGCTGCTGTTCCGAGATCCCCTGTAGTACCGGTTTCCCCTACTGTCGCTAGGACCCCTACACCGCCTGTGGCTTCCCCTCCCGTTTGTGCTGTGTGCCACGAGGCGGATAGCATTGGAGCGAGATCGACTGAGGAGTGGCTGACGGGTGAGTATACCCCGAGTGATGTGCCTGTGGACGTGCACGCGGCCCCCTTCATTGACTTGACAAAGTAGGACCCGATGGAGGAGGAGGAGGAGGAGGACCGTCGGAGGATTTGGGTAGCTACACGTAGCTTTGGTGTTAGTTGACCGCCGCGTTATGCTTTCTTTTTGTTGGTAGACTGGTATATATTTGGGATGACCAGTATTTATGTCTTTTATGTTCCGTGTGTTGTGACCACGGTCGGGCAGGTGTTATTTTGGTTCTGAGGTAGATCGGCGGTCTCACTTTTGGAGCAACCTGCGTGGGTGTCTGTCGGAAGTACCCCCAGGGTATGATTGCTCTCTTAAGGGTCGTCATACCATAGGTGTATTTCTTTGTACATTTACTACCCTGTATTTTGCGTACACTGTTAGTACGACTTGTGTATATATATATATGTATTATGCATGTATGTCTTATTCGTATTTGAGTCTTGTGTCCTAGTTGCACCATGTTTCGGAAAGCTGTAATTACTCTGATGTGCGCTTGTGGGAATTATTGATGTTTTAAAAAAAAAAAAGTACCGCATTTTTCTAAAGGGCACAAGAGTACCATTTTAAAACGCATCGCATACAGGTTTAGTTTAGCTCTGTAGCGGTCCGGAAACGGGTCGTTACAATGGTGGTATCAGAGCAGTTCCGTTTTGACCGGGCTGTGCATAGGAAATTGGGACTGGTCACTGTGTCGGGATATGTGTGTCGGGTACATAGTTGTACTGTATTGATTGCTGTTTGATTAAGTGAAGCAATTATTGCTTGAAAAATTGTTTGAATTGTTTCTTGATAGAAGCAGTGTGTCTTAACACATCCTTGTTGTGAGATTCTGACAGGTTTTTTGAACTTCGTGGAATCTAATGCCACCTTGTAGGGATACGACGGCTGTACCTGAGAACGCCAATATGGATCGAGCGATTCAAGCTATGACAGAGATGGCGGCAGCCATGGCTCAACAATCAGCTGCTACAACTCAACAGTCTAATGCAATGGCCCAACAGATGGCAAAGATTGACCCAAAGAGAATTTACAAAGAACAACAACGAGCAGAGTGGAATCTTTGAAGCGAGAGGATTGGCGGACTTTCGTAAGCACGACCCAATCGGTTCTATGGTGAGCCAAGTCCGCATAAAGCTGACCTTTGGATGCAAGAGATCGAGAAGATCTTCGAGGAACTTCACTGCCCAAACAATGTGAAGGTGGACTACGCCACCTACCTGCTACTGGGAGATGCAGAATATTGGTGGAAAGGAGTGAAGCAGGCACTGACAGCAGAACGTCAAGAGATAACCTGGGAGCTTTTCTGTGGAAGGTTCTTAGACAAGTACTTCCCAGATACTGCACGAGCTGAGAAGGAGCAAGAGTTTCTTCGACTACAGCATTTGACATAAGGTCGTAGTATGCGCTAAGTTTGAGTCACCGCTAGGTATTTCAAGACGTTCGCGACCGAAGTCGATCGTGAGTCAAGCTAAAGATTTCGTGAGAGGTCCGAGATTTGATATCCGTAAGTCGCTGGTATCATTGAGGATTAGAAACCTCCAAGAGCCGATTGATTCTTTGTGTTGAGGTAGAAGGAGTAAAGCCACAAGAAGAAGATCGCAGTGGACCAATGAGACCTCGTGAGCACGGGACGATTTGTACAGAAAGGAAAGCGGCTAAGAAACCTTACAAACACCCTGTGGGAACAACAACAGGGGACAATATCGTCCGATGGCCCAGGGCGCGAGGAGCGGAAGTCAGACTGGCGTTGAGGTGATTTGCTTTCGTTGTGGAAGGTTAGGACATTATGTGAGTAACTGTACTCAGAAGGAGGATAAATGCTTTAACTGCAAGAAGCCAGGGCATTTTGCCAAGGACTGTCCAACACCCAAAGCTGAACCGGTGATGCATGCGGTGAAGGCAAAAGGGAAGCGCCAGGTAGCTAAAGGCAGGGTCTTCTGTATGAGTGGCGAGGAAGCAGAACAATCTAATGATCTGATCCAGCGTGAATGTGAGATTGAGGGTAAATCCTTATCCGCCCTTTTTGATTCTAAAGACCCATTCATTTATTTCCTCCGATTGCGTAGATCGCCTAAAATTGTCTGCGGATCGCTACTGCTCAAATTGGTAGTTACAACCCCAAAGCCTAAAACCTTGGTTACCAACACGGCATGTCTAAATTGTGTAGTGGTCATTCAGGGTGGAAGATTTGTGGTCAATTTGGTCTGTTTACCTCTTAAGGGTTTAGATGTCATTCTCGGGATGGATTGGTTGTCACACCACCATGTCCTCTTGGACTGTGCCCGTAAAACCATAATTTTTCCGCACCTTGGAGTCTCTAACTACCTTCGCCTAGCATATTGAGTCTCCTTGTTAGAGGGAGCTAGGGAATACATGTACCGCTAGTTCGTAAGTTTCCCAGAAATCGGTGAAGAATGTTCCTGTGGTGTGTGACTTTGTAGACGTTTTCCAGGAAGATGTACCGGTTACCACCGGTGAGAGAAATCGAAGTTTTCCATCGACTTGATTCCAGGGCGGGACCTATTTCAATAGCGCCCTACAGATGTCTCCAAATGAGATGAAGGAGCTGAAATCTCGATTGAGCATTTGGAGTCAAAGCAGTTCATACGACCGAGCGTGTCGCCATGGGGAGCACCAATGTTATTGGTCAAGAAGAAGGATGGACGATCCAGATTGTGCGTGGACTATCGCCAACTCAACAAGGCTACCGTGGAAGAACCGTATCCTTTACCGCCAGATCGACGACTTGATGGATCAACTTCGTGGAGCTACGATATTTTCAAAGATTGACTTGAAGTCAGGCTACCATCAGATACGAGTGAAGGAAGAGGATATTCCCAAGACCGCTTTCAGGACCAGATACTGTCATTACGAGTACTTGGTGATGTCGTTTGGAGTGACGAATGCGCCAGCAGTGTTTATGGATTACATGAACAGGATTTTCCACTCGTTTTTGGACCAGTTTGTAGTAGTATTCATCGACGACATCTTGATCTACTCAAAGAGCAGAGAAGAGCACGAAGAACACCTACGCCGAGTATTGCAGATATTGCGTGAGAAGCAGCTTTTTGCGAACTTGTCCAAGTGTGAATTCTGGCTTGAGGAAGTGAACTTTCTCGGACATGCCATTACTCAAAGCGGAATAGCAATGGATCCAGCGAAGGTCAAAGCTGTTTTAGCGTGGGAACAACCGAAGACTGTCACTGATATCAGAAGTTTCGTAGGCTTAGCAAAGTTATTCTCAAGATTTATCGAGGGATTCCCGAAGATTGTCGCGCCACTTACACGACTTACGAGGAAGGACCATCCTTTTGCTTGGACTGAAGAGTGTGAATCCAGTTTTCAGAAGCTGAAGGAGCTCTTAACACCAGCACCAGTGTTGATTTTGCCCCAACCAGAAGAACCTTATGAGGTTTATTGCGATGCGGCACACCAAGGATTGGGATGCGTGCTGATGCAACACCAAAAAGTTGTAGCGTATGCTTCAAGACAGCTCAAGATTCATGAGAAGAACTACCCTACTCACGATTTGGAGCTTACCGCAGTGGTTTTTGCGCTGAAGATTTGGAGGCACTACCTTTACGGGAGCACGTTCATCATTTCAATGACCACAAGAGCTTGAAGTACCTATTCGATCGTAAGGAGCTCAACATGCGGCGAAGATGGATGCATTTTTGAAAGATTACGACTTCACGTTGGAATACTATCCGTAAGGCTAACGTAGTAGCGTATGCATTGAGCGTAAAGAGCGCCTTAGCTTCAAAGATTGATGATCAAGGAGTTGGAGATGCTCGAGAAGTTTCGAGATTTGAAGTCGAGCGTGGAAGTTTCACCGGAAGTCGGGTTCGGTATGCTCACCATTTCTAACGGATTGTTGGACGAGATTAGAGACCAGCAGGTTCATGACAAGCTACTGCAAGAGAAGGTAGAGCTGATAGCGCAAGGGAAGGCAACAGAATTCAAGATCGGAGCAGACAACATTTTGAGATGTAATGGACGGGTGTGTGTGCTTAACGTAGCGGAGCTGAAGAAGTTGATACTTGACGAAGCGCATAAGAGCAGATTGAGTATTCATCCAGGAGTTACGAAGATGTATTAAGACTTGAAGAAGCACTTTTGGTGGCCCGGAATGAAGAAACAAGTGGCAGAGTATGTAGCTTCGTGTTTGACGTGTCAAGAAGCCAAAGTGGAGCACCAGCGACCGGCAGGGATGCTACAACCGCTCGACGTACCAGTATGGAAGTGGGATAGCATTTCCATGGATTTCGTTGTAGGATTGTCGAAGACGCAGAAGAAGAATGATTCGATTTGGGTAGTCATTGATCGATTGACCAAATCCGCTCATTTCTTACCAGTAAGATCAACATACAACGTGGAGAGGCTAACGGAGATCTACATCGCAGAGATTGTATGACTTCACGGCGTGCCTTCTTCCATTGTTTCAGACCGAGATCCGAAGTTCACGTCTCACTTTTGGGGAGAACTGCAAGAAGCGATGGAAACCAAACTCAAGCTTAGCTCAGCATATCACCCCCAAACCGACGGTCAGACTGAGAGAACGATTCAATCGCTTGAAGATTTGCTACGAGCATGTACGTTAGATCATCGAGAAAGTTGGGATGATGTCTTACCACTGATGGAGTTCACCTACAACAACAGTTTTCATGCGAGCATTGGGATGGCACCTTACGAAGCAATGTATGGACGTAAGTGTCAGACGCCTCTTTGTTGGTACCAGGATGGCGAGAGTTCTGTTGTGGGACTAGACATGATCCAGCAGACTACTGAGAAGATCTGTTTGATCAGAGATAGGATGCGAGCGTCTCAGAGCCAACAGAAGAGTTATGCAGCGGTCGAGGTCGCCGGCGTTAGAGTTCGAAGAAGGAGAACATGTATTTCTTCGAGTTACCCCTACCACCGGAGCTGGTCGAGCGATCAAATCCAAGAAACTTACTCCCAAATTTATTGGACCTTACCAGATTCTTCGTCGTATTGGCCCCGTGGCATACCAGATTGCTTTGCCACCCTTTTTGTCAAACATTCATGACGTCTTTCACGTCTCACATTTGCAAAAATATATTTCCGACCCTTCTCATGTTATCGAACCGGATATGATTCAACTGAAGGACAATCTATCTTTTAAAGCATCACCAGCAAGGATCGTTGATCGGAAAGCTAAGCAGCTACGGAACAAAGAGATCCAGCTTGTCAAGGTCGTGTGGGATCAGAAGACTAGAGATGCAACGTGGGAGTTGGAAGAGAAGATGAAGAATCAGTATCCAGCACTTTTTCACGGTAAGTAACTTATCTGCAGTTTCGAGGACGAAACTTTTTTTTTGAGGGGGAGTATTGTAACACGCGTATTTTTACGATACGTTAATTAGCGGTAATATTGTATTTTTATCGTAATTATGCTTTAATAAAGCAGTTGCTTGTTCCCTAAGTAAATCAAGAGCTAATATAATTAAGAATTAATATTTTTATATTGATTCACGGTTTGAAGATCGTCGAAAAATTCTAACAAATTTTCGCTGCTTAAATCAATGCGCTTTCGCAGATAAAATTTAAAATGAGCCCTGATTTCAATGAAATTCGTATCGTATCCTGTTTTAATTGTTTTTGAATGAATTATATTGTTTTTATTATTTATGAAATAATATTATCACGCGGAGAATTAATTCCTCGCGAATTAATTTTTCGAGATTTTTCCGGCGAGAAATTAATCGGTTTTGCGGTTTCTCGTCGCCGTGTTTTTAAACCTTAAGACTCTATATTATAGGGTAATCATGAGTGAAGTGAGATTAGATGGGATAGAGTGAGTGATGTGATTATCATCTAATAAAGCTGATTAGGTGTCACTTAACTTGTGGGTTATTTCAAAATTTACCTTTTTATTTGATTTATTTTATTATTAAGTATTGATTAAGTGATTAAATGAGAAAAAATAAATAAAACCCCTCCCCCCCAGCTGAAACTCGTGACCCCTCTCCCTCAAACCCTCACTCTCCTTTTCTTCTTCTTCTCCAAAAATCAAGAAAGCTCCATAGCCATTCCTCCAAGGTTCTCTTGAGTTTTCAAGTTATTTCTTCATCAAAGCTTGGTCTAATCCTTCATACCTTCTCCTATCTTCATCTCCTTCATCATCTAAGGTAAAGAAAACAAATTTTTCTTCCCCTTTTCCTCTTCAACAACCGCGGCCTCCCCCTCCCCTTTTGAGCTAGTTTTGTTCTTCCTAACCTTGTCATATTGCTAGGTTTTCTTCCTTATACCATTACCTATGTTTCCAACCAATTAGATGAGAAGAAAATCAGAATTTTCTCACCCTATTTCAAGCCCTAAAACAGCGCCACTTTCCCTCATTTTTAGTGTTTTGGTTTTTGCTTGTTTCTAGTATTAATTCTTGTTGTTTATGGTTGTTTGATGTTGGTTGATGATCAATAGGAGATGAAACATCAATAAAATCCTTCCTTTGATGCTCTAAGGTGAAAACCCTAGAGGATAAAAAGGGGAAAAAGATGTGATCCTACTTGAATCAACTAATTGATGGTTTAAATGTGTTGTTGGAAGTTGTAGGATGCTTACTAGTGTGATGGTTTGTAATAAGCATGTATAACTTGTGATTTTTGGATGTTTACCTATTCTTGAATCATGGAAATTATGTGGTTTTGATGATAATATGTGTGTTTAAGTATTTGATAACATGCTTAGATTAATTTTAAGGTTATTGGAATTGACATGCATGAGTTAGTATAGGTGTTAGCTTATGTATATGTAAAATTGGTTCTTGAGGGACTAGAATGGCATGTAGGGAAATGATCATTTTGTTCTTTAGATTTCCAATATGATTATAATTATGACTTATTACTTTTTGGCATTGAAGCATGATTGAAAAGAATTGTGAAAAAAGGGCACTAATTTGGTTAAGGAAAAGGTTTTAGAAACATAACCCTTGATATGCTTAAGTGTGCTTAATGTATTAATTGAAGTTGATGTTGTTTTGGTATTTAGAAAATGATTTAAAAAGGGTTGTGGTTATGGAAAGATAAGTTGCAAATTTTTGGGGAAAAACAAGTAGAGGCCGTGAGGCCTAATTGGGATTTTGGGAAAAAGAAGTTGATTTCTAATTGCTTGAATTCTTGCATGAATATGTGCTAAGTTTTTTATAGTTGTGAAAGATTTATTATTTATGCTTACTTGAAGTTCAAGAAAGAGAATTAGTCTCAAAACCTTACTTTTTCAAATGATTTTGAGTGTGTTATTAATTTGTAATGCTTGTTTGAGTTTGGTTAGGAAAGTGGATAAGTTGAGAGCATAAGTTTAACTAGAATTCCTAGATTGTACTAAGTTGTATGTGGTAATAGGAATCAAGTACGGAGATTGAGCTAAGCGGACCAAGACATAGGAGCGACGTTAACGGCGACTTATGGTAAGTGGCACTTCTAGACATTTTTAGGATTTTATTTTTATGTCCTGTGTAAGGGCAACTTTTAGATATGTTTAAGTTCTTGTTCTGCTATTTAAATGCTTAATACGAAGAAGTCTGAGAACTCTACGAGTTCGAAGTTAGGGTCTTCGAACCCCTTCGCTTATTTTTGTCGTGCAGTCGAACATATTCTGAGTCATTGTGGGTGAAAAATTGTGCGGTTGGTCTTCTCGCCCCAACTCCCCACTTGTTTGTACCTCTCTGTTAATTCCATCGAGTTGCGCAGGATGGATTCCTTGATTTGCGTGTCAAGCATGTGATGTTGTAATATGATTGAGTTATGCAATATTTATTATGAGTTTGAATAGATCTTTGCGAAATTGCGTATTGCTTGTTGAATTGCGTTTCTCCATGCAGATTGCTTTTATTGCTTAAAATGTCGAATCGCGTTTCTTCATGTTAAGCATGCTCTCTTTATTTGATATGCGGTCAAGTAATCTTGTGTATCACTCTTTACTATCGTAAGCGCGAATCGCTCATCGAGTGAGAGAGCTAGAGAGTCATCGTGGCGCTTTTGAGCCGTGACCCGGATAATCGAGGGTGCTAGGTCCCCTTCGCTTTGGAGATTAGCTAGGCGTCGCAGTCGTAGGAACCGGGCTGCTTACCTAGGGAGAAGCGAAAGATCCCAAGGCTACCGTATGTCACTGATGGATCTGCGTCGCTTCCTAATAATTGTCGAGTCGAGAGAAAATGAGTAGTGAGTCGAGTCGAGTCTAGAGTGAGAGAGTTGAGTCACGTTCTGTGAATGATATACATTGTTGTTTGCTTATTGCTTTATGCATTGATTATCTTGATCTGTTGAGAAGTTGACCCTTTCCCGTGGTGCCTTCAATTCATGACGGTTACCCAAGCGATGGCGAAGGGCGTTTGGATTCCGGCGATGAGGACGTCGCCGGAGATTTTCTTTGACTTCCCTGATATGGAGCAACCCGCGGCGATTGCATTCGACCCCATCTCCCGCCGTGTGGTATACACTGGGGACGTGGTGCAGACACTACGAGAGGATGACGTAGCTGTGAGGTAGGATGTGACACGACGTACGGTGAGTTTCCCGATCCGGATGAGACAGGTGGTGGAGGCGTGGCGTGCCAGCGAGCGCGAGAGGGCTATTAGAGCCTCTTCTTCTTCACCTGAGGGACCTCATGACATTCCTAGGAGCACTGCTACCAGATTTGTGGGCCGAGGCAGAGGGCGTGGACCGAGAGTGAGATGGACCGCTCGCAAGAGCGTGATACGCCGAGGATCCGCAGGAGCTTCCACTTCGAGGGCGGCTGCTGTTCCGAGATCCCCTCAGAGTACCGCTTCATCGCCGCTAGGACCCCTACACCGCTCGTGGCTTCCCCTCCCGTTTGTGCTGTGTGCCATGAGGCGGATAGCATTGGAGCGAGATCGACTGAGGAGTGGCTGACGGGTGAGTATACCCCGAGTGATGTGCCTGTGGACGTGCCAGCTGCGGCCCCCTTCATTGGCTTGACAGGAGAGGACCTGATGGAGGAGGAGGAGGAGGAGGACCCGTCAGAGGATTTGGGTAGCTACCTGTAGCTTTGGTGTTAGTTGACTGCTGTGTTATGCTTTCTTTTTTGTTGGTAGACTGTTGTATATATTTGGGATGACTGTATTTATGTCTTTTATGTTCCGTGTGTCGTGACCAGTCAGGCCAGGTGTTATTTTGGTTATAGGGTAGACTGGCGGTCTCACTTTTGGAGCAGCCCCCTGCGTGGGTGTCTGTCGGAAGTACCCCAGGGTATGATTGCTCTCTTAAGGGTCGTCATACCATAGGTGTATTTCTTTGTACATTTACTACCCTGTATTTTGCGTACACTGTTAGTACGACTTGTATATATATATATATGTATTATGCATGTATGTCTTATTCGTATTTGAGTCTTGTGTCCTAGTTGCACCATGTTTCGGAAAGCTGTAATTACTCTGATGTGCGCTTGTGGGAATTATTGATGTTTTAAAAAAAAAAGTACCGCATTTTTCTAAAGGGCACAAGAGTACCATTTTAAAACGCATCGCATACAGGTTTAGTTTAGCTCTGTAGCGGTCGGAAGCAGTCGTTACAATGGTGGTATCGTGAGCGATTCGCTTTTGGCCGTGCATAGGAAATTAGGACCGGTCACCGTGTTTCGATATGTGTGTCGGGTACATAGTTGTCTTGTATTGATTGCTGTTTGATTAAGTGAAGCAATTATTGCTTGAAAAATTGTTTGAATTGTTTCTTGATAGAAGCAGTGTGTCTTAACACATCCTTGTTGTGAGATTCTGACAGGTTTTTTGAACTTCGTGGAATCTAATGCCACCTTGTAGGGATACGACGGCTGTACCTGAGAACGCCAATATGGATCGAGCGATTCAAGCTATAGCGACAGATGGCGGCGACCATGGCTCAACAATCACCGCTACAACTCAACGATCTAATGCAATGGCCCAACAGACGGCAAAGATTGACCAAACAGAATTTACAAAGAACAACAACGAGCGAGTGGAATCTTTGGCGAGAGGATTGGCGGACTTTCAGAAGCATGACCCACCGAAGTTCTATGGTGAGCCAAGTCCAGACAAAGCTGACCTTTGGATGCAAGAGATCGAGAAGATCTTCGAGGCACTTCACTGCCCAAACAATGTGAAGGTGGACTACGCCACCTACCTGCTACTGGGAGATGCAGAATATTGGTGGAAAGGAGTGAAGGTAATCGACAAAGAACGTCAAGAGATAACCTGGGAGCTTTTCTGTGGAAGGTTCTTAGACAAGTACTTCCCAGATACTGCACGAGCTGAGAAGGAGCAAGAGTTTCTTCGACTACAGCATGACAGTGTCAGAGTATGCGGCGAAGTTTGAGTCACTGGCTAGGTATTTCAGTACGTTCCGCGACCGAGTCGATCAGAGCTGGCTAAGCGAAAGATTTCAGAGAGGTCTGAGATTTGATATCCAGAAGTCAGTGGTATCATTGAGGATTAGAAACCTCCAAGAGCTGATTGATCGCTGTGTTGAGGTAGAAGGAGTAAGAAGCCACAAGAAGAAGACTGGCGCAGGTGGACCAATGAGACCTCAGAGCACGGGACAGAGATTTGTACAGAAAGGAAAGCAGCTTAAGAAACCTTACAGCCGACCCCAGGGGAACAACAACAGGGGACAATATCGTCCGATGGCCCAGGGCGCGAGGAGCGGAAGTCAGACTGGCGTTGAGGTGATTTGCTTTCGTTGTGGAAGGTTAGGACATTATGTGAGTAACTGTACTCAGAAGGAGGATAAATGCTTTAACTGCAAGAAGCCAGGGCATTTTGCCAAGGACTGTCCAACACCCAAAGCTGAACCGGCGATGCATGCGGTGAAGGCAAAAGGGAAGCGCCAGGTAGCTAAAGGCAGGGTCTTCTGTATGAGTGGCGAGGAAGCAGAACAATCTGATGATCTGATCCAGCGTGAATGTGAGATTGAGGGTAAATCCTTATCCGTCCTTTTTGATTCGGGTGCGACCCATTCATTTATTTCCTCTGATTGCGTAGATCGTCTAAAATTGTCTGTGACTGCTTTACCGTTCAAATTGGTAGTTACAACCCCAGCAGCTAAAACCTTGGTTACCAACACGGCATGTCTAAATTGTGTAGTGGTCATTCAGGGTGGAAGATTTGTGGTCAATTTGGTCTGTTTACCTCTTAAGGGTTTAGATGTCATTCTCGGGATGGATTGGTTGTCACACCACCATGTCCTCTTGGACTGTGCCCGTAAAACCATAATTTTTCCAGACCTTGGAGTCTCTAACTACCTTTCTGCCGAGCATATCGGAGTCTCCTTGTTAGAGGGAGCTAGGGAATACTTGTACCTGGCTAGTTCAGAAGTTTCCCAGGAAATCGAAGTGAAGAATGTTCCTGTGGTGTGTGACTTTGTGGACGTTTTTCCAAAAGTTGTACCGGACTTACCACCGGTGAGAGAAATCGAGTTTTCCATCGACTTGATTCCAGGGACAGGACCTATTTCAATAGCGCCCTATAGGATGTCTCCAGCCGAGATGAAGGAGCTGAAATCTCAGATTGAGCATTTGGAGTCAAAACAGTTCATACGACCGAGCGTGTCGCCATGGGGAGCACCAATGTTATTGGTCAAGAAGAAGGATGGACGATCCAGATTGTGCGTGGACTATCGTCAACTCAACAAGGCTACTGTGAAGAACCGGTATCCTTTACCGCGTATCGACGACTTGATGGATCAACTTCGTGGAGCTGCGATATTTTCAAAGATTGACTTGAAGTCAGGCTACCATCAGATACGAGTGAAGGAAGAGGATATTCCCAAGACCGCTTTCAGGACCAGATACGGTCATTACGAGTACTTGGTGATGTCGTTTGGAGTGACGAATGCGCCAGCAGTGTTTATGGATTACATGAACAGGATTTTCCACTCGTTTTTGGACCAGTTTGTAGTAGTATTCATCGACGACATCTTGATCTACTCAAAGAGCAGAGAAGAGCACGAAGAACACCTACGCCGAGTATTGCATATATTGCGTGAGAAGCAGCTTTTTGCGAACTTGTCCAAGTGTGAATTCTGGCTTGAGGAAGTTAACTTTCTCGGACATGCCATTACTCAAAGCGGAATAGCAATGGATCCAGCGAAGGTCAAAGCTGTTTTAGCGTGGGAACAACCGAAGACTGTCACTGATATCAGAAGTTTCGTAGGCTTAGCAGGCTATTACCGAAGATTTATCGAGGGATTCTCGAAGATTGTCGCGCCACTTACACGACTTACGAGGAAGGACCATCCTTTTGCTTGGACTGAAGAGTGCGAATCCAGTTTTCAGAAGCTGAAGGAGCTCTTAACAACAGCACCAGTGTTGATTTTGCCCCAACCAGAAGAACCTTATGAGGTTTATTGCGATGCGTCACACCAAGGATTGGGATGCGTGCTGATGCAACACCAAAAAGTTGTAGCGTATGCTTCAAGACAGCTCAAGATTCATGAGAAGAACTACCCTACTCACGATTTGGAGCTTACCGCAGTGGTTTTTGCGCTGAAGATTTGGAGGCACTACCTTTACGGGAGCACGTTCACTGTTTTCAGCGACCACAAGAGCTTGAAGTACCTATTCGATCAGAAGGAGCTCAACATGCGACAGCGAAGATGGACAGAATTTTTGAAAGATTACGACTTCACGTTGGAATACTATCCAGGTAAGGCTAACGTAGTAGCAGATGCATTGAGCAGAAAGAGCGTCTTAGCTTCAGCATTGATGATCAAGGAGTTGGAGATGCTCGAGAAGTTTCGAGATTTGAAGTTGAGCGTGGAAGTTTCACCTGGAAGTCAAGTTCGGTATGCTCACCATTTCTAACGGATTGTTGGGCGAGATTAGAGACCAAAGGTTCATGACAAGCCATCGTAAGAGTAAGGTAGAGCTGATAGCGCAAGGGAAGGCAACAGAATTCAAGATCGGAGCAGACAACATTTTGAGATGTAATGGACGGGTGTGTGTGCTTAACGTAGCGGAGATAAAGAAGTTGATACTTGACGAAGCGCATAAGAGCAGATTGAGTATTCATCCAGGAGTTACGAAGATGTATTAAGACTTGAAGAAGCACTTTTGGTGGCCCGGAATGAAGAAACAAGTGGCAGAGTATGTAGCTTCGTGTTTGACGTGTCAGGAAGCCAAAGTGGAGAACCAGCGACCGGCAGGGATGCTACAACCGCTCGACGTACCAGTATGGAAGTGGGATAGCATTTCCATGGATTTCGTTGTAGGATTGCCGAAGACGCAGAAGAAGAATGATTCGATTTGGGTAGTCATTGATCGATTGACCAAATCCGCTCATTTCTTACCAGTAAGATCAACATACAACGTGGAGAGGCTAACAGAGATCTACATCGCAGAGATTGTATGACTTCACGGCGTGCCTTCTTCCATTGTTTCAGACCGAGATCCGAAGTTCACGTCTCACTTTTGGGGAGAACTGCAAGAAGCGATGGGAACCAAACTCAAGCTTAGCTCAGTATATCACCCCCAAACCGACGGTCAGACTGAGAGAACGATTCAATAGCTTGAAGATTTGCTACGAGCATGTACGTTAGATCATCGAGAAAGTTGGGATGATGTCTTACCACTGATGGAGTTCACCTACAACAACAGTTTTCATGCGAGCATTGGGATGGCACCTTACGAAGCAATGTATGGACGTAAGTGTCAGACGCCTCTTTGTTGGTACCAGGATGGCGAGAGTTCTGTTATGGGACTAGACATGATCCAGCAGACTACTGAGAAGATCTGTTTGATCAGAGATAGGATGCGAGCGTCTCAGAGCCAACAGAAGAGTTATGCAGATCGAGGTCGCCGACCGTTAGAGTTCGAAGAAGGAGAACATGTATTTCTTCGAGTTACCCCTACCACCGGAGCTGGTCGAGCGATCAAATCCAAGAAACTTACTCCCAAATTTATTGGACCTTACCAGATTCTTCGTCGTATTGGCCCCGTGGCATACCAGATTGCTTTGCCACCCTTTTTGTCAAACATTCATGACGTCTTTCACGTCTCACATTTGCAAAAATATATTTCCGACCCTTCTCATGTTATCGAACCGGATATGATTCAACTGAAGGACGATCTATCTTTTGAAGCATCACCAGCAAGGATCGTTGATCGGAAAGCTAAGCAGCTACGGAACAAAGAGATCCAGCTTGTCAAGGTCGTGTGGGATCAGAAGACTAGAGATGCAACGTGGGAGTTGGAAGAGAAGATGAAGAATCAGTATCCAGCACTTTTTCACGGTAAGTAACTTATCTGCAGTTTTGAGGACGAAACTTTTTTTTTGAGGGGGAGTATTGTAACACGCGTATTTTTACGATACGTTAATTAGCGGTAATATTGTATTTTTATCGTAATTATGCTTTAATAAAGCAGTTGCTTGTTCCCTAAGTAAATCAAGAGCTAATATAATTAAGAATTAATATTTTTATATTGATTCACGGTTTGAAGATCGTCGAAAAATTCTAACAAATTTTCGGCGCGTTTCAAATCACCGGGCAGTTTCTGCCGCAGATAAAATTTAAAATGAGCCCCGATTTCAATGAAAATCGAATCGTAACCTGTTTTAATTGTTTTTGAATGAATTATATTGTTTTTATTATTTATGAAATAATATTATCACGCGGAGAATTAATTCCTCGCGAATTAATTTTTCGAGATTTTTCCGGCGAGAAATTAATCGGTTTTGCGGTTTCTCGTCGCCGTGTTTTTAAACCTTAAGACTCTATATTATAGGGTAATCATGAGTGAAGTGAGATTAGATGGGATAGAGTGAGTGATGTGATTATCATCTAATAAAGCTGATTAGGTGTCACTTAACTTGTGGGTTATTTCAAAATTTACCTTTTTATTTGATTTATTTTATTATTAAGTATTGATTAAGTGATTAAATGAGAAAAAATAAATAAAACCCCACCCCCCCACCTGAACATCGGGACCGCTCTCCCTCGAACCCTCACTCTCCTTTTCTTCTTCTTCTCCAAAAATCAAGAAAGCTCCATAGCCATTCCTCCAAGGTTCTCTTGAGTTTTCAAGTTATTTCTTCATCAAAGCTTGGTCTAATCCTTCATACCTTCTCCTATCTTCATCTCCTTCATCATCTAAGGTAAAGAAAACAAATTTTTCTTCCCCTTTTCCTCTTCAACAACCGCAGCCTCCCCCTCCCCTTTTGAGCTAGTTTTGTTCTTCCTAACCTTGTCATATTGCTAGGTTTTCTTCCTTATACCATTACCTATGTTTCCAACCAATTAGATGAGAAGAAAATCAGAATTTTCTCACCCCATTTCAAGCCCTAAAACAGCGCCACTTTCCCTCATTTTTAGTGTTTTGGTTTTTGCTTGTTTCTAGTATTAATTCTTGTTGTTTATGGTTGTTTGATGTTGGTTGATGATCAATAGGAGATGAAACATCAATAAAATCCTTCCTTTGATGCTCTAAGGTGAAAACCCTAGAGGATAAAAAGGGGAAAAAGATGTGATCCTACTTGAATCAACTAATTGATGGTTTAAATGTGTTGTTGGAAGTTGTAGGATGCTTACTAGTGTGATGGTTTGTAATAAGCATGTATAACTTGTGATTTTTGGATGTTTACCTATTCTTGAATCATGGAAATTATGTGGTTTTGATGATAATATGTGTGTTTAAGTATTTGATAACATGCTTAGATTAATTTTAAGGTTATTGGAATTGACATGCATGAGTTAGTATAGGTGTTAGCTTATGTATATGTAAAATTGGTTCTTGAGGGACTAGAATGGCATGTAGGGAAATGATCATTTTGTTCTTTAGATTTCCAACATGATTATAATTATGACTTATTACTTTTTGGCTTTGAAGCATGATTGAAAAGAATTGTGAAAAAAGGGCACTAATTTGGTTAAGGAAAAGGTTTTAGAAACATAACCCTTGATATGCTTAAGTGTGCTTAATGTATTAATTGAAGTTGATGTTGTTTTGGTATTTAGAAAATGATTTAAAAAGGGTTGTGGTTATGGAAAGATAAGTTGCAAAATTTTGGGAAAATAAGTAGAGGCCGTGAGGCCTAATTGGGATTTTGGGAAAAAGAAGTTGATTTCTAATTGCTTGAATTCTTGCATGAATATGTGCTAAGTTTTTTATAGTTGTGAAAGATTTATTATTTATGCTTACTTGAAGTTCAAGAAAGAGAATTAGTCTCAAAACCTTACTTTTTCAAATGATTTTGAGTGTGTTATTAATTTGTAATGCTTGTTTGAGTTTGGTTAGGAAAGGGATAAGTTGAGAGCATAAGTTTAACTAGAATTCCTAGATTGTACTAAGTTGTATGTGGTAATAGGAATCGAAGTACCGGAGATTGAGCGAAGCGGACCCGAAGACATAGGAGCGACGTTAACGACAGCTTATGGTAAGGGCACTTCTAGACATTTTTAGGATTTTATTTTTATGTCCCTGTGTAAGGGCAACTTTTAGATATGTTTAAGTTCTTGTTTTGTTATTTAAATGCTTATTTAAATACGAAGAAGTCTGAGAACTCTACGAGTTCGAAGTTAGGGTCTTCGAACCCCTTCGTTTATTTTTGTCGTGCGGTCGAACATATTCCGAGTCATTGTGGGTGAAAAATTGTGCGGTTGGTCTTCTGGCCCCAACTCCCCACTTGTTTGTACCTCTCTGTTAATTCCATCGAGTTGCAGAGGGATGGATTCCTTGATTTGCGTGTCAAGCATGTGATGTTGTAATATGATTGAGTTATGCAATATTTATTATGAGTTTGAATAGATGCTGCGAAATTGCGTATTGCTTGTTGAATTGCGTTTCTCCATGCAGATTGCTTTTATTGCTTAAAATGTCGAATTGTGTTTCTTCATGTTAAGCATGCTCTTTTTATTTGATATGCGGTCAAGTAATCTTGTGTATCACTCTTTGACTATCGTAAGCGCGAACTGCTCATCGAGTGAGAGAGCTAAGTAGTCGTCGTGGCGTTTTGAGCCGTGTGACCAATAATCGAGGGTGCTAGGTCCCCTTCGTTTACGGGAGATTAGCTAGGCGTCTCAGTGTAGGAACCGGGGCTGCTTACCTAGGGAGAAGCGAAAGATCCCAAGGCTACGTCTGCTTTTCGGAATAATTGTCGAGTCGAGAGAAAATGAGTAGTGAGTCGAGTCGAGTCTAGAGTGAGAGAGTTGAGTCACGTTCTGTGAATGATATACATTGTTGTTTGCTTATTGCTTTATGCATTGATTATCTTGATCTGTTGAGAAGTTGACCCTTTTCCTGTGGTGCCTTCAATTCATGACGGTTACCCAGGCGATGGCGAAGGGCGTTTGGATTCTGGCGATGAGGACGTCGCCGGAGATTTTCTTTGACTTCCCTGATATGGAGCAACCCGCAGCGATTGAGTTCGACACCATCTCCCGTCGTGTGGTATACACTGGGGACGTGGTTCAGACACTACGAGAGGATGGCATAGCTGTGAGGCAGGATGTGACACGACGTACGGTGAGTTTCCCGATCTGGATGAGACAGGTGGTGGAGACGTGGCGTGCCAGCGAGCGCGAGAGGGCTATGAGAGCCTCTTCTTCTTCACCAGAGGGACCTCATGACATTCCTAGGAGCACTGCTACCAGATTTGCGGGCCGAGGCAGAGGGCGTGGACCGAGAGTGAGATGGACCGCTCGCAAGATCGTGATACGCCGAGGATCCGCAGGAGCTTCCACTTTGAGGGCGGCTGCTGTTCCGAGATCCCCTGTAGTACCGGTTTCCCCCACTGTTGCTAGGACCCCTACACCGCCTGTGGCTTCCCCTCCCGTTTGTGCTGTGTGCCACGAGGCGGATTGCATTGGAGCGAGATCGACTGAGGAGTGGCTGACGGGTTAGTATACCCCGATTGATGTGCCTGTGGACGTGCCAGCTGCGGCCCCCTTCATTGACTTGCCTGTGGTGTTAGTTGACTGCTGCGTTATGCTTTCTTTTTTGTCGGTAGACTATTGTATATATTTGGGATGACTGTATTTATGACTTTTATGTTCTGTGTGTCGTGACCAGTCGGGCCAGGTGTTATTTTGGTTACAGGGTAGACTGGCGGTCTCACTTTTGGAGCAGCCCCCTGCGTGGGTGTCTGTCGGAAGTACCCTCAGGATATGATTGCTCTCTTAAGGGTCGTCATACCATAGGTGTATTTCTTTGTACATTTACTACCCTGTATTTTGCGTACACTGTTAGTACGACTTGTGTATTTATATATATGTATTATGCATGTATGTCTTATTCGTATTTGAGTCTTGTGTCCTATTTGCACCATGTTTCGGAAAGCTGTAATTACTCTGATGTGCGCTTGCGGGAATTATTGATGTTTTAAAAAAAAAAAGTACCGCATTTTTCTAAAGGGCACAAGAGTACCGTTTTAAAACGCATCGCATACAGGTTTAGTTTAGCTCTGTAGCGGTCCGGAAACGGGTCGTTACAGTTACATTCATTGATTGAAAAAATATTGGGCAACATCAACTTCCAAAATAAAATCAGATAACACAATACAGCATAACATACAACTCAATAAGTATGCATAATGTCCTGTTAATGCGACTACATGCCAGTGTTTATAATTCCGGAATTCCATACGCTATGGTCAATCGTTCTATAAGTACCAGAGCTGATACTTTCCCATGCGATGGTTAAATTATCGACGCCCCTGAATTCCTTTGGCCATGGGGCAATCCATCACCCCAGGATATTCAGGTCGAAGTTACCACAATGCATGACAATGCATTCCACCTACTCCAATGAACATATCAACGCATATGATATTACAAATATGGCATAATCAAATAAACATTCAATTATCAGCACCAATCCAACAACATATATCTCAACAAGATTTAAGCATACATGCAAGCAAATCACATAATCAATTCAAAATCACAACAATTTCATAATCATCACAGTTCAGCAATCCACAACAACTAGTATTCCCATATTGATAATCATCAGACATAAGCATACAACAGCTCCGACACTAACATACAATAACATTTACTGAATGTTAAGTGCTCTTACAAAAGATCACCAGTCCACGTGTCAAAGCACGTCACAGCTCTACCCAACACGTACTCAAGCCCTCAAAGATCCTAACAGCACACACCAAAACATAGAACAAACTAGTTCACTCAAAATAATTCCCTAGATTATGGTTTGATCCTAAACCCCTAGGTTACTCACCCAAAAATCTTTTTAGTTAAACACACATACTTGAAATAATAAGCAAAGTTGAAAATTGAAGGTTTTAAAGACTAAAAATTCACTTTCTTTTAAATCTTGAAGCATGAAACAATTCTAAAATCAAATGCTTTTCATAATAATAATTGATCAAGGCTCCACTTTGCCTTAGGAATACAAGGATCCCATTTCACTTAAGTGTTTCATTGCCTTAAAGCCCAAACAACTTCTCAAATCCAATTTAGCTCTTTCCAAAATTTTCCAAAGCTTAAACAACAACCCAAAACACATTATTCAAGTCAAGAACACAAAAAATTTCTTCCCTTCTCCTCCCTAGGGCTAACGGCCTACACACACATTTTGGGGAAAAATTTGTAAAATTTCCAAATCAACAAAACTACAACACACAACACCTAAATCTTTTTCCAAAGCCTTCAAATTTCCGAAATCAAAGCTACTAATTCAACCCTTTGCTCCTATCATAGCTTTTCAAGCATCATGGAGTCTCAAAACACAATTTTTTCTTTATTCAAACTCAAATCAACAACAACAATAACGAATTCAAGTATCAAATAGCAAGAACCCCAACCCAATTTCATGATTCTCAAGAGTGATCACACTTCCCCTTTTCCTTAGGGAAAATCGGCCTAGGGTTCAAGAAATTTGGGAGAACATTTGATCCTTTCACTCATGATCATTATCAATACACAATAGAAGCATTAAACAAGAAATCAATCAAAGAAAACATCTCCTACTCCTAAAATGAGGGTCACGGTTTGGAGAACAAAAGGGAAAGAGGAAAACATGGCTTCTCTAGCACAATTAATTGGCAAGAAAATAGGAAGTTTGCAACCCAAAAATGGGGCTCTCGACTGGACATAAAAAGGGAGAAAGGAGAAATTTTTGTTCCCAAAACTTTACCCAAATGTTTAAAGATTCAGCCCCAAAAATTTGAGGAAGAAAAGGTGAAGACGATGGGGTGGAATGGAGAGGAGATGGAACTTGGCTTCTAATTCATCTCACTAACACTTCATTAGCAAGATAAAATGAAAATAAGAGGGTGGAATGGAGGTAAAGGCATCGGCCTGCATAAAGAGGAAAAGGAAGAAGACATGGAGTTTTTTTGTTTTTTTTTATTGGCTTTGCTCACCTTTAGAAATTAGGAAAGAAAAATGAGATGAGATAGTGATTGGAGGTGGGGGTCTCACCTGTTCATCTAAAAAGGAGGGGGAGGAAAAATTATTTAGTCATATTGATAAGGCTTAGCTCACCTAGATTAGGTAATAGGATAAGATCAAAGTGAGTACTTGTTTTAGGACAAATGAAAGAATGACACCTTACCTTAAGTAACTTGGAGACAAATTAAAAATGTGAATGAGTGAAAAGGGGAGGGGTCACGCTGATCACAAGGAAGAAGGAGGAAAAAGAAAAATAAATAAATTAATGTGGGTAATTTACTTGGCCAAGAATAGCTTAGTAAAAGGTATCTCCTAATTAACCATGTAAGACTTGACACCTAGCACCATGAAGCAAGATATTTCTAATCTAATCACCAAGTCTTGACACCTAATCTCTCTTCTCATGATTATCCACTAATCCTCGAGTTTTGGTGTCCTAAAATTACGGCGTCAAGTAATTGCGTTAACAATAATTCGTTCGTCGATAAATCGCGAAAATTAATTTACTTAGAAATTAATTCACCGCGTGATAATAATTTATCTATAATTAATAAAAACAATTGAAAACACTCAAGCATCATCACAATAAGTTACATTTCAATTTTCATCGAAATCGGAGTTCGTTTTAAATTTTAATGCGGATAAAAATTACTCGGCGATTCAAAATTGGGCGAAACTTCGTTAGAATTTTTCGACGATTTTTGAACCATGAATTAATATTAGTTAACAAAAATACGCGTTACCTCGTCAAACAGAAAACTTATATAAAGTTTAATTGATGAATTCACCTTAAAAGCAGCATATGTCTACGCTGTCTGTTAATTTGAATTGACATCATAAATAATAATTATTCATAATAAATAAATTATTTGAAATAAGTCCAAATAATTCTCCGTACTCTCAGTAAATCATTGAGGTGACCAGTCTCCACGACTTACCTTCAAGTATCTGAGATTTCATCGTTAAAACAATTTTTCTTAAAAATTTGGGTGTTACACTACCCCCTCCTTAAAATGATTTCGTTCTCGAAACTAAGCGGATATTAAAATATGATTTTTTTTGTTTTTACGCAAATCCATAAGAATAATTTGCACACATAGGCATTCAAAGTACATATTAATATAAGTTGTACTATAATATTTATAGATTAATATTATGATCAAACTCAACAACTCTAAGTGTGTATATACATATCACACAATAATACGCACATAATATAATAGATGAAAAAGTCCATACGATCCACTGACGCTTTATTCCAGAGCCACGATCTCTGCTTTATTCACGATCACGAGCACAATCACGAACAAGAACACGACTACGGCTACATGGTATCACCACAAACATTACTACACAACCCACACCTGGCCATGGTTATCAAAATACAAAAACCATTTAAAACTCTTTTCTCAAATCCAACATTTTTCCTAAAAAAAATACCAAATCTCTTAAGAACATCGCCAAAACAAAGGACTAATAAAACACAATTTTTCTCTTAAGACTCAACCGTTCACATGAGATAAAGAACCTGCCTCCTTTGATTTTCACAATGCCATCTCATTTCACGAGCTGTTAGTATTGAGGAATACAATCAGCGTAGTCTTGGAACAAGCGGGAAGTACCACATACTTTTTAGTGGCACTAATTTCACTTTACCCCGTCTCGTAACAAGTCTATACCGCTCCTCTCCATAAAAATTACAGTTTTGGAGCATCTCATATTCCTTATAATACAATATACATCCTTTCAGGCAACATTCAATCTTCACACTTCCTAATCCTAGTTCAGAAATTGATTTTTTTGCCTATTAAAGATTTTTAGGCATCTTATTACCATCTGGCATTACATCTCCCAATAACTGCATCCATCCATTAAAGCAACCCTCAGATAAATTATATTTTGTTTTTGAACTTAATGTCGTTAAAGAAGTAGACAACACAGAATGTTTGTCACAACCATTCCATAAAGGAGATTATACAGCCTTCAACATTTCAAAGAATTGTTGTGCTTCTGGGTTAGTATCTTCTGTCATTGTGTCTTCTTCATCATCACCCTCTCGCTCAAGATAGTTGCCAATTCCTGGTCCCACAGCATCCATTACCAACTGCTCATAATTATCAAACATTTCCCTTTGGCCACTTCTACCATAATATGATTGATCAACAACCACTGGGGGAATCGGGGGACTAGGCTCACCATGATTTGTCCAACGATAATAATCACTCATGAATCTGTTCCTACATAGATGCACCCTCACCGTGTCCGGTGTTTCATGAGGCAAACACTTGTATTTCTTACAAGGACATTTGATCTTCCCTCTTCCAATATTATCTTTATCTTGTTCCAAGGAAAACTTAATAAATTCACAAATCCCAACTTTAGATTCAGTCGTGATATTCTTGTCACAATCCACTCTGTTATCCATCCACTTTCTATTTTCAGGTACTTCCATTGCTGATGCATTATTTACACAATATAGCATTAATCAATGACAGTACATGAAAAAACAATGAAAAGAAGGGAAAATCATCATTGAGAATTGCAATTTAGAAAATACATTTACCAAGTATCTTACAATAATATTAGCATGTGTAGTTGTCATTTTATTCAACAATATAATGGGCTATCAAGTAAATGTCAGTCATGCATATCACGTAATGTCACTAGCAAATATATATATCATGCAACAGAAAGTTCATTTCCACAAGGCCAAACAAACAAGTCCAAATAGTAATTCAAAAGTTCACATCCAATTCCAAAAGTTCAAACAAAACACAAAACATAATCATCGGCATCCAAATTCCTCATAGCCATATTCAATAAGAAACCTTCAAATCATTTTTTTTATATACAACAAAAAGGAAGTAGAACCTTTCAAACTTTTACTACTAAATAATCATCAACAAGATCATCTTCAACAATACAAGAATTGAAAGAAAAAAAACTAAAGTAATCACCTAAAAATCCTCCAAGAGCCCGTGGTTTTAAGAGGTCAACAGGAAAGAATGATTCTCACAATCACCAAAACAATCACCAAAATCAATATCATGAGCAGCTTCAACCACAAAAACCAAGGAATTACAAGAAAATCCTCCTCCAAAGTCATCTCAAATAAGAAAAGGCTTGTTCAGTAGATATTCTACAAATAAGAAAAATAAGAAATAGGTAAGACATTGGGGCTGTGAAAACTTAAATATGCCCTACAAGTGAAGAACAAATTCAGAGGCAATCGCATGGGATGAAGTTCTATTATAAAACACAAAGTTTAAATATCCTATTAAAAAATCCAACAACACAAAAAGTTTAAGACCAAAGCATATGAATACTCTAATAACCTCTAATAATTGTGATATTCAAGATACTTCAACTATGGAATGTTATTTGAATACTCTATGCAGATCACCAAAGAAAAGAAATAATCGTTGCATTAAGTGTGCCTGCAGCAACACCTATGAGGGCCTCAAAACTTGCATATATTAAAAACAAAGAACATATTAACTGGACACCAAATATATTAACTTAAAATTCAATGCAAAAAATGATTAAAAAAAAACCTAACACTAATATTCAAAAAAAATGACCAATATAGATGAAAGCTTAACCAAAGTCTAAATTAAAAAATAGACTCACATTACTAAAGCATGCTAGAATGTGAGGAACACCCTCACTTGGACCACTAATAGGAGATCAAAAAACTGAAGAAATGCGAGAGGGCAAAAGTCTAAAGCAGGATCTAAGTTCAACTGACTCTAGAAAGAAACAATTTTCTATCATTCTTTATCAATCAGACAAGAATTGGGATTAGAAAGTTAACTATCTAAAAACTACTTAACAATCTTAATGATCATTATCTAAAGCATAGCAGCTTCAAAAAGTAAAGATGAAATGCACATCACCAAAACAAAGTACTCATATAAGGGCATGCAAATGCAAAACTTAATTACTAAATTTCAATAACATGTAACCCTTGAGGAAACCGAGAGACTTAGCTGCATGTGCAAATACAATGGACTTCAAAAATTCCTAATAGTTGATTTTAATTAAGTTCCTGAAGATATTACCTTCAAAAGTTTCTTAATTCCTAATGATCTTCAAAATATTATTCTCTAAATTCAATGTAAGACCAACAAAAAGACTAAATAAGAAAGGAAAATATCATTAAAACTAACCAAAAACAAAATTGTGGGTATGTTAAAAATGAAACATAACAGAACATATCATAAAGAGAATTCTTTTTGTGTTTCCTTGCACCATAACTTGAGTGTTCCTTCATATAAATATCACATATTTAGAAATCATTCAAATCTGCAATTAGATATGGTTCAAAAACAAAACTTGCCAAAGATTAATCAATACTTGCATGAGAAAGAATTTCAAGTTGGGAACCAAGCTTCTCGTCTACAATCTTCTCAGCTCTTAATTAATTGTTCCCTTTAAATCAGTTCACAGCCAAGGCTATACAGAAAACTGAATCCTTATTTGTGAGTACTATACATTCATAGTTCACTAGTTCAATTCATTTGGCCACTATTTCTAACTTGTGTCTTACAGGTCTCAAACTTTATTCCACCTTTTAAGCTTCAATTTCATCCCTTCAATCTTATTTTTAACAAGTATAACATCTATGACAATGTGTAAGACCAATAGTCACACAAAACAGAAAAAGCAATCAATCCTTAAGAACATTAATTCCAACTCAAGCCTAGTTTTTCATGATCTTTTGGGGTGCTTAGAGTTATGCCTCACTATTCTCATATTCTCCTTACTTAAAAAAAAGTGTTGTTACTACTTGAATGTATTGTTGAACATGCAGAGGGAAAAACTGAGAACCCTTGAAATCATTTTTTTATATACAACAAAAAGGAAGTAGAACCTTTCAAACTTTTACTACTAAAGAATCATCAACAAGATCATCTTCAACAATACAAGAATTGAAAGCAAAAGAACTAAAGTAATCACCTAAAAATCCTCCAAGAGCCCGCGGTTTTAGGAGGTTGATACCAAAATCACTATCAAAAACAGCTCCAACCACAAAAACCAAGGAATTACAAAAGAATCCTCTTTGAAAATCATCTCAAATAAGAAAAGTCTTGTTCAGTAGATATTCTACAAAGAAAAAAAAATAAGAAATAGGTAAGACATGAACTAATTAAACAGAAAATTATTCTATATAACAAACCCCAAATTAGGTAAGGATGAACTCTGTTTTCAATATAAAACACAAACCTTTGGAGGACGTTGAGTTGTCTACAAAAAGGAGGACTATGTGTTATGGATGCCTTTGTGAGTGTGACTCTGTAGCCATAAAAAGGGTAATTTCAGCAACAGTAATAGAGTAAAAAAATAAACTTATTTTCTAACACTCTGCACACTCTTATCAGTAGCAACAAAGCAACGTTACTTACAGATTTGAGAGGCGGTTGAGAGACAGAGCAGGAGAGGGGTGCTTCTCCTTCACGTCCAAGCAGCCGGAAGTCCTAACCCGTGAACTATAAGATCCTACCTAGGAGAAGGAGGCAGGTGAAAAGTAGTAAACAATCATAACTTGAACTATAAGATCATACTAAAATAGAAAATTACAATTAAACGCACATATACATAAAATGATGTGGACCGAAAAAATTAACCAATAAATGACAGCAAATATTTTATTAAATTTAAGTTAAACAATTCATAACAACATTGTTCGCTTTAAGGTTTTAAATTGTGCTCCTCACTTGTTTTGAACCTCACTCAACCATTAATATATCACCTCTTAATTTCATCCATGGCATATACGCTCCATACATATTGGCATAAATTCAAAAAAAATATGCTAACTCCATATTATATAAACATAACCTTACAGAGCTAAAGCCATCGAAAAGTAGTAGTAACAATAGAAACTCAACCACATTGACATACACTAGGGCTGGGTGGGTAACTAAGAAGCACACAATAATTGCATGGATGCAGACAGATCGAGCAGTAACAAATCCTAAAGTAATGCAACTAATTCAAAGTTTCAAACCTTCAAAATCAGATCAACAGAACATCCCTTAAACCAAATCTACTGGTCTTGCACAAGTTGCTTTGCCATAGAAATAAAAACACTATATATAAATATGAGATGTAAAAGAAAGGGAATATGAGATGTAAGGAAGTATTTAAACAAAGTGTTCTGCCATTATTCTGAGAAAGGTAAATACCTTGAGGAATTGCAGAAGGTAAATGACGCGAGCGAAGGGAGAATCGAGAGGTGGCCGTAGGGAAGGGCTCACTGCTCTGTGATTCGTGAGAAACGATAGCAGGCAAATGGAGGAGAAAGGCGGTGAAAGTGAGAGAGAAGAGGGATCGATCTGAGCTAGGGTTTTTGAGGGAAAGGGGATTTTGATTTTCTGTCAACAAATTTTTTTGACACGAAACCTGCCTAATTTTTTACTGTGTTCGTGGTGTTTGGGAGCTCTGTCCGCCGCCTACCTTACAGGTTCTAGTTCGTGGTATTTGCTCGTTGAAGGTTGACGTACGGCGAGAGAAGGAAGTTGATGATGAACAGGGGAGGTTGCGGTGAATAGGGGAGGATGCGCAAGAGACGAAAGAGTTAGCATAGGGTTTCTATGACTGTGACTTGGGTTTCCTGTGACTGTGACTTGCGAGAGAGACGAGTTTGTGGTATGTTAATCAATAAAAAAAAAGACATAAAAATAAAAAATTAGAGAAGGATTGCTAAATCCGTCACTAATTATGACATATTTAGTGACGAAAACATTAGAGAAGGATTTTTTTGTCGCTAAATCCCTCACTAAATATATTTTAGTCAATTTGTGACAGATTTAGTGACGGGAAAGTTAACGAAGGATTTTTTTCGTCACTAAATCAGTCACTAACGTGATCCAAATTAAGTTTTCATAAAATCTTGTTTTCCGTCACTAAATCCATCACTATTAGCGACGGATAAGCATCCCTTTCTAAAATCCCTCTCTAAAATTGATTTTCTAGTAGTGGCTAAACGCCAATCTGTTGAGAAGTATAAGATTGAGTTTGATGAATTTACTGGCCAACCTTCACTTCTAAACACCTCAAAGTTCATTAGTTATGTGGGGATGCATGCTCGAAGCTAGCCTAGTATTTTGTCCTAAGTTGGGATCACGTAGAGAGTGGCATGAAGGATCTGATTTGGAAAGATATCATGATATTTAACTTGTACCCTCATTGTTTGTATCTATATTGTATTGTCACATACTAACATCTCCATTTTGGTGTGTACTGTAGCTCTTGTATAATGTTCCAAATGATGAAATCCTGAAGAAGAGATGGATTTCATATGCGGGTATACGTTGTAAGAGATTTAAGACATCACTCACGAAGTACGTATTTGGTGACGCTAAACATCCTTTGGAGTTGTATAGCTCCATTTCAAAGGAAAACATAGGAGAGGTTTGTTGCAAAGTAAGTGTAGGGGAAAGAAGAAAAGGGAAAGTGAGTGTCTCACACAATTTTTGACTATTTTACCCCTAAATGATTACATAAGTATTACTACTTTGCCCTTAAACAATATTTAATTCCCACCTTGACCTTGGGTTCTCTATTCTCACCCCAAATTTTATTAATGACACCCAAAAATAATTCACTCATCAATCAATTTAAAACATAATAAAGTTTAAATTAATGAAGCTAAATTATTAAATTAGGTGGGGTGTTACAGTGTGCATGTATGTATATTGGATTATTTTGTATGGGATGGTAGCATTGGGGTGACTAGGTTGTGTCGTGCCCTTTTGGTGTATTTTTGAGTCATCCATCCTATATCCTTGTATATAAACCCTACTTATAATGTGTATATATATTATCTCTTAGTTGGGATGGTGTGTGTGTGTAGTTTGGATTCTTTTGTATGGGATGGTAGCATTATTTTGACTAGGTGGTGTCACGCCCTTTTGATATATTTTTAAGTCATCCTTCCTATACCCTTGTATATAAATCCTGCTTCTATTGTGTAAATATATCATCCGTGTATGTGTATATGCTTATATATTTGTGAAACTGTTTCCTATATGCTTATATGTTTAAGAAAATTTAATGATATATGTTTGTATTCTCTGTGCTCAATAATGCTAATTATGCTATTAAGCATAGTTAATTAAGATTAGCTTAATGTGACACCAAAGGATGTTGCTTTAGCACACATTCAAGAAAAATTTGTGGCGTTACGTGTACTTCACTCAACGTTAAAGCGTTCACTCTGCCCATGCTAAAGCATTCTCACGCTTCTACAACCAACAAAGCCACACTTGAGCGTGCATCCTTAACCTAAAATTATTCTCTTAAAATCCACTCTCATCTTAGCTCAACTCCTAAACAATCAGTCAATCACCAAGGCACACAATCAAACACTTAATCTATAACAATATATAAAGGGGATATCCCCTTTTAGTGCAGCCCTTTTTTCCTCCTTATTTTACCTTTTTAACTCCTTTTCCATTATTATACGGTTACCAATTACTCACTCTGTCCCATTATATATGTCATACTTGGTTAAATCACACAGTTTAAGAAAAATCGATAAATAAAAGAAAGAGAACAGTTTTACCTAATTAACCTTGGTAGAAAGCATTTAATATTTTGTGACATTGTCAGAAAGCATTTAATATTAGGGTAAAATTGACAGAAAGTATTTAATATAACATTGAAAATAGAAAATAATTTATATTTTGGGACATTTTTTTTTTGTAAATGTGACATATATATTGGGACGAAGAGAGTAGAACATTTTACAATTGAAACTTCCATTCCATTTCTTGGTAAACATTTTATCTCTTTCTCTCTTGCTCTCTCTCTCACTCTTTCTCTCTTGCTCTTTCATGTTTCGGCCAAATGGGGTGTGGGGGAATGCTCCACCAGAGGACGCAACGGCCTGGAGAAGATGAAAATGCGAACTGGCCCATAAGTCAGGACACATGAAACTTCCATAAACTATCATTGCAATTGCATTTGTTCACTTTTTATTTCTTTGCAATAGTATTTGCTACCTAGAATCTGTACCATTTGACGAAGAAGGCGAATTCAATTCACCTTCCTTCTACACTACCTTCTGTTTGCAGCGTTGTTTGTCATCTATGTTGAACGAGTTTCATCTACGCTCACATTTCAGTTGAGAGTATGGTTGAGATTGAAAAAATTCCAAAGTCAGCAAAACGGGTACGGTTCCAATTTACGAGGCTTCCCTTGTGGCCTGTGTTCCTGTCTATTATGCTTTGAATTGTCTATGATGCTTTTGTTTATTTGTCCATGTCAATGCTTAAATAAATATTTGTTCTAATATCAAGCATCGCTCCTTAACTTTATCCAACATCAAGCATTATTTTTTTTGACTGTACAGGAATGTAAAAACGTCATCTTGCATACTCAACGCATAAACCTGCATGTTTTATTTTCTCTTTTGTGCACGATGTGCTAAACTATTGGCGAATGATTCTTTATTACATTATCAATAGGAAACTTTGCATGAGGAAAAATGGTCTACAACAAGTTTGCATTGTAAACATCAAATCAAGGATTTAGAAAGGATGCGCACACAACCATCAAATCATGAAGTGGACGAAATTTAGTGAAAAGGTCTGACTTTGAAGGTGGTGAGGTTTAATTTTCAGGCCCTGAACTCAACAATAAAGAATCTTCTCTTAAGATGAGGTTTGCTCTGTTGGGTATCATAAACATATTTTATATTTTGCAACTATTGTATTTCAAATTTTCTCTCCGACAATTATGATAATTTTGGAGTTGTGTCTTGCTGATGGGGATACATGGGCATCCTTTGGAGATTTAGATATTTAAGATTTCCCGTCCTTCTTCAACAGGGTGATATTTATTAACTAGTTCTCATTAAGGATAACAAAAGAGAATTTGTTGCTTATTCATGATTCTGCATTTGCTTAGATAGTGGGAATATGATGCACTTATCTGCACCATTTTGGAAACAAAAAGGGACAATTTTTCCTTAGGCCCAGAACTCCTGTCCCTTATTATTATTTGTCCTTCAGCTTTTTCTTTTATTTTGGTGACGGGGTGGTGATATAGGTATTTCTTATGTATTTCAAAGTCACTGATGTTATTGAGTTTTGCGCATCAAAGATGCGACTTCATTTTTTTTGAATAAGATGGGAAAATTTAAGTATATTAAGCTTTGTGCAAGTGAATGGACTGTCGCCTAATAGTTGATTTTGTTCTTTAGGGTCATCTCCATTTTGAGGCATAATTGAGGCATGTATAATTTGTCCTGCACCTTTATTTTTTCTTTTTGCTTTGTCCAAATTCTGCAAACAAACTATGATAGGGGAGCAGTTACTGATGTGGGCCCATTGGTTAAGCCAAGAGCCTGGAGAGTATATGAGAGGAGGTTTAAGGGTAAGAAGGGAAATTGTAATGTCACAAGGGAGGCAACTACCTAGTAACTGATTGTGGAGTCAGTTTTAGAGAGTAGTGGGTTGTGGGAAAAGGGTATCGGTTATTTTGAATTGTAATTGTATGGCAGCGAGCTTTTATGCACTCTGAAGGTGCATCACGTTCTGTGGTAGTAAAGGAACACTTTCCCTTACTGAGTTATTTGTTTCCAATTCAATAAAACGAGACATTCCCTGTCTTTGTTTCATTGTGTTTGTTGTGATAAAATTTTGCATTTCTATTAATTGGTCCGACCTGTTGGATCGGTTAATTGGAGAGAGAAAGACACATTGGAGACCAGCGTTTTGAACGGATGCCACCCAAGAAGATGGAAACGAAGGTGAATGAGTTGGAGACGAAGGTCGCATCACTCGAACAGACTTTGGCTGAGATGCGACTCCAAGCCGCTCAAGATCAGGAGAAACTTGTATCGCTCATTTCCTAGTGTCTCGCGAAGAAGAGTGGACATTCAGAGACTTCGAAGAGAAACGGCCAACAATTCCAAGGTGAACCCTTGATGAATTTCGTCAATCTATGAAGAAGGTGGAACTTCCCTCTTTTGATGGCAAAGACCCCGCCAGTTGGATAGCGCATATCGACATTTACTTCAGGGTTCTTGATAATAGTCCGGAGTTAAAGGTGAGTTTGGCCCAATTGTGCATGGAGGGGTCAATAATTCACTTTTTCAAGGCACTGACAGAGGAGGAAACGGATCTGACTTGGGAGAAGTTTAAGGATGCTTTACTTGAACGATATGGAGGGATTAGAGAAGGTAATTTGTTCAAACAACTTTCTCCGATTCAGCAAGAGGGAAGTGTAGAAGAATATATCAAGGATTTTGAGAGGCTAGTGGCACAGGTGGATCGAATACCCGATTCATAATATATAGGCTATTTTTTACATGGTCTTCGGGAAGGAATAAGGGGGCAAGTGAGGAGTATGTTGGTAATGGGACTGGTCTCATGCTCAAGGTTGATGAACATGGGTGGGCAGTTGAGATGGAGTTATCAGAGAAGAAAGCGAATTGGGTCAGGTCACGTGGAGCCAACCAAAGGAGAGGGTTGGTGGAGTCTTCAATCGGCCGAACCCACAGTATACTGGTGGGTCTCATTCGAGTGGATCAGAGTGGGTTTATGTGAAGCCCAACATGGAACATGGAAATGGGCCAGGGACCAAAAATGACAATAGAAATGACAACAGGGGTGAGCCCAAGAAGGAGATGTCCCGGGCCAAAGGAATCAAGCACTTACCTTACCATGAATTGATGAAGAGAAGGAGGAAAGGACTATACTGCAAGTGTGGGGGAAATTATAACCTTCAACACTAATGCCCTGATCGCCATTTTAGGGTGATAGTGATGGATGAATCCGAAAAAGGAGATGGAGAGGTCAATGCCATGAAAGATGTGAAGGAAGATGAGTTAGTGGAGACCAAGGAGGTGGAGTACAGTAGCATGTCTCTGAGCAACATCACTGAGGTAGAGAAAAGGAGGCCAAGGACCATGAAATTGAAAGCTATGATCAATGGAGTGCCCATTTTGCTCTTGGTGGATAGTGGTGCTACTCATAACTTCATTGCTGGCAAGTTGGTGAGAACACTTGTGTGGCCCATTACGAAAACTAGACAATGAGCATCAAACTAGGTGTATTTCAAACCACTACACAGGGAAAATGTTCTAATATTAAAGTTGAGGTTGGTACTACTAAGTTCACCATTGAAGCTGTGTTATTTGACTTAGAAGGGGTGGACCTAGTGTTAGGAATGGATTGGCTTGAAACAGTAGGAAGGATGTGGGTGGATTGGAAGGAGAAAATTAAGGTGTTTCAATTGAAAAGACAGTGGGTTCAATTTGGTGGAGGAGGAGGTGATGCAGAGCAACCTGTGGCTTTGCAAAGCTTGTTGGGAAGGTGTAAACAGTTGGTGGAAGGGCTGCTAATGTCCACAGAGATGCTTTTGTTGACTGAATGGAAGGAAAAGGTCTGGAACAGCAGCAGAAAGGCAAATTGAGCAAAGAATTACTGGAGGTTTTGGATTGTTATGCTGCAGTTTTCAGTGAACCAAAGGGACGACCTCCTAGAAAGGGAAAGGAACATGCCATTTGTATAGAGGAAGGAAAATGACCCGTGAATGTAAGACCTTACCGTTACCCACATCATCACAAAGATGAGATCGAGAAGCAGGTGCAAGAATTATTGAAGTCTGGGATGATTATACATAGTCAGAGTGCATATTTTAGTCTCGTGATTTTGGTGAAGAAGAAAGACAATACATGGAGGATGTGCATAGATTATAGGGCCCTGAACAAGGTCACCATACCTGACAAATTCCCTATTCCAGTGATTGAAGAACTCTTGGATGAATTACATGGTGCCAAATACTTTTCCAAGCTCGACTTTAAATCCGGATGCCATCAAGTGAGAGTGAATGAGGAAGACATCCACAAGACCGCTTTTAGGACTCACGAGGGCCACTACGAATTTATGGCAATGCCTTTTGGATTGATGAATTCCCCTACCACTTTTCAGTCTTTAATGAATGATATATTTAGACCAATGATGAGAAGATTTGTGTTAGTGTTCTTTGATGACATTTTGGCCTATAGTCCAAGTTGGGAGTCTCATATGAAGCATTTAAGGGAGGTTTTAGGGGTGCTACAGCAGAACAAATTAGTGGCTAACCAAAAAAAGTGTTCATTTGCTTAAGCCAAAATTGATTACTTGGGTCACATAATTTCCAAGGAGGGTGTAGCAGTGGATCCCAAGAAAGTTCAATGTGTGCAAGAGTGGTCAATTCCAAAAAATGTAAAGGAAGTGAGAGGATTTCTTGGCCTCATGGGGTATTATTGGAAGTTTATAAAAGATTATGGCAAGATTGCCAAGCCATTAACTAAATTGACAAAAAAAGAGAGGTTCAAGTGGAGCAATAAGGCGCAAGAGGCTTTTGAGGAGCTCAAAACTAAACTTACTTCAGCACTGGTTTTGACACTCCCTAATTTCTCACAAAAATTTTTTATAAAGAGTGATGCGTCAGGAATGGGAATAGGGGCAATTTTGGTTCAGTAGGGCAGACCTGTAACTTTTTTCAGTAAAGCTTTAAGGGAGAGGAATCTTGCCAAATCCACCTATGAGAAAGAGTTGATGGCATTAGCACTTGCTATCCAACATTGGAGACCCTACCTCTTAGGGAGGAAATTTACAGTATGCACCGATCACAAGAGTCTCAAACAGTTGCTTCAGCAGAGGTTAACCACTCCTGATCAACAGAATTGGGTGGCCAAGTTGTTGGGTTATCACTTTGATATAGTCTACAAACCAGGGCTGGAAAACAAAGGGGTTGATGCTCTTTCTCAGGTTCATAAGGGGTCTGAAATGTTCGCTATGATTTTTCAAACCAAGTTGGGCAAGAAGCAAGCAGGTTGTGGAGGAAGTACATCAAGATTCCAAGCTGTCCAAAATCATAGCAGCATTGGAATCGGGTCAAGAGGTAAAGAAGGGGTTCTCTTACAAAAAAGGGGTGTTGTTTAATGAAGGAAGGCTATTTTTGTCTGAGAAATCTGAAAGTATTCCAAAAATGTTGAAAGAATTTCATGAAACTCCTCAAGGAAGGCATTCGGGGGTGTATAGAACTTATCGAAGGTTAGCTGCCAATTTGTTCTGGTTTGGTATGATTAAATCTGTGCAGGAATTTGTTAAGGCTTGTGATGTTTGCCAACGTCAAAAATACATAGATGTTGCCCCAGGAGGTTATTGCAACCTCTTAATATTCCAGATCAGATTTGGGAGGAGATATCCATGGATTTTATTATTGGACTCCCTAAATCTAAAGGATATGAAGCCATCTTAGTGGTTGAGGACAGAATTTCAAAATACAATCACTTCATACCCCTCAAACATCTTTGTTCAACAAGATTGTTGGCTAAGATTTTCACTAGGGAAGTGGTACACTTACACGGTGTTCCAGCTTCAATTCTCAATGACAGGGACCCAATTTTTGTGAGTTCATTTTCAAAGGAGTTATTTAAAATGCAAGGCACTCAGCTGCAAATGAGCACTGCATACCATCCCCAAACCGATGGTCAAACGGAGGTAATTAATTGGTGCTTAGAGACATTTCTCCGTTGTTTCACTGCTGATCAGCCCAAGCAATGGGTGCAATGGTCGTCTTGGGCTGAGTATTGGTATAACACCAATTTCCAGGTGTTTACTGGTACTAACCCGTTTGAGACTGTTTATGGAAGACCTCAACCTGTGTTGAATCAGTTTCTACCTGGGGAAGTGAAAGTGGAAGCAATGCAATGGGAATTGAAGGATAAGGATAAGGCCCTTAAACAACTGAAGTATCAGTTGCAGAGGGCACAAAATCAAATGAAAAATCAAGCAAATAAAAAAAAGGTGGACAGGGAATTTGCTATTGGTGATTGGGTTTTTCTGAAATTGGGGCCCCATGGTCAGGTTACACTTGGTGCTCGCATTTATCCCAAATTATCTCCACGATACTACGGGCCATTTCAGATTTTAGATAAAGTTGGAGCAGTCGCTAACTTCAGCTGCCGAATCTTCTCGCATTCATCCAGTGTTTCATGTATCATTGCTGAAGAGGGTTGTGGGGAATTATACGGTTCAGACTGCTCTACCCCAGGAATTGGCAAGCGACAACACCAATAATGTGGAACCAGAATCTGTTTTAGCCAGCAGAACTATCACTAAAGGAGGGGAAGCTACGACAAGTGCTGGTCCATTGGAAAGGTCAAGGGGTAGAAGATGCCACTTGGGAAGATGAGTTAAACATCAGAAGTCAGTTTCCCAAATTGAGACTTGAGAACAAGTCTCCTCTTGTAGGAGGGGATATTGATAGGGGAGCAGTTACTGATGTGGGCCCATTGGTTAAGCCAATAGTGAGTATATGAGAAGAGGTTTAAGGGTAAGAAGGGAAATTGTAATGTGACAAGGGAGGTAACTACCTAGTAACTGATTGTGGAGTCATTTTTAGAGAGTAGTGGGTTCTGGGAAGAGGGTATCGGTTATTTTGAATTGTAATTGTATGGCAGAGAGCTTTTAGGCACTCTGAAAGAGCATCACGCTCTGTGGCAGTAAAGGAACACTTTCCCTTACTGAGTTATCTGTTTCCAATTCAATAAAACGAGACATTCCCTGTCTTTGTTTCACTGTGTTTGTTGTGATAAAATTCTGCATTTCTATTTGTTGAAAGTCCCACATCGACTAGAGATATGGTCTGAGTGGTGTTTATAAGGCTTAAGCAATCATCACCTTACATGCCGGTTTTGTGGGGATGAGTTAGGCCTAAAGCCCAAATTCAAGATGGTATCAGAGCCTGTCCTAGATCTATTATTGGGCCATGATCTCTATTATTTCACCTGTATTTGTCCACGCTACAGATGTCCGGTCCTGGGCATGAGGGGGTGTGTTGAGATCCTATTATTCCACCCACAATAGTCCACGCTTCAGATGTCCAATCCTGAGCGTGAGGGGTGTGTTGAAAGTCCCAAATCGACTAGAGATATCGCCTGAGTGGCATTTATAAGGCTTAGGTAATCCTCACCTTACAAGCCGGTTTTGTGGGAAAGAGTTAGTCCTAAAGCCCAAATTCAAGACTATTAAACTATCTTGCTGTTTTTCCATGTTTTAAAGGATTTGTAAATGATCTGAAATACTTCAGAACCTGTTAACTTATTTGCTGCAGTTCATTACCTTGGGATGTCTTTTGTGACATTAATGTCAAATATGGCATACACTGCAGAATATTTTTTCTCTGTACTCATATGAAGATCAAAGTGGAACATTAGTGAGTTTTGGCCTTAGAATTCGAAGAACCTTAGTGGTTTATTGTAGGAAAAATAAAAAAATTTAAAAGGATAGATTCAAAAGTGACTTGACTCTGCCAGAGCAAGCCCAACAAATTCGTTTATATATCTTTATCCTTTCTCCTATAAAAAGATAATATTATAGTAGCACAAGAAGTGTTCCATTCGATGCATGAGAAAAATGGTAAAACAGGTTTGATGGCTATTAAGAGTGATCTAAAGAAAGCTTATGACAGGCTTAGATGGAGTTTTATTAGAGAGGCGCTTGAAGGAATTTATAATCTTATTTAGCAGCGCATCTCTTCTTATAGCATGAGGGTGCTCTAGAATGTTGAAGCTCTTGAGAAATTCAATCCCAGTAGGGGTATCAAGCGGGGGGTCCTATCTCTTTATATTGTGCATTGAGAAGTTGTTTCCGATGATTACACTGCCGACTGAGCATGGTCAATGGGCTCCCATCAAGCTTTCCAGACAAGGGCCGCTTTGCAGATGGCATTCTGCTATTTGCGGAGGCTAGTGAAAGACAAATTCTTTTTATTAACCATATTTTGGAATTGTTTTGCAGGTGTTCAGGGCAAAAAATTAGCCAGAGTAAAACTCGTATTTTCTTCTCCAAGAATGTGGATGGGCATGTGCAGAACAGAGTCTATCAAGTTTCTGGGTTCCAAGTTATAAATGATTTGGGAAAATATTTGGGAGTTCCCTTTTGCATGAGAAGGTCAACAGGAGGTCCTTTCAGTTTATTATTGACAAAGTGGACCAAAGGTTGAATAATTGAAAAGCTAAGACTCTTTCCTTTGCAGGTCGTGTCACGCTCACTAGATCAGTAATTCAATCTCTTCCATCTTATGTGATGCAGTCGGCATATATTCCCTGGTTCATTTGCAATGAGATCGGTAAACAATGTAGGAAGTTTATTTGGGGGGATACGGATAAGACTAGACATGTTCACTTGGTCAATTTGAAAAAGGTGTGTAAACCCAATTGTTGGGTGGATTGGGTCTGCGTGAAACTAGGAACATTAACCAAATCTTCTATAATGAAAGCATGTTGGCATATAATGACTAGGCAGGATGATTTATGGGTCCAAGTTATTCGTTCCAAGTACAGGTGCGGGAATGACATCGTGCCCAAAATTATTTGGTAGGTGGGTGATGGGAAGTCAATTAATTACTGGCATGACATCTGATTACCCAATATTAGTGCCCTACATAGTTTAGTTTCGAACCAGATGTCTATGGTGGAGGATTCCCTGAGGGTGGCAAACCTGGTGAGTCGGGAAGGTATGTGGGACATTTCTAAAATTTCTAATCTTCTTCCACGGAGGCTATTGAACAAATTGTGTCATCGGTAGTTCCAAATTCAGCGAGAGGCTCTGATTCTGTTGCTTGGGAGCTGACAAAGGATGGGGATTTTTCTAACAATTCGGCCTATGAATCTCTTCTAGATCAGGTGTTGCTTGATAACAGGGGCGTTTATAACAGGATTTAAATCTGGAAAAGTCCCGAGCAGATGCGCATGAACCTCTGGAAGTTGTCCCAAAACGCAATTTTGATGAACATAGCGAGGGAGAGAAGGGGCTTTGCTGATTCAAGCGTTTGCCCTGTGTAACATCCCAATTTTTGTGAAAATTATTTTACAGTTCCGACTACTTGGAAATAAATCATAGAGATTGATCACCTTGATGATTTATGAAAAGTACAAAGAGCTGCTACAATTGTTGTAAACAATTTACTGTTTTAGTAATTAATTCAGATTAAAAGACAGTGTAACTGTTTTAATATAAATTAATCCTGAAAAATGTGAAAAATGGCCATTTGATTGACAAAAATTATTTTATTCAATGAGAAATAATTTAATTTTAGGACTTAATAGACATTTTTAAGTCATAGTTTGGATTTTCATTGTTTAGTTATTGTATTAATTGTCTGTTTAAGGTCATATTTAATATGGCTATTATTATAGAGACTTTGTCTTGATAATTTTATTGTTTGAATAATATCTAGTTGATAAGAGAAATTGAAATTAGTGATCCTCACTAATTTACAGTTTTTATTACGCTACGAGAATTCTATTGAATTCTTCCGTAACTAGGCTATTGGGCGAGTTTCTAACTGAAACATGCCCAAACGTGATCCAAATTTTATAAAATTTGACATCTTAGCATTTTCCAATATTTAGGATTTATTGGAAATTTTTCTAGAATTTTTGGGCATTAGAAAAATATATGGTGTTTTCTATGCGCAGAACTGTATTACGGTAGCGTTTTAGCTCGTAAATCGAGAAAATGACATTCATAGAAATACTTCTAATATTTTTAGGGACATTTTGGTTGATTAATAATTTTTGATTATAGAATAATTTATTAGATTTATTTTTGGAGTTTTTGTAGAAAAACCCTAATATACGCGTAACGCCGCACTCCCGATTGAGCGAGAACGTGACGAAACAAAATATCTATATATTTTGGGAAGAGGGGAGATGCATCCAGCAACTAGGGGAGCTGAATATCATCCTTAGAATGTTCTTTGACAAGTGTAGGCATAGGATTGGTGGTTATGTAATTGTAGTTAGTTAGTGTAGTTAGTTTGTAACTAGTTTGGTTAATTCCTAACTAAATGAACAAATTCATTCCATCCTTGTCGCCAAAATTTTCGTGGCTCCCTAGCTGAACTAGACTTCACTCTTTCACTTCTTCCATCATTGGAGAACTTGGAAGAAATTTTAGAAAGAGAAAGTGTGAGAAAACTTGATAAATTTGTGATTTTGGAGTTCAAACTTCCATCCTTGTTCTTGATCCTTGTTCTATCATCTCTAATCTTGTTGGTAAGTGCTCTTGATCACTTTCCTTTCTCCATGGCTGCCATGGATGAGTTTTTAAGATTTTTGTTTCTTATGATTTTGGTGTTGATTCTTGAAGGAAGTTTGATGTTAAGCTTACAATCTTCCATCCTTTCTTCTTAATCCTTGATCCATCACCTCCAAACTTCTTGGTAAGCTCCGTATCCATTCCTTTTCCCTCTCTTGAGTTTCATGAATGGGTTTGGTTGGTTTTAGAGTTATTTTTGCTTAGAAGTTGTTAGATTTTGTTAGATTAGCATGATTAGTTCCTTGATCCCTTAATTTCTTCCATGATTAAGCATGTTAGAGTATTTAAAAATTGGAAAACCCTAACTCTTGGTTCTGGCCGAATTCATGGGCTGTTGTGGGGGCTTGATCTTGATTTGGTTTTGGTGGTTTTGGAGTTAGATAATTGGGGGTTTTGGTTTAGTATGCTTAAACTAGTCATCTATGCATGTTTAACAAAGTTTTGTGAAATTAAATTGGTTAAAGTTTGGGGCTGGAAACCGTGGCTGATTTATAAGTATTTGGGGATGTTTTAATTTGTTTTTAAAGTGTGTTAAGTGTTGAAGAAGTTGGTTTTTGATTAGGACTTTAAATCTATAAGGATTTGTAAGTTTAAAGCTTTGAAAAATGGGTTGAAACAAAATAAATTTGGGGCTATTTTGAGATTGCAAAATCAGTGGCTTATGAACATTATTTGGGTGAGTTTTAACTTAGTTTTAATTGTATTAAAGTGGCAAAGAAGTTGTCTTATGATAAGAGTTTTGATCAAGCAAAGTTTGTAAGATTTTGATGTTTAAATATTTGGAAACTTGGAGTTGTTTTTGGAAGCTTCAAACCGTGGGCCTTATGGTGTTTTGGAACATGATATTAAATTTGTTTTAGGCCTAAAATAGTTGTAAAAGTGGTTAATGATTCGATTTAGCAAAGCTTTTCAAAGAAACTTGATTTTGGGAAAAGATTTGGTTTATGTTTCAAGAATTATTTTGAACTTGTAATGAAGTTGTTTCTAAAATTTTGTGACATGTTTTAATGTTTTAAAAAGTGATTCAAAGTTGGCAAAACACTATTCATTTAGTAAAAACACTATTCCAATTGGTAAATTTTGGTTTAGGTATTTTTTAAGTGTGTAGAGTTAGTAAAAGTTTGAAAACTTGCATGACTTGAACTTGTATCATGTTATGTGACTAGATGTGAACCATATGGGATTAAGTGAGTAATTCTTAGGCCTTTTAGGGACCTAAAATTGTGGCTGTCCTAGGGGTCTAGGATTTGTATTTTTGGGGTCTAATTGTATTAAGTTTGTGTTGTTAAGGTTCGTGCTTAAGGTGCGCGCGAGGTGCAACTTGACGATAGTTTCGAATTACCTAGCATGGATTGTTAAAGCGCCCAAGGTAAGGGAAATTCTTATATAATGAGTTTGGCCTTTTCACCTGGTGTGCTGGTTGGTTTGATGTTTGATTAAATTGTGTGGTAGTACTTGTAGTATTAATATGTGTTGTTGAGACGTTGTAGCATGAATTATTGTGTATTGATTTGGCCCTGTGTGGCAAGACTGAATAGTATTGTGTGACTTAAACTATGTTTGATTGATTTGATTGGACTTGAAATTGGAGAAAGTATGTAACAGGTTGTAGCTTAATGAATTGTTATGTGCTGTATGAAACATTGTAGCATGTTCTTGGCCCTGCGTGGCATTATGATTTGTGTTGTTTTTCCTTGAATCATGTTGGATTTAAATGGAACTTGATATTTATTGGAATATGCAAGATATTGTTGATGATAATGGATTAATTAATAATGCATTGATCGACTGTTATTAGTTTGACGACTTACAACGGTAAGTCTGATGCGATTCCATGAGCCGAGAAATGTTTTCATGGTAAACTAAAGGTATCTTCTAAAATAAGTCAGTGTACAAACACGCTTTATGGATCAGAGGGTTAGAAGTTGTTTAAGAGGTTCTTTTAAAAAGAAAACATTGTAAATTTTGAAAACGATTGAGTTAAGTAATGTGTTTGGGAATTATCCTAGCATATTATTTAGCACAACTAGGGTTTCAATGACCTAGAGCTAAAAAGTATTTTCAAATACATAGGAGTGATACAAGAACTGAGAAAGAGATTTCAAATATTGAGATTACGAACGAATAAAATATAGGGAACCTAGTGTTCCTATTGAGCATATGGGCCATGTGTCCTGTGCTGGGACTTAATGTCCTGCTTGCGGGCGTATTTTCTTGATTAAGGATTGGACCTAGTGTTCCGTATGGTGTGCCTAGTAACTCAACCTAAAAATTGAGCCTAGTGTTCCGCATTACGTGCCTAGAGTCTTGATCGAAGATTAAGATTAGCGTTCCACAGTTGAACACCTGGACCTAGTGGCCTGTGTTTGAACTCTAAGGGGCATTTCTCATCATCTCAGTTCACTGCGTGATGAAGAATACCTGGGCATTACTTGAGTAGTATGGGATGCTCATTGTAGTGCTTAAACTTTGAGTTCCCTCCACCTTTTCGAATGTGAAACATAGTTGAAGTTTGTCGATCCGCATTGATTAATTAAAACATTACTCGGGTGCTCCCTACGGTGAGCATTCCATATTGAAGAATTTGTTCGGATGCATACTGACTATTGAGCATCGACACTCGGAGCGTTTGATTTGTCTTAAAGATTTCAAAAGACGAGTTGTCATGTCACTCGGAGCGTTTGATTTGTCTTAAAGGCTTCAAAAGACGAGTTGACACTGTATTGCCTAATGTGTGGCAAGCCTAAATTGAGGCAAGCCTAATGTGCGGCTATCTTGATCGGACGTTAGGAAATAAATTCCTCGTCATACTGCTGACCTATTAAGGCTGCAGGTGTATACACAAACTAGTCATACTGCATTGATATACATAGCTAACCACATTTATAATATGTGATGACTTGATCGTTGATCTGTTGATAGAATTGTTGTTCACATGCAATTGTTGGATATTGTGGTGACTTTATTGTTGATCTATTGGTTGATTTGTTTGCTCACATGCAATTATTTGATATTGTGGTGACTTGATTGTTGATCTGCTGGTTGAGTTGTCTGCTCACATGCAATGCTTGATATACCCTGATGATGCGTGCGGTCTATTAAGTATGTATATGTATATAAAAGCATGTTGTTGTATTATATATGTATACATTGTTTGCATGCGACATAGCCTATGATAAACTCGTGGACAAAGAATTTACCCTTGCACTGTTGTTGGATTGGATATCCCTATGGATGTCACTTCCAGATGGAGCTCCATAGTTGCTGCAGTTTCGTCTTTCCAGGAGCGTTGAAGATCGAGCCAGTGGGGGAAGATTCCTCTGAATGTTTCATGTTTTGATCTTGCTGAACTGTTTCTCAGTAAGAGTTATAGTTGTTGGCCAGCTTAGCTTAGGGTTTTGTCTTTGTTGTTTTGTAATTACTCTATTTCAGAAAACCTCGCCTCAGTGCAAAACGATTATGTTATGTTTTATGTTATGAGAAGTATTGATTGTGATGCGTTATACTCTGATATTTGTAAAAGACTGATTTTGCATTATTTAGAAAATTGTAGTACTCTTTATGTCTTATTTTTGAAAAGGGTTTCAAAGGAAAGAAAAAGAAAAAAAATTACTCCTATTTTCCATTGCAAAAGACAGAAGAGTACTCTTTGTTGAAAGCATACAAGCATTAAATGTTTTCAGCATTAGATTGGGTTGCACAGTAGCGCTCCGAAAACGGGGTGTTACACCCTGCTTGTAATGCTGCAGATAAGGCTGTGCCTCATGCTGTTAGGGATTGTAACACTGTTTCTCAAGCTTGGAGAAGCCTAGCTACGAATCCTCTTCAGGCTGAGTTCTTTTGTAGTTATATAAAAAGTTGGTCTCTTGTTTTTGGGGTGGCAGTCATGGTTTTCTGGCATGCTAGGAATGAGTGAGTGTTTAATGATAAAAGATCCACAGTGGGTGAGGTTGTCCATAGAATGGATTCAGTGTCAAAATATTGGTATCAGCTAGAAGGAGCACGAGTTGCTGAAAGGGTTGCAAGCGTCTTCTAATTCTCAGCAGAGCACTCGGTGGATACTAGGTGAAATTGAGTGGCACAAGTTAAATTGTGATGGAGCAGTCTCTCAGCATGGTATCTTGGCTTCTTCAGGTGGTATGTTGCGAGATCATAATAGTGATTTTGTGGTTGGTTTTGCATCCAATCTGTGGTCGTGTTCTATTCCAACGACAGAACGTTCAATTTTTTCAGGTCTCAATCTAGTCATGGTGAGAGGCCTTAAGAAAATTATTATTGAATCGGATTCAATAATAGCTATTAACCTTATTCAGTCTGGGTGCTCTGTGCAACACCCTCTTTTAAGCTTGGTGGAGGACATCAGACAGCTGGCCCGTTCTGTTGGAGACGTGGTGTTCATTCATATTGCTAGAGAGGTTAAACAAGTGGCAGATGGCTTAACTAAGTTTAGCCTTAGCTTGGATTCTTGTAGTATGGTGTTTAGTAGTTGCCCTTTGTTTGTGTTGGATACCCATAGGGCTGATGTTGCTGGGACCTTCTTTCCTAGAGGTTTCTAGTTTTGTTTTTGTCTTCTGGAGCCCTTATTGCTTACAACAACAAAAATAGCGTGTATATATATATTATTAATTATTTAATAATAGTAGAGTCTTGTAATCACTAATAATTTTTATGATTTAACATTTTTAATATGAATATGTATAATTTTATATGTCAGAGTCAATGTTATATAAGTTATGCAATAATTTATTGTTTGAAGACTTCTTCAAATAATATTTAATAATTAGTATTATCAATGAACAAATTAAATATATAATAAGGTTAATATTTTATACTTATTGTTCAGTAACGTAAAGTTCATTAAATGTACCAAAAGTTTCGTTATATATTACTAGTCTTTAAATAATAATTAATGTTTTTATTAATGCTTGTCATTAGAACTTTGAATTTTTCCATGCAAGAATTAAGATATTGTATATTATATTTTTTTTTGTTTAGTAGGCGAAGTGGCAAGTGCCACGCGTCAAACACGCACACCAAAGGCACTCCTCCAGTTTCGAACCCGAAATACACCGGATGTCCCTATGTTACTGAAATCCGTTGGGGTTTACCACTCGGACCAGAAGTGAAGGACATATTGTATATTATATTTAATAGTTGTAGTTGTGTATATTATTAACTCTAGTCCCTAATATAAAAAGAAAAAACAAAAATCACAAAGACTAAGAAAGTCAATTTAATGTTATAAAATTGAAATCTTATCTTAAATATTAGAACCAAGTTGATTCAGAAACAATGACCCTTAATTATTTTTGTAACATCTATATTTTTTCGTTACTTTATTAACGTTATTATATTGTAAATTTGTGTAATTATTGCAATAAATAATGCAAATTTTGTCGGCTAATTAAGTGATTGAATTAAATCAAGATAAGATTAAATTTGAGAATTAATATTTAATATTAATTCATGGTTCAAAAATCGTCAAAAAATTCTAACGAAGTTTCACCGTATTTTGACTCGTCGGGTAATTTTTATCCGCCATAAAATTTCAAATGAACTTTGATTTCGATTGATGATGCTTGAGTGTTTTTAATTGTTTTTGTTATTTATAATTAAATTATTATCACATGGTGAATTAATTTCTCAGTAAATTAATTTACGCGATTTATCGGCAAGCGAATTATCGTTAACGCGATTACTCGACGCCGTAATTTTGTGGCACTAAAACTCTAGGATTAGTGAGTAATCATGGCCAGGGTGATTAGGTGTCAAGATTATGTGGTTAAACTCAAAATATCTTGGCTTAAGTGATAGGTGGCAAGTGATTATTGGTTGTTAGATAAATATGTCTCTTAAACCATTGTGAGCCAAGTAAATTATTTTTGTAAAAAAAATTTTACCCTTCCCTTTTATTTTGATCAGCCCGAAGCTTCCCCTCCCACATTCACTCTCTCATTTTACTTTTCTCTTAGTTGCGAGTGTTTTAAAGTAAGGAAATAAGGCAAGTTTCCATTCTCTTCTTCTTTTCCTCTCCTAGCGTGACCTTCTTCTACTTCTGCCATCATCTTTTGCTTCCATTTCCTTCTCCTAAATAGCACCTATTTCTTGGCCAAGTGAATGAGTATGAGATCAACTTCTTTCCCCTTTGATTTTGAGGCCAAAACCGTGGCCTTGGTTAGGGTTTTTAGGTGTTGCTTTCTTGATTTTCTTGCTTATTTCTTCATGTATGTTTTGATCATGATCATGAGGTAAAATGACAAATTTTTCCCCTTAATCTTGGAACCCTAGGCCGTGAACCTTCAAGGGAAAAAGGGGTGCGATTACTTCATCTGAATCTTAATTACTTCATCTGAATCTTAATTTTTAGTGTTGTACTTGTGGTCTAGTTCTTTATTTTGTTGTTGATGTTGTTGTTTTATGTTTAATCAAGAAAAAGATTTGATTTTTATGCTCCTTGATGCTTGAACCATTCTATGATAGGAGGAAGATTTTTAGTTTTGAAGTTTTGGTTAAAAACTTGAAAGTTTTGGGAAATGATTTAGGTGTTTTGTGGTGAAGTTTGGTTTAGTTGAAATTTTAAAATTTTTCCCTAAATTAGGGGTCAAAACCGTGAGCCCTAGGTGGGGTTAAAAGAAAAATTTTTGTGTTTTTAAACTTGGTTCATGTATACTTTAGTTGTTGTTGAAGTTTTGGACTTTTTGGGAAAGTTTAATTTGAGTTTTAGTGGTATTTCAAGTTGATTTAGTGTCTTAAGACTATGAAACACCTAAGTTAAAGAAATCTTTGTATTTCTTAAACCAAGGAGGAGTCTTGGAAATTTAGAGTTAAAATATTTGATTTTAGTGTTGACTTTATGGTTTCAAGATTTGAAAGAAAATGAAATTTTAGTATTAAAAATATTTATTTTTAACTTTGTTTGGTATTTTAAGTGTGTGTAATATTGAAAGAAATTTTGAGTTGAGTAACCTAGGGGCTTGAGATCAAACCATAACCTAGGAATTGTTTTTGAGTTAATTAGAAAGTGTGCTATGCCTTAGTTGCATTTGTTTTAGGAATCTTGAGGCCATAAGTACGTGTGGACGAGAATCTTGAAGTGTTGATTTAGCTCGGATTGATAGCTCTTGGTAAAGGCAACTTTTGTGACAATACTTAAGTGTTATGTTGTTTATAATGGCTATTTCTAGCTATACTTGTTGGCGTGTGAATATGGTAGTAATATTATAGTTCGTGTGCATATATGCTTAATTGTGTTTTGCGATATATGTTGTTGAGAATTAAGTGGAATGATTAAATAATGGTTTAATTATGTTATATTGAAATATCAAATGAGTTGGCATGTTCATTGAGTATGTGAAAATGCATTGACAAGCATAATGGTAACTTTGACTTGAATATCCAGAGATGAGGTTTATCATAAAGGGAATTCAGTGTCGTCGTTATGTCCTGGGGACGATTAACCCATCGTGTGGAACATTATCGGTTTAGGGTTTACCAAACAATTAATCCATTGCGTGGGGTATTTTGTGATATTTCGGAATCATATGCACTAGCATATAGTTGCATCAATAGGGTATTCTGTGCATCCTTATTGAATTTGTATATTATGTTGTGCTGTTATATTTGATTTATTTTAAGAAGTTAACCCTTGCCCGTGGTTCTTTCAATTGATGAATGTAACCCAGACGATGGCAAACACCTTGGAGATCTCGGCGATGACTCTGTCATCGAAGACGACGTTTGATTTTCTCGATATGTATATACCTCTAGCCACGGAGTTCGATCCCACTTCTGGCCAGATAGTGTACACAAGGGATGTTGTAGAGATAGTTAAAGTAGATGGGCTGGCGACCGGTAAGAAGGTGACATGATGGACAGTGAGTTTTCCCGTTCCAGTTATGCAGATCGTAGAGGGATGGCTTGACGCTCAGCAGGATCAAGCGATCACCACTGCTACTTCTACTTCGTGAGACAAGTCTTCAGAGATTCCGTGACAGACTACTTACCGATATTCACCTGTACCAGGTGGTGCTAAGACTCATAGGACTGCTCGTAAGAGCATAAGGTCGAGAGGTTGGGTTGCGGGAGCATCTACCTCCCGTGTTGTAGCAGATCCATCTGTTCCTGCAGCGGACCCTGTACCTGAGCCAGAGATTACTCTGACTCCTCCTTTGTCTACCGGTGTACCTACTCCACAGGTAGATGTTGGAATCAAGAGGATTCAGAAACAATAACCCTTAATTGTTTTGATGATAATAAATGATTAAGAGAACAATTTATCCTCTAATGTGTTTGCTAGTATGCGGAAATCACTATTCATTAGAAGTCGTTATCTCAGAAGACTTGGTGGAATCTTGAAGTTAACATGACTAAGTCTGGGAGTTATCCTCTGTTTTTATGCTGACGTCACCTTGTGAAGCCTTGCTCTGAAGTTGGTCAACTCCGTTTGTTCAGTCAACGCTCTGGTGACTCCTAAGACTATATTTTGACTTAGTCAACTCTGTTGAACAATCAACTCTGTTGGTGAACCAAGCTCCGAAAACTAGCTCTTGTCATTGGTCAACACTTTCAATAAACTATGGTTAATCTACCTATAGAAGCCTTTGTGCATAACCACAAGACTTTGTTGTGAAAGTCCATTGAATTCTACGCTGAAGAACTCAACTCTGTTTCAAGCTCACTCTGTAGTGCAGTATTTAACTCTGGTGAACAGTATAGCTCTGGTAGGAAACAGACTGAAGAATATTTGAGGCTACTTCAAGTATTTAAGAGACCTCAGTGATTAAGCGTTTTAATGTACGAGGTATCAAAGGTCAAAAGAATGTCAACGATTCTAATCATCAAGGAAACTTGCTCTCGAAGGGTCTCATATTCAAAAAGCCCACAAGAGACAAAGATTCTGAATTTGTGTGCAGTACCCAGAATGCTTTATACAGTCTGGAAAGTGATGTGACCTACAAAAGCCACAAAAACAGGATATGAGGTTTTGACCTAGGGTAAAAAGAGACGTTGTGTAACAACATCACTATTCTCAACCCTAGCTATATATATCTTACTTCAGTCACTGAAGTACAACAACTATTGAAAAGAAAGTGAACGCAACAAAGTACGAAGTGATCATACAGTGAGCGCCTACAATCTTATCAAACTTGAAAATCACTATTTTCTGAGATAGTGAGCAACCAAGAAATCTTTCAAGTCTCTGGGATCACATTGAACAAAGCACTTAACTGTTTTATTCTTTCTGTTTGAAAGTTATTATTTGTGCTAAATTTCTTCATTGTAAATCCTCTCTGAGAGAGTTATTTGTGTATTGTTTCAAAACTCCTTTGAACTTGTATTTAGCCCAGTAGTGGCTGTATTCATTAGAGGCTGGACTGTACTAAGTCGTTCTAAGAAGTTGTGAGTATAGCCAGTTTGGCAGTATTATACTCTCAAGTGTAATCAGGTTGATTATAATTGAAAAATCCTTCAAGTGTGTGAAGAGACTAGACGTAGCTATCAGGTGATAGTGAACTAGTATAAATCTCTGTGTTACTCTCTTCTCTCGACTCTTTACTTACTGCACTGTTTTATTAAAAAGTTGTTTAGAAAAAGTTTTTCGTAAACACTTATATTTGCAAAAAGTTTTTAAAACCCAATTCAAACCCCCCTTTCTTGTGTTTTTGCCACGTTCTATTGGTATCAGAGCTCGACCTCTTGGTTGAGCACTTAACAGTGTAAGAGGAAAAGATCTTATTCTCTATTCATGGCAAGCAACGAAGCTAGTGGTCACGTTAATCGTCCTCCTTTGTTCACTGGAACAAACTTCGACTATTGGAAAGATAAAGTTAAATCCTTCTTCGAGACTCAACAACTCGAACTCTGGGATATGGTTCAAAAACAATACACTGAACCAGTTAATTCCAAAGAAAATCCCATTCCTCGGGATAAATGGACAGAAGAGCATAAGAAAGCTTATCAACTACATCAGATAGCAAGATATTTTCTTATATGTGCTATCTCCGAGAAGGAATACGAGAAATGCGGAAAAAATGATACCGCCAAGGAAATTTGGGACTCATTGGCCTTGGCTTATGAGGGTACTTCCCAAGTGCAAGAAACCAAAGCTAATATCTTGGTGAGACAATATGAACTCTTCAAGATGGAAGAGGGTGAAAACATTGAAACTATGTTTGGAAGATTCCAAACACTAGTTCATGGTTTAAAGGTTCTTAAGAAAAGTTATACCACTGCTGATCACGTTAAGAAAATCTTAAGAAGTCTGCCAAAGAAGTGGAGACCTAAGGTCACTGCAATTCAGGAAGCAAAGGACCAAAATGTCTTGCAACTTGAAGATCTTCTGAGTTCGTTGAGAGCTCATGAGCTTGAGCTAGATGAAGAAGAACCTCCCAAGAAATCAAAGTCTATTGCTTTGAAGTCTACAAACAAAGCATCTTCCTCCAAAGCTCTACAAGCTGAACTTGAAATAGACGAAGCATCGTCTGATAAGAGCGATGGAGACACAGACGAAGAAATTTCCTTAATATCAAGGAATATTCAACGCATGTGGAAAAACAAAGGAAAGCAGTTCCACAAAAAGGACTCAAGGGAAAAGCAAGACTCAAGGGATAAGAAGGACTACAAGGACAAGAGCCAAGTTACTTGCTACGAGTGCAAAAAGCCAGGACATTTCAAGTCTGAATGTCCACAGCTTGAGAAATCAAGGAAAGCTGGTTTTAAAAGCAAGAAGAAGAAAGGTCTCATGGCAACATGGGATGATTCTGAGTCATCTTCATCTGATGATGATGAGGAACACGCAAATATGGCTCTAATGGCTACCATAGGGTCAGACAGTGAAGAAGAAGATGAAGAGGTAGATTCTAATCCATCTTCTGATATTGAAATAGCTTTTGATGAACTATTAGATGAGTCTTCTAAACTCAACACTGAGTATAAAGCTTTGAAAAAGAAATTCTCAAAACTTTTAAAAGAATTTCAAATACTCAATGAGGAGAATGAGAAGCTCAAAGCTGAAAATCACCGCTTGGTGAATGACAGCTCTAAGACTGAGGAAAAGGTTGAATGCAACTCTTCAAAATATGAAGAGGGATTTCAAAAATTCCTTACTGAATGTGTTACGCGAAGAAAACAAGCATCTATGATTTGGGGTGTAAGCAAAAATGGCAAAAATGGTCTTGGTTACAAACCAGAGGAACCCACTTTTCAAAACACAAATTTGAAAACCAAAGATACCAACAATTATAGTGAATGTCTGTTTTGTACCTTTTGCAATTAGAAAGGACACATTAGAAGTACTTGTTATGAATTAAAAAATAAGAAGGACAAATCTCCTTCTAGAACTAACAAAAGAGGACCCAAAAAGATTTGGGTACCTAAGGACAAAATTATATATGTTGCAGATCTGCTTAGCAACAGAGTTACAACACCAGTCCTGGTACTTGGACAGTGGATGCTCACGTCACATGACGGGAGAAAGGCGTATGTTCCAAGAACTCCAACTTAAAGAAAGTGGAACAGTATGTTTTGGAGGAAACCAAAAAGGTAAAATCATTGGAAGTGGAAAAATTGGTGAGAAACTCCTACCTTCTATTGATAATGTCTTATTGGTTGATGGCCTGAAGCATAACCTACTAAGTGTAAGTCAATTATGCGATAGTGGTTATGATGTTGGCTTTAGTGATAATGCCTGTACAGTCAAAAGCAAAAGGGATGGATCCATTTTCTTTAAGGCAAAGAGAAAGAACAACATTTATAAAATAAAACTTTCTGAGTTGGCAAATCAAAATGTAAAATGCCTTTTGTCAGTAGATGAAGAGCAATGGATTTGACACAAAAGATTGGGTCATGCCAGCTTGAGGTTAATCTCAAAGCTTAACAAGAAAGAACTTGTTAGAGGGCTACCAAATCTTAGGTATCAATCCGATGCTCTTTGTGAAGCATGTCAAAAGGGGAAACAGATAAAATCTTCTTTTGAATCTAAAAATATTGTTTCCACTTCAAGGCCACTTGAGCTTTTGTATTTAGACTTATTTGGACCAACTAGGACAGCATCTTTGTCTGGAAAGAAATATGGTCTTGTTATTGTTGATGACTATACTAGATGGACATGGGTAAAATTCTTAGCTCACAAGGATGAGTCATTTGCAATATTCTATGTGTTCTGCAAACAAGTGCAAAATGAAAAAAGTTTTGTATTACAACTATTAGAAGTGATCATGGTGGAGAATTTGAAAATGAATCTTTTCAAGTCTTCTGTGAATAGCATGGCATCTCTCATAATTTTTCGTATCCTAGAACACCATAACTAAATGGTGTTGTAGAAAGGAAAAATAGATCTTTACAAGAAATGGCCAGAACCATGATTCGCGAAACTAACATTGCAAAGCACTTTTGGGCAGAAGTAGTAAACACTGCATGTTATATTCAAAATAGAATCTATATCAGACCTATCTTGAATAAGACTCCTTATGAATTGTGGGAAGGAAGAAAACCCAACATTTCATACTTTCACCAATTTGGATGTGACTGCTTTGTTCTTAATACAAAAGACAGTCTTGGAAAATTTGATTCAAAATCGCACAAAGCTATCTTTTTAGGATACTCTGAACGCTCTAAAGCTTACAGAGTATTCAATAAAGAAACATTAATTGTTGATGAGTCTGTGCATGTGAGATTTGATGACAAGAAGCCTGACAATGAAATGTCAGAGCTAGATGAAGTCCTTTCAGATCTATAGATTAGCAAAGAAACAAATGAAGGTGTCACAGGTGCTGACTCTGATTCTGTGTCTGGTGATAAGACCCAATAAGAACCAATAACAGACTGGAAGTTTAAACCTCATCACCCAAAGGACCAGATTATCGGCGAACCAAGTGATAGAGTTAGAACAAGATCATCTCTCAGAGAACACTCTGACTTTGCTTTACTGTCGGAAATAGAACCCAAAACAATTGATGAAGCACTAACAGACGATGGATGGATACTGGCTATGCAAGAAGAGCTCAATCAATTTCAGAGGAATGATGCTTGGACGCTCGTGCCTCCTCCAGAGGATAAGCAAGCCATTGGAACCAAGTGGGTCTTCAGAAACAAACTTGATGAGGATGGCAAAGTGGTAAGAAACAAGGCAAGGCTTGTTGCTCAAGGGTATTCACAAGAGGAAGGTATTGACTATACTGAAACCTTTGCTCCAGTAGCTAGACTTGAAGCTATAAGAATATTATTATCATTTGCTGCACATCATGGCATTACTTTATATCAACTGGATGTGAAAAGTGCATTTTTAAATGGTTTATAAGTGAGGAAGTATTTGTGAAACAACCACCTGGATTTGAAGATATTGCTTTTCCAGAACATGTCTTCAAACTTAGAAAAGCTCTTTATGGTCTTAAACAAGCTCCAAGAGCTTGGTACGACAGATTGAGTTCCTTTTTAATGTCAAATGGTTTTGAAAGAGGACAGGTCGATACTACCCTCTTTAGAAAATCATATAAGAAGCATTTCATTACAGTTCAAATATATGTAGATGATATTATCTTTGGTGCTACTAATGAATCTTTGTGTGAGGAATTTTCTAAGCTTATACAGAATGAGTTTGAAATGAGTATGATGGGAGAATTAAAATTCTTCCTTGGTATTCAAATCAAGAAATGTCAAGATGGAACCTACATCCATCAAACTAAATATGTGAGAGAACTCCTAAAGAAGTTCAAGCTTGAGGAAACCAAACCTATGAGCACACCAATGCATCCAACATGTGCTCTCGGCAAAGATGAATCGAGTAAAAAGGTAGATCAAAAGGTGTATAGAGGCATGATTGGCTCACTCCTTTATCTAACTGCCTCAAGGCCTGATATTATGTTTAGTGTCTGCTTATGTGCAAGATTCCAATCTGATCCTAGAGAATCTCACTTAACTGCCATTAAGAGAATCTTTAGGTATCTCAAAGGAACTACTAACCTTGTTTTGCTTTATAAGAACTCAGAAAATTACAAGCTAGTAGGTTTCTGTGATGCTGACTTTGTTGGAGATAGAATTGAAAGAAAGAGCACAAGTGGTGGCTGCCAATTTTTTGGAGCAAACCTTATCTCTTGGTCCAGCAAAAGGCAAAGCACAATTGCACTATCAACTGCAGAAGCTGATTATATATCTGCTGCAAGCAGTAGCTCATAACTACTATGGATGAAGTATCAACTTGAGGACTACCAGATTAAAGAAAGTAACATTCCTATATACTGTGATAATACTTCCGCTATATGTTTAACTAAAAATCCTATTTTGCATTCACGAGCTAAACATATTGAAATTAAGCATCATTACATTAGAGACTATGTTCAGAAAGGGATACTTGAAATCAAATTTATTGATACTGACCATCAATGGCAGATATATTTACAAAACCCCTTGCTGAAGATAGATTCAACTTTATAAGAAAGGATTTAAACCTTCATCTTATAAAGGAATGAGTGTTTAATCTGTATATGGTTGACTCTGGTTGACTATATGACTCTGTCCTGGCACACACGCTCTGTTGTGTCACACGCACCTCTGATGGGATACATGTTGACTCTGCTTGTGTGTTGACTCTGTTCATATATTGACTCTGGTTGCATGTTGGCTCTGTTTATTAATTTATTAATTGCTATTCTTTATTATTTTTTATTAACTGTTCATATTCATGAATCTGTTGCTCTTTAAAACAAAGTTGCCTCTGGGAATCTTTGTGTACACGTGTCTCTCTGATACTGGTTGTTGCGTTAGTGGATAGTATTTACTCTTACTGAGTCATTATTGTTTTTACTGCACGAGGACAGTTTCACTGTGCCTCTTTAATTCTGAGTGTGGCACGCTTCATTTTTGAAATGACAAAGTTTTTAATGCATTTATTTTGGTAACTGGTAAAGGCGGTTTGCCTTCTCAAATACGTTTAATACCCACTCACTCACTCACTTCACCCACTACCCACACTATCTCTAAGAGAAGTCCACACGTTTTCTGAACCCTAAATCCTTTTCTCTTCTATTCGCTCTCTGCAACTCTCTCCGCTTTTACAATGGCCGCACAACAACAACAATAGCAAGTTCAAAGTCCTGAGGAGGAACCTCAAGTTACTCTATAGAACTTACAACCACATGAGCTAAAGGTGTTGGTGGAACACCAAGTGAACTTTGGAAAGCTCATGAAGGGTACGCTTTCAGAGATGATTTCGTTGAAATGGGAATAATGGACTTCTTTCTCATGGACAACTACCCGGTATATGAAAATGTAGTCAAAGAATTCTGGATGTATGCATGGAGTAAAGACAGAACCATCCACAGTTAGGTTCAAGGAAGGCCCATCTTGGTAACCCAGGATTTAATTGCTGATATCACTAAATGCCCTAATAAGGGAGCTATTGCTGATGAAGGCTGGGAAAAAGAAGCTGGTGGCTGGAGTGTTGTCAATGACACAATCTTTGAGAAATCTGGTGGAACCAAGTTCGTGGATATGAAGAATCGGTTCAGGGTGCTCTTCAGGATTATCATGCACTGCTTGGTACCCAGTGCAGTGCAGGATACTGTTAGCAGTACCCACAAGTTCATAATGTGGTATTATGAACTAAAAGCTAAGATCAATCTTCCGAATCTCATTTTTGACCACCTGAGACGAGATTTGATATACTCCAGAAAAGGGAAGAATGCAAATATTCCCTATGGAAGGTTGCTTTCTGCGATTATGGAAAATCAAGGCTTGATTAGGCAGCTTCAAGGGCTTAACACTGAGGAAGCTGGACTTGCCCTGAAGACAATGGTGGTACCCACATTCTCAAGTGAAAATCTGAGAAGAATGAAACTTCTTTCAACAGAAGTAGTTGCTGAGATTTTACAGGAAGAAGAAGGTGGAAGGAAAGCAATAAGAAAAGGAAAGAAGAAAGTGGTTAATGCTGGAAGTACTATACCTACCAGGGGAGTCACTCGAAGCACTGGAATTCACATTGCCTCAGAACCCTCTCAGTATGTACATCCAGTCAGACCTGCCTTCATGGACTTTGATATGTCTGAAGAGGTAGAGGAGAAGAAGAATGTTCTTGATGAAATGATAGCCAAAAGTCAGGAAGAGTGCTACATTTTTCATCAGAAACTCAGAGAGGAAAGGCTACAGAGAGAAGCTGCTGCAGCTGCAACTGTCCCTCCTGCTGTTGCCCCCAGAACCTCCATTACTACTGCACCTGCTCAGAAACCGAAAAGAATCATCAAGACTGCTAACCTCCCAGCAGCAAAGAGAACCAAGGTACTGGATAAAGTTTGTGATCTGTATGATGCTACTTACCAAACTGGTTCTGCTCCCACTGGTTCTACTGTCTTAGAATCTGTTCCGTCAAACCCTATACCTCCTAACCAGATACCTCCACTTACTCCACAGTTGCCTAAATTGTTTCCCCAATCTTCCAAACCTGTCCCTAAACCAATTCCTTCACAACCTAAACCTGCACAACCTAAGAAACCTTCTAAATTACCCACACCTCCTGAACTCTCTAATACCTCTGACTCTTCTTCAAACGACAGTGAAGAAAGTCATGAATTTTTGAGACCCAGACAGAGACCACAACCCTGAGTTCAATTTCCTTACATTGAACCACTTGCGGTTACGCTACCTAATACCTCCACTTCTGTTCCTCAATCCCATTCACAAACCTCCAAAATACCTTCACCTCAACCTCCATCACCACCTAGACCTGCCTCACCTCCCTCTGCTCAACCTGACCTTAACCTACCCCTCCAAATTGAACCCACACTTAAATCTGAAACAGAACCTGAACCTTATTTCCAGGAATCTTCCTATTCTGAACCTGAGTCTGTTTTGGCCATTGAGGCACAACCCCTCTCAATATTGCAACCTGTATTTGATCCCTCCTTCAGACTCCCTATACTTGTACCTTTTCTGCCTCAATCTTTTACACCACCTCACTCACCTCTATTGGCAGAACCTATTACTACTGCAACATCTATGGACATAGATGAGATAGCAGTCACTGCTATGATTGCCTCTGCTTCTGATGTTGCCATCGTTGATCCTCCAACTCTGCTTCTGCAAGCACCCCCTGGACCAGCTATTCAGATTGGGTGTGAACCCCCACCAGATCACAGGGAAGCAACTGTAGTGCCTAAAAGGTATCCTCACCTGATTGCTCATTTTGAGTGCCTTAAAGCTCAAATATACCTTGAGGATGAGGATTGCAAAATTATGGAAGCTTCAAGAATTGATGAAGTCAACTTTGTGCTGGCGGAAGATAACAGACTTGCAAATTGGCAAAGTGTGCACTATTGGTTTGAAGTTAACCAAAGGGATCAACTTGAAAGGAACAGAAGGTGGCTTACGGCTATTCAATGGAAACAGCAAGTACCTCAACAGGAAACCACTCCTATAGTGTGGGAACTTAAACCTGCTCCTGCAGCCCCTCCTACTCCTGCACCTGAGCCTGAATCAGAACCTGTCACTCCACCTCCTGCTGATACTGCATTAGTGGTTCAATAGTCCACTTCTGGGTCTGCCTCTGCCTCTGCAAGCCATTCAGTTGTGATTCCTCAAGCAGTCTATGAGAGGCTCATTGATGACAGCAATAAATTTTCAAGGTTTATGGAAGCCACTGAAAGGCACTTTGAAGAGTCTGACAGAAGGCATGATATGCTGGCTACTCTATTGCAAGAGATTTTGGCCAAGATGGACAAGCCATAGAAAACCTTAGGCTTTTTCTTTTTTGTAGCCCCTTATGTTCTTGTGTTCTCAGTATTTTTTTTTGTACACTGATAATTTTCGTTTAATGAAACTGTTTTGGCACTTTCTGTTTGGTTTAACTTTATCGTCATTATAATGTTTTGACTGTGATGTTCTTTATTTCTGTCTTCATCTTTTTGTCTGATGACAAAAGGGGGAGAAGAATATAGAGATATAGAGTAATTGATGAAACTGATCTATCAACCAAGTGTCACTGTGCATTGCAATTCCTGCATCATTAACTCTGATATCTTAATGTTGCTATTTATCTATGTATGCTCTGATACTGTATTGAATATGGTCTGACATCTACACTTAGAAAATATTTATGTGTTTAATTCAGGGGGAGCCTCTGAAAATATCTTAAACAAATATTTTTCTAAAAACAAATTGTTCATCAATATATGTATTTGTCATCATCAAAAAGGGGGAGATTGTTGGAATCAAGTGGAATCAGAAACAATAACCCTTAATTGTTTTGATGATAACAAATGATTAAGAGAACAATTTATCCTCTAATGTGCTTACTAGTATCCAGAAATCACTATTCATTAGAAGTCGTTATCTCAGAAGACTTGGTGGAATCTTGAAGTTAACATGACTAAGTCTGGGAGTGATCCTTTCTTTTTATGTTGACGTCACCTTATGAAGCCTTGCTCTGAAGTTGGTCAACTCCGTTTGTTCAGTCAATGCTCTGGTGACTCCTAAGACTAGATTTTGACTTAGTCAACTCTGTTGAACAATCAACTCTGTTGGTGAACCAAGCTCCAAAAACTAGCTCTGGTCATTGGTCAACACTTTCAACAAACCGTGGTTAATCAACCTATAGAAGCCTTCGTGCATGACCACAAGACTCTGTTGTGAAAGTTCATTGAATTCCACGCTGAAGAACTCAACTCTGTTTCAAGCTCACTCTGTAGTGTAGTACTTAACTCTGGTGAACAGTATAGCTCTGGTAGGAAACAGACTGAAGAATATTTGAGGCTACTTCAAGTATTTAAGAGACCTCAGTGATTAAGCGTTTTAATGTACGAGGTATCAAAGGTCAAAAGAATGTCAACGATTCTAATCATCAAGGAAACTTGCTCTCGAAGGGTCTCATATTCAAAAAGCCCACAAGAGACAAAGATTCTGAATTTGTGTGCAGTGCCCAGAATACTTTATACAGTCTGGAAAGTGACGTGACCTGCAAAAGCCACAAAAATAGGATCTCAGGTTTTGACCTAGGGTAAAAAGAGACATTGTGTAACAATGGCACTATTCTCAATCCTAGCTATATATATCTTACTTCAGTCACTGAAGTACAACAACTATTGAAAAGAAAGTGAACGCAACAAAGTACGAAGTGATCATACAGTGAGCGCCTACAATCTTATCAAACTTGAAAATCACTATTTTCTGAGATAGTGAGCAACCAAGAAATCTTTCAAGTCTCTGGGATCACATTGAACAAAGCACTTAACTGTTTTAATCTTTCTGTTTGAAAGTTATTATTTGTGCTAAATTTCTTCATTGTAAATCCTCTCTGAGAGAGTTATTTGTGTATTGTTTCAAAACTCCTTTGAACTTGTATTTAGCCTAGTAGTGGTTGTATTCCTTAGAGGCTTGACTGTACTAAGTCGTTCTAAGAAGTTGTGAGTATAGCCAGTTTGGCAATATTATACTCTCAAGTGTAATCAGGTTGATTATAATTGAAAAATCCTTCAAGTGTATGAAGGGACTAGACGTAGTTATCAGGTAATAGTGAACTAGTATAAATCTCTGTGTTACTCTCTTCTCTCGACTCTTTACTTACTGCACTGTTTTATTAAAAAGTTGTTTAGAAGAAGTTTTTCATAAACACCTATATTTGCAAAAAGTTTTTAAAACCCAATTCAAACCCCCCCTTTCTTGTGTTTTTGCCACGTTCAGTAGATCCCCTTCCAGTCTGCCGTATGTGCAGTGAGGCAGGTTGTAGTGGTGTAGGCTGGATTGAGGTCGTACTTGTAGAGGAGGCTAGACCAGAGGTAGTGCCTCCTTCTGTTCCATTTATTGATTTGACAGGCGACAATGATGATTTGATGGACGAGGAGGAGGAGGAGGACCCCTCCGAGTATCTGGGTAGTGATCAGTAGTAGTGTGATTGTAGATGTCTGTTGTGTTGTATATATTTTTGGAGGTGACCGGTCTGTTAGTCCAGCTTTGTATTTTGTGGTTGTTAGTTAGGTCTTTTGAGGATTCACTTTTAGAGCAGCCCTCTGCGTGGGTATCTGCCGGGAGTACCTCAAAGGTATGAGTACTCTTGTTAGGGTATTCATACTTTAGGTGTATTCCTCCTTGTAGATATTTATTTACTGTATCTTTTGTACAAAACTTGAATGAATGTACTTCTTTTGGAAATTGTAAATATATGTATATATTCAGCTGCATTATTCTTTTGCATTATAGATTCCATCATGTTTCTAAAATCGATGTAATACTCTGATTGTGTTTTGCAAAGGAGTTTTAAAAAAAATTACCGTATTTCAAAAAGACAAGATGAGTATTGTTTTGCAAATTACTCTGCATTTTAGAGTTATGTTTTAGTCTAGTAGCGCTCCGGGAACGGGGTGTTACAATTTTGATGATAACAAATAGCGTAAAAGAATAATTTATCCTCTGATGTATCTTCTAGTGTGCAGAATCTAATGAAAACTAACTACTATTCATCAGAAGGATCTGTCTCAGAAAGATTTGGCTTTGTGCGCTGCTTTCCCTTTGGTATGATCAAGTTGTATCTGTTGTACATCATCTGGTAAGAGCAAGATGACGTTAGCATCTAATGTCTTGCCTCTGGTAGAACCTTGCCTCTATTAACTCTACTCTGCATCTAATAAGAAGAGTGCCTCTGTTGGAAGTGTGCCTCTAGTATCTCATCAGACGGAACGTAGTTCTCACAATCTATTTCAAGCATTTAAGGATCCTCATTTAAGGTTCTTTAATGTACGAGGAACCAAAGGCAAAACAGAATAGTCTTATTCTAAAATGATCTCATTTTCAAAAAGGATCACAAAAGGACAGAATTATCATTCGCAGCTGTGACAGTGTATGGAATGGAAAGATAAGGACGACACGTCGCACAAAAAGCCACTAAAAGCGGATCTGATATTTTTAACTGCTGGTAAAGGACCTGCCTAGGTCACAATGGCTTTATTGTAGTCTCTCTCTATAAATACCATCTCTCAATAGTGAAGAATGTAAGAGAAGTGAACAACCAAGAATTCAAACCTAGCTATTCTGAAATCCAAAGAACAGTGCTTCACAAGTTTCATTCTTTCTTTAAGAAAGCTTTTCTGTGCTTGAGCCTCTCGTGTTGAGAGTTTGTTTAGTATATTTCAAAATCATTTTGAACATTATTGTATTAAACCCAATAGTGGATGTAGTTCCTCAAATGCTTGACCGTACTAATTCGTTTTGAGAAGTTTAGAGTATAGCCAAGTTTTGGCAGTAGTATACTCTTGAGTTTTGTGATCAGTTGATTATAGTGGAGAAATCCTTCAGAGTGGTGAAGGGACTAGATGTAGCTACCAGGTGGTAGTGAACTAGTATAAATCGTTGTGCCTTATTTCTTCTCTTATCTCTTACTGCCTTTAAAGTTATTTTTGTTTAAAGTTGTTTTAAAAGGTTTTTAAAATCAAGTATTTCGAAAAGATTTCTAAAACACAATTCAAACCGCTATTTCTTGTGTTTTTGATCACGTTCACAAAATATACCCCTAAGATTAATTGTTTTATATCCACCATCTGAGTTTATAAAAAACATACATCTCACATTAAATAAGGGTATAAAAGAAATTCTAACAATTAATACACATTGAAATAAGTATATTTTTCTTATAATTAAGACAAAAAAATTACACCAAAATATTTGTTTATAATAGGGACATGAGGTAGTAGTTTTCTATTTCTAATGACATGACAAATGATTATATATTTTTATAAAAATGTAAAGATATGATCTATATGATAGGAACTTTCAATCCAACAGTTGATTTTAAAAAATATTTATCTGGTAGGATGTTATTGAAGGGTGTAACATTGCATAAATATTACACTAGTATAATTTGATTCCTATATATATATATATATATAGGAGATATTAAGTGAGAGGATTGGAAGTGGAGAGAGAATATAAATTAAAAGAAATTAAGACACTTTGGATAAGAACAAAAGGAAAAGCAAGGCAAAATAAAATGATAAAAAATTAAAAGTTGATATTTATTTAATAAAGAAAGAGAAGACTAACTTTTAGAAAGAATTGGTTTGTAAGACATAATTAACTAAAATATTGTATGTATGTGTGTACAAATGTGCGGTATATAAAATATACTTTTATAAATGTAGAATAAAAAATTGAGTGACATTTATCATGATGCTATTAAATATTGAGGATAGTCAATAAACATGATACATATAATATTAAAAAAAAAAATCTTTGCACAGGTAATTTTCCATAAAACGCAATAAATAGGTTCGTCCCCTCCTCTCACATTTAACCTATTCTCAATGACTTAGCATTGCACATCTTTTGAATTCTTGACAAAGAATTATTGTCTAATGGCAAACTGCATGTCAAACTCTTTCTATTTCTTTGTCATCCTGGTTTTAGTTGCCTCAGGTAAGTCTCTCCACTATTTTGATGCTAGTTAAACCATAAATGATAAATCTAACTAATTTTTCCTTCATTTTTTATATTTTTTTGGAGCACAGTTCAATTAACAGTAGAAGGACTTAGTTGCTCATTAATCATGGGTAGTTGTGATGCCATAAATTGTAATTCGTCTTGCAAAGCCAATACCGGTGGTGGATTTTATATTTGGAATTGTCACTTCTTCAACCAATGCACCTGTTTTTTCTTTCACCCTTACCGTGGTACATTTTGCCAACTTGGGTGGGGACTCTGCGATGATGCGTGCGATACGTCCTGTTGCAGTTCGAAGTGTGAGAATGCATTCAATCAGGGTATTGGGTTTTGTCTTGACTCTGATGGTAAAAAGTTGTGCATTTGTGACTATATCCCTTGAAATACTGCTTAATTGAAATAAATATAAGAAATATATTTATTCCTATTTCAGATGAATTCGTGTGATTTTAATCACCTTTTTAATGTGTCATTTCATTTGAATTGAAATTCTGTAATGAACTCTTACGTTAATAAGGAAAAGCGAATGAAGAGAACATTGGGCAAAGGATAAATTCAAGAGTACCAATTCACGAAAAAACTGATTTTGTAGAACGACATTTAGGATGTGTTTGATATATGACACCCTCAACCCCAAAGTACGTATATTATAGGAAAAGTATACTATATAAATTCATGGCAGAAATAAAATACGGATATCAGCAAAGCTTTTCCGCAAATAGTTAAAAGTATCAAAATTTTCATAATTCAAATTCTTATATTAAATACATACGTAACCACGGTCGTAACATCTCCCACTTTCATTTCCATGTTATGATGAGTTATGTAAGTGTTTATGCATATTTGGTATGTCTAGAAACGAGTTTGAATGTGTATTATGTTGTTTTTGTGAAGTTATAATCGATTAGGGGTATATCCTAATCAATTAGAATGTGTTAAGAAATTCTGGTATGAAAAGCAAGGATCTCTTAATTGATTTAAGTGAAAACCTAATCGATTAGAGTGAAGTGGAAAGTCTTGATAGAGTTTCCAGAGAGCCCTTAATCGATTAGATCCACAGTTTAATCGATTAGAGACCGATCCAAACGTCAATACGTTTTCCAGAGACGTCCTAATCGATTAGAATGAATGTCTAATCGATTAGAACATGTCCTAGTTGTCCAGTACTAATTATAGGGAGCTGTTAATCGATTAACAACTCATGCTAATCGTTTAGAGCAAAGCCTGAAGCGTGTTTCTCGTTTTCAACCATTTCAATTCGACTCTTTATGATCCTAAACGCCTATCTAAGGTTGACCCAAGACCTAAAGTCTCATTACACGCACTCAACTCAGATTTTCACTCAAAGAAACCCTAAAAATAAGGAGTCTTGACCTTGTCTCTTCTTCTTCCTCAACCTTCAACCTCCACTGAAGGCCAAGTGGAAAACTCTCCTAAGAGGATAGAGCCACCATTTCTACTTTAATTTTCTTCGATTTACAAAACTCCATTCGATTCAAAGTGCTGGTAAAGTCCCTGATTCTCTAATTCGAATTTTATTAACTAGGGTTTTATTCTCAAATCAGATTTTTAACATTTCTCTGTGTTCTAGTCGTCTCGTAGAGCACCTTTCTCCATGAAGGCTGAAGTGGTTTCTTCCCTATCGTCCACAAGGATACTACTCAATTTCTCACCCAAAAGGTAAAGGGGAGATTGAAGTGACTTGGTGTCACAGGGAAGGGTAGTTCAACTGTGACTTACTAAAATTTTACTCCTGAAAAATAACTAACTTACCCTCAAGAGTTCACTTAGAGTAAAGAAGGTTAATAAAATAGAATTATATAAACTTCCTTTTGGGTGAATGAATAATCGAATGAAAATCAATGAAGACTTTGAACAAATAATGTGATAATTGAAAATGAGGTTCAGTTATATGGTTTAAGTAAATTTCTTTGTGAGAAAGTTGAGATTGATTTTATAGTAAGTTTAGATAAAATAGACTTTCTCTAATATGCATAACTGAAACTAAAAGAGATGAGAGATAGAAAGTGACACACAAGAGTTATAGTGATTCACCCAACTTAGGCTACTTTCACTCCTCACGTCCAATGAATATTCTACTATTTTCCCAAATAGTTACACAGTTTTTCAAGTCCCTTCAAGACCCAAAAGCTTTACAAGATAGTTTTCTTCTACAGCATTATCAACTGTCTCACTTTAGAAATTTACACAAGTTTAGAAAGTTACTTGTTAAACTTTCTCACCAACACTCACCTCCTTGGTAGTTTAGTAGAAATGAAGAATAAGGTTACAGGTTACAATAGAATTGTTTGTGGGATTGGGAATAGCTTTGAATACAAGATGTTTACAAGGTATTTAGCAAGCTACAACACAGTAAAATGTATCCCAGAGAATGTTAGTGCAGTAAAACTGAGTGGGGATGAGAGAAAGTTCGTGACTGGCTTTAATAAAATTTCAGTGTTTTCCAGTAAGCTCTCACACCCTGAAATAGTGTTTCTAAAGACTATTTAAAGCTTTCTTTCATTTATGACCATTGGGGAAGGCTGTTGTTAGCTTCTAATGCGTAGGTCTGCTCTTGTTTCAGGAAAGTCAACTGTTGTGCAGTCCTGCAGGCTTAACGTGTCAGTCTTCAATGGGTGGATCCAACTTTCTTTTATGCGAACTTTCTCAAGAATTAATCAGAGCCATTCACAGGGCATATTCTTCCACGTCCTAAACTTCAACAGTGTTTTCATGTGATTGCAGAAAGTAAAAGATCTTGATTCGGTGCTTTTCAACTTTCTCATTCTGAGTAAATGCTTTTTGTTTGTTGACAGAGAGCTTCTTCAACTATCTCTTCCTGAGATAATGTTCTTTGTTAGATAAGAGAAAGTATATTCAACTTTCTCTTATGGTTGGTAAGCTTTCTCAAGTCAGCTAAAGGTTATTTTATTTGCCATTGGCTTTTGCCATATTAACTTGAAATTTCTTTTGCTTGATGTCTCTCAAACCTGTCTTACATAATTAAACTCAAGTAGAGACATTAGAAAACAACGATTAGAAAACATAAACCATGATCCAAAGGTTTGATCATCAATCAAAATTCGAGTTAAGGGATTTTGCCTCAATAATCTCTCCCTTTTTGATGAAGACAAACTTTTGGGAAAGTGTTAAGTTTTCTGATTTACAAACATACTCAATCAAAGATTAGTGGGTAATTTTTATGCTCCCCCTAAATTTATGCATATAAAACATTTTATGATATTTCAGTATGAGAGAGTATGACACAAGCAATTATCAGAACCTGATATGAATTTCATTTAACAAAAAGAGCAAAAGCTCCAACGAACATTACATTGTAGCGGGAACTGATAAAAAAATGTACTAAGGCAAACTAAGTATGATGTCCAACAACAAAAAGGATCATAAGATCGCTTGGCCAAACATTTCACATCATTCACATAGCTTAGTACAAACAGAAACTTAATACTAAATATAACTAACTACTACTCCCCCTTTTGGCATTATCAAAAGGTAGGGGGAAACCAGAGCGCACAACAACTACTTAGACGGAGTCACCAGAGGAGGTTGATGGTGCAGGTTCAGGCACATCCGGGAACACTTGCGGTGGTGCAAGAGTAGGAAGAAGAACAGAAGGAGTAATGCGTGGAAGCACATGTTGCATCAGTAAAGTTTGATAAACATCAAACCTTGCAGTATTATAGCAAACCTCTTGCTGGATGATGCAATGGGATTGTAGGACTTGCTTCAAAAGGTTCATTGTCTTCTTCATTTGTTTTTTCAGCTTGCCAATGCGCCCATCCGAAGAAAGTTCCTTAGCCTCTGGTGCTGAAGTGTGGGCTTCTTGTGGTGGTGGAACAGAGGAAAATGGAATGTCAGTTATGGGTTTGATGGGAGATTGGTTAAAGCGAAGAATCTCCAAGGTAGGGTCAGGAGTAACGGAGATTGATTTTGTTGGTTTGATGGAAGAATCAAACACTGATGGAGATGAAAACAGGAAGTTGGCCACATTTTTAGTGTTGAATGTGGTACCTGTTTTTGCAGGGGATTGAAACTCGCCAGGTTGAAAGATAGATGGAGAGCTCATGGCAAGACCACTTACCTCATGAGCAATTTGGAGAATGGCCATGTCAAGAGTGTTGTTCTTCTCAGAAGGAGATTGGTCCCCCTGAGTTTCAGCCGCAGGAACCGTCCTTTGTATCTCCTCTTAAGAGAGTTCCTGAACCTCTCATGGGCCACTTTAGTATGCTCTTGTTGAATAGGTGACTGTAGGGGTTGAACAACAGTAGGTGAAGTATGGGGTTGTTCAATAGCCATAGCCTTTTCCTGCCTTGCAATCTTTAGCAATTTCTTTCTTTTCCTTTCTTCCTTTTCCTCATTAGTGCGTTTGCACTTGGCACTAGTGGGTTCTTTTGGAGCAGGGGAAATTTCTTTTTGTTGAACTTCCTTTTCACCACTTTGCTCTGCTTCAAGAACAGTTTCCTCATTAACTTGTTCCTCTTCTGGAACAACTTCCTCAACTTTTTCTTCTTTTTATCCTTCAATCCTTAGAAAAGACTTTTGTCATGTTTCATGAATTTCAGGTTCTTCAGAGAGTTTTTCTTCTTCCAGGGAGATATTTCTCGCAACTTTCTTAGCAACAAACTTCATTCTTTTCTTTTTGGGCACTTGAACATCAGGGGCCCTTTTCTCAATAGCAACTTCCTCTTCCTTTTTCAACAGCTTCTTCCTCGGTAGGCAGGTTGATGTCCATTTGCCTCATGTTCTTTGAGTAGAAGGTAGGCCTTTCATATGAGGCATCTTTATCTTCAAGAGGGACACCATGGTGTTTGAAGACATTTGTCAAGATCATACCATAAGGTAAAACAATAGTAGCCCTAGATGACGCAGCCACCTGAAGCATATATCTGAGAATGACATATGCGAGATAGATAGAGAGAGAGGAGTTTTGGATATCATATGGTATATGATGATCAGGTCCATAGTGGAAATCTTGTGTGACTCTTGCAGCCAAGTGATGGATGCTCATGCTATAGAACACTCGTGCTAAACCCAAAAGGTTGGAGGTTGTGATTTCAGAGGAAGGGTCAATAAGAATTTGTCTTTTGACCGTGTCCAGAGAAAGATTAGCTAGTTGTAGCCAATCATTATCATACACTCTGTTGCCTTCGGGAGGGATTTCTAAGGCTTCCCCGATACTCTCAGGAGAGAGTTCCAGTTTGTGACCACGAACCACACTTGTTAGTTGGTTCATTTCCTTGTTGCTCCTTAGGTTAGAGTAGAAAACTCTAACCATTGAAGGATAAGTGGCTTCGGTGAGTTGAAGCAAATCTGTCGACTTCTATGCCTCAATGAAGGGGAAGAAATTCCATCCTTGATCCATGAGTTCAAATAGTAGATAAGTCCTTCCAGGAAGTACAGTCTTATTTTCCCACTTCTCTGGAACCTTTTCCAGAGACTTCTTTGTCTTCTTGTCTTTCTTTGTAGATTTTTCTACTTTTCTTTTTTCCTTAACTTCCTTTTCTGAGACCGTAGGTGGTTTTACAGGGTCAGGGATGCTTTCCTATTCAGGGACTATTATGATAGCCTTCTCTGTTGAATGATCAATGTCCTTCATGGTTGGAGATATAGAGGAAAGACGAGATGATCTTTGAGATAGAGTAGGGGACGTTCTAGGTTTCTTTTGTGGTGTGGTTTGGAAACCACTGTTGAAGACTCGGGTTGGTCTGGCGGATAATCAGGGATAAGATGGGAAGGTCTCTCTTTTGAAGATAAAGTATAAGTAGCACTTTGTATCTCACCATTTCAGAAAATTTCAGAGAATGAGAGAAAGATGAGAGAGAGAGAAGGTTTAAAGGAAATGTAAAAATGAGATAGGGTTAAATGGATGGAATTTATTTAAATATGAAGTAGGGTGGTTATAAAAATAACCGTTGGAAATTAGCCATTTGAGAGAGAGACAATTAATTGGGTCAGTTATCAACAGCAATAGAGCCGTTGAGGCAAGATTTTCAAACAAATAAAATAAAAGAAATTTACAAATACAAAGACAATCAGTTTAACTTTCTCAACTGACAAGATTCAGCAGTTAAAGAGAGTTGAGAGAAATTATAGAGAAAGTTTATAGAGAGTTAAGAGATCGTTCAGCAAAACATTCTCTAATCAGGGTGACCTGATAATGTATAACTTATTCTTAATGAATCTAAAACTTTCATCAACAAGAGGTTTGGTAAAAATATCAACTAAATATTTTTTGTATCAACAAAAATCATTTCAATTTCCTTTTTCTGAACATGATCTCTAATAAAATGATGCTTGATATCAATATGTTTGGTTCGAGAATGTTGAATAGGATTTTTTGTAAGATTAATGGCACTAGTGTTGTCACAATAAATTGAAATACAAGGATACCTTATAGAGTAATCTTCAAGTTGATTTCTTATCCAAATGACTTGAGAGCAACATGCTAATGCTGAGATATACTCAGCCTCGGTGGTAGAGAGGGCAATGGCTCCTTGTTTCTTGTAAGACCAAGAAACTAATGCCTCTCCCAATAGTTAACAGGATCCACTTGTACTCTTTATTTCAACTTTATCACCAGCGAAATCAGCATCACAATATCAAACAAGTTCAAAATGAGTCTTCCTCTTATACCAAAGTCCAACATTAGTTGTGCCAACAAGGTATCTGAATATTCTCATGATAGCCACCAAATGTGACTTCCTTGGGGAAGTTCGAAATCTGGCACATAAACCTACAACAAAGACTATATTTGACCTACTGGCAATTACATATAACAATGAACTTATCATGCCGCTATATTCTTTCTCAGACACAGATTTACCTTCCTCATCCTTATCAAGATGAGTAGATGGTTGTATATTAATTCACGCTCATGCTCATTTCATACTCACTTTTCATAAGTTTACTAAAATCCTTGCACAAACTTTCATTTGTTGCACCAAAAATGATGTCATCTACATAGATTTGAACTATGAGAAGATCATTATTGTGAGTTTTTCTAAAAAGGGTAACATCAATTTTTCCTCTTGAGAATCCATTTTTAATCAAGAAGTTACTCAATTTTTCATACCAAGCTCTAGGAGCTTGTTTCAGTCCGTATAGGGCTTTAGAAAGTTTAAAAACATGATTTGGTTTCTTTTGATTAATGAATCCAGGAGATTGATGTACATAAACTTCCTCATTTAAAAATTCATTTAGAAATGCGCTTTTGACATCCATTTGAAATAGTTTAACATTCTTTTGAGCAGCATAGGCAAGTAAGATTCTAATTGCTTCTAATCGGGCAACAGGAGCAAAAGTTTCATCGTAGTCATACCTTCTTCCTGATTGTATCCTTGAGCAACTAGTCTGGCTTTGTTCCTAGTGTCCTTGCCATTTTTATCCAACTTGTTTCTGAACACCCATTTTGTACTAATCACTGATTGGTGAGTTGGTGCAGGAACCAGTTTTCAAATCTCATTTTTCTCAAATTGAGAAAGCTCCTCTTCCATGGCTTCTATCCATGATGAATCTTTAATAGCATCATTTATGGATTTTGGCTCAATTTTGGATATGAGAGCCATATTTAATGATTCTTTTCTAAAGGACATCCTGGTTCTAACAGGTTCTGAGGTTTCACCAATGATTTGCTCGCAAGGGTGGTGTACTACCATCTTCCAGCTTTGTGTCAAATTTTGGCTTTGGGAATTCTCAGAGTTCTTTGATTGATTGGAGGAAGTTCCAGAGTCAGGATCAGATTTGTCTTGATCTTGTTCATCAGTAAACTTCCTTGAGATGGAACTATTTGGTTGACCTTTAGTTTCATCATCCTTTCTCTTGTCAACACAGTTATCAATTTCATCAAAAATAACATGCATAATTTCTTCAACCATTTTGGTTCTTAGATTATAAACTCTATATGCTTTAGACGAGGTGGAACAACCAAGAAAAATACCTTTGTCAGACTTGGAATCAAATTTGCTTAGATTGTCCTTCTCATTTAAAACATAACAATTACAACCAAAGATGTGAAAATAAGATATATCTAGCTTCCTATTTTTCCAAAGTTCATAAGGAGTTTTATTCAAAGATTTTCTAATGGTGACTCTGTTTAAAATGTAACAAGCAGTGTTTATGGTATCAGCCTAAAAATATTTTTCAATGTTTGAATCATTTAACATGGTCCTTGCCATTTCTTGCAAGGTTTTGTTCTTCCTCTCAACAACTCCATTTTGCTGTGGAATTCTTGGGCAGCAAAATTTATGTGATACACCATGTTCATCAAAGAAGGTTTGGAGGGAGAAGTTTTCAAATTCTCCTCCATGATCGTTTCTCACAACTATCACTTTGGAACCTTGTTAATTTTGAACTTTCTTGAAGAAAATTTTGAAAGCTTGAAAGGAGTCATCTTTGTTTTTCAGAAATAAGACCCATGTAAATCTTGAGTAATCATCGACTATTACAAAACTATATCTTTTTCCACTTAAGCTTGCTATTTTGATGGGCCTAAACAAATCCATGTGCTGCGATTCTAGTGGTTTTTGTGAAGAAATTTGATTTTTTGGACGAAAACTGGATTTGACTTGTTTTCCCTAAGTGCAAGCCTCACAAACTTTATCTTTCTCAAATTTGATCTTTGGCAGACCTCTGACAAGATCAAGTTTAGAAAGTTCAGAAATAGTTTTCACACTAGTATAACTAACTCTCCTATGCCAGATCCATTTACAATCATTTGCTGACACAAAGCAAGTTTCATTTGGTATACCATCTAGATCTATGATTCTTCAAAATAAAACTTTTGGTAAACCAGTAAATAAAACTTTTCCAAAAGATTCTTCAATGATTTTGCATGAATTATTTTTAAAACCTTTAACATATTGAACTTTCTTTATTTGAGCAGAATTGGATTTACCTATAGTACCTATACCTTTTATCCAGGCTTTGTCGTTGTTTCCAAAGGTAACAAAGCCTCCCTGTACTCTCTCTAAGGAGTGAAATTTATCCTTCTCTCCAATCATATGCCTTGAGAATCCACTGTCTAATAGCCATAGCTTTTTCTTGGACACTAAGAGGCATTCCTGCATTTGAAATTAGAAGAGATTTAGGTACCCATAGATTTCTGGGTCCTTGGAGGTTAGTGAACTTTCTGTAATTAGTTCTTTCCCGTCTGTAACATTTTGAGATATGATGCCCAAAACGTTTACAATAGGAGCACTTCACTCTTTGCCCTTTGGCATGACAAGAATGTTTATAAGCATGATTTTGATGTCTATGATTTTGACTTCCATTGTGCTTAGAACCATTTTGATGCACGATCTCTCCTTGAGAGTTTGCTTGTTCTTCAAAAACTTTTTGGTTTTGCACAATTTTAGTTAAATCATTTGTTAATACCTTAACTTTTTCTTTTAACAACTCATTTTCCTTTTTAAGGTCCGACATGAGAAGGTTTGGCTTTTCAGCAACTTTCTCATTCAACAACTTATGTTGTTCAGATAATTTAAAATGTGAGTTTTGCAAAGTTTTAACTGAGGCTACAAGATATTTATTTTGTTTTTTTCAGTTCTTCATTTTCTATTTTAGCCTCACATAATTGATTTTTGAACAACATATATTTTTGAGATAAGGTGTTTGAGTCATTTAAAAGATTATCAAACATGCTTTCAAAATTTATGCAAAAGCTACATTTAGAAGGTTCAGTATCAGTTACCTCCTCTTGTTCTGAATCAGCCATGAGACATAGGTTTGCTGATTCTTCTTCATGTTCCGAGGTTGACTTATCAGAGTCGTCCCATAAGGCTATCATTGCCTTTTTCCCTTGAGATTACTTTTTAAAATTTTTCTTGTTCAGAGTAGGGTAGTCTTTTCGTACATGTCCAGGTTTGTTACATTCATAACAAACAATTGTAGACTTGCTACTTTCTCCTTTAGGAAAGTTTCTTTTTGATGGTGTAAACCTTCTGTCTCTTCTTCCGCTCAGCATTCTCTGAATTTTCTTTGATATGAGAGCAAGTTTATATTCCTTATTAGAAACTTCCTCTTCTTTGTATTAAGGTTCATCCACAGATTCTTGCGCACCTTTTAGTACTGCTTCCTTGAAATTTTGAGAGAGACTTTTTGTTGATTTTGTTGGATCGAGCGATTACCACTAGGCCAAAAGCTATAGCTGTTAGTCAGGGCGCAACCCTTTCTACTTAATCGTAACATCTCAAGCGCCACATGTCGACTGTGACTTGACCCACCTGGGCCTCTACCACAAGACATTTGATGCCACAACACGGCAACAATATCCCCCTCAACAATTGCTCCCGCTGGGAATCGAACACGTGACCTTGGCTCAGGTACCAATTATTGGATCAAGCACTTACCACTAGGCCAAAAGTTATAGCTGTTAGTCAGGACGCAACCCTTTCTACTTAACCGTAACAGCCCAAGCACCATGTGTCGACTGTGACTTGACCCCACCTGGGCCTTCGCCACTGGACAATTGATGCCACACCTAGCAACAATCTCCCCCTCAACAATTGCTCCCACTGGGAGTCGAACACGTGACCTTGGCTCTGGTACCAATTGTTGGATCAAGCACTTACCACTCGGCCAAAAGCTATAGCTGTTAGTCAGGGCGCAACCCTTTCTACTGAATCGTAACAGCCCAAGCACCACGTGTCGACTGTGACTTGACCCCGCTTGGGCCTCCGCCATGGGACAATTGATGCCACAACTGGCAACAATCTCTCCCTCGGAAATTGCTCCCGCTGGGAATCGAACACGTGACCTTGGCTCTGATACCAATTGTTGGATCGAGCGTTTACCAGTAGGCCAAAAGCTATAGCTGTTAGTCAGGGCGCAACCCTTTCTACTTAACTGTAAGTAGAAAGAATTGCGCCCTAACTAACAGCTATAGCTTTGCTTTTGGCCTAGTGGTAAGTGCTCAATGGAACAGATTTTTGCGAGGTTTTGAGTGCAATACTTTTTGACATCTTTAGATAAAGTTCTTCAATAATTTCTTACTCATGAGCTTTTAAAGAACCCAGTAGTTCTTCTATCTTTAGGGTAGCCAATTCTTTTGCTTCTTGAATGGCTATTACTTTAGGCCTCCAAACTTTTGGTAGGCTTCTTAGTAACTTCTTTACCTTGTCCTGATTTGAGTAAGTTTTTCCCAAGGATTTCATTCCATTCTCAATAGTGGTGAACCTGCTGAACGTATCATCTATTGACTCATCTTCATTCATTTTAAACATTTCATACTGGTGAACCAGTATGTTTATCTTAGCTTCCTTTACTTGATCAGTTCCTTCGTGTGCAGTTTGTAAAGTGTCCCATATTTCCTTCGTTGTTTCCTTTCCCATGATCTTATCATATTCAGACCTGTTAAGTGCACAAGTTAGAAATTATTTAGCTTTAGAGTTTAGAAGTACCATTCGTCTATCTTCAGGTGTCCATTGTGCCTTAGGCATGGGTACTGTTGATCCATCATCATATGATGTCGTGGGGGCATATGGTCTATTCTCAATAATGTCCCATATGTCAGTGTCTTGTGATTCTAGGAACATCTTCATTTGATCTTTTCAGTAGTAGTAATGTTCTCCATTGAAGCAAGGGGGCCTGTTTGATGAAGCTCCTTCAGGAACGAGCGCAACAGAGTTTGTATGACTCATCATTTCTTCTAGGACCTTTCCTCTTACACTGTGAAGTGTGCTCAACCCTTAGAGGTAGAGCTCTGATACCAATTGAAGTGACTTGGTGTCACAGAGAAGAGGGGTTGAACTATGTCTTACTAAAATTTTACTCCTGAAAAATAACTAACTTCCTCTTAAAAGTTCACTTAGAGTAAAGAAAGTTAACAAAATAGAATTATATAAACTTCCTTTTGAGTGAAGGAATAACCGAATGAAAATCAATTAAGACTTTGAATAAATAATGTGATAATTGAAAAATGAGGTTCAGTTATATGGTTTAAGTAAATTTCTTTGTGAGAAAGTTGAGATTGATTTTATAGTAAATTTAGATAAAATAAACTTTCTCTAATGCACAGAACTGAAACTAAAATAGATTAGAGATAGAAAGTGACACACAAGAGTTATAGTGGTTCACCCAACTTAGGCTACTTCCACTCCTCACATCCAGTGAGTATTTCCACTATTTTTCCAAATAGTTACACAGCTTTTCAAGTCCCTCCAAGACCTAAAAGCTTTACAAGATAGTTTTCTTCTACAGCACTATCAACCATCTCACTTTAGAAACTTACACAAGTTTAGAAAGTTACTTGTTAAACTTTCTCACCAACACTCACCTCCGTGGTAGTTTGGTAGAAATGAAGAACAAGATTACAGGTTACAATAGAATTGTTTGTGGGATTGAGAATAGCTTTGAATACAAGATGTTTACAAGGTATTTAGCAAGCTACGACACACTCAATAAAATGTATCACAGAGAATGTTAGAGCAGTAAAACTGAGTGGGGATGAGAGAAAGTTCATGACTGGCTTTGATAAGATTTCAGTGTTTTCCAGTAAGCTCTCATACCCTGAAATAGTGTTTCTGAAGACTATTTAAAGATTTCCTTCATTTATGACCGTTGGGGAAGGCTACTGTTAATTTCTGATGCGTAGGTCTGCTCTTGTGTCAGGAAAGTCAACTGTTGTGCAGTCCTGCAGGCTTAACGTGATAGTCTTCAACGGGTGGATCCAACTTTCTTTTATGCGAACTTTCTCAAGAATTACTTGGAGCCAATCACAGGGTATATTCTTCCTCTTACTAAACATCGACAGTGTTTTCACGTGATTGTAGAAAGTAAAATATATTGATTCGGTGCTTTTCAACTTTCTCATTCTGAGTAAATGCTCTTTGTTTGTTGACAGAGAGTTTCTTCAACTGTCTCTTCCTGAGATAATATTCTTTGTTAGATAAGAGAAAGTATCTTCAACTTTCTCTTATGCTTGGTAAACTTTCTCAAGTCAGCTAGAGGTTATTTTATTTGCCACTAGCTTTTGCCATATTAAATTGAACTTTCTTTTGCTTGATGTCTCTCAAACCTGTCTTACATAATTAAACTCAAGTAGAGACATGAGAAAACAATGATCAGAAAACATAAACCATGATCCAAATGTTTGATCAAGTAGAGACATTAGAAAACAATGATCAGAAAACATAAACCATGATCCAAATGTTTGATCATCAATCAAAACTCGAGTTAAGGGATTTTGCCTCAATAGAGATTATTGTAGTTGTGGGTATTGAGGGTAGATGAATAGGGGTTAACCTTAAACCCCATTAGTGTGATATGTATCTTATGCATGTGAAATATATGTAAATATGAATCCATGTGCTATGAACTGCATTATAGGAGATGAATTAGTTCATCTTCTGTTTTTATAATGATATGTGAAATGTGTGGACTGTTGTTACTAATTTTGGACATGAGTCTCATGACTAGGGGGTCTAGTGTTAAAGTTATGTTGGTTAGGTTCTCATATTTCTATAAAACCTAGAATGACTGTGTAAGGTCCACTCTAAGAGTAAGCTTGAGTGCCTTTGTGATCATCAAGTAGAGTGTGAGCCATGCTTGCCCAAACACTAACAACAGATTAAATATATGACCTAAAGCGAGAAACCAAGAGAAAATTACATGCCATAATCAATTAGAAAATATCAGTAAGGAATGCATAAGACTTAATCTTAATCGATTAGAGCCTTACCTCAATTAATTAGAATTTCCAAAACCAATAGGAAGTGCATAAAACTTGATCTTAATCGATTAACAACCCTTAGCTAATCGATTAGAACCCTCCTTAATCGATTAAATTATCCTTTTCGTTACCAGCGACACTTAGAAAATGCATAGATCTTCCGTGATTATGAAAACTTTCCTATACACTTATCTTTAGAAGGAATTCAACCGAAGAATAGCATTTCCTAGGTCAAACCTCAAATGACTATAGGTATAGGTATGGAAATCAAGCCGTTTTGAAAACTTTGTGCCATAAGAACCTAAATAACCTTAGAGTCTTTAAGAATAACTACAAGTGAGAATGTACCAAGTATGAACCTTAGGGATGAATCGTAAGTGTAATGACAAGTCCACTAGTCCTTGGCAATGTGGCATATGACCACCACTTATCATGTAACCTAGCTACTTATAGCCACAATGGGACATGGGTGAACCATACTATTATGTCCCTAGCCTTGAAGCTGCAATGGGAAGATATGAAACCTGTGTAGTGGAGTTTTTGGAGGAAACCCCACCCTTGTATGTTTTATATGTATTCATCATCCGACCTTATTAGGTTTGAGGGGAAATACCGTTGAAATGAAAAGTGGAGGCTATCCGGAGTGAGCCTGCGTGACAATACTCAACCTTGGGGGTGAAGCAGCCCGAGTCTGTAACCCTCAATAGTTTAAGTCTCGCACCTTAAATCGGGGGATACCTAGTAGACTTATTAACCCCGACCATCACTCTACATTATCAAGGTTAGTGAGAGCGTGAGGTAAAGAAGTAATCACCTTCGTGGTTCTCTTCTTCAAAAAAATGAACGTGACCTCCTAGTCAGTTTCCCAGAGTAGTAGAATGGCACCGCATGCATATAGAGTAGCGATGAGTATAGGCTTGCATAATCACGTGACATGATGTGCTTTTTTACGCTAGTTATGACATAAGGTATAAGTGTCCATTGATACGCTATGATATGTATATGTATTATATGTATACATTGTTTATGAATGTGCATTTATTTATTTGCATCACATACCAAACAACATTGCTACAACGTACTTGTAACACCCTCATTCTCGTTTCATTAGAACCTAGGATATGTTGCAAGTGTGATTGTATTTTGTGTTATTGTGTGTTTGAAAATGTTTTTAGATGATTTGGATACTAAGTAGGAAGTTACGGATGTCGAACGAGCGAATCGGGACAAAAAATGGACCTAGGGAGCACCTGTAGGAGGCGCAGGGTGCCCCAGACAAAGCCAACTGGTGCCTGGACTCTGTCTGCCAGGGCGCCTGCTGCAGTTTTTCTGCACACGCATTTTTACGTGTTTTAGGTAGTTTTAACCCATTGGGCTTGACCCAAGTGACCCTACTCGACCTAAAACTCTTTGGGATGATTAAGCCACTTAACCCTAACCCTAAATTCTCATTTTAAAACAGATTTAGTTATCCTAAAACTATCTGAAAGCTGGTTAAGGAACCTAAGGAAAATCTCACCCTTTTTTACCAAACTCACTCGTTTCTCATCGGAATTCGACATTGTTTGAAGTTTCATGACCATGACGACTTCCTCCACACTCTAGCCTCACTCTAATTCTGTTTTAGGGAAGTAATTTCGTGGGTAAGCCTCTCCAAAAATTATGTTTCAATTTTCACCTTGAGATTTCTCAATTCTAACACCATTTTTGGACTCTACCTTCCTCAACCTTGGAATCATGATTTGTATTAAGGTAAGAAGAAGGTGGTGATTCATATTGGAATTCGGTAGTTAGGGATCTAATTGATATGATTGGGGTGTCCCATGACCCCTATGTCTTGCACGACATTAATTTTCACTTCTCACCTTTGTAGGAGCAATGGTTTATGGTTATGGTATTGTTTTATGTGTTAGAACCCTTGTAAGAGCAAGGGGTTAATTTAATAAATTGTTGGTTGAGTGTTTGGTATGATATGAGGATGATTATGAATGTTAAATTTCTTGAATTAGGATTGATGTACATGATATATGTTCTATGGCTAATTGATTGATTTCCAAGAGTAAATTATGTGTTAACATGTTATTGGATTCATGAAGAGATGTATATTTAATTATTGTTGCTGTTATGAATTCATATGTTTCTGCATGAGCCATTGGTTTGACTATGTGTTGATTGATGGCCCATGGTATGGCTACCTTGCCCTTGTGCAAGATTGTTGGTTGATGATGTCCATAATGAGGTTGTCAATATCTTAAGGTTATTTTCATAGGCCAATATGTCTCTAAGGCTCTTAGAACATTTGGACTATGGTTTGGGGATTGGTTTATGACACTTAGAACAATTAAGTGGATTTAGAGGTAAATTGATTAAAAAAGAATTAATTTAGACTAAGACAAGTAGTAAGATTGTTTAAATAACTTAGTTAAGGCTATTTGTAACTTTAAAATGAATTGGTAATGGCTTTAGAAAGCTTCACAAGGGTTAGGTAGTTAAAAGACGAAAATTTGACTAAGTGTAAACTTACTAAGTTAAGTGTAGGCTGTTGGAACCCAAACGATTGAGAAATATAGACCCTCAATAATTTTGATGATAACAAAGTATCTAAGTAGGAATAATTTATCTTTTATTAAGTCTTGAAGTGTGTAGGACTCAATTTTCTAAGTATTTGTACAAATCAAGAACACCACTCAAGCAAGAAGAAGGAAGTTACAAGTGAAATCAAGCGCCGAAAACCTAACATCTGGTAAACAAGCTTGCATCTACTACTAGCTCTTTGTGAGCATCTGGTATCTTAAGGTTAAGACATGTGGAATACATCTAAATGCACATGACTTCAAGTCAGCATCCGGTAGTTCTCAGTATCTATCTTACATCTTAGCGAGCATCTAGTCCACTGTAGAAGCCCGTGTGAAGCACGCTCTACGCAGCATCTTATGATCTCGGCTTCTTATCCAGTGAATCTTGCGCATTCAATTCAAAATATTGCTTAGCGCTGAATTTGGTAGTACGAGGTATCAAAGGTGTCACATTTAGCTAAAGGACAAGTAAATCGTACACTTTTCAAATTGTGTCAGGCTGCAATGATTCAAATGATTGGAAAAGCAGATTGTACAACGGTAATAGCTGTACTATTATTCGAATATTCCTCAGAAAAGGAAATGTTGATATTTCTCCTCAAATATCTCACTCAAAGTTTGGAGCTGCTCTCTCAACGATAACATAGAAGATCTCTGTAAATACTCCTTCTCTGATATTGAAGAACTATTAGGGCCCGTTTGATGGCTAGGATATAGGAGACAGGATAGGATAAACGATCATATCTTATTTTAATCCAGTGTTTGATGAGCCAACAAGATAGGATAAGTCAATCCTGCCACTGTATCATATCCTGTCTCTTTAGTGTAAATCTTATCCTAGGGTGAGGACTGGGTTAGAAACCAACAGGATAGGATAAGAAATTATTTTCCTAATTTACCCTTGAAAACATAAAATATAATAAAACATAAAAATATCGAAGATAAAAAATGAAAAAAAACATTAATATTATAAATCAAAAAATAATTAAATTTAAATTTAAAAAAATAAAAAAATATTTAATATAAAACTAAAAATTAAAAGTATAATTATAAATAATTATAAAATAAATTTGAATTAATAACTAATATTAAAAATCATGTGCTATTTTTCATAAGGGTAATTTTGTCATTTTATATTATTTTTGAAAAACTAACAAATTTAAAAATCTATTGCTTTAAAAATATTCAAAATAAAAATTCATATTAATACTTATAACATTAATTAGTTTAAGTTAAAAATATCATATGTAATTTTGTCACAAAGCTAATTTTGTCATCACATATGATTTAAAAAATTAGAAAATAAAAAATTAGAAATTATCAAAAATCTAAGAAAATATAAGAATATTTTAAATAAAAACTAAAATTTAATTATTCATATTAAAAATTATAAAATTGATAAAAATATTAAAAATTAATTTTGAAAAATTATATATAACTTTGTCACATGGGTAATTTTGGTATTTTATATAACTTATATCATATCATATTATTATTTGGTTCATCTTAAACACATGATATGATAACATAGTGTTATCTAGTTTTTTATCAGGTGCGCATGAAACACAGGATAGGACAAGAGTTTATCATGTCCATATCATATCCTTTCCTTATCCAACTCTCTTATCCTATATGTTCCTATCCTATCATGGCTATCAAACGGGCCCTTAGAGAAATCAAGTGAAACAATCAAGAATTCTGTGCCAAGCCCTCAATGGAGCAACATTGAACAAGCCTCAACGTCTTATTTTTTCCATGTGAAAGTTATTTTGTTTCTAAGCTTATATTTTGTATTCTCTCGTGTTGAGAATTAAATTCTTTTCAAACCATATCATTGTAACTTGTCTAGCCTTGTGAAAGGCTAATTTCTCAGAGGCTCGACTGTACTGAGTCGTTTTGATCGAAGTTGGGAGTATAGTCTAGTTTGAGACAATAGTGTACTCTCAAGGTTTTTTGTAATCAGTGTGATTATAGTAAAAAGCTTTCAGGTACGAAGGGACTAGACTTAGCTACCAGTTGGTGGTGAATTAGTATAAATCTATGTGTCTGCTCTATCACTTTGCTCTTTGTCTTATCTTCTGTGTTAAGAGAAAAAAGTTTTCATAACTTATCTTTAGCGTCCAATGCTTTTCAGCATCCAGTAGAAAATTTGTTTTGAAAGAACTTGCTTTTACTCAAAGATTTGCGAAAAGTTTTATAATACAATTCAACCCCCTTTTTGTGTTCACGTTCATAAGCTACCTTAGGCTACAAGAAAAAAGTTGATTAATTCATATGATAATAGATTTTAACGAAACGACTTCAGAACCTGATTCCATAATTCATTGGGGATGCCTCGACGCATGCACGATGATAGGGACTCACCGAGGCCCACATGGCCATAAATTTTATGCCCGGAGGACAGAGTTGGGGCACAAGGCGCCCACAGGTAGGCGCCAGGTGCCTGCTGGCAGTGCATCTGCCTCATTTTTTTGCCGTTTCGACAGGCTAGGTTCCCGACTTGATAGGTACTCAATAGAGAACAACAATTAGAATTTTAAAATGTTAATTAAGAGTATAGATTAGTGGTTAGCTTTATGACTAATTAATTTAATTAGATTCCTAAATATTCTAAGTTAAATAATAGGAGCTGACTTGCTAAGGACTAACTAGAAAATGTTCCAATTGAATTGAGAGTAGCTAGTTAATACTTAGTAAGGTATAAAACGCTGTAAAGAAGATGATTAAAAGGTTGTTAGTTAATAGTGATTAGTGTTGATGCTAGTTATGGATTGTTAAGCGGACTTGATCGCTTTTGGGGAAACCTTTTCGCAGTATGGGCAAGAACTTGTCGTAGTATGGGCGAAAAGTACCTTCTTATGTTAGGACACGCTTGCTTGCCTGCCACATGGTCGAGAGTTAACCACAAATTGTTGTTTGTTGCTTAGGGTAGATTGCCATGCATCGTAGTTATCGTTAGGTGGGTGGCGAGCAAACGATTATAGGAGCAATGCGGTGACTATGAGACCTAAGGCGGAGAAGGGCAGGGAGTGATCACTGATGCATTATGCATGAACAAAGAGCGACTCCTGGAAGCTTCTAGGCTAGGGGACACATGAATGAACTGAATTCACTTCGCAATGAGAGGGATCCTGGGGCTACGCAGGTATGGCTCTGCACAGGTGAAGAAAGGCTTAAAGAGATTGATTGGTACAACCTATACTAACAAGATGCATATTCTTTTTTAGGGCCCAAAATATAATAACTGCATATTTAAGCATGCTTGACTTGAAGATTGAAGCACTCTTGGGATGGGTGACCTTTTGGGAAGTTTCCAAGAAAGTGTGTGAGTGGGGACAAAGCATGCTGAAAAGACTTGTGCTTGTTTGTGGAGACAGTCGACAATCCTAAAAGCAGTCCGGGCCGTTACAAATGTTATCAGAGCGGAACTCTCTTAGTATGGTGTTGTTTGGGGATGAACCATACGGAAGCTGGTGGGCATGTGAGATATGAGGTCAATGAGGGCGGGGAGTGGTCACCGGTATATTTAACATGAACAATGAGCGGCTCCTGACAGCTTCTAGGCTAGGGGACACGTGAATGAACCAAATTCACACCGGAATAAGAGGGATCACGAGGCTGTGCAAGTATGAGACTACACGAGTGAAGGAAAACTTAAAAGGATTGATTAGTACTACCTATACTAACAAGATGCATCTTTTTTTGGGGAGCCCAAAACATAAGAACTCCACAGTTAAGCGTGCTTGAATTTGAGCACTCTTGGGATAGGTGACCTTCTGGAAGTTTCCCAGAAAGTGTGTGAGTGAGGACAAGACACGCTAGAAAGACTTGTGTTGGTTTGTGGGAACAGTCGACAATCCCAAAAACAGTTCAGGCCGTTACAAAGCTAAGGTATTAAGGTTTGGTTTAAGCCCCTAATCTAGTTTTATCTTACGTATTAATCTAAGGTTATGAAAACTGGGATGTGACATGTAACACCCCGTTTCCGGAGCGCTACTAAACTAGGACAACTCTAATGTAATGAATTTTTGTAGAGCGATACTCTTCTTGTCTTTTGGAAATTTCGGTAAATTTTTTTTTTTAATAAACAAAAGTCTTTCGTAAAACACAATCAGAGTATCCACAGCATTTTCGAAACATGACGGAATTCTAAATGCAAAAGACTATTACAACTGAAATACAAATATATACACAACTCCCAAAAGATAACCAGTTGAAGAGTTTTACATAAAAAAAAACAGTAATTAAATATACACAAGCAGGAATACACCTAGAGTATGAAGACTCTACAAGAGTAATCATGCTCCTGAGGTACTCCCGGCAGTTACCCACGCAGGGGCTGCTCCAAAAGCATTAACCTCGACACCTAATTAACAACTGCCACAAAGGTCAAGCAAAACTGACAGACTGGTCACCAACCCAAAACTATATACAAAATAGATAGACATCATCAACTACACAACTACACAAATCTTCTGGCGGTCCTTCTCCGTCTCCTCCATCAGTTCATTCGCATCCTCGTCAGTCTACCTACACGCAAAACCTCTAACACGCATCCTGAATATACATCTCGGCCAGAAGTGGGGCTGAACTCCAAACCGAGGGAATTTCCATGTGCGAAAAGTCAAAGGTCACCTCCGACGATGTCATCGTCGCTGGAATCTCCACCATGTCCATCAGCGTCTGGGTTACCATCATCAATTGAAGGAACCATGGGCAAGGGTCAACTTCTCAAATAAGCAAATACAACATAGCACAGCATAATATATGAAACAACAAATATGCATCAATGCCCCATATTGCAACTAAATATGTAGACACAACACATTGCCTTCTACGGAAGTTGTACGCAACACATGCCTCCCGATCGAAGTTCTACTGCAGACACAACACATGCCTTCTACGGAAGTTATACGCAACACATGCCTCCCGATCGAAGTTATCCTGCAGACACAACACATGCTCTCCACCAACCCCAATGATTATATGTCAACGCATATGACAATTCAATCAGGCATAATCAAACATTTAACCATCCACATCACAAACAATCACAGCATCAACAACACAGTTCATCCCTTTGCAACTCGAGTTATCAAAGAGGTAATCAAACAAGTGTGGGGCGTTGGGCTCAGAATACCAACCGTTTTTAACCAAGCCCACGAAACAATTCAGTAATAAGTTTAAAACAATAAAAAAAATCTAAGGGGTACGAGACCCTCACTTTGAACCCTGAAGTTCTTAGACTTCTTCGCTATACAAAATAAATATTAAATTCTAAGCTTGACTAGAAGTAGTCCTTACGTTAACATACTATACAAGTATGGAATGTGAAGTGCCCTTACGAAATCGCCAAGTCGCATGTCCAAGACATCTCAATTCCTACGCCGCACGAACTCGGGTCAATCAACTCCTAACACACGAAATAGAGTTAGCACAATCCTAGGCACATACTAACTCTAACTTTCTAGGCTCTCAAACCTCCAAAAATCTAATTGAATGACCACGTACACTTGAAATAAAAAGCACTTTAAATTAACAACTTTTAAAAACTAAGACTTACTTGAAATAGCACACAAAGTTAAAAGATAGTATTTCAAAGACTAATTCTTCCTTCTTGAAACTTGAGACACAAACCATATTCAATTCAAGGCTCCACTAGGTCTTAAGATAATGAAATCTCTTTGCACCTTAATGTATCATAGCCTTTCACAATCAAACAACTTCCAAACAAACCAAATTCTTTTCTAAAATTTTCTCAACACTTACACATAATTTAATACTACTAATATCAACTAAGAACACAAGATGATTATCCTCTCCAAACTCATGAGAGCTTGCGGCCAACACCCTTCTTTTCTAAAAAAATTGCAAACATTCCACCCAATTAAACAACATCATTCACTCCTTGATTTCCCTTCATAAAACAACAAGGTAATCCAAAACAAAATATTATCCAAGTCCAATACCAAATTAAGACACCTTCAAGAACAAGGGTTTTTGCAAAACTAACCATTCCTTTAATCCAATTCAAAATTAATAACTACAACAATAATGACCATTTATAAGAATTAAAAGCCACAAATCAATTAAGTGATTCACTTGAGAATTCACAAAGCTCCTTTTCCCTAGACTACTGATCTAGGGTTCCCAAAATTCGGGGGAAACTTTGATCATCTAACTCATGATCGTTATCAACACCTAATTTAAGCATTTAACAAGAATTAAGCTAAACAAATCAATCCCTACACCTGAAAATGGGCTCACGGCCACCACCCCTTTTCTCCCAAAAATTTGCAAACTCCCAATTAAATTTAACAACACCATTCCATAGTAAATTCCTTTCACAAGACAACAACCTATTTCCCAACACAAAACCTAATACAAGATCAATCCAATTAATATAAGCTAAAAATGGCAAAATAATTTTTCTTCCCCTTCAACTCTTAGGGCTCACGGCCCTAGCTCCCTTTTTCAAAAAAAATTGCAAAACTTCCATTTAAAATTAACAAACCATTTCATGAATTCATTTCCTTCATCAAACAACAATTCACTACCCAAAACAAAACATTAACAAGTCTAAGAACAATCCACCATATCTTCAAGAATCAAAAATTTCCAATAAACTACTCAATCAAAGTTCTAGTTCAAAACTATCAACTAAAAACAACAATAACAACATCAAACAAGCTCAAATCACTAATTAATCTCTTTGATTCCCTTAAGATCACACCCATCCCTCTTTCTTACCCTTAGGGTTTCCCCTAGGGTTCCAAGACTTAGAGATTGGGATGCTTATTTCCATCATAGTTCACAATCAAGCATTTAAATGAACACAAATTTAAGGACCAAAACAAGAAAAAGACTACCTCTTCCCTCCTATGTTGCTCACGGCCTAGGGCTGTATTTGGGGGAGGAAATGGTGCTCTCAACCTTGCTTGAATGGAGAGGTAGGTGATGATGAGGAGAAGAAGAAATAAATAGCAAGAGAGGTGGAACAATGGGGGTGAAGTAACTTAGAAACCAAGAAGGAAGGTGATCTCCATGGAAGCTTGGAGCTTCTCACACTAGAAAATGAGGAAGATGAAGTTAGAATGGGGTAAAGAGAGGGGGGTCACGAGTGGGGGCTGTTTAGGGGGGTGGGTTTTAATTTTTAATAAAACAATTATTTAGAGAAAGGCTTAATAGGTTTTTTCCTCCACTTAACAAAAGAAAGAAAATTAAAATGAGAGGTAGAATAAAGGGAGGTGGCTGCGGCCAGCAGCTCCAAGAAGAAAGGGTGGGATATAAAAAATTATTAAAAGATAAAAATGCTTGGTTAAGGATCAATTAGGAAAAGTAGAAAATGCTAATCACCCAAAAAGTGACACCTTGCTTCTAAAGTAAGATTCTAAACCCATCAAAGAGTCTAACTCATCTAATCTCTCATCTCTCATGATTAACCATGAACTCTAGAGTCTTACGCGTACTAAAAACACGACGTCGAATAATCGCGTTACGATTAATCCTTTGCCCATTAAGTCGCGAAAATTAATTTATCAAGAAATTAATTCACCGCATGAAAATATTTTATCATAAATAATACAAACAATTTAAAACACTCGAAAATAATCACAAGAAGCTACGATTCGATTTTCATCGAAACTGGGGTTCGTTTAGAATTTTAGTCGCAGATAAAAACTACTCAGTGATTTGAAACGCGACGAAACTTCGTTAGAATTTTTCAACGATATTCGAATCATGAATTAATAAAAAAAAATTAATTCTCAAATTTAATTTGATCTTGATTTAATTCAATCACTTGCTTATCAAACAAGAACTGCTTATTATAGTATAAATACGGCAAAATATACTATAATAACGTTAAATAACGTATTGCGAAAATACGGATGTTACATGACATGCTTATATAGTTCACAAAGAATTGGTCTTCTCCTTCTAATAGTTCTATCGTAATAACAAATAGAAATATGACAGAAAATATAGGAGGTAAGAATACATTTCAATTACCATGCAACGAAAAAACATCTTACAGCATAAATAGCTAATATGCACCCAATAAAGCATTGTAATTATTTCCCTATTAGCCCCATCGATATATAGCTTAGGATTGTTCTAAACATCGACTGTTCCCAGTGGAAACTATTAGGTCTCTACTATTTTGTATGAAACTGCAATCCATACGACAATCCTAGATGCAACTGTTGTCCATCTATCCAATTGTTGTTTATCTCATGTGCAACTGTGGATCACACCAGCTTTTTGCATGTTATTGCTGACCATGAGACGACCTAGTCCTATTACCATATTTCTTATAACTAATTGCATAAATAAACAAATATAACAAAAACAGTCCAAACAATTAAATCAAAGTGCAAACAGTGGAGGGTCGAATATATATATATATATATGTGTGTGTGTGTGTGTGTGTGGGTGTGTCCATGGGGTGTTAGCTCAGTGGTAGGAGCTTGGCTTTGAAACCCCAAGGGACATGGTTCAAATCTCATTGGGGACAGTTGTAACATGGTCACTAGTGCCACTGAAATAATAATATATCCCCTTCCCCACATATATATATATATATATATATATATATATATATATATATATATATATATATATATATATATATATATATATACGTGTGTGTTCGCACGCACGTGTGTATATGTCAAATATATGTTTATGTACAACATAGGTTCTTATCTATAGAACCTCAAAAAATGATATAAAAAAGAACCTTATGTACAATACATCCCGAGGAATGTAAAAAATGTGGCAGTTATCCTAACCAGCAATCCACACTAAGATCATAACCTAGAAAGCCCCCCTCTATTAGACTCAGAACCTACTAATGGCCATACTCACTGATGAGAGGTCGCACGAGGTTTAGGAGGAAGTCGGGAATCACCCGCGGTAGGGTGTCCCTGGCATCTAGGATCATAAACTCGCTAAGGTCGGACCATAGGTGTCACGAAGGGAGAAGGTCGAGACGTCTATCCTGACCGATATCAAAACTCCCAGCTACCCCCACTACCCCTATCCGCCAAATAGGATAATGCTACCGATGAGGGTGTACCACTGTACTAAATGGGGTAGAAATTGTGATACCAATGCTAGGACTCCCTCCACATTCATCGAAATGTAACCGCCATGCAATCCTTAAATCACCTACAAAGGAGGCTCTCGATAAACCCATCAAATGAAAGTAATCACTAACTAATCATGTATATATGATGAAATGGCAGCCATAATCAATCTCCTAGTAGTCCTCATCCATGTTGTGATAACAGACCTCGAAGTCACCCCTTATTGGGATGTTTAGGTCCGTCAGCATCGATGGATGGAAATGATGAGTCATGGTCTCTGGCGTCAGTACCTGTCCCATCCTCAGTCTCTGTCTCCTCAACGACTACAACACAAATTGTAAAGAAAAAACAAGAAATAAAATGGAGATAAGAACACACTATACACACCAAATGAAATGGTAAAGCGAGAAATCAAAATCAAGGCATAAATACGCTACATACAAGTCAATCAAAATCATCGCCCAATAATAGAATCATTGTAACTTAGCTACCCCAACTTTACTCTCATACACCTATGTGTTATATGTCTATAGTGGCCACACATCCTAGTTAGCCCCATTTAGCCTTTACATTGATACAACGACCCCCATCGGCCTGTGAAGGGCAGTAAGTCAATTGTTTATCCACATATCCTGTTCATCGTACTCCTAAGAGTGCATTCCTACTCCCCAACTTCAGCCATAGGAGTAGATGTCGGGCTGCACTCGAAATCGTCACTATGGACTATGAGACCACGGTACCCCGTCAGGATGACTGGGCACTCCGACGCCACAACATAAAGTAGCCACACTATTGGCCTCATATGGAGCTTGTCAGACCTAGACTATCCTCAAGGACCAGTGTGTTCTGTACTGATAATACTTGTATCTGCACTTGGGTACCTAACCTCGTACGCCAGCCTATGCACACGATAGTGATATAATGTCTCCATGATCCTCACCATGTAAATCCTGAAATCATAGCCTATTAATGCAACTACCGACCATAGTGTATCTAACTCAGCTTTATCTAATCCAGCATATCATATCCTATCTTGGACGCTCCTCTAACTAAACCATCAATCAAAGTCATCTCAGACAATAGTTCGGCCATCATAACCATCTAATAGGATCTAACCACTAGTCCCGGAAATCCTAGTCCACACACGTCTCAAACATACACAATATCAACAATGTTTAGCATATTCATCAATTAGAATCATCCTAGATCATGTGCAGATCAACCCTAACATCGCTAAAGGCGATCGTCATCTAACATGTTATCAACTACATCACAACATTCACATTCATCAGATAAGTCGTCTATCTTAGGGTTTCAGCGCATCATAAGTCATCTGTCCTAGGGTTATCACACATCCTCAAATTCAAACTATTTCCTATAGTTGGTAGACCTACAACAACTGTCCTCAGCCATCGTTAGTCACACCCCTCTCCTAATGTGTTGCTGCTCACAAACCTCTATTAGGGCTTATATAACACCCACTACCCCTTAACTTTAAAAATACATTGAAATCATGTAAAAAAGTAATAAAAATACCACCCTAACGACACTACATCTATGATGCATGGCAACCAGTCTAAGTATCAATCAAATCATTCGTGATTCAGCTCGAAATTACTAACCAATCATGAGGTATTACTACGTCAAAACTGTCGACGAGTTTTCCAAAAACAAATCAATCCAACAACCCGTCAGACATAAACTAATCCAAAATCCTAATCACAGTCAACCACACATTGATCAAATTTCTGTGACCAATAAACAAGCTTTGACGCTAATTTGTAGTTACCCTTTAATAATATAACTCAATAAGTATATTAAAGTCTTAGGTGATTACTATCCTTAACCAACCCTTAAAAGCCATTTTAAAATGTTTAAAAACAAGAAACAGGGGTATGAATCGATTCAGGAGCCCTGTGAATCAATTTAAGATCAAAAACCCATTTTGTGAATCGAGTTGAGCAGTCATGAATCGATTCATGACTTTGATTCACAAAATCAGAACACTATTGTGATTCGATTCACGAGTACATGAATCGATTCACAGTTGTGCAGAAGTGCAGTAAATGTAGTTTTCAGTACTTTCGCGAATTGGAGAACTCTCATAAGCAATCCCACTTCTAAACCAACATTCTAAAAATTATCTAAGCGTCCCTAAGGTTTCCAAATCATCAATTACGTTCTTTAACCTCTAATCCAACCCTTAACCTTAATTCCTTAACATTAATCATTTAATCTCTTAACTATTTTTCTTATCCTTATGTTACTTTTCATTGACCCTTCATTCCTTTCAACTTGGACCAAGACTTAAGGCACTTACCTCCAGTTATTAACTCATTACATTAAATCATTATTCATTACAACTTTCTAATCCTATTATTAATCCTAGCCATTCTAGGTTGTAACCAAACATAGTTAGGCATAAAATTCTGCATAAAGACATCCTAATTATTTTTAAACCAATCAACACACATCCAATCACTATTAGCAACAAATCAAATAGAACACATGACCACATGAATATTTGTCAAACAATGAAAACCATATTCTCATGATAAACATAGTTACACTCATTCATATAACATCAATTAGGCATCAGTCATGAACCAATTCATATCATCATACTAATTATTGACTGGTATGACTCTGTGCTTCTACAGGGGTCATAATACCATTGCTTCTAATTTCCAATCATAAAATTCGTCACACGAGACATAGGGATCATGGGACACCCCAATCATATTAAATCAAATCCTATACCCTTTTCATATGATGATCCACCCATCGTACCTTAGATGAGATCGCGATACACAAGGAGAAGGGGAAAAGGCCGCTGTGAATTTTTTAGAAGAATTTCTGCATAACACAAAAGAACGACTATCCGAAAATATCATAATTAATCTCCAAACTCAAAAGGCTTGAAAGAAACGGGTCGAAACGAGGCAACCCAATTTATAAAAAACGTAGTCTGCTGCTGTGAATTGATTCATGCATGGGGTGAATCAATTCACAGACTGTTATTTTGCTAAAAATATTATTTTTTCCCTTAGTAAGGCCTTGTAACCCTTTCTAATGATATTCCCTCCTAACTAAACAGTTAGACATCATGGAAAACACATCTAAACACACATGAAATCATGGAATTCATAACTTAACATATTAAACACACAAACATGATTTTTGAGGAGGTACAACTTAGGTCACCCTACCCCTATTTATACACTTATTCTAACCCTATATTCCCTAGTGGATAGGGTTCAGATCTCCCTACATAACACTAGCTGCTTAACCAAGCAGCTGAATCTAAAGTTGTTCCTTACACTCCCCGACTCCGCTACTCACACCCCCTCCTACTTCGGCTTTGGGCCGCTCCTCGAGACCTTACTTCCTCACCCCCAACCCTCAGTGTTAGAATCCCTTAGGTGGAGACTCTTGACTGTTTTGAGAGAGAACATGTGTAGAGTGAGAGGGGAAGTTTTGGTGTGAAAAATGGTGGGGGTGAACCATTTATTTATAGGTGGGTGGAAAGGTTCATCACATCACGATGGCTGTGACATCCCAAATTTCTTGCTCTGGAAACCCTAACTGAGATCCTAACATGTAGCCTCAAGAAATTGAGTGTTACAAAACTTATATAGGTTTATGGGACCTAAGAGTAGGATTTGGGAAAGACTAGGAGTGATAAGGAAGCAAAATTACAACTTTGGGCATAAGTTGCCTCGCAACGCGAGAGATTCATCCACGCGGCACGAGGAGATCAAGTGATGCCAGTTCCGTCGCAACGCGAAAAAGAGGACTCGTGACGCGACAGTGTGCAAAGGCGTGGCCAAATATGGAATGTCTGCAATGACACGCGTCCTACACGTGCCAAGAATGACACTCTTGCGACGCTAATAGAAGGTTCTCACAACGCCACGAAACCTAAACCAGCAAGTATAAATAGGTCATTCACTCTTCATTTTTCATGGTCTCAAGCTCTTCTAGAGCTTCTCTCTCCTCCCTTTCTCACTCTAAAAATCTAAATAAGTGTATTTTGGTTATTCTGGGTCCGAATACCCTAAATCTAGTCATATAGCAAGGTTCTGACCTTCTACCATAGCTAGTAAGTTGATATTAGACTCTCCAAGTATAAGTTCTAACTTGATCCTTCACGTAGCTTCGGTACTGCCCGAATTTTCGGGAAGCTAGAAGCCTTTCTTATTCCTTCCTATCCAGATGTCTCGAGGTTTCGTTAGTAGTCACATCTACTAGGATGGAGTCTTAGCTGCCTTGTTGCTCGGTACGAGGGTCAAGGTTGTCTATGAATTCGTGATTAGGAGCTTATGCAGAAATCTAGTTGGCAGCAAGAAACCTTACTCGTTGGGATAGTAGAATATCATAATATACTCAAATGTGCGTGTGACCTAAGCTCTACTAGGGGTTTATAACAATAGTTCTCTAGAGGAGGATTGTGGGATGCGACTGCTGATGGCAGTGATCGTAGACCTATCAACCAACATAGGTTTTATTTATATGTTTGATATGGTTGTCTGTGAACCCTAGGTTAGATGACTTATCTTTGATATGTGATTGATTGAATGTGTGTGCCTATCTGTTTCCTTGACTGATAACATGATAGTAATAAGACGCCTTATGCGACACTTGGATGTTTATAGATGTTAGCTTGACTATCTATGATGCTTATGTGATTAATATGAGATATGTGAATGATTGTAATTTATCTGATAGCAATAGTAGAATGTATTACAGTATAATGAATGAAAAGATGGTGGGTAGATAAGATAAAACGTAGGTTAAACCCTTATATAAGCATGATTTATAATGAATATAGAATGAGTGAAGTATAAGATAAGGTAAACATTGATGGTATCCTTGCACTCAACCGAAGGAGATATGGGTTTGGTTGGTACTTCGTCATGAGGAAAGGACTATATGTTAGGGTTATGGTTGAGTGTTTAGGCAATGGCCTTTCTAGGTGAGAGAATTAAATGGATATCATGCATACCACTGTCGTGTGGCTTTTGGGGGCACACAAGGTTAGATGTACTAGAGTGCGAATACAGGATAAACAGCACTGGAGCTTTGGGAAACCTTAGGGATTGGTGAGGTCTGATATAACTCCATAGGTGGCCAATAGTTGGCTGATATTGTGTCGTGGTAGTCGCGTAGCCTTGTCATCTCGACAAAGTACTATTATTCCACAGTCCATAGTGACGATCCAGAGTACCGTTCACGATACTCATCCCAGCTGCGAAAGAGGATGGAGACGCACTCTTAGTGAACACGATGAGCGGGATAGGTCGGATGGACGACTGACTTATCATCCTAGCTATGAGAGAGGATGAACATCTCGTTGTGGTAAGAGATTGGCTTAGTGGGGCTAGATATGGGATGGTTAGGTGACCACTAGATATGTATAGGTCTGTGAAAGTAAAAGTAGGACAATGGATATAAAGTATCAGTAGTATAGGTTATAAATATTAATAATGATACCTTTAGGTCTATTGTATTGGTACGTGTGCGTTGTGTGTATGCCATTCCTTCCATTATTATAGTGATGTAATACGTTTCTTAGCTCCCCTTGTTTTTTTGTCTTGCATGTTCCACGTTGATCGGAACAAAGTAGAAGTATGTGCTACATCCTTATGGATGTACTACCCGCAGCATGGAGGGTATACGGTACACAGTTTATAGCCAGTGAGTCTTAGTCCTTGTGTGTGTGAGTCTTGATTTGTTTATCTAGATGTTTGTATGTCACTACACGACAGTTGGCAAAATTACTTTAGAGGTCTTTTATCTTAGTTTAAAATTTCAAGTTAGTTTTTTATCTTTTTTTGTTTCAATTTAGTCCCACATGTTTTAGAATGTTAATGTTGAGGCAAATTGTTGGCTGATCTACAACGAGAAATGCATACTGCCATAAGGACAATCTACCTTATCAATTGTGCCACAAATCAGAACCCAAAAAGCTGTTATAAAAAACAAAAAACAGATCAATTTGGCCAACATTGTTAACATTTTAGAATATGTGGGACTAAATTGAAACTAAAACTAACTTTAAAGGATTAACTTGATATAAAAAAAGATGAAGAACTGAATTGAAACTTTAAATTAAGATAAATGACCTCTGATATAATTTTGCCTAATTTTTTTTTTGGTAACATACATTTTTTTTATTTCTGTTAATGATATATGTTTACGTGATATCACATATAGGTCATGTGAAATTGTGTTTTAGATAACATGACAAAAGAATATTAAAATAATAAGATAATTCTCGAGTAAAAAAAATAACCGTAAATAAGTGAATATATTTTTATGTCAATTTTGTGTAATTATTTTTAAATTTTAATTAATGTAATCAAAAGACATTTTTTTTTATTTCTGTGCATAAAAACATTAGTAACTTTTTTTAACTGGAAAAACATTAGTAATTAGGTAATTGGTTTTTTTTTTTGAGCTAATGTAATTATTGTGGGCTTTAGAGCAAAGAGGTCGTACTTATAACCAAGGTTTTTAAAACCGCACCGGCCATTGAATTGGATAAGACACTGGTTCAAGGTTCAAGTGTTTGATCAGGGTTAAACCGGAGTCGGACCGGAAATAAATTAAATATTAGTAATTAGGTAATTGGTTTCTTTTTTTGAGCTAATGTAATTATTGTGGGCTTTAGAGCAAAGAGGTTGTACTTGTAACCAAGGTTTTTAAAACCGCACCGATCATTGAACTGGATAAGGCACTGGTTCAAGGTTCAAGTGTTCAATCGAGGTTAAACCGGAGTCGGTCCGGAAATGAATTAAATAATATTCTTAATATAATATATCAAGCAATAATAAGCAAAAAATAACATAATATTCATAACTTAACGGTATTAAAAAATAAACTCCACTTAAAATGTTATAAGTCAACATATAACATGCAAAATTACATATTAAACCAACGCAAATATGTCATAATAACATTCTAATTTTAAATAATCGCAAATATTACAACGTAAATACTCTGATAATAATATTAATGTACAAATTTATTTAGATTTGTTTATAATATTTGAATTAATCCATCAATGTAAAAAAATTGATAAAATACATCTCATGTGCTAAAATTTTACCATTATTTTTTTAAAAAAATTGGATTTAAATTGAATCGTCGGTTCTCTGTTTTTACCCGGTTTTCTAGTTTGGCTCCCAGTTTTTGTCTGGTTTTCTGGTTCAATCCCCAATTTTCATGCAAAGAGATTCTAAGGTTCATTTGAACCGAACAAGGGCTCGGTTCCCAGTTCAACCGGTCGGACTGCCCGGTCTGGTCCGATTTTGATAACACTGCTTGTAACAAAAAAGGCAAATGATACCTACACCCTTCCCCTTTCTTTTCCAATAATACCGCTCCCTTTCCTTCCCTTCCCGTGCGACCCACTCCACTGTGCAGCTCCCTACCCATGTGCCCCCACCCTTATCCGATGACCACCCCTACAACCCCCATCTACTTTCTGAAAAATTAGTTTCTGAATATTGTGTTGGGTTTTTAAACACCCGAAAACTCAACTCGCGGACTTACATTTGTTTGTGTAGCTTTCATAAACTTATTTTTTTAGAGGTTGAAGAACCCAACATAACTTCTGTAAACTAAGTTTTTGAAAGCTACAAAAACAATTGTATGTCTGGAAAGAAAGTTACGAAACAGAGAATAAAAGACGCGAGTGGTGGTGAAGTGTAGGTGTGGCATAGGGGATGGGCGCTGTGGGGTGTGGGTCGCAGGAGAGGGAAAAATTAGAGGAACGGGTTAAGGGTATTTTTTGTAAAAGCGTAGGCAAAGCGGGGTGCGGATGACAAAAATTTGGGGTGCGGGTAGCTATAGCCAAACCAAAAAAAAGCAAAAGGGTCAATCTTGTTAATTCCTTGTTCAATATTTTGGGTTATGTAATTTAGCCCACCTTGTAAAGCCCAGAGTCGAAAAATGAATAAGTTTAAAAAAAAAAAGAAAATGTTATGATGTCAAAAAAAAAAAAATCATTTGACCCCAAAAAAAACCTGCTATAAAACTAGCCTCGTCGTAATTCGTTAGGGTTTCTTTGTGCTGCTGGCTACTGAACATCCTCATCTGCAGCTGCAAACTTGGCCAGTAACTCCCTTTGAAGGAAAGCCGCAACCATGGCAGAACAAGTTAGTTACCTTCACATCAATGGTTCTTGTTTGTGTTTTTGAGTCTTTTATTGACTAATTGTTTTTTAATTGGGTTTGCAGACTGAGAAAGCTTTTTTGAAGCAACCCAAAGTGTTTTTATGGTATGCTGGTCAACGAAAAATTCTTCAGTTATTCGTTCATTTTGTTTTTGTATTATATATTTTTTTTTCAATGTAGGGTTGTTTGCTTTTGTTGGTGACTCTTATCTCTCTTGATGTTGTGTAATTTTTATGAAGCTCAAAGAAATCTGGTAAGGGAAAGAGACCTGGAAAGGGTGGAAATCGCTTTTGGAAATCCGTTGGGCTTGGATTCAAGACTCCCAGGGATGCTGTTGAAGGTATATTCACTTTGATTTTATCTATCTGATGAGCTATGAACTATCTGTACTGTGCTATTTTCCTATTCAGTATCTTTCATGTTATTATTATGGCTTATGAATATTGTTTAGTATATTTATCGCAAAAATTATATTTTGATGATGCGGGGCGCTGGTAAATCTGGTTATAAACTTATAGTCTTCTTCCAATGTGGGATCCAATCAGTTGTTGCTTCCTATTTTTTTCTTTAAATTGCAATGATTTTCTCAAGTTTTGTTGTGTCATGTTTGTATAATTGCTGTGTAGAGAAATGTGCTAATGTTAGTTGTACTTGTTATGTGATGTGATATAGTACTCCATTAATAAGTTAGGCATCTGAATTATGGAAACCTGAGTTGTAAAGTTAGACCTTATTTTATTGTGATGTCCTAAGTTTCCAGGGAAGAAGTTTATTGGGTGAGGCACTATGTGAAAATAATACATCTCTTAAATTAAGATGTAATGAGAAAATGCAATAATGTTCTGTTGGTGATTGTGTGCTGATGTAGAGGAGTTTATATTAGTGCTTAAATAAGCATTCTGAGAATCTGAGGAGATGTGAGACAGATGTGAAGACCGACTGAAATTTATACTTTAATAATGTGATTTGACATTGTGTTATTAGAACCGAAGATTGGTCTGTTTATGAACATCTGCAGGTTTTTATCTAAGAAAATGTAGATACTCAGATGCTCTGTCATTTAAGTGTATTTAATTAGTTGTCTAGCCAACAGAAATGGATACTTATATCAAATTCCTTTAAAATCCAAACTGCGAGGAGCAACAAGGACGATGATCCTTAGTATCTCTATCGAATCTCAGTTTTGCTTTGTTCATGACATAAATGCACAATCTTAATGTTCTTCTATTATTTTGTTTGAAGTCTATATTTCAATGTATTTTTATATGGTCACTTCTGTTTGTAAACAAAGTCACTTTTTTTTTTTTTTTTGCAATACAGGAACCTATATTGACAAGAAATGCCCCTTCACTGGCAATGTATCCATTCGAGGCCGTATCCTAGCTGGTACTTGTCATAGTGCTAAGATGAATAGGACTATTATTGTCAGGAGGAATTATCTTCATTTTATTAAGAAGTATCAGAGGTATTTCAATTCCATGTCTGTGGTGAGCAGTTTCCTTTGTATTCATTTGCAACAAACATAACTATCCGCTTTGTGTTTACTTGTTCTATTTAGGTATGAGAAGCGTCATTCAAATATTCCTGCTCATATATCACCTTGTTTCCGAGTGAAGGAAGGAGATCATGTTATTATTGGCCAATGCAGGTTAGATCTTTATAGGAGAAACTTTTTCTGGGTTTATTGAAGCGGGAAATTTTTTGTTGTTTATTTTAACCCCCTGATTTACTTTATTTGTGTCATATGCATAGGCCACTCTCAAAGACAGTGAGGTTCAATGTTTTGAAAGTGATCCCAGCTGGATCTTCTAGTGGTGTGAAGAAGGCGTTTACTGGAATGTGAGCTTTTGAATTGTCAGTCATCATCGAGAACAGTGGTACCTTGTTAGTTTCAAATATTTCAAGGTCATGACATAGTCTTAAAGATCTGATCAAATTTGGATGTTTTCAGGCTTTACTTCGATCTGAGTGGTTAATGTTGAAGATTTTGTTATATACATTATGGTTCTTGATTGTTAGTTGAATTTATTTTTGGTATTCTAGTAATGTTTACTTCGTATTATTTATTGTCTCTTATCTTTTGCTCCCTGTCCAACCACTGGATTACATGTTTTGAATTGTGTTAGATATGTGAACTATGTGTATCAAAGCTGCTCTTAGTGGAGTCTTTAACCGTCGATTGGTATATTTGCTGTTATCATATTGATGCTGGGTGTCTCGGACGATAAAAGATTAGTTGGAGTTTATTTTTGCTGTGAGTGATGATGCTTAATGGGTTTATTTTCAAGTCTGTAGTGTGGTAGTTAGTTATACCCTCCACTTCTCTTGTGATGCGAAATGGAGGAGGATTTTGTGATAAAGTTTCTCCTTGATAAACCTTTTATGCTATGTTTGGATGCTTTTCTGAATGAAGAGGGATGGATTGATATGGAAAAGATGGATGTGGAATTACTTTGTCACTTGTAGGTTTTAAAGTAAAGGTTGGGCATTCTTCCCTTGTTTTGGAGCTAGAGTTGAAGTAGATAGGTTGAGAGTTTAATCCCTATAATTTGACACATGAATAGAAATCCGGTTATTTATTGGATAGGGACTAACATGTTTGACAAAAATAAAGATCTGGAACGTTTATATATATTTCTTTAGTGTAGGAACTAATATAATAAAGCATGGCAAGGTTAAGGACAAAAAATGTAGCTTTACTCGGATGTGTTGTTCATACTTCATACATTACTTTTTGTATTGTCTTCTTTACACAACGACAAATCATTACCTCAGAAAAATCATATTTTATTTTATTGAAAACTGAAAATTAACCCTTGTCTTTGTAATGTTGATGTTTTACACTACTTTCCCCCGATCAACCTACTTTTGGTGAAAATATGGGTTCTAAAGACTGGTGCGTATTAAAAGTAGAAAACGATAGGATTCAATGCAGCAAAAGCGATGTTTTTGGTTTCAGCTGAAAATGTTGGAACCAGAGGGGAAAAAAAACAATGTTGTCTGTTATTTATACAAGAATTCTATAAAAGTTTATTCACTCATTTTCTCTCATTTTTTAACAAAAAACTTGACAATACTCCAAAAACTTGTTACACAGATTTTTTATTCTTTGTTATTCGTGTTGAACACGTTTATATGGAAATTATTCTCACATTTAGTAAGTGAAGTATGTAATAAATTAATCTTACATTTACGAAGGTGATGCTTTTTTCTGCTAAACTTGTTTTTTCTACATGCCCATTATTTATCAGTTACAGGTACTTAAATTCTGTTGGAAAATATACCCAAAAAAAAAAAAATCTGTTGGAAAACGCTGGTGACCGAGAAGGAATTCGTACTTGCATTTGTGTTTGTCTACCATGCATATATTACTAGTAGCAAATAATGTGCTTTTCAAACAAATAAATTGTTCAATATAATAAATGTTCAATAGAAAAAGAATTAATTGATTTATTCCATTGATCAGTTTTAGTAGGATATAATTTTTATTGATCCTACTATTTAGATTTTGAAGCAAAAAAGACTAATAAAAATTTAATTTATCAAATGGTTAAGGTTTTTTATATCTAAAATTATATTATATTTCATGTTCGTTTTGGTAAGGTATATCTGTAAAGTATGATTATCATATATCTGGAAAGTATAAAATAATGTTATACTGATATTAAATTAATGATTAATCATAAGGACAACTTCAACTTTTTGGCCACAAGAAACTTTAATTCCGAAAGTTTCTATAAAATTAATTGGGTATTGCTCCAACCAAGGACTTGGGACCTACTTAGGTGCTCCTATGTTGCACCACCGAGTTTCTAAAAATGCTTATGCTTTCATTCTTGATAAAATGAGGAAAAAGCGCTCTGGTTGGAAATTGTCAACTCTTTCTCTTGTTGGAAGGATCACTTTAGCTCAATCTTCTCTTGTGAGCATCCTGGATATGTCATTCAAACCTCCTGCTTACCTATTTTGGTTTGCGAGGAAGCAGAGCGTATCTGTGTAACTTCATCTGGGAGTATTCATGATCACAAAAGATGCCACTTGATTGCTTGAGATGATATTTGCAAACCTAAGAAATATGGATGCATTGGTTTTTGTAGTTTGTGTATCTTCAACCAAGCTTACCTCATGAAATTAGCTTTGGGTTAGGATCTTACGCGCCAAGTATGATTGTACAGATCCATTAATTCCGGTTGTTTCTTCCCATTGTCGTGCTACTACTATTTGGTGAGGGATCTCTAAGGTTTGGCCCAATGTCAATGCCAATATTTCTTGGATCATCAATGACAGTTTCATGGCTAGGTTTTGGTTGGATACCTGGGTGCCGGGTCATGGCTTGTTATAGGATTGCGTTCTCTCCAATATCCCTCCTGGTTAGAGTGCTTTTCTAGTCATGCATTATGTCAACAAATCATAGTGGAATTGTAGTAAGCTACGACCTCTCTTACCCGAAGCCACTTGTGGAAAAATTGCTTCCATCAAGCTCCCTTCCCCAGGCAATAGGGACTTTCCTTGTTGGGCACTCACTAACGATGGATCCTTCTCCATAAAGACTGCCTTCGAGTTCTTGTCGCGTGATCCTGATGATAACACCACCCTGACCCCTTTTTACTTTAGCTTGGAAGTGGCATGGTTCGTAGCGCATTAGAGATTTTCTTTGAAAGCTCAGCCATGGGAAGTTACATACAAATGAGGAGAGCAAGCATAGGAACATGTGCTCGGTTGCAACTTGCTCTCTGTAATTATCTCGATGAATCTACCTTACATTTACTTAGGGATTGCGATGATGCCCGTGACTATTGGACTTTCCTTGTTTGCCCCTCACCAGCGATGGATCCTTCTCTATAAAGCTATTTTCGAGTTCCTATCTCGTGATCCTGATGATAAAACGCAATAGAGCTTTTATTTGGAAGCTGAGCCATGGGAAGTTACATACAAATGAGGAGAGGAAGCATAGGAACATGTGCCCTGACGCAACTTGCTCTCGTTCCAATTATCTCGACGAATCTACCTTGCATGCTCTTAAGGATTGTGATGATATTCGTGACTATTGGGATCCCTACTTTCTGAAAACCAGTGGAGCAAATTTTTCAGCTCGGGTCTTTATGACTGGCTCCATTGGAATTTAACTTTTGACAATATTGGTGTTGCAGATGTGCATTGGCTAACTTTCACTCGGGTCATTATTTGGTGCCTTTGGAAGGACAAGAACTCTCTTATTTTTTATGGGAAGACATCAATTGGCATTGGTCTGAGCCACCAAATTATGTAGCCAATTGAATTTCATTCTTCAAGACCGATTGAAGCCTTTATCTGTACTTTGGTCATGTTCTGAGGGAACTTCATTTAGCTTAGAAAATTCCTTCGCATCCTTTCTTTAAGCTTAATGTGGATGGCTCGCATAATTATGTGGATAGATCCTCTGCTTATGGGGTCTTATCCGAAATTCCCCTGGTCACTATACCAAAGGATTTCATTGTTATATTAGAACCTCCACTACTGTTGCTACAAAATTCTGGGGCATGCTTCTCGGTGTTCGCCTTGCCAAGCATTTCCATTTCTCCTCCTTTCTTGTGGAAACGAATTTTCAGGTCTTGGTCAACTCTATAAAGAAAGGTTTCTCCTCTATGGCCTCCCTTTACCCAATCTTGTCTGAGATTCTTCTTTTAATCCATGACACGAGTTGGTAAATGCATGTGAGCTATATTTACCATGAAGCTAATGCTTGTGCTGATATTCATACTATGAATGGGGTGTTTTGGTAGCTTCATGTGGACCATTCTTAATGATCCTCCTCCTAAGCTTAGTTTTAATCTTCGTTATGATGCAATGTGGTATATCACCCCTCGTCTTGTTCCTTAGTTATGTTTTTTCCATTCCTTTCTTTATCCAAAAAAAAAATAGAAATATTATTTAATAAGAATTATTTAAGCTTAAATATGATTTTAGTCCTTCAAATTAGGCTTATTTTTTGTTTTAAACCCCCAAAAAAATTTGTCAGCTTTTAGTCCCTCATATTTAGAATTGTATCAAATTAGTCCCTCCTCCTAACTCCATCAGTCAGAAACTCCACGTAGCAAATAGAAGCCATGTTAGCACATGTCACGTGGACCATGGCATCTGACTCACCATTTTAATACTATGATTTTAGTCCCCCAAAAAATATCAATGTGTCGATTTTTTGTCCCCATGTTTGGAAATGTATTAACGTTAGTCCATACCGTTAATGGAGTTTATGAGTTGTCATGACGGAGCTCCACATTATCATCTTCCATGTAAGTCACTAATCATATGTGTCATGTCATGAGTTGGAGATACTCCATGTCGCCCTTTTATCTCAGTCACCCTCTCACTCGGGTTAAAATAAACTCTAATCCCCAATTTTAAACAAGCAAGTGATATCGTTGATGTGCAACCTACAAAATTTCCATGTTTCACTGTAGGCCACCTATGTGTTTCTTTCCCCATCCATTAGCCCCTTCACCTGCAAACTGCCCTTAAATATCACCTTAGTGACTATCACTAATACCAACCCATCACACCCCTTATGGAAAAGGGGTGGATTTTACAATTAATTATCTATTTTAAATCAAATAATTAAAATTTTAAAGAGACCATAACCCTAACCCTATTTCCATCACTGCTCATCCCGATCCGTAGCAACTATATTCTACCACCATGAACACATATCCACCGTAGGCCCTAAGAAAGAAGATGCAAAGAGAATGAAAATAGGAGGAATTTGAACCGTCGTCGTCGTTCGGTGCACTGTCGTGGATGGCGGCTCTCTGTAGTGTCGTCCCATTTAGCACCGATCGTCCCAGTCAATGAAATCCCACCCCTTTTATTTGTTTTTTTAGCGCCTCCCCCCTCTCTGCTACTATTGCCTCCAGTTCCATGGATGCGTTGCGATAGAGACCTAAATAGGTGTGTTGGGTTGATAATCGTGGTGGTCACTAAGGTGATGTTTAAAGGTAGTTTGCAGGTGAAGGGGCTGAAAGGATGGGGGAAATATAACCTTTGGTGGTCTACAGTGAAATAGGGGCAGTTTGCAGGTTGCACATCAATGACATCAACGGAATCACTTAACCCAAGGGAGAGAGTGACTGAGATGAGAGGATGACATGGAGTATCTCGCACACATGACATATATGATTAGTGACTTACGTGGAAGATGATGATGTGAAGCTCCGTCATGACAACTCATCAACTCCATTAACGGTAGAGACTAACATTGATACATTTCCAAATATGGGGGACTAAAAACTGACGAAATTTTTTGGAGGCACCAAATCCGAACATTGACATTTTTGGGACTAAAATCATAGTATTAAAATGGTGAGTCAGTTGGCATGGTCCACGTAACATCTGTTGGCATGGCTTCTGTTTGCGACGTGGAGTTTCTACTGACGGAGTTAGGAGAGGGGACTAATTTAACACATTTCCCAAGGACCAAAAACTAACGAATTTTTTTGGGGACTAAAACCAGAAATAAACCTAATTTGGAAGACTAAAATCATATTTAAGACTATAAATAATTTAAAGTTATTTTATTGTAGGCTGCTGAAAATAAATATGTATTCTATACACTTGCCATATCTGGTCTTGGTCGTTACAAAGATTGAGACTATTTCGTATCAGACGAGACCTAAAAGAAACATCTAAGAAATCCTTCGAATGCTCACAAAACTTCGTTGAACATCCTTGTTCCACGAGTCCAACCTAATCTTGCCATTGTTTCCCATCAAAATCATAACAAAGATTCATACGATCAAGCATATAGCTAGTGTCACGAGTCACGACAACTTTATAGAGAAAAAGAACTCATTCTTTTTAGGTGGCTTGATCATGAGTGTGGCTGTCCTTGTTAGAATCCATTAGGGACAGCCAGTGCATTTGGAAACTCATTCTCGGACAAGAGGAAAAAAAAAATCAACTTATGTTGATTCTTATCTCTGATACTTCAATGGGATTAACTTATCTACGTATGGCACTTCCACGTTGCACCGCCATTTGACAATTTGAGCTAAGGGAAGACAAGTGTTCATGTATCATCATCGTGGTTATCTTCATCTTGATTAAGGTATTTCCATTTCACATAAAAAAAGAGAAAAGATTAAAAGCATTTCTTTTGGGTATAATCATAGGAGGTCAATGACTACTGTAGATAATCATCGGAGGTCCATTGACAGATGTTGCATCAGTGACTACTGTAGATAGACATTTTTGTTCGTAAAAATGTGCTCGATTAATTTGCCTTTTGTTGAAAATGGAACACTAAAATCTGATGTCATTATCCAGTTATGTTTTCACAAGTTCTGTATTAGTTTCCACCAACCAATTAAAAAGTGGGTGAAGACTCCAATACAGCGTGGAATTGTTGGGCACCAGTAACCAAGTGAGTTTGACTAATGAAAAACAACCACTTGTATCAATCAAATCCACTTTAATTACCTTAAATTAGTCATTTAACATTTTAAAATTGTAAATACACTCTTTTTAAATTATATATATTTTTTGTCAAATATTTCTCAATGGTGTCTGTTTGTATTCTCCCTTCTTCATCTTTATACCCACTTTACAATTCTTCTTCTGACATAGATTTGATTTCTCTTCTTCTTAATTTTTCGATGAAGCCTCTATCAAAAACAAATTGGCATTAATATATGTTTACTGCTCTTTGATTATTCACGTTTTTCTAATATGATAGACATTCTAAACGTCCAAGAGGAAAGAGAAAGAACAACACATTAGCATATTTGTAAAATATTTTTTGGGGTACCAGAAACACTGTTCATAAATTTAATGCTTGTTGTAAATATAAAAGAAAATAAAGATACAAGACAATAGAAATATGGATTCAAAGACAAGTTCTTCAGGAACCAAGATTCAAAGGCTAGTTCTTCAGAAACTAGCTATAATATTTGTATTGTTATCTGATCAAGTGTGTATCCAAGGACAAAGCTAATAGCTCTATTCATAGAGATAATGAGCTACTAATTAAATCAAATCAAGAGATATGGTAAAGATATAATGAGATAACAAATTGACATAGCCATCCACCAAATCTATATATCTTGTTAAAACCTTGGTAAGAAAAACCTAATAAAAACTTAGCGACAGAAAAATATTACAATATTCATAGTGATACACTTCCCCTCGAAAATACATAATTTATGAAATAACCTTTAATTTGCACATCCATGTGCTTCTACAAAATTGAAGTTGACAATGCTTTTGTGAATAAATCTGTTGGGTTGTTAGTTGAGCGAATCCTTTCATTTGTGCAATACATTTTGTATTATCTTCATGTAATGATGTTGGTTTGTCATCTTATTTCACCAATCCGCATGCCCCTCTAATATACTGGTTAATGGTTCTTGGACACGTCGTAATACTAGGTCTCCCTCGACAATGCTTCTTGGCACCACCTTGATGTTGTATCTCCTTGCTGCTCGGGCCTTGCACGCCTCTTCCTTGATGTGAGCAATTTCTCTAATCTTGTCCAGTTGATCAATATTTGTTCGAAGCCTAGCCTCATTCTGTTCGGGTTCCGCGAAAATGGTCTTGGACTAGTATCCATTATTTCGACCAAAATCATGGCGTCCGTTCTGTAAACCAAGCGAAAAGGGGTTTCCTGAGTTGTGGAGTGAGGAGTAGTATGGTACGACCATAGGACTTGCAAAAGTTCTTCTACCCAAGCTCCCTTGGCATCCTCAAGCCTCTTCTTCAACCCTTTCAAAATCACCTTATTGGCCGACTCTATTTGACCATTACTATGATGGTGATCCACGGATGTGAAGACTAAGTTTATCTTCCAATGAGAGAAAAATTCTATGACCGAGTTACTAGCAAATTGGGTTCCATTGTCCGATACTATCACTCTAAGGAGCCTGAGCCGACATATCAGCTTCTTCCAATAGAACTTCTTGATTCTGTCGGCTGTAATAGTGGCCACGGGCTCGACCTCTACCCATTTAGTAAAGTAGTCAACCGCTACGACCATGAACTTGTTCTAGCCAGGTGCCATCGGAAAGGGACCCAAGATATCTGTTCCCCACATGTGGAACGACCAGGGAGAAAAAACCGATTGGAGGTCTATGGGCGGGGCGCGGTGCATATCTGCAAAGCGCTAACACTTATTGCATTTTTTGACATATTCTATACAGTCTCTGATGACAGCCGGCCAGTAGTATCCGACCCTTGTAACCTTGGTTGTTAATGCTTTTCCCCCAATGTGCGTCACACAGGCACCCTCATGAACCTCGGCTAATGCATACTCGACCTGTTCCTTACTCAGACATCGAAAGAGGGGACTCAAAAACCCGTGTTTGTCGAGTAAGTTGCACAGGATGGTGTACTTGGCCAACTCTCTTCTTAGTTTACGCGCTTTAGTGGCATCCTCTGGAAGATTCCCATCCTGCAGGTATCAGATTGTTTTCCCCATCCAAGATTCGAGCTACTATGAAGTGAAGAAAACCTCGTCTTGCTCATTGCTAGACCGTTGTAAGGTTTCTTGGATGATTAATCTGTTATTCCTCAGCCTCTTATACTAGCCAGCTTTGATAGAATGTCCGTCGACTATTTTGTTCCCTCAGGACATTAGTTAATTCAAAGAAAGAGAACTTGTTTTTGAGGCGCTATTGACCTTCTCTAGATACTTTGAAAGTTGTGGATATTTGGCCTGAAAATTTCCCATACCTGTCTAGTGACTAGCTGAAAGTCACTCCTTACCGCGAGCTCCCTCACCCCTTCTCCAAGGCAAGGAGCATCCATGCTATCAGCGCCTCATATTCTACTTGGTTGTTACTAGCGCGGAACGAGAACCATAATGATTGTTTGAGTAGAACAACATCTGGACCCTCAAGGGTAATTCTTGACCCACTTCCTCTGAGGTTAGAGGAACCGTCCACAGAGAGTATCCATCGGAGCTCGAAATTGCTTGCATCCTGGCCACCTTTTGTGGCTAACTCAACCGCAAAGTCAGCCAAGACTTGAGCTTTGATGGCCCCTCTGGGCTCGTACGAGATTTTAAAATCTAATAATTCCACCGACCAAGTGCCCAACCAAGAGGCCGAGCTCTGGTACCAACTGAACGTGACAAAAACACAAGAAAGGGGGGGTTTGAATTGGGTTTTAGAACTCTTTTCGAAATACTTAAGTGTTTTTGAAAACCTTGTTCAAAACAACTCTTTAACAAAAATAACAATAAGGAAAAGTAAAGAGAAGAGAAAGAATATGATATGGTGATTTATACTAGTTCACTATCACCTAATAGCAACGTCTAGTTCCTTCACATACAAAAGGATTTCTCCACTATAATCAACCTGATTACACTTGAGAGTATACTACTGCCAAACTGGCTATACTCATAACTTCGTAGAATGACTTAGTGCAGTCAAGCCTTTAAGGAATACTGACACTACTGGGCTAAATACAATAGTTCAAAAATACTTTGAAACAATAATAATAACTCTCAGCAGAGAGGATTTGCAATGAAAATCTTAAGCACAAAGAATAACTTTCTAACAGAAAGAGTAAAACAATTAAGTGTTTGTTCACTTGGTCTCAGAGACTTGAAATAATTTCTTGGTTGCTCACAGTCTAGTAAGAATGACTCAGTTTCATTTTGTAAGCGTTCTTTTTTCTTCAGTGAGCTGAGTAAGGTATATATAGCTAGGGTTTCAAATAGTGCCATTCTGACTTAACAGGTCTTTCATCAATGGACAAAATTTGAGATCCGCTTTTATGGCTTTTAGTGAGTCATGTCATTTTCACTTAGTAGTTCGTACACTGACATAGTTATCAAAAGTAGTTTTTGTCCTCTTATGATCCTTTTTGAATTTGGAACACTTTCAGAGCACGACATATTTGATGATTATATCCGTTGACATTCTCTTTGGCCTTTGATTCCTCGTACACTAGAAGATCATCAATGGAGTTTCTTTAATGCATGAAATAGCCTTTAATGATTCACTCTGTCTGGTTTCCAACCAGAAGCATCCTTCTACCGGATGATGCTTATTACTGAGATACTCTGCTTATCAGAGTAAGCTTGGACCAGAGGCAAGTTCTTCAGTGTAGTTTATCTTGGCCTTTCATATAGCAGAGTTTTTTAGTACCAAACACAGGATTCCAACAGTGCAGTCTTACCAGAGCATGATGGTCTACCAGAGGGTTGACTACCAGAGGTTGACTACCAGAGTAAGATTATAAGACGCTGACGTCATCAGCACTTACCAGACGATCAATGCCAGACTCAGAGGAATGGATTAGAGGATGAAATGCGCACAGAGACATAGCTTTTTGAGACAGTTCCATCTGATGAATAATGACTTACTCATTAAGATATGCACACTAACAAACATATCAGAGGGTAAATTATTCTTTTCATTATTTGTTATCATCAAAACAATTAAAGGTCATTGTTTCTGAATCTACTTGATTCCAACAACCACCACTTCTTGAATCTCCTCTTAAAAGGGTTGGAAAATGCGAGGTGGTGGCCTGAGAGACTCAGCTCCGCCAGTAGCGTTCCTGAGGGTCTCAAGTTTTTGACGGAGCTCCAGCTCCCGAGCCTCAGCCTCCTGACTCCTTTTGACTTGCTCTTCATTACGTCATAGCTGCTCATCGCATTGTTATTGTAACTCATGAACTGCAGCTGTCAGCTGCTAGAGGACATGGTTGTTCGCTTCGTCCTCAGCTTCCAGTGGACCACTGTTCCTTCGTCTAACCATTCCCCCTGAAAGTGGAAGTAGAGGATGACGAGAGAGCAAAGTGAACGGTAGCGAAGTGTGAAACGTGTGAGGCCGTAGGTTGGTTTTACCGCAGCCCTATGGTGGGCGCCAAAATGTTCTCGTGTAAGAACCTACTGGGTTTTGCCTAGCTAAAATGGGAATGCTGAGAGCAAGAAACCCTATCCAAAATGTGTCCTGCCTTTGCTACGGCTGTGGCTCCTATTTAACTATCTTTGGGTTCCCTCTTAGGGCCCATGCTAGGAGGACACGTATCTTCCTAGGGTTACATCATACCACTATTCAAAATATCTTGGGCGCGTAAGGGAACATTCTCCCGATAATTCTAAAAAGGAGTGGCGGCGTACGGGTTCTGACATATCGTACTAAAGCTTGATCATTGATGGACCGACTGAGTACGCGACATATTGATGCTCGGTTGGTCCCCTTTGGTCAACTACTGGCCGAGCTCTGAGCAGTTTCCTTACCGTGCTTAGTCAGTCATTTTGGCCACCTTAATTCAGCATAGACATCGGTCTGGGCTCCGGGAATAGCTCAGTCCACACACATAAGAAACAAAAAAAAAACTCAAAACGCAAATTCATGAGACATACAAATTTTTGTGCAAGTAACATCAAGATTCATAGGCTTAATGATTTGTTATAATTGAACAATGAAAGAACCAAAGAATATCTACAAACGTATGATCATCAACAACCCATAATTTCATAAAAATTTGGGAAAACATCTATTCAGGAAAATCCTTTCAGGCATCACTCGACTATCTTTTTTTTTAATAGACAAATATTAGTATGTTAGTTGTTAGATTAATTTTTCTCCTTTGGCAAGATTTGAACCATGCACCTTTAACTCCTTCACTCATTCATACCCTTAGCTCAAACCAATTGAGCTACCCATCGCCCACTCGACTATCTATTTATAATTATATGATCAAAATTCCCTTACTTTCACATAAAGTAAATTTACTCATTTATGTCGTAATCTTGATTATTCATAATTCAATGTAATAATTAAAGATCGATTCCTTTCACTCTTATATATATATATATATATAAACCCTCACTTAGTATATCCTATTAAAGATGTGTTTGAATTTGAATATAGAGAAATGATTTTTGTACACACAAATTGACACAAAAGTGGACACAGTGTATTTCCGTACGTGTACGGACCGTATGTCAGTACATGTACGGACAATATTTTTTTTCAATTTTTTTATTTTTTTAGATTTTTTTAAACTAGTTAATTTTTTTTTTTGTCATTAACCAGATAATGAACTGTATTAACCAGATATTTAAACTTGATTAACCAGATAAAAAAAGTTACAGGATTTGGCATTAACCAGATAATGAATAGCATTAACCAGATAAATGAACTTCGTTAACCAGATAAATAAAATATTGGCATTCACCAGATAATGTGAACCATTTATTTATCTGGTTAACGAAGTTCACTTATCTGGTTAATGGTTCATATTTTTTGGTGAATGTCAACCCTGAAGTTCATTATTTATCTGGTTAACGAAGTTCATTTATCTGGTTAATGACAAATATTTTTTTTAAACAGCTAAAAAAAACTAAAAAAAATTTGAAAAAAATTAAAATAAAATATCAGATCCAGATTATGCATTTGACGTATGTGACGCATAAAGATGCATCGCTGTGTCTAAAATTGTGTCCCTTTTTGTATATAAATAGCGGGACCCTTTGAATATAGTACTACTATTATAATTAAAGCCAGGTGTGAAAGCCAGAAATTATCCAAGTTCTTGGCTGGCTACGATCGGAGGTGGACCTCTACAACGCGTGCACGGTACTTCTCAGAAGTTGTTTGCTTGCGAATTCCGTAGTCAATGGGCTAATCATGTAGAAATTTCCGACAATTCCAAGTTAAATATGTCTACACAAGATACAATTAGCAATAATTGATGATTGCTACCATAATTAATTTTTAAAACGTTAATTATATTCTCATTTATCACGTTTGGAACATATTGTTAGTTGTACATTACTGTATAGAGGATGAGTAGAATGTTTTCCTTTATTATGTTTATATTTAATTTTATACTCTATTTGATAAGGTCAAACAGCTAATTTATAGTAGATAAGTTTATAGCAAGTATTTGTTAACTACTAGTTTATAGCGGTTTTTCAGATGTTATTTGAAGAGGCGTTTGCACTTAAAGGGTATCATTTTTCTACAATTTTTATCCTTATTATTTTAATTAAATTTTTCGTTTATCCACTATTAAATGAAATAAAAGATTATAAACCTTATAATCTCTCTCTTTTATTAAAATGTCTTTTTATATCATTTTATATTTATCGGTTAATTCAAACGCTAATTTTACCAAACACTTTAAATTCAATCTGCTAGTTTATCCGCTATCAACTATTCGCTATATGCTCACCCGCTATCCAATATCAGCTAGCTTATTCGATGTTCGCTACTTTTTATAAAACAGAACTTAATGTTGGTTTTGCATAAACTAGTTGGTTTTATTTTACAAATCATTGATTATTATGATAATCTTGAACGAGACATATTGGTAGAAGCTGTAATTCGTCGCTAGTTATAAGTAAATTTACGTAATTTTATTAAAAGAGGAATAACTTTTAGATTCTAAATAGTCCAAGGTAAAGTGAAAACAATACGATGGAAATAGTCTATTAATTTGTAGATTCTAAATTGTTTATGTATATGATCTATTTCAAAGTTTATGTAAATGATCTATTAATTTCAAATACAAATTAATTAAGTAGAAAAAGTTGGATAACGAGTCCCGATAATTCTAAAGATAATTTTGACAAAAAAATTGTTAATATATTTAATATCATTAACTAAATTAACAAACTTTCTGAATTATGTAAAGAGTTCATATATTAAAAAACGGAGGAAGTAACATATGAGATGTTTCCAAGCTTTCTTCGGTCACAAAATCAAGACTTGAATTGTTTCCAAGCTCTCTTTATTTTTATCATATCACTTATTATATTTTTTTATTTTTCTCTTTTCTTTTCTTTTCTTTTTTTCTCCCATAGCTCTATTTCTTATACATCTATTATTTCTTCCAGGGAGAGTATATAATTTTCCTAGAGCTGGCAAAACGAGCTACCCAGCCTACATTGGGTTCGGGCTTCATAGGGCCCGACCAAAAAGCCCTTGGTGAAATTCGCTCATAGTTTACAGCCCAGCCCACCCCTAAGCGGGCGACAGGGCTTTTCGGGCCGGCCCGGATTATACAAAACAATTATTTTTTTATGACAAATAGACTAGTTAGAACAGAATAATATAATTCATCATCTGTTAACCTATATACAATCTAAGCCTAGGATAGTTTTCATCTCGTAAATCAATTTTCGATCATCTTGATTTTCCAAGAAAACCACCCAAAACGAGGGAAGAAAAGAACCAGAAAGCTACAACTGCAACAGCGGTTCTAGCTGGGGGTAGAGGGATAAAAGGAGAACACGGTGTCACCGTGACTGACCTGTAATGCTCTGCGATGAGGGAGAGAAGGACTGCGACACTCACGAAGAACGGTGACTGCGATGCTCATGGAGAACGGCGACGCGGTGAATACGGAGGAGAACAGCAACGCGATGATTGCGACGCGGTGAGGAGAACTGAGAAGGAACTGTGGTGCTGAGAGAACTGAGAGACTGAGAGAGACTGAGACACCCTGCCGCTGCGTTGCTTGCAGAGAGATTGAGAAAGATTAAGAAATTAGGTTTGGTTTGGCCGTGACTTTGGGAAAGAAAAACCTTGCATCGTGGGTCTTTTTTTTTAGTTGATTCTTTTTTGGCTAAATTATATTTTTAATCTCTTATGTTTATTTTAGGTTTCAGTTTGATCCCTTATGTATTATTTGTTCCGAATTGGTCTCTTATGTCTAAAGATTACACCAATGTGGTCCCTCTGTTTCAAATTGGTCCCTTATGTTACAAAAATTATACCAGTGTGGTTTATTTTTTTTGCAAAATAAGGGACAAAAAGGGACCACATTGGTATAATTTTTGTACCATAAGGGACCATTTCGGAACAAAAAATACATGAGGGATCACAATTAACACATAAAGGACTAATACATAAGGAACTAAATTGAAATCTAAAATAAACATAAGGGACCAAAAGTATAATTTAGCCATCTTTTTAAAAAAAAAATGGGTCAGTGGTTTGGGCCGAGTGGGTCTTGTTTAAAAAAAATAAAATAATAAGCTTACTTACTGGTGGGCTAAGTGAAGTGGCCAATATTTTTTAAGTTGGTGTGGGCTTTACCGGCATCCCAAAGCCCGCCGGGGTAGCCCGCTTCGGGCTCGAGCTTTTTAGGGTCGGGCCAAAAAGCCTGGATTACAAAGTGAGCTCAGTTTAATCCATGTCCCATCCAAAAATCAGCTTTCAGACACTCTTACAAAGGCCCTACCAAGAGTTCCTTTTCATCACATCCTTTCCAAGTTGGATCTTTTAGATATATTCCACCCAACTTGAGGGTGAGTATTATGCATGTGCCTTTTATTTAACAGTTACAGTTATATTTACAATTAGTTAGAAATTAGTTTTTAACACTGTTAGTTAGTTAAACAGAGTTTTGTTATGATTAGCCTATTGTATATAAACTCTCTCTGTGTAATAGTTTACTCAGTTTTTCAGTTTTTACATATCAATAAAAATGGAATCCTTTCCAGCATTCTCTTCTTGCATGTCTCTGATTTCATAGATCTAACAGTTTTAGCTATCCAAGCCTTATTATTTTCGGCCGGGCCGACCCATTTTGCCCGCTCTAAATTTTCCACCCAGAAGAAAGATAATGTAAGGTGATGCAAAATGAAAAGAAAAAAAAAAGTGAAAAAAAAATAAATAATGAAAAAGGAGTTAATAAATGATGTGGGGAAAAAGGCGATGAAAATATCATAGTTGATAACAACATAACCAAACCAACCAATTTTGAGCCACGCTTTTCATAGGAAATTCAGTAGCTTAACGTGTCTAGTTCTCTTTCTTCTCATTCCCACTAACACTAATACTCTTTAAACATATAACGCTGTACTTTCTCCAACATATTCACAGAATCTTCTCTTTCTCTCTGCCAACTCTCTCTCTCTCACCTGTCTATAGCATAAGCCACAAAGTTGCATATCAAGTGTCTTACTTTCCATATCAGGTTGTTTTGTTGCTGTCACCAATTCACCATGTGTGTGAAGGACGCAGAGCAAGTTGCCCAAGACATGGATAACATGGACAACAGAAGAATGCCATGGCCTTTGTATGGTGAATTTTTGCTTACCCATATCGAGAATTGGGAAAGAGAAAGAGGACCTGTAAGTATTGGACTCCTACATCTGTTTTCCTTACACGGTTTTTGTCTATGTTCTTTTTCAGCTATGAGCTAGTTAGATGGCATGATGAAGTATTTTCCTCCTCTTTTTTATGAATTTTATTCAGTTTTTAGTCCTTTTGCCAAGACAGAGAAATTCCATTCTGATTTTGATTTTGGTTTTTGGGCACATATATGGCTGCTCATCCTTTTCATTGATGCTTTTTATGTTTCCTTGGTGGAAGACATAAAATATGATTATGATATATCATATGATTATCTAGTCAACTACTAGTAGCTTGAATGCCTAATAACTTGGTTGATCCTTCTCTAATGATGGAATCATGAAGCAATGGGTTATGTAATCTTCAATTTTCACTCATGTGATTATGAAAGGATTATTACTCATGTCATGATAGAGACTATTCAGTTTAGTCCCTTTGGATATATTGGAGGCCTAATTTGTGAATTTTTTAACATAACTTGGCAATTCATTGAATTACTACCAACTGAATCACCTTGTGTTGCAGGAAATTGAATTGCCTTCCTTTATTGTTGCATTCCTTTTCTAATTGATTGTTGTTAGCATAATTTGTTGGTGTTCTCCATCGGTATACCCTTCTAGAGATGAATGGAGAAAACTACAACCTCAATTTTTGGCTTGTCTTTTGTGTACTCTCTGAGAGTAATTTCTCTTATTTTGTTATTGCTTTCTTTCAGTTTATTTAGCACCTTCTATTTCCTAACTCAACTCTCTTTTCCTTCTGCGGTTGTATTATTTAGCTGGAAAGCATATGCGAGGACACAGTGATTGCAGACAAGAAACAAAACCTGATGAATTTTGTCCCTACTCTTCGGTCTGGAGTGTGGTCTGATATTGGACAACGCCCTTATATGGAGGATACCCACATATGCATTGGAGATTTGGCAAAGAAATTCAATCATAACATTATCTCTGAGGAAGCTGTTTCCTTTTATGGTGTAAGCCATCTATCCCATGATGCTAATTTCCTGTTCTCATGAATTTCAATTTTATTATTCTAAATCTATTTTGTTTTGTTGGTAATACATGGATATTTTAAACATTTTTAGTATGTCTTGACGGGTTTATTGCATCTATTCTATGAATAAATTGTAGCAAGAGAGTTTCTTTTAGATGACCAAACTAGCTGACCAGAGAACTCGTGCTCAGCATGGGTGGTGAAAAAAAACGGAACCTAGGTGTAGTTAAGTTTTTTGTGAGAAGATAGTTTTTAATGGAAAAATGGATAACTGAGCTTTTGCTAAGTATCCTTAGTGTAGTTCAGTTTTTCAAATAGATAATAGATGATTAGAAAATATATGGCGCTATTATTTAATCTTCCATTAACCTAAACAACTGATATTAACTTATTCACAGGATTCAGTATTGAGGATGTCTCCTTGTTAGAAATTTAATGTTGAGATTCTGACCTCTCATATTCTTCATCGTCACATCCCCTGCCTCCCCTTTCCAAGTCTTACTTGAATTACCAATTTGGAGTGTGAGTTAACAAAATGTGGGTAAAACAATGATATAAGAGAATAAACATCTTTTGGTCCAATATGCAGGTATTTGATGGACATGAAGGGAAGAGTGCTGCACAATTTGTCCGTGATCATCTGCCGAGAGTAATTGTTGAGGATGTTGCCTTTCCTTTGGAGCTTGAGAAGGTGGTAAAAAGGTCATTTTTGGAGACTGATGCTGCATTTTTAAAAACATCCTCTCAGGAATCTTCTCTTTCTTCTGGTACAACTGTGCTAACTGCAATTATATTTGGAAGGTGAGTACTTCTCTCCACTTTTCTATGTAACGTGGGATGAATTTTCTGAATTGAGATTCCCTACGGTCAAAGGCTCTACGCAATCACGCAGTCAGCAGCTTAGAGTCATTGGATCAAGATTTGACGGCTCTGATTTTGAGTTTTCTTTTATTGCCGATTTACTGAGTTTAAAATCGGAGCCATCCGATTTTGATCGAACGGCTCCAAGGTGCTGACTGCATGGAATTTCTAAGGGCATTCATGACAGAACCTCATCAAACCATTTCATGTAATGCAAACATGTTTGTTTTTTCATTAATTGTTGCTCATATATAGCATTGTCCTTTTCATTCTTTTGTACAGGTCTTTACTTGTAGCCAATGCTGGAGACTGTAGGGCGGTCTTGTCCCGACATGGAAGAGCTATAGAAATGTCTAAAGATCATAAGCCAAACTGCATCAAGGAAAAGATGCGGATCGAGTCCTTAGGTGGATATATTGACAGTGGCTACCTGAATGGCCAGTTAGGCGTCACTCGTGCTCTAGGTGACTGGCACCTTGAAGGAATGAAGGAGATGAGTGAAAGAGGTGGACCACTGAGTGCTGAACCTGAACTTAAACTGATGGCATTGACCAATGAAGATGAATTCTTGATAATTGCTAGTGATGGAGTATGGGATGTTTTTAGTAGCCAAAATGCTGTAGATTTTGCGCGGAGGAAGCTTCAAGAACATAATGATGAGCAACTATGCTGCAAGGAAATGGTGCAGGAAGCAATCAAGAGAGGATCAACAGACAACTTGACAGTTGTGATGGTGTGTTTTAACTCAGAACCACCATCACCTTTGGTTGTAGAAAGAACACGAGTAAAAAGAAGCATATCTGCTGAGGGACTTCAGAATCTTAAATGCCTACTAGAGGGATAGAACATTTTTGTATGTAAAATAACAAACCGTGTTGCTGATTGTTTAGACCTATGTACAGATATCCCCTGCCCTCGGAAAGTGGAGAAAAAGAACTAAATAATGGTTGGCCTAGTCCCTACCCTTGGAGGATGGAGAAAAAGAGCTGTGAGAGGTGCCAAATTTCTAACAAAATTTATATCAAAATATAATTATTTTTCCCATCGTGATTGGGAAAATAAGAGTGCAACTGATTGCAGAAAAATAATAATATCATCAGGGACAATCTGATTTGTACATATTACTGCTCACATTCTACTCATTTTTCATCGGTATAATATAATTGATTATCTTTGCTCTTAAATGATTATCGCTCAAACATTAAACAAGAATCATGGTTGTTTGTGGAACAGCTTTAAGGTAATGTCAGCTATGATTTTGCAGAGATCCAAGGAACTGTTAGTCCCTCATGCTCCGAGCCATCAAGTTTTGTTTTGACTCAAGTCTTTTATTCTGAGGATCGAGTAAAAGAGCATAAAAAGCCAATATGCGACTGGTTTTATTCTTCTACTCATGCAAACTTTCCACCATATTCTTCTTGCTTGTTCTGGCTGAAACTCTATGGACAAGAAGGCGTAAGAAACAGCTTTTCATTACACCAACCAGCTCCAAACATCCTATGAAGAAAATGTAGAAACAGATGGTGTACCGTCATAAATGACACCAACACATCATCAAATGCAAAAACCATAGTAACAAATTTGTGAATTAAAAATAAAAGGCTGCAACAAAAAGACTGCATGAGCAGTGGTGTTGAATTATCTCACCACAGACAATCTTATGCTTTTTATACTATCACAGTATAAAGAATCACAACATGATACAAAGTTACAAACATTATGAAGCCTTTCTAAAATTTTCCATCAATATCTAGTAGCTATTTACTGTGCAAAAGATGTGTGTGGAACATCAATAAAGGGCCTAGACTATAATCAAACTGAAACATTTAAAATCACTTTCCTAAAAGCTTCTCTCTTATCTCAGTTCTTGCAACACGAATCAAGAATAAACCAGCAAAGAAAATAGACAAAATAAGCATAAAAAATACACTGTTCCATCCCCTAGTTGAAATATACCCCGCTAAAAGTGGTCCAAGAGCAGCTCCAACAGAACCAGTACCATCTATGATTGCAGTAACAGTAGCCAGCGCCTTGCCACCATTCAAGTTCTGGGTACCAAGATCGGCAGCCACGGCAGTTGTGATTAGTGAGTATGGACCATTCACCAAAAATCCAGAAAGAAACATTAAAGTGATGTTGGCCAACATAGAGATGCTCCCAAGAGCACGATACAGAACAAGAGCTGGAATAGATAAAAACAAAAACAGCATTGAAGTAATAGCACGAGCCTCAATCATATCAGAAATGAAACCCGCTGTGATTCCTCCTAGGACTCCCCCAATGTCAAATATTGTTGAAAGTAACCCAGCAGTTTTGTGAGATAAAATCACACCAGCCACCGCTGCAATGCAAATTAGGAATTAAGGAAAGACCTTCATGAAAAAATGTATATTGACATGACTTAACATAAACACTGGTTATTTTGCTTAGGATTCCAATTTCCAAGAAGAAAACATTGAAGACAAAGGTGGAGCCACTAGTGTGATAAATTAACTGGATATGCATAAAAAATGCAATTCTATAATATATGATATCATATATTTTTATCTGATATAATATATTTTTGCATAAAAGAACAATTACCTGTGTGCCTAATGTAGAAGGGCAACCAATACAAAAAAGTGTAAGCCACAAGCTTTGAGAAAAAGAGACAAAAAGCAAAAGGAGCCACTCCAGGTATCTTCCAAGCCTCTAAAAATCCAATTGCAGATGAAGAATCTGAATTTTCAGAATCAATAAGCTTTGCTTCCTCTGATTCCACTTTCTGCAGATCCCCTGCACTATCTGTTTCAACACTCATTTCAATGTCCATTCCAGTATGCGCAAACCCCATATCCTCAGGGTTCACAACAAGAAACAAAAACACCAAAACCCCTACCAAAATGATCAGAAATCCAGGCACAACAAATGACCAACCCCATCCAAATTCCAAAACTCCCGAAGCAACAACTGAACCGATGATATTCCCCACCGAGGTATGTGAATTCCATATTCCCATTATCAAGCCCCTCTTTGATTCCCCAAGCCAATTCCCCAGAACAGCAACCACACAAGGCCACCCAATGGACTGAAACACTCCACAAACAATCTGAATGCCGACGAAAAATCCCAACACATGAACATCCAACCAGTATCCTAACCCAAAAAGTATGGTAAAAAGGCCACTACCCATCATCCCAAACACAAGGAACAACCTCAAATCAATCCTATCTCCAACATGGCCTGCCAAATACATGCCAATGGAGTAAGAGGTAAGGAATGCGAGATCAAGCTCACCAAGTCGGTGAGTTCCCTCAGTTCCATTAAAAGGGGGCCAACCTGAATCAATGCTGGAACTCGAGTTGGAAACTTGAAGTTGGGTTAAATTGGATGGAACTGTGGGTCCCAGAACACTCTTCACAATGCTGGGAGGCTTCCTTGAGGCATGGAAGGAAGCATATGCAAGGAATGTGAGAACAAGAACACAGATTTGGTGGAATAGTAGGGTTTTGTGAGGGGGTTTCAGGCCTGGGAAGAAAGTCAGAGCTGGAGCTAAGCTCAAACTCTTGGAATTGGATTGCATTCTTATTCATGAGGATTCTAGTGCGCACGAAGCATCTCACCTACTCTAGCACAATTGCACAGAGATCAAAATCAAATCTTTCTCCCTTTTTTCCCTTTTTTTCCCCTATTTATGTATTTTTCCTTTCAATACTGCGTATAATATTAGAATCTATGATCTGAAGAATGTGAACAATGGATCTAAGATTGGATATTGGAATTGAATTGCACACCGAAAGATTAAAAGTACTTACAATATTCGTCACCAAGACACGTTTATTGGCACCAAGTGTTAAATTTGTCCTTTTGGGTAAAAAGCACGAGTTTTTGCGGTGGTCAGAGAAGGAGATTTTGGTTCGTAGGAAAGTGTCGTGAAAAGGCAGTGAGATACGTTTACAGATTTATGGATTACAATGGCAGAATGATGCCGGAAACTGGTCGGATTGCAAGGAAAGGGGGGCGGGGGGCAAAAAAAACTTTGCGTGGTAAATTAGATTGGTCCAGATCGGGCTGAGCGACTTCTCGAAAATGCCCATGGAAAATTCAAAGAAAGGACAATACTCTCAGAATAATAAATTAATAATAATAAGGCTTAAATGTGTTTTTTGTCCTTGTAAATATGAGGTGTTTTGAATTTAGTCCCTACAAATTTTTATTTTTATTTTTCATCCCTGCAATTTTGAACATTTTGTTTTTCATCCCTCTCCGTCCATCTTCGTTAAAAAAACACTGGTGTGGCTAACGGAATCCCAGTTGGCACACTGACTCAAATTATTAAACATCATTTACTCATTATTTTAATTTAAAATTTTATTAAAATTAAATAAAAATCAAATTAGGGTTCTCTTTCCCTTCTCCCTCCCACCAATTCCGCCTCCACCCCCCACTCCCACTGGCCATCCATTCTCCCCCTTCGCCACTGGCCACCAGCCCTTACCCAAGTTTTCCAGCAGTGTCTCCCACCTCACTTAACCATCATCCATTATGAACTTAACATCACCCACCTTCACTTAACCATCAACCACCATCATTACACAACCTACACCAAGACCAAGTTTGAGAACCTGTAAACAAGAAAGCAACCTCATTCAATATAGAAGGAACAGCCCCTAAAAACATCAGTGAAATAAAAAGAGAAGGTAGAAAAAATTAAAAAAAAAAGAAGGTAAAAATGAGGCTGGCACTTCCCCCATTCACCGTCGCAGCGCTAGCAATCCGCCGCCGCCGGACACGCGACTCCTCCCCTCCCCTTTGCAGCAGTGCCACTGCAGCTCGTGGGAGTCCTGAGGCGTGATACCTCCTTCCCATCCCCCTCTCACGGATATCTCTCTATCTCTCGCTTCCTGCTTCTCCTTCCATCCCATCTTCTCCCCTCTTCCAGATCTTTCTCTGCAGTCCACACCCAGGGGAGACAAAGGCAACCTGGGGTTTGGATTTTGATTTTGGATTTTAATTTCATTTACATTTACATTTACATTTAGGACCGTTTGGTTTGCGAAAATATTTCCTATTTTCATTTTCTGAAAACCATTTTCATTTTCAAAATTTTAGGATTTAAAAATGTGTTTGTTTTAAATTCTTATTTTCATTTTCAAGAAATGAAAATGTTGAAATGTTGAAAATGTGTTTGATTTGACAAATTTTAATTATCAATAATAAAATATTTTGTATATATAATTTAATTTTTTTAATATTAACAATATATTAAATAGTTTTATTAATGAATAACATAAATTAAAGAGTTTAATTGATATGCAAGAACAGTGTAAAAAAGTTTTATACAATCATCCATTCATATCTCACTATTGTGCCACTCCATACCCTGACTGACTGTATGTGGTGAGTGTTCCAAGAAGCCTGGACACTCGCTCCATACAGTCAGGGGTGGTGAAGCGGAGGGAGGCGTCCCTCGTCCCTCGGGTCGGGGAGCTACTTAATACAATAGTACAACCATCTGTATGGGCTTTATAAAGCCCAATAACTGTAGTTAGGGGTACCAGTAATGGTACCCTACCTTAATCAGATTTAACAAGAGTTAGCCCTATTACATGTGGGTATCTCGCAATCGCCTATCCTATATAGAAGGTAGAGCCCTTATCCCATTCCCTATCGTGAATGGCGGGCTCGTTAGCTTCCTGTTACTATTAATAGGTAGAGGCCTTACTCTATTCCTTCCTTCGTCAGGAATAGTGGCCTCATTAGCACGAAGACTTCTTAAGCTATCTTTCAGTTAATGAAGAGAAGTCTCGTGCAATCAAGAACCGGGCGGGGCAGCCCGCCCTGACCCTGTCCGTTTCCCTCTCCCGTAGCTCAAGCAGCTTACCACTCGGCCCCACCCCGAGAGCGCGGCGGCAGGGGTGTGGCCTCCCTTGTTTCCTTCCCTTTTCTTTCTCAGGACGCCCCTGTCGGGGCTAAGCCGCTAGGCCTTTCCCCTCGCCTTAAAATGGCTTGAATTCTCTTTACGATGAAAAATTGGTTAACACCTCCTTTTATACAATGCGGAATCGATGACCTACGCAAATCGAATTTTGAAAAATCTTTCTCATTATTCAGAACAGTGGAGCTTTCGATCAAGACGTTCTCGCCTCCCCCGTTTGGGCTCTCGCTCGAATCGGAACCTTTATGCGTTGGTAGGCTTTCGACTCAATCGAATAGCTCGGGCGCCAATTGAGCGAAAGAGGGAGTCTACTGGACGGGGTTCCACTAGCGGAGACTCTTGGAATAGCTGGAGTCAGAAGTCCCCAAGTAAGCGTATTATGGGGGACCGTCCAGCACATCTGGCAAGGATCAAGGGGGATCTCGTTGTTGCATAGCTCAGGTCGGAGCAACGCGCCATCAGACGTTCAAGAGGCAGTCGTACGTACTTCAAGTAGGCGATGGCATTGCTCGTATTTATGGTCTTGATGAAGTAATGGCAGGTGAATTAGTAGAATTTGAAGAGAGTAGATCGTTCAACACCTGCGGCACAAACCCATTTTTGACCTATTGGTCCTAGTATCATAGGCGACCGAACGGCCGCCCCCTAATTACTAGGATAACTCAAAGGCTTGATCACGGGATTTGACTTCCTGCTAATAATCCTGCTGTATAACCCCTCCTATAGGTAACCTATCACTCCAACTTACAGGGCTTACCTTCAAAAAGATACAAATGTTAATGCAAAGGAACTCATCTCCACAAAACGACAACGCATAGCTGTAGTGTAAAACGGAACGAGCAAACGGAGAAAAAATAAAACATATGTTGTTATAATTACGGGGGTGCCACCGCATTTTCACTGTTTCTGTTTCTTGTTTCGAAAACAAAAACGCTGAAAACGTCATTATTTTGTTTTCAAAAATGGGCTTCTTTCTGAAAATATTTTTAATGAAAACATTTTCTAAAACTAACAAACATATTTCCACCATTGTTTTCTATTTTTTAAGACAATGAAAACAGAAAATGCTTCAAGTAAACAGGCCCTTAGTTTCACTTGGATTAAAGGGACTCTAAAGCATTGTACCAAAAAAAAAGGGACTCTAAAGCAAAAAAGCAGGATAAGGGATTTTGAGGCAATGAGTAGTATTGACATTGAATCACTTGATCTTGGGACTGGCAAGGAGAAAGATGAACGTAACGGGAGGCAGATGTTTGTAAGGATGGTAATGGAGAACATATTTTGTTGGAGGAGTACACATCAATTTTGAAGAACTGTAAGGATGGTGATGGATGTGGAAGAGGAAGGGAGAGGGTTTGACGTGGAGAGAAATGCCAGCGTGTAATTCTATGAGACACGTCATCTTTTTTTAACGGAGCTTGAAGGCCAGGGACAAAAATGATAACAGGTCAAATTGTAGGGATGAAAACGAAAAAAAAATTGCAGGGACGAAAAGAATATTTAAGTCTAATAATAATAATAATAATAATAAAATTTCGTAAAAAATCATAAAAATTAAATATTTAATCGAATTTCATTTTCTAACCAAAATAAAAAGCTCATTTTCCCCGCCAAAGATTCAAATTTAAAAGTGTTCATAAATAGATTTAATCTAATATAAAAATAAAAAATAAAAAAATGGAAAATGAATAAACTTGTATTGAAAATTGATATCGAAAGTTGAACTTGCGATATTTAAAATTGCATTGGTCCTATTTGGAGACTCAGATATTTGCCTTCTCTCCTGGTGGTGTAGAGGTGGTCGAGTTTCGAGTGTAGAGAGGTGGGGTACCTTCAAAGAATACTTCAATGCTCAAGTCAGTATTCGGTGTAGGTGATGAGAAGGCGAATAGTGTGCATCCATGTTTATATACTACAAGCGTTGTATTGGGGATTGCCTGACACCAGATACGCCTAGGCTTGCGGGACACGGCAGGTCAACGCCTTATGTCGATTGCATTCGTGTTAGGCATGTTCACTATAGCAGATTCCCAGGGTACTGACACTTGGATCTGTATTTGTCTTCTTGTGCGGACGACTAAGGTGAGGGGACATTAAGTCTCTATCATGGGATCCGCATGGTGGCCTGTTCGTACCGGGGTGATAGTGACAGAATCTGGAAATTTTGATGACTTGTCCCTTATTGGTCCTTGGTCCGCTCTAGGAAAGCCCAATGGATCTCGACTCAATTTGGGGGGCCAAAACCCAGTAAGTCTCCCTCGGTTAGAGTGAGTGAGGATTCATATGCATAGTTGAAATTCACCGACATACGCATAAGCTGGCATACGAGGTCAAGTACCTAAATGCGGGTACAAGTACAATCAGTATAGGACACGTTGGTCCTTGAGGTTAGTCTGAGTTCGACAAGTCCACAGGTGACAGATAGCTCGCGACCATCCTGTCGGGACGTCAGAGTGCCGGGTCATCCTGACGGGGTACCAGTGTATTCACTGTCTATAGTGACGATCCCGAGTGCCACTCTGACACTTATTCCTATCGTTGAAGTTGGGGGAACCGGGATGCACTATTAGGTGAGCGGGATATGTGGACGGACAACTGACTTATGTAGCTGAAATGGAAGATTAATGTATTGCATGTCAGAAATTAAATAGTATAAATAGATTAGTGAGTTGATCGACTCAATAAGTACTTTTAATTAGGCGATTGGATTGATGAAATTCAATGTTTATAATGAGTTATTAAGCTGGGGTAATTATGTCAAGAGTTACTTCTGGAGTAACTTGATCCCTGTTATATAGATCAAGTTACTCTAAGAGTAATTCTTATTAGAGTTACTCCACGTAATAACTCTCTATAGACATTGAATTTTACCAATCCAGCTATCAAATTAAAAGTTTTGATTGAATTTCATTTTTTTCTCTAAATCTGTCAGTAATGTATTTATTTTAGTAGTGTTTAATATTTTTTTCTTGGTTGTTTTCTAGGAAAGGTTTTTTCTCCATCCCAATAAAAAAAAAATTCCCGAAATGCTTCAAAAAAAGAAATGATAATGTTTCTCAAATTAAAATTTTAACGTAGTGTGTCATTTTAATAGTGTATTTATGTGAAAAGGCTATTAGATAGACTGCAAAAACTTAAATTAAAACAAGGTTTGCTTAAGAAGCAATGTCTAAACTCTTTTATTCATATCTATTTTTTATATTTGTACTTGCCTGCTCAACATTTTAATAACATGGACAACTAGTGTTTCCATGTAAGAGCAAAAAAATGTTCGTTTTTTTTCCCAAAATCAGATTCTTGATTTTCATCTTGTAGAAGGTAGTGATTCTCCAATAAAAAAAGAGGAGAACAACACTATTGAATCGCTTGGTTTATAAGTAGGCACATCATGGCCAGCTCCTCTAAATGTCGCAAACGTAAGCCCCTCATATTCTTGATACCACCCACTAACCTGTTCCAAGAGAGAACAATTTATTTTAAAAGTTGAATAATGATATCAAATGCGATCTATATGTGATACTTTGAAATATGTTCTTTTAATGCAAATCCAATTGAGCTATTTCCAAACAGAAATATTGCCAAATAAATCCTCCAAATTGAAGGTTATAAAATATAATCATCTACGTGATTGCTGAAGTCTTAACTAAAATTATGTCGACAAAAAATTGTTCATAAAAATATTTTCTGTTCAACAGCATTTAATCATTCAAATTAAGTATAGCCACTCATCAATCATGTACCCTTACAAAATCATTAGTCAATTGAGTGTTAAGTACAGTTCTTCCACTGCAATTTTTTTTTTTTGTAATTTTTTCGAGACTTTATCAAATGATTTTACATCTAGAGTGGAAGCATGTTCTTAGAGATGCTTAATAAAGTGTTATCAATTAAATTAAAAGCATTCTATACAATAATATAGGTAACGATAAGGAAAACATTTTTTTAAGCAGTATGGCTTCAATTCATGATTGTTTACCTCCTTTTCATTGAACCACGGCCTCCATGGCTTGGTGATACGCAAACCAAGAATACTTATGCTGTATCTGGTTGATAGCACTGGCACTCTACCATCAGCGTCTCCACTAAATAGTCAATAATGAAAGAAAAATGTGTTGGGTGCCAAATTTCAAATTTGGATTAATCGACAGAATGTTAGAATTCGACAAATGAGAGTGTAAGAGACCAGAAGAAGCAATGAAGATTAACTAAGTTTGAAAGACCAAGTGATGGGACTAATGTTCGACGGAAGGCATAACGCGTCGAAGAGGTCAAAATGATCATGGTCGAATAGGCTTAATTATTAAGTAAAAATCGATGTATGGCTCGACAGGAAGTGATACTGTCGATTAGGTAGTTTTTTAGTGAAAACTTAACTACCAACCCATGTCCGTACACGTGTCAGGCTGGATGTTAGGCAGTTTTCATATTTTTGCCTATAAATAGTAGGTTGTACGATGTAATCAAGGTTGGATACGTGATCTGATTCCTAATATCTCGACGGCTAAAGAAGATTAACGGAAAACGATCATCGTATGCCTTCCATCCCTTATCTTTCTGCATTTTAATCAAGTTTCAACTTATTTTCAATTCTTTACACTTCCAGTTATGTCATTTACATTCCAATCAATTTGTATTTCTTCATTTTGCATTTACATTCTTTAAGTCATTGTCCTTTACTGTTTCTGCACTTTTACTTTCAAAATCATTTACATTTTTTTTTATTTTTAAACTCATGTTCTTTACACTTTCTGTTATTTAAATTCCTGCATTTATATGTTTTTGCTTGAATTCATGTCATTTAGCAGTGTTTCTTAAATTTAGTCTATTACTTGTTTTTTCCTTCACATTTCTGCATTAACTTCAAACTGCATGTTGGGCTTTAGTGATGTATGCCCCATGACATTGCAAAGAGTTGCATTCTGGTTTTCTTTAGATTTTGATCTAACTTACTTGTAAACCAAGTTATTGGCTTTCGACAGCCAATCTTGTTTATTTAAGTCTGCATTGCCATTTCGACAGCAACTAGTTGTTAATTGGAATTATCATAACCAAATTTGGCATAAGATTTGACAATTAATGGCTTAAAAGCCAAGAATGTTAAAGAACAATTAACGTGTCGAGTCTTTGACCGTTATATTCAAAAGAAACCGTTGTTTTCAAAACGAGATTACCACGTAACTGGTTTGGATTCATAATTGCTTGATCATCAAAATTTATTTGTTTGTTTGATGAATTTGGTAGATCATTCAAGATCATCAAAACTGGTAAAATCATACCATAAACCAAATTTCCCCATAAACAAATTGGCACGCCCGGTGGGACAAGTTTAGAGTAACTCGTTTTGAACGATGGTTTTATGCGTCTAAGGAGTGGAAAGATCACTGCTTTTAACGCAACGCAATCTAGAAACATGAGTGGCAGCACGAATAGCAGTGCCACAACACCAAGCATTGCTAGTGCGAATGCATTGGCAAGCAATACAAATGCTTCGACTACAAGTACGAACGCCGGGGTAGTTATGATCCCGCGGATGAGTAATGCTACCGCTGGGGCGGGTACTGGAATGACGATGGCCAATACGCAAGCAGAGGTTATTCCGAGCGCTGCAGTGCTTGAACCGGTGGTTCAGAGTGCTCCAGAAATTCAGACATCGCCTGGAAGCGCGAGGAACTCAAGTATTAGGCCTATACCGCAAGTAACCCAACCTCCGTTTGGAATGCCGTATAGCTATTTGCAGAATTCGACAGTCCCTGCTATTGGTTCAACTATGTTCAACCAATATGCCAACCAGCCTTTTATGCCATTCGAAAATTCTTCCGATATTCAAGGAATGGCAGGAGTGGCTCCCATTATGACAGCCAACCGACAAGAGTCAGGACTGGGGGACATGTCGAGACAAATGCCTCAGAATAATGGAGGATTAACACAAAACTCGTTGGCGAGTATTCGACAGCAAGTCGATGATAGTAACCATGAGATGGTGAACATGTTCACTCAGCAGATGGGTGCAGTGATCACGCCTCTTATGGAGACTACTAATCAAGCATGTAATACACTAGCCTTACAAATGGAGAGGCTAAATCAAGCATTGGGTTTGGCAGCACCAGTGAACGAGAATGTTCAACAAATCCCAGGGGTTATACCTCATGGTCAAGGCATGGGGGGCATTCCGCAAAATGTTAATAACCCTATGGCGGCGCAGAACGAAGTAGTTCAGCCAAACCAGAACCTTGGTCAGAATTTGAATAACTTAGCCTATGGCCAGGTGCATATTCTACAAAGAAATCAAGACCAAGGCCCACTAGTGCATCAAGGTTTAGCCAACTTCAGGCACAATATCATGGGGAATCATATAGAACAAAACGTGAATCAAGCTGTCGAGCAAATGCTGAATAGGCTTGGTTTTAATATTGGTCAAGGCACTAGACCATATTTCATATCTGCATTTCCTGAGTGGGTTCAATAAGCTGAAGTGCCAAGAGGGATTAAAATCCCCAAATTGTCCAAATTTTCTGGCGACAGTGGTGAATCGACTGTCGAGCATGTGGCTAGATACACGATAGAAATGGGAGAGTTGGCCACTGTGGAAGGTGTGAAAATGAGGTTCTTTCCAAGTTCTTTGACAAAGAACGCGTTTTCTTGGTTCTCGACTTTGAGAGCTAATTCAGTCCATTCATGGACACAACTGGAAGGATTGTTTCACGATCAATTCTCCAGGGGCGATTTGAGGGTTAATTTGACTGATTTATTTAACGCCAAACGCACGTATAATGAATCTATAGACGATTACATCTCTAGGTTCAAGCAAATAAAGAGCAGGTGTTTTACGCCTGTTCCCGAGGCGAAAATTGTGAAAATGGCCGCTAGTGGTTTGGATTACCATATTAGAAAGAAATTGGTGAACCAACACATAGTTGACCTCGCCCAACTAGGGGAGAAAGTTCGACAAGTTGAACAACTCCGCTCTGAGAAGAATCAGAAGAACAACAAGAAATTTATCAAGCGTGAGAAAGTCAATTATGTCAAAAATGATCTAACAGACAGTGAGGATGAGGCCATGATAGAGCGAGAAGTAGACATCGCTGAATTAAAAGAAGGACCACCTTATGCTTGTCAAGCGTTAGTACCTTCCAAGGGGAAGGAAAAGATGAGCTCTGTGAATAAGAAGACTTATACATTTGATATAACCAAAGCTGATAAAATATTTGATATTCTCGTAAAAGATAAACAGCTTAAGTTATCAAATGATCATAGAGTGAAAGGGCCTGAAGACTCTAATGGTCAGAATTATTGCAAGTACCATGGAGCTTTAGGCCACCCTACTAATGAATGTTTTCGTTTCAGGGATTTGATTCAAAAGGCTCTCAAAGACGGTAGGCTCAAGTTTGCTGACAAACAGAAGCCTAGCATGAAGGTGGATACTGATCCATTTGGTCAAGGCATTGCCAATGTCGAAGCTCAAAATGTGAGAAGTCAGAGCATGGTGAACATTAGCGCCAAGCGTATGCGTGGTGCATGTCGAGGACCCTTTCGACATCTATCCAAGGCCTCATGAGACTGTTGAAGCTTTTCTGAGAAGGAAAAACAATAGGGGGCAGTTGAAATTATGCCCGCATTGCGACAAGTACTTCGATGAGAAAGCAGCCCAAAGAGCAAAGAAAGTTGATGGTGCAGACGTTCATCAACAAGTTCGTACGCTTTATGGGGATAGGTACGTGAGACATGCACCGGCAAACCGGGTGCAAAGGCCTGTGGTTAATAGGCCTAATCGAGCAATCGGTGGATGGTTGGTCGAGTCTCCAAGGGAATCCACAGGGAGTAATTATGGAGAACCTCTTGGTCGAAAGGTGAACAGGACTAGGAAACCTGATACTAATATTACGGTAAACAAATGGGTCGAGAATTCTCCCAAAGCTCGTTGTCCTGAACTGAGAAACAGGGTGAGAGCAATAAAGAGTAACCCTCGACAAACACCGTTTTGGGACGAAGAGTACCAGCACGGCAGAATACCATACCCTGGGGGTGATCAAGTGAAGAAGACCCCACTGTCGAAAAGCCAAAAGCGTCGTCGACAAAGGATAAGGCAAGCTCAGAGGCAGAAAACGAAGGCTAGTGACTTGGAACGACCTCAACATGAAGATTGTTTCATGGTTGGGACACAAAAGTGCCGTTGCCCAAGGAGATCGTCCAAAGCTGAAAAGCGTAGTGGTTGATGTTAGAGGCAGTAATTACGACAAGGGCCAGACTTCCAAGATGCGAGTCCATTCACAGCAGGCCTCGTTCAAGAAAGGCTCCAAGTATGCTGAAATTCCTGTGGCTAAGGAAAAATTGATGCCTTGGCCGATAGGTCTAATTGAAGCTGAAAGGTTAGCTTTGGAATGCGTTGAAGTTGGTGTTCAACCGGCCCAGAAAGAAGGCCCAGGCAGTGATGTGTCAATGGAGGAATTAAAAATCATAGCTAATGATTCTGATTTGTTAGATGAACCCTTGGGGTCCATGGAGCAGAACATTGTCAAAACAGATTTGTCCATGGAAGATGTGATTCTTTGCCTTTGGGCGATCGTGACGACCGAATAGGTTTTGAAGATGAAGAACAGTTTGATCTTGACACCAGCTTAGATAAAGACTTAGACGAGTTGGTGATGACAATGGGTACTACCTTGTCAGATCTGGGATCAGGAGATTGTTTATTCGTCGAACTAGGCATGAGGTTGGGAAGTCATCTGGAGAATGAGGATACCGCCACTGAAGAGGAGTTTACTAAATTGAATGTAAACTTAGTCTCGGTGTTGCCGGTGAATATGAGGCTCCCTACGAGTTTGTAGTTGAAGTGCCTGACGAGGAAGACTTAGATGAATTTCCTATTGGTTGGCGATTTGTTGAGCAAGACATGGTCACTATATTTGACAACTTCGCTAGGCTCAACAAACCAACTCATGAAGAGAGAGGTCACCTTCGACCATTGCACATTAGAGCAATGATTGAAGGTAAGCCGGCCAACAGAGTATTGATTGATGGTGGTGCATCAGTGAATTTGATTCCAAGAGCCATGTTCAAGAAATTGGGAAAGGATGAGTCTGACTTGTTGCCAACTAATATAGTGGTAACTGACTTCGGAGGAAGAACTGCACCAACAGATGGCGTAGTGATGCTTGATGTGCAAGTAGGATCGGTAGAAAGATCTACTCTGTTCGTTGTGATTCCTTCGAGGTCTAGTTATAATGTCTTGTTAGGTCGGGATTGGATCCATTCTGTTGGAGCAGTTCCTTCGACAGTACACCAAAAAATGATTCTGTGGAATGCCCGAGATGAAGTTGAGATTATTGAAGCTGACGATAGTCCATGTTATTTGCAACAAATGCATGTAGACTTCAAAGTGTATGATCCAAAGGTGAAACCCATCTCCGCAAGGTGGTGGTGTTATTGATAAAGAAGCTCTGAATGCATGCTTAATGGAGCAGTTTGTGGTTAAGTTGCTGGATGAGGCCGACGAAAATCGGCGAATCGACAGCAATGACTTTTGAACATCCTCAAATACAATTGTCGGCCTGTGAGGCCGGATGGCCAAACTTCGTAAGAAGGTGTGTTGGCGATTGTATATTTGATGATGGCCCTTTGGGTTTTGAAAAGGGGCTTGAAGATAGAAGTGGTTTTGAGTTGGAAGACCCTTTAGAAGAGATAGACTTGGGCGATGCAGATAGAAAGAGGCCAATATATGTGAGTGCAATATTATCAGATCAGTTTAAAAGGCAGATTGTGGAGCTGGTTTCTGAGTATAAGGATTGCTTTGCTTGGGATTACCACGAAGTGCCAGGTCTGAATAGAGAACTCATGGAGCATAGATTGCCTCTAAAGCCAGATTGCAAGCCTGTCAAATAAGCCAACAGAAGGTTCGCTCCTGAAGTTGTGTTAAAAATCAAGGAGGAAGTCGAACGTTTGCTGAAGGCTAAGTTCATTCGCACAACTAGGTATGTGGAATGGTTGTCTAATGTAGTGCCTGTCATAAAGAAGAATGGCAAGATGAGGGTGTGTGTCGATTTTAGGAACCTTAATGCAGCCACTCCTAAAGATGAATACCCTATGCCCATAGCAGATATGCTAGTGGATGCAGCATCTGGTCATGAGCTTCTGAGTTTCATGGATGGGCATGCTGGTTATAATCAGATTTTTATAGCTGAAGAGGATGTACCTAAGACCGCTTTCAGGTGCCCAGGTTCAATCGGAACTTATGAATGGATAGTGATGCCCTTTGGTTTGAAGAATGCTGGTGCAACATATCAGAGGGCAATGAATACTATCTTTCATGAAATGATAGGCAAGTTCATGGAGGTGTACATCGACGATGTCATTGTTAAATTTGACAGTCAAGAGGAGCATTTGAACCATTTGAGAAGAGCCTTCCACGAAATGAGAAGGCATAATTTGAAAATGAACCCTGAGAAATGTGGTTTTGGGGTTTCTGCTGCTAAGTTCTTAGGCTTTCTGGTGCACAAAAAGGGCATCGAAGTGGATAAGAATAAAGCTAAAGCTGTGTTGGAAGCGAGACCTCCAACTAACAAAAAAGAACTTCAGTCCTTTTTGGGAAAAGTCAATTTTCTCAGAAGGTTCATATCAAATCTCTCAGGAAGAACAAGAGTTTTTGCTCCGTTGGTGAAACTCAAGGCAGAAGAAGCTTTTGTGTGGACTCGACAACACCAAGAAGCTTTTGACCAAATCAAGCAAGAGTTGACAAATCCACCGGTCATGATGCCTGCAGAGCCACATCGACCAGTGAGATTGTACATATCAGCATCGGAAGAGACCATCGGTTGTTTACTGGCTCAAGAAGATGGAAACAACGTCGAGAGAGCCGTTTACTACCTCAGTCGAGTGCTCAATGATGCAGAAACTAGATATAGTGCTATAGAAAAACTATGTTTAGCATTATATTTCTCTTGTACAAAACTCAAGTACTACTTGATGCCTTGTAATGTTTTAGTTATGTCAAAGACAAATGTGATAAAGTACATGTTGTCCCAGCCAATTCTGAATGGTCGAATTGGAAAATGGACACTTGCTTTGTCTGAATTTTCTTTGCAATATGTGCCTTTGAAGGCTGTTAAAGGTCAAATAATTGCTGACTTCTTAACGGACCATCCATGTTTGAAATTAAAAGAGATGACAGGGCTAGTCGAGTTAAAGCCTTGGCATTTGTATTTTGATGGCTCAAGACACAAAAAGGGTGTTGTGTTGGCATTCTGATAATTTCACCTTTAGGTGTGCCAACTAAATTAATGTTTGAGTTAAAATATACTTGTTCCAATAATGAGGCTGAATATGAAGCCTTAATTGTGGGTTTAGAAATTTTGATAGAAATGCGAGCACGCACTGTCAAAGTTTTTCGAGATTCACAACTGGTTATAAGGCAGTTAACTCAAGAATATAAATGTGTTAGCCATAATCTTGTCAAATATTGTCAAGTTGCTAGCAAGTTGATGAAGCAATTCGACAAAGGTTTAATTGGAACATATCCCTAGAGAACTGAACCAAAAGGCTAATGAGTTAGCCCAGTTGGCCTCGGGGTATAAGTTGTCATCAAAGGTATTGACAGAACTCATAAAAATTCGCGATTTGCTGTATCCTTTGGACGAAAGGGATATATTAGTTTCCAATACATCAAGTTCATCTGATTGGCGTAAGCCAATAATTAAGTATTTGGAAAATCCAAGTACTGATGTCGACAGAAAAATTAAATACAAAGCGACTAAGTTTGTTGTGCTCGCTGGAGTTTTGTATAGAAAGTCCATTGATGGTAACTTGGAAACATGCCTTAGTGAGAAGGATGCCTATTTGGCATTGGCAGAGGTTCATGAAGGAATTTGTGGAGCTCATCAAGCAGGTGAGAAAATCAAATGGGTACTAAGAAGACAAAGGGTGTATTGGCCCAATTTGGTTAAAGATTGCATTATGTTTGCAAAGTCTTGTGAAGAATGCCAAAAACATGGCCACATACAGAATGTGTCTGCTAGTGAGTTACATTCTATCATTAAGCCTTGGCCTTTTAGGGGTTGGGCACTGGACCTCATAGGTCAGATCTTTCCTACATCTTCAAAGGGGCATAAGTACATTTTAGTAGGGGTGGACTACTTTACCAAATGGGTAGAGGCAGTGGCCTTGAAAGAAGTGACTCAACAAGACATTGTCGATTTTATTGAAAATCACATTGTTTGTAGATTCGGAATACCTCAAACCATCACAACTGACCAAGGGTCTGTGTTTGTTGGGAAGAAGGTTGCCGAGTACGCTGAGTCAAGGCAAATAAAGATGGTGACTTCGACGCCCTACTATGCGCAAGCAAATGGTCAGGTCGAAGCCATGAATAAGATTATCATTGGGTTGATAAAGAAGCACATTGGTAGATATCCAAAAAGTTGGCATTCGACTCTGGAACAAGTTCTTTGGGCATGCAGAAACTCTCCAAAAGAATCGACAGGTACTACTCCTTATAAATTGGTTTATGGCCATGATGCTGTGTTGCCTGTCGAGATAAATCTTGGTTCATTAAGAATTCAAAAGCAAAATGAGATGCCAGTAGACCACTATTGGAACTCGATGTTTGACGAATTGAATGATGTTCATGATGAGAGAATTGTGGCCTTAGAACATTTAGTTCGACAAAAAGAAAGAATAGCTAAATTCTATGACAGTCGAGTTAAATACAAGCGTTTCAAAGTTGGTGACTTAGTTTGGAAAGTCATTTTACCAATGGATAAGAAATGTCGAGAATTTGGGAAATGGTCCCCAAAGTGGGAAGGGCCATTTGAGGTTGTCCAAACATTCTCAGGAAATGCTTATGCACTTGTTGAAGTTAATTCTGGTTTCAGGATTAAGTCTATTAATGGCAAATACTTGAAGTTATATAGACCAACAATGTGCGAAGTAAAAATACAACCTTGAAAAGTAAACTGGATTGTTCTATCCAAGAGCCATTTGGCAGTATACAAGATACATTGTCAAATAGGCTTACAGCCTGGTAATTCAAATACTGGAAAGTCAATAAGTCTAGGCTATTATGGGATAAATCCACTTGTGGAAACTTCGCCTAATCATGCCGAGGAAGAATTTAGGAAGAAGAACATGGGAAGTAAGAAGGACTCCTGTGGCATACCATCTGGTCAATCAAGTCTGCAAGAGCCGCTCCAGATGGTAGACACCCAAATCGACGGAAAAGTGAAGCTAAAAGTATGGGTACGTCGATGAGAAGTGTCAAATGCCATGTGAGTGAAGGTAAAGCAGGCAGATTGAGAGGCAGTCGTTGATTTAAGTGTATGCCTCACAATTAATCGAACTGTGCCAAAACTTTTCCTAATTGCTTGCCCACATGTTGAATTTTGAGCACAAGGTGTGAAGGAGTGCACGACAGTAGGAGAAAGAAGTGGCTCAGGCTTTCCCTTTCTCACATGTTTCAACGAGATTGGCAAGCTGCATTAGGCAACTTACAAAAAAAAAAAAAACTCATTGTTGATATTAGGCAAATTACCAAAACCCAGAGTGTCTTGCACCGTTGAGACAAAGACCTTGGAAAAGACTATGGGAGAAGAAGCCCCTGGCTTCCAGATGAAATAGACAGAGCCATGGAATGAAGGCTTGAAGTGTGTAAAAAAGGTTTTCATAGCAGCTTGTTATACTCAGAAATAGTTGGTTTGGGGCCAAGAACAAGTTGAATTTGGGGATGTCGCTTGTAATGCTAGCAAGAATTTCTCGAAGATTTTGTGAAAGGAAACTTCAAGAAATTCAGAAAGCGTTTGTTGTTTGAGCGAAAGAAGGAGTATGGCAAGTGTCTATTTATAGCGCAAGATGGCGTTAGTTTTCAGGTTTTGACGGTCAGATTGACTGGTCAATAGCTTTGATTGTAATTTATTAGCCTGAAACTGAAATTAAAGCAGTTAAAAGAACGTGCTAGCTGGACGGTGAAATGATTGATCGAAAGCAAGAGAGATCATATTGTAAATGTTGCGAAAGATAAGAAGTGGTCGAAACAAAAGTGTTCGACATACAAGGAATTAAAAATGGCTAATGTGCGAATATAAAAAAAAATTACAAAGGAATTTTCCTAATGTCTTCCCAAGTCGCAGCCTAATTCCATTTTTGTGCCTTCAAAGATTTATATAACCAACTTCAAGAGCTTCAACCTTCGACAAAATGGTTTGCGCCTCCGCGACTACGAGTCATTTCCTGGTCGAGAGGCTATTTCCTCGAGCAAGAAGCCTTAATTGCCTCTTGTAATTGGGTCTCGGCCGCGGCAAGTTCTCGCCTCAGGCGAGCGGCGTTCTGCTCCAACTCAGGAATTTTGGCTTGGTAGGGAGCACCTTTCTCGACCAATGCAGATTGCCTCTGTCGGAGATGCACCAATTTGTCACGAAGCTCATGCTTGGCTGTGATGGCTTGCTGGTATGGAAGGATACTGTCGTCAAGCTCAAGCAGTTTAAGAATCAACTCTTCGACAAATTCGTGCAGGGTACTGATATGCCCTCGATGGATTAGCGGAAGCCTTTTGCGGGAATGTTGAAGTTCTTTGACGACGTGAATTAATTTATTCCTTACTTCCTGGTTTGAGTAAAGGTCGTCGAAAGAATACTTAAAGAAACCCTTTAGCTCCGCAAGCAATCCATTAAGTTTTTCAGCAAAATTATCTCCAGGAAGTGTGGAGGATCGGGCTGACATCGGTGAAGTCTTGCTGCTCGAACTTGACAACAAGTTGATCCATTCATCAATCCCCACGCTGGCTTTCCCAAAATCCGCAGCCGATGGAGGGGGTTCGTTGTGAGAAAGTGGATTAACAGGATCATCGAGCAACTGATCCATATCAACACTATCTGCCCTGATTACTATGGGACTTTGCTTTTCAAAGAGCTTGGGGCGAGTCATCTCGGCGAAGGTGTTCTGACACGAGCGTTGTGATCATCCTGATGAGTGGGTGTAGAGCCTGGACTCTCTGTCGAGATGGTAGTTTGAGCTACATCGACGTCCATGGCTGAAGGTTCTTCAATCTCATGTTCAGGCTGAGTCTCTGGGACTTCCTGTGAAAGAAAAAAGAAAAATCGATGAAAGTCCCAAAATCATTGCTCTGATGCCAGTTGGAATGGCAAGAAATTTTGTACCTCAGTAGCAGGGGGAGCAGTGCTTGGGAAGATTATTCGCAAAGGGAGCGAAGTATCGACATTTGCTTGTTCAGGGGAATCCTGACAAACAGGTATGATGAGGCAATGTCCAAAAGTAAAAAAAAAAAACACAAAACTAGTAGAAAGGGCATACCTTATCAATGCTTGACGAGTCAGCTCCCTCGACAGAGATAGGGTCCTTAGAAGTACATTCTTCAGACACCCCTGTTTTTGCTGATTTAACTCTTGGCTCCTGCAAATGTCGAAAAGAAAAAATGAAAATCTTGTAAGCAACATGAAGACCATCAATTTAGACAGTAGTGGAGGGAAGTTTACCTTTGTAAACTTAACTGTTGGAGTTGCTTCAGAGTTTTGAAGCGGATCTCTCGAGTGCGATTCACGAAAATTGTGTAAAGGTAACCATGATGTCTAATTGATGAAATCATAAATAAGTAATGGATTCCTATGCAAGTGAAGAGAGATACCGCTTGAGGTGTGGAACGAGAAGGAGACTCAGCGCACTATTCTCTGCGTTTGGAGGGCTTGGTTCCAAAGCGGTGGTTTGAGCTTTTCTCTTGGTGGGCTCTTCTTTGTGAAGAGTTGGTCGAGTGCTTCGACTTTGTCCGCTTCTTTTTGGTGGAGCCGTTTCTTGCCAAAGATCGGTCTTTGAAACTCCAGATTTGGAGGATTTCTTTTTGATGACTTGGATTGGAGGGAAGTTCATCATCTTCATCTTCTTCTTGAACCTCGACTTGATGGCCTTACCACTTGTTTGCTTGTATTTTAAAGGCTCTTTTAGAGCCAAAGCTAAAACAAAGTGAAGAAAGTAAGCATAAAAGCAGTGGATGTTCAAACAAAAGGCTAAAGAAACTGAAATACCTTGCGAAAAATGGGAAATGAGTTTGACGGCTTCATTATGTTGTTCGAAGGTGAAGCAAACCGACCGATGAAAGTAACTTCCTTGTTGCTAAAGCTATTGGCAATGGGATAAGAAAAGTATCTTTCCAGTTCAATGAAGTTACCGGCCTTGTCGGTTTGCCAGAAATGGGTCACCAAACCAAAATTCGCACAAGGAAAGGCACAGGCTCGGGATAAGGGGTTTCACAAGTGATTGCCCTGTTTCATGATAGTGCTTTAGAGCCTTTAAGCCCCATTTGTTATCGTGTGCCTCTTTTGATTTGGCGACCATTTCATTCGCCTATTCGACAATATAATGGGGACGTCGAGGATCCCATTTAAATTTATAAAATTTTTCAAAGTCGAGTATATCTTTCAAATGCTCACCTTTGGTTTTGGTCGAGGTCCTGCTCTCGCACGTATGATCAACAAATCGTTTCACACATGCCTCAAAAGATGTGTGAAATTTCTTGAAATATTCTGCCCACCAAGTCTCAAAGTCTTGAGATATGCCAAGAGTAGGAGAAAAGAGAACAAGATTGATAGCGACCTGCGAGTGTTATTCTTTTTCTCCATGCCATCGAAGGTTTCGGCTTGATGTCAATGTAATCCAACAGAGATCCTCTTTCTTGTAAGCGGAATGGGACCAGGGAATGGATTGCATGAAACCAGTGTTATTGGCAGAAGCATTGGGTAGGCAAACAAATGCAGATCCATCCGTTGAACCAGGGAGCCCAGCGGGGAATACTTGTCAAGAAAGGAAGTGAGTCCAAATGACTTGACACTCCTTAGATTTTGGATCAAAATTTGTGAACCACTTGGGTCCATATCTCCTGCTAACAAAGGGTTGAAAGCGAATGCCTGGAGTTGTGGGAGCAAGGGAGTGAAAGAGTTTAAAGTAGTACTTGAAACTTTCAAGCTCACTGTCGAAAGGTTTCGGAGCGCGATACATGGCCAAGGTGCCATAGGTGTCGACTTCAAGCTTAGATGGAGCCTTGTCGACAGTGTGGCCCGGGAGAATGGCGTTTAACCATAATTGAAGTAGCCACATTGGGCCTCCGGCTCCGACCTTTCTTCCTCCTCCTTTCACCATAGTGTATAAACTCGACATGCTCGAGTAAAGGTTCGACAGAAGAAATGAGCCAAAAGCCCATTTCTTACCTTCATGGAGAAGATTAGCCAAGTCGAGAAGAGATTTCGACATTTGAATATTCTTGTTGCAGAGGACGAAAGCAGAAAGCCAATGAAACAGAAAGGCTACGTGTTCCTCATCAGAAACATCATCAGTATCCCTCATTTGGCTAGCAACATACTTTGAGAATGCAAGGGGTTCCTCACTGAAAACATCAATGACGTTTTCTGGAACGTTTAAGGGGTGAATCATTTGGCCATCTGGTGGGAGGCCAGTGAGAGCAGAAACGTCAAACAAATTTGGACCCATCATTCCGCAAGGAAAGTGGAAGTTGTTGGTAGTTTTGTTCCAAAAGAAAATAGCGGCTCCCAACATAGATGAGTCCAACTTAAATTGATGTTTTGATAGCTGAATCAGGTGGTAAATGCCTAAATCTTTCCAAGTCTCAGCCTTTTTGGCTTCTACCTTAGTAAGCCAGGCAGAGTAGCCGTTAACGTTCAACGGCGGCGTTCTAAAAAGCCTTGAGCTTTTGAAGAAATAGTGAATGTGCAATTTAGGGGAAGAGGTTAGAATGTCAGTGTGCCCATCTTTGTTTGGGAAAGAATCCTCAAAGCTTTTTGGGAAACAAGGTAGGGCGATAACTGGTCCTAAATAAGCAGCAGGAGGGTCTAAGAGATAAGAGGGATCGTTTAAGTAAGGGATAATTACCTTAGATTTCTGCCATGGGATTGATGCATCAACGTCAGGATTCCACCATGTTTTCCTTCGAGGGGCAACGGTGGCTTGAGCAGGAGTTGATGAAGACGCCATTGGAGGAAGATGATGCTCTCTCAGTATGATGCCTTCGCGAGAGTTCAGGTGGTGGAAGAAGAGTTCTAAATGGGGTTTTGAATACTATTTAAAGCACCGCTTTGGAAACGAAATGTGCGAGTGGGAAGAGTAACCGCCTAAGTTTGAAGTAATGATGGTCCTATTTTTTGGGGAAGTGGGAAGCACAGACCTGTGATGGGACATTGCGGAAAAGGAATCGTCGCGCGTGAAGATTAAACAAAATTCTGGATCTCTCCGTGTGTTGGTGTCGAGAACTCAGAATTTGGGGGCATTCATTGGGTGCCAAATTTCAAATTTGGATTAATCGGCTGCAGAATGTTAGAATTCGACAAATGAGAGTGTAAGAGACCAGAAGAAGCAATGAAGATTAACTAAGTTTGAAAGACCAAGTGATGGGACTGATGTTCGACGGAAGGCATAACGCGTCGAAGAGGTCAAAATGATCATGGTCGAATAGGCTTAATTATTAAGTAAAAATCGATGTATGGCTCGACAGGAAGTGATAATGTCGATTAGGTAGTTTTTTAGTGAAAACTTAACTACCAACCCATGTCTGTACACGTGTCAGGTTGGATGTTAGGCAGTTTTCATATTTTTGCCTATAAATAGTAGGTTGTATGATGTAATCAAGGTTGGATACGTGATCTGATTCCTAATATCTCGACGGCTAAAGAAGATTAACGGAAAACGATCATCGTATGCCTTCCATCCCTTATCTTTCTGCATTTTAATCAAGTTTCAACTTATTTTCAATTTTTTACACTTCCGGTTATGTCATTTACATTCCAATCAATTTGTATTTCTTCGTTTCGCATTTACATTCTTTAAGTCATTGTCCTTATCAAGCTTCGTGACTTTTACTTTCAAAATCATTTACATTTTTTTATTTTTAAACTCATGTTCTTTACACTTTCGTTATTTAAATTCCTGCATTTATATGTTTTTGCTTGAATTCATGTCATTTAGCGGTGTTTCTTAAATTTAGTCTATTACTTGTTTTTTCCTTCACATTTCTGCATTAACTTCAAACCGCATGTTGGGCTTTAGTGATGTATGCCCCATGACATTGCAATGGTTGCATTCTGGTTTTCTTTAGATTTTGATCTAACTTACTTGTAAACCAAGTTATTGGCTTTCGACCAATCTTGTTTATTTAAGTCTGCATTGCCATTTCGACAGCAACTAGTTGTTAATTGGAATTATCATAACCAAATTTGGCATAAGATTTGACAATTAATGGCTTAAAAGCCAAGAATGTTAAAGAACAATTAACGTGTCGAGTCTTTGACCGTTATATTCAAAAGAAACCGTTGTTTTCAAAACGAGATTACCACGTAACTGGTTCGGATTCACAATTGCTTGATCATCAAAATTTATTTGTTTGTTTGATGAATTTGGTAGATCATTCAAGATCATCAAAACTGGTAAAATCATACCATAAACCAAATTTTCCCATAAACAAAATGTTAATTGAACATAAAAGTTGACATAAATACGGGATACCGTATGTTTATATTGTACGGATCATATGTCCGTACAGTATGGACAATTTTTTTTCTTTTGAAAAAAAATATTTTTTTTAATTTTTAATTTTTTTTAGATTTTTTTAACTGGTTAATACATATTTTGGCATTAACCAGATAAGAAAAAGTTTCAGGATTTGGCATTAACCAGATAATGAATAACATTAACCAGATATGTGAACTTGATTAATCAGATAAGAAAATGAAATGTCCAAAAGTTTCAGGATTTGACATTAACCAGATAATAAATAGCATTAACCAGATATGTAAACGTGATTAACCAGATAAGAAAATGGGATGTCCAAAAGTTTCAGGATTTGACATTAACCAGATAATAAATAGTATTAATTAAATATATGAACTTGATTAACCAGATAATTAGAAAAAATTAAAAATGTTTTTTGAAATATGTGTTCAATTAACTGCACTAATAATGAAAAGTTACAAAAAGAACCATGAGAAAATGTGACAGGACGGCATAGGGCCTTGAATCTGCAGGTTGAAATTGAATAGTATTTGATTTAATTAATCACCTGTAAAGCCAAATCCTAAGTCCAGCTGAAATAAGCTTCTTGTAAATTGGGATAATAGTACGCTTTGATTGTGCCCAGCTGTTGAATATGTCGTTGCTGTTTTTTAATTAACAATGAAAAGAAAATAGGGTTAATTTAGGGAAAGGACAACCAAATATTAAATCTATTCTACCATTTCTCACATCATAAAAAAACTGAAGTTAATCAAACTTAATTTAGGTAAGTGTCAATATGTACTTGCAAATACTCCAACTCCTCAGATTGTGACCGTCACTGGCATGGAGGGCTTTCTGGACATCCCGTCTATTATAAAAAGTATCAGCATATTCGCTCAAACATGGGTCATAACCACCCATGATCCTTGGTATCTATTCAGCCAAATCCACAAGGAAGTGTCAGAACAACTTAGTACATATTAAAACATACACAGTGTCTGATATAATATTTTCTTCTCTCACCTTGTCAGATGAGCGCTTCATCCCCATTTGCATCGATATTGAACGCACCTTACTGGCTGAGCATCCAGGGGTGTAGAGGCTGTGGATATCAATTTGGTTGTACTAGTTGAACATTTCTTGCACTCCTTTATTACAATCTTGATTACTAAATGGATTATTGTTGTTAAAGTCACAACTTGTTCTGATTGTTTTGTGAGTTTCATCAGATATCACTGCATGGCTCCAAGCATAGTCAACCATACCTAACCAGTCCTCAGCAAAAGAAGTTTCAGGGTTTCCCAGCTGCCCAAAGAATACAGAAAGAATAATTTTGTGCCCTTCATATTTATATTATTTACAAGAGAAATATTCTTTGTAAAGCAAGATCCTTTATACTTTGTTTTTATTTAGCGCTTAAAGATAGCTTTTTAAATTATGTAGAACCATACCAAAATGCCCTTGAGATCAATATAAAGGGAAGGGTCTTTGTTCCTATCATGGATAAGTTCAGCCAACTCCGGTACATAATGCCCTGAGAAATATTTTTCATGATCAATTCAAAAGACTCAAAATGATAGGTTATATGATTTGATGTTAACTTCAATACCTGCATAGCTCTCCCCTGCAATGTAAAATTCCCTTGTTCTATATGATGGAAACTTGAGGAACCAATTGTGTAGAAAAGTGTAAGAATCATTAGCTGTTTCAAACAGCCGATACAGGACAATTAAATTTATGAGAGTATTTTGTATCGGCTATGAACAATAGAAAATGTAACATGAATTAAAGGAGAAAAGTAATATTTGCTAATCATCATGCATCAAATACATTTAGATTAATTAAAGACCTGCATCAAATATATTTAGATTAATTAAAGACCTGTGAAGTCATCTCCCAAATTTTTATATTCACTGGTTGTATTTGAGTAGGAAAAGCCAACACCAACAGGAGATTCAAGGAATAACAAGTTGGCTTCTGCATGAACACATTCCACATATATTAGTATTTTATATGTTGAGGTGGACTATGACACAAAGTATAGTAATATATCTCATGTTTATGATCTTTATACCTTTGTTCCACGAGAAGTTATTAAATGTAAGGCCCTTGCTATCAGAGTCCACAAAAAATGGGCCAATCTCCTGTGTCGCTCCATATCCCACAGAAGAGCACCCAGGACCTATAACAAATGAAATCAACAAGGTTTTAAACTTTCTCGTATAAGTTGAAAACACCCCACACTCTGCTCCACCACTTAAGAAAAATGAAAACAAAATCAGCTCAATCAAATTTTGTTCCTAATTTAGGTACTCAAAATTTTATTTTCATAATAAGGTCCAATGTCCGAATATTATTTTTATAAGATTAAATATGTTTTACATCCCTACAAATATGGATATTTCCGAATTTAGTCCTTGCAAATTTCTGTTTTGTTTTGTTTGGATCCCTGACATGTACGGTGTTTTATTTTGGTCTCTATCATTATGCTCCGTTTGCTGACACAACTAACACAATTCTAAGTCACACACGTCACATCATATTAATGATGTCACATGTACAATGACATGGATTAGGGTTCTATATCACCTTTTTCTTCCTCCATTCTCTTCCTTTCTTTCTCACAGCCACCGTTATTGTCGACTTCAACAACAAAATCTGAAGCAGACATGTAAGCTCGACAAATTTTGAAGTATTTAATTATTAGATTATTTGGAAGTATATAATGAATATGGGGAACATAAATGACTAAACTTTTTATTTATATAATTTATTTTTTTAAACAAATAAGCAATAAAGGATAAATATTGAAGGGGGATCGAGATAAGTAATAAAGGATAAATCAGCTTTAAATGATCTCTGTCGTTGATTTGAGATCGGATGATGGAGATCGAGAACTGCATGACGCAAGGAATCCGTTTCCCGAGGTGAAACTCTATTGCATGCCTATGTACACATTACATCTTTAGTAGGACTTGATGTGTGATTTGGAATTCTGTTAATTAACCAGCAAACTGACAAAGCGTGATGGTTGTGTCCAAAATCAGACACTTTAAAAATGTTAAACAAAATAAAATATTTTGCACGACTAAAACCAGGAGTGCCCATGAACATTTGTAAGTATTTTTATATTTAAAAAAAGACATTAGTATATATCTACTTCTACTTTTAACCACTAAAGCATGGCCTTACCTCCATTAAGCCACAAAACCAATGGTTTCTCTTCAGGCTTGGTCATGGCCTCAAAAAACCAGTAAAAAAGTGCTCGCCCATTGGTTTCATTGACCGTGACATATCCAGCGTAGTGCTGGAAATCTACATGAGGCTGGCCAGGCAAGTTAGTCACAAGATCACTTCTATCCCCAAAGCTCAATAATTTTCTCCCACCACCCCATTGCTTATCTCTAGAAGAAACAACATGATTCGGAGATAAAAGTAGAAATATAAAAGCCAATGTGTAGAAATGTCATGTTATCCATATTATATAATGGAATGCTCACAACAAAATTTAGATTGCTTACACTTGAGTTGAACTTGGTTAATAGACAAAGAGATTTATATACCTATTTATAATGACTGAGGCCTACCAGTCTTTGTTTAATGATCGATTATATATGTCCTAATCTTTGCTCGATCCTTCAAAGTACGTACATTAAAGCTATCCAAATCATCTAGATAAACTTTTATGGCATGAGATTTTTTGTTTTTGTTTTGGTGAGCTTTTATGGCTCGAGATGTATCTTTATTGACTGAAGGATCCCCGTATTTTAAATTTGAATATTTTATAATATTTAGCCTCATCAAAAATCATGAAATTAAAATATATTTTTTATAATAATTTAGTTTCTTAATAAACTCTTTCTAAAAATGGAAGTGATCATGATTAATTTTAGTTTTTAAATTATAAAACTATTTTTTTGAAAATTAATTATCTATATCATTTGTAATTCCATTTATTTTTTTCCTTTTTTATTCACATTTATATCTTACTTAAATTGTAAAATATGCTTATAATACGTATAATACTGGAGATAATGAGATGTATCTTTCATTAATTGAAGGCCCCCCACATTTTATATTGCTTGTTTTATAATAATTTATTTAATTTACATTTTCCCATTTTTATTCACATTTATATATTGCTTAAATTGAAAAATATATGCTTATATTACGTATAATACTAGAGATAATGAGATTTATCTTTTATTGGTTGAAGGATTCCCGCATTTAATATTGATTGTCTTATAATATATGTCTATAATAATTTGGTTGGATAGTGACTATTTCTCATATCTACAAAAAAAAAAAAAAAAAAAGCAAGCGCTTGTGCGGACTTCCTTGCCAATATGGGGTATCGTAAGATTCATAACCAATTCTCTTGGACCGTGTCAGATTCTCCACCTTCCCAACCGAAGTTTCAGCTTCATTTTGACGTTATCGGGTGTAGTCTTTCTTGTTATGTCAGTCATATATAAAAAAAATTGATTTCCTGATATTCTCTTTCTAAAATGTTAATGGAAATGATGTTGATTACTTTTCAGGTTGTAAATAATAGATTTACTTTTAAAAAAAATTAATTACCTCCATAATCTATAATTTATTTATTTACTTTTTCCTATTTTGATTCGCATTTAAAAAGTGTAATAATTACATATATTCAATTAAAATTAATAAAATATTTTTTTTGGTAACAAAATTAATAAAATATTTTTATTGTATTTAATTATAATTTATGAATATAATATTTAATAATATGGTTCCAGTAAAAAGTATTTAATAGTATCGTTTGAATTAATAAATTTTGCATTTAAGTCCATTGCTTGAGTTCAGTCTAAAAAAAAAAGTCAATTACCTAAGTGGATTTTAGTACACACAGAGGGAGAGACTTCAAATTCATCTGAAATATTTTTTGTAATATTTTTACAAGAAAAATATTTTATATATTTGGCATTTAAAAACTAAAAATATATAATTCATATTAATGATAATGTTAAATGTAATATATTTAATAAATGTTAATAATAACATTAATTATGCATCATGATTAAACTATGATATATATTTGGGTAAATTATACTTTTTGTCCCTTATGTTTATTTTAGGTTTCAGTTTGGTCCCTTATGTATTATTTGTTCCGAATTGGTCCCTTATGTCTAAAGATTACACCAATGTGGTCCCTCTATTTCAAAGTGGTCCCTTATGTTACAAAAATTATACTAATGTGATCCAGTTTTTTGCAAAAAAAGGGACAAAAAGGGACCACACTGGTATAATTTTTCTAACATAAAGAACCATTTCGGGAAAAAAAAGAGGGATCACAATTAACACATAAGGGACTAATTCGGAACTTTTAATACATAAGGGACCAAATTGAAACCTAAAATAAACATAAGGGACAAAAAGTATAATTTAGCCTATATATTTTGTTAGAATATTATAGATTATATTAAAAAATGAAGTATTCATTTATCGTTGTTTTTATACTAATATGTAACCCGAACCATGCACGGAAAAATTTTTATAAATGGTCTTCAAAAAATATTTTGTTTCAATGATGAAATATAATAAATAATTATGGGAATAATTATCAAATCATAGTAATGTTATAAGGAACCTAATACGATACGTAAACAAATTAATATTAATTGAGTTGCATACAAAAAAATAATCTGATGGTGCATATAAACGAATTGAATTAGATAAAAAATACTTTATTAAATTGATGAAAATAAAAGAATAGAAATGTGTAATTTATGGGTTAATACTATATTATACATTCATTGAAAACAATTTAAAGAATTGGTTTCAGAGAAGGTAGCCTAGTGGTAAAGTGATGTGGGATATTGGGAGCGCGGGTTCGAACTCGCAACGCTCCACTTCCCCCTCCTTATCCCCCCTTCCCGTGACCATTTGTACTAAAAACCAAAAAAAAAAAATAAAGAATTGAAAGAATGAAATTTCCTCATAATTTGAATATATGTGTGCGTCAGTGTGTGTGTGTATTAATATATTTGGAATATATATTTAAATACATTTTTAATGTATAAATAACAAATGTATATGAAGAATATATTATTAGAAAGCAACAATATTTGATATTATGATATAATATCATGTAAAAAAATTTAGCGCTAAAAGAAATATAAGCAAAACATATCTAATTTAGAAAATGTTAAATAGACAATTTATTTATTTATTTAAAATCAAATATTGAGACAAAATCTAAGATCCACTTATTATTTTGTTTGTTATAATATATACTTTTGTTACTTAATGGATGATGGTTTATAGTGAATTGTATAAAATTAAGAAATTAAATAACATCAATATATATTTTCTCAGAAATAAACATATCTTATTTTTTTAATTTAAAATCAAACAACTTCTAAATTGGGCAATTGGTATTTTGACCAAAATCAAATAGATTTGGTTTAGTTTTGAAGAGATTGGCCAAAACGTGTGTGGCTATTAGAATTTAGGATTTAGAATAATATACCTATGAAATACAAATATTGTAATTATATTAGTACATAATAAATATTATATATATACATGTTAATCTATAAATATTATATATATAGTAATGTGTGAAACAAAGTCATAGCCATAGTTGTTGCTTGCTGACAACAAAGCATACTCAATTCAGTGTTAACATATTTGTGGTAGATATTTGAATAGTTGGTTATCAATCGATGTGATGCCTATGGTTTAATACTTATTTGATACTTTTTTTATAATTCTGAATAATAGTCATATATATGCTTTTTATTAATCCTTAATAATATACTTGTCTACCTTTTAAATATATATTTATGTTATTAATTAGTGTATGATGCTATTGAAAATGATTATAGAGTAATTTGTATTTTGTAAGTTAATAGTAGCACAATGCATTTAGGGTATTACTATTGAATAATAAGTAAATAATGAGTAGTATTTTGTATAATTTGAATAATAAAATTTAAACTATCAAAACTTTATATTAATTTGTTATCTTTCTGCATAAATCACATCATCTTTTGGTGGTTAGGGTTCTCTATCGCATACTCTGTCATTGGATGATGACGACACTAATGAACATACCATAGCAGAGTAATATCATCAGAGGTTATATATTTCGTCCAAGCAACAAACAATGTGTATTTGAAAATGTATATTTTATGTTCAAAGAATATATTAATGTATATTATTTATTAACTTATTTATTTATAGGAATTTATATATTAGTACTATTTCTTGTGAAATATTCAATCTGCTTATAATATATTTAATTTTTACTCTGAAATTTAAATACTAATAGATTTTGATTTAGATAATAATATGTTTTGTGCAAAATATTCAATTATGTTTGGTGTATTTATACTCGTGTTTTGTCATCTTTTGATACTACTCATGAGTAAAATAGTTAAGAAGAAGAAGTAGAAATACATAAATTTTTTGTTTTATAAAGGATTACAAACATTCAAATTGCCTTCTATATTAATCAATTTACATGTAGGAATTAATGTTTAAAAATTTAAATTTGCTCATATAATTTTTTTAATCGATTAGTTAGGCGAGAAGCTAACAAATAAGTAAAAACGACTTGTCTAATCTTTTTAGCAATTGTAATATTAATTTTGGTGTTTCTATATTAAAATGATTATTGTTTGTTTTAAAAATATATACAAAATAACTGTCATCATTATATTTTGACAAAGACATTGTTCAATAATAGTTGTTATGTACATATAAACCAAAAAGTAGTATTTGTCACATATAAGTAACTGTGCAAATTAAATTGTCTTTTGACATATTCAGATGTAGATTATTAGTTAAACTGTTATTTTTTTTTTAAAGATATATTTACACAAAATAAATAATATTTGACAAAGTGTATAATAATTGCTACATATATATGAACTAAAAAGTTGATAATAATTGTCACATGTATGTAAATTTTTTAAAAAATATAGTAGAGAAATCATTATGAAGTAGTGATGGCCCGTGCTACGCACGGACACACGTCATACAATAAATACATAATAATTATATATGAAAATATTTGAACTGGTCTATTTTTACATAATAATAATAATAAATTTTAAAAATATTATAGAAAATATTAATAATAGTTGTAACACACATATAAATTTTTCTTAAAAAATATTGATGAAAATCCCATGCTCCGCATGATATACATAAAAAATTTATATTATAAATAATTAAACCTAGTATTTATAATTAATAATAATAAATTTAAAATATATTATAGAATATTTATACTAATAATAATAAAATGTAATAAACAACATTAAATTTTTTTTGTTAACCAAGTTTTATAAAAAATGAAAAAACAAGTTTTTACATTGTACTACCTCCGGTCCTTTTTATTAAAAACAAAATGAGTCTTTTTTTTGTCTTAATTATAAGAAATAACGATAATTTTCAAATGCATTAAATAACTAATTTTTATTTATACCCTTATTTATAGTGAGACTTATATTAATGAGATAACTTATTTCCTATGCAAGTGGGTTGATTCATAAAAGGGATATTTTTGAGAAAAAAATAAATCTTTAAGAGTATTAATTAGAAAAACTATTTTCACTACATTTTCTTTTTTTGAGTGAATTATGGTTTTGTTCCTTATAATAAGGACCGGAGGGAGTATTATTTTGCGACCCATGCAATAATTGATTATTATTGTTACATTTTATCAAAGCTTGTTGAAATATATTTATAAAAACCAGGGGCATGGGGCCTAAGGCGATAATCTTACTCACCTAACGGTCTACACGACTTAATGTAAAATGTTCTTCGTGTCTTATGTTTTATCTATAATTTCTATATGAAAAGAGAATTTAAGTTACTCAGATAAAAAAAATTATTCATCAAAAAAATATTATTCGGTAAATTAGTTAGATAAAAATATAATAAAGAAAAAAGGAAAAATGATTTGCTAAATAATTATTACAATTTTAAACTTGATATTTGCATGCAGAAGTTAAAAAAAATGAATTAATTTGATTTTTGTTGTTATATGTAATTAAACATGTGAATAGAGTTTGATTTTAACATGTATATTCATCTCGTACATATCTAATATATGTACTTATCTTGTCTTGTCTTAGTATGTATTGACAGCGAATAAATATCTACTAAAGTTGGAAAAGCATAGAAGTAAACACATACCAAAAGTTTCCAGAGTCGAGGACTTACATTGGAAAAGGATAAAGCCATAGCCATATAGCTTTTTCTAAAAGATAATTCTAATAAAATTTTTGTTTTTTGGCAAACGTAATACATACAGGTAATGTATATCCCAGCAAATCATGTGCTTGGTACCTTAAAGGTTCTGTATGTATTGAACATGAATGTATATAACACTAAGCTTTTCTACTCCTACATCGGTTCGAAGAGAGAACAAAGTGCCTCGAGACACTCCCTTCAAAATAACACATGTACATTTTGCAATATCCATAGGCATGGGTTTACATATCAAAGACCTGAAACACAACACAAATTAAGTACATTGACTAACACCAACTTATAACTAATTGAGTAAAATAAAAAAAATGCCAGAGGCATAATTATTTTGGCAAATATTAATAATCTTTTAAATAACAAATTATTTTGCAAAAGTACAAAGGGGTGACCTGTTTTTTATGCTAGCAGTGGGCTACATAAAATATGGAAATATAGAGAATAAAATGAACAAATTTACTAACTGATTTATCCATAGAATTGCACTTGAAATATTATCAAAACCAATAGCCATTATAATGGAGCAAAAGCAATAGAAATACAACGGTAATACAGAAAAATGAGATAAAAGTCAATGAATAAGCATGTTAAGACATCTCTGGCATGTAGTGCCATCTTCATGACAGTTGCAGTCACTACCTGTCGAGTAAATAGTAACAAAAATCAGGAATTAATTAAATATATAATGCAAATGACTTTCAATACTACGTAGAATTATCTTCAAAATTGTACTTTAAAAATATCTATTATATACAAATGAAAATGAGCCCATTGATTTTTGTCCAAATGGCGATCTCACATAGAATTAGCAATAAATATGCATTAGGTGTCATCCTTTAAAATGGAAATCTTATGATGTGGTCTACTAATTATGACTTGGATCAATGATTAGACACACAACATATTCAAATGAATTCAGCCCATTAATTTTTTAAATAAAAAACGTGTCATAAATGAATTTTTTTTTTGTAACAAGTCATAAATGAATTTCTTCCAGCGCATGATTAATACAAAAATGACAAGCAAATAAAATTATGAATGGACAATTGAATGATACACGTCATACAAAATTATTACCATACGATGAATAACAACAATCAGATGGTCAAAAAGCATATTTCAATAAAAAAAAATGGTCAAAAAGCATACAAACATAAATATTCAATTAGCACTTAATGAAAATAATAAAATGCCTAAACGGATTCTATTGTAATAACTATGAAATCAAGCCAAAACTGAAAATTAAATGCAAATACAAAAAATAAAGGACAAATCGTATAAAATTAAATGGGGGTTTGATTCCAATTGACTTTTAGAATAATGTCTTGACTGTTAATATTTCAATTAGGGATTATTTGATTGAATCTCACGACCATCTCTCTCAAGGTCAACACTTCTTCTCGGCTCTCGCGCTCGTTCTTCCTCTCGCCATCACACGGCCCGCCAGCCACTAGTTCGCCGCAACCTCACCACACAGTCACACCTGCAGTGTCTCGATTTTCTCTCTGAATTTTTATTTCTCTTGCTTTTTCTCTGATTTCTTCTTTATGCTTTCGTCAGGACTACTTAACGTGGGTCGGGTCGGTTCTCGGTATGAACATGGAGGCGCAAAAGGTGGCGAAGAGATCTATCGGAAGCTTAATGCTGAAAAATCTTTCCGATTATCAAAAGCTCTAACTTTTTTTATGGTAATCAAATTTCATTCAATAATTAGGAAAAAGATTCATACATCCATATTGAACAAAATGTGTTGAGGCATTCCCCATCCATAATTGAAAATCAACACGAATATCTAAGTTATCCAAGTACACGGTAATGAAACACTTAATCAAAACAGAAGCCAATATGGCATTACCAAGTCATCTTAATCCTAATTGCCAAAACAAAAGCTTCCAAGTACGGTCAATCGCCAAAGAGAAGTGAGAAGCCAAAGTCTTTAATCTCATCCAGTTACTGGTTATTACTTTACTCTGTGCAGACTCAAATAGACTATAGGTGATCTCGAAGATGACCAATCGAACCACATGCTCAGGAGCCATTTGTAAGGGAGAAAGGATGCTGAGGTTGACGGTAACCACCATTAGCACTCTAGATCTGTAACGTTGACGCCTACGTGTTGATTGACCTTGTAATGGAACGAAGCTCATCTGCCAATCGGAACCAAACGAACCCCACAACAAGACGGAAAACCAAAAAAACGCCGCAGCAAGACGATGAACTAAACAACGCTGCACTCAGGCAACGAAAACACGGGAAAAACACGAAAGAAAATCTAGATCTATGTGAAAAACCACTTATTTAGATAAAAAGAAGACAAAAAATGATGTAGAGGGGTGGTTCTAGGCCAAAAAATGGCCAAAAACCACCCCCTCCGGTGGATGAGGAAGAAGGAAGAGACTAATGGAGGCTAGGGTTAGAGAGAGAGAGAGTTACTTCAAAAGCTCTAACTCTCAACAAGATAACCACTCACTCTCACTCAATACTTACCCCTCTGATAGCACTGCATTCAACAACTCCTAAAGGTATAATTTTTTTCCTGTTCATCTCCTTTATTCTTCTTTTACTCTTTTTTTGTTCTCTTTTTGAATTTTTTTAGATTTTCGTTTTCCATGGAGGTTTTGGTGTTGTGGATCAAGGGTTGAACATGAAAAGTACTATTGACCCTTTTGTGCCAGGGAATTACCATGAGTTTTCATTCATTGCTGAAAATATAGACGACCACACTCGGTTTTAGAATCCATCTTCTCTGCCTTGGGTAACTATGTGATCCAACATAAGTCACTTTTATCAGACATTTACTTCGCTCAAAATATTTTCTATCTTCTCTTGATTACAATTTAAGATGATATACTTTTGTTTGATATTCAATTTTTTTTTTACAATTCTGCATATTTATTCAAAGGTTAGTGGAGAACCGCCTCAACACATTGGCTTGGCACTTTCTGTTTCTAGCTCTTCGAAAACTATTGCTCTCAATTACAGTAGGTGTCCAAATTGAACAATCTCAAAGAGCTTTAACTACTCTCATTGTACTTCTTTGATTGAAGTGCTACACAAGGTATTTGGTCATGGTTCTTATTTTTTAGTATTATCAGTTCATGCATCGACTAATTTCTTTACACATTTAAAGTTATTCAGTTTATGTACTGGCAACTAGATTTTTGTGTTGGCACCATTAACCATTGATGCATGTCTTGCAGTTAGAGAACCAGAAAAACTAGACTGGGGAGAATGAGGAAAGCTACAGTAATAACTAACTGTCTAGAGCCCCTGAATCAGCTGGCACCACCCATTGACCACAAAAACTTTCTATCTTCCTTTATATGCCCGACTGAAGATTATGCTGCTAAAGTATCAGACTGTAGTTTTCGGAGTGATGTAGGTATTATAAAGGTGGGCACTGAAGCCACCAACTCTTTCTGTGATATGTCTAGCAATTCAGTTGCTATCTTTTTTCTAAAAGCTATGTCAATGTGTTTTAAATTTTTTCTACCCTTTTTCATTCAATATATATGCCCACAACCTCTTTAGCAATTTTATGGTGGATGTTGATGTTGGGTGTGGAATGCTTATGATAAATTTATATGCTTTTTCTCCTCTGCTTTGATTACAAGGCCAGGATGTGGTGCAGGACAGTGGTCAATACACATAGAAGTATTCTTTTCTGAATTTTTTTTTCCAAGTTCCTGCACTATATTATGGATTCTTTTAATTTCTATATTTTTTAGGTTATTTAATCGCATTATGACTTTGTGGCTGCCATTTAGATCTGTGTGTTTTATTTCTGAACATTCATTATAGCAACATGGTTTTTTGGTTTTTCCTTCAGTTTATCCCATTTCAACCTTTTTTCACTTTGGAGTCCTGCACTATCTTCCTAAGATTAATTCTGTTTTGCTCTTCTGAAAAGTTCTATTTGTTGTTGAATTCTATTGTTGCATGCATTAATTTGTTTTGTTCTTCTAAAAAGTTTTGTTATTTGATTTTGTTTGTCATACGCTGCAGCTTTGAAATTACATTGAAATTCATCACACAAAATATGGGCGAGTTGAATTCTTTCCTTGCTCATGGAGATGTTGCTAACCCGTTGGTTGTTACTAAGTTTGTTAAAGTGCAGACATTCAAAGGTATGTATGCTAATCAGTAATTGTGTCAACCTATTATTATATTATACCTTTTATTTGTGTTTTGAATGATCTTGCAATATATTTAAATGACATTATTGTTTGTTGTCATCATTAACTTTTCTGTAAAAAAATATCAAGTTGCTAATTTATTGCTGTAGTAGCTGAAAATTTGATTTCTAACCTACTATTGGTTTAAAATTACTTTAAATCGCTTTATTAACATGTTGTGTTTCCCATGTAGGTTGAGTCGAAAGAGAAACCAACAAGAATGTATGAGGTGAAGGGCCCTATGTTGTATTTGTCTTCAAGTTCCACGCTCATTTTGGAGGTGACAAGTCCATTGGTTTTTAGTTTGATTTATGATTTAGTCGAAAACACAGAGAAGTATGGGCTCAAGTACAGACTTATAAGGGTGAGTTGATTCAGCTTTCGTATTGACCTCCATGCAGTTTGTGGAAGAAGAAGCATACTTCCAGAAGGTTAACTTCTTTCTTTAGCTGACATACTCATTTATTTGACAGAGAAGGCTTATGATGCTCATTTCTACAACATCAAAGAGAATCAATTAATTAACAAGTCGAGGTGAATTTGAGTGCAATCGAACATAGATGAAGGCATCCCTTCCTAATAAAGCTGATAAAAAAAATAGAAGGAAAAATGTTAGATGCAAAGACTAGGAAATAGAAAGAGCAAACTTTAGATATGAAAAAAAACACAGAATAGAAGAGAAAATTTACTTTGGTTTCATTTCTTGAAGTTGAAACATGCCTCTTCGGTTGCAATTTAAAACATTATATATGCAAAAATTTAAAAGAGTCATTTGATTTTGTTGACTTAGGAAAAGAAAAAGAGGGAAACATATATAAGAATGAAAGGTATAGATTGCATTTACATAAAATGTGTAAAAAAAGGTGTTTTATGGATACATCACTTTTTTAAAACAACTAGAGCTTTTATGGAAACAGGTTGAAGAATCAAAAGCAGCAGAACAAAGGGACATTAAGGAGATGGAATTGTTGTCTGACACACAAGGTAGAGCCTCAGTTTTAATTTAGATTTCAATGGTAAGATCATATTGAATTTGCGGCTCTAAGTGGGAAAGTCAAGGACTCTGAAGATTTGATTGAGAGGACAGAAGTAACTTCCATGGCTCAGGTGAAAGCAATCAACACAAGAAAAAATTTATTTGACAAAAAGGTGGTAGCTGATCTTAAAGCAATTGAAGAAGTAAAGGCTGCAAGAAATACGGTTTTGTGGAATGCAAAGATGGCAGATTTAGCAAAATTGGCAGTTGAGGATGAAAAAAGGAGGTCGCATCAAGAAGAACAAAAAAAGGCTTTATGATTTGGATTGCTCAGATAATTCTTCAAGACCAATCTCTCTGTGCACCTAGAAGTTAAGTCTTTCACTTTCAGACGAACACAGGGAACCAACCATCTTAGTTGTAGCATTGGCTTTTTGCCTTTCTCTTGGGAGTTGGGATGCGTCGTGCACTACATGAATAATTTGAGTAAGCACATCACCCAGTTCAATATGAAACTCATGTCAATGTTTTCATAGTCCAGACTGCAGTGTGCAAATGTCAATGCTCATGCTCATTGTCAAAAATTATACAAAAATTAAAAATTATATATTAAATATAATTTTTATCTAAATATATACAAAAATGTTACTTCTTCTAAATTCTAAGTGTATGATTATAATTTATTTAAGTATATATTGTGCGTAGCACGGGCCCAAAATATACTACAAAAAAATTGTATAAACATTTTTTTGCCTAACAGAAATACAATATTCTTCTAGTGTAACACGGGCATGAACATATTACAAGAAAATATAGGGAAAAATTGCATTAAACACAATATTTTACACAAAAATATTAATGTCTATAAATCATAGATAAAATACTACGTGTGAGAATCAAATTTTACATTGAAATAAATTTAGATTTATTAAAGTTTTAGTTTAATCTAAGTAAATTTAGATTCTCTTTTATAAATATTTTTTGATATATAGATTCTCTTTTAAAAATTTATATCTGTATATAGATTGATCAATATAAAAATGTAAATTATATATAAAATATTGTGTACGGGAATGAATATTTTACACGAAAGCAATAGATAAAATATAATACACGGGAGTAAATATTTTATATGAAAAACAAATTTGTTACAAACATTTTATGTATATTTTAGATAATTTCTCATTAAATTCCCCCATGATCTTTTTTGTTTATATTTTTTTAATGGGTGGACATACAATAGATATTGTGTTACTATAGAGTACATCTCATTCATACTCTGGTGTATAACTCGTGGGAAGATTTAGAACTATATACACATTACTATATAAGAATGTCACTTCTTCTAAACCCTAGATATATGATTATAATTTTTCTTAAGTATATTGCGTGTCGTAGCACGGACCCACATATATACCATAAAAAAATTATCAGTCCTTATTTTGTCTACCAAAATTCAATTTTCTTTTAGTATAACACTTGGATGGACATATTATAAGAAAATTAAACACAATATTTTACGCAAAAAATATTAATATCTGTACGTAAATTGATCAAAAAAAAGTATAGAAATTATAGATAAAACATTATATATAGGAATAAAATTTTACATGAAAGCAAATTTGGATTTATTGGAGTTTTAATTTAATATAAGAAAATTTAGAATCTATTTTTATAAATTTATAGCTATATATAGATTGATCAATATATAAATATAAATAATAAACAGAACATAATACATGGGAATGGATATTTTACATGAAAGCCATAGATAAAATATAATACACGGGAATGAATATTTTATATGAAAAACAAATTTTTTATATACATTTTATGTACATTTTAGATAATTTCTTATGAAATTTCCCATGATATTTTTTGTTTATATTTTTTTTTTGATATACACCTTGCGTACTACAGGTCAATATATAATAGATATGTTGTTACTATAGAGTATATATCATCCATATCTCGATGCATAACACATAGGTCAAGTCTATTATATTTGAAAATTTTATTTTAAAAAATGTTGTTTTGTTTTTTTACTAGGAACTCCCACATTCGTTTGATAAAAATATAAGTTTATAACAATTTTTTATTCTCTTAAGTCAGCAATAATTTATATTTTTATCCACTATATTCAATTTTAAATATGATAATCAATCACATATTTAACCACTTCTTTATAATGGACAATAGTAGTTGCTATGATAAAGATTGTTATACTTGGTGATGCATATATAATTGAAATTAAATACTTTAATATAATTTTTTTTAAATATTGCCTCAAATTCACTTTAACAAAAAAATTATATAAAAAAATTAAAAAAAATTATTCAAGAGTTCAAAAGCCAATATACACTCGTGCATGACATGGGTTACTATATAGTCCTACTTGCCTCGATGGTTTAGCATCTAAAATTGCGCACATAGGATGCCCAATTTAGACTTATGAAACATCGAGTGAAATTTATACAAATATTGAGTCAATTATATAATTATTTTAGTATTATATATAAATAAATAATCAATAAATATATTATGTTTACTATTTGTTAGTTCAAAATAAATTGCAATATATATATATATATATATTGTAAAAGTACAATTATATAGATATAAAATAAATAAAAACACTTTAAATACTACATTTTTTAAAATATTTTTGAATTATCCATAAGATTTATATTCCTGTGCATGACACGGGTTGAAATACTAGTTTATCACAAAACTGAACTCAAATAGGCAAATAAAACATAATGATGAAAGCTAAAATGGGGGCATATATCTCTCCATCTCCATTGACTCTAATCAATTAAAAGAAAAGAACCATCCTCTTATTACCTGTATTTCATCCCCTTGTTTCTGAGCATGTAAAGACAAACGTATGCATTATACAGTGTCGACTGTCACTACATTTTTGGAATGGGCTTGGAATTCTACATAATAAGTTCATGACCAAATTTATTATAATTATTTTATATAAATTGAACCAGCGAGAGGGAGGTAGAGCAAACCATTTGTATTAGACCTTCAATGACATGATAAGGTAGTGAAGATAATAGTAATCACACAAATCAATGAATCTCTATTATATACATTTAAGAATAATCTCATTGATTATTTCTCCATATGTCAGTCTCATAGAAAAACTTTATTAATTACTGTTCTAGGTGTCATCCTATCAAGCAAAATCCTATAACGTGTCAATCAATATCAGCAAAAATATCTGACGCGTCGCCTACACACTAATTTATCGATTAAAGATAATTAATATATTTAATTTCTTAATGAGATATCATTTGTATTTGCAATTAATGCATTTCAAATTAGTGTGTATGCAGAAAATTGTAATCAATTTAAAACATGTTAATTTTATTAATAAATTATGTAAATAATTTTAACTTATAGATTATATGATATGATATATATGCTAATTGAAGATAAAAAAATACGAGTATGTAATTATCAGACTATTATTTGAAACTTTTATTTGTATATATGAAAAATCATAAACATTTATTTATTTTTATCAAATTCAATTATATAATAAATAAAGTTTTTTCAGTAAAACTATAATTTAAAATGGAGATAATTCAACACCGTTCAAAAATATGGATTTAAAAAAGAGATAATCTTTTTAAAAAATGTGTTTTTTATGCTATTAATGACAATTGATACCATCAAATTAATAGTAATTCATTACATTTGAATTATTTGATTGAATTTAGAAATTATTAATAATGAAATGTACAATCAGATATTTGCATATGTCATTTTACAAAATAATACGCAACCTTCCATATTTGTTAAATCAAACAATATATTTGTAGTATATAAATGGTAAAAAAAAATAACAATCTAAAATTGCAAAGAAGACACCTGAACGTAAACTATCCAAAGAGTTCAAGGGAATGGGGCTGCGATGGAACCACCTAATAAAACATAATTCAAATGGCCCAAAATGTAAACAAAATAATAGTTTTTTTTATTGCTTATTCAAAGATGGAATTTCATATATATAAACAAAAAGATTCAAATTAAATACTAATCAATTACTTGTGCTATCATTCCATATTCGATCAAAATATCAGCTAAAAAAATGAAGAAAATTAATTGCGATATTCGTTGCAATTTATTATTTGAGATTTGTAATATATCATAATTTAATCAACATTAATTTAGTGTCTTCTATAGTCCACTATTCATACTAGATCCATCGTCTCCTTATTTTAGGAAATTCGATCTGAATTTATTATTTTAGTGTATACTTAAATTGGGTATTAATTTCATATTGTTGTTATTTTTTTCAATTTTAATTTTATTTCAAAAAACTCTCATGTTAGAATTAGTATAAATTAGTATAAATTGCATACCTCCACCATCTTTCCACCACCTCACATTTTTTCTTTTTTTTCTTTTTCAATATTTCGATTTTTGCAACCATTCCACACAATCATAAAACATGACCATTTCAATGTGGTGGAACGAATAAGATTCTTTCATCTCTGTAACCATTTCAATTTTTATTTTTCGATTGTTGGCAAAGAGATATAACTTCCTTTACATCTACAATCTTCTTCTGATGAGAAGTTTTTTTGTTCCCTTTTAAATTCTAACTCTTCTCTCCCATTTTCTTCCATTCTTTTGTTCTTTTTTCTTCTACTCATTCCTTATTTTTTGTTTTAGATATATGAAACGAGTTAATCTAATGGCCACTTAAACGCAAATCGGATATGAGGCACAATGAAATTATGCATGTTCATCGAAAATGGAAGGTGCGTATGGGGGTTTACAAATTTATGTTTTAGTTGCTATAAATTTTAGATTCTACCTATTTTATTTGTCCCCTTTGTTGCTATAAATCTTCACGATTTTCATACTGACCAACTCTATTTTTTAATCTTTGCTCTGACTCTACGACTTAACTTAGGTCACCTTTCAGGAGGTCAGCCCAGCATCAATTGAATTAATGGTTTTTTAATATATTTTTCAGTTGCAAATCTTGAAATCCCTAATCTATTGATCTTGAGCGTATTACTAAACTTGGAATAAAACTGCAACCTGTGCTTTTTTTTATTATTATTCTGCTTTGCTTTGAGTTATTGCACTTAATGAAGCTTTTGAGTATGGAATGAGACTTATTTTTGAATTACTATAATTGGTCTCAAACCAGTTATATATTACTCTGTCTTTCTCTCATATATTTTGTGCAAACATAATTTCTTGACGATCCTTTAACGATTGTATATCAAACTAGTATAATAGATATGTTTATCAAAGATTTCTCAAATCTATGCTTTTGTTATTAGTGGAATCTTTTCGTATGGTGAAGATATTTGTTGTTGATCAAATACAAGTTCCTATAGCTTAAGCCTCTATTGATGCTACTGCCCAAGGCATTGCATCAATGCTTTGTGCCCATGGTCTAGAAATTGACTAGAGATTGTCAACCATTTGGGAAGCTGATTATGGCCAGAACATTTATCTTTGATCGATATTTTTATACTTTTGTTAATTGAGCTTATAGTATAAGTCATTAAAGGTCTTTTTATGGTGGGGGAGCTATTACAGATTTATTGGATTTTGCAAAAAAAAAGTGATTTATTGGATGCATCAGCTGGTGAGAGTATCAGTATCACTTTGATGTTGAGATACTTGCTGATTAGTGATAATTTGTGTTCATAGTTTCCATCAACCCTTTCCACTAGCTGTGGTTCATGCGTTGGGGAACTTATTGACCAACTTTATCACCAATAGGAAAGGTGCAGGACTTTTTAAGGATAACATTTGTTTTTTGTTGAAGTAAATGTTACAAAATAAATCTTTGTTTTTATGACACGCACCTCTCTAAATAGAATGGTAATTGTTTATTATGTTGTATATAATATGTTATTATTTTTTCTTTCTTTTTGTTAGCCACACACAATGATAACTATATGTATTCCTTTTTTATACTAATGTAAATATGATATCTTTTATGCTGCCAAAGACATCAAATAGATTATCATTGCCTAAAAAATTATTACATGATGCTTGACACACTCAAGATATCATTTTGAAGTGTTGCTTGCTAGGTACGAGAGGCGTCATTTCTGAAGCTGACTTTGGATAATTATTGGCAATGGGTGGTGCATTAAGTGGGGGTGAATCACCTAAAAAGTCTTGGATACCAGAAACTAAGCTTGAGACTTAAATGATCATTGAAACAATACATCAGAGGGAATAGTCTAAAAACGTTTAGACATATAGTCTAATGGAGTTACATCTTTTGTTTTTTATTAATCTTATAGTATTTAGAGAATTAAGATGAGTGTTTGCCAATAAAAGTCCATATCGACAAAAAAGAGTGGGTTGTTTTTCGTTTCGCTTTCTTTTTATTGAACTACTTCACGATAATTTGATAAAGGGAATAATTTCTCTTTTTTGTCTTTAAGTAGGATGACATGGCCAACAAAGCTACCAAAGGTGGTTCTTCTTGAGCCTATAAGACACGAAAAGACCAAATGCATTTCTCCTTACTTAGATGATGATTTTTTAAATTGGGATGTGATATTTTGTGATAAATTAAGTATGATAATCGGAATGTAATATTTTTAAAAGTATGATAAACTAACAGTAAAAATATATCATATAAATGTACCAAAAAATATATATATCATGCAAAGTTAAATATATTCCATAAAAGCATATTATTATCTAAATGAAAAATTATTAAAATTTAAACTTCAAGATTAAAAAGTATTCTACAATAAAGATATTTACAAGAAAAATCATTTGTAAAGTTTAAGTTTTTGATATAAATTGTGTGTTGGATCATATGTATGATTATTTTTTTAAGAAAACACATTAATATCGAATTGTTAAAAGTAATTTATAAAAATTGTGATAAACTAAGTAAAAATATATCATACATATCAATATTTTCTATGAAAGCATATTATTATCTAAATAAAATTTATTAAGTTTAGATTTCAGACTAAAAATATACTATAAAGAGAATGAATATATTACAAGGAAAAAATTGATAAACTAACGTATAACTCTATAGCATAGACCTTAATATATATATATATATAAACTTGAAATATTTACACGAAGATACACCAATATAATTCTTAAAAGTAATTATAAATAAAAGTATGATAAACTAAGAAAAAATATATCATACAAATATGGATATTTTTCATGAAAGTATAATATTATTTAAATAAAAGTATATTATTATTTAAATAAAACTATATTAATATATAAATTTCAAAGTAAAAATATACTATAGTTTGTGAAAAAGCCATTAATATCATGGTGCAATCATTAATGTATACTATCAAGAGATTGAACAATTTAAAAAAAATTGGCGGAATTTACATTTTTAATATATACCGTGCAGAGCACAAATCATATAGTAAAGGGGGTAAGCAAGTGGCCAGCCACGTCATTGAGTAGTTCACATGCTTTGATAAAATGTTCTCCTATTTTTGATTACATTTTAGCATGAGTTTAGATTTTTCACTTGACATATATGTTTTTTGAACAAATAATTAGTATATTATGTTAGTGGGGAGATTTGAATCTATGTCCTCCTTACCACTCTAACCCCTTTGCCCCTTCCCCGAAACCAACATATCCACCTTATAACTCCTACTTGGCATCTAATTGAAGTAGGTTGAACTCCTACACGCATCTAATTTAAGTATGTTGTAGTGATGTCATTAAGCTGGAGCACTCTATAGTATTTCTACTTCTTAAAACGGGGGTTAAATAATATATGATATGAGTTGAAAGAAACAATAAGCCAAGGTTGATGAGGGGGGAAAGTATTTTCTCTAATAACACTGAAGTTATCTATAATATTTGGGATATTTGATATGAGAATGAGACATAGGATAAAATATTTGGTAGAGTATTTGGTCTGTTCCACTAATATTTGTTCTTTTTTTTTTCCTCTATGGATTTACCACATGATTCCATGCTCTAAATCTATTCTTAAAGGGAGACTTAGATATTAAAGGTTTAATATATTGTTTCTTAAAGGGAGACTTAGATATTAAATGTATAGAGAATGTTGTTTCTTCTAAACTTTAAGTGTATGGCTATAATTTTTAAGTATATACCATGCGTAGCACAGGCCTACAAATATATTGTCAAAAAATTATAATTATATGATCTAAATCTATTCTCAAAGAAAGACTTAAATATTGAAGGTTTGAATATATACAAAATGTTGCTTCTTCTAAACCCTAGGTGTATGATTATAATTTTGAAGTATATAACTAGCCTACAGATATATTGGAAAAAAATTTATCAAATATTTTTTATCTAAAAAAATTACAATTTTCTTTTATTATATAAGACACGAGAATAGATATTATACAAGAAAACACAATATTTTACATGAAAAAATATTATTATTTATATTTAAATATTTTATAAGTATAGAAATCATAGATATTTTTATATGAAAGCATTGTGGGAATTTACACTTAAAGATACATTTCAATTAATTCATGAGGATGAGCATTTTTCGTGCTAAGTTTAAAATCTAAAGTCTTAAAATTTTTTATACAAATTATTGTCCCTTTCTTTTTTATTAATAACATTGTTAAATATAATAATATATTTTTTCACATGAAATATCTTTATTCTACCAACCTTAATTACCCCATGCTTGGCACAATTCAAAAAACTCGCCCTGATTTATAAGTTATATAATTAGTAACTTTTAAATGATTACAATTTGTGATTAGTGATTGAAATAAATCAAATATTATATAAATTTAAATATACGAGTCCTTTTACAAATTTTTAGGATAACAATTTATTATATGATGATTTCATTATTTTATAAAAATATTTATAAGACACACATACCCGTGCATGGCACGGGTTGCAATACTAGTTTGAAATATAGGAGCACTAAATACCATTTATAACAAATCTTATTAATGATATTAATAATGAATTCCCATTTTTACGAATTATTTTTTTTTAAAATGAATTTGAAATATTGGATCATTAAATACCATTTATAACAAATCTTAATAATGATATTAATAATGAATTAATATTTTTACGAATTATTATTTTTTATGAACGAATTTGAAATATTTGATTATTAAATACCAATTTAATGTCTCATATCGTGGATTGTAGTTAAGTATATCCTATTATATTGTTCAGATTTTATTTTGAGAGGAGGAATATGCTGAAATTTAAACTCGTTTTTAATTTTGCAATGGACACATTCCATGTTTGTCACACTTGCTATATTTATATGTAACACTAAATGTTATTTTTTTTGACTGAAATAAAATCATTGCATTTCTAACTCAATAATGTCACCAATACAATCAGGCACTGAATCAAAAACATGGGGACTAGCCCTTAATATAGCCGCCATTCCTAAGTTATGAGCTGCTATATTAGCTTGTCTCCGAATAAACTCCACCTTAAAGTTTGGAAAAAGAGAAAGGATGCCCTTACACTGATGTAAAATAATCCCAAATTCAGTGGCATCAACTAAGGTACTGTGGGAACTATCTACTACTAGCTTTGAATCAAGTTGAAAAACAACATGAGTCAATTCTAACTCGCACGCCAACTGTAGGGCCCGAAGTAAACTGCAACACCTCGTTTCCGGAGCGTTACTAAACTAACTGCAACTCTTGCAAGTTCAAATACTTTTGAAAATGAAATACGCTGCTTGCATGGTTTTAAAAAATGTGGATCTATTTTTTTTCTTTTCAAACTTCTTAAAAATAGCAATAAGAGTATTGCAGCACTTTCGAAAAGTGGTGAATAAATAAAACACCATAAACAAATTCCAGCAATCATGCAAATAATATCAATTACTCATTTCACACAAACGATTCAAGTCTTGTAATCATGAAATACTTATTACAACATCGTAATTAAACACCCTATAGCTGGTCGGAACACTACAACACTTACTAGACCTCTAGTAAATTTCAAATAAACACACAAGGCAGATAGTTAGATAGGGCTATCCTCAGCTACGCTTGTCAACAACGTCGAACACTCTACAATCTTCGTTATCAGGGTTACATTCATTAATTGAAAGAACCACGAGCATAGGTCAACTTCTTAAATTAAAACAGATATAATAGCACAACATAATATACAACCTAATAAAAATGCACAAAATACTCTATTGATGCAACTATATGCCAGTGCATATGATTCCGAAATATCGCAAAATACCCATATTAATGGGCTATCGGCTGTTTCAAGCATAGAATTCAACAGTCCGATAATGTCCCCGCATAGGACTAATGACGACACTGAACTCCCCGCATAGGATTATCCGTTTTTAGGACTTTAATTCAGGTCGAAGTCTCCATGAATGCATGTCAATGCATACTCACATTTCAAATTGAACATACCAACACATATGATATTTCAGATGTGGCATAATTAAATAAACAGTTAATTATCCAACACAAGTCTCAACAACATATATCTCAATATAGTTTAAGCATACATGCAAGCACGTTAGATTATCAATTTCAGAATCACAACAGTTCAGCAATTCACAACAACTCGCATTCACATATCAATAGATATCAGACATCAGCATAGATAGCAAGTATTCATCACTAACAATATCTAGAAGTAGTCCTTATACTAACATAAAATAACAAGTATTGAATGTGAAGTGCCCTTACCAAAACTATCAGTTCATGTGTCAATAACATGCCACAACTCTAATCAGCACGTACTCATGATCTCAAGGATCCTAAACAAAACATACTGAAGCTTAGACATTTTCTAATTCACCCAAAATAATTCCTAGGTCATGGTTTAATCCTAAACCCTTAGGGTACACAACCCAAAAATTCTTTTTACTAATACTCACACTTAAAAACACTAAAATATAGTTAAAAATAATATTTTAAATACTTTACAACTTACTCAAAATTTTTATAACTTTACCAAAAACCTTTTAACTAAACTTTTAATTTAAAAAAAAAACACTAGAAATCATTTTCCCTAATTAACAGACACTAACATATTAGTCAAGTAAAAACAATTAAAATTACTAATTACCCTCATGGGTTTAATAAATTCATTAGTGCGAAATATACCTAAAAAAATAGACATATAACGTCGGTTTTGGTAATAACCAGCATAAAAAGTGACGCGATGACATTTTTAAAATTATCGTGTCACTTTTAACGCCGGTCTTTTCAATAACCGGTGTAAAATCATTTTTCATTAGAAAAATCTCCATCGATTTTCTACATAACCGGGATAACATTTTACGTCGGTTATTCAAATAACCGACGTGAAAACTTTGCTTCTTATACGCGCTTTCGTTCGCGGACTGCACCCTTCTAGTGAGCAAATCCCTAGTTCTTCTTTCTCTCTTCCTCTCGCCGTTTCGCGCTTCCTCTCCCGCCGACTCGCCGTCGCCGTCCTCTCTCCCACCATCTCGCCGTTTCGCCCTCCCTTCCTCTTGCCATCACCGTAAGGGGCACAAGCCGTCGCCGTTGCCATCACCCTCTGAACACTTTTCGCCCTTTTTGCTAACGCCAAGGTACACTTTCCACTGTTATTACATATTGCTTCATATCAACTTCTCGTCTCGATTAAATTGAGATGCTTATGCTTTTGTGTGTGATTAATTTGATTCCGTCCACTACTACACTTAACCTCTTCGGCTTCCATTTTTCCTTCCTCTGCGATTTCTTTCATGATTTGTTCTTTGATTTTCGGAAAATTTGAATCCGGTTTATTAGAAAGTTTCCTCTTCAATCTTGAAACTTAATTTGTATTTATTATTCAATTTCAATGAATCGAATAAAAACCTAATTTCATATCCTTCTCGAAACCTGATTGTAAACATTTGCTTGATCTCTTTTCGGATTTTGTATTATATAAATTATGTCCCTATATGAAATTGGAGTCATGACGCGTTGGTTGCTATTTGCTAGTGGCATTGGCTTATCCCAGTTTTAATCAATGAATGAGGGAATGAATCCAAAGAGAAAGAATTAGATATATTGGCGTAAGTTATCGCTCTTGCATTTTGCATTAGGTAATGATAATCAATTTCCTGTTTGGTAGAGCCATATTAATGTTGTTAATATGCCTAATGCTCGTGGTTATGGTTTGCTTAGCATTTTAAGTTGTTAATGTTTAAAAATAATTATATTGATAGTTGTTTAAATTGTTAATGTATAAAAAGAACTGACATATTAATGCTCGTGCCTTCAGTTCTTTTTTTTTTTTCGACCGCAAAGATGAAATTTCATTCAAACAAAGGAGATTTCCTTACAATAGGCCGAGAAGACTTGATCAGGGACATTCCCCTGCCAACTATGAGTTCCTAGGATCTTAGCAGTGCCAACTAGGCCATGAGCAACAAAATTACAACTTCTTTTAATCCAAACAACTCTAGTGTTACATAAGTTGGCTAATAAACCTTGACAGTCTCTAATTATCAGCTCAATCTCAGCAACATTAGCAGACCCTAGCAGACATTTAATCACAGATTCAGAATCAGATTCAACAATTAGATTAGGGAAATGTTGCATAGCAGCCCACATCAAGCCCCATCTGAGACCCAAGGCTTCAGCCAATAGGGGGGAAACTTCCATGTGCTCCAGCTTTGTTGCAGCAAACTGAACAACACCCAAATTTGTTGCGAGCAATCATACCAAAACCTGTCAGACCACCTTCAAAGCACCCTGCATCCACATTTAACTTAATGCAATTCATTGTAGGTTAGGCCATTTTTACTTCTCCTCAGGTTCAGTTATTTCATGGACTCATGGTTATTTGAGATTCACTTCATTATAAACATCTTGACGAAATTTGTCTATCAAATATCAATCATCATTAGTTGTTACTCAATCCTCCATTTCATTCATGTTTTGATTCATGTTATTGGTGCAGTGTTTTTATGGCTAAGTAAGTATAGATTCTGCTCTTTATTTTGATTAATTTCTAAGTTTTAAGATATGGAATAAGTTCTGGAAAATGAAGTTAAGGTTTGATCTCTTGGTGCATCCAAAATGGTGTTAACTTTCTCATGCTACGTAGTACCTATTACGGGTATAAGGATAGAAATCGAAATAAATAATTCTCTCGGCCCAGAATCAAAAAAATAAGAGTTTGGTGTATTAAAGAACTTGTATCCATAGAACATCTGCCGTAAGATAGATAATAAATAAATAGGAGTTAATATCATTCCAATTGCTGTTACAAAAGTAATTAGTATTTTCATCATTAAAAGATATTTTTGACTAGTAATTATTCCAAAAAAAACTATCAATTCTGCAACAAAACCGCTCATGCCCGGCAATGCAAGAGAAGCCATCGATAAGATAGTAAAAATCGTGAATATTTTTGGCATTGGTATAGCCATTCCGCCCATTTCGTCAAGATAAAGAAGACATAGTCTATCATAACTAGTTCCTGCCAAGAAAAAAAGCGCTGCGCCAATAAATCCATGAGATATTATTTGTAATACTCTTTGTAGTAGCGATCCTTCTATATCGTATTCACAATCGAAAGATGATCGAAAGAATTAGGGGGGAAACTTCCATGTGCTCCAGCTTTGTTGCAGCAAACTGAACAACACCCAAATTTGTTGCGAGCAATCATACCAAAACCTGTCAGACCACCTTCAAAGCACCCTGCATCCACATTTAACTTAATGCAATTCATTGTAGGTTAGGCCATTTTTACTTCTCCTCAGGTTCAGTTATTTCATGGACTCATGGTTATTTGAGATTCACTTCATTATAAACATCTTGACGAAATTTGTCTATCAAATATCAATCATCATTAGTTGTTACTCAATCCTCCATTTCATTCATGTTTTGATTCATGTTATTGGTGCAGTGTTTTTATGGCTAAGTAAGTATAGATTCTGCTCTTTATTTTGATTAATTTCTAAGTTTTAAGATATGGAATAAGTTCTGGAAAATGAAGTTAAGGTTTGATCTCTTGGTGCATCCAAAATGGTGTTAACTTTCTCATGCTACGTAGTAATTGAACTATGCATTTTTTTTCCTTTTATGACTTTAGTGGCGAGAGATAATCAGTGTTCTTCTTTTTTCTATTTTTGATTACTGCAGTATTATTTTGAGGGGAACTATGATCTGGTGAAGTTTAGAAAGCTGGTGCAGCAAGCACAATCAGACCTCCATGTCAAGGCTCTATCGTATTCTTTGGTTGTAAGTATTATATGTTTTAGTGTTTATAGCATGTTCAACATTTGGTTTTTAAGAGCTTAGCTAGAATGATATCCTTCTCTTGTCAAGGCTCTATCTTATTCTCAGTTCAATCAAGCCCAACTTGGGAGGGGCAGAGTTTAGCATTGACTATCTTTTTGTGTTGCTCATTCAATTTCTTATCTTTTTTCTTAGATGATGTTATCTCAGTTAACTTGCTAGTTTTTTCTTATCTTTTTTCTTCCGTCTACTTTTTTTTTGGAAATAATGGGTTTTACATTTAGTACTCAATACTTCTTTCTGTTGATGAATTCTTTTTATCAAAAAGTTGTGTTGAAAGCTTGATCTAACATCAATTTATTTATTGGTCCAGATACTATTATAGCAGCAGTTTGGGCAACTATTATGATCCGAACTACACACTAGCTACTATTACAATTCTTTAACTACAAATTCCTTCTTTCAAGTATGTCATTATTTAGTCCATCAAAATTTCTTTTTGCCTTCTTTCACCATTAAGAATGCTATCTTTTGTTCTATTATTATAACAGTAGTAATCTTAATTTATGCAAACATCAGTATTACTGCTGTAAAGTGTATGTTGCATCTATTGTACAATGTGTACAATGTTGTTCCCATTTGAAGTGATTTGATAATAGTAGGGATGGAAGGATAAAAAAAAAGTTAAAAAAAAAACTTTTAATCGCGGTTTTTAGTAAAACCGTGATTTGAAATGTTTTTTTTCGTTTTTTCAAAAAATTTTTATTTCTTTTGACGCCGGGTTTTAACGCTGGTTTTGATAAAAACCGTGATTAAAAGTTAAACCGACGTTAAATATTCACACTTACAACGTCGAAAGAATACACGCTGGTATGAAAACCGCGACTAAAAGTCTATTTTAACCGTGATTAAAGGTGTATTCTGCACTAGTGATTTAACAACGCTAAAAACTTTTCTTTTTCTAAAACTTTTATAACAACAAAACTAACACTAAAAATAAAAGGTTTTAAGCACTAATTTTTTTCAAGACTTCACCTTGTTCAAGAAACACAAGATTTTTTTAAACATTAGGTGTTTCATATTCTTATCCAATTCAATCAACACTTAACACAACTTTAATTCAAATCTAATTTTTTCTAAAAAACTCCTAAACCATAACTTAATTATAAAGAAGCAAGGTTTAAAACACACAATTTTTTCTTCTTTTCTCTCTTGAAGCTCCCGGTTTCATCCTCAAATCTTAGGGAAAATTTTAGATTTTCTTTCAAACAAAACTTCAGTAACAAATATACTAAAAAACACCACTAAAATCCTAAGAATTAAACCAAAACTTCAAGTAACAATTTTTCGAAAACTCTCATCTAAGTCATAGCTTGAATCAAGCTTAAAGAGTATAAAATTCAAACCTTTTTTTTCTTGATTAAACAACAACAACAACAACAACAACAACAAGATCAACAACTAGACAACAATTACAACACTAAAGATTAAGATTCACATGAAGTAATGACACCCCTTTTCCTCTAGAAGGCTCACGGCCTAGGGCTTTAAAAAACAAGGGGAAAAATTAGTCATTTTGCTCTATGATCATGATCAAAACATATTTGAATAAATAAGCAAAAAAAATAGACAAGAAAATAAAAAGAAACCCTCACTCACAATTCAACAAGGTCACGGTTTTGGGGCTAAAGAAAAAGGGAAGAGATTTTTGGCTCACACCCTCACACACTAAATCAAGATCTTGGCACAAAATGGAGAAGGAAAATTTAAGGAAAAGATGGAGGAAATTTGGTGGAGGGTTCACGGCTCAAGGAGATAAAATGAAAGGAGGCTTTAGCTTGTCTTTTCTCCAACACCCACACTAAAACACTTACATAACTAAAATAAAAGTCAGAATAAGAGAGTAATTGGGGGTGGGAGACTACGACCAGCAGAAAAAGAAAGGAGGGGATGGGTCTTGGTTTTCTCCTTTTTCCAACACTAGCTTTCTTAAGAGAAACTAAAGAAATGAAAATGGGTGTGGGTAAGGGAAGCTTCGGCTGATCAATAGAATAAAGGGAAAGGATAAAAAATTATTTAATCCAATTAGAAAGCTAATAGATAAGATCAAACGAAATATTTTTTTAAAACAAATGTAAGGGTGACACCTATCACTCTAAGTAAGATATTTTGAGCTTAACCCACATAATCTTGACACTTAATCATCTAGCCATGCTTACTCACTGATTCTAGCCTAATCTTAGAGTTTTAGGTACCCCAAATAGCAAAAACAATTGAAAACACTCAAACATCATCACAACAAGTTACGATTCAATTTTCATCGAAATCGAAATTCGTTTTAAATTTTAATGCGGATAAAAATTACCCGGCGATTCAAAATACGGTGAATATTCTTAAGAATTATTCAACGAATTTTGAACCATGAATTAATATTAAATATTAATTCTTAAATTAAATTTGTTCTTGATCTAATTCAATATATTTCTTAGTCAACAAAAATTACGCGTTACCGCGTCAAACATAAAACTTATATAAAGTTTAATTGATGAATTCATATTAAAAGCAGTATACATCTACGCTGTCTATTAATTTGAATTGACATCATAAATAATATTTATTTATAATAAATCAATTATTTAAAATAAATCAAAATAATTTCTCGTACTCTCAGTAAATCATTGAGGTGATCAGTTTCTACGACTTGCTTTTAAGTATTCAGAATTTTATTGCTAAAACAATTTTTCTTAAAAATTGGGATGTTACATAAACCCCAGGCCTCACCCTCCTTGGGCTCAAGCCTCTGAGACTGCCACTCAGTCCTAGCAAGCAGGAAACCACCATCATCCCCATGCAAGCACAAGCCCACTCCCAGCGCAGCAACATGTGGTGGGAACGCCGCATCCACGTTGCATGCAAAGAAACCTGGGGGCGGCTTCCACCATCTGGAGCGATCAATCAAATCCTCAGCTGGAGGGGGAAGGAGCTGCATCCTTAGATGTCGTCTTCCATTCCTGCCAAACAGTGTGTGCTCTCGCAGTAATTGCATCGCTACGCTCCTCCTTCCTTTCCCAAATCAACAGATTCCTACTCGACCAAATACTCCACAACACCATGAAGAATTTTGGGATCAGCTGGGCTGTCAATTTGGAGCAAACTGCAAACACCAAATCAGCGAAACCCTGCGCACTGGTAGCACACTCCGAAATCACATCCCAAAGCTACTCACGCTCCCAACAAATCCTACTCAGTGGGCATCGAATAAACAAATGCCACAGGTTCATCATGGCAGCGAGCACAAAGGGAGAAGCATTGGACGCCTTTAGCAAGCAACCTGGCGCCTACAGGGAGAACATCACGACAGGACCGCCACATGAAATTCTTGACTTTGGGTGGGATATCAGCCTTCCAAATTTGGCCCCAATTACCTGGAACCCGTTGGTGTTCAGGTTGGGGGAAGAGATCACGACATAGGTGATAGGACGATCGCACCGTATAGGAGCCCTTCGTATCAAACTTCCAAATTAACTTATCAGAGCCAACAGAATCAAACAGAGGCACCTGGAGGATGGTTGCTGCTGTTTGTGGTTCAAACAAGTTGTGGATCAAATGTGCGTTCCACTGTTTTGAATCAGGGGTCATTATCTAGTTCACCGTCATGTAGGGAGCTGGGATCGCTTCCATGGGAATACGGGTCATGGTACCACCATGGAGCCAAGGTGAGTTGCCTAGAGGAATACTAGTGTCGTCCCCTATCCTCCAGCGGCTGCCAGCTTCCACCAAGGGCCGCGTGTGCCACAAGCTTCTCCACACAAAACTTGGACTGTGTCCCAGGCTCGCATTTAAGAAATGTCCAGAAGGATAGTACCGGGCTTTTAGTAACTTAGCTAACAATGAGTTCAGATTGGAAATTAACTTCCACGCTTGCTTACCTAACATTGCCACGTTAAAAGGCTTGTAACTGTTTAAAGCCCAGTCCACCGTGCATTTTGCTCACTGTCATTCGATCCCACGACATCCATTTAATACCATTTGAGTTCCCACTCCCAGAATCCCACCAGTAAGCGTTCATCATTTTTTCGATTTCTTCGCAAAGAGAAGATGGAAGTAAAAAAACACTCATAACATAAGATGGGATCGCCTAAAGGACGGATTTAATAAGAACTTCTTTGCCAGCTCTAGTCAAAGCCCTTCCACCCCAAGAAGAGATGCACTTCCAAACTCTATCTTTGATGTACGCAAACGTGGTCTTCTTGCTTTGACCCACCATATAAGGAAGACCCAAATATTTACCGGTACCGAAGGTCAGCCTCACACCTAGCAATGAAGCTATCCTATCTTGCTCCAGGCTTGGAATGTTCTTACTAAAAAAAGCTTCTAACTTCGTAAGATTTATGGACTGACCGAATGCAGCTTCATAGGTCTCCAAAATCTTCTTTATAGTAGTTGCCTTAGCGTCATTGGCCCTGAAGAAAAGAAAACAGTCATCTGCAAAAAGCAAATGGGTTAGAATGGGTGATTGACGACAGATCTTGACTCCATGAAGGGTGGTAACCTTCTCTTCTCTCCTAATTAATGCTGAGAGCCCCTCAGCCACCGAATGAAGAGGTAGGGAGAGAGAGGATCTCCTTGACGAAGCCCCCGTCCCGATTGAATGGAGCCACTGTAATCATGATTAACCAACACAGAATAGTGCACTGAGCTAACACACATCATCATCCAGCTAACCCAGCAGCCATTGAATCCCAATTTAAGCATCATATGGGCCATGAAAACCCCAATCCACTCAGTCATATGCTTTGCAAATGTCAATTTTAAGCACTACTTCCCCGCTTTTCCCATGCGACTTGCATTTCATATAGTGAACCACTTCCATAGCTATGATAGCATTATCTAAAATTGAGCGACCCTCTACAAAAGCAGATTGTACATTCGAGACACATTTAGCCAGCACCTTATTCAGCCTATTTGCCAGCATCTTCGACAACAACTTGTAGAGTACATTACAAAGAGAGATAGGTCGAAGATCAAGCATAGAAGTCCGGTCATCAACTTTAGGAATCAAAGCTATATGTGTATCATTTAAAGACATAGGAAAATACCCTCTCTCCAACCAAGAGCAACAGGCCGTGAAAATCTCATCCCCACTAAGCTCCCAAAAACGTCTATAGAATCCAGCGTTTAAGCCATCTGGCCTAGGGGCTTTGTCCGGGTGTATTTGTTTAAGAGCATACCCAAACTCCTCTTTTGTGAAAGGACACATGAGTTGCTCGTTGTCCTCATCAAATAAGCAAGCTTTAACTTGACTGACAACCGGATCAGAGTTACCCAAACATGGTGCAAATAAGTGCTCAAAGTATTGTGTCGCCTCCTGACACATGCCCTCTTGAGAATCTACCATAATTCCATCACTCCTTTGTAGCTTGGTCACCTTGTTTCTTTTGCGCCTAGTTGTTGTCGTGGCATGAAAGAACTTCGTATTAAGATCACCTTCCCGTAGCCAATGTGTCTTCGCCCACTGATGCCAAAAGTGTTCTTCTTTGACCAAAAGATTCGCGAGTCTCTTCATCAACGCCTTAAAGAGAGTAACTGAAGTATGATCACGCCGCTCCCGGAGCCTCTCTAACCTGCGCTTGCACCGAGTAATATCATCTTTAAACCTTGACTTGATTGTGCGGCTCTAGTGAGTGAGCTCATCAGAACACCTGGCCTACCTTCCCATGACACCTTCCTCAACACCTCGGTTCCAACCTCTAGCTACTACTTCATCAATATCAGGTTCTAGTAGCCACACATTTTCAAATTTGAACCTATGGTGGACTTGGGGTCTAACAGCGGTTGTGCAGTTGAGCAATATGGGGCTATAATCGGAAATTGGAGCTAGGAGATTGTGCAATCTCGCCTCCGGGAAGAGTTGAAGCCAAGAAGTAGAAGACATTGCCTAATCCAGTCTCTCCTCAACCGCTCTAACTGTGTCTCTACTCTAGCACCACGTAAACGGATAGCCTTCCAGTGTCAAATCAATCAAGCTACAGGAATTAACAGCTTCTCTAAACCCTCTCATAAGCCAAGAAGGGTGGTCAGAGTGACCACACTTATCGTCATTTGATAATAAGTCATTGAAATCGCCAATGATACTCCAAGGAAGTTGGTTCATTCCATGAAGCCTACGAAGCAATTCCCACAACTCTCTCCTCCTACCTCTATTAGGGATCCCATAAAACCCCGTAAGACGCCACAGGCCTTTCTCTGGATCATTGACTAGCATATTAATAAAATTAGTGGAATAATTTATAACATTGCAAACCTTTGTACCTCTCCAAAGCATGGCTAGACCACCACTACGGCCCACGCAGTCAGCTGAAATGCAACCTTCAAAACCCAATCTACGCCACAACTCCTCTACTTTATTTACATGCGACGTAGTTTTTGAAAGGAAAATAATGTCCGGGCGGTGATCCCAGACTAGGTCTCTAATGGTAGGAACGACACTCAGGGAACCCAGACCTCGACAGTTCCAACTAAGGATAATCATTGGTCCTGGCAGGCCTGGGAGTCAGGACCTACCAATAAAAAATGCCCATTATTGACCTTGTTTTGAATCTCTGCATGACTCGTTGTTACCTCATATTGACATATTCAATGATCAATGGACTAGATTGACTATCCACCCCATCTAATCGCTACCTCTTCTTCCCTCCCGTGGGGCCTGCACCTACCTCTGTGGCTTGGATTTGATTCAGAGACGGGCCCATAGTTGCCTGTGGGTTTGAATTGACAATCGGGTTGTTGAGCCGAGTGTTTCTAGCAGCATTTATTATTTGAATCCTACTAGCTGGTTGGTCCACCACATTATCCTTCATCCCCTTTAATTCTGTTGACTGCGCTGACTTTCCTCCAATCTCAGTAATTGCGATATTTTTCCTTTTATATTATCCCCATTTTTATGTGCCCCTTTCGTATCAAATGCGAGATTTGCGTGATCTGCGGAAAAAACAAAATCTAATTGAGAATTCGAATTTGGATTCGAATCAGCTTTGCTCCCAATGCTTGGGCTAGGGTTAGCCGCCGCCCTTCCCTCATCCTTCAACTACCTGTTGCTTTTGCCACCACCCTGTCGCCGTGGCTCCACTCTCAGCTCAATACCCCATTCTCGGTGTCCATCATCATTCTCCATTGCAAAGCACACTCTGCATCGTTGTTCTGTGTGGCCTAGTAATCCACAAACAAAACAGAATGTAGTTAGGCGCTCATATTTGAAGTTGACTGTGCACTATTCTCCCCCTGCCCGACGCACCTTCCGTTCCTTCTTGAGTGGTAATCGCACGTCCGCCTTCACCTTAATCCGCATATTAGTTGCGCCATATGCTAGTATTATTAGACTTATCATACTCAGCATAATCTCCAATATAGCTTTGCAGGTATTTCACCACCACCTCATTCTTAAAACCAACTGGGACGTTGTGCACCTGCACCCAGAACTCAGTATGATTGAGTTGGATTTCCTGGAAAGGAACACCCATGATAAGTCTGCCAAGTATCAGCATGTGGTTGTCAAAACAACAAGGGCCACCCTTGAGCACTTGCTCAAGATCAAGAACGTGGTAGAATTGGAATAGGAATATCCCTAGTGCAGTCTCTTTAATGGTAACCCCCTCCACTGGGAGCCATATACTCACCATGCGTTCTTTCATGACCTGTGTTCTTATCGGCCTATCAGTAAGAAACCGACCTACTAAACATAACTTCATATCTCCTCCATCATCCTTCGCTTCCTCAACGTGAAAGGATAGCCCCTCATCGTCTTCTTCAACTAGAGAAAGCCCACCCATATTGAGTTCCATCATTATGCACCCCGCTAGGGCAAGGTTGCAGGCTGCGTGTACGCCCTCTTAACTTTGAGAGAAAACCCTAATACGTCTCACACAGAGAGAGAAGTCTAATACCATGTTTATTAAATGTTATCTTTGTTTCTGTTATTTTTATTTTTGATGTTTATTTCCATGTATTTGTGACTCAGCTCTTCCATGTGGACAATTTTAATTGACATGGCTCCGAAGTTTGTATATCGTGATGCCATTTGTTTTGTTTTCTTTTTTATATTATTCGTATTTGTATATAATAGAGATTTTATAGATTATATATTACTAAATGCATTCCAATAAAATATTTTTGTAACATTAATAGTATTGTTTAAGTTAAATCTATAATGAATTAATATCACATTTACAACCATTACTCAAATAATTTAAAACACAGAGATTTAAATTTTACCTGAGATATTATGTGTTTGACATTTCTAATTTAATAAATTATAACTAATATTTCTAATAATATTTAGTATTTTATATTCAATAAAGATTATTTCAACAGTAGTAGTTATTCATAGTTAGTGAACTGCAATATATAATTTGTTACAATACTTTTATATTGTATTTAGTAAACGTAGTATTTAGTACTGTTTTTGAAGTAAGTTTAATATTTTAGAAATATTTAATATTAAAAATTTAAATAATTAATGTAATAAATATTTTATTCTATTTAAGATATCATATTTTTCATTTGTAAAATTTAATACTTTTATTAATTATATATGTTGAACGAGTTGTTATAAAATAATTTTAGAGCTTTCGATGGTAATGCCCAACACAGTTTAAGAACATTGCTTCATGAACATAGGTACACGTACTTCGAGGTAAGACGATCAAGGATGGGTGGCAAATACCTTGACATTCAATTGTTTGGAATATTTGGGCCATGAGAAATTATATAATTTTTTAATAATCTTGGCATCAGTTTTATCACTATTATGGATCTAATTAAGATTAGATCTCATAGTTGGTAGCTGTTCACCATAATGAACCCGGGTTAAGACTCTGCTAAGCACAAGAATCGCTTAAGGAGGTGAACCTAGCATAATGGTATGTCAAAAGTGTCTATGTGACATGCAATCCACAAAAGTGTCTATCCTAGACCCACGTAACGAGTCGTTACAATTTTTGTATCAGAACCGGTCGAACCTTGATCGGACATGTGGTGTGGGTTTATTATTATTATTATTATTATTATTATTATTATTATTATTTAAAAAAATCAAAACTTTTGGGTGCATAGGACTATTGTTAGAGTCATAAATATTGCATACTATTCTTTTGGATATTAGGCTGGGCCAACCCAATATTTGATTGGTAGTGTGTAATGGTACTAGAAATGATACTGAATATAGTGTACTGTTTTATTGATATGAATTCGGTAACCTCAACTTCTGGCTATGGAAGTCAGAAGGAATAGTACACAAGATGACAAATAAGGAAAAAGTACAGAGAATTAGGGAGAAAATAGAATGAGAGTGACCTCACAACATACATCACACCCTCCCCTTTACTACGTTTCTCTCTTATAGCTACTTGCTCACAAATCCCTTCAGCATAGAATTCGGGATCCGCGTTCTCTCTCCTCTCCTCACACCTTGCGTGCCTGTGCCCGTTGTAACAAACTCTTGGCCCACAAGATTCCCTTGCTCCTCTTGCTATGTAATAGCACCTGAATTGAGTGACTCATCAGTCACATGCCTTTCCTTTGCTGCCTCAATCATTACAATGCCCACCCCTTCAAAATCAACCTTGTCCTCAAGGTTGAAGTCAGGAAAGTTACTCTGAATGTCCACCAAATTTTCCCATGTGGCTTCTGATTCCGGAATGTTCTCCCATTGAATTAGGAGCTGAGATGTATGACTTGTTCCTTGTATTACTGTTCTGGTCTTTAGGATTGCTACTGGTTGCACAATTGGGCCCAATTCTAAAGTAGTCAATGGCATTGGCATGTAAGGCTCGGTGGAAGAACCTTTGAACTGCTTTAGCTGTGAGATGTGGAATACTGGGTGAATCTTTGTTGTCTCAGGCAGTTGTAATTTGTATGCTATAACTCCAGTCTTAGCAATAAGTGGAAATGGTCCAAAATAGCGCATTCCCAGCTTCTGGTTTTTCCTCAAGGCAGCAGAATGCTGTCTGTATGGCTGCAGTTTTACTAGCACCAATTCACCTACTTGCAACTCGACCTCTCTCCTTTTTTTTATCTGCTTGGTTCTTCATGATTTGTTGTGCTCTGCCCAACTTGGCCTTAAGTTGATTTAAAATGTCATCTCTGTTAACCAGTTGCTCTTTTACTTCTGGTGTGTCTTTCGGATTGTGGACATATGAAGTTAACATAGGAGGGTCCCTGCCATATAGAGGTCTAAAAGGAGTCATGCCAATACTAGTGTGCAGTGATGTATTGTACCAATATTTAGCCCTAGTTAAAGCCTTGTACCAAGACTTAGGATTGTCAGAAATGAAACACCTTAAATACATTTCTAGGCATTTATTAAGAGCTTCTGTTTGTCCATCCATTTGTGGGTGATAAGCTGAGCTCATGGCCAAGGTAGTCCCATGTAGTTGGAATAAATTCTTCCAAAAATTGCTTGTAAATACCTTGTCCCTATCTGAGACTATGGACTTAGGTATTCCATGTAGCTTCACAATATGATTCATAAAAGCCTCTGCTACCACTTGCGGGGCTTTGGAAGGGCATGGGTTTGTTAGAGTCAAAATTGGGTATGCATGCTATTCTCTAAGGGCGACTTCTCAACACAATTTTAAAAAAAATGACTTGAGGTTTTCTAGGACACGTGTCACTCTCTCATCAACTCTAATATTTTATTATTTATTTATTTATTTATTCTTTTTATTCTTTTTATTTTTTTTACTTTATATTTTTCTTATTTTTTTTTATTTTTACTTTTCCTTATTTTCCTTTAATTTTTATTCTTAATCATTTTTAATTTTTAATTTTATTTTTTACTGTTATTTTTTATATATTTTTTTCCTAATGTTGTTTTATTTTTTTTTATTTTTTAATTTTTATTTTATTTTTATTATTTTAAAATAATTTTTTTAATTTATTTTATATATGAGCAAAAATGTCTTTATTATTTATAAATGATAATTTTGTTTTTTAGTCTTTACGAGGAAACATTACATTGTCGATGTAATTTTATCGTCTTTGATCACATATTAAATTCATAAATGTTTTTATAATTTATAAATGATTATTTTACTTTTTAGTCCATACGGGAAATATTACATCTCGTGGGTGTAATTTTATTTTCCTTGAACACATATCAAATTTATAAATTTTTTTTTATCATTTATATTTTGCATTTTAGTTCTTACGGGAACATATTACAAGTTATCGGTATAATTTTATTCGAAATGATTATTTTGCTTTTTAGTCCATACGGGGAAACATTACGTGTTATGGGTGTAATTTTACCATCAATGAACATATATCAAATTTATAAATGTCAATATTATTTATAAATGATGATTTTGCTTCTTAGTCCCTATGGGAAATATTACATGTTATCGATGTAATTTTATCGTCTTCGAACATATATCAATTTTATAAATATTTTTATTATTAATAAATAATAATTTAGCTTTTTGGTCTCTACGGGAAAACATTATATGTTTTCGGTGTAATTTTATCGTCTTCGAATACATATCAATTTTACAAATATCTTTATTATTTATAAATGAAATTTTATTTTCCTTAATGGGTGTAATTTTATTTTCCTTGAATACATATCAAATTTATAAATGTTTTTATCATTTATAAGTGATTGTTTTGCTTTTTAGTCCTTATGGGGACACATTACATGTTGTCGGTGTAATTTTATTCGAAATGATTATTTTGCTTTTTAGTCCATACAGGGAAACATTACGTGTTGTGGGTGTAATTTTCTCATCATTGAACACATATCAAATTTATAAATGTCAATATTATTTATAAATGATGATTTTGCTTCTTAGTCCATATGGGGAAACATTATGTGTTGTGGGTGTAATTTTCTCATCATTGAACACATATCAAATTTATAAATGTCAATATTATTTATAAATGATGATTTTGCTTCTTAGTCCCTACGGAGAAACGTTACATGTTATCGATGTAATTTTATCATCTTCGAACACATCAATTTTATAAATATTTTTATTATTAATAAATGATAATTTAGCTTTTTGGTCTCTACGGGAAAACATTATATGTTTTCAGTGTAATTTTATCGTCTTCGAACACATATCAATTTTACAAATATCTTTATTATTTATAAATGAAATTTTATTTTCCTTAATGGGTGTAATTTTATTTTCATTCAATACATATCAAATTTATAAATATTTTTATCATTTATAAGTGATTATTTTGCTTTTTAGTCCTTACGGGGACACATTACATGTTGTCGGTGTAATTTTATTCGAAATGATGATTTTGCTTTTTAGTCCCTTTAGGGAAATATTACATGTTATCGATGTAAGTTTATCGTCTTTGAACACATATCAATTTTATAAATATTTTTATTATTAATAAATGATAATTTAGCTTTTTTGTCTCTACGGGAAAATATTATATGTTTTAGGTGTAATTTTATCGTCTTCAAACACATATCAGTTTTATAAATATCTTTATTATTTATAAATGAAAATTTAGCTTTTTAGTCCCTACGAAAAAATATTACATGTTTTCGGTGTAATTTTATCGTCTTCGAACACATCAATTTTATAAATATCTTTATTATTTATAAATGACAATTTTGCTTTTCAGTCTTTACTGGAAAACATTGCATGTTGTCAGTGTAATTTTATCGTCTTTGAACACATATTAAATTTATAAATGTTTTTATAATTTATAAATGATTATTTTGCTTTTTATTCTTTCAAACATTACATGTCGTTGGTGTAATTTTATCGTCTTTGAACACATATCAAATTTATAAATGTCTTTGTTATTTATAAATGATATTTTGTTTTTTAGTCCCTACAGGAAAACATTACATATATATTGTGGGTGTAATTTTATAATCATTGAATACATATCAATTTTATGCATCTATTTATTATGCTCATACTTAATTGAATTTAACAGAACATGAATTTAGTATAAACAGACATTTAAATATATAACAAACTATTTACAAACATGGTATTTTCACACATGCGTAAAACCGAATAAGACTTGTGCGCACGCACGAGTAACTTGCTAGTTGTGTATATAATTTAGAAAGAGTGGTAGTTTGGTAAAAAATTAAAAAATTAAAAATTAAAAGAGTGGTACAAGAAGAAATAAAAAAAGCCTGCCCAGGGCCACCACTGTTCTTCCAACAAAGGATGATTAGTAAGATCAATTTGGTGGTTAAGCAAGTTATAGATCTTTGGCTTTTATAAATATTATAAGAACACTCAAAATATGAGGGGCTGTTTTAACTACTGACAGGGACATCAGAGTATTTATTTTCTATTCTTAGGAAAGTGTTTTACGCATATGTGGGAAACAAAAGAGAAGAAGTAAGCATAATATGGTTATTTTGTCTTTGGAGTGCTATCTCCATCAATGCAGATTGCCATTCCATACTCACCTTCCTTTTACATTCATATATGCACTCTCATAATAAACAACAATGTGGTGACCGAAAACCTCACATATCAAGATAATATATAAAATTGCTTCACCAACCCACACAAGCTTATTATGCACGGCCATCACTAAGCTTCAAGAGACAAGAAATTTATGAAGCTAAAATTAAAACTGCATGCAAAACGAATAATGAGAGATTTGAATTTCGGATTACATTCTTTTGCAAGGGTAACTGAGGAACAAGCAAGGTCTAAATCACGACCACATTGTAATCCTAACACGATCCTCGTTATTGCGGAAATTTGCGTTAAAATAAGGTTGGTGTGACCGCAATTGTAGTTGCGATGCGTTCACTAAAACATTAAAAATCTTATTGTTGTGACCACAATCACGTACCTTTCTTAAAACCTTGTTCATAAGTATCAAATAACATTATAAGGGATTCACCATGGAAGGTTGTTCATAAGTACCAAATAACATTATAAGGGATTCACCATGGAAGGTTGTTCATAAGATGTAATATGAATATAGCCCATAGTATAAATAATTCACATTTTCAGGTATATTTGCTCATGAGCAATGTGTTGAACAAAAATGTGCCCAATATCATGATATCTAAAGAAGATAGTATAATCTACGCACTAAATACACGTTCATGAGCTGATCTCCAAGCAATATGTTGATACCTATTGTAAATAATTAGAGTAAATAGTAATAATTTACCTTTTATATTGTAATCTAATTTATTTATTAGACCTATTGCTCAAACCCATTAGGTTTAGGTCTAGCGTAGTCTATATAACAAAGATTAGTGTGTGTATACTTTTCAAGTTAATACAATATTATTCAGTAAAAATACTTTTCTACATGATATCACAAGCTCCAGGTCTTGGAGGCCTCGCTTCTGCATAAACCCTAGCCGCCTTCATTGCGGCCCCGTTCTTTCTAAGCTGCCTTCATCGCAGTAACTTGGAGTTTTTTTCCCAATCCACTTCTTTCACTGCTGTCTTCATTGCAGCACCTTGGAGACCTCTTTTTTTTCTCCAATATTGATTTTTCTCTCACGGTTTGCACCTGGAAGCAGCCAATCACCACCATCCTCAGCCCTTCTCCGTTTGGCGACCCCACCAGTAGGTTCGCCGCCCTAAAACTGGTGTAATCCTGACGGCGCGTCACCTGAAACCGCTGCATGCCCTCTCACGTGCCACCACCATCCGTAGGCTGTTCGGGCTCGTGTAAGCCACGTGTCGCCTTGCCGTGCTCCGTTCGCCGCCGTAATTTCCCAGATTGTAGATCGACACCTCCTCTTTTTGTTTTGGGGGTCCACTCTCCGATCCGAGAACTTTTGTTTTTTGTGGGTTTTTTTTCGTTAGTTCGTTTGTTCGTTGCCTTTTTCATATTATTACATTTCATATGTTGTTATGGCATACGATTCTCTTAATGATGAAATTGTTCGGGATCCTCTTAATGATGGATGTCACTTTCCATGAGCATGTCCCTTTCTTCACTCGTTCTCAGCTTCAGGGGGGAGAATAGCAGTAATTTGGAATCTGATTCCGAGTTTCTTCTCCTTGGTCCTTGGCTTCCTGAGTCACCACCATTGTCAGTTGATCCTCCTAAGTCTCCTGTTCCTGAGTTACCACCATTGTCAGTTGATCCTCCTGAGTCTCCTGTTCCTGAGTCTCCTGTTGTTGTTCCCGAGTTACTACCTCCTGAGTCTCCCGTTGTTTCTGAGTCACCTGTTATTGTTCCTCCTTTACCTTCTATTTTGCAGGAAACAACACATTCAGCACCAGCAAAGACAAAGGCTAGTGAGCCAACTTTGACATATCAGAGGAAACGAAAACCCGACCTGGTTCACAAACAACCCCAACCATCTGAGTCGAAGGTAAGTACTGAAAGTAACCCTTTTGGTTCTAATTCTTCTATTCCCGATACACTTGACCTTAATCCAGTTGACCTATCTATTGTCTTGAGAAAAGGGAAAATGTCTTGTGCCAAATACTCTATTTCTCAATTTGTTTCATCTAAATGTGTTTCCCCGCAGCATAAGGTTTTTATGACAGCAGTTGACTCTGTAAGAATCCCTGCATCTGTCAAGGAGGCACTTAAAGATGAAAATTGGATCAAAGCCATGAATGAGGAAATGAAAGCTCTTGAAAAGAATGGAGCTTAGGAGATAGTTGAGATGCCAAGAGGCAAGAAGCCAGTTGGTTGCAGGTGTATTTATACTGTCAAGTACAAATCAGATGGCACTCTTGATCAATATAAGGCTAGACTAGTAGCAAAGGGGGTACACCCAGACCTATGGCATTGATTATGAGGAGATATTTGCACCGGTAGCAAAGATGAACACTGTCCGTATCTTACTCTCTCTTGCTGCCCATTTTGGGTGGGAACTTAATCAGTTTGATGTTAACAATGCATTCTTGAATGGAAATTTAGAGGAAGAGGTGTATATGGAGATCCCACCAGGATTTGATCCAACCAATGGGATAAATAAGCTGTGTAGACCCGAGCATGGTTTGGAAGATTTACAAAGGTTATGTTGGGTCTTGGTTACAAACAAAGTCAAGGAGATCATACCCTCTTCTTCAAACATTCACAAGGAGGAAAACTAATAGTACTTCTTGTTTTTGTTGATGATATTATTATTACAGGGAATGACTTGGTTGAGAGACAACTCCTTAAGAAGAAATTGTCTACAGAATTCGAAATGAAAGATCTGAGAACTCTCAAGTATTTCTATGGGATTGAGGTAACTTACTCAAAACAAGGAATCTTTATCTCTAAGAGAAAATATGTTCTTGACCTTCTGCAGGAAACTGGCAAGCTTAGGTGTAAACCTACAGGTGTTCCCATAGAGCAAAATCATAAAATGAGCACTAAAGAGGAGAGTGCTAGAGTTGACAAGTCTCAATATCAGAGATTAGTGGGGAAGGTAATTTACTTGGCACACACTAGACCAGACTTAACTTATGCAATAAGCGTAGTCAGTCAGTTTATGCATGATCCGAAGATGAGGCACTTGCAGGCGGTAGAGCGAATTTTGCAATACCTTAAAGCTACTCTAGGAAGAGGCCTATACTGATGCAGATTATGTAGGCTCAATGAGTGATAGAATGTCCACTTCTTACTACTGCACATTCTTGTGTGGTAATCTTGTTACATGGAGGAGTAAAAAGAAAAATGTAGTGTCCAGATCAAGTGCTGAGGCAGAATTCAGAGCAATGACATATGGAATTTGTGAACTATTGTGGATGAAGATTGTACTTGATGATTTGAAGGTGAACTATGAAGGCTCAATGAAGTTGTTTTGTGACAATAAATCAGCAATCAACATTGCTCATAATTATGTACAACATGGCAGGACCAAACACATTGCGATAGACAAACACTTTATAAAGGAGAAGTTAGATTGTGGACTGATAACAACGTCCTACATTCCTACTGAACACCAACTGGCAGATATGCTTACAAAAGGATTATCTATAGAACGATTCTGTCAACTTATTTGCAAGCTAGGAATGATTGATGTCCACTCACCAGCTTGAGGGGGAGTATTGTAAATAATTAGAGTAAATAATAAATATTTACTTTTTGTATTGTAACCTAATTTATTTATCAGGCCCATTGCTCAGGTCCATTAAGTTTAAGTCTAGCGTAGTTTATATAGCAAAGATTACCGTGTGTATACTTATCAAGTTAATACAATATTATTCAGTAAAAATACTTTTCTACGCATTTCCCCAGAAGAGACACATTATGATATAAACAATAAATATATAAATAATTAAATCATTAATTAGTATTTTTTGCTGTTCTCATAAATTGTATAGATGCTATAATCCTCAGATGAGACATTATGATATAAATATAGATGTATAGAACTTTAGGTGATTCAAACAGTAATCACATGTATTTTCTCTAGTCTCAATATATAGATGCTATACTTTCCAAAAGAGAATAAACAAGTATTCAAATTTTTTTACAACTTCCAAGTTAATTTTCCATTTACGAGATCTCAGCCTAACCATAAGAAAACGGATTGATGCTACTGCTGCGCAATGAATAATTATATATCTTGATGAACAAAAAGATTTGGGTGAAGGTTTTCATCATCTTCAAATGTTGTCCACCCCATTGATAGTTCATGTTTTTCTTCAGCATCTTTGCGCATCTTGTCTTTGAATTCTTTCTCCGCCTCATCCAACACAACACCACCATATATGTCACACAACGGTCTTCAACACAAAAGAGAAATATTAGTATAACACATTGATTTGGAATAGACAACTGTAGTTCTAAATTCTAATGTATGTAATAATCAATTTCCAAACAGCTTAAAGTATCATATGGGGTCAATAAGCAGATCAAGGTTTTAAATCGCTATCGTGGTTGCTTTGCAATCCATAGCATTGCATCGCGATCCTTAACATTGCAGATCATCGCGATCAAATTGCGATCGCGACAAAATCAAAAATATTATATCACGGCTCAGATCACGGTCACACCACCATATCTATCACACAACGGTCTTCAACACAAAAGAGAAATATTAGTATAACACATTGATTTGAAATAGACAACTGTAGTTCTAAATTCTAATGTATGTAATAATCAATTTCCAAACAGCTTAAAGTATCATACGGGGTCAATAAGCAAATGATATAATCAAGGTTTTAAATCGCTATCGTGGTTGCTTTGCAATCCATAGCATTGCATCGCGATCCTTAACATTGCGGATCATCGCGGTCAAATTGCGATCGCGACAAAATCAAAAATATTATATCCAACGGTCACGGTTCTTTTTTTAAAACCTTGGATGTAATTATGCTGAAGGACATCAAACACGAAAAATGACATAGTTGAGAGAAGACTTACGAAAACTTGAGATTTGTGTTTGTGCTCCCCGGTTCTGTCTTGATTATTGACAGCTCTTTCTTTATCTTGTCCACCGGAACCTGTTTATTCATGAACAAATTTTGATCAATATTCAAAATTAGCTGTTGGATTGTTTCCTTCAAAGAAAATGAGATTCCAGTTTGAAACAAAGGAAGGGTCTCTCAGATCAAACCTTTTCACCTATGCAAAAACCAGATGGTGATCTATCAGAATGCAACTTGTTCTTCATTAACTTAGTTTCTGACCCCTCACCAAGTTGATAACAAGCTAAGTAGGCCTCACTATCAGACTTCTCATTGAGAGACAAAGGAGTTATATCATTCTCATCATCAGAGTCATTTCTTTTCCATTTTTTCAACACATCAAACCCCCATTGTTTTTTGGCAGATTTCCCTGCTGTTCGCTCTGGTCCAATGCCTTGATCTCCACCACTATGCCCCTCTTTATTCTCCCTATGAAACAGAATTCTAAATGGTTTCCTCTTACACTTTTCTGAACCATCCCAGAAGGGGCTGTTTTCCTTGGATTTCCTCAATTCATTTTTGGCATAGATAGTGGAAGGAGGGATTTTTGAATGAGCTGAGTGCATGTGTAAAGAGGGAGAATCAAATATACTCTTACTCTTCTCCATTGTGTTTTTCCCAGGTTTGTAAGAAGAGCCAAAGCTAAAAACTGAGGTTGCTCCTTTAATCTGTTTCTTTGCTTTCTTTGATTTCTTCTTGGAGTTTGAGTTCTCTTTGTTCATCAAGCATTGCTCATCCTTCAAGTCAATCACTGACCATTCTTCCTCTGGGTTCTGTTTTATGTCTTTTGACCCTGCAATGATCACATCTTTGCCTTCAATGTCACCTCCTTGAGCCTTCAGCCTCTGGAGCAAAGGCCTTTTTGAAGAATTGTACTCTTCTTCAGAAATGCATTTGGCATTAAGAAGCTCCTGGCAACAACCAACAAACAAAAGGGAATTTATTTTATTAAAAAAGTATAATCACCTAATTCAAAGAATCTCATACTTATCACAATGCCAATTGAACTATAACATCAGTGGCAAGATTCAAAGGTTCTCCTTGAGTAGCCTTTTAACCCCATATTTTTTAGGGAGAAAAATGATAGCAACATAATCTTTTAAATACATTTTCTCTTATTGGTTCTTATTGGTTGAAGTAAAAGTAAATCTCGTTATTTTTTGGAAATGTGCACTATCAAATCATATGGCCCACTTGATTTCAACCAACAAAAAAGTGTGCGTTCAAAAGAGTGTGTTTAGAGAGTGTTTTGATAGTACTCATCTTTTATGAAAAAGACAATTTATTCCCCAAAAATTGAAATCATATGAGTTAGACAATTTTGTCACTGAAATTTACGAAATTTCAAAATAATCCATAAAATTAAAAATCCTTTAGGTCATTAATCCATTCAAAACAATTTCATAGACCAAATTGAGCGGTAAAAAAAATAAGAATAAATTGATCAACCCAAGAAAAAAAAAACTCATGAGGAAGGATTTTCAATTTTAGGGATAGTTTTAAAATTTGTTAATTACAAAGGCTGAATCATCTCACCACTACCATTTCAAAGGAATAGGAATGAATTGGTGATTCACTCCTATTCTATCTTAAAATGTACCAAACACATTAAAAAACTCATTATGTTTCCTTCTTTTTCTTTTCACCAATTGCAATTTGGTTCTTAACTAACAACAGGAAAATGGCACTTAACCCGAGCTAATTTGCATTAACGTACCTGTAAGAACACAAGCTTATCACGGAGTACAAGGGGATGATCTTGTTGTGGAGGAGGAGAGGCAAGGAGGGTATCAAGCAAATGTGTTCTGAAAGCTGAAACCTCAGCTTCAGGAAGGATGTCTTCTTGGTGAAGACCCATCAACTTCAGCATCTGGTGGAAAGTCTCTTGTTGCCATTTGAGGTTGTCGGATTTCAGCTTCAACAACCTGTGCTCTGTGGAAACCAAACACCGATTCTTGATGCCCAATGGAAGAATGGTCTTGCACAGAGAGGTGATTGAATGGTGGAGAGTTGAATAGTAAGTGGTGGGTGCGTTCGAGTGCCCCATTTTCCAACAATGAACCAAACTTGTGACAAAAAAAACAATAATAAATGGTAATTTGTGAAACTTGGGAGATGAAATGAAACAGATGAAATTGGTGTTGGGATTTTGAATTTGGAATGCTGCTAAACGGTCACATGATGATGCTGGAACTAGCCGTTGTGGGCTAGTGGGGTGGACAAATGCCCCTAGTTGGAAAATAAACGCATCCCCTTGTCTCGAAGGTTCCAACGAAATCCTTTTAAGAAATCTCTCTATACCCTTTTTATTTTAGCATGAGAATAATCCTTCCACCGCATACATGGTCCAAGAAAAACAAAATTACTACCGCTGCATGAAACAAAAACACTAGACTCTGCGCCAGTGGCATTTTCAACACGTGTGTGTGGGTGCTTTAGAGTTTGATAAAATTGGATCCTAGAATTATTTTAAAAGATTTGAGTTTAAAAAATTTGATTTGTATTTAATAATGATATTTTAAACGTGGAGTTAAAAGAATTGATTTCGTTTATATGCTAATTTTAAAATCACTTTTGATGTGTAATTATAAAGACTTTTGTAGGTCTCATGTCCAAATTTGATTTTATCCAACGTAAAAGCTAAAATTGTTTATTCTATTATAATCAATACTATCCACTCTAAAATTGATTATTTTAGCTTGTCTTTTATACTAGAATTGATTTTGAGCTATAATCAAACAGGCACTGAATTAGTAACCGTGACATCATGCTACATGTACCACTAACCAATTTCCAAGTATTTAATTGGCAAAATTTTAGGTACATAACATTCCTTCTTAATTTTCTCAAAAAAGAAACACATACGTTCTTAAATTACCGTAGATCAACAATTATAGGTGTTGGTTTAAAACTAAAACATTTTTCTCTAACAGAATTAAAATTTCAAACATCAGGAAATATGTTCTCTAAAGTGTCATTCTCTCTCCTCTTAATCTCTAAAGTATACGAAATTATTAAATATTTCCTAACATTTTTTCTCATTCGTTTCGTTAGTCTATGTGGTTCGTTTGAAGACTGTTAAGTGCACAATTGGCATGTTGACCATAGTCTTTCCTACATATAATCTAATTCGTCTTTCAAGAAAACCAAAACATATCACTTTTGTCCCAGATTGAAAAAACCCACTTGTTCCTTAAAGGCTCAAACATACTGAGTCATTTTGAGAAGTTGTGAGTATAGCCAATGTTTGGCAGTAGTATACTCTCAATTGTTTTTGTAATCTATTTGATTATGGTGTAAAATCATTCAAGATCGAAAGGACTGGACGTAGCTATCAGGTTGATAGTAAACCAGGATAAATCGGTGTGTCTATCTCTGCTCTTTACCTGTCTGTTTTCTTTACCTATCTACTTTCTAATCACTTGTCTGTTTTTAAACAGTAAACGTGTGTTTGAAACCTGTATTGAAACTAAAATTTCTTTGTTTTCGAAAAAGATTTTCTAAAACACAATTCAACCCCCTTCTTGTGTTTTACTTCATTTACTTCAATGACATCACCCACATAGGGAAGCAGATCCATTTCCTCAAAACCCATCTTTAGGTAAGCCTACGAATACCTTTTGAACATTTGCATTTCTGGTTATTGTCGTTATTACCATGGGGTCATCGCATCTGGGATGGTCGTCGAGCCAACTTACCTAGTCGCCGCGTCTCCACTTTATAAATTGCTCTCAAGTGCCTTTTTCCTGGCATTGGCGGGCACTCCCCTCACACTAAGCCTCACGTTATTGCTCCAACTAGTTTTCCAATCGACTGTGGTGAGCTCTCTTGATGTCGGGATAGTTAGATCGATTCCTCCCTTTCCGGGGAGATCTCAACTGCCCACAATGTTTTCTCTCCTTATGGTCTATTCTCAGGGCGGGGCTCTTCCATTGCCTTCCAGTGCTTCGATGATTCCGTGGAAGACTTGATCTTCCTTGAGAGAGCAAACCCCCTCGCTCTATTTGTTGAGGTACTTCCTGAGTCTCCCGTTGCGAATCAACTGTTCAATCGACTCTTTCATATTTATGCAGTCATCTGTGGTGTGCCCGTGATCTTCGTGGAAATCAACCCACCAACACGTATCTTTAGGTCCCTTCCTTCTCATTGGCGGGGGCTTGTGCACATAGTGGAACTTGGTATGGAAAACTTCTTGGTACACCAAACTAGGAACCGCTACCATGGGAGCATAGTGATGTTTCTCCAAGTGCGTCTGAGGCATTATATCTTGTGTCTCATGAGCACCTAAGATTTTATTTGTGCGCTCCCTAAACTCCTCCATGATCTATGGCGGCATTTTGCAAGAGAATTTTTTAAAACACCCACTACAAGAAATAGTTCAGATACTGACGGACATTTACCGACGGCTTGAGTCCGTCGCTAAAAAAGCGGGATTTCCGACGGTCTTACCCGTCAGAAAACGCGACCCGTCGTATTCTGGATATTACCGACGGGTTAAGCCGTCGGAAAAACGCTTTTTTAGCGACGGACTCAAGCCGTCGGTGAATGTCCGTCGGTAAACCGTGACTTTTGGAAAATTCCCGCTTGTTTTTGAATACCGACGCCCATTGACCGTCGGTACCGACGGGTTAGCCCGTCGCTAATCCCGTGTCGTTTACCGACGGGTTAAACCGTCGGTAAGTTTAAAATGGCCGTCGGTAAGCTCTTTATTTGGCCAGAACAGAACCCTTCTTCTTCATTCACTCGCAGATCAGAACCATTTTGTCTTCATCTCCCTCGTTCGCCCTTCATCTCCCTCGTTCGCCCTCCGCCGCAGCCTCCCTCCGCCGCACTGCCGCCGAACATAATTGAAGGGCATTTTATTTTTCTTGTATTTTTTTCCCCTGGGTTTTGAGGAAGTTTTGATTTTGAGATTGGGAACTTGTGTTGCAGCTTCAACTTGGAGTGGATGAAAGCTATAATCTGTTCGTTTCAAATGCCAACGTGAATTCCGTTGCTGGGCAAGTGACAATTGAGGTAAGGTTGTGTTTTGAATTTTATGATGTATTCGCGGGCACCATTTGTCGTGTGAATCTCAAATGTATAATGTCCCCTTCCCTTTTCCATGTTTGAAGTAATTTCCTTTTATATATATTTTTTGATTCGATAGCATAATTTTGTGTACCGGGAACAAGTCGATCAAGCACTCAAACACTTCCCCTATTTTCTTATTCACAGAGAACACCCCTCAGAAAACTTCATTTTGTTATGGTTTCTATGAGATAATAAGTGTTGGTCTTCTCTATGAGATAATAAGAATAGATGAAAATCTCAACTATGTATAAATCTAGAAAATATTCTGTGCAGTTAATTTCCTCTCAATATCATGCTTGCTAACTGATCAATAGGCAACAAGAAATGAAAAACTTAGTTGGGAGTCAGGACATACATCTTACATGCATGTGAATCTAATTCAGCGGATATGTCTCCCGACTGTTGATTGTGTTGAATGCCGTAAAATTCAACATAAATAGTCAAAAACCCGAAACATTGTAGATTTCTTTAAAGCTCTGCATTCAGGGAATTGTAAAGAACAAAGTAATTTAAACCTGCACATTTGCTTCAGAAAGTTTTATAAAGAGATTTGACATCACTAATTGAAGTTGTTTTATCTTCAATTGAACATCTATTAGTATCTAGTACTCCCTCCATTCCAAAACTATTGGTGTATTAGAAATCCAATGTCTAATCCCTCGGTCACTAAGAGTTTTGCATGTATGTCTCTGTTGCTGGCTGTATAGTAATTCTTAAATTTTTAGTAGTATTTGGTATTTGAAGTTCAGCCTTGGCCATAATTCCAATAGTAGTGTAACTAATCTGAAAATTCTATTTTCAACACTTTCTTCCAGTGAATCATATCAGTCCTGGAGTTTTGAGCATGGCACATGCTGGTGCTAATACTAATGGTAGTCAAATTTTTATTTGCTCTGTGAAAGTGAGACACATGTACTTTCCTGATTTCTTATCATAGATGCTGAAGCCCAAGTCAAATTAATTTTTGTGTTTTTTCTTTAGTCCTACTTCTTAATTTGAGTTCATATTCTTCCTGATATAGTGTTCATGCCCTTGAATTTTATGAAGAGGACATAAAAAAATTATTTGTCTACTTTGTGAGAGTTGACAAATGCCACTCTCTGAAAATCGAAAAGTAATTGACACAGCATGTTGTTCTGGCAACAGGAGAGGAATGAAAGGCTGTTTTACAAATTTATTGATACTGTTGAGGAATCGAAAAGTAATTGACACAGCATGTTGTGCTCGGCCGCCCGCTTTGTCGTCTCTCTCGTTTCCGTCCATTCCCGTCGTTCCTATGCGTTTGACTCTCCCTCCTCTTGTCCCTTTTCTCCCTCTCTCTGTATTCTGCTGCACCTTCTTATCCTTCTCCCTCTTCCTCTCTCTCTCTCTCTCTCTGAGCTCCCTCTGTTCTCTTTTGTTGTACTTTCTATTCCTTCTGTATACGACTTTAGTTTCTTGTTCTGGGAACAAGTCGATCAAGCACTCAAACACTTCCCCTAAATTGTTTACTTGCTCGCATTTAACTGCTAATTTAATTTAATTTAATTTATGCATTTGATTGATAAATTATTGTTGTTTTGACATAAGATATGGGGTTTGTATGATAAGAAAGAGAACATGAAGCTGCATGTACATGGATCTTGTGATTGGAATTAATTTGCTGCTTATGAACAAGGGTTTCTGGATTCCTTTGGTGGTGACAAGGGTTTTACATTGCATTTTCTTTCTTTTTAGGTTTTTGGATTCCTGGGTTTCTGGATCTACTGGTTTTAAGGTATGTTGCATTCGAACTTGTTTGAATTATATCCTTATTTAGATTCTAGTGTGGCTTTGATATTCTTGTTTATATCTTATTAGTTTCTGCTAACACAAAAAGCTCTGTTTCATAGGCCTCTGAGTTCGCCACCTCCACCAGTTCGCCACTTGTACCACTAGATATGCACTCTAACGAAATGTCGGTTAACTCATTGGATGGAAAAGGGTTGTCTGTTGACCCCCACACCGACATATTTATTTGTTTTCGTTCATAGCTCTCTCCACAGAGGGGATTTTGAAGTGTATTGTGTAATTGTCTAAATGATATGTACTGTGTAATTGTCTGCCAGTTCTGCTATCACTCATCAGTCACAATGCTTGTGAGTAAAGAGAGCAATTTTAATTTATGCTTGCCATTTCATTCATGGATATGGGTATTGGTGATGTTGCTTGGCTGCAATTTGCTTTGCACATCTCTCTGTACTTCTTTCCCTTGCCACTTCTGCTTGTCTAATTCTATCCTCTTTAAATGACCAAGTCGATTTTCTAATTTCAGTGTTGTTAATCGAGGATCGCGAAAAATAGCGTAAAATTGGTAGGATAGCGTAAAATAGCGGGCAGATAGCGTAAGTTAAATAGCGGGTGAAATAAATAAAATTATAAAATTATATATTAAAAAGTGACATATAATATTTAACATTCAGCACAAAATCTGAAATGACATAATAAAATATTTATTTAATGAGCTATTTTTAGAAACTTAAGTGATTATTTATTCATAAATTACTTTAGAGGCTTATTAAAATAAAATGAAGAGAGCATATGAATATTTTTTATGTTGATATATTTGAATATTAATATCAGCATTTATTTTAAGTGATGTAAAATAAGTTTAAATAAACCCTGAATGAAATGTAAAATAAGTTTAAATGAACCCTGAATGAATAAGTAGCTCTTCCGTTTTAAGAAAATAAAATATATAAATTAAAATTGCAATATTGATTGAATTGTTAATAATTATTATTTATTGAAAAATAAAATATTTTTTATTATATATGGCGGATGGCGTAGTGGCAACTAAATGATTAATAAAACTATATACACAGTAAATTGACCATTGCTCAAAGAAACAAGGCAGATTTGAATTGGAAAGGACAAATAATAATAGAATTAAAAAATAGATTTAAAATAAAAAATAATTAAAAAGCAGAATTTTTAAGAACAATAGAATAAAAAGCGATTTTAAAAAAGAAAGAAGAGAATAACAAAACGAAATGAGATAGAATTGAAAAATAACATAATTAAAAAAGTAGAAGGAGTCAAAAACAGAATTGAAAGAATAATTAAGAGATGAGCAGAATTAAAAAAGAGAAACAAGGGAAACAATCGTTAAAAATATGATATAACAAAAATGAAAAAAGATCTCAAGAAGAGAAGAATTAAAAATTTCAATAAAAAGAAATAAAAAATAACAACAATAAAAATTATCATATAAAAATTAAATGAAAAAGGAAAATAAAATATTTTTTATTATTTATATATATATATATATAAATAATAAAACTAATTCTACCATTGTCACTTCTGCTTGTCTAATTGTTATGTTAATCATTGATCGAATGGATGTTTGATATTTGTTATTAGTATCAGAGAGAAGCCTTAGCTTCCCGTTTGAGGTTTAATATATTATTGAGTGCATATACTCTTTTAGGATACCATGTGCTCATTGTATATTGAACCTTGAATTGTCCAAGTCGGACAGTTTGGGAAAAAACATTTTCTTTACTCATATAATAGTTGTTGCTTAATTCTCGTATCTTTATATTTGATGAAATTTCGGTTCGATTCATTTCCTTTTGTTCTCTGGGTGCATACTTGATTGTGGTGTTCATAACTGCGTTCATTTTGTGTACTCAGAGACCAATGGGAAATGCTGCCGAAATTTTGTCAAGTATAAGATACGAGAATTAAGGAATGATTATTATACGAGTTCTGAAAAAGTTTTTTCTCGAATGGGATAGGGTCATACCATTTAAAGAAAGAGAGCGGTTGTAAGAACGTCGTCGCTGAAATTGTCATTTTTTTGACATGCGTAAGATGGAATATTTTCTTTCAAGTCGTAGTTGGATGTACGATAGGTTGTATCCGGGAGAGGGGTTTGAAACCAGATTTTTATACTGGGTTGCGTACTTTGTCCAAGTCGCAATGGCACATAAAGATTTCAAAACTAATGGAGGGATTAGATGTCCGTGCTTTAATTGCGATCATGAAGGATTAAGAGCCCAAGTGAGGTCATGCACCACCGTATTCAGTTGGATTTAGGCTTAATTATCGGATTTGGACTAGACATGGTGAAGAGTTGCCTCACGTTGATTTAGGGGTTGGTGATAATTGCGAAGGTGCTTCAAGCGATTCACGTGGGTCGGGATGTGGTGAGCAGATTGAATTGATGCAAGATATGGTTTGTGATGCCTTGGGTGTGAACGTGTCATTCGAGGAGCAACAATATGATGACACAGATGAACTTCCAAATGAGACAAAGACAAAAATTTTATAATCTATTGTTAGAAACAAACAAGCCATTGTTTGAAGGGTCTCTGAACTCTAAGTTATCAATGTGTGTGAGGCTCTTAGCTCTTAAGTCCAACTATGGTGCTACCGGTGTGCTTGGATCTCGTGAACGAAAATGATATTGGACTCGTCACCTATCGTGAGATGGTTTGCCAAAAAGTTATTACGAGGCTAAAAGCTTAGTGTCCAAGTCAGCTGAAATCTAAAAGGATTGATTGTTGTGTGAGAGGGTGTATGCTGTATTACGACAATGAATTTGGTAAAAACGATGGTGTGCTAGTTGAATGCAAATTTTGTGGTGAGCCTAGGTATATGTCACATACTAATAATCGGACGGGTAGACAAAAACTAGTTCCAGTGAAGGCAATGTTTTATTTGCCAATTATTCCAAGGTCAGCAGAGAATGTTTGCATCATCACTGCATCGCAGACAAAATGACATGGCACTATGAGAATAGAAGCACTTCAGGTATGTTGCGCCACCCTTCTGATGGTGAAGCTTGGAAGCACTTTGATCATGTGCATCCTGATTTTGCAGCAGATCCACGTAATGTACGACTTGGCTTATGCTCTGATGGTTTTACCCTCAGATGTTCAATCCACGGCGAAACCTTATTCTTGTCGGCGATTATCGTTACTCCCATACAATCTTCCTCCCGAAATGTGCATGTCTAAGCCTTATATGTTCTTGACTTGTGTTATACCGGTCCGGATAATCGGCAGATGGTATTGACATCTATTTAGAGCCTCTTATTGACGATCTCAAAAGGTTGTGGAATGGTGTTGTGACGTGCGATATTGCACGAAAGAGGAATTTTACAATGAGGCGTGATGTGGACCATTAATGACTTCCCTGCATATGGCATGTTGTCCGGTTGGGGTACTCATGGTAAAATGGCATGTCCGCATTGCATGGAGCATACAAAGGCCTTTACCTTGAAATTTGGGGGAAGAGTTCTTGGTTTGACTCACATCGCAGGTTTTTACCCGATGATCATGCATTTAGACTAATAAGAACGCTTTCAAGAAGGGGAAGTTGAATTAGATGGCCCGCCCCAAGGTTGACACGAAACAGATCTGGGAAAGTGGTTATGAACCGCCCAAAATCACAGATTTTGGCAAATTGGATCGATTTGAAGGATATGGACAATGGCATAATTGGACAAAAGAAGTATTTTTGGGATCCGCCATATTGGAGAGATAATTTATTGAGACACAATCTTGATGTTATGCACATTGAGAAGAACTTTTGACAATGTTTTTCTCACAAAGCTGATGAACATCGAGGAAAAACAAAAGACAATGAGAAGGTCGACTAGACTTACCACTTTATCAGAGGCGAAAGGACTTGCATTTGACGAATCGGTCGGATGGGAAGACCCTGAAACCCAAAGCCTGTTACTCTTTAACTGCTGAGGAAGCCAAGTCAGTCTGTCGGTGGATAAAAGAACTTCGGATGCCAGATGGTTATTCTTCTAATTTGGCAAGATGTGCCGATGTGAACAAAGGAACCATGATTGGGATGAAAAGCCATGATTGTCATGTATTCATGGAGTGTTTACTTCCTATTGCATTTAGTTCCTTGCCGTCAAATGTTTTAAATCCACTGACTGAACTCAGCCAATTCTTTAAAGATTTGTGTTCTGCGACATTGAGAGAGGATGATCTCATAAGGATGGAACAGAACATACCGGTCATTCTTTGTAAGTTGGAGAGAATATTTCCCCCTGCTTTCTTTGATTCTATGGAGCATCTAGCGATTGCATCTTGCACATGAAGCTAGACTTGGTGGACCTGTTCAATACAGATGGATGTATCCATTCGAAAGGTACTATAATAAAGTATTCTCTAAAATAAATATTTATTTGAAGGGTTAAATGTATCAATTTTTATCATCAACGTTGTTATTTTGTAGATTTATGGGTGACTCAAAACGGTCGGTGAAAAATAAGGCCAGGGTTGAAGGATCTATTTGTGCAACTTACTTACACCGTGAGACAATCCATTTCTGTTCCCATTATTTTACGAACTTCATGTTGACACCAACAAATAGTAGGAATGAAATAGAAATTGAAAGTGAAAGACACCCGCTTGCCTTATCAGTATTTTGCCTTTCCGGCCGTCATGGTGGAAGGGAGGTGGATAACTGGATAACGGGCGAAGTGTGGAAGTCAGCCCACGTTCACGTGTTGATCAACCGTGCGGCAAGTATCACCGTATCTAACGTATGTATCATTTTGACCACTTTCAATTTCTTTAATCCACAATTGCTCTTGATCATTTGTTTGATAATGACTTGATCAGGGCATTCTTGTTAACTAAGCCCACAAGCGTACAAGACTCTTCTGCCTATATTCATGAATATTTCTCAACGTGGTTTAGGAACCAGGTATGTTTTTTAAGTCGTCATATATATATATATATATTATTATTATTTATTGTTTGAAAATACAAAAATATTGTTTGAAAATAGGAACCATAATTTGTTTGCACATGGTGTGTACACAGGTGTATAGCGAGGCAGAATCCCCTAAAATCCAACACTTGAGAAATTTATTTCATGGTCCTAAATCACGTGTAAAAGAATGGCACACATTCTTTGTAAATGGATACAAATTCCAAACCCAGTCAAAAAAGAGGGGAAAAAAACAGTTAACAGCCGGGTTTATGTAAAAGGTGCCACAAATGGAGGTGAAGATGACTTTTACGGCGTGATTCAACATATATATGAACTGACGTACAATACTTTAGACTATACTAAAAAAATAGTGTTATTTTATTGTAATTGGTTTGATCCGTCAAATAGAGGCACAAGAGTGAATCGAAAATATAATCTTTGTTGACATACACATGAGCGTAAGATACCAAATGTTTGATCCGCTTATCATGGCACAACATGTAAGACAAGTGTATTATGTCCCTTATCCATCAACTCGAAGGGACAAACAAGGTTGGTGTGTCGCAATAAAGATAAAACCACGGGTCGCATTGAAGCGAGATGATACACGTGAAGAAGTGGCTTATCAAGTGGATGAGATGTCTCATGTCAATGTAGTAAATGAAGTGGAACCCATTACTCGACTACGTGACAATCCAATCACATATGAAGATGTAGATGTGGATGAGGAATTAAATGAAGAAGTGGCGTAACCATCAAGATCTCAAGACGATGCCGAAATTGAGTGGGCGTAATGGGCGATTAAAATTGTTTAACTTTTTACAATTTGAGAAATTAATGTGTAACAATATATTTTAATTTGTCGATTATTTTCATAACTTGTTTATTTTTATGGAATTCATTTGTAATATTGTTATGTTTAAATATAATATTTCATGACTGTTATTATTCAATTGCTCTATAGACATATATGGCATCAGGAGGTTCAGGAGCCGACTTCCTGCACTCCCAGGTGGTGGTAAATGGAAGGGAAGGGCATCGCCTCGACCCCCTAAATCGTCAGAGGCCGACCATCATTAGGCGTGACCCTACTGGGGTTTCGTCGTTGGTATCTACACGTCGTTCTAGTACATCTACGTCGAGACAACCTGGGACACCTTCTGCACCTAGACAGCCGTCTGCACCACCTACACAGACTCACGCACATTCGACACCAGCTACAGACTCGGGCACGTTCGGCACCTTTGCCTCACATTGACATGATCCCCACCCCGGGGTTCCAGCAGCCACATGGCGCTTCGAGTTCCCATGTTGTGCCTGATCCGGTGGCCGATGCTCATCAGTCCGACCATGATTATAGTACGGGCCATACACCTGATCACACTGATGTTGGGCAGGACGGGGAGGAGCAGGAGGTTCAGCAGGAGGAGGTTCTTGAGCAGGGGGAGGGGCAGGAGCCTGACACTCTTGAGATGCTGTATGATGGCCGAGTTGTTATCAGGCCATCTGGTAAAGGGTAAGTATTTGCAATTTTTTCGAGTTATTAATAATTTACATGTATATATATATATATATATATATATTTTATTTAACATGTTTTTATTGTTCAGGTTTCTTCCCTCAAAGCCAGCTGCGTTAGCTATCACAGCAACAATTGAGGAGAATTACCAGGAGTTTTGGCCCACCTGGGGGACGCTGAAGGATAATGAGCGGGACCATATGTTTAATTCTTTCAGAGTAAGCTGCAATTTTTATTTTATTGCATATTATTTTATTTTCGTAAATTTCAATTATGTTTAATAATGTCTTATATTGATACAGACGAGGGTTGCTTGGGATGAAAAAGATGAGGAGCTGATCGAGAAGAACTTTCATATGAAGGCCTCCCACCGCCTTTCTGACATCCTTCGAGATGCCCGCATCAGGGATCGCCAGCCCAGTTGGATAGGGGATGAGCTCTGGCAGCAGCTGGTAGCGCACTGGAACACCCCTGAGTTCCAGGCGACCAGCGCGAAGGCCAAGAAGAATAGGGCCTCTGAGAAGGGTGGCAGCTTGCACACTGGAGGTTCTGTCAGTCAGGCGCAGCACGCAGTTAGACTTGTACGTGTTATAAAATTGTTATTATTATTATTATTATTATTATTATTATTATTATTATTATTATTATTATTATTATTCTTTATTTAAGTTTTTTTATTAATACAATCACAGTCGAAGAGGTTGGGGAGAGAAGTTCAGTTGCACGAGCTCCATCTTGCAACTCATATGAAGAGGAGTACTAGTGATTTCGTTGATGAGCGTTCGAGGCGGACTCAGGTAATTATAAAATATAATAAATATTTTTTTAATAATATTTATATTGTTTTGTTAAAAAAAAAAGATTTGACTTACTTGTTTGTTTAACAGGAGGAGTTTGAGGCGAGGATGTCTCAGCTTAGATCTCAGAGCTCATCATGTTCTCCATCTCAGAGCCCTGACGATCTATCTACACCGCTGAGGGTTTGGGCGGAAGTGGTTGGCGGAAAGAAGAAGGGTCACCTATATGGTGCTGGCGACCTTGCCAGCAACTACAAAAAAGGGGCCCGCCGCCTACACGTTGGAGAGTCGTCGAGTAGTAGTGCTGCCACTGGTCGCTCTGCCGCGGATGACCAGGAGATAACCGAGTTGAAGCGGACCGTGGCCCAGCGGGAGGTTTTGACTCAGTCTTTGCGGCGACAGAGGCGATGTACCAGTTGCTAGCTCGCCAGCAGCCTACTCCATCGACTCCGCCTCCGCCTCCGCCTTCGCCTCCACGTACTGATGGTCATGTCGATGATGCAGATGATGTAGAGCATCTCGATCATGATCAGGAGTACCAGGACTATTAGTTCTGTTTGTACTTATATTTTTTCATATTTTTGGATATCATTTTTTTTGTTTCGGATATTATTTTAGTTACTGATTTTTATTCGTCGAATTTTTTTATTTATTATGTTTTCTTTTTTTAATTTGCTTTTTAGTTTACGTTATCACATTTTTATATATGGAAATCAATTAATAATTAAATTAAATTAAATTACAAGTAATTTTTAATTAAATTAATAAATAAATATTTTTTAATATGAGAATAAATTATTTTTATAATTAAACAAATACATAATTAAATTAAATTAATTAATTAATTAATTAAAGAATAAAATTAATTAAAGTAAATATTTTATTAATCAATTTATTTTTCTGAAAAAAAAATTCCGATTACCGACGGTCTAAGCCGTCGGAAAACGTTTCAGATTGACCGACGGTCAACACCGTCGGAAATTTAACGACAGGCTTTACCCGTCGGAATTCACCATCATTTTCCGACGGGTATAACCGTCGGTATTACCGACGGTAAAGAACAGTCCGTTGGTAATCCTTCGCGACAACCATATTTTCGACGGGTTTTAGGCCGTCGGTGATCCGTCGGTAAAACTGGATTACCAACGGCTTTTATGGTTTACCGACGGCTTTAGGCCGTCGGTAATCCCGTGTTTTCTTGTAGTGACTAGGCGTTAGAGCTTTTGCGTCAAGATGTGTGCTCCTTTCCCCTTTCATCCTGGGAACTAATGTTGCCTTCTGATAAAACCTTGTTAAGAAATCTTGTAGCTGTTTTCCTTTACGTTATCTAAACAAGGCCATTGTGTGAGTGGTTTTAGGCAGCTGCTTGCTTGTGATAAAGAATTGAACAAACTGGTACGTCAACTCCTCCCATCAGTTGATGGACTGGGCGACCAATGATTTGAATCATGTTAGTGTTTCTTTTCTCAAGGTCAAAGGAAATAACCGACATAGTACTGCGTCCTAACATCCGGTGTGACATCCTCTACCCCGTCATGGCATTTTAGCAACGTAAAAAGAAAAGAACACGGAACAAAATTTTGGTTCAAATAAAAACTGTCATTTCAAACGAAATAGAGTCGTCAAGCTCACAACTTGTGGGAATATATAACGAATATGAAATACAAATAATGAAAATAACCCAAATTCCTGATGTCACAATATTCAGAGCTGACCCTTACATATTATATCAGAAATAAAAACATTTATTCAACAACGTAGCTATCAAATCCTAACTAAGACGATGGCTCTCAACGATCACTCCTCGATCTCATCTTCATCAACACCTGTAGCTTCATTGTCTACACAAACACAATGGTGTATGCATAGCCACAACAAAGGGGTTAGAAATCATGCACTCAAGTAGCACTTTAAGTTAGGGGAACTAAATGAAAAATGCGCATAAACAGAACAACTCCTAACATCAACATGATACTTACAACAACAACACATAGTAACAACAATCATCTAATCATTATGCATGTTCAACTTATGTATATCTATGCAATCCTAAGACCATGATGGAATGCATGTGGATCCATTTTCAACGGGGCCGGGATACCATGCCGGTTTCAGAATACCATGTCTGTAATGCCTTAACGACAACGAGGCCGGGATACCACACCCGTTTCGGAATACCACGTCCATAATGCCCCATAAATAGTAACAACCATATGGACACCATGATGCATGAACACAAGCAATGAGGTGTCTAACAATAGCTTCTATCTCAATATCTTTGATAGAATAACATCAACAACAATGAGACACTCATGATGCATGAACGACTAATTGAGTGTCAATAAAACAAGCAATAACGTTTAACACTATATCTAGGATAGATATCATCAACCCCTATTACTCAGCGAGTATTAGGTAATTACAACAACATCAAGGTTAACAAGTCAGTACGTTGACCAGTCCCTTCAACCAACAACACATAACCAATCAACATACTTAGTCAACAAAGTTTTAAACGCACACCACTTAAATTAATCTTTAAATTAAATAATTAGCCCATCCAAATTTTATCATGTTAACCATCCTTTAGACATCATTAACAAGTCCTAGACATCTAATATAGTCCATAAGACACAGCCCAAAATGTGAAAAACGGCGAAATGCAAAGGAAAATATACAACGGCCATTGTCCAGAGCGCGCCTGATAGAGTGGGGCGCCTGGCGCCCTGCCTCTGTCCAAAAAAATTAAGTTGCGTGATCTCCACGCTTTCGGGGGCCGTTTGGGGTACCGTTACGCCCTATAATTCATACTTGACACTAATCCAAAGTCCTTGGACCCCATACTTATCTTCTATGGAATTATAAAATTCAAAACGTGAGACTTTTAAACCAACCAGCCCAAAACTTAGCATTTTTACAGAAATTCTACATAATAGATTTGTATCCGTCCTACTTTTCTTTTATTATAAACTTAGGGCTATAATACCAACATCAAGTAATCACCAAGCTTGCCTACCGTTTATTTAATCTAGACGTTAACCTTTTAATCCATCATTTTTAATCTAATTTTTCTGCATAACTATTAAATCTAACACAACTACACCTAACAAACGCTTTGCATAATTTACCAATCCAATCATGGAAAGTTACTCATTTTCAAGGCATAAAAATGATAGCATCATAGAGCATGCTCTCCACATAGATACAATCTTACAACAAGGAATTTGCAGCATGTTTCAAACGCCAAAAAAGCATAAAATCATACACTTCAACCACCAAACATCAATGAGTCAACCATTAATTGCAACCAAACAATCCAACCATGATAACATAAAATCAGTAAGGAACATATTTAAACAACAATTTACTGGTTTTAGAGTGATTTTCTCGTACCATGGTGACGATACTCTCTTAAGGCAACCGCGCGAGGCTTAGGGATCTTGGGACATCCCTATTGCTCATTCACATTCCATAAACCCACTACGTGAACATCAAACTACCCCCTTACCTATTATAATTTTGTGCTCCTAGATAGGTTATGAGAGTTCCAAACTTTATCTCCCCTTTGGTGGTTTTCTTCTCTATTCCAAGAAATCAAGAAGTCTAGCGTCCAACATCGAAACAACGAAAAAGTGATCCAAACAACAAGGTACGAGTCTCAAATCAGTCCGATGAGGATTCTGACTTAAAACAACATAAACTTGTTATTATAGCAATGAGAACACTCCATCGATCGTGTAGCTTCAAACGGCACGTGATTATGATATCGGGAGAGAAAGATGTCACAAACACTGTTTTTAGTCCCCGAAATCAAAGAATGAAGGTGAAAATAGGGAAACAGTGCTTACCATGAAATTATCTTCAAGAATGGTTATTATAAGGTCACGGATGGTCCTCTCGTCTTGTAGGTTCAAGCGGAATGAAGTTCTGACATCGTAACAGGAAGAAAAGTCAAAAATGGTGGTTTTAGTCCATAAAACCAAGAGATAAAGTCCATGACGGAAGAACAGTGACTTACCACAAGTTTTAGAAACCGCAAGAGATTGGTTCTGGAATGATAGAAAGTAAGTCTCCAAACAAAGGTTGAAGATGGTATCAAATTTGATTGAGAAACGATGAAGAACGGTGTTAGAATTCCAAAAAAAAAAACGTAAGATGAAACCACAATAGAAAATAGAGAGGCTTACCCAGGAATTATACTCTTCCAAAATAGAAAAATAATGAGTTTAGATGATAGGAAATCTTCCCATAATCGTAGCCCTTCAAATGGCTTCGAATTCCGATGAGAAACAAGCGAGAATGATAAAAAACGGTGCCGGTGGCGGTTGAGAACCTCACAGCAGCTTAAGCACGAATTTAGATGATTTTTCTGATTAATTAGACCTAGGTTAAGGTCTTTTAATCTTGCCCGATGGTTTGTATTCATTTTGGGTTGAATCGGGTCACACGAGTCGGGTCCAACACGTTAAAATGCGTCAAAACGCGTAAAAAGGTGTAACAACACTATGTTATTGTTTTTGCTTTAACTTGAGCTATGAATGTCCGATTAAGGCATTCTTAGTGGTATTGTAAATATAAGATAATTTCCTGTAATTTTCTTTCTAATAGGCCTAACCAAAATCGGGCTGTAACATAAATAAAAATTCAGTTTAAAGTTACTCTAGCATTTCTAAGTGCTACACTTGCGCTGTAGTGACTCGAGAGAGCATATCTAGAGTGGTAGGTATCGAAATCGAGTGAAACCAAAACCAATTGAAAGATAAGAGATAAGGCTACAACTTTCTTGAAGGAGCTTAAATCCAGTTAAGTCGTTACAGGGTTCAAAAAGGGAAATACGATGACCGAATTGTACTAGGCATAGGATTAGAGGTGCATCTAGATACTCAATCAATTGCAGGAATGGTAAAACATGTGGAACCCATCCTAAACAACTCTGAACATATTCCAATCATATACGACATGTCCTAAACTAGGAGGATGAAAATATGGGCTATTACATCTGGTACCTCTAGGGCGTTACATAATGCATCGAGATGCTGTTGCGAGTTTGTGTCTCTTGAGTAAGATTTTATCTTAGCCGACCAATTTAGTATTGATTGCAAGATTTGCTCAGTCGTAATAGCATCAGCGAATGGGTGCCTGTGACGAGTTATGACTTTTCTACCCAGGAAGTTTGGTAGTTTCCTCTGCATCCTGACTCGGGTATATAAGGTTGCAGAGTGTAAGGTGGATGGGGTCCCAAGTACGACATCGAGATGTACACGAGAAAGTGAGATACACCGTTGTGATTCGGGTACGCTTCTTCTGGCGACATTCTAACGTTTATCAGCATTTGCGGTGCTGACTGATATAGTTTTTGTAACAACCCGAATTTCTATGATCTTTAAGTGTTAGGAATTATAAGGTAATCATGTGTTAATTGCTTGTTTTAAAAGGTGTTTGAGGGTTTAATTAAGAAGGTAGGCCCTTAGAAGGGACTACATAGCCTTTGAATAGGAAAAACTCACATTTTAGGTAATTCTGAGTCTGTGAATCGATTCACACCCGTGGATGAATCGATTCGCAGCACCTGACATCATTTTTTAATTAGCGGGTCTCCCCGTTTCAGCCTGTTTCGCTTCTAAATCTGATAAGACTTGTTATCACCCTAGACTTAGTTCTAAACCTAAAAGGACTCTAAACCTAATTTTTAAACATACCTTAAGAGTTTTCTTAAACCCTGGAACTCCAAGAGCTCTCGCTTTGCCATTTCTACCGTTTCAAGTCGTTCTCTCTCGTGTCTCCACAGAATTGGTCATCGTCTTCAAGGCTACAGCTAGACCAACGTCTTCTTCTTATTCTTCTTCTTCTTCCTTGATAATTCTTGGCTTTATTCCAGAATATAAGGGAGAGTACTGCTCTTTGATATGTGGGTTTTCAAAGAGGATGGGAGATGGAGGGATTCCCACAGTTCCATTTGTGTTTGTTGTTTATTTTATGGAACCTTTGTAGGAGAAATGTTATGGTTTGGAGTTTGTTGTTGGATAATTGTAAGTACTGTAATGACCAGTAGTTATTAACCAATTAAACCTAGTTCTGAACTGAATATGATGATTTTGATGATTCATCTAATTAGGATAGGTTTAGTGATCATTTAAGAGACTTTCTGGATCTTTAGTATGCCTAAGTTATGATCTAACAACTAGAAGAGATGGTTTAACTTATTATATTATCAGAGACCAAAAACTGACCTAATAGTACCTTTAACTGATTAAGGGATATGAGTTAACCGAATGGCCAAATAAGTGTTAGTCGATTAAGACTCAAGCATTAACCGATTAAAGTGCTCCAGAACCAGTAAACCTTAAGTTACGATCTAATGAATTACAATATGGACTAGTATGGCCACTTAGACCTAAGATATGATTCTTTTATGGTATTTTGAGGATAGTAAGACCTATAGGAATTGATTTATCACTTAGGAGATTAAACTAGATCAGTTCTATCGATGACGACCGTCGATTTATGCTACGATGCTATGGCTGATGATGATGTGGGAAACGATGTGTCACCTGACGATGAAATGTTGATATGATGATGAAGGAAGGATGGTTGGACGTCGCGTGCTACTTATGCATTCATTCATCATTAGAGGTTGTCCTGTTGGGGGAAAAAATAATGTGACACGACGTGGAGGTCACCATGAGACCTTGAGGGAACGCGAGTCTAGTGTGGGTTGTTACCACTATCGGCATGAGCTAGCTACTTGCGTTGGAGGCGATCCACTCGACCAATCCACTCGACCAAGCTGGAGTATCCTGATGAGCCATAATATGTTATCACGAATGATGAGAGTATTCGAAGGGAGGATCATGTTGATCGATGAACCACCAATATTGGAACCAAATACAGAGCTCCAATTCAAATTTCTAGAGTTAGTATGGATCCACATCTACATGAAGTTGTTGGTGTTTAGGTTATGCATATAATGTCATTTATCGAGATAATTAAGACATATGACTGATGGTTGATCATGTCTATGCGTTTGACGCACCTGTTTCTTTGATGCTTCGATTACCTTACACATGTCTTTGATAATGATCTCACCCCTATATGTAAGTCTACCTGTACTTGTTATGTGTTATGTGCAGTGGAGGAGCAGATTCACGATGAGGTCACAATAGTTGAGCTGGAAGAGTTGCAGGCTACAGCTGAAAAGTGATGGATGTTGGCTTAGTAGTTGTTAGGATTTATGTTTTGTTTAGTTTACCAATGTATTGTATTAAAGGGTACACTCTGATTAGTTTGACATCGAGATGGGTTTTATTTCTCGTATGACTTTATTAATTGCTTGAATTTTTATTATTCGTATTTTTGCATGTTCACTTTAGATCGTGTGATACTTTTATACCTTTTATGTGAAGACTACATTTTATTAAATTTTTCCGTATGTTTGTATGTCTATTATCATTTTGATTGCATGGGGTGATTTGGGTGTCATGCTCACATTGATGATGGACTTGTGATTGGTTAGAGCTATGGTGAACATGATAAAGAATCGGGAGAAAAATACACTATAACAAGGTCCGTAGTTGAGTACATGTGTGCGAGAGAGAAAAATTACTACATTGACATAAAGAAGATGGAGTTAAAAAGCGTTCAAGAAAAAATTGGATCACCCAATCGATGTGGCTCAGTTGGCAACATACACTGAATATGTGGGTGGAAGACCAAGGTTCGACCCCCACAAAACACATTTTTTGGGAGGGGCGAGCAGTTTTAAGTGTGACTAAGCCCGCCCGAGGATTAGTCTCATAGCCAGGCCAAATGGTTGAAGCTTGTAAAGATACTTACTGTGTCATTGGGAGTCAAAGACCCCAATTATAGATTAAAAAAATCAACTTATTTCAAAACTAATAAAGTTATATTAAAAATCGATTAAATAGTTTGAAAACCAAATATGAAGAATAAATTTGAACATGGTAATTGTTATACTGATCCATATGTGAACTATTTTTTATTTTTTTTTCTTATTGTTAATCTTTTATTTTATAAAACTATATCCTTTTATGTTAGTTTACATTGATTTTAATTATTTTTGTTCAGGTAGAACTTATTGAATGCTATGTGGCAAGGAACTCCAAATGGTTTGATAGAGATTGGAAACGTATGCACTAGTGTGCATGGATTGCAATTAGCAATGCGGCAGCTCTGACGCGATAGTGGAGGGTACCTGGATTCTGAGCTGAATCTCGTATTTGTGAAGTCTTACTGATAAGGATGGAAGTGGTTTTATGGTCTTTTCGTTAGGATATGGTTGTTTGAGTAGGTTTGTGTGTAACCTTATACAGTCGTTAGATAATTTGAGATGCAGATTTACTGTAGTTGAGGAAATCACGAAGTCACTGCAGTCGAATGAACATTGGATTGATCAGACGCTTCTTGTTAGGCAACATCAGTTGTTCCCCTTGTTAAAAAAACCCATTCACAGTAACATGGAATTGGTGTGAAGCTTACACCAAAATTCATCTTCTTCGTGTATTTGCAATACGCTCTGCAATCTGCCAAGCTCATACTTTCCAACAACTGAAAAATCCATTTCATAAATTTTGAAACTATTTCGGATACACAAAAAGATCCCACATTGCTTGGAAATCAAGGCCAATGGGAGTTTATAAGCACCCACATGTCTTAACCCACCGAGGCGCCTTTTAAAGATAAAACCATGAGGGTCCATATCACATGTGGCCCAAAGTGGACAATACCTTGGAAAACGATGCTGCGGACTTTAGGTCGGAACAGAAACCACCCGAAAAGAAAATAAAAAGTAAAAACAAAAGGGAAGCTCGTTTGATAGTAGGGAAGGGTAGTTGATTTTTAGTCCACAAAATAGAGAGGATTAAATGGTGTGAATGAACTCAACAATGTCTATCTAAAGTAATTTTATATCAGATTCGAAAGCAGAACGAAAAATATTAGAAATGGGAGAGAGCGGTCGGCTTCGTCGCAGTTGTGGGTTTCAGATGTAATTTGAGGGGTGTCTCTGCCGCTTGAGCTTGATGGATCAATGCCTACGAGAGATAATGAGGAGGAAGTTAGTGGTTGAATCTGGATCCATTGGGCGCTTTTTCCTTCGGAGGGTGAAAGATAATGTGTTTCCAGTAGGAGGATACGTGGCTCTTTATAGGCGTTAAATGGATCCTATGGCTGAAAGAGCTTGACTGCAGTTATTTCGTCGATTGCATTTAATCCATATCCGATAATTTGGTAGTTATAACCGACTCTTATAACCGTTGTAATGTACTTATCCGATTGTCAGTTAGTTAGGAGGCATAATCTGTTTGCTCCAACCTTTCATGTCTCGGACTTGGGCCTGTTACTGTTACTAGGTTAATAGCCCACTGGGCCGTGTAACAGAGATATTTGTCCATAACACTTTTTATACTTTTTTATTGATTTAATATTTAATATATGATTTAATATTTAAAAATGTGTATCTTTAATTATTATTAATTAATTAAATTATAATTGTACTATAACCCAAGGCCGGTCTTATAATAAGGTGGCCAAAGCTATTGCTTTAGCACTCTTTTTATAAAGTTAATTTTTATTTTAAAAATAGGTTACAATTTCTTAAAAAAGTTCTCATTTTTTATTTTGATTAGTTTTAAAAGTTTATTTTAGATTTCGCTTTAGCCTAGTTATACATTAGGCCTGGCCCTGGGTTAATCAAACCCAGTTGTTTTAATACCGATTTCATTCATGGGTTTCGGTTAGGGTGGAAAAATCGCTTAATTTTTCCATGCAAGACAAATCATCTTGTAGCCATAAATTTAGTAGTTTAATATTTAGTGGCTGAGATTTTGGAATGACTACCATTTACACCCACCCTTAAACATTTCTAGCTAAATTATTAGAAGGTCCTTGTACAAAACTAAAATTACTCTTGGTTATTTTATGTTATTCAGACATTGACCCCTTTAATTTTTTCATCATTTTACATTTCATACGTTTTTGTGCTATATTTTTTCCAACTCGTTTTATGGTTTTCTCAAAAAAAATGTTAAATCTTTTAATTTCTAAATATTTTTTTTCCTTTTTGTTTATATATTAATTATCTCGATTTGTTGATATATTTTTTGTATCTATTTTCTATTATTTTGAGAAGTCTGTTTAATTTGTTAATTAATTTATGTTTGTATCTGCAATAATTTTTACTAATAGTTGAAAATTTAAATAATTTTTCATTTAAGTTCATTTTATACTATAGAAATATTTTTTAAGGATTACCCAACCAAAATAAATAATAATGGGTGAATATAAAATCAAAACAATAAATTTTAACTAACAACCTTAATCATTGTTATTTAATTTTTTTCATGTTAGTTGGTTGAAGTTGCTAATCGCTGAGATATTTTTAAGTTAGCCGACGTTGTTAGGCCGGATATTTTCCATGGTTGCCCGGGTTCGAGCCCAAGATCCCTACTTTGCGTGTATGAGTTTATGGGTGGTGCTTGCCACTCCGTTTGTAGAAAAAAAATATATATATCTATTTTTCATGTTTGTTGATTGAAGTAATTGTGCTGACCAATTAATTAATTGATTAGTATTTTGTTTTATATCTCATAGTCTACTATTTAAGTTATGTGATAATTTTTTTTGTCCATCTGATTAGCTCATGGGTCCTATGAAAGAACAAAATGTATTTCAATTATGGGCTTATGATGTTCATTGTGGCCCAATTAAAAGCACCTCCCCAGTGTCGTCCTTTGTCACCTTGCCCCAAAATGTTGAAACAGTTTGGTAAAATAAATAAGGTCAGGTCAGCAGCGACGTTGGGCATAGTGAAAGGTAGAATCAAATTTAACCTTTGATTTTTTTTTTGTCGTTTCTATTGGAATTAAAGTACTCTGCTTTTCTGTCTCAAACAGTGTTTTTCAGAGAATTGATTGTATTTGTCTTATTATATTTGATCTCGCTTTGTAAACATAATTATTTAATCAACCGAATAAAATATTTAATCCATTTTTAATATACAGTAATATTATATTTTTTTTTGTTGATGATTTGTCTACGAGGTTAAGATTACTGCACTATTACAAACTTTAATTTTAAATGAAATGTACTGAGATTAAGAGGCATAAGCTAACTAGCTTGCTGGATTTAGAGGCATAAGATAAATGGTTTAACAAATGTTTAATTTAGTGACAACAAACAAGACTACAAAGTAACCTAAATTAATGCAAGATTTACTTCATTAAAAAACCAATTAAAATAGCCATTCCCATGGGAAGCATCAACATCTTTAGGAAGTTCATTATGCCTTGTAAATGGCTGATTTGCTGGTTGAAATTAGTCTGTTCGTTCTCTATGTTGACCATCTTGAACTCCTCAGTGTCGACCCCACAATAAAGCTCCTCCATAAGTTTTTGCAGTTCTTTGACCTCTTCTTTTAGGGTATTTATATCTTTCTCCATTTTGTTGTCTTCAATCTTGGAAGCCATGACAAGACCTTGGGATACCATGAGTTCATCATAGGTTGGAAAATGTAACACCCCATTTCAAGAGCGCTACTAAACTAGGAAAATTCTAATGCAATGAAGTTTTGTAAAGTGATACTCTTCTTGACTTTTGGAAATTGCGGTAAATTTTTTTTTCTTTTTATAAATAAAAGCATTTTGTAAAACACAATCAGAGTATCCACAACATTTTCAAAACATGACGGAATTCTAAATGCAAAAGACTATTACAACTGAACATAAACATATACACAACTTCCAAAAGATATGTACTGACAAGTTTTACTTACAGAAAAACAGTAAATAAATATCTACATGAGTAATACACCTAAAGTATGAAGACCCTGACAAGAGTAGTCATACTTCTGAGGTACTCCCGGCAGTTACCCACGTAGGGGGCTGCTCCGAAAGTAATAACCTCAACACATAATCAACAACTATCACAAAAGTCTAGCAATAACAGACAGACTGGTCACCAACCATAACTATATACAAAACAGACAGACGTCATCTATCAACCACTACACATCACTACCCCAAGTCTTCTGACGGGTCCTCCTCAGTCTCCTCCCTCAGGTCGTCCGCATCCTCGTCAGTCCACCTACGTGAAAAGTTAATAACATGCCTCCTGTATATACATCTCGGCCAGAAGTGGGGTTGAACTCCAAGCCGAGGGAATTCCCATGTTCGGGAAGTCAAAGACCACCTCCGACGATGTCGTCATCGCCAGAATCTCCACCACGTTCGTCATCGTCTGGGTTACCATCATCAATTGAAGGAACCACGGGCAAGGGTCAACTTCTTAAAATAAAAGAGATAGATATAAATACAATAACATATTCAACAGCAAGGCATATTACATAGACATTATATAATATGGAACTCCATGCTTCAACACAGATAAATCAGCAGGTCATTGGCATTACAAAACAATTCAACAAGAATGCACTGACACCCTATTGACGCAACTATATGCCAGTGTTTATGAATTCCAGAATTCCCCACGCAGTGGTCAATCGCTTGGTATACCTTAGCCCGATAATATTCCAAAAGACACTGAACTCCCACGTAATATACCTCACCCTAGGATATTCAGGTCTAGGGCTAACGACGACACTGAACTCCCACATGATATACCTCACCCCAGGATATTCAAGTTGAAGTTACCCTATACACATTAATGAATTACACCCCTGAACTCCGGCCATAGCCTTGGGCTTTTCCACTACCCTAGGATATTCAGGTCGAGTTTAAAAACGACACAACATTGCTTCCACAATCCCAATGAATATATCACCCCATATGACAATTCAATCAAGCATAATCGAATAATTATTCAACATTCACATCAAATAAATATTCGACTAGCCATATCACTACGCAATTCAGTTTAAGCCAACAATACATTTCAATACAACAAAACCACATCACAATCAATCATCAGCATCAATAACACAGTTTATCCCTTTACAGCTCAGTGGAACTAGCAAAGAGGTAATCAAACAAGTGTGGGGGGTTGGGGGAAGTCGCCACCCACTTTTAGCCAAGCCCATGAAACAATTCAGCATAAAGATTAAACAATAAAAACGAAGGGGTACGAGACCCTCACTTCGAACCCTGAGGTTCTCAGACTTCTTCGCTATACAGAAATAAAATTTTAAATTCTAACATATCTAGAAGTAGCCCTTACACTAACATATTATAGCAGGTAGTGAATGTGAAGTGCCCTTACCGAAAGTCACCAAATCACGTGTCAAGAATGTCTCGATCTCACGCCGCACGAACTCGGACTACTCGAATCCTATCACCACAAGTAAACTTAGTACAATTCCTAGGCATACACTAACTCTAATACCTTAGGGTCTCACCCAAACACCACTTAGACAACAAAACACTTACTCAAGAATACTCACTTACACTTAAAAAACTAACAACACTTGGAAGAATAAAATTCTAAAGACTAAAATCATTTTCCTTTCAAGTTTAAAACATGAAACAACATCATTTATCAAATTCTTTTCCTCAAATACTTAAGTCAAGGCTCCACTTGGTTTCTTAGGTCTCAAGGAACCCATTTTACCTTATGTGTTTCGTAGCCTAAAAATCCAAAACAACTCTAAATTCAATCCAACCACTTCCATAATTTTTGAAACTTATACAACAATCACAACAACTAAATTAAATGCTAAGAATACAAAATTTTTTGCCCCTCAAGCCTTGAATAGCTCGCGGAAAACACACCCTTTTTCCAAAAAAATTTGCCAACTTCCAAACTAATTTAACAACACCATTTCATATGAAATTCCTTTCACAAAACAACAAATAGTTTCCAAAACACAAGCCTAATTCATGGCAATCCCAACTTCAAGAATCAAGGTTTTCATGAAAAATTACTCAATCCAAGTTTTAAATCAAAACTAGTAACTAAAATAGTAACAATAACATCTAATGAGCAAGAAACATCAACTAATTGAAGTGATTCACATGAGGATCACACAAACCCCTCTTTTCCCCTTAGGTTAGCGCCTAGGGTTCCAAGAAATTGGGAGATAAAGTGGTCATATCCTCCATTGATCATAATCAAGCACTAATTAAACATTAAAACAAGAACAAAAACAAGAAAACATCTCCTACACACACATACACCCCACGGTTTTGGGGCTGAATAAGGGGGAGAAAAAATTGATTTCCATGCTTACTTTGGAGGAGGGAATAGGTGGTAGGAAGATGAAGAAGAAACTAGTTGCAAGAAGGATGAGAAGATGGAAGTGAAAACAAGCTCAAAAGTGATAAAACATTGTTCAGGCTTTCTCTCTCAAGGATGAAGATGAATAAATAAAAGAAGGGTAGAGAGTGGGGGGAGGGCGCGGCTGCCTCCAAATAAAAAGGGGAGGGATTATAAAAAAAATTTGTTTAGTTAAAATACTTGGTTAAAAATTACTCAAAGAGTAAGCATAAAAAAAAAAATCCATAACCTTATTGACACCTAGCAATTAAAGTAAGATGCTAATCTCATCGATTAGTCTAACCCATCTAATCTCTCATTTCTCATGATTACCCTATAATCCTAGAGTCTTGAGAGTACTAAAAAAAACATGGTCTCAAGTAACTGCGTTACCGATAAATTCGTGAAAATTAATTTACCAAAAAATTAATTCACCGCGTGAAAATAAATTATCATAAATAATAAAAACAATCCAAAACACTAAAAAATAATCACAACAAGCTACGATTCGATTTTTATCGAAATCAAGGTTCGTTTAAAATTTTATCTGTGGCAAAACTGTCCAAAGATTCGAAACGCGACGAAACTTCGTTAGAATTTTTCGACCATATTCAAACCATGAATTAATATAAAATATTAATCCTCAAATTTAATTTGATCTTGATTTAATTCAATCACTTGCCTAACGAACAAGAAACTGCTTATTATGACATAAATACTATAAATATACTATAATAACGCTAAATAACGCATCGCAAAAAAAAAACGGATGTTACAGAAAACACTATTTGTGAAAATCAGACATGTCACAGCTGTAGTACGATTACAAATTTCATTTTCATATTTGAATGATGGCAGCCACTTAGAGCATCTTTAACGGGAGAGACTATCTCGTTGCTAAACTATAAGAAACGGCAACTCCAAAAATCTCCCATTGTAGTTGATCTACGTGGCAAAGAAATTCAACAAAATTTAGTTGCCGTTCACTCTATTGACAACGGCAACTATCCATATTATATCATTTTTTTTCTCATTCACGGTTAAAGATAGGGAGGAAAGAAAAACTGAATCTGAATCACAGAGAACAGAAACACGAACAGCAGCACAACAAAAACACATCTGAATCTCCAAAAATTAAAAATTAAAATTAAAAAATGGTCTCAGCAACGGCAACTAGAATCAGATCAAGATGAGAAGCAAAAACAATTACAATAATTACAGAATGAAGCAAAAAAATAAAAAGAAATTACAAGGTTGAAAATAATAAAAATAAAAAGCTTCAGATCCTAAAAAACAAAAGAACAAAAAAATGAAAAAAAAAAGTAATCTGAAACATAAGGGAGAAGAGAAGCAGATCTGCAGAATGGAACCACCACCATCGCAGAATCATCATGGGAGTGTTGGGCGTTTCTTGGGCTAACGAGAGTGAGATCGCAGAGAAGAGGGTGAGGAAGATTACGGAGGAAAAACAAAGCGGGTGAGGTGTGGAGATGAGAGGGTGGTAGAGAGGGTAGAACGAGGGAGATGAGGGTAGACCAGGTGGCGGTGATGAGAAGTAGTGGTGTGAGAGAAGCGGTGGACAACGAAGGAGAGTGAGATCGCAGAGAAGAGGGTGAGGAAGATTCTGGAGGAAAAAGAAAACGGGTGAGGTGTGGAGATGAGAGGGTGAGGCCGAGAGGGTAGGGCGAGGGAGATGAGGGTAGACCAGGGATTGAGGCAAATCAAGCGAGGGAGATGATAGGTAGAGGCGAGGAGATGAGAGATTGAGGAGATGATGCGAGGAGAACAGGGCGAGGGAGATGATAGGTAGGGCGAGGGAGATAGGGCGAGGGAGATGAGAGATTGAGGAGATGATGCGAGGGGAACAGGGCGAGGGAGATGATAGGTAGGGCGAGGGAGGTGAGAGATTGAGGAGATGATGCGAGGGGTTGGAAGGGTCTGGAACACAATGGAAGGGTCTGGAGGTCTGGAACACAATCGAAGCGTCTGGAACACAATTGACCCAGTTTGTGATTACAAATAAAAATAAAACTTTCAACTTTTGTCCCATTTTTTCACAAAAACAGAGCCGTTTGTGATCTCCAAAACAAAAAAGAGCCGTTTGTGATCTCCAACGGACAAATCTAACGGCCATAATTTGGTCTAATATATAAATGTGTAGGGTTATTTACTTCATTTTGCACCCACTTTGTCATCTTTCACTTCTATTTTTTTTGTTGTTATCAAGTCTCAATCTTGTTTATTTTTTGTCAAATGGATCCCAATCATCTTCAAGCCGACTTGGTGGAGCATATTTGGGAGCAGTTTGGACATGAAAATAACTAAAATTAAATTTTTATGTAATATTTTGTATTTCGGTTAAAATGTAATATTATGTACTTCTCATCTTTATGTATTTCACATCGTTTTTTATTATTTAATATTATGTATTTCTTATTGTTTTAAATTTATTATGCTAAAAATTAATTAAACCAAAATTTCTATTTTTTTAATATTTAATATTTTTATATGTATTAATTAAAATAATTGAATTAATATTTAAATTTGGATAAAAAATTAAGTGGAAATAAAATAATATAAACATGTGGGGTCAAGATGGGTTGTTTCCAAAAAACTACCATTGGAGCAAATTGTGGTTGGGTTGCTTATGGGTTGCTTAAATCTTATGTGGCAATATGGGCCTACAAAAAGCAATTTAAGCAACCCATTTAGTTGCTTTGCACTAAAGATGCTCTTAGTAGCTCCCCAATTTACACTTGAGTCTGATGATGCCATCCTGTACACAATGAAAGTGATAGTTCGTATATAAATAAATCAAGATGAAGAACACTGGACAAAGAAATTTATTTTATAAATAAGCTTTATGAACAAAGGCTCAAGGTGAGCCAAGTCCATATCAAGAAACGCAGAACATTAAAAATAGATGTTGAAAACAACTAAGAAGACAAGCTAGATTGTTGTAAGTAGTTGATCGAAGGTCTTTGTTTTTAAATAAACACCTCTCCGGTGGTTGGCGTGTGTGCGCCTTGATTCACAAAAGATGATGTCCTGGTGCCTTTTACCAAGGAGGATGAACGACTGATATATAGAGAAAATGAAAGACACAAAGAGTGAAGGGTTGAATGGTTTCGTAGCATTAAAATAAGTAATGGAAATTTGAAAAACGTGGGGCCCATGCAAAAGTAGGTTTCCTCCAAGAACGTGTACAAAAAGAGTGAGAGCATATTTATTCTGAGCAAAAAAAAATTTCATATCTTTTTTTTTGCAAATAATTTCTTTTTGTATTTTGAGTACATTTTTATTTTATTTTATAGCAATGGTATAAATGTAATATATATTAAATTAGATATATATTAAACTAAATATATATTAAAGTAAATAATTTTTATAGGTAAATATTTAAGAAATATATACTTTTTTAAAGCTAACATTAAGTTCTAACTGGCTGTCGAATTTTTAAATATCTTTATATTTATATTTTGTTTATGACTCCTTATTTAGTGGATTAGTACTTCATAGTTACGGTTGAGGTTAGTAGTTCATAGGTAGGGTTGAGGTCAGTAGTTCATAGTTAGGAGTTGGGTTTGTGGATTACTTGTTCATAGTTAAGAGTTGGTGATTAGTAGTTCATTGTTAGAGTTGGTTTAGTAGTTCATAGTTAGGAGTTGGGGTTGTAGTTCATAGTTACGGTCTGGATTAGCAGTTCATAGTAAGGGATTGGGTTAGTGGATTAGTAGTTCATTGTTAGGGTTCAGGTTAGTAGTTCATAGTTAGGAGCTGGTAATTAGTAGTTCATAGTCAGGGTTGAGGTTAGCAGTTCATAGTAATGGTTTAGGATTAATAGTTCGTAGTAAGGGAATGGGTTAATGGATTAGTAGTTCATTGTTAGGGTTCACGTTAGTAGTTCGTAGTTAGGAGTTGGTGATTAGTAATTCATAGTTAGGGTTTAGGTTAGTTGAGGTTAGTAGTTCGTAGTTAGGGTTGAGGTTAGTAGTTCATAGTTATGAGTTGGGGTTGCATTTCATAGTTAGGTTGAGGTTAGTAGTTCATAGTTAGGGTTAAGGTTTGTGAATTACTTGTACATAGTTAGGAGTTGGTGATTAGTAGTTCATTGTTAGGGTTGGGTTAGTAGTTCATTGTTAGGAGTTAGTGATTACTATTTCATTGTTAGGGTTGGGTTAGTAGTTCATTATTAGGAGTTGCGTTAGTATTTCATAGTTAGAAGTTAGTGATTAGTATTTCATTGTTAGGGTTGAGGTTAGTAGTTCATAGTTAGGAGTTGGGGTTGTAGTTCATAGTTAGGGTTGCGGATTAGTTCATAGTAAGGGATTCGGTTAGTGGATTAGTAGTTCATTGTTAGAGTTCACGTTAGTAGTTCATAGTTAGGGTTGAGGTTTGTGGATTACTTGTTCATAGTTAGGGGTTGGTGATTAGTAGTTCATTGTTAGGGTTAGGTTAGTAGTTCATTGTTTGTAGTTAGGTTAGTAGTTCATAGTTAGGGGTTAGTGATTAGTTTGTCATTGTTAGGGTTGGGTTAGTAGTTCATTGTCCGGAGTTGGGTTAGTAGTTCATAGTTAGGAGTTGGTGATTAGTATTTCATTGTTAGGGTTGAGGTTAGTAGTTCATTGTTAGGAGTTGGGGCTGTGGATTAGTAGTTCATAGTAAGGGATTGGGTTAGTGGATTAGTAGTTCGTTGTTAGGGTTCACGTTACTAGTTCATAGCTAGGAGTTGTTGATTAGTAGTTCATAGTTAGGGTTTAGGTTAGTTGGTGATTAGTAATTCATAGTTAGGGTTGGGGGTTAGTAGTTCATTGTTAGGAGTTGGGTTAGTAGTTCATTGTTAGGAGTTAGTGATTAGTATTTCATTGTTAGGGTTGAGGTTAGTAGTTCATAGTTAGGGTTGTGGATTAGTAGTTCATAGTAAGAGATTGGGTTAGTGGATTGTTATTAAAATAGGTAGGGTTTTAATTATGGTTTGCATGAAATAAAAAATTATAGTAAAAAATACATAGGATAAATCGTGAATAGTAATCACAATTAATAGTACTTAATTTAAAAAGAATAAAAAAGTGATTAAATGGAATCACTAGGTTACTGTCATTGGTTGGAGAACGTTAGATTTAGACAATCATTAAGCGCCGCATATCCTAAATTTCAACCAAATTTAAACCTATGGGTTGTCACAACTTATGTTTTTTCTTAAAAGTCGTAGCTCTTCGGTTAATACTGCGTTCTCCATCTGTAATTCTAAGTTGCATTCACTTGCTCTTTAAAACTGGTCTTCTAAAAGTTCGACGTTGTGTTGGTTGTTGTATTGCTTTGACTCTAATCAGAGCATTACTTAGGAAACTTATGATTAATCAAGTAGAGATAAATCAAAATTTCCCAATTTCGAAAGAAAATAGGAATCACTAAGACCTTTTGAATGAAATCCTTTAACTTAAAAGAATACGCCTAAAAAAATATATAGACATCAAATTACAAGTATCTCCCATAAGGGATTCCAACAATTAACTACAATAAGACTCAAAATAAACTACTACTCTATTGTGATCCAGTACCGAGACATCTGAGAGTCTCACATTAATACAAGGTCGAGCATCCAACTGTGCTCTCTAATTCTCCACAAGCAGTAAATACCTGAAAACAATGCTCCAACATAGTAGTTTATAAAACTCAATAACATAGACTTTAACTTAAACAGTATTACCGTTGTTTTCAGCTATACGTGATGTGCTACGTATAGAAAACTTCTCCCAACAACAATCATCAAAATCATCAAGCTACTATGTTAATAATAGATCAATACATGCATTTGTAAAAGTTACAATTACATAATCAGTTCTTACCATAGGATAAGATTTAAAACAATAAGGCAACAACACTTAAAAGTAGCTAAGCATACACGTTTATCACTTTTACTACTAAAACTCCGTACCTCTAGGCACTTACCACATTTCTTTATACTTGAGGATAATGAGAGTATAACTACATCATACTCCTCTAGGTTGAGAGTCTATTATTACCCTTTCCTATGATGATTTCACAACGTTATCTTATTAACCAAGAGAAAACTCTAGATAGACTTCCATGATTAGAGATCTTGGTCTCTAATATGGATCTTTTTTAAATTTAGAAGGTGGCACTCAACTTAACTTAGTATTTATGAAGATTACCCTTGGATTCATACTCAAGGCAAGTATGCATCCTTAGACTTGAGAACACAAGTTCCTAGGCTTACCATGGAACTCTCATGATATTACTATAGCATCACAAGGTCTTAATTAACTTAGGGTGACCTAGGAAGACTCCTAGTTATCCTAAGCGTTAAGGTTCAAGCTATAATAAGTTTCTATGGGGCCTAACCAAGTATAAGCATCCTTGATACAATTACAATACCTAGAATGAGTAAAACTGAAATCTACACTGCCATAATCGATTATGGCACAAGCATAATCGATTATGCTAAAATTTGAATCGTATAATCAAAAACAGAATGGCCATAATCGATTATGGTTATGCGAAATGCAGATTTCTCTGCAAAACTCTGCAGAATCCCCCATTTTTCAACTCCTAATGCCATATATACTTATCAATTGACCTAAACAGCTTACATATATTATCCATAACATCAATTAACTTGCAAATTCTCAAGAATCATACTTACAAACATCTTTAAACATACTTGAAAATATAGGCTTTTTAGGGCAAATTAGGAAATATGCTTATAATCAAATTTCCATACTCATACAAAAATCCAATATTAAGCACTAAAATCCAACCAAGACCAACAAGATTGTGGAACCCTAGCACACCCTAAGAATGGGAGTTTTGAGTGGGAAAATCTATGTTACCTTAGGGTTTGATGGATTTGGAGATGAAATCCCCAATTTCTAGGGCTTGAGCTTCATCATCCTTCTTGATTCCAAGCTTTCCCTCCATTAAAGCTTGAGTTCAATCTTCCACTTCAACTCAGTCTTCGCCTTTGAGCTTGATCTTTCTTCTTCTTCTTCCATTTTCCTCTTCCTTTTTCTCTTTTCTTTTCTCTTTTTCCTTTTCAGCTTTCCCTTTCTTGGCTTCTTCTTCTTCTTCTTTCTTACGGCTCCCTTTCTCTCTTTTTCTCTTCTCTCTCTCCACAGCGCACCACTGTGCTCCACCACCACCATGGCTGTCGCAGCCACCCCTTCTCCCTTTTCTCTTTCTTTCCTTCTTCTATTTTCTTCCTTTTCTTCCCTGTTTATTTCTTTTTTTTTCTCCTTCTCTGCTTCTTTCTTTCTCACGGTCAGGATGTGCGTGTTTGTTAATTTAGGAAGAGAGTGAGTGAGAAGGTGGGTTAAGTGAGGGAAGGGTGCATGGTGGGTAAGAGATGTTGATTTGCTGGAATTTGACTAACTAGTCCTTGTTTAATCTCCTAATTTACTCTCTGGTCCTTAATTTTTTTGAAACGGCAAAAATTATTAATTGAATATTAAGATGACCAAGGCTCAAGATGAGCCTGGGCACAATGCTACACATGTCCATTACTCATGTCATTCCAACAGCATTCCAACAGCAAAATTAGGCAATTGCACCACAATTACAACATCAAAGGTCCCAACCAGCAACGATACATTCAAGCAAGACCAACACCAATGACAAGACTCAACTCCTGCATTAAGCGCGTGACAGTTCTTTTTTAAACTTTGCAGCTCCATTTTTCCTTCCCTTAGTTTTGAATAGCAGTTCCTCATCCTGTTTTCTGCTTATCCAGAGTTGCATATCATGGTTTCTATATACTGTCAAGGATCCTGCTGAAGCATCCAATCATATCACTCCATTTGGAAATAAACTTCATAAATATGTGCTTCTGTCAGAACTCTGAAAAGTACCCCCGAATATTGTTTCATCATTCCTCTTGTGATTTACCCAACAACCATGCATCCACATCTCTAACCTTTGCTAAATAGTAGTATTCAATTAATCCAGCGCGCACAACATTTTTAGCGATGCAACCCCATTTCAACGTGACACTAATGAGAAGTAGAAATATGAGCTCCCTGCCTCCTTAAATCAGTCACCAGTGAATGCCTTTACTGCACCTGATTTGCGCTGACTCTGCAAATAAACGTAGGGTCCTTAGGTAAATTAATTCAACGTGACTCTCTGGTCCTTAATGAAACCTTAGGTAAATTAATCAATTAAAAACTATTCATCTTTAGGAAATAAATCCCTTTTTCACTTAATGTCTCTAAGTACTAAGCTTCGGGGAGTTGGGGTGTTACTATTGTAGTCTACAATTGTTTTCTTGTTACATGAAGCAGTCGTCTTAACAACAACACGACCACGTCTTCACGTGCATCGTATTCCGTTCTTGCGTAGTTCCCTAATGAAACTGGAGGTTTACCCAGTGTTATCAAACTCGGCTCGGCCCGGCCGGTTCAACCGGTTCGACCGGGACCCGGTGGTATGACCGGGCCGAGCGAGTAATCGGATCGGCCGTGCACCGCACTGCGACGACCGGTTTGAATAAACCGGTGACCCTGGGTCAACGTGTGACCCACGTCCTGCATTTTTGCCTGGCAAGTCAAAACGACGCCGTTTACACATATTTTTTGGTAAAATCAGAGTAAAATCAGAAGAAACAGAAAGAAGGTTCGTTCCTCTCCTCGCGAAAATCAACACCAGCAGATTCGTTCCTCTCCTCTCTCCCTCATCATGCGCCGTCATTTGCCGCCGTCTCGATTCCATGAAAGCAGCTGCAGCACATTCGTTCCTCTCCTCTCCCTCATTCGAATCCTAGTCATCATTGCGCCGTTCCATCGCGCCGTTGCTCGCGCCGTTCGATCTGTGTCGTTCGCCGTCGCGCCACTCGCCGTCTCAGTTCCAGGTGCCTCGCGTTTTAGTTTCCCAGTTTTGCCATCAGATGTTTGCTGCTTGTTTTACTTCTGTTCTTATGTGTTACTGCTTGTTTACTGTTGTTCTTCGCTTTTGTTCTTCGCTTCTTCTTCGCTTCTGTTCTTCTGTTCTTCGCTTCTGTTCTTCTGTTCTTCGTTGTTTCTTTTCTATTCTTCCTTATTTTCTCAGATATTTTCTTCTGTTCTTCTTATTTTTTTTAATTAGATATGTCAACTCTTGAAATACCATCATCAGAAGAAGCATCAACTCAAAATTCAGCTCAGGTTCAGAGATATGTTAGGGGGAAAACTGATCCAGCTTGGGCACATTGCAAACAAGTTTTTGAAGAGGGTAGAAAACCTGCAATATTGTGTATTTATTGTAATAAAATTATAAGAGGAGGTGGAATTAATAGGTTTAAGAGTCACTTGGCTGGAGAAATAGGGCAAGTGGAACAATGCAAGAAGGTGTCTGCAGATATTCGTTTTCAAATGAAACAAAACATAGATGAATGCAAAAACAAGAAAAGAAAGGCCCCAGAAGAAAATGAGGCTTCTAGTTGTCCACTTGGTGAAGAGCCAGTGATGGTAACGGATGATCCTTCACCAACACCAGCAGTTGCCGCATTTCAACAGGGGAAGAAGGTTACTCGTATTGGTAATTATTTTATGCCTAGAATAACTCCTGGTGCTCAACCTGGTATAAAAAGTGAGCTGCAAAGCAAGGAAGTGGTAGAAAGGTGTGACCTTGCTATTTCAAAATGGATGATTGATGCTTCTGTTCCATTCAATGCTGTTAATTCTGCATATTTTCAGCCTATGATTGATGCTATTTGTAGTATGGGTCCAGGGTATAAAGCTCCAAATTTCTATAGTGTTCGTGGTTTTTTGTTAAACAAGTAGGTTGACGATACAAAGAAGCAAGTAGAGAGTTTTCGTGAAATTTGGAAAGAAACCGGTTGTACTCTTATGGCAGATGGGTGGACTGATCGGTGTAGGAGAACTCTCATCAACTTTTTAGTTTATTGTCCTAAAGGTACGGTTTTCATAAAGTCTGTTGATGCTTCTCATGCTTCTAAAACTGCTGATATGTTGTATAAGCTTTTTAGGGAGGTGGTGTTATTTGTTGGCCCCGAAAATGTTGTTCACATAGTGACAGATAATGCTGCAAATTATGTTGCTGCTGGTAGGTTATTGGAAGCGGAGTTTCCCAATTTATATTGGTCTCCTTGTGCAGCACATTGCATCAATTTGATGTTGTCGGACATTGGAAAATTAGAGGAAGTAAGTGAGGCTGTGTCACATGCCTCAAAAATTACCAAATACATATATAACCATTGTGCTGCATTGTATTTGATGAGGAAGCATACAGGTGGGAAAGAAATATTGCGTCCTGCTCCAACCCGTTTTGCCACTAATTTCATTGCACTACAGAGTATTTTGGCTCAAAAAGATGCACTAAGAGCCATGGTAACATGTAAGCAATGGACAAGTTCAACTTATGCCAAAGAAGCCAAAGCAAAAAGCTTTGTGGAACTAGTCTTAGACTCCGGGTTTTGGAAGAAATGTGCTGATGTTGTGAAAGGTACTGAACCACTCGTACGTGTTTTGCGTATTGTTGATAGTGAAGATAAACCTGCCATGGGTTTTCTTTACCAAGCTTTTTATAAAGCTAGAGAGGAGATGGTGAGGAGGTTTAGAAGAAATAAGAAGGTGGTGGAACCTTACTTGGCAATCTTAGATAAACGTTGGGATTCACAACTTCGTAAAAATCTTCATGCTGCTGGTTATTGGTTAAATCCAGTTTGTCGTTTTAATACTGAAGAATTTCGAAAACATGAGAAGACAACATCCGGCCTTTTGGATGTTATTGAAAAGTATTCTCATGGAGATCTTGATTTGCAATCAAAATTGACAAGTGAGATGAGGATATACAAAGATTCTGAGTTTGATTTTGGAAGGGCAATTTGCCAAGAATGACCGCAAAAAAGTGATGTCAGGTAAAATTATTGATTGACAACCTTCATTATTTTTTTATCTTTAATCTTTATTTCATTATATAAATATATGATTATATGCAATGTTCTAGATCAATGGTGGGAACTTTATGGATGTGGTGCACCAAATTTGAAAAAGTTGGCTATCCGTGTCTTAAGCCAAACTTGTAGTGCCTCGGGTTGTGAACGAAATTGGAGTCTTTTTGAGCACATTCATTCAAAAAAAAGAAATAGGTTGGAGCATCAAAAGCTCAATGATCTTGTCTATGTTCGTTACAACTTGAGGTTGCAACAAAGGTATTGTTGTGTTTATTTTTCATTGCCTATTCAACTTTGTGTATAGAAATATATGTGCTTAGATGTTCTGATGTTGATATATGAGCAAACTTAACTTAGGAATCGGTTGAGGCATCAAAATTATGATCCTATCAACGTTGAAACAATTCATGATCATTCTAATTGGGTATTGGAGGACTCACCACCGTTCTTAACTGTTGAGGAGTTGGAGGCATTACGTAGTGACCTTGCAAATATGGCTATCCGACCATCTTCAAATGATATTGGTATGTTTTTATTATATTGCGATTATAACTTTATTGTTTCACATTTGTTATCCCTATATGTCAATTGCTAACATATACGTATAATGTTATTGTCATAGATCAATTGAATTTGGATGAGGATGAGGATGAGGATGAGGATGGTGGTGATCACGGAAGCTGAGGCCACGAACAATGAGAACCAAAATGAGAGCAATGTTGGAGAAGCTTCTAATTTCTTTGATGAAGAGGGAGGATTGCCCGAGTTTGAAGAGACAGATTTGCCTCCTTGGAATTGAATTCCAAATTATTGTAGTTGTTTTGTTATTTGTGAGACATTTGTTGTTTAATTGTGCTTAGAAATTATTGTGTGCTTTCATTATGTTATGGATTTGGATTTGTGAGAGTGCGACCATTGTTGTTTAATGGTTGTTTGTTTAATTAGTTATTTATGGTTATGGATTTGAACTTTTGAATTTGAAGAATGAGTTGATTAATTATGTTAATAGTGTTGTGGAATTTTTTTTATTTTTATTTTTTGAGATTTTAAAGGTAATGTATGATTTTTTTTTTTATAGTTTTTTGAAGTATAAAATTTATATATGCTATAATTTTTTGTATTTTTTAATAGTGACTGGGTCATGCGGGTTGGTGACCCAAGGTCCTTGATGACATCGACCTCATGGCCAAGGTCGATGACCGGGCCGGGTTTAATAACTATGGGTTTACCTAGTGTTTTTGTTTGCTATGGATCCACGAAATCGATAGCGCCGTTGACTGTCAAAATCCTTAACATCATGTAGTGTATACAGCGGTAGTTCTATTCTCATTTGAAAACAACCGTCTCGTAACAAATCTTGCATACTTTGTTCGATCAATACCTCTGACCGTGGACGCTCCCTTACACGACCATGTGTGCCTACAAGTGTCACAATGGCCTGGGATCAATGTTAGTAAAAAAAATAAATGATTTTTTCAAGAAAACAAATAAAAGTGAAATTAAAAAAATTACCAGAAGGTACTCTCATAGCATCGATTATCTCACTTGAGTAACCATGGTTGATATTAATAGCTGCTTCAATTTCTGATTTCTTCATTAACGAAGTAGAAGCTGAGTTACGATATGAATTCCATGCAATGTCTTCGTCATTCCTGCTATCATACAATCGAACAACTGTCTTTCCACCCATTAACTTGTGCGTACCAATCGATCCATGTGGTGTACACTCCTGGCTTTCTACCATTGTAGACAACATAGCTTTTGGATGGGAATGAATTCTCCATCACCAGTTTGATCAACAAAATCTTACTTCCAATTTTTGGCCATGAACGAAGCAATGTTTATATATTAAATTGATGCATTCAATTCTTTTGGTTTATTAATTACTCTATTAAATTTTTGTACATAAGGTTTGTACATAAGGTTCAGGTTGGTTGGTATGAAGTTGTTGGAACGTCCACTTAAGTTAATTTTAATTTTAGGGCGAAAATTATCATTTCAGGACTTCGAAATTATTTACTTTTTCATTGTATAGTGAATATAATCTATACAATATTAGTGACGATTAATATTGAGTTGTACAACAAATGAAACGCTGACCTACATGAAATATTTGTGTAATCCATACTAAATTTCGATTTCAAATTCGGCGGGATTAATTGAAACCAAACTTGGCGGTGAAAATAGCCATAATGAAACTGACATTTTGTTTCTGCTGACAACGTTGCAGGTGTTAGAGGTATCGTGTTGCAGAAAGCTAAGTTTATATTTTATCATCTGTTGTGGTTTTGAAAATTTAGAATCCGCCAATGGGGTCTTGAAATGTGTTCTAATGGCTGATGCCGTTGACTAGTGTCAACTATCATCTACTGTCAAGACTACAAGGGTGTCAATATTAAAATATGTTCCCTTTGACAAGTTTTTGTTTTTTTGGCTAAATTATAAAATTGGTTCTTTATGCTTATTTTAGGTTTTAATTTGGTCCTTTATGTTTTATTTGTTTTGTTTTGGTCACTTACGTTTTAAAAGTTACAACAGGTTGGTCTTTTTCGTCACTAAAAGCCAATTGTCCGTAGCTAAAAGCAAAATTCTAGCTACGGACAATTGACTTTTCGGACAATTGACTTTTAGTGACGGAAATGACCAAATTGAAAACTAAAATAAAACGTAGAGGACCAAAATGAAACAAATAAAACATAAAGGACCAAATTAAAACCTAAAATAAACTTAGAGGACCAATTTTATAATTTAGCCTTGTTTTTTAATACAAAAGATTTGTACAAGATTAAAATACACTGTCACAGAAAGCGACGTGAGTACAAACGTTAATATTAAGGTAGCACAAGTCTCAGTCAATGTCTTGTGTAAACATGTTACCCATAAGACACTGGTAGGTTGAAAGTGACTAGGCAAAATCAGCCAAATTAATGATAGATGCCAACATGTTGTTTAATATTGAAAAAGATAAAATTAATACATACTAATTTTATGATGCAAAAGTTATGTCTTGTCACTCCTACGAATATTTAAGATATTTTTTATTGAAAATATTTATTGTTTTAATACTCACCTCTGATTATGAATATATAATTCATTGATTTATGTTATGTTAGAAATCAATTCTTTTGGTTTAAATTTAAGGTTGGGGACATTTAATCTGACCCTCAGGGTTAGGTAGAATGTATTAATTACTATTACATTGACTATAAAGATTACCAATTGTTTGCTGAACATTCCCTAAAATTTATACTTCACTTCATTCCTCTGTGTCTTCATGGCTGCTTCATTTTACTGCAGCTACTCCGGTTATGCTATTCACAAGAACGAGTGTACTTGGGCTTCCATGATTGTTCACATAAACTTCGGTTGTGAGGTAACATAACAAACATCTGGCATCAACCATCAAATGTGACATGATATGCCTTCAGCCAGTTTGAAGTATCACTAATTGCCGCCTGTTTACTTTAACATTATGTTTTTAAATATGGATTGAATTTGAAAATTGGATCAACTATTTAATATATACTTTATTTTGTTAGATTGTGTCTATTATAATCCAATTATTTGTATACCAACCTATCAATGTTCTCGTAATATGGATATTTAAATAAATAATTAAACCATATCGCCTATTCGTTAGATAAGTATCATATTAGTTATACAAAAATAAATTATAGTTAACTGTATCTCCAATGGTAGTATTTTGTGAAAAGGGAAGATTAGCTACTCTAAAGTTCGAAGAAGAAGACAAATTTTTCGTTCCGACATACAGATAAAGCTGACTACATATCACTGGCTTCCTACATGTATACACTACCCAAAAAGTATCATGAAACCATGTTTATTATGGAATACATGGAAAGGTCAATGGCAAAAGGCACAACAGGTTTGCTTCTAATAAGCGTTGTATGCGTCAGCTATTTGCCTACTATAAAGTCAAATACGGCGTTGCCAGGAGAGAGAACCTCGAACAATGGTATTCTTACTCTAAAATAGCATCTGTGGACAACAAATGTTATATTTTAGGGAGGATTGCCATGCACATTTTGGTGATAACGACCACCCTCGTTGAGACCCATGCATAACTCACCATGGAGAGTACAAGGAACCAAGTCCTTAAAACCAATGAGACTATAAATAATCCAATTTGCCAATGCATACTGTGTTTACAAATCCATAAATATTCAATCAAACTTGTGTGAAATTACTTTTTTTTATCAATGGAAATGGTTGAAAATACTACCAACTACACTATTTGTGAAACAGCTAATGGAAACAATGAGTCACCTAAGGCTGTTCTCAATGGCAATAGTGGTAACCTTCATGCTGAAATCGATATATTAACAATGCTAACCAGGCAAATGCAGAATCATTTCCAAACGCCACTGATAATGCTGTCGTCAGAAGCCTTGAGGTGATTTTGTTTTATTATTATATGTTAACAATAAAGGTTGCTTCAGTTGTCCCCAAACTCATTGTTGTTAGTTTCATGATTTCATGAGCTGAAAATAAGTATCAACGATTTAACGATTTGCTTGAATCAACTGCTATGATACTCAGGTCATTGAAACTACTGGAGGTTATGGGACGCACACCATATGAGCTAACTGAGACGTACATCAACTACTGGATGGACCCATATACTAATCTGAAATATGTAAGATTTTTTTACAACGTAAGAAGGCTTATTAATAAATATTGTTGAGTATTGTGAAAGATTGATTTTTTTTTTTAATTCTTTGACAGATATATATATGCCAATCAAAATTGTGACAGAACATTGGTTCCGTATGGTCATCTTCTTCCCGGGTAAATCAGTTTATCATCTTGACACTTTTTGCAAGGAAGAGGACATAACTCCAAGTAAGAAACAAATGTCAATTTTGGTGAGTATCATATTTAAAACATTAAAACCTCAGTATAGTCTTTGTTTATTCTGCAGAACTTCTTTAACAAAGTCTTTAATTAACCTTAAGTGCAACGTGTTATCACAAATAACAAATTCACCTTATTATGGGACAACATTTTTGGGAAGAAATTTACAATTAAATGATTGGGACATGAAGGAAATCAGGGGAATACCCAATGCTGGGCACAGGTAATACTATACATTAAAAAAAATGTTACCAGTCAATTAATATAACTCTAGAGGATGAATAATTTTATTTTGTTGATACAAAATGGTTACAGTGGCAACTCCGCTGTTTGGGTTCTCCAATGGATGGATATGGAGCATTTCTTCACACCAAATCCACCTGGGATGGTGTGTACTATATATGAGGCAATAATTATTTATTTAGTGTGTTATAAAATTGATTGTTATACTAATTCGCTTTTCATGTGTAATGCAGCTTGATGAAAACGCCGTGCGCATGCGGACTGCGACTACCATCTTAATGGGTCTTCATAATGACCATAGGGGTGTTCTGGTGGCTAAAGCTAAAGATTTCTGGGCTAAACTACCTCCCTCAAATCCAAAATGAAGGAATCAGTCATCATCGGATACTGGGTTGTCGGCCATATCATTTGGGCTAACAATATGTTTTCATTTTTATTGCTCTATTTAGATGTTGCTAATTTTCTGGGCCGTTCATTTGGGATAGCACTAGTGTTAGGCCCACATTTTGGATATTATCAATTGTAATGTGATGACTAAGTATTATTAATTTGGAAGTTAGGATATTTTATAGTTTGCAGTAGATGTAGCTACTCAATTAAGTAATCTATTTTAGAAGTTGGGATTTCAACATTTTGCACTAAATGCAGCTAGGCACTTATGCAATCGAAATTGTTATTAGTAGCCTGATTGTTCGGTTGGAAATATTAATACTTACGCTAAATATTACTTTTTAAAAAAAATACGAACTGTGTTCCCTAATTTTAAAAAATAGACGCATTCATCAATCACCTATGAGGAGTAATTTTAGAGTTGCATCTACCAAAGTGTTGAAAGAGTGGCATAGAGAAAAAAACGTAAGAACATTGTATTTCGTCGTGGAAAAATCAAGAATGTCGTAATATAGAGGCTGGTTGCAATGCAGAGTTTGCCTAAACCCTCTTCAGTGGCAGTAGCTCTAAGGTGTCCAAATGGCTCCTTCCTAACGTTGCTATTATTGGCACACAACTAACCTTATTTACCCACTAACAAGAAAACCAAAAGAATTAAAAATTACCAACCTTAAAACACTCTGATCATTTGATGCATACTGTGATCATTTGATGCATCCTACTAACTCTACAGAATAAATCAACTAAACAAAAAACTTGAACATACGAAATTTAATTCATCCATAGCAACATTACAACTAGAAGGAAACAACACAAAACATGGTGACTACAATACAAATATCGATGACACATTCACCATTAATAAAACATACAAAAGATACTAATACATAATTTCTAAAAGTTCATAGTTTCATCAACAAGTGCATGTCAACAAACTTGGCAAAACACCTAATTCACAATCCATCACTGACATCAAAACATAATTGACCTGGAAGAATTAGCAAATACTGGTATTAAAGTGGGGATAATGTTACATGCCCAGCAAGAAGGAGGATTTGTGCAACATCATATCTTGAATAAAGAGCAATTAAGCTTACCACGAATGACGTAATACGACCCCCTAATCCACCAAATCGACAGTAAATGATATCTTAGGGTATCAATCAACATTCTGCAGAACCAAAAAAAAATAGCATTTAATTAACGTTATGCTAACTAATCAAATCCAAGTGACATGTTTCACCATTTAACATACACGACAGTGTTGTTAATCGCGGATAGCGGAAAATAGCGGTGACCCAAAAATCCGCTATGTGAAATAGCGGATCGCATAGCGGGCAAATAGCAGAAGTCAAATAGCGGGTGAAATAAATAAAATTATATATAAAAAAGTGACATAATATTTAACTCAAAAGCTCAATTGTTCTAAATAAAATCTGAAATGAGTGGAGAGAATTAATCCTTGATCGTTGGGTAGTGGAACGGTTTGATATACTACTTCGATTGATCCTTGATTTTTCTGTTTTCAAAGAGTCCATGGGTAGTGCACATGATGCCTCTTTAAGTTTTTGTTTTCAAAAAAACTGCCTATTGCACTTATCACATGCGGTATTTAAGGGTTTTAAAAGAGTCAACCGAGTCTTGTGCCTGACTCTTCGGTTTTTTTAAAAACCAAAACAGAACAACCACTAAATTCCGCTATGCCCACGATGGAATGTATGGCAGATAGCGACATAGCGGCCGCGATAGCGGTGGTAGCGAAATCCCAATAGCGTAGCGGTTTTCATAGCGAAGAGGCCAAAATCCGCTACGCAATAGCGCTATAGCGGCCGCTATGCCGCTATTTGATAACACTGATACACGAACAACCCATATTTCAAAACCAATAAATAATACCATGTCAATGTTTCCTAATTCAAAGTCGTCATCCATGTACTCAGCGTCATCAACATCAGAATATAATTCCTGACTTCGTGCAATTGAATCAATCTCCCTTTCTACGTGACATGACTTTCTATTATGGCCTTGTTCTCCACATGCACCACATTTTCGTGGCCTCCGTTTTGACTACTTACTTCTGTTTTGGGAAGAAGACAATGCACCACAACCCTTGGTCCTAACTCTAGCTGGATTCCTAAGTGTACCATCTAGAAAGGGATCAACATTTGGTCTTGTCGTTGTATGGCCAGCACCAATAGCTTCCACCTCTTCTGTGTGTGTTGTTCAATCTGTATGGTTTTCCGCAACAATTCATGCTTCCCACATTTGACAACTTCTTTTGCCATTCTTTTGCAACGTCCAACAATACCTACATATTGGCTAATCAATGCTGGTTGAGATAAAGAATTACGATTATCATTCAACGGTGGAAGAGAGTCTTTTGCAGATTTCGTCCACTTAGATAGTACCCCACACTCTGGCAAGTTCACAATGTTGAGATACACCATAACAGTGATCAAGTGTTCACATGGTATACCTAATGATTCCAACCTTTCACATGAGCACCAAAACTCCAAGGTTGTAGGGGTAAACACAACCCGCCATTCTAAATCATCAAAACGGTACTTAGTCATTGTGTACGTGAAACATGAAGCAGTTTGTTTACCAATCACCCAAAATATTAATGCCCTTTCAAGTACAGGGCAAAACAACGTGAAGATCTCCCCAGTGTACACATCAGCAGTAGATTTTTATAAGAAACTAAGACGAGTCTGCGGTATGGGTTCCCCATGTGCCGATAAAAAATCAGCTTCTACTTCTCTGTACCTCATATAACTAAGCCAACGAAAGTATTGATGCATGAAATCCACTAAACTGATTTGACTATTCACGTACCAGGAGAATTCCGAATGCAAACCTTCGCAACGAGACATCGTCCTGAAACCAGCAAAGAGTTTACCACGTATGTGGTCAGTGGCCCACGTGTTTCGCTTGCCATACATTTCTTTAACCCAATTGTTATGTTCCAAACCAAAATCTGAAACAAATTTGTGCCACTTACGCCTAAATTCACCAAGATCATAATCTCCCAACATACATTGTCTAAACTTTGGGAGAAACTGAGGAATCTTTACATGGCTAGTCGCGTTGCGTAACAAGTGCCACGCGCACAACCTATGGTGGACACTAGGAAAAACCCTTTTAATAGCATTTTTCATTGTTGTATCACCATCAGTGATGACGGACACGAGGCTCTTTCCCTCCATTGCTTCAAGAAAATGTTGCAACAACCAGACATAAGTGTCTTCAGTTTCATTGCCAACTAATGCACTTGCAAACACAATGCTCTAGTTGTGATGGTTTACCACAGAAAAAACAACCAATACAGAAAAAACAACCAATGGACAAAGATACCTGATCTTCCGATAGGTTGCATCAAATGCAAGGACATCACCAAATACAGAGAAATCTCGCCTACCAATACCGTCATACCAAAATAAGTTCTATAGGCTTCCATTGTTGTTTACAGTATGCCTCCAAAACATCAAATCATCATTTGCTCGCATTCCTTCAAGAAAATCCAACGCAATTTTTGCATCTGAAAATTGCGATTACCTCTCTTTAGCTTGGGCGTTATACATGTCTCGCTTCATGTAATGTACATTCTTATAACCAGCAGCCTGATCAGCAAAAAACCTAAAAATTTGTGAAGTCGCTATACTAACTTTCCTCATGAACTCATTTGAAATTTATCATATTCACTCATCTTTCGGTGTGCAAGTAACATAGCACACCACCTATCATCCATCATCGTGTGATTGTGCATATCATTTAAATACTTTATAAACCACCTTTTACTTTTTGGTTCAACATGGACCATGCAACATGCCTCACAACCACATCAGGTAGATGGTTTTTCGCGTCACTTACGGCACGTATTGCATAAATTTCGACCCCTTGTGTCCTTCTCTGTGACACATGAATGTCTGTTGCGGTATCTCACCTTGGGAGTTCCTCATCACATGGCCCTTTCGAGCTGCAAAACCATGAATACTGGCATACCAATTGTAAAACATAAATGCAACGGCAGCATCTGGAAAATGATACCTCAATACATCCTCTACAATTATGTTGTTCGAGTTAATTTCCACTAAATCATCTACACCATTAATTGCAGATTTCGCATCAAATATACATCCACCGACGACATCTTCAACTGATTCAGTGTTCTCGGCACAATGAGAGTCTACTCCTTCTGTTTGCCCTTCGTTTTCGCTGACAACAAAATGTCTTCCAAACCCTACAAAATAAACAGCAGCCAAGTAAACACAACAAAAATGAATTCAATACCATAATAGCAAAATCGGTCTTCCAAACCATACAAAATAAACAGCAGGCAGGTAAATACAACAAAAGGAATTCAATGCCACAATAGCAAAATCGATAATAAACAATACCAGAAAAAACGAACCTCATTCAAGTTTGTTTCAATCTCGTCCGATTCAGGTTCTTGGACTGCAACAAATTCTTCCGCTGGATACATAGTCCTCAGAATATACGAATAAATTGGGTGCAAAAAAATCGACCTTAATATGCTTTTCATCAACAATGAATACACAATCAGGCTTGTTTCTAGAAGTATTTGATTGAAAAAAATTAAAAACAAAATTTAAAATCATTGAAGTGCAAAGAAGGTACCACGATCGTTAAACAGAACAAATATTCAACATAAAAGAAACACAAAAAACAGTTAAACAGAGGAACAAAGACGACATGGTTCAGCTTACCTTATAGATCTGGACAGAGAAGGGGGAGACAAAGACGACGAATCCAGCGGTTCGTAAATACGGCGGGTGAACAGTGAACACAGAAGGGGTACCCACTACGAGTTCAAAGAAGGACGCGAGATCTCAAACATTGCAAATGTTAACCTTACACCACACTAATGCAAAAAAGACTCTTCACATCGGTTATGTGTCCGTTATAGATTCAGGGGATATTAACAGTGGGAACCTTTTAAATCGGATATTGAATTGATGTAAAAAAATTTTTTACATCGGTTATACTCATAACCGATGTAAAAAATCAACTTTTTACATCGGTTCTGTGAAAAACCGATATAGAAAGTTCACTTTTTACATTAGTTCTGAAAACAACCGATGTAAAAAGTCTCTTTTAACATCGATTGTTTACAAAACCGATGTAAAAAGTTTATTTTTTATTATAAAAAAAACTACGTGCAAAACTATTAAGCCATGCAAAGACAAAAACCACTGTTATATTTATCACTTGATATAAGTGCAAAACTAGTAACCAGTGCATATAATAGCATTGAACATCATTTATGAGTCCAAGACTAAGTGCACACACGTTATAACAACATATGGAATATAAGAAGCTACAATATGTCCTAGCAGTTCACAACTTGTACCATACAACCATAACAAACCTACATATGAAAACATATTGCTAAAAAAAAAAATGAAAGATTATATTCAAACCACCAAACCAAGTATGTGGTGACATAATGCCTGCAGGGACTATTGACCAATCTTTGCAAAACAGAGATCAATCTTTTACACAGACCAATCTTACTTTAAACAAATTTTGCTTTTCATACCCAAGTTAAAAAATAAGAAACAAAGTATGCAAGAAAGAAAATCAAAACATCTAAAGTTTGGGTTAAAGGGAACTTGTTCTTGGAGAGGAGCTTGTTCTCAGTTGATCTTGCAGCCACCAACCTCAGTAGCATTGCTGGCCCCTTCTTTCCACTTGTTTGGTACTATCACCTTCGATAACTTCTTCTCACCTGCAACCCCGAATTCAAATTACCATCGATAAGATCATTGAATTGAAAAGTTAAAAATAAGAGAAGCGAACCTATATAATGTCTTTTGTTAGCGCTCGTATGAGGATTACTGAACAAAAAAAGGGAATTGCCACAAACACAGATTAAAAACTGTTTGGGGGGAAACAAAAGTGGCAAAACAAAATGAACAACAATATTACAAAATGCACAAAATTTTACAGCATTAAATATTCAACTTTATGATCAATCTATGGTATATATCCTTCAAGGAGACAAATATAAAAGCAAAGTCTTCAAGTATTATAAAATCAGAGGAAAAAGAATAGAAAATTTGCAAACCTTGCACAGAAGACCACCCTCTAATTTTTGCCGTTTGGTAGCTTGACTTTCTACCCCATAGGAGATAGACAAATTCATCTCATTCTGAGTTCGTAGCTTCTGAAATCTGAGAATCGAAGAGTTATAGATATAAGGTAACGCAAGTTTTTCAGCACCAGGAAAAAAACAAAACGAACAAATGTGGTAATACTCTTATAACCGCACTTGCCAACAAATATAACTTCATAGAGAATAAAGAATAAAATACACACCCAAGTTAGCAAGCACTTAAATTAACACACCCAGTTGAGCAAACAGAGATACTGTGGGAGAATGCAATGACACAGTACATTTCAAAGCAATAGCAATTTATAGTGTCACTACCCCCATCCCATCCCACCCCACCCCATGGGTCACAAAAAAATCATGTCTCTTTAACTCCCAAAAAAGGATAGGTTATTCTAATAATCACCTTGAACCAACAATTTTAGCGGGACGATTTTGCTTAGCCAACCGACTAGCTGTAGGTTTCAATAATGTTGAACTCTTTGGCACAGCAGATTTAAAATTAGAATTCAAACTGTCGCTGATTGCCTTACTGCCAGAGGTAAGTCCTAGAAAAAGACAGAAATACATGTCATGCAAAAGGAGAATAAACAAGAGAGAGATAGAGAGAGACTAGAGACTAGAGAGAATTGCAAACACATATTGTTATAAATAACTGGAGTAGAATAAAAAACATTGCAATGTGTTAAAGATATAAAAATCATTCAAGTGCTTCTACTTAACAGCTGAAGCTTTTGGAAAAATTAGTTATTGACATAGATATAAAGCTGATCCTTGCCACCAACGTTATTCATTATCATATTAAATTTCAGCACAAAGTAAAGTGGGCTAATACATTCTGCCCATCTTAAACTTTTGGGAGAGTCAACCCCTGGTGTCCTGAAACTTCGGTTCATACCAAGAATTACCATGGTAGAAGAAGCAATTGCAATATGAGCACCTCCAAATGTAAACTGAGTTTAAATAAAGAAATTAGTGATCCTAAAGTTGTAGTTGTGAAACTAACAAATTGATGCTTGTATTCACATAAGGACTGTAAGATGCTTAGCCACCAAACACATCTACTGTCCTCAGATTAGCATCTAGATCATGGTATCAGACTTATTACCTGTAGGTACTTGCAGTGGTCTTGTACCATCATTTTGTGGAATTCCAGCTAGCAATCCAGAAATTGTTCCACCAAATGCTTTCAAACCTAGCAATCATAAAGTAGAAGGCACCATCAACAAACCAAGAGTTATGGCCTTTCTAACCATATCAGTAAAATATTACTTAAAGTGTTTCTGAAATTTTCAGTATTGGGACATAAGCCCATTACAGAACAAATTTCCCAATTTACTGCCTCATCGTTTTTGTTTATTTTGACCAACTAAAACCAATTCTATTGCTTCCATAGGAATTGACATTTATACTGAGTACAAAATCACTGTTGCAGTTATTTGGGAAGGACCTGAATGAAACCTTTAATGAGAAAGTCGTGTTCCTCAGGAGAGAGCTCATCTGTGGTTCTAATCGAGAACTCAGTGATAATCCTGAACAAAAAACGGATTGAACAAGAAATCAAAACCCTAGAACACAAATTGCGAGTTGAAAAAGAAATCAAAACCCTGGAATAGGTAGAACAACTGCATGTTGATTACGCATTACGTCCCATGTTGGCATCCGCCGTAGAGTGAAGCGCTTGAACATCAATATCATTAAGCGAGGGCGGTTCCATCAATGCGTCGCGGACTATCTGTGCAGATCTTAGGAAAAATAATATATATATATATATATATATATATAGTGCAGTGAGAGAAGCAGAGAATGGGATAAATAAAAAGCTTTAAACAGAGGCATTCATCACTAAAGAGGAAATCCAAATTGACCCAACAATACCGCCATTGACACGTGATGGCAGCTCCGTCTCGCGTTCACAGTAAGCAACTTCAACGGATCTGCGCGAATCACCGTCGAGACCAACCGCGCGATCTCCACCTCCGTCAACATCCTCTGCGACATCTGGTACTCTCCCTTTATTCTTTGATCTCTCTCTCATCTTTACATATGCAGCAACCTCCGTCACGCTTTGAGTTTGGGATTTTACATATGCAACAACCGATGGTGGCACGGGGAAGAACGGACGTCGGCGAACGACCTGTGACGGGGAGAGAGTGTGAAATGGAACGAGAAGAACAGCAGGGGGCGTGCGAATGGGGAGACTCACGGGAGAGAAAACAAAGAAACGAGGGTTAGAAAATGAGGGTTCTGGAATGTATTCTACTGGGTTTATCGAAAGTGTTTTTACATCGTTTTTAGTATTAACCAATCTAGAAACCGTTTCTACGTCAGTTAAAATTGCAACCGTTGTGAAAAGTTATGTCTTTGTTTTTTTGGGCTTAATATTCGTTTTAGTCCTTTTAATTTAAGTGAAATTCGGTTTTAATCTTTGTAAAATTTTTTGTTTAGATTTAATCCCTGTAATTTGAGATTTTTCCACTTTTAGTCCCTGCTGTCAAATCCCTATTAAAAACGTTGAGTTTTTCTTCCACCTTTTGGTTGAGTTTTTCTTCCACTTTTAGTTCATGTAATTTTAAGATTCTTCCACTTTTAGTCCCTGTAATTTGACGGCAGGGACTAAAAGTGGAAAAATCTTAAATTACCAGGACTAAATCGAAATAAAAAATTTTACAGGGACTAAAACCGAATTTTACTCAAATTATAGGGACCGAAAGAGATATTAACCCTTGTTTTTTTTAACTCACTTTTAACATCTCTTTTAATTTTAACCGATATAAAAATCAATATTTTCAAAAATATCACCGCCTTTCTTTTTAAGTCGGTTATAAATTAATTGATGTAAATTTCTATTATAAAATCTGTTTTTTTTCACTGGTGCCAGGAGAATATGGCCAACAATTAAGAGTTCAACCAAACTAAGGTAGACATATTCGTTTGAAAACAAAACACCATTTTTGAACAGCGTAAATGACAAAAACCCTTGTTAACGTAGCATGATACGAACTAGTGGTGGGAAAGTAAATAAAATTATGACATCCGGCACAACTTATAAATATCAACAAGTTTTGGGGAGGAAATTAAAAGTTAGGGAAAACTGGTGGTCTGGGCTATATCAGGTTACAACTACATTTTTTTTAGGTGGAAAAATTAAGCCATTTCCTGATGTGATTTTTTAAAATTAAGCCACCCTAAAAGACACCACCAGCTCATTCTTGATGTGATTTTTTAAAACATTGATTAGAGACAAAAACATTGCTGGAGGTGGGGATGAAAACTAAAAGGAAGAGAAGATAGGTGGGGTTTTTGGTGCAATAAGGGCAACTTTATCGGTGGTTTCTTATTACTGTTGCTTGGTTTCTTAAAAAAAATTGTTGATGTGGCTGATTTTCCATGTGCACCGTTTCTCAATATTGTGGTCAAAGCAACTATCTCACACACGGTTGTTTAAAAATAGCCAACGCTGACTAGGAGAGAGATAGAGACAGCAATTCTTTTAATACTGTGTTTATCAGTTTGGACACGCAAATTAAGCAACGCCGATAAAGATGGCCTAAGAATCACTTACTTTGCAACGAGGAAAAGCCTGCGAATCGAAATGACAACTAATGCTTCGTCCACCATTATCATAGAGATAATAATGGCAGGGAAAAATCTACTCCCGGCCAATTATCTATAATCTATAACATATAATAAAGGGGATACAGGACTTTTGGTGTAGCCATTTTTTTGGCCAAAAATACCCTTTCAGTAACTACCACAAATAACAGTTACACTCTCTCTCACTCTGCAAGAACATGGGGTGACATATATAAAGGGGATATCCCTTTTTGGTGTAGACTTTTTTCCTTCCAATTTTACCCTTCATTTCTCTTTTATCTATACTTATCCATAAATTAACTTCTCCCTACTTTTTGTGTATATCAACCGTTTTTAACTCATGCACTTCTTCTCCCTGATAGCGGTTAACATATATACACACGTAAATTCATAGTAAAATCAAATATCTTAAATCAATTTCTAAAAAGTAAATCCAAATCCAAATTCTTTTTATTAAAAGAAAGTAACATATATGTGTACATATCAATAGGCGTTAAATACTATTAATTAATAATGATATGTCATTTTCAAAATTAGTGTAATAAAATATAAGGAATGCTTAATCAAATTTCTTAAAACCAACATTAAACAATAAAATGCGATAAAATATTTCATACTGTAGCGTAATAGAAATGCGAAAAGAAGGGCACGGTAGTGCCCGTCTTGCCGCTAGTTGAGTATAACGTAAATGCAACTATGCAAGGTTTATGCTGATCATAAGATGCAAGTTCAAACAGTTAGCTTGTCTTTCATGTTACTCAGACTCACAGTGCACCGCTTTCAGTGACCGTTGAAAATAAATTTCTATTCAATAATCACAATTATGGATACATTGGTGGATCACTTAACTACGGATATATATAGCAACTAATTTTAAGCTAAATACCTATCTATTAGACGAGATACCATTTTTACTATATTTTATTTTTAGAGTGAATATCCAAAATGGTCTCTAACAAAAAATGAGATACACAGTTTAGTCCTTAAATAGTCTTTGAGAATTATAAATGAAAGACATGTTAGTCATTCCGTTTACTTCTGTCCAGCAACGACTGTTAATTTGTTTATGTGTACTGTTAAATGGCTTATGTGTTCATTAGTATGTCCAGCATGTCTAATTGAAAAGATTAAAAACAAAAGCATCCAAATTGATCTCTAACAAAAACCGAAAAACTTAAAATAGTTCGTAAACATATAGTATAATAACACCCAAAATAGTAGAGCTAGGTACGCGGCAAATTTACCATTTAACCCCTGTCTCAGAAGCTCAAGAACACATACGAAAGGCCACCTCGTGAAATTATACGGGCTGGAATATTATGGCCCGCACCTGGCCCGCATTGGCCTGCGGGTAAATGGGCGGGCCCGTTAGCCCTTATGTTGTTTTGTTTAGTACTTATATAGTATTATAGGCACTACAAGAAAATAATATTATTAGATACAAAAAAATCCATCTAAATTTGGGCCAAACAAATATTTAGGTCAAAGAAATTAAATGGGTTGAGTATAGATTCCAAAAAAATTATGATTTTTTTATAAATAACATATATAAACGGGTTCGAGGGCTAGCCCGCCTAACCCGTGGGCTGGCCCGTCTAACCTGCAGGCTGACCTATATAAGCCCGCATCAAAACAGACCGATTATTTTTTGGTATTGGCTCGCGCGGGCCGCGGGTTAAACGGGTCGGCCCGCGGGTTGCGGCCCATATACCCAGCTCTACAAAATAGTCTCAAACTGGTCCCTGAAAAAATTGCAAACACTAAAATTGGTCCCTAAGTAGCTAATTTAGTAAAAAAAAAAAATTGAATAATTAATGTGATAACACTTTAACCAACAAGCATTTGGTTACGAAAGATTATTTATAATCTTATGAAAATAATTTTAGGAAAACCTAAGACCAAATTATAACATAAATGCACCTTAGATGCTTTACTAATAATTGCAATATTTAATACATTCATAATTTTAAAAGTTGTGATTTTCAATAGAGGATTGCTATTAAGTACAAAGACTATGTTGCACGAATTGAACAGATACACAGAAGTTTGGTTTTATTTTGTTTTAAAATAAATAAAAATTAAACTTAATTGAAATCAGAACTTAAATCCTACGGTTGACATGCATTCATTATTTTCCAGTCAAACTTTTTTCGTACAACTCCCTCAGTTTTTTAATATAGGACCCTTTTGTAAAATTTTCTAGTCATATAATATAAGACCTCTTTCAAATACCAATGTGCATTAATTATTTTTTTCCAAAATTACCCCTTATACTAAGGTGCATTAATTTTCTCTCTCTTAATAGTCTTGGAAGATAAGAAGGGTAACTTGAGAAAAATAGCACACATTTTGTATAAATTTAACACTAATAACTAACAAAACTCACTTTCTTAAAGAATGTGAAATAATCAAAGGGGTCTTATATTAAGGGACTGAGGAAGAATTAGTGTTTGACTGTTTTCCTATTTATATAACTCTCAGTCCTCCTCCTGCATTTCTTCACATAACCATCCAACCACCAATTCCTATCATCTCATCGACCTCTCATCTACCATAACCAACCTTCTCCCAACCCAAATGAACCTTTTTCCTACAACTTATTGCGCAAACAATTTTATGTTGTGTGCTTGATGATGGAGTGGTGTGGATTTTGGTAGGAGGTAGCTAAGCTTCAGGTGAAAAGCTAATAGCATGAATTGGTGGATAGAGAGAAATCGAGTGTGAGAGGCTAAATTGCAAGTTATAAATTTTGAGGAATGCTACAGACACTCTCTTTAACACTCTCTCTTAAACACTCTCTCAATGATTGGGCCACGTCACACTTTTTTTTCCGAAATCAACCATTGGATTAAAAGTTACTATCATATAGATCATATCTGTAAATTTTAACATTAATCTATGATCATTTGCTATGTCATCAAGATGCGTCAAGATTAACGTTATTTATAATTACACCGTTGACGTTTATCTTGACGCATCTTGATGACATAGCAAATGATCATAGATTAATGTTAAAATTTGCAGATATGATCTATATAATAGTAACTTTCAATCCAATGGTTAATTTTGAAAAAAAAAAGTGTGACGTGGCCCAATCATTGAGAGAGTGTTTAAGAGAGAGTGTCAGAGAGAGTGTCCATAGCATTCCTCATAAATTTTTACTGCTACATTAGGGATTTGAATCCTGAAATAGTCACTATGAATATAGCTTTTACCTAACCAGAGTGACTCTGAATATAGAAATAGTCACTCTGAATTTGGAAAAGGAAAGTATCTATATATATGTTTTTATTTGAGATTCTCTATCACATGAAAGGTGGGCACAACATTTTAAGCATGGCCGGCATTCTTGTTTCTGAATAAATTATATTCAATTTGCTTAGTACTAGGGTTTTATACAAACAGTTTTTTCACATAGAGTACATTTCATGGAACAATTTGATTAAATTTAAATACATGGTACTATTCTATTTCATAAATTTTAAAATAAAATAATGACTTAAATCTTTTTCGATACGAACTATAAAATAATATTATATTTAAAATTTTATTTTATATTATTAGCTAAATTATACTTTTAGTCCCTTATGTTTATTTTAGGTTTTAATTTGGTTCATTATGTATTAAAAGTTTCGAATTTGTCTCTTATGTGTTAATTGTGGTCCATCTTTTTTTTTGTTCCGAAATGGTCCCTTATGTTACAAAAATTATACCACTATAGTCCCTTTTTTGTCCCTTATTTTACAAAAAAATGGACCACACTGGTATAATTTTTGTAACATAAGGGACTACTTTGAAACAGATGGACCATATTAGTGTAATCTTTAGACAAAAATGAACAATTCGGAACAAATAATATATAAGGGATTAAACTGAAACCTAAAATAAACATAAAGGACTAAAAGTATAATTTAGCCATATTATTATTATTATTATCAACAATTTTTTCAATTCCTGACTACCTTTTTTACGGGAAATTCTCAACTACTTACATTTTACTTGTAAAAGAAAAACTACTTACATTCTAAAATTACATTCTCAATATGCAAACCATTATTAGTTTAAGAAAATGCAAGCCATGGTCAAAATTCCTCACTTCATCAAACCAAGTCTACAACAAACACATACACACAAGGAGAAAGAAGTAAAATCTAGAGGGAAAGAATGGTGGTTCTGCAGCATGGACAGTGTGAATTATTTTCTAACCATGGTTTCAAGCATCTGGAATGGAACCTGTGTGCACAAGGGAGAGGTGTCAGTGTCTCTCCAATCTTGAATGATTCCAAACACACAGCACAATCCTCTTGTTCTGATTCCTTCCAGCTCAATTTGCTCCAACTGAACCTCCTTGGACCACTTTTCTTTGACCCATATACCTCCCTTTGCAACTCTGCTAACCCTGTTTTTCTTCCCCCTTCCACAAACCTTATTATGCTGTCTTCTTTCCTAGTAATTCATTATAAATATCAAAAATAAAAATTAGATCTGGGATTTATTTTTCTTCTAAGTTCATTCAGATAATCTGATCTGAGTTTCAGGTATCATCAATCTTGAAGGAAATTAAAAAATAAATAAATAAATACTAACTATTTTTTTTTTTGATTTTGTTTTTGTTATATACCTTTTGTTTTCTGATACCCTTTGTGTTCTGAACTTGTCATCCAATCTTTGTTTGGCTTCTCTAGCTGCTCCTACCATATTCTCATCTGGGGTTGGCTGATATAATATGCTTCTTTGCTGTTTAGATTCAAATCCCATTAAAAAATTAATACATGTAAATAATTAACATGTACAAGCATAGAAACAAAAAGGGAAATCATGAAGTGATGAAAGTGTGGAGAAGAGACCAGTGAAGAGGATGAGGAAACACGGGATTCATGGTTACTTGCATACAAACAGAAAGAAGAGCGCCTTGTGATGTTGTTATGGGAAGTTAAGGATGGTGAATGTGAATCAGAACATCCTCCACTTTTATGAAGCCTTCTCCTTCGAGCACATTCAACACCAGGAAGCATTCCTGCCATTTTGGTCTTTTTTTTTTCTGTGTTTGAACAAAACACAAGTGTTATTGTTGTAGGCTAAGGAATTGATGTAATAATGTATTAGTTTGTCGTATCTCTGCTGGTGCTTTGCTGGCAGGTGAATGACAAGAAGTGCTTTGCTTGAATTGAGAGACCAAAGAACGAAAAGTAGAAATGATGAGAATAGATTATTGTGGTGGGATTAAATTATTGAATAGTGGATTGTGTTGTTTCTATCGAAACCAGAAAAGGGAAGAGGCGGTGGACTAAATTGGGCCATGAGTTTGATATCTTGCATCATTTTTCACGTCCATTTAATTTTTCACATTTCCAATTTATGTTTAAAGGTTTTTCTCAAGGTCTAACCTTGCATTTTTAAAAGATTGATTTAGTCTATCACTCCATTTAAAGATATATCTTTCGATTTATCTCTAAGTAGGTTAAAGCACTAATAGGCCAATGTAGATAAATTTTATGCACAATAAATTACAAATTATACAAAATTAATGAACTACTAATTGAGAGCATAGAAACAAGGGAGGAACAGAATTAGGCTAGACTATGCTTTCTAGAAATTTTTATTATAATAATAGCATAGAAAAGTCTTTTAAAAATATATTTTGCAATAAAGCATTTTTTTTTTGTGCAAGTCATGTTTTTGTGTGTGTAAGTTTTGCAATAAAACATTTAAATAGGCCATAATTAAGTTTATTATTGAATAAACTAATTGGCTCAAGTCTTCTTTTTTTTTTTTTTAGGAAGACTCGAGTCTTTTTGTAAGCCATAAATCTTTAGAAGAGTTAATAAGTATATGATTTTAATGCATTATAAAATATTCTTATTATAATAATACAAAAAATATTAGTATATTATTTACATCTATTTAAATAGGTCAGTTTGTTAGGCATTAGAGACTTTTTAGATGTCTTACAGCCTAAGCTTCTTAGCTAAGTAGATTTTTCAAAATTCTTGGTCTTGTCTATTTAAAAATAAGTCTTATTTGCTTTGGGCATAATGTAGGCGAATCCATACCCCAACTTAGCCTCTACTGGGCGGTAAGAACTATTTCTATCCCTAGTTTTCTACTATGTCTAGTATAAGAACATGCTTTTACGATATATTACTAATTTTATACATTGTTATTTAGGTTTATTATTGTTGTCTTTCATTAAATATAAATTAGTAATTGACACTACAAGAATTCATCTAATTACCTATGAAAAATACCTACAGACACCAAGTGGTCGATAATGAAAAAATAATTATCGAGGGGCAATGCCGTCAATAATGAAAAAATTATTACCGACGGGCAAAGTCGTCGATAATTACAGAGAGCTTAGCCCTTGCTAACGAAAAAAATGTAATTACCGTGGGCTAAGCTCTCGATAATTACCGATGGCTTAGCCGTCAGTAATTGCCGACGGACTTAGCCGTCCATCACTGTCTTAGAAACACAATTTGTGTGACGTCTTGCTGAGATATTGACCGTCGGTAATTATAGATGGGCTTGTCGGTAACCGTTTTAGAAATGCAATCGTGTAACTTCCTTTTATTAATTTTTCATCATCGAATTAATGAATCCTAACCATTCAATTTTTGACGGGCATGGTTGTTGGTAACTGTCTTAGAAGCACAATCCGCGTGACTTCTTTTTATTCATTTTTCGCCGTGGGATTATTGAATCGTAGTCATTCAATTTCCAACGAGCGTGGCCGTCGGTAACCGTTTATGTTGCCAAAAAAAAAACTATAAAAGCCCCTCTTCCCTTACACTTCTTGCCTCTTTCACCCCCTTTCTCCCTTTTTTTGTTTCTCTCTTATCTCATTTAGTTATAGTTAACTTATTTTTATTTTTAGTTTTACTATTTTGTTTTTTAGTTTTTAGTTTTTAATTAATATTATTGTTTTCTATTCTTCATGAGATTAAATAATTTTAATAATAAAATAAGTATATTTATATAAATAAATATCTAATTATATATAATGCTCGTCAAAAAATAATGTAATTATATAGAATACTATCTAAATTATAATCTACTGCCAAACTTGACCCTAAGTATTTACCTACGAATTTTTTGCAATGCCCTCAATAATTACCGACGAGTTTTGCAAAAAAAATATGTAGGCAATCATTTAAGATGTCTTTCTTTCAGATGGATATATGTGGTCGTCGGTAGTGCGTGGAAAAAATTGTATTACTGATGGTTTTTTTGCATTATCAATGACTTTTAGCTGCCAATAATGAAATTTTTTCTTGTAATGTGACACCAAAAAATGAAAATAACATGGCTAGGGTAAAACTTGAGATAACAACCGATGGCATGTCGTAGAAATACAATAACATTTACATTCGATGCAACCAAAAATCTCTCCTTGGAATTTTTTCCTTTTAAGAATTAGAAGTTATAATAATAAGAAGTATAGTAATCTTAAAAAAAGAAAACTACGGCAATAACTTCCGTATATGAATCGAGGTGGGTTCTAGGGTGGACAAGTGAAACATGTGGTTCACATGAACCAATACATGAAAAATCACTCAAAACTCCAACGACATAGACACCACAAAAAGTAAAAGCTCAATGTCCGTCTAGTCATCACGGCTGAAAAGGTTACCTGATCGGTGTCCATTTAACAAAAATATGAGAAAACAAATTTTGAGACACTTAAATACGTTATCTCATATTTTTGTCAAATGAATACCGATCATGTCATTGTTTCAGCCGTAATGCCTAGAGATACTATCAATCAAACATATTTGTGTGTAAAAACCTATTATAACTAGTGATTTTTTTTTTTGTTGACGGAACTAGTGAATGTTAAAGTGGCACAAATGTAAAACAAAATATAAATATATATATTTTTTCCGTAGAAAATGTGGGACTCTGATCGTAAGGTTGCTATTGAACTACATCATTTTTTGTGTTAGCCTTTTACAAATTATTACAACGTTTTATTAAATTTTTATGAAAAATATATCTTTTGAATTTGAATGATATTTTCAAAGCATATTATCGAATTGACCTTATAAATATAAGGATAAATTATATTTTTCTCCCTTATATTTATTTTAACTTTCAGTTTGGTCACTTATGTATTAAAAGTTTCGAATTAGTCTCTTATATATAAAATTTATACCAATATGGTCTCTCTTGTTTTTTTGTTTCGAAGAGGCCCCTTATGTTATAAAAATTATACCAATATAGTCTTTTTTTTGCAAAATAAGGAAAAAAAAATGGAGACCATATTGATATAATTTTTGTAACATAAGAGATCAGTTCGAATAAACAAAAGAAAACACATTGGAATAATTTTTACACATAAGAGACTTACTCTAAATTTTTGATATATATGAGACAAACTGAAAGTTAAAATAAACATAATAACCAAAAGTATAATTTAGTCCTATAAGGTTAAATATAATATACAACTTAGGCAGAGGATGACCAAGAAAGCATGAATGACCGATAGTGAAGTTTCAAAGGAAGAAGTTTCAGAGCAGGTACCTGGAAACAACCTAGAACTTTCAAATTCAATTACCATGGGGCCACGACGTTTACCAATCCATCGTGACTGCAGAATGTACAAAATAAAAAACCATCTTGCAGATGCAGTCATCGGCTAGGGGAAAACTAAGCAGTTCGCGTGACTCAGGCACCCACCACGGTAGAAAACAATATTTCATTACTTGCAATTGCAACCCTTTTATTGTGAATTTGTTCACAAATAACTTTTTTATTTATATCAAATTTGTTCGCAAATATTAAAGTATGTTTTCCTTTGACAGGAAAATATTTAAATATCACTACAAAAATCGTCAATTTGCGGGGGATTTTGACCACTGCAAATTGATTTGCGAGGGTTTTGAAAAACACAGCAAATACATTCACCACAAGCAATTTGCGGCAGTTTCTAAGAACCCTGATATCTGAATTATATTGCGGTGTTTATGTTGTTCTACTCCTCAGCAACGTAAGGGCATCTCCAATGGGTTACCTATTGGGTACCTAAGCCTTGGAAGAGTGGTACCTAATAAGTACCCCATTGTAGAAATTTTGTTTTGGGTACCTATTAGGATTGAGTACCTCTATAGGTACTCTTCTCTCTCTTCTTTCGCGAGCCCCGCATTTTAGTTATTGGTGATATGTGATGATGTGTAGTTATTGGTGGGACCTATTTAGTAATTTTTTTTGAGGTGCTTGGTTGGAGGGATAGGTACCCAAATTAAAAAAAAATAAATATGATTAATGTGGATGTGTGGGGCCCCTTAGCTACCCACTGTATGAGTATTCCATTGGATATGGCCAAAGGCATGATCTTTATCTTTTTTTTTTCTCGTAGGCAAAGTGGCAAGTGCCACGCCTCAAACACGCGCACCAAAGGCACTCTCACGGGTTCGAACCCGGGGTACACCGGATGTCTCTATGTTACTGAAATCCGTTGGAGTTTAGTACTCGGACCAGAAGTCATTGGAGATGGCCAAAGGTATGATCTAATAAAGAATTTTCCATGATGGATTAAACAATGCTAATTATTAATATGTTATCTCGTCAAAAAAACTATTAATATGTTATAAAATAGGTTAAATGACCTTTTGGTCCCTTAACTTATTTATAATGTTCACTTTGGTCCTTAAACTTTTAAAAGGCTCAAATTGGTCATTTAATTTATCTCTGTTAACTTAAGTTAGTCCTTTCCGTCACTGTGAACACCAACAACGTTAGTTTTGACAGATGTGGCACCGACGTGGTAAAAACTATCTGACATGGACAAAAATAAATGTCACGTGGCACTTATCATCAATATTAATTATTTTTGTTCATTATTTCTTCTCAGCACCCAAAAAAAAAACTTCTCATCTCAATACCAAGAACCACCTCGTGAATCAGTGACAGTGGAGGGCGTGGAAGATGCAGGCTCCGATGCCAGCGAATCGGCGGCGGACCGAGGGCGTTTGTCGTCCATCGAGAGAGAGAGGGAGAGAGAGAGAGATCTGTGAGAGAGAGGTGAGAAAAGGGAGGGAGATCAGTGGCTCGCCGAGGTGGAGACGGTAGGGGTGCTCTGATCTCAGATCTCAGAGCACTGTCTCTGCCTCTCCTTTCTTCATCCTCTGCTTTTCTTTATTTTTAGATCTGTCTTTCTTTAGGGGATGCCATTGATTTTGGATTGCATGATTAGGGTTTTAGATCTGAGTTTTGGGTTTCTTCTTGATGAAGTTCTAGGTTTTGGGTTTCTGCTCGATGAAGTTCTGGGTTCTGGGTTTCTGCTGGAAGGATATTCGAGTTCTAGGTTTCTGCTTGACCGATGCGAGTTCTGGGTTTCTGCTTGAAGGACATCCGAGTTCTGGGTTCTTGTGGGAATTTTAGATCTAAGTTCTGGGTTTCTGCTTGATGAAGTTTCTGGTTTCCATTCGTTTCTGGTTTCCATTCGTTTCTGCGCTGATGTTTCTGGTTTCCATTTTCTCTGAGTTCTGATGTTTCTGCGCTGATGTGAGGGTGAAGGTGCTAGTTGGCTGAGGAGGATGATGATGAGAGGGTGAAGGTCGAACGGGAGAGGAAATGGATTGAGAGGGGGAAAAGTCTCTTTGGATCTGTGGTTTCTGCAAAAAGTCTGGTAGAGAAGAAAATAGCTGAAGAGGGTGAAGTGGTGAAGAGGAAATGGTCGTTGAAGGAGGTGGCTGAAGAGGGTGAAGTGGTGAAGAAATGCCACCTCATCAGCCACATGGCATTAAAAAATTATTTTTTTATCCACATCTGACTATTGGGCGCCACCTATGCTAAAATTAACAGTGGGAACTGACGGAAGAACTAAGTTGGGTTAACAGAGATAAATTAAAGGACTAATTTGAACCTTTTAAAAGTTAAAGGACCAAAGTGAACATTATAAATAAGTTAAGGGACTAAAAATATCATTTAACCTATAAAATAATAAACGCTTACAATTTGTTATAATAAAATAGATCAATACAAACTTTTTTAAAATTTTTGTTTTCATCCTTTAGAAAGGACTGGGACAGACCCACTTAAAAAAGAATGGGGCATTTGCCCCCTAAAAGATTTCAATAATCTTCCTATTATATACGCGTATATTATATACTAGTGTGTATAACCCGTGCGATACACGGGTATACAATTGCTTTTAAAAATTCTTAGACAATTATTGTTCGCTTTATTCAAACTAATTTTTGAAAGTTTTTAATAATTTAATCAATTACACAATAAATTAAATCACTTAAATAATTATTTTATCCCCTCTCCCATCGTTGCTTAAAAAAAGAATTCTGATGATTGATATTTCCACTATATTTTAATTAATTAATTGATTAATATATTTAATTTATATGCAATGTCAATGTAAAAATATTTTACACATGCATCAAATGATGTGTTATCACATTATTTAATGACTATGACAAATCTTTTTTTATAAAAGATGAAGGAAATGAGTCTCGTTAAAATCTTTTGATGCAAAACCCTCCATAGGAAAAAAATACCTAGAAGGAAAAAGAGTACTCCCCCTGTTTTATTAAAAAAATGAAAAAGGCAGTAACAAAGAGTGCATGGGGGCTAGGCCAAAACCCAAGAGCAAATACAAAATGCTAATAATACAATCCATAAGGACAAATCCAGGGATAACAACAACCTAGCCCAGGAAAAATTATGAGAATCTAGAATAAGGCAGACTGTTTCTATTTCTGAAAAAGTCTTTTGAAATGAAGCTCGGGATAAGGTTCTACCAAACAATACCTTTAACATTTGTCCCATGAGAAGTAAGCTTATCAACACAAACTTTAGAAATAACTATGACAAATCATATGTTTTAAAAAATTATTATATGATGTGGCATTACCTCATTAGATGTACGTGTAAAATTTGTTTTCGGGAAATGAGCAAACCAACGGTGGGGGGTAGTGTAAAAGGTGTGCTCCTAATTTTTTTGTATTTCATTTTTTATCAAATTAACATATTAATTTCTAATTAGTAAAAATCTAAATTTGTCCCCCACAAAAATTACGGAGATCAATATAGTCCCTGAAAAATAAAAAATACAAATTTTGTCATTAGATTATTCCATTCTATGTTATTCTGTAGGGACAATTTAGTCCCTATTAGGGACTAATTTGACCCACGTTTAATATTTTTAATGTCCAAACTAATATTTTTTATTTTTAGAAATCAAATTAGCTTTCGTAATTTTTATTGCGGACCAATTTAAATATTTATTTTTTATTAATTAAAATCTATGGGTACGTGAGCTGTTTTTGAAAGTATATTGATGGAAAATTTATAGAAAATAAAAAAATAAAACGGTCAAATTTTAGAAATGAAAAGGGCAAAGAGAGAGGGGTAGAAAACATCGGGAAGCGAAACCGTACCATGTGACCCTGTCTGAAAGAGAGGGTTGGGTTCCTTGCCTTTTCCTTTTTTTTTTTTTTGAAAGATTATCAAATCCCAACTCTCAATTAACTACACACTATTCAACCCACCTTACACATTTCTTTTCTTTTCTTTTCCCCACTGCCATCCACGATTTCTCCAGAAAAAGGAAAGAAAAGATTATTTTTATTATTATTTTGCTATTTGAGTTTGTTGTCTGGATCGGTTGCTGCAGAGAGAGCAGGGTCCAGGAGACACAGGTATTGTCAAATCCTTCCTTTGCAATTTATTTTCTTTTGTTTGTTTCAATTTTCTGTTTCGTGTTTCTGGGCGACCTTTGTTTGATGCGTTTTGGGATTTGAAGTATACTATTGTCTGCAAAGTCAATTAGTCGTGGATCGGTTAATTTTTATAACGGTGATTCCCTTTTCTTCAAGCGATTACGCCAAGGAAGGAACTCTGTTCCTTAGCTATGGGTCCCTTAACTCACTCTAGAAAGGTTTAAGTCGGTGAACTAAAGTAAAAGCTGGGACATAAAGGTAAACAAAAAAGCGGATAAAAGTTTGAGCGAAAAATATAAGTTGTTTGATTGATCGTTCTCTTAAAATGTATGTACAACTGGGTATTTATAGTAGCAACTAAGAACTATCCCTATCTACCACGTTCAGTTGGCTAACACTGATACATTCCTAGTTGGCAGTTATTCGGCTGAGTCGTGCCATGCTCCACTAACCACGATCCTAAAAACTAGGCGCATTAGTACATTGTGGCCACGTCCCTTCAACCAACGGTCCTCTATGTGCAAAGATCTCCTCAGATTCCTCGCCACTCCTAAAACCATGGGGAACAATCTTAATCAGTTTTCCTTGGATATTTAATTAATTCAAAATTACTCCCACGCCACTCGACTCGTGGAGCAAGAATCTGATCCCATACGTGACTCCATGCTATCCCCATGGGCTCGAATATCTTCCTTGAAGCCCAATCACCCAAGGCCCATGTATAGCTTCCGCTTCGCTTTCGAACCTATCGGTGACCGACACGCCATATCGACTGGTAGGAACATCGGCTGATGAGCAATCAGCTATTTGATCTATTCGACTGGGACTAGCTTCGGCTGGTTCTGATGAATATTTTGGGTGTAAATAATTGCCCCCTGTAACGACCCGTTTCCGAACCGCTACTAAGCTAGAACAACTCTAAATGCAAGTAGGTTTTCAAAATAGTACTCTTCGTGTCTTTTGGAAAATGCGGTATTTTTTTTTTTTATAAACAAGAGTCTTTCGTAAAACACAATCAGAGTACCAACAACGTTTTCGAAACATGATGGATTCTTACCATGCTAGAGACTAAAGCAACTGAACATACATACATATTTTACAATTTCCAAAAGAGAGACAGTAAGGTTTTACACAATGAAAACAGTGAATAAATACGCACCAGAAGGAATACGCCTAGAGTATGAGACCCTACAAGAGTAAACATACATACTGAGATATCCTCGGCAGTTACCCACGCAGGGGGCTGCTCTAAAAGTAAAACCTCGACACCTAAACAACAACTGTCACAAAGTCAAACAAATTGACAGACTGGTCACTAACCCAAAGCTATATACAAAACAGTTAAACACCGTCAGCTACCAACTACTCAAATCTTTTGCATCAAGTCATCTGCATCCTCGTCGGTTCCTCCACGCGAAGATCTCTAACACGCCTACCATACATACATCTCAGCCGTGAGTAGGGCTTAACTCCTAGCCGAGGGAATCTTCATGCTCGGGAAGTCAGAAGCCATCTTCAATGATGTCGTCGTCCCTGGAATCTCCACCACGTCTGTCAATGTCTGGGTTACCATCATTAATTGAAGGGACCACTGGCAAGGGTCAACTTCTTATCGCAACAAGATATCACAAGTCATAAAGCAATAACAAACAACAATGTATACATATTACTAGACGCAACTCGAGACTCTCTCACGACTCATCTCACAACTCATCTCTCTTGACACCTCGACAATTTTCCGGAATAACCCACGCAGTGGACAATCGCTTGGTATACTCCAACCCGATAATGTTCCACGCGATAAATCTCAGATTATCCTGATGACACTGAACTTCCTTGTGACATACTTCACCCTAGGGCAATCAGGTTCAGGAATAACGCCGACACTGAACTTCCTTGTGATACTTCACTCCAGGGCAATCAGGTACACTGAACTTCCTTATGACAATTCACTCTGGGCAATCAGGTACACTGAACTTCCTTGTGATAATTCACTCTGGGCAATCAGGTCTAGTTCCTTAACGCTAGAACGCTTAGAAGCCCCCGTAGACCAAGAGGACCTAGCACCCTTAGTTGTCCGGGTCGCGACTCCTAAATGTTTGATGACTCGCCTAGCTCTCTCCCTCGATGAACAGTTCGCCGCATACGATAGTCAAAGAGTGGTACGCAAGATTATTCGACCGCATATCAAATAATAAGAGCATGCTTAACATGAAGAAACATAATTTGACAATTTAAGCAATAAAAGCAGATTGCATGGAGAAACGTAATTCAACAAGCAATACACAATTTCGCAGCATATATTCAATCTCATATTAAATAAATGCATAACTCAATCATATCAACATATATCACATGCTTGACACGCAAATCAAGGAATTCATCCCTCTGCAACTCGATGGAATTAACAGAGAGGTACAAACAAGTGTGGGAGGTTGGGGACAGAAGACCAACCGCACAATTTTTCACCCACAATGACTCGGAATATGTTCGACCGTACGACAAAAATAAACGAAGGGGTTCGAAGACCCTAACTTCGAACTCGTAGAGTTCTCAGACTTCTTCGTATTCAAATAAGCATTTAAATAACAAAACAAGAACTTAAGCATATCTAAAAGTTATCCTTACACAAGGACATAAAAGTAAAATCCTAAAATGTCTAGAAGTGCCCTTACCAACAATAGTCGCTAACGTCGCTCCGAAATCCTCAAGTCTGCGTCCACGTATTCCTCGGTTTCCGCACCGTGCGATCTCGGATCACTCGGGCCTAACATCACAGTAAACTTAGCACAATCTATAATTCTAACTAAACTTAAGCTCTTAACGTAACCCTTTTTCTAACAAAATTCATAACTTTCCAAAAATCTTACACATATTAATTTAGAACACTAACTTGTAACCTTAAGCATAAAGCATAAGCTATTAGCCATTTTCATAAATAATTTTCCAAAATAATTTTGCAAAATACGCATTTCGATCACTACAAGCATTTTAAACAAGCTAACAAACAAAATTCCCTTTTTCTAACAAAACTTTGCAAAACTTAAATACACTTGAACACAACTAATATAGCTAAAAGAATACAACCACAATTTCTCCCAACCTATAGGGCTCTTGGCTACCACACCAAATTAGGGGACAATTTGCAAAGCTCCCAAAATAAATTAAAATCAATATATACTCAAAAGGTGCAGGATTTGACAATTTTTACGCTATTTAAAATAACCATTTTCCTATCACATCAAACGAACTCCGTTTCTTACGAAACTTTTTATACATGTCCTTGACATACATATACTCATCAAAATATTTTTATTTGGGTAAAAATCATTACCAATAAGTGCAGAAAATTCATTAAATTTTTGGATTTAGGACATAAATTCTTTAGTAAAACTGTTTTGGGTTCATAATGTCCTAGAGGTCTCAAAACTTATCCAAAAATTACAAAATTTAATATGGAAGATCCCAATACCCATATGAATCATCTCCAAGTGGTCCCATGCCAAAATCATAATTCAATAATTCCCAATAATTCAAACAAAACAGGTTTGTTTTCTAAAACTTCAAGAACCAATTTTCCAAAACTTTTCAAGTTTTTCCTTTGATTCAACCCACAATCAAAACTAAGTTTCAACTAATTAAATCATGGTCGAAACAACACTAATTACTAGAAAACAACCAATCAAATTTTACCTGCCAATTTAGTCCTTCAAGAACCATTTTCTTACAAGTAACATACACTAATTTCTTTCTAATTCATGCATAACAATTCCAATAACCTTAAAATTATTCTAAATATGCTATCCAATACTTAAACACGTAATCTAGCATCAAAACCACATATTTCCTATGATTCAAGGATAGGGAAAATTAAAAAATCACAAGTAAAGCATGCTTATTAAAAACTATAACACTAACAAGCATCTAACAACTTCCAACAACACATTTACACAATCAATTAGTTGATTCAAGTAGGATCGCATCATTTTTCCTTTTCTCACCACTCAGGGTTTCGCCCTAAGGCTTTTAAAGGAAGGATTGATGATGTCTCATCTCCTATTAATCATCAACAACATCAAACAACTACACAATCATCAATTAATTACAATTAGAACAACAATAACAAATTCAAGTATCAAATCACAATAACCCCAAACTAATTTAAGGATTCACATGAGCAATCACCCTTTTCCCTTTTCCATAGAACCTAGGGTTCACAAAATTTGGGGGAAACATTGATCCTTTTGCTCCATGATCATAATCAAGACTAAATAGAAGCATTTAAACAAGAAATAATTAAAGAAATCAACTCCCAATCCTAATTTAAGGCCACGGATCAGCTAGGGAAAATCAAAGGGAAAGAAAAACTCATCAACACTAAACTACTCTAGCACCAAGGATGGTATTTGAGGCTCAAAATGGGAGGGGCTGTTCTCGGCTTGGAATTAAGAGAAAGGAGGAGAAAATTTGTCTCAAAACCTCACTCAAATATATAAGGGTTCAGCCCCAAAATTTTTGAGGAAGGAAAGACAAAAATGATGGGGTGTTTAAGTGGGGAAAAGGCCAACGGCTGGAAGGAAAAATAGGAAAAGAAGTGGGCTTGTTTTATTTCCTCACTTCACCACTCGTAACCATGAAAAAAAAATAACAATAGAGTAGAAAAAGGGGGAGAGCTTACGGCCTGAAATTAAAAGGAAGGAAGAGAAGAAATCTTGCACTCACACTTGGTAATAGATGAAGAATGAAAGTGGAAGAAATGGGGATGCTTCCATTGAAGAAAAGCTACGGCTGGAGATACAAAGAGGAAAAGAATGAAGTTGGTCTTTTTCTCCTTTTACTCACCCTTGGAAACTACAAAAAATAAAATGAGATAGGAATTGGGGGTGGGATAATCTAAAAAGGAGGGGAAGGAAAAATTGTTTAATTAAATGGATAAGGCTTAGCTCACCTAGATTAGGAAATAGATAAGATCAAAGTGGGCACTTGTTTTAAAACAATAAAATAATGACTTCTTATACCTATAAACTTGGAGACCAAGTAAAACAAAAATGTGAGGGAGTGAAAAAGGGGAGGGAACTCACGCTGGACACAAGATAAAGGGAAAGAAAAATAAATTTAAATAAAAGGAACTACTAGACTCACATTTAATTAGGATAAGCACCACCTATTAACCATGTAAAAAAGGACACTTAGCACTATAAAATAAGATTTTAGTCTAATCAACAAGTCTAAACATCTAATCCCTCTCTTCTCATGATTACCCCCTAATCCTAGAGTCTAGAGTGTCCTAAAATTATGGCGTCAAGTAATCGCGTTACCGATTAATTCTTTCGCCGATTAAATCGCAAAAATCTAATTTACTTAGAAATTAATTCACCACGTGATAATAATTTATCATAAATATTAAAAACAATTGAAAACACTCAATTATAATTACAACAAGTTACGATTCGATTTTCATCGAGATCAGAGTTCGTTTAAATTTTTATTGCGGATAAAAATTACCCGGCGATTCAAAATACGGCGAAACTTCGTTAGAGTTTTTCGACGATTTTTGAACCATGAATTGATATGAAATATTAATTCTTAATTATATTAGCTCTTGATTTAATTAAATCACATACTTAGGGAACAAGAAATTGCTTTATTATAGCGTAAATACGACCAAATAAAATAAATAATGCTATTTAACGTATCGTAAAAATACGCGTGTTACAATACTTCCCCTTTAAAAATAGTTTCGTCCTCGAAACTACAGGTCAGGTACGAGTTTAGAAAACGTAACTAGGTACTGCTCTCGCATCTCCTCTGCTAACTCCCAAGTTGCATCGCCTGCCTCCTGGTTATGACGACTTTCATTAGTTGGATCCCCCTCATCTACGGTTGCTTAATCTTTCCATTGACAACCTTCGCAAGGAATACTCCAATAGACAAATCATCTCTTCACTGAACCGCATCCAATTGACAATACAGCTCTCACCGTCCCAACACCAACCTAGAGGTGTCTGATGCTTACGTCCATACAGGTAATGCTTACAAATCTCCAATGCAAAAATCACCGCAGCAAGTTTCAAATCATGCGCGGAATGATTCCTCTCGCGGATTCTTAAGCTATCTCGAAGTATTAGCCACAACTTTCTGACGTTACATCAGCACACATCCTAATCCTTGGTGTGACGAAACCTCACAAGGTTCTTCTAGTTGAGGCAAAATCAGTTCAGGTGTAGTCGTTAGAAGTCCCTTCAGTCTCTAAAAATTGGATTCACGTTCTTCAATTCACAGAAAAGGTTGATTCTTCCTCGTAGATCATGTAAGTGGTACTACTATCTTCGAAAAACCTTCTATAAATCTCCGGTAGTAGCCTGTTAATCCAACAAAATTTCTGATATCTGCCTCAGTCTTCGGCTGTTCTAATCTTAAGACCGCTTCAATCTTGGCTAGATCCACAGCCAAACCGTCTCTGGTGATCACATGTCCGAGAAAATTCACTTCTTCAAGCCAAAATTCACACTTAGACCGGTAAGCATAAGGCTGCTCCTCTCGTAGTATCAGCAGTACTTGGCGTAAATGCTCTTCGTGCTCTCCTCTGCCCCTCGAATAGACCAAAATGTCGTCAATAGATACCGTCACGGACTGGTACATTCTTCAACTCGGTCGCTTGGTAACTTCTATCCTAGCGAGGGAATATGAAATCCTGAGCTCTCTCTTACAAAAATCTTCGATAGAATTAACAGAAAGGTATATGAAGACTCCAAAATTAGGAAAAACTGCGATTTTTGGGCACAGTCCCGAAGGATATAGTAATTCGAAAACCAATCCGACCCTAGAATAATAGTAAGACTTTTAAAGATACGTGACTCGAATTAACAAGGATTTTTTATACTCAACAATTACTACACATCGAAGTCATGCAGTATTAGAAACTAGAGTCTTAGCAGTTGAAGTAATTCACTACTAAGTCGAAAGATGAAATAGTCGCAAGCAATATTTAGATCAGCTCACACAATCAAAAGAAATAAAATAGTGTGCAGCATTAGAATCAAAGATTATGGATAGAGAGTTACCCTCAATTTTGTAATTCCCCTGAGTTAGATCTCTTGGTCGCTTCGCCGCCTTGCCGTCCATGCAGAGGACTCTGCCCTTGGTAGTCGAACGCCTTCTCTTTGGCTTCGCGGCATTCACACTTGGTTCTCCCTTCAGAGCTTTTGCAGTCTTTGAAAAGGTGTCCTGGCTTGTTGCAGTTGAAGCACAATACCTCTCTCGTAGGACACTTGCTGGAAAAATGCCCCGTCTTTCCACAACAAAAGCAGGTTAGATCTCTTCGATCTTTACCTCCACCACCTGAATTCTGGGTCATAGGGCGGTACTGCCCCTGGTTGTTCCCCTGAAGCTTGTTGTAGGGTTGTTTTTGCTGTTTCCCTTTCTAATTACTTCCCTGGACCTGATTCTGCGATCTGATAGGCCTGTCTGCACCATTCTTTCTCTTGTGGCTCCTCACACCTTCCACCTCGATGCATCTGTCAACCAACTCTTGGAAGTTTCGAATCCTCAGGGACACCACAGACTTCTGGATGTCGAACCTCAATCCCCGCTGGAATCTATCACTTAACCAACTCTGATCCGCCCGGCCACGAAATGGACTGAAGTACCTCGAAAGTGATTCGAACTTGGCGGCATATTCCGATACCGTCATGTTGCCCTGATGTAAATGGAGGAATTCCTGCTCTTTCTCCATCCGTGCAGTCTTAGGAAAGTACTTCTCTAAAAATCTCCTGTGGAAGATCTCCCAGCTAATCTCCTGACGCTCAGTCATCAACATTTGTTTGACGCCCTTCCACCAAGATTCGCATCTCCCAACAAAGAAGTAAGACGCATAATTCACCTTGACATTTTCTGGGCAGTGGAGTGCTTCAAAAATCTTCTCGACCTCCTGAATCCATAGATCAGCCTTGTCCGGATCCGGTTCACCTTAGAACTTCGGTGGATTATGCTTGCAGAAGTCAGCTAGTCCTCTAGCTTCTGCATCTCTTTCAGCCCTCTGTTGTTGTTGCAGATTATATTGGTTCATAGTCGCAGTCTGTTGAGCTATAGCAGCAGATTGTTGGATCGCAGCAGTAGATTGTTGAGCTATCGCCGATGCCATCTCAGTCATCGCTTGGATTGCTCTCTCCATAGTTGAGTTATCGGGTCCAAACGTACGATCTCTACGAGGTGGCATTAGATTCCTACAAGGTTTCAAACCTGTCAGAATCTCACACTCTAATGATGTATTATCACACATTGCTTCAATTAAGAAACAATTCAAACAATTACAAGTAGAGTTACCCTACTTGAGGAGCAATCAAACAAGCATGGTTTGACTCTCAACAAGACACAGTTAGATCACAACTCTACAGAATTCAACAAAACAAGACCCGACACGGTGACCAACTTAAACACCCAACTCACAATCCGGTTAGAACCGAACTGCTCTGATACCACCATTATAACGACCCGTTTCCGAACCGCTACTAAGCTAGAACAACTCTAAATGCAAGTAGGTTTTCAAAATAGTACTCTTCGTGTCTTTTGGAAAATGCGGTAAATTTTTTTTTTATAAACAAGAGTCTTTCGTAAAACACAATCAGAGTACCAACAACGTTTTCGAAACATGATGGATTCTTACCATGCTAGAGACTAAAGCAACTGAACATACATACATATTTTACAATTTCCAAAAGAGAGACAGTAAGGTTTTACACAATGAAAACAGTGAATAAATACGCACCAGAAGGAATACGCCTAGAGTATGAGACCCTACAAGAGTAAACATACATACTGAGATACCCTCGGCAGTTACCCACGCAGGGGGCTGCTCTAAAAGTAAAACCTCGACACCTAAACAACAACTGTCACAAAGTCAAACAAATTGACAGACTGGTCACTAACCCAAAGCTATATACAAAACAGTTAAACACCATCAGCTACCAACTACTCAAATCTTTTGCATCAAGTCATCTGCATCCTCGTCGGTTCCTCCACGCGAAGATCTCTAACACGCCTACCATACATACATCGCAGCCGTGAGTAGGGCTTAACTCCTAGCCGAGGGAATCTTCATGCTCGGGAAGTCAGAAGCCATCTTCAATGATGTCGTCGTCCCTGGAATCTCCACCACGTCTGTCAATGCCTGGGTTACCATCATTAATTGAAGGGACCACTGGCAAGGGTCAACTTCTTATTGCAACAAGATATCACAAGTCATAAAGCAATAACAAACAACAATGTATACATATTACTAGACGCAACTCGAGACTCTCTCACGACTCATCTCACAACTCATCTCTCTCGACACCTCGACAATTTTCCGGAATAACCCACGCAGTGGACAATCGCTTGGTATACTCCAACCCGATAATGTTCCACGCGATAAATCTCAGATTATCCTGATGACACTGAACTTCCTTGTGACATACTTCACCCTAGGGCAATCAGGTTCAGGAATAACGCCGACACTGAACTTCCTTGTCATACTTCACTCCAGGGCAATCAGGTACACTGAACTTCCTTGTGACAATTCACTCTGGGCAATCAGGTACACTGAACTTCCTTGTGATAATTCACTCTGGGCAATCAGGTCTAGTTCCTTAACGCTAGAACGCTTAGAAGCCCCCGTAGACCAAGAGGACCTAGCACCCTTAGTTGTCCGGGTCGCGACTCCTAAATGTTTGATGACTCGCCTAGCTCTCTCACTCGATGAACAGTTCGCCGCATACGATAGTCAAAGAGTGGTACGCAAGATTATTCGACCGCATATCAAATAATAAGAGCATGCTTAATATGAAGAAACATAATTTGACAATTTAAGCAATAAAAGCAGATTGCATGGAGAAACGTAATTCAACAAGCAATACACAATTCGCAGCATATATTCAATCTCATATTAAATAAATGCATAACTCAATCATATCAACAGATATCACATGCTTGACACGCAAATCAAGGAATCCATCCCTCTGCAACTCGATGGAATTAACAGAGAGGTACAAACAAGTGTGGGGTCAGATGTAAGACCAACCGCACAATTTTTCACCCACAATGACTCGGAATATGTTCGACCGTACGACAAAAATAAACGAAGGGGTTCGAAGACCCTAACTTCGAACTCGTAGAGTTCTCAGACTTCTTCGTATTCAAATAAGCATTTAAATAACAAAACAAGAACTTAAGCATATCTAAAAGTTGTCCTTACACAGGGACATAAAAGTAAAATCCTAAAATGTCTAGAAGTGCCCTTACCAACAATAGTCGCTAACGTCGCTCCGAAATCCTCAAGTCTGCGTCCACGTATTCCTCGGTTTCCGCACCGTGCGATCTCGGATCACTCGGGCCTAACATCACAGTAAACTTAGCACAATCTATAATTCTAACTAAACTTAAGCTCTCAACGTAACCCTTTTTCTAACCAAATTCATAACTTTCCAAAAATCTTACACATATTAATTTAGAACACTAACTTGTAACCTTAAGCATAAAGCATAAGCTATTAACCATTTTCATAAATAATTTTCCAAAATAATTTTGTAAAATACGCATTTCCATCACTACAAGCATTTTAAACAAGCTAACAAACAAAATTCCCTTTTTCTAACAAAACTTTGCAAAACTTAAATACACTTGAACACAACTAATATAGCTAAAAGAATACAACCACAATTTCTCCCAACCTATAGGGCTCTTGGCTACCACACCAAATTAGGGGACAATTTGCAAAGCTCCCAAAATAAATTAAAATCAATATATACTCAAAAGGTGCAGAATTTGACAATTTTTACGCTATTTAAAATAACCATTTTCCTACCACATCAAACGAACTCCGTTTCTTACGAAACTTTTTATACACGTCCTTGACATACATATACTCATCAAAATATTTTTATTTGGGTAAAAATCATTACCAATAAGTGCAGAAAATTCATTAAATTTTTGGATTTAGGACATAAATTCTTTAGTAAAACTGTTTTGGGTTCATAATGTCCTAGAGGTCTCAAAACTTATCCAAAAATTACAAAATTTAATATGGAAGATCCCAATACCCATATGAATCATCTCCAAGTGGTCCCATGCCAAAATCATAATTCAATAATTCCCAATAATTCAAACAAAACAGGTTTGTTTTCTAAAACTTCAAGAACCAATTTTCCAAAACCTTTCAAGTTTTTCCTTTGATTCAACCCACAATCAAAACTAAGTTTCAACTAATTAAATCATGGTCGAAACAACACTAATTACTAGAAAACAACCAATCAAATTTTACCTGCCAATTTAGTCCTTCAAGAACCATTTTCTTACAAGTAACATACACTAATTTCTTTCTAATTCATGCATAACAATTCCAATAACCTTAAAATTATTCTAAATATGCTATCCAATACTTAAACACGTAATCTAGCATCAAAACCACATATTTCCTATGATTCAAGGATAGGGAAAATTAAAAAATCACAAGTAAAGCATGCTTATTAAAAACTATAACACTAACAAGCATCTAACAACTTCCAACAACACATTTACACAATCAATTAGTTGATTCAAGTAGGATCGCATCATTTTTCCTTTTCTCACCACTCAGGGTTTCGCCCTAAGGCTTTTAAAGGAAGGATTGATGATGTCTCATCTCCTATTAATCATCAACAACATCAAACAACTACACAATCATCAATTAATTACAACTAGAACAACAATAACAAATTCAAGTATCAAATCACAATAACCCCAAACTAATTTGAGGATTCACATGAGCAATCACCCTTTTCCCTTTTCCATAGAACCTAGGGTTCACAAAATTTGGGGGAAACATTGATCCTTTTGCTCCATGATCATAATCAAGACACAATAGAAGCATTTAAACAAGAAATAATTAAAGAAATCAACTCCCAATCCTAATTTAAGGCCACGGATCAGCTAGGGAAAATCAAAGGGAAAGAAAAACTCATCAACACTAAACTACTCTAGCACCAAGGATGGTATTTGAGGCTCAAAATGGGAGGGGCTGTTCTCGGCTTGGAATTAAGAGAAAGGAGGAGAAAATTTGTCTCAAAACCTCACTCAAATATATAAGGGTTCAGCCCCAAAATTTTTGAGGAAGGAAAGACAAAAATGATGGGGTGTTTAAGTGGGGAAAAGGCCAACGGCTGGAAGGAAAAATAGGAAAGGAAGTGGGCTTGTTTTATTTCCTCACTTCACCACTCGTAACCATGAAAAAAAAATAACAATGGAGTAGAAAAAGGGGGAGAGCTTACGGCCTGAAATTAAAAGGAAGGAAGAGAAGAAATCTTGCACTCACACTTGGTAATAGATGAAGAATGAAAGTGGAAGAAATGGGGATGCTTCCATTGAAGAAAAGCTACGGCTGGAGATACAAAGAGGAAAAGAATGAAGTTGGTCTTTTTCTCCTTTTACTCACCCTTGGAAACTAAAAAAAATAAAATGAGATAGGAATTGGGGGTGGGAGGTCTCGCCTGATAATCTAAAAAGGAGGGGAAGGAAAAATTGTTTAATTAAATGGATAAGGCTTAGCTCACCTAGATTAGAAAATAGATAAGATCAAAGTGGGCACTTGTTTTAAAACAATAAAATAATGACTTCTTATACCTATAAACTTGGAGACCAAGTAAAACAAAAATGTGAGGGAGTGAAAAAGGGGAGGGAACTCACGCTGGACACAAGATAAAGGGAAAGAAAAATAAATTTAAATAAAAGGAACTACTAGACTCACATTTAATTAGGATAAGCACCACCTATTAACCATGTAAAAATGGACACTTAGCACTATAAAATAAGATTTTAGTCTAATCAACAAGTCTAAACATCTAATCCCTCTCTTCTCATGATTACCCCCTAATCCTAGAGTCTAGAGTGTCCTAAAATTATGGCGTCAAGTAATCGCGTTACCGATTAATTCTTTCGCCGATTAAATCGTAAAAATCTAATTTACTTAGAAATTAATTCACCACGTGATAATAATTTATCATAAATATTAAAAACAATTGAAAACACTCAATTATAATTACAACAAGTTACGATTCGATTTTCATCGAGATCAGAGTTCGTTTAAATTTTTATTGCGGATAAAAATTACCCGGCGATTCAAAATACGGCGAAACTTCGTTAGAGTTTTTCGACGATTTTTGAACCATGAATTGATATGAAATATTAATTCTTAATTATATTAGCTCTTGATTTAATTAAATCACTTACTTAGGGAACAAGAAATTGCTTTATTATAGCGTAAATACGACCAAATAAAATAAATAACGCTATTTAACGTATCGTAAAAATACGCGTGTTACACCCCCCTACGCTGTCTCAGCCGTAACATCCTAGGTTTAGGCTGGGGCGGCGTAATGATTTAAGTTAAATCACCTTTTTAAATCATAAATGCGAGGTCATCCATTAACAACAACTTTTTGAATTGCGTAACGGCTAATCCTCATCCATCCGATTTATTCGCCTTTAAATCCCACTATCAGTGATTTACTTTTCCTTTAAATACTCGTCAGTCGAATTACCTCTTATGCTTACTTTCAGCCCTAACTCCTGTAGCTTTCACCATCTTCAACCTCTTCATCTTTCACCTAGCAACCAGGCCCACCATGTCTTCTGCTTCTGATTCTCAAAACCAATCTCACGCGTATGATGGCGAACAATCTTCTTCCTCTTCCATGAACCTTGACCGCTCGCTTAGCCCTCCTGAGGCTCCCGACTCTGGTCTCCAATCTCCCTTATTCGAGATTCAGGGCTCTCTTTCATTGGCTCATTCCACTTCCGATATGGGTGAAGGGGCAGTCTTCTTGACGGAGTATATGGCCCCCTCTCTGTACGCATTGCCCATTTCCTGCGACCGTTTACCACCAGGTCCAAACCTCATCGATCTTCGTTCATGGCCTCGTTCGCCTCAAATTTCTACCTCGATTGGGTGGATCGGCTAAAGGCTGTGAAGTCCGATAAGTGGAAACAATGAGGTCTCTATGATATAATCATGCTGTCAACCAAGGACATCCCCCTTAACCTAGAGCTGCTCTATGGCTTCTTCGGCTACTGGAGCATTGCCACAAACACCTTCACTTTCCCCTGGGGTATGGTTTCCCCCACTCTTCTGGACGTGGCGGCTATTTTGGGGCTCCCGATCACAGGCGATGACGTCCTTTCCCATTATTCCTTCCAGGTTCCTGAACTAGGGTTCCACTTCTCCAAACACACCTCCGGATACTCCAATTTCATTGCCAATAATGCCAAGTCCAGAGGGTCTGTGTCTGATGCAGAACACAACGCATTCCTTCTGTACTGGTTCAGCAAGTACTTTCTCTGTTCCAGTTCCATTGCCGTGGTTCAAGAGTTACAGCTTTATGTAGCTCTTGTGAACTCTGATGGCAACTTTTCTTGGGGAACCCTTTTCCTCTCATACCTCTATCGCTGCCTGTTCACCATTATGGATCGGCTGCAAAGGGGTGAAGATATCAGGAACGTTCAGGGCCCACTCTGGTTTTTACAACTCTGGATAATGCTCTATTTTCCAGAGTTTATCGACTCGCGCTTCAACCCTAGCGTTCTTCCCCGGGATGCAGGTGTATTGGGTGCCCATTTGGTGCTTACTCCTTGTGAGCCTTCTTATGCTTTTACTGTGGCCACCAAGCTCTTTGGTCTGACCCGGATAGCTGCTGATTGGTGCCCTGTCCTGGAGAAAGGTATTGGGCCTTTCTGGATCTTCTCCATTAATGACCCTCTCCCGCCGATCGCCAGAACCAATTGGAGCTTAATCGAGCTCGCCTGACCTCTCGTGACTTGCTTTGTGGTCTTAAACCCACCTCACGAAACAACAAGTCGCTTACCGAGTTCTACTTTCCAAAGCTGCGTGGCAAGGCGGTTTGGGTTGTTATAGCATATTCCTTTGCCATACGACTCTATGGTAGGGAGCCTGGGTCGACTGCCCTTTAGCGCCACTGATGTGATGGAGGTGGTTTCTACCAACTTCAAAAAGATCCAGGCCTTCCACTTCCTCCCCTTCACTCCGTGACGGGTGAGACTTCTGCTTTTGCCAATTGGTGGCCATCAGTGAAAGACAGGCTGTTCCCTGATCGGCTGGATAGATATGCAACCCGGTTAATCCTCACTGATGTAGCCGAGGCAATGAGGCCGTCGAGCCAACCCAAAAGCACTCCTGTTAAGTCCAAGCCCCGGGTCCAAACCCAAGTCCAGAAACGGTCTTCTACCAGGATGAAGACCTCAAGATTTCACCAAGTAAGTGCCCCTATATTCGGCTCTTTGCAGTTCTTGCTTTTAGACTCAAAGTAATTTCTTACTTTTCTTGTCTTATGGCAGCCACAACCACTACTCCACAATTCATTGTCGTTGAAGACGACCCCGTTACTCCTCCCGCCAAGAAAAGAACAAGGGCCCCTGGCATCGTAATAGAAGAACCTGCTGAGGTTCAAGCCAAGCTCAAAGAGAAAACACATTCGGCTAGCAAAGGCAAACAGCCGAAGGTAAAGGTACATAACTTGTCCTTATCTCCCTTTTCCTTAATATCCTTTGTTAGCCTGAATCTAACCACCTTACTTTCAGAAGCCGCGTGTGGAGATTCCTACCTCCTTTGTTCAAGAATTTGCCGAGGGCACTAGCTCTCAATTTCCTCCACCGGTACAACCAATTTCTTATCCTTTCAACATATATTACTTGTTTACTTAATCGGTTAACCATGGTTTTCCATAGGACCCCCAATCACAAGCTGAAGAGACTGGCTATGAAGCTCCCCAGATGCCTTCGCCTCCTACAGCTCCCGCAGTTCCTATTTCAGAAGAAGAGCTGACGAAGTATTTCACCTCTGCTGACCCCTTCTCAGCGGTCTCCTCTCCTATTTCCAATCATTTGGAGAGAGTTGATGCAAAGATCGATGGAAATACCAACCAGCAGGAGCAAAGGTTGCCCATCCGAGGACTTCTTTGTTCAAGCCGCCTACTTTACCGACATCCTCAAGCTTAGCCAGGAGGTGTACCATACCTTGGCTCTTCAATCGAACGACTGCCTCTCCAATACGGGCGATTCAAGGAGGTTCATGACGTGACTTCTCATGATCTCAAAAGACTGAAGGACCTCCAGGAACAAAAGGCTCAGTTCCAAACCTCTTTCCTATTGTTGGAGAAGGAGCGTCTAGAAGCCCTAAGCCAACGCCAGAACAAAGATGAACGGCTAGCTGTTCTGTTGGCTGAATTAGAGAGGATCAAAAAGGAGATAGCAAAGTTGACTCCTCAATCGGCTGCTTTAACTGAAAAGCTCCGTGTCAACTTTCAACAGCGTTATGATTTGTTCAAGCAATCTTCCTCTTTGGATCGTGATTTGGCGGTGCTGAGCCCGTAAGACAAAGCTTAGACAAAGATCTTGAGACTAGCCGCTACTGGTTAGCCGAGGCCAATCAAGCTTCGCACTCCTTCAAGCATCGCCAGAGGAGGTCGAAACAGAAGCTATCGTAGCAAACCGATCCTTCAACCGCTAGCAAGGCGATCCTCAAGATGTCATGTTTCCCCAGTGGAGGCATTAGCTGAAGTGCCAGCAGCAGAACCTATCCCAGATATAGCTGAAGCTTCGGCTATGACTGATGCTCCTGCATCGTCAGCCGATCCAGGTCCTACCCAGGTTGAGGAAAAATCAAGTGAGGCTCCCGAGGCGGCAGTTTCCTAGTTTCACATTTAAGCTTTTGTAATTTTGGCTAGGTGGCCAGCCTGTGGTCACCACAAACAATTTTGGTTTTATGCTAATGCACTTGCTTTTAATTCTCCAATATGCCTTCCCACATAGTGGGGTAATATCTCTTGAGGTATTTTCCATTGATGCTTCTATTTAGTTCTTCGCCTTGCATGTTGACTAGCCGATAAGCACCACCATGATAAGCTTTGCTAACAATGAATGGACCTTCCCAATTTGGTGACCATTTCCCAAACTTAGGATCCTTGATCCCAACAGGTAGTATGGTTTTCCAAACCAGGTCTCCTTCAACAAACCTTTTTGGCTTCACACGCTTGTTGTAAGCCCTAGCCATCTTTTGCTTGCTATGCTCAATCTGATCTAAGGCCATGAGTCGATCTTCGTCAACCAAATCTAATTCCATTAACATGGCCTGTTGATATTCATCCAGGCTCAGCAGGTTTTGCTTTGCTACTCTTAGTGAAGTCACGTTTATTTCTAAGGGTAACACTGCATCTTGGCCATATGTTAGCCGATACGGAGTAAATCCAGTCGCACTACACTTGGAGTTCCTCATGGCCCACAATGCCTCATTCAGTGTTTCATGCCATTTCCTTGGCTTATCCTCAATGTTCTTTTTGATTATATCAATAAGAACTTTGTTGGTGGCCTCAGCTTGCCCATTGGCTTGAGCATAATAAGGGGATGAGTGAATTAACTTAATCCTAAATTGTTGTGCGAAGGCCACCACTTGCTCCCCAGTGAAGATAGTGCCTTGATCTGTGGTGATGGTTTCAGGTATTCCAAATCTATATATGATCTGGCATTGTATAAACCTAATCACCTCCTCCTGAGTCACATTTACCATCGGCTGGGCTTCTACCCACTTGGTGAAGTAGTCAGTCGCAACTATGATAAACGCATGCCTCTTGGACGAAGTTGGATAGATTTTGCCTATTAAATCCATTGCCCATCCCCTGAATGGCCAAGGTTTTATCACTGGGTGGAGGTTTTCGGCTGGAACCCTTTGAATTGGACCATGCAGCTGACACGCCTCACATCCTTTGGCATATTGATAACAATCAGCTGTGATGGTAGGCCAATAATATCCATGTCGGTATATTAGCCATTTCATCGTGGGTCCAAATTTGAGATCCACAGATTCCTTCATGTCCTTCCCCCATGACCTTCATGGATTCCTCTTTATCAATACACTTGAGTAGCACTCCATTGATGGCTCTCCTGTAAACTTCATTGTCTACCAATACGTATTTGAGTGCTTTCTGCTTGAGTTTGAAGTCAGTACTGCTTGAAGGATCTTTAAGATAGTCGATTAACTCTTGTTTCCAAGAGTCGATCGCTCTATTGGTGCACACTCCCAGTTGGATACTCTTCATGTTTTACTTTGACTATCATGTCTTTATACCTCGAGGCCTGGCTGAGCCAAATCATTAGCCTCGGAATGTGATGTACTCGCATCGGCAAACAAGCGAAGTAGCTTGCTAGCCGTTTCATAGCATTCTTTCAAGTTAGGGTTATTGCATCTATACTCCCCAGCTTAGTCGCTTTATTACCAACCGTGAATCTCCCATGACTTGAACATAATTTGTTTTCATGGTCGCCAGGATCTTAAGCCCTAAAATCAAAGCTTCAGATTCGACCGATTATTAGAATACCCAAGATCCAGTGACACATGAATTTCCAACTTTTCCCGCTTGGATCGGTGATGGTGATGCCAACACCTACCCCTTTTGGGTTCGTGACCCATCAAACATCAAAGACTCAAGGTTTCAAGTTAATACATGCAACGTGTTCGGCTAATGGGTCTTTGACTTCAACACAAGGGTGTTGGGCCAGAAAATCGGCTACCACCTGGCCTTTCATTGCTCTTAATGGAACGTATTTTAGCGCGAAAGCATTTAACTTAATGGCCCACTTCATCAGTCGACCCTGTAAGACAGGCCTATTAAGTAAATACCTAATAATATCAATTTTGCACAAAACTAATATTTCCTTAGGTAACAAATAATATTCGAGTTTTGTACAAGCATAGAACAATGACAAACATAATTTCTCAATAGGGGTGTATCTGGTTTCTGCATCATTCAAGGTGCGGCTGAGATAGTATACAGGTCTTTCAACTCCATCATCGGTATCCTGCGCCAAAGAAGTACCGATTGACTCTTCTTCAAAGCCTATATACAATTTGAGTGGCCTTCCGACACCGAGGCGTTAGCACTGAGGTTTGGCCAACGCTTGCTTAATTTGGTCAAAGGCCTGTTGTTGATCCTTCCCCCATACCATATCCTCCGTATCCTTTAATTTCAGCAAGGGGGAAAAAGCCTTCATTTTTCCAGCCGAATTGGCTATGAACCTTCTTAGGAAATTGATCTTGCCAATCAAACTTTGCAGCTCCTTCTTATTCCTAGGAGGTCTGGCTTCCAAGATAGCTTTCACCTTGTTCTTGTCTACCTCTATTCCTTGATGGTGGACCAAAAATCCTAGGAAATTGCCAGCTGCCACTCCAAAAGCACATTTGGCCGGATTCATTTTTAGCCCATGGGCACGCATCCTTTTCAGGGCCTGCTCTAGATCGACTAGATGGCTTTCAAAATCCTCAGACTTGACAACCACGTCATCTATGTATACTTCCATGGTTTTGCATTTCAAGTCATGGAAGATGGAGTTCATGGCCCTTTGATAAGTGGCTCCTGCATTCTTGAGCCCAAAAGGCATGACCACCCATTCGTAAATCCCCAATGCTCCTGGGCACCTGAAGGCTGTCTTGTGAGTATCTTCTTTTGCTAGAAAGATCCGTTATACCGAGTACCCATCCATAAAGGTGAGAATGCCATGCGTAGTCAGCCGCATCGACTAACATGTCGACCACATGCATAGCATACTCATCCTCGGGAGTGCCAAGTTCAAGTTCCTGTAGTCTATACATACTCTTATCTGGCCATTCTTCTTGACGACAGGGACTATGTTAGATAGCCATTCAACGTACCTGGCCGTTCTTATAAAGCCTGCCTTCAGTAGCCTTTCAATTTCAGCTTTAATTTGAGGCATCCGTTGGGGATTGAACCTGCGAGGCGCCTGCTTGAACGGTTTGTATCCTGCTTTGATAGGCAACCTGTGTTCTACCAACCTTCTCGCCAAACCAGGCATTTCGAAGTAATTCCAGGCAAAGCAATCTTTGTACCGCTGGATTAATTCGACTATCTTACCCCGTTTGTCTTCCTCAAGCAATCCACTCACCTTCACGATTCTGGGTTATTCTGTCGTGCCCAAATTGATCTCAATTAAAGGATCTTCTGCCTCAAACGCAGGAGCAGTCTTGTGAAGAGGGGAATCCAATTCCATAGGCTCGGCTGCACACACCTCATCAGGCTTGGCTGCCGCACCTTCCTCCCTGAAGAGTAGTACCTCCTCTTCCTCCGCAGTGTCATAATCTTCCATCATGGCATCCATCGCTTTGGACTCGGCCTTAAAGATTTCTAGCCGACCCAAAAGGTCTTTGAGTACCTGGGATGCCCTACTCATGAGTTATCTGCTCATTGGGCCGTGGTTCGCCCGAGATCTTAACTTGAACCCCTCATTAGTAAGGTTGCATGCTTTCCATACCCCTTCCTCATAATCCTGGGATGGCAATAGCCCTAGGTGTGGGGAATAGAACAGGCTTTCGACATTTTTACCTCTACCGGTGCGGGTTCTTATCTCCGCTTCGACCGTCTCCACGTTGTCTCCAACCCAAAACATGAGCTTCGATGAAGAGTGGAGGGGACACATCGACTTGTATGAATCCAGTCCCTTCCCGTAATCACGCTATAGGAAGGTTTGCCATCAACCACGAAGAAAGTCGCTTTGATGGTCTTGGGGCCTACTGTGACTTCACCTATCAAGACTCCAAGTGCCTGGAAGGTTCCCCAGGAAGTTGGACATTTTCATGTTGGTGGGAACTAGGTCCTCAAGACTTTTTCCCGCTTTTCTCATGGTTGTCACAGCATGACATTTAGCACAAATTTCTCCATCCACGAAGACCCTTCCAAAAATCTTCCCATTAATATAGGCCCCGATGTAAAGGGGCTTCAAATGTTTCATCATCTCTTCAGAGGTTTCTCAAAGACTACCTTGGTGACCTCATCACCGTGTATCGGCTAACGTAGCCCATTCTCGCTTCTTCAAAGAACACGTCCCCCTCCAAACCTCCCTGGTTGTGGTCGCTTGCCCGTAATTCTTCCGGGAATAAGGCGATAGCCTCTATCTCACCAAAGAGCCGTCGGCCTTTTCATTGAACAGGAGATCCAACAAGGAGTCTTCCATGATGTCATCTTGTTCCCAGCATCTCTGGGATCATCGAACCTTCTACGATGATCGCCTTCATCTACATCGATCACGCGATCGGACCTCTCGCTTCAAGGACAGGTTCCTGTTCAGTAGTTGGCTCTACATTTTTGGACACTTCTTTTTCCTCAGCCCCCTTAGCTTCCGACTTCGGGAAAGCCTTATCCAATGCTTCACTAACAGTTTCTAAGGGGATCTCCCTCTTCTCGCTATTCTTTACATCGGCTATCATCTGCAGAGTTTGTTTCATCCTCTGGACATACCTCATTCTCTGCATCCTTCTCTTTTGGGTTCTTGTCAGCACGGCTGGTATCGCCTTTTTGTCCTTGGCATACTTATTCAAGAACCAGTGTCCTTCTGTGACATTAGCCGGGGGTTTCAGCATTCTCTGTGTTTTTAACTTCTCATCATTCCTCACTGTTATCTTTAGGGAGGACATTCCTCCTTCTACAAAGGAACTCGGCTATCCTTCTCTTATCCTCGAATAGGCTCCTCATCAATCCTGGGTAAAGATAGCCTACCACTTTCTCTAATGGTTGGCCGATCTTGCCCCCCAGTTTTTTCGATAGGTGCCTTGCCTTTCTCTTTGTCAGGATTTCCTGTTGGGGCCTGGCAGTGTGTAATGTAGTGTTTCACCAATTCCTGGGTGAGCCTACCTGGTTTGGGTGGCTTGCCCCCTTTCCTAGGTCTTGCTTCTGGTTGGGGGTTTCCCAGTCTGTCAAAGACGGAAACCCTGGCATCTTGAGGTCCCAGTCGATCGAAATGGGTTGAATCGGCTGGTCCCTTTTTTGGCCTCCAGACTTGTTGCACAGATATCTTGTGCTTGTGGTCGGGCCCTTCGTCATCAAGTCCCGAGAATGAGACCATACCTATCCCAAGAGGCGTGAAAAGGATCAGATTCACCGCCATTTCGCAATTTCTTTGTCTGCAAGCTTGAACCTCCCCTCCTTTATCCCCTTCTGAATGGCCTTCCTAAAAACCATGCAATTTTGAGTTGCGTGATTATAAGAATTGTGCCACTTGCAGTATTTCTTGTCCTTTAACTCCTCAGCAGGTGGGATTTTGTGCCCATCCAGCAGCCGAATTTGCTTATCCTTAAGCAAGTAGTCAAAGATCTGGTCTGCCTTGGAGATATCGAAGGAGTATTCTGTCTTGCCATCTCCTGAACTTGGCTCTTTTCCTTTGGCAGCTCTTAGGGCAGGGCAAGTATAACCTTTACCCTTCACTATTTCAGCTGCCATGATATCTGCCGTGGAATCGGCTGAATCATCATCAGAGTCCTCAGCTTCTACAATGGATACCAACTGAGGGCCTCTCCCCCTACTGGCTCGCCTCTTTTCTTTCTCCTGGATAAATTGCTCAATGCGAGTAGCCCTTGAGACTAACTGGTTCATGTCAGTGCAAGCTTGGCCGACTAGCTTTTCCTTGAGTTGGGGATGCATGCTGCTAATGGCCATGGCTGCATATTCTGCCTCAGGGAACTGCACTGAACATTTCCCAGCCATTTTCCTGAACCTTTCCACAAAATCGATGAGTCGATTCATCTACCTGTTGCCTCAGGTTCATGAGATCACCGCGGTGACTTGAGGTTGGGGCGATAGAATCATCATGAAAGCACCTCTCCATATCTGACCATGTTTGTATAGAATTAGGTGGCAAAGAGGAATACCATGTAAAAGCTGTTCCGGTAAGTGACAAGGGGAACAGCTGCAATTTGTGGTACTCATTCTGGTTCCCTTCACCACATTGGGCAGTAAACCTGCCTACATGCTCCATAGTCAATTTGGTATCTTCCCCGGAGAAAGTAGCAAAGTCTGGAGTCCTGTATCCCCTAGGCAGAGGTACCAATCTATCCACCCACTCAGGGTAAGGTTTCCTGTAGATTGGACGATCCAGAGGCTTCAGCTGCACACCAAAGTATTTTTGATGGTGTCCTGCAATGACGGTCGTCTAGCAAACCGTGAACCCCCTGGCCTCACTTCTCCCAAAGTAGGAGCAAAGCCGCCGTGGTTCGCCTCCAAGTTGGGGGATGCACCTGGGATGCTTGTTCTGGAGGATTGGGGTAGCCTGGTTGATTAAACAATGGAGGTGGGTAAACCGCCTATGGCTGCTCCATGTTTCCTTCGCCGGGTGCCCTATATTGAGTTCCAGGCATACTTGTGTTAAATGGTAGAGGTGGGATCTGTCCCCATGACTGCTCTGCCATCAAACCAGGTGCCCTTGGAGGAGTTGACCCCATTTGAGTGCCTGCAGATACTTCAGGATAGGATGGGTAGAATGGAAGATTAGCCGATACGGGTGGAACCTGGTTCCATGGCTGCTGACCTGCATATCCCCCAGGTGGTCTTATACCACCCAATCTCGCATCAAGAGTTTGCCCCCAAGATATCAGGTTAGTCGCCGCATGCCAGTAACCATAAGCCTGAGCATGTGACATAGCTTTCGACATACCCATTGGTCCCACTGCATCCGGTGGCCTCCTAGCCATCCGCACTGCTCAAAATGAAGGTTAGCGTGGTTGTTCACGCTATTCGCCACCGCTGCCCTCCGGTGTTCAACGTGGCAAAAGCACCATGCCGGGAATTAATTGGATTAGAAGGTACTGTTCTATATTAATTTGAACTGAGTAGGTCCTACCTGAATGTAGGTAATTTGGCTTAGCGCACTGCCTGAGTCATGTTAATTTGAACTGAATTGGTCACTTTGGTGTAGTCAATTTGGATGACGAGTCCTGCCTAGGTAGGGTACCCCACTTGCGTTGGGATAGCAGAATTGATAGAGCTTTCTCTTGCGCGAGCCCTCATGGCCTCTGTCTCCCTGGCCTGCTGTACTTCGTTATGCACCATGGGTTTCACAATATCAGCCCAATCAAGGCGACACTTGGTACATGATATCATTGATTCCCAAATCGAGTTGTTGGCGTATAAACGAAGTGGTCATCACCACCGGGGTCTCATTGAGCTCGTTGGGTTGAGTTTCAGCCTCCATCTCTGCTTGTACTTGCTCTGCTGGTGGAACATTGCTTCCACGGGATGGGCTTCCTTCAACCGGTTTTCTGGGATTGCTCTTTGCCGTCATATTGCTCAAACTCTTGCCCGAACGCAAGTGCATACGCCACTGGTAATCCTGACCTGGGGATTCGAACGTGTTGATTCGTTCACCTTTGGTCCCACCGGGCGTGCCAATTTTGTTGTCTGCAAAGTCAATTAGCCGTGGATCGGCTAACTTTCACAACGGTGATTCCCTTTTCTTCAAGCGATTACGCCAAGGAAGGAACTCTGTTCCTTAGCTATGGGTCCCTTAATTCACTCCAGAAAGGTTTAAGTCGGTGAACTAAAGTAAAAACTGGGACATAAAGGTAAACTAAAAAGCGGATAAAAGCTTGAGCGAAAAATATAAGTTGTTTGATTGATCATTCTCTTAAAATGTATGTACAACTGGGTATTTATAGTAGCAACTAAGAACTATCCCTATCTACCACGTTCAGTTGGCTAACACTGATACATTCCTAGTTGGCAGTTATTCGGCTGAGTCGTGCCATGCTCCACTAACCACGATCCTAAAAACTAGGCGCATTAGTGCATTGTGGCCACGTCCCTTCAACCAACGGTCCTCTATGTGCAAAGATCTCCTCAGATTCCCTCGCTCAGCTCCTAAAACCATGGGGAACAATCTTAATCAGTTTTTCCTTGGATATTTAATTAATTCAAAATTACTCCCACGTCACTCGACTCGTGGAGCAAGAATCTGATCCCATACGTGACTCCATGCTATCCCCATGGGCCTGAATATCTTCCTTGAAGCCCAATCAGTCCAAGGCCCATGTATAGCTTCCAGTTTCCTGCTTTCGAACCTATCAGCTGACACGCCATATCGACTGGTAGGAACATCGGCTGATGAGCAATCGACTATTTGATCTATTCGATTGGGACTAGCTTCGGCTGGTTCTGATAAATATTTTGGGTGTAAACACAAATATCAAACATTTTGAATATTGGGGTTGGTCATGTTAATCTGCAGAATAGGTGCTATTTTTTATTTTTTTTTAATTTGGAGTCGTGAACAGCATTGTGATGCCCGATTTCTGTTCTACCTCCCAAATGAAGTAGTTGGTCGATGCCTTGAGAAACCATACCATGCGACCCTGTCTCTCAAATGCTATCAAAGTTCAGGTATCATCACCCTTTTGTCTCAAATTTATATTTATTTTTGGAGGTCGTTGCTTGTCGGTACCCGCTTTTGGTCTCCTTTAAATTCTATTCCCTACTAAACTATCACATCACAACTAACTAATAGTTAGTTAGTTGTTCTGATACACTTTGTAACTGTCTTAACCAATTCAGAGACTGGGGTATCCTCTGTTCTCCTTTTTCTCCACACATACACCCTCCTAATTGGAGGCCACTGCTTGTCAGAGAACAACTTTGAAGTTTCGTTATCTGAATGAATTATTTTATTAAGATTGAAGTCCATGGCTTGATAGTAACTTATTTCTTCTTTGGTTGGTGCAGAATTTATCAGTGTTGCCATCTCATTGAGCTTCGTTAATAAATCAAGTATCCAGGTTTTGCTTCACTCTAATTTTTGAAATATACCGACTTATATTTTATTAGTAAGTTACAAAGAGCTCTTTGTTTGTGTAGTGGTATCATAACTAAAAAGAAAACGCACCATCGTCGCATATGTTTTAACTCTTCATAAGTGTGTATATGTTTCAAGTAAAATTTTAAAATTAAGATTTAAAATTTATCTATATTATAAACAATTGAAAACATTCCCAATATGGAATGTTCTAAGTCATTTTCTCAGAGCCAATCAGATTTCAGAATAGTTACAATATAGCATGACGAAAATCATTCCCTCCAAAATATGATTACATGGAAATTACTAACATAAAAAATAAATCAAAACTGAAATTAATTACCAAAACGGAAAACAATCACATATAATCCACCAATTAATGACTTTCTATCAAACAATTAATTATGAATCCATTAAATAAAAGAACTGAACCTGAAAAGCATTTATAAATATTTTTACAAATTTTTATATACAAATTAAATAAATAGAAAATTACGAAAAATAATTAACCATTTTTTGTATAAAATTATCATCTACAAATTAAATTAATAATATATTTTAAATAGTTAAATTTTATTATAATATGATATTTTAAGGATACCTTATCAAAAAAATAAATACATAATTATGATGTGCCAATATATATTTAGCAACTTAATCCACGTATGGAAAAAAAATATGAGGTGTCCTATGGGTCATTAAAAAAATGTTGACGTGTAATTAAATAACAATTTAAGACAGCAATATAAAATATTAATTTCGAATTTAATTGAGCTTTTACAGAATAGGAATATTATTTCATAAAATAGGCAACTAAATAAATGGTTATTAATAACAATCGTCTAAATGGAGAAATAAATCAATGTGTATTGTCTGTTACCAATTTGGAACCAATATATTAGCACATCATAATTAACGACAAAATAAATTATATCAATTATATCAATTACTCATTAATGTAAATACCAAATAGGAATGTTATACATATGTCATTTATTCGAATTAAATGAATTGTCGAAATTTTAAATAAAAAAAATCCGGCGAATTACTACATGATCGATAGTTACCAATCCGATAAATATTTTCGTTGATCACATAACATCCTATACCAAAAATAAAAAAATCGGCCCACAAATATGCTTTACTCTTCCCCCTATAAATATGTTGTTTTATGCTCTCACGTTTGCACCGATTTGGGTCATTATTTGTTACGTAAAAATGTGTAGTGCTGCAGAGATATTTGATGAGTATTTGTTTACTGCTTATAATCTCACTAGCTCGAGTGACAGACATGGTTGACTGCCAGCCGTGGTGGTACATCACTTGTCAGCTTAACCATACAGTTGTTGCTACCTCTGACATGTACTTTTGTGATGTTTGTAATGATTATGTTCAAGATGTCACACCAAGGTATTGGTTTGCATTTGTTTGTGGTTATTGTTTTTTGTAAGTATCTTGTACAAAAAGAAATGATTCCAATTGTTTCGTACAAGTTTCAACTATATTTGCGTGTTAAGGATCACGCGAAATCGGCTACATTCATGGTGTTTAATTCACAAGCAACACTCTTATTGAATAAATCGTGTGATAAACTTATTAAAAAAATGAACGTTGTATAGATTTTGTATTTTAAGTCTAAGCTATTCTTAATATTTTAGCAATAGTTTATTAGAAATAGCTTAGACTAAGAATAGTATACGATTAAAATACAAAATATATACCACGTTCATTTCTTTAATAAGTTCATCACACGATTTCTTCAGAAAGAGTGTTGCTTATGAAATAAAACACCATGAATGAGCCGATTTCGTGTGATCCTTAACACGCAAATGTAGTTGAAACTTGTATGAAACAATTAGAATCATTTCAGTATAAGATACTGATAAAAAACTAATAACCACAAACAAATGCAAACTAATACCTTGGTGTGACATCTTGAACATAATTGTTACAAACATCACAAAAATACATGTCAGATGAAGCAACAACCGTATGGTTAAACTGGCAAGTGACGTACCACCACAGTTGGAAGTCCACCATGTCTGCCACTCGAGCTAGCACAATAACGGATGGGGCCCACGAAATAAAAAATAAATATAATAAATTAGTTTCATCATTTGTATGAAAGACGTAGTTGGGTATAATTTGTTAGAGGAAAAAATAACAATATATGTGCGTCGGCTAAGCTCGATAATAGTGAGACTATGAGCAGTAAACAAATATTTATCAAATATCTCTGCAACACTACACATTTTTACATGACCGAATTGGTGCAAACGTGAGAGCATAAAACGGTATATTTACAGGGGGAAGAATAAAACATATTTGTGGGCCGATTTTTTTATTTTTGATATAGGATGTTACTATTTTTATGTGTGCAACAAAAATATTTATTGGATTGGTAACTGTGGATCGTGTAGTAATTCACCAGATTTTTTTTATTTAAAATTTCTACAATTCATTTAATTAGAATATATGACCTATATATAACATTCCTATTTGGTATTTATATTAATGAGTAATTGATATAATTGATATAAATTGATTTTGTTAATAATTATGATGTGCTAATATATTGGTTCCAAATTGGTAACAGATAATACACACTGATTTATTTCTCTATTTAGACGATTGTTATTAATAACCATTTATTTAGTTGCCTATTTTATGAAATAAGTTTTCTATTTTGTAAAAGCTCAATTAAATTCGAAATTTTTGTAAAGAAAAAAAATAAATTTGAAATTAATTTTTTTATTGCTGTCAAAAATTGTTATTTAATTACATGTCAACATTTTTTTAATGACCCATAGGACAACTTATATTTTTTTTTTCATACATGGATTAAGTTGCTAAATATATATCGGCACATCATAATTATATATTTATTTTTTTCATAAGGTAGCATTAAAATATCACATTATAATAAAATTTAACTATTTAATAATATATTATTAATTTAATTTGTAGATGATAATTTTATACAAAAAATGGTTAATTATTTTCGTAATTGAATTTTTATTTAATTTATATATTTAATTGTAAAAATATTTATAAATGATTTTCAGGTTGAGTTACTATTTATATAATAGATTCATAATTAATTGTTTGGTAGAAAGTCATTAATTGGTGGATTATATGTGATTTTTTTCCGTTTTGATAATTAATTTTAGTTTTGATTTATTTTTTATGTCGGTAATTTCCATGTAATCACGTTTTGGAGGGAATTATTTTCGTGAGGCCATGTCGTAACTATTCTGAAATCTGATCGGCTCTGGGTAAACTACTTGGAACATTTCATATTAGGGAATGTTCTCAATTATATATATTATAGATATAGATATAGATATGTATAACCCGTGCATATACAATTGCTTTTAAAAATTCTTAGACAATCATTGTTCTCTATATTCTAACTGATTTTTAATTTTTTTAATAATTTAATCAATTACACAATAAATTAGATCACTTAGATAGTTATTCTATCCCCTCTTCCATCGTTACTTAAAAAGAATTCTGACGATTGATAATTTCATTATATATTAAGTAATTAATTAATTAATTAATTAATTAATTAAAAAATTTAATTTATATGCAATGTCAATGTAAAAATAATTTACACATGCATCAAATGATGTGTTATCACATTATTAAATAACTATGACAAATCATGTGTTTTAAAAATCATTTAATGATGTGGTATTGCTGTGACACCCCCAATTTTATTATTAATATATGTGCATAATATTGTGCATAATAATACATGATTATGTTTGAATAGGTGTTTAGTATGTTAGTGTGTGATTTTTTCATTTAAATATGTGTTGTTTTAGTAAGTAGTATATTTGAATGATATATTATTATTATATTATTTTTATTTTTATTAAATATTAGCCTTGAAGTATTAATATTATTTTGAAATAATTGCCTTTTTTTTAAGAGTGTAGAAATTAGTTTAGAGAAAAAAAAGGTTTATAATCAAAAGAAATGAATTTTTGTAAGTGAAACTTGTTTAAAAAAAAAGTAGTAAATGAAGAATTATTGGGATCAGCTTCACGCTGCAGCCCATGTTTTGTTGTTTTTTAAAAAATAAAAATAAAAATAGATAGCTTCTTGCACCCCTCAGATTCCTGCACGCGCCCCCAAGCCTTTTAAAATTCTGCTGGTCATCATCCTTAAATTCTCACGCACGTAACAGACACAGAACCCTTCCGCCTCCAAACTTCTCTCGTCTCGTTCTCCCTCGTTTGACCGCGGCTTGACACCAAATTTCACCCTCTCACTCGAAATCAACCATAAAATCTGTTTCTGACCTCCGTTCGATCAAACAAGGCTCCATCTCGTCTCGTCTCTTTCGCTGGGCGGACTATAAGTTCCATTTTTCGGCCACCACGATTGCCGGTTGGAAAAATGGACGTCATTTTTGGATTCCTCGCGTCGAAACCTTCGGTAACCACTACTCGTTCTCTTGTTCGGTGAAGTTGACGTCGGACCCCTCGTAACCCCGTTGTCTCGGCAATGCGTTTTTCGGTCAATCTTTTTGCTTTCTTTTGACTTCGTTTTAGATTTAAAAATTCTCAAATATTATTTGACATCGATTGTCATTTTTTAGCCGTATTTCGTTTTTTGCGTGACCGTTAATTTTCTCTTTGCTCGTTTGGTACCAAGTTCTATTGCTGTAGGTAAATCCTCTTTGCTCCCTTTGACACTGCGAATTTTCTCAATCAAGGTAAGAAGAGGGTGGTTGATTCATATGGGAATTGGGTAGTTCCGGATTTAATTGATATGATTGGGGTGTTCTATGACCCTTAAGTCTCGCGCGACATTAATTCTCGCTTTCTCACCATTGTAATCTACAGAGATGAATGAATGTGTTGCGCTGGAATCGAAAAGTACTGATAAAAGGTTACCTGCGATGTCGCAAGTTCCCTGAATGAGGTCCTGTGAAGTCTCCTCGCCGGTCATCGTATACACTCGTCCTCTTGCTCTAGGTCGGAAGCTTTCACAAGTGCAGCTTTCACAATATTTGCGAAAGGTTCAGTCTTTGACAGACGGTAGTCCTTTGCATAGTGTCGCGGTTTCTTGCAATTGTAGCATGCCTTCTCCTTTGGACATTTGTCAGCTAGATGATCCTTACTCCCACAGTTGTAGCAACCCAGTTCATTCTTCTGATTGTTCCCAATACCTTGCACCACAGGGCGATACTAGTTACGATTATTCCCCTATGGACGGGAATATGGCTTGTTCTGTTGCTGCTTCCCCTTGTTTCCTCGACCCTGATTTCCTTGTCTGGATGGTCCTCCATCTCTCTTCATCCTGTTGTTCTTCATCACTTCAACTTCTTTGCTCTTCGCAACCAGCGGTTGGAAATGACAGATTCCTCATGGAAACACTGAGTCCTATAAGTCACCCCTCAAACCATTCACAAAGCGTTCACACATGTACTCTTCATCTACACGCTATTGAAAGAAACAAAAGTACTTTGGTAGGGACTCAAACTTCACAGCATACTCCCCAACACTCCAGTTTCCCTGGTTCACCCTTAGAAATTCCTGTTCCTTTTCGATACGAGCACTTTTAGGAAAGTACTTGTCCAGAAACTTTGCACGAAAAGCTTCCCACGTCACTTGCTGATGCTCAACTTCCATCATCAGTCGTGTTCCTCTCCACCAATACTTTGCGCCACCCAGCAGTAGATAAGTGGCATAATTCACCTTATGTCAGCTGGACTGTGTAGTACCTCAAATATCTTCTCGATCTCTTGCAGGCAGAGATCTGCCTTTTCCGGATTAGAATCCCTATGGAACTTTGGCGGATCATAACGACGCAAATCGATCATTCTTTTTGCCTCAGTAGCCTGTTCGTCACGTTGCTGCTTCTGCAGGTCACGTTGTTGCTTTGTAGTTGTTTGCTGTGCAACGACAGCAACTATGTCGGCCATTACTTGCACAACTCGGTCCATATCCTGGTTTCTAGCTCCAGGGATAGAGGTATCACGTCTAGGAAAGGGGCCATAGGTTCTTACAAGGTGAGAACAGGTGGTCATAACCCCACAACAAAATAAATCACCTGAGATGATCGCACATAATTTCACACAATGTCACACATGTTTCAACTTGGAAACATTCAGACAATCAAGCACAAAGTTCACATATCCTAGGCATAACAGACTTACACCCGATATACCCGACATTCTAGGCCAGCTTAAACAAAGCGGCCCGGTTAGAACCAAACTGCTTTGATACCATTAATATAACACCCCGTTTTCAGAGTGCTATTGTTGTTACCCAGGTTAAACTAATTGCGGAAGAATCTTTTCTTACAAAAGGTTTTCTCTGAAAACAGCAGTATATATTTTTTTCTTTTTAAAACAATAACAGCAATGTGACGAACTTTAAAACAATGGATAGTAAAATCTGTTTAACAACCACAAACAATATAAAGATACCATCATATATATATTTGCATCATAACATCCATCAGTGATCAGAGTGTGTCGCACGCAGCCGAAGTTCAAAATATACAGAAGTACAGACCCAAAATAAAATACATCCGTCATATGAAAATCCCTAAACATTTAGCGTTGACTCATATCTGTGATTTATCCTAGCTGATCCTTTCTAAGGACTATGCCCAAAATGTCACAATACAAAAGCACTAACAACTAGAGTCTAACAGACTGACTCTCTCTATCTATATCTATGCTGGCCTAATGATAAACCTAAGATGTTTACGAGGAGGAAGCCCCGTAAGATAAGTAGCAAACTCCGAACTATCAGGACCAGTCGCCTCAGAGGGATCCTCCTCCACTCTCAATCATGACCGTATCTCTCGGCAACCACTCCCTAGTGGTCCTATGCCCATCAATAGGGTCTCCGACCGTCGAGGTTGGTGGCAAGGGATATGAACAATAAGGGCAATGAGTGCAGAAAGGTGGGAGAGTAGTCTCTGACACAGTAGCAGCAGTAGTAGTATGGATGGGAGGGGTAGTAGGAACTCCAGTCGAAGTCGGAATCATACTCGTACTCGTACTCGAGATCATGGTAGGATGAGGAACGCCAGCTCCAGCAAACACAGGGATCGAATCATCAAGACCAAGAGAAAGGTCGACGAATGGAGAAGTCTTGATAGGTGCAGTCATTGGAGGTGTCGCAAGTAGACTGGGCAGGACGTAGAACTGTACCCTCTTACTACTGAACCTGTCAGTAGTAGAGTGCTCCCCGTCATCATCGGTCTCAATCACCATTCCGGAATGAGTCAGGCGTCTAGTAATTAGATTGACGACCCATTCTGCGTGTGTTTTCCCTAGGGGAATTCATATGTCGTGCATCCTATAAAACTCATGGGGATCAGCATCATCTTGGTTGCGATTCCGGAACATAATCATGAAACAAAGCAAATGCAAGGGTAAATTTCTTGTGCACGAGTTCATCACAGGCTATGTCGCATGCAAACAAGATATATACATAATACAATAAAATGCCTTATATATATACATACTTAATAGACCACATGCATCATCATGATATATCAAGCATTTACATGTGAACAGACAAATCAATCCACAGATCAATAAACAATTCATCGCATATAATCAATGTGGTCAGCCATGCATGCCAATGCATATGAACAAGTTGTGTATACACTTGCAGCCTTAAACAAGGACAGCAATAGACACAGGAACTCGTTTTCCAGGTCCAAATAAATTCCCCTAATCAAGGGTATTCCAATCAAATTGCGACTGCATTAGACTGTATTGCCACCCACAACCACTAGTCACCATAAGGACCTTCGGGTTTCTGGCTAAAACGACTACCCACCTTTTGAAATCAGTCAAGAAGACTGTCAAATGCTACGAGTAATGATGCTCAATGGCTAGTATGCAACAAATCCAATTCTTTGGTACGACCTACTCACCATACAGAGTGTCCAAGAGATCTTTTAATTAATTAATGCGGATCGACGAGTCCTCAACTCTCTCAACTTGGTGAATTCCAAATCTCAGTTTTTGTGTCACTCTTATGTACTACTGTATTTGAAAATACTTCTTTAGCTTTAGGTCGCTGGAACCCTAGTTGTGGTAAATAATACATTAGGGGAATTCCCAAGAAAGAGAGGCGTCGCAAACACTCTTAATTACTAAGTCTTTCCTTACCAGAATTTTCCCAGATGCGTCATTTAACTCAACCATTTTCGAAAATTGTACCGTCTACTTTGAATTCTTTACTTAATATGGTTCTAATGAAAATTCATGCAAACTTTACTAGTTTAACAAAAAACTCTCTCGCTTGCTTTTAAATCAAAAGTGCCTTTAACATTTCACTTGTGAAACTTTTAGCTCGGCTTATGGAATCGCATCAGATTTACTGATGTAAATCATCAAACTAATATGCAGTCGATCATTGTATTATTAATTAATTCATCATTATCATTATTATGCATACTTAATCAATCTCAAATCCAAATTATATCAATCACACATGATTTAAATCACACAATACAAATCAATCTTGCCACACAGTGCCAAATCAAATCACAACAATTCATGCTAACACATAATAATACTATACATATTATCACACAGTTAATCAAACATTCAAACCACACAACAAACAAGGCAAAAAGCCTAAACTCATTATAAGGAATTTTCCTTATCTCGAATGCGTTCCAAATGAGGTAATTCCAAAGTGTCATCGAGTCGTATTTCGCATGAACCTTAACAACACTAGTTTAATTCAATTAGAACTAAAAACTCAAGTGGTATACCCCTAGGGAAGCCACTGCTTAGGGTCCTTAAAGACCTAGGGATTTCTCAACTTAATCCCTATTTGATCACATCTAGTCATATGTCATGAAGTAAGTTCAAATCATGCAGGTTTTGAAGCTTTTACAAAAACTACACACTTAGAAAATCCTTAAATCAAAACTTACAACTTTGAATAGTGTTTCACCAATTAGAATGGTGTTTTCCCAACTTTGATCAACTTATTAAAGCATGTAAACATGACATAAAACTTTGGAATCAACTTCATTATAGTTTTGAAACAAATCTTAAGACATATACTAAATCTTTTTCCCAAAATCAAATTTTCTTGAAAACTTTTGTTAGATCAAATTGCTAACAACTTTTACAACCATATTAAGCATCAAAACAAGTTAACAACATGTTCTAAAATTTCTTTGAAGGCCATGGTTTGAGGGCTTCAAAAATAACTTCATGTTTTCAAACCTTTAACTTCTAAATCATGACTACTTATTAGATCCAATTTTTTTTACCATAAAACAACTTCTTTATCACTTTTATGCACTTAAAAACAAGTTAAAACTCATCTAAATCATGCTCATAAACCCACGATTTCAAGAACCAAAAACGGCAAATTTTATTTTCACAAATCAATACTTAAACATGTATATGACTAGATCAAAGCATGTTAAGCTAAAACCCTGCCAAGATCTAACTCCATAACAACTAAATCAAGCCACAAGTGAACCCTCTAGCAGCCCTATAGGCTCTTCCTGTCCCCAAAGTTAGGGTTTCTCTATTTTTAAATTCACAAAACTCATTTAATCATGAAGGAAAGGATAGATCTAGGAAGTATTAAGCTTAAACATTAAGATCTAAACAATTTCTAAATAAAACAACACTAAAATGATGAAGAACTCATCCATGGCAGCCATGAGAAAGGAAAATGATTTATGAAGCTTACCAATCAAGGATGATGATGACTGAACAAGAAGGAGAAAGAAAGGAGTAAGATTATAAGCAAAATCACTAAGTTTCCTTCAAAATCATAAACTTCCTCTATCTAGATTTTTCTTCACCAAAGCATTAATGGAGAAATGAACATGATCATCTCCTAATTAATGAGGCCTCACGGCCTAAGGGAGGGGCAAGGGTGGAAGGAAATTTGTTTAATTAGTTAGGATTTAGCTAATTAGTTACACACTAACTAAACTACCTAACTACCTTTACTTAACAACCAACCATAAGCCTACACTTGTCAAAGAAGGTTCCAAGGAACATATCTTGGCTCCCATTGGTCCTTAAGTGGCCAACCTCCCCTCCTAAATATCAAGGGCTTCGCTTTTGCGCGTTATCGATCAATCGGGGGTGCGGCGTTTCATGTATATTAGGGTTTTTACACCCGTTGCTCTAAAACATTTTCTAATTCACCAGCCCACAGCTAAAATTTATTATTCAGTCAAAATATTCCTCATGACATAAGAAATGTAACCATGTATTTCGTTTTCTCAAATTATGGGCCAAAACATTGCAATTACGCAATTTTTAGGCGTAGAAAATACCCTAAATATTTTCTGTTGCCCAAAAATTCCCAAACACTTCCAATAAATCATAAATATTGGAAAATGTTTAATTCTCAAATTTTGTAAACTTTGGATCACGTTTTGGCATGTTTCAGTTAGAAACTCGCCCAATAGTCTAATTACGGTTGAATTCCCATGGCGTAATAAAAACTGCAAATTAGAGATGATCACTAATTCCAACTTTTTCTATCATCTAGAAATAATTCAAACAATCAAATTATCTACAAAATTTCATTAACATAAAAGTTGTATTAAATACGACAGAAAACAGATAATTAATAATTAATAAAACGTTGAAAATTAGGGTGTTACATTACCACCCTCCTAAAAAAAATTTCGTCCTCGAAAATTACACAACTAGAAAAGCTCTGGATATTCTGCTCTCATCTTGTCTTCTAATTCCCATGTTGCGTCGCCAGTTGCTTGATTCTAGTTTACCTTGATTAATGGTATTTGCTTATCCCTCAATTGCTTGATCCTTCAGTCTTCGATTTTCACAGGAGGAACCTCAAAGGATATATTTTCCTTTAACTGAATCACGTCAGGTTCAATGACATGAGATGGATCAAGAATGTATTTTCGCAATTGCGAGACATGAAATACATCATGGATATTTGAAAGAAACGGTGGCAAGGCGATCTGGCATGCTACTAGGTCTATACGACGGATAATTTGATGGGGTCCAATAAATTTAGGAGTCAGCTTCTTAGAATTAATAGCTCGACCTACACCCGTAGTAGGTGTTACTCGAAGAAAAACATGTTCACCTTCTTCAAACTTGAGTGGTCGTCTTCTTTTATCAGCATAACTCTTCTGTCTGCTTTGAGAAGTCTTCATCTTTTCTCTGATTTGCTTAACTTTCTCAGTCGTTTGTTGCACCATTTCATGGCCAACAATTAAGTTATCTCCATCTTGGTACCAACACAACGGTGTCTGGCATTTGCGTCCATATATATAATGCATTGTAAGGTGCCATTCCTATGCTTGTGTGAAAACTGTTGTTGTACATAAACTCGATCAATGGCAGTAGAGCGTCCCAACTTCCACAATTATCTAGCACACATGCTCTCAGCAAATCTTCTAAACTCTGAATCGTACGCTCGGTCAGTCCATCAGTATGTGGATGATAAGCAGAACTTAATCTCAGCTTCGTTCCAAGAGCTTCTTGCAAACTCTTCCAGAAATGTGACGTAAACTTTGGATCATGATCCCAAACAATACTCGATAGTACACCATGTCGTCGGATAATCTCTCTGATGTACAACTCTTTCAGCTTTTCCACGTTGTCAGTGGTCTTTATCGGTAAGAAATGTGCTGACTTAGTAAAGCGATCTATGATCACCCAAATAGCATCGTACTTCTTCTGGGTTTTTGGGAGTCCTACAACGAAGTCCATAGAAATACTATTCCACTTCTATTCAGGCACGTTAAGCGATTGAACCATTCCAACTGGTCGTTGATGCTCCACTTTTGCCTTCTGACATGTTAAACAGGAAACGACATAATTAGCTACTTGTTTCTTCAATCTTGGCCACCAAAATTTTTGTCTAAAGTCCTGGTACATCTTTGTTGCTCCAGGGTCAATACTAAGCTTATTCTTGTGTGCTTCGTCCAAAATTGTATTCTTATTCTCGTCCTTATCTAGCACACAAACTCTCCCTTTGATCCTTATGATGTTGTCTTGTCCCGAGGTAAACTCAGCTCCTTTTCCTTGGTTGATCAGTTCTCTCTTCTCTTGCAGGAGTGTATCTGTAGCTTGCAATTCCCTTATCTCATCCAACAATCCACTGGATACCGTAATCTTACTAAAGCTCACCTTTCTTGGTGAAAGTTTCACAGTTAAGTTCAAGTTACAGAAAGATTCTAGTAATTCCAATTCTTTCACCATCAGTCTGGCAGTGTGAATACTTTTCCTGCTCAGTACATCGGCTACAACATTTGCCTTTCCGAAATGATATTGCAATGTAAAGTCATAGTCCTTCAAAATTTCCATCCAATGTCTGTGTCTCATGTTTAGCTCCTTTTTGTCAAACAGATACTTCAGGCTCTTGTGGTCACTGAACACGTTGAATGTGCATCCATACAGGTGGTGTCTCCAGATTTTTAGCGCAAAAACTATTGCAGCAAACTCCAATTCATGAGTAGGGTAGTTCCTCTCGTGGTTTATTAGCTGTCGCGAATCATACGATACGACTCTTCGATGTTGCATCAGCACGCATCCTAATCCTTGATGAGAAGCATCGCAATAATCTTCATATAGCTCTTCTAGTTGTGGTAGAACTAAGACTGGCGATATTGTCAGACGTTCCTTTAATAGTTGAAAACTCTCCTCGCACTTCTCGGTCTATGCGAAGGGTTAATTTTTTCTAGTAAGTTGCATCAATAGTGCTACGATTCGAGCAAATCCTTTGACGAATCTCCGATAATAACCAGCTAATCCAATGAAGCTACGAATTTCAGTCACGGTCTGCAATTGTTCCTAAGCTAGTACAGTCTCCACTTTAGCAGGATCTACAACAATGCCTTCTTTCAAGATTACATGTCCCAAAAACTTTACTTCATCAAGCCAGAACTCACATTTGGACAGGTTGGCATATAGCTTCTTCTCGCGCAGAATTTGTAAACCTTGACGTAGATGCTCTTCATGATCTTCCAGGCTCTTTAAATAGATAAGAATATCGTCAATGAACACAACGACAAACCGATCTAGGAACAGGTTGAAGATCCTATTCATGTAGTCCTTGAATATTGCAGGTGCATTCGTCACTCCAAATGGCATTACAAGAACTCATAATGTCCATATCTGGTTTTGAATGCTGTCTTGGGGATATCTTCAGTTTTAACCTTAATCTGGTGGTAGCCAGATATCAAGTCAATTTTTGAGAAAATAGCAGCTCCTCGCAATTAGTCCATCAAGTCTTCAGTGCGCGGTAAAGGATATCGATTCTTGACAATCACCTTGTTGAGTTGTCAGTAGTCCACACATAGTCTCGAGCATCCATCTTTCTTTTTCACAAGCAGCATTGGTGCTCCCCGAGGAGACACATTAGGTCGGATGAATTGTTTGGACAACAAGTCTTCAATATGACTTTTCAGTTTTGCTAACTTCGAAGGAGACATTCGGTAAGGTGCTATAGAAATTGGGCCTGTTCCAGGAATTAGATCAATGGAGAATTTGATATCTTTTACTGGAGGTAAACTCGGTACGTCATTTGGAAGTACATCTGAGAAGTCCTTCACAACAGGTACGCTTTCCACATCAATCTCCATCTTGGCCTCCAGGTTAGCTAACGAGATGTATTCTTGAGCTCCCTCTTTCAAGGTTACTCAGAGTTGATTCGCAGAAAAGAACTTAGAGATATCCGGATCGGGAAAGACTAAGATCTTGCAAGCACAGTCTAACAGGATATGATGGTAAGATAACCAAACCATCCCGAGGATCACATCAAGATGTTTCAGAGGCAGGCAAATCAAGTTAACAAAGAATTTTCTATCTTGAACAATCATAGGACAATGTAAGCCGACAGTATTTGCAGCCAATGTTTTAGCAACAGGAGTGATAACAACCAAATCAAACGGAAATGCAGAAACGGGAAGGTTTAGATGCTTCACACAATCCACAGAGATGAATGAATGTGTTGCGCCAGAATCGAAAAGTACTGATAGAAGGTTACCTGCGATGTCGCAAGTTCCCTGAATGAGGTCCTGTGAAGTCTCCTCGTCGGTCATCGTATACACTTGTCCTCTAGCTGTAGGTTGTGCAACTTTCACAGCATTTACGAAAGGTTCAGTCTTCGGAAAACAACAGTCCTTTGCATAGTGTCCCGGTTTCTTGCAATTGTAGTACGCCTTCTCCTTTGGACATTTATCAGCTAGATGATCCTTACTTCCATAGTTGTAGCAACCCAGTTCATTCTTCTGATTGTTCCCAATACTTGCGCCACCGGGCGATACTAGTTATGATTATTCCCTTGAGGATGGGAATATGGCTTGTTCTATTGCTGCTTCCCCTTTTTTCCTCGACCCTGATTTCCTTGTCTGGATGGTCCTCCAGCTCTCTCAGCCTGTTGTTCTTCATCAGTTCAACTTCTCCACCCTTCTCAAGTAGCAGTTGGAAACGACGGATTCCTAATGGCAACACCGAGTCCTGTATGTCACCCCTTAGACCATTCATAAAGCGTTCACACATGTACTTTTCATCTACATGCTGTTGAAAGAAACGAAAGTACTTTGTTAGGGACTCAAACTTCGCAGCATAGTCCCCAATATTCCAGTTTCCCTGGTACACCGTTAGAAATTCCTGTTCCTTCTCGATACGAGAACTTTTAGGAATGTACTTGTCTAGAAACTTTGCGCGAAAAGCTTCCCATGTCACTTCCTGACGCTCAACTTCCATCATCAGTCGTGTTCCTCTTCACCAATACTCTACGTCACCCAGCAGTAAATAAGTGGCATAGTTCACCTTTACGTCAACAGGACTGTGTAGTACCTCGAATATCTTCTCGATTTCTTGCAGCCAAAGATATGCCTTTTCTGGATTAGAATCCCCATGGAACTTTAGCGGATCATGGCGACGAAAATCGATCATTCTTTTCGCTTCAGCAGCCTGTTCATCACGTTGCTGCTTCTGCAGGTCACGTTGTTGCTTTACAGTTGTTTACTGTGCAATGGCAGCAGCCATGTCGGCCATTGCTTGCAAAACTCGGTCTATATCTTGGTTTCCAGCTCCAGGGATAGATGTAACATGTCTAGGAGGTGCCATAGGTTCCTACAAGGTGAAAACCGGTCAGAACCCCACAACAAAATCAATCATCTGAAATGATCGCACACAGTTTCACATAAGGTCACACATGTTTCAACTTGGAAACATTCAGACAATCAAGCATAGAGTTCACATATCCTAGGCATAATAGACTTATACCCGACATTTCTGACATTCTTGGCCAGCTTAAACAAAGCAGTCCAGTTAGAACCGAACTGCTCTGATACCACTAATATAACTCCTCGTTTTCGGTGCGCTACTGTTGTTACCCAGATTAAACTAATTACGGAAGAATCTTTTCTAACAAAAGGTTTTCTCTGAAAATAGCAATATATATTTTTTTCTTTTTAAAACAATAATAGCGGTGTAACGAACTTTAAAACAATGGATAGTAAAATCTGTTTAACAACCACTAACAATATAAAAATACCATCAATATATATATGCATCATAACATCCATCAGTGATCAGAGTGTGTCGCACGCAGGCGAAGTTCAAAATATACAAAAGTACAGACACAAAATAAAATACATTAGTCATATGAAAAACTCTAAAACATCTAGAGTTGACTCATATCTGTGATGTATCCTGGCAGATCCTATCTAAGGACTATGCCCAAAATGTCACAATTCAAAAAGCACTAACAACTAGAGTCTAACAGACTGACTCTCTCTATCTATATCAATGTTGGCCCAATCGTAAACCTAAGACGTTTACGAGGAGAAAGCCTCGTAAGATAAGTAGCAGACTTCAAACTATTAGGACCAGTCGTCTCAGAGGGATCCTCCTCCTCATCACTCTCAATCATGACCGTATCCCTCGGCAACCACTCCCTAGTGGTCCTATGCCCGTCAATAGGGTCTCCGGCCATTGGGGTTGGTGGCAAGGGATATGAACAATGAGGGCAATGAGTGCAGAAAGGGGGGAGAATAGTCTCTGGCACAGTAGCAGCAGCAGTAGTGGTAGTATGGATGGGAAGGGTAGTAGGAACTCCAGTCGAAGTGGGAATCGTACTCGTACTCGGGATCATGGTAGGATGAGGAATGCCAGCTCCAACAAACACATGGGTTGAATCATCAAGACCAAGAGAAAGGTCCATGAATGGAGAAGTCTCAGTAGGTGCAGTCATTGGAGGTGTCGCAAGTAGACTGGGCGGGACGTAGAACTGTACCCTCTTACTACTGAACCTAACAGCAGTAGAGTACTCCTCGTCATCATCGGTCTCAATCACCATTCTGAAACGAGTTAGGCATCTGGTAATGGGATTGATGGCCCATGCTGCAGGTGTTTTCCCTGAAGGAATTTGTAACACGCGTGTTTTCACGATACGTTAATTAACGTTATTTAGTGTATTCTTGTCGTATTTACACTATAATGAAGCAATTTCTTGTTCTCTAAGTAAGTGAATTAATTAAATCAAGATCAAACTATACTTGAGAGTTAATATTTTATATTAATTCACGGTTCGAATATCGTCGAAAAATTCTAACGAAGTTTCGTTGCGTTTCGAATCGCCGGGCAGTTTCACCGCAGATAAAATTTTAAATGAACTCCGATTTCGATGAAAATCGAATCGTAGCTTGTTGAGACTACTTTTGAGTGATTGTTGTTATTTTTATTATTTATGAAATAATATTATCACGCGAAGAATTAATTCCTCGCGAATTAATTTTTCGGGATTTCTTCGTCGAGAAATAAATTGGTTTTTCGGTTTCTCGTCGCCGTGTTTTTAAATCTTAAGATTCTAGATTAGAGGGTAATTATGAGAGATGTGAGATTATATGGGTAGGATTAGATGATGTGATTAGCATCTCATAAAGTTGCTAGGTATCATTAGTTGTGTGATTATTTTGAAAATCTCTTTTATTTAACTATTCTTACTAACTATGCTTATTTTTTTTATTATAAAAAGAAAAGAAATGAGGGCTATATGCAGCCCCCATCGTGACCTTCCCTCATTCTCTCATACTTCATCTTCTTCCTCATTTTTCTCTTAAGAAAGCGAAGACTTCCATAGCCATTTTCTTCCATTCCTTTGAGTTTTCCAACTTGCAACATTCATCAAAGTTGTTCCAAAGCTTCACCTCTACATAGTTCCTCTTCATCCCAACCATCTAAGTAAGAGAAAATCAAATTTTTTCCTCCCCATTTACTGTACAAAACCGCGCCCCCTCCCCTTTATGGCTTCTTGTGATTTTGCTTTCCAATCTTGTTTTTCTTGCTTGTTTGATGTTGTTTGTTGCTTGGTTATGATCAAGAGGAGATGAAACACTCTCAACCCCTTTTCTTGAGCTTAAGGGCAAAACCCTAAGGGGTGAAAAGGGGAAAGTTGTGTGATCCTCACTTGAATCAAGCAATTGGCTGTTTCATGAGTTATTAGAAGTTGTTTGATGATTGTTGAGTAGTAGTTTTGAAATTGGCATGCTTAACTTGTGATTTAAGGGTTGATACCTATTCTTTAAGTAAGGAAAATGTGGGTTTTAATTGTTGAATCATGTGTTAAATTGATGAATAAAATGCCTTGAGTGATTTTATTGTGTTATTGGGCTTGATTATGTATTAATTGAAGTTGTTGTTTAAATTAACTAGGTGTAACATGATAGTTCTAGTATTTTTTTTTTCAATTCTTGAACTATGAGAACATGAGGGTGTGATGTTTAATTATGTGTTAGATGTTTAATAAACTGATTAGAATTATTTTTAAGGTTATTAGAACTTGTATGCATGAACTAGCTTGAGTGAAGGTTATGTTTTATGCAAAAATTAGTTTATGAAGGACTAGATTGACATGTGAGCATGAATAGGTTGTTCTTTAAATTTTAGTTTGGCATGAACATGACTTTTAGCATGATAAGGGCAATGTGTTAAATGCTTTAGGATTCTTGAAATTTGAGTTTGAATGATTGAAAGAAATTTGGGAAAAAACCTATTCTTGAAAAAGTTGAAAATGAGTTTTTGGGAACTTTGTAATATAGTTTAAATGGTTAACCCATGTGTTGATTGATGTATAGCATGTTTGGTGAATTTAATGGTTATACGAATTGAGTTTTGGAATGAAAATTGATTTGGAAAATGTTTTACAACTTGTTTCAAATGTGTGTGTGAATGATGTCTAGATAAGAATTGATGTTTGTTGCCTTTAAATGTGGTTGAATGGCTTGAAAATGTTAGTAGTAATGAAAAGGAGTTTTTGCAAAAAATTTTTTTAAAAGAAGAAGAAGTTATGGCCGAGAGGCCTAGGAGGTTTTTGGAAGGAAATTTTATTTGTGAACTTGACAAAAAGATTGCATGAGTATGTGTTCTAGGCTTGGAGTTTATGAAGGTTGTTAATTTCATGTTGTTTGCTTAAAACTTTCAAGAAAAGATTTTAGTTTCAAACCTTACTCTTTTCGAGTAAGTTAGCATTTCTTTTAAAGTGTTATGTGTTAGTTAATTTCCAAGAAAAGTGATTTTTGGTTCAAAACCCTTATTTGTTTTCTAGTAGTTGGAACTAAATTCTTTAGTGGATGCTTGGTTAGAAAAAGGGTTAGGATGAGAGCCTAAGTTTAAGTTAATATTTATAGATATGTACTAAGTGTTCGTGGTGATAGGGATCGTATTATCGGAGACCGAGCGACGTGGACCTGAGGAAGTCGGAGCTACGTTAGTGACAGCCTGTGGTAAGGGCACTTCTAGATAATTGTAGGCTTTTATTTTTGTATGCCTTTGTGTAATGGCAACTTTTAGATACGATAGGAACTTAATTTCAAGTGTTTATGCGAAGAAGTCTGAGAAGTGTTGATGTTTGTTGTATCCCTTCGCTTTTTTTTTTGATATACTGATTATTTAGTGGGCTTGTCTGCAAGTGGTTGGCAGCTGTCCCCAACCCCCCACACTTGTTTGTTCCTCTCTGTGAACTCCATCGAGTTGCAGAGGGATGGATTCTATGATTGATTGTTGAGCTGTGCAATTATTTATTATGAGATTGAATGCATACTGCGAATTGCGTAGTGCTTGTTGAATTGCGTTTCTCCATGCAAACTGCTTTTATTGCTTAAGTCATTGAATTGTGTTTCTTCATATTAAGCATGCTCTTATTATTTGATATGCGGTCGAATAATCTTGCGTACCACTCTTTGAATATCGTATGCGGCGAATTGTTCATCGAGTCTGAGAGCTTAGTCGAGTCGTCGAGACGTTTTTGAGCTGTGAGCTGGACAACTGAGGGTGCTAGGTCCCCTTCATTCATGGTGGATTAGCTAGGCGTCGCAGCGTTAAGGAATCGGAGCTGAATGTCCTAGGGAGAGCGAAGATTCCCAAAGCTACGGCTGGTATTCAATGGATGGATCAGCGTCTGCTTTCCAAAAAAATTGTCGAGTCGAGAGAAAATGAGTCGTGAGATGAGTCGTGAGTCGAGTCTTGAGCGAGCATTTTGAATTGAGCCTTGTGAACTGTATACATTGTTGTTTGCTTATTGCTTTGTGAATTGTTATATTTGATTTGTTGAGAAGTTGACCCTTTCCTGTGGTGCCTTCAATCCATGATGGTTATCCAGGCGATGTTGAGGACGCGGAAGACCAGTTGGTGGACGATGACGAGGAGGGCCCCTTCGAGGATTCGGGCAACGACTTTTATTTGTCTTGATTGCATGTTGCCCGTTTGTCTGCTGTTATGTTTTTTTTTTATGACTGTAGTATATATACATCTTTTGTGTACAGTTGGTTAGTGACCGGTCGGGCTAGTGATGTTTTGCTGAGACAGGGTAGACTGGTGGTTCTACTTTTGGAGCAGCCCCCTGCGTGGGTGTCTGCCGGGAATATCCCCAGGGTATGATTACTCTCGCGAGGGTCGTCATATCATAGGTGTATTCTCTCATACATTTCTACTCTCTCTTATTTTGTAATGCATCTTGTGTATGTTGACTATATATGTTTATGCGTGTATGCATTTCCAGTACGTAACTTGTGTCCTAGTTGCACCATGTTCGAAATGCTGTAAGTACTCTGTGTGTGCTTTACGGGCACTATTGTTTTTTTAAAAAAATACCGTATTTCCTGAAAGACACAAGAGTACCGTTTTTAAAAATCCATCACACACAGGTTTAGTTTTAGTTCAGTAGCGGTCCGAAAATGGGTCGTTACAGAATTCATACATCGTGCATCCCACAACAAAGATTAGAACTTTTTGGAAACACGATCATTGCGACGCAAGGGACCCCAGAGAGAAGGGTGTCGTGACGCGATGAATGTCGGTGATCGTAACAATCCAACCACTGACATGTGGCCTGATCGCGACGTGATGGAGGCTGTGTCTGTGGCCATCACGACTGAATGGACCATTCCGCGTCTATAAATAGCGCCCTTCCCCTCCTCGCCACTCACCTTCTTCAAAGCATTCTTTTGAGGGGTACGTGGGAGAGCTCCGGAGGCACGGCAGGGACGTGGGCAATGACAGTCTTCTAGGCAGGTATGGGGAGATCTGAACCCTATACACTAAGGATAGTAGGAATCAGATAGGTGTAGAATAGGGAAGTAGGGTGGCCCAAGCCCTACTAGGGGTTTATGCCCAACACCCTAGGTGGGGTATTGAGACTACGACTGCTAAGGATAGTAGTCGCTAGTCCATCAACCATAGGAATGATTATTGTGTGAAAACCCTAGGGTAGACGACTTATAGTTGTTGGTGATTGTGTGTGTTATTTGATAATATGTTAGTAGTTAGTCGCCTGAGTGATGCTAGGGTTAACTTGTATGCTGATAATTGTTGATTAATGTTGATTGTTTAATTGTTTAGTTATTGCTGAATTATTTCATGCTAATGATGTGGGGAGGATAATTAATTAATTAATCATAAATGCTGGCTGAAATAATAAATAATAAAAAGCTATTAGGCTGAGCTGATGAATAATGATAAGCTGTTTGGCGTTGAGTAATAAATAATCATATGCATAGCTGTGCTGTAATCCACCATCGTTCACATAAGCTATGTACGAGGTCAGGTGCCAGAGTGCGGGCACGATATAGTCAGTATAGGACGCGCTGGTCCTTAAGGATAGTCTGGGTCCGACAAGTCTACAGGTGACAAATGGTTTGGCCGCCATTGTTTCGAGACGTCGGGTAGCCTAGTCATCCTAACGGGTTACTGTTGTATCACTGTCCGTAGTCCCGATCCCGAATGCCACCCCGACACCTGTTCCTATCAGCCGAGATTGGGGAGCAGGGATGCACTCTTAGGGGTACGATGAGCGGGATATGGGGATGGACAACTGACTAGCTGAGCTATTAACTATAAGGTTGTGGTGGGGCCGCTGCTGCTGTTTTACTAAGCTGTGTGTCCACGTAGGCATATAGTTCTGGGCTGCATAAACGTGGTAGCTAGGTGTTGATCCTAACTGTTGCTCGAGGATGCTTGAACCTATTTCTTCACATATTCTATTCTCTTGCTTTCCCATTTGTTGGTGTGTAGTGTATTCTCATCTCCCATGCTTTGTTGTGTTTCCTGCCTTTTCTATACTTTATATATTTAGATTCTGAAGATTCTTGAGAGCTTGAAGATGTCTCACTACTTCCACCCGTCGTTGCTGGAGGAGCCGAGCATCTCGGTATGGGGTGACTTCGAGGTGTATTATCACGACATGGACGGGGATTGCTGGGAGATTAATTATAGTCGCCATGTCGTTATCTACATGGGTCTTGTTAGTGTCTTTTTCTGTCTCTTGGGATCATCGAGGGCCTCCTTTGTTGGTGATTTTAGAATTGCGCAGTCGTTTTCATTTAACCGCATGTGGTGAGAGCCTAGGTCTAGGCAACGTTACCCTGCTGCTCCTTCATCTTCTGGATCTTATAGTATGGCTAGGGATAGTGTCAGAGATTGGGAGGTTCGTCGTAGGTTAGAGGCGACCATTCCTTCATCTCATGTTGCTTATCTGGTAGAGCCATTGAGGGTTTATCAGTCTAGGCTCCAGGGACGTCCTTCCAATGGGGACTCCCATCTTTCGCCACGATCGCGCGTTAGATTTCACCGAAGAGGTCAGATGTAGGAGGATTCTCGTTAGGCTTTTGATATCTTTTGACTGATGATGATGTTATTCTTTTGTATGCCCATTGTGGTTCTTGTATGTATGTATATTATTCTTTTGACGGTTCCTAGGAGGGAAACCTTGTACGTACAAAAAAAATTATATATATATATATATAATGAAAAATATTTTCTTCCGCTGTACTCTAATATTGTGTTAGTATTATTATTCGTAATTATGGGATAATATTATAAATGGGGCATGGGTGTCTCAGTGAGCACTACTGCAGAAAACGAAAACTCTCTAAAGGACCAAATCATAACCTTGGTGAAATTGATGACTCAAAGGGAGAAAGGATCAATTCCAAGTCAAATGGAGCCAAACCCAAATGAGAAATGCAGTGTTATCTTTATCGCTAAGGAAGAACCTGTTCTTACAAATAACAATTCTGAGGGAAGTAAAGAGAAGAAACTAAAAACTGAGCATCAACATGTAAGTAATTCTTCCCTTCAATGTTCTAAAAGTTCATATAATAATAGACAAGCAATTATATTCCTAGAAAAACTTAGAATATTGCATGTCAATATCCCTTTTGCTAAGATTGTCTCTGAAATTCCTAAATATATTAAATTTGTAAAAGAAATTATTTCTAATAAAAAAATTAGATGAAGTAGAGACAATTAAACTTAATGAAGAGTGCTCTGCTATGTTTATGAATAAATTATCACCTAAGCTTAAAGATCTGAGAACTTTTGTCATTCCCTGTTTAATTAGTAATATGAATTTTAATGCATTATGAGATTTGGGCTCAGGTCTGAATTTAATGTCTTTATCTATCTTTAGAAAGCTCAACTTGTAGAAATCACATCCCTCTAACATTTCGATAGGACTCTTGTTTACCCAAAAGGAATAATAGAGGATGTTCTAGTTAAAGTGGGGAAATTTATTTTCCCAGTAGATTTTGTGGTCCTTGATATGGAGGAGGATAGAGACGTTCCAATTCTATTGGGACGACCATTTTTGGCAATAGGAGATGCTACCATCCAAGTGAAAAAAAGGACCTTAACTCTGAGAATTGAGGATGAAGAGGAGGTATTTAAAATATATAATTCTAACAAAAATTGCCCCTTTAGTGCATCTTGTTGTTTCCTGCAAGACATTGTCATCTCTGACAATAAGGAAAAAGAAAATATGCATTCCCCTGAATTGGACAATTCTCACGGGGAGAGTAATGTTGAGCAATATGAGAAGCTAGAGATAGATCATCTCCTTATTCAGAAAGTGGCATCACTGAATTTCAATGGGACCTCTGGAGAAAACCCTATTGAGCACTTGAGGAGGTTTTACAAACTGATGAGAAGTGCTCAATAAAAGAACATGTCACCAGACTCTACAAAGTTGGAACTTTTCCCCGACTCATTCAATGAGGAATCCAAAATTTGGTTTTACTTATTACTAAGTGAAGAGGTAGAAACTTGGAGCAGCGCAGTAAGGAAGTTTATAAAAACCTTTTCAACATTAAAAGGGAACCCACTTGCATATGTCCTTGTTGTGATCTAGCAGAGCTCATTGAGAAGAGTTTCCAAAATGGGCTAGTGCCCGCTGAGGACTAAATTCAAGTCCTCTGAACCATCAGGCTCAGAACATTAAACAAGCACTAACCACGAGGCTAACTGCATTCTCTAAACATTCCTATTATTTCTGTTTTCATTTTTATTTTTATTTCTTTTAATTTCATTATCTTTATTATTTTTATTATTTATTAAAAACACAAAAAAATTGAAAAATTACAAAAACAAATTTTTTTTTTCCTGAAAAATCAGTATGCATGGGCATACCTGTTGTCATCACGACCGTACATCTCATTTGACTAGGCCGTACATACCACTGTAGGTACGGCAATACACAGCGTTGTCAGGCCGTACTACGACCCTGTTTCTGCAAAAATAAACAAATTTTTTTCCAGTTTTTTTCATTTGTGCAGGAATTATGTCTAAGCACCATAGAGCTAAGTCTTCAGCAACAGCACCCCATCCACCTAGATCGGTGCCCAACTATATCCCACAACATCACAGAGACAGATAAAGAGAGCTGCGGGACTACCATATGGATGCCCAACACTACATAGATTTTGATAGCCTTGGGAAGGTCGGCCTGTGAAAGGATGTGGAGACACTACTGTAGAGCATTGGGTGGCATAGGGCTGCACTAGTCAAACAACCCAAACATGTTGAGGCTGTCTGGGATTTCTTGGCCACTTGCGGCTTCAACACCAGAGATCGGGAGCCCTAGGGCCCCGACAGTGACGAGGAGGCATACCAGGAGGTTGTCGTTCACTTCCACCTCTGCAGACCAGACACGAGATTACCCTAGCCGATTTCAACATCGATCTAGGCTTCGAGACAGCGGAGACTGTTCAGACACCCGAGTATTTGGGTGCCTTATTGGATGTGCCAGTAGGATACCAGGACAGCCAGAGTTGGCAGGCTCTCACAGAGATACCCACTACGTGCCCAAGCAGGCCAAGGCTAGCAGGATTCGAGACCAAGCGATGCGGACAGCACACAGGTGGCTCGCCCGTTCTATTAACAGGCGTGCCCTCAACGATAGAGCGGTCACCAGGGCTGATCTATTTCTTATATCGGCCATGACTGACGGCCAGGGGCATCACTGTGACGATGGGATGTTCTTCTTATGCACCTGCACTTAGATTGGCCTTCATCTGTAGTCCCAAAACACTGGGTACATTGTGATGGGCTCCTTTATCTCTAGGCTCACCGCCTACTTAGGAGTTTGACCACAGGCACGAGCCACCATTATCCAGAAGTAGCCCATCGGATTTTCTACACTTTGCAACATCGGTGTTTTGCAGAGATTGGGTCATGGAGACTACGAGCTCATCCAGCCAGAGCAGCTCCTTCAGGAGGATCAGGCTACAGAGGTCGAGCCACTGACTGAGGAACACCCAACACCACCACCACCACCTATAGGACCAGCACCCCATGCTCCCTCCTACCAGGACATCATGGCGCGTCTCGATGAGATGTAGCTCTGCTTTCAGGAGCACCGAGCCCATGTAGACCAGTGTTTTGACGCCCAGGGGGAGCAGCTTGCAGCCATTATGGGACTTCTCCTGCAGCTCCAGACCAGACCACCTGTCAAGTGATGCGGGACCTTCTTCTTGTTTCTCCATTTTAGTTCTTCACATTTTTGCTATTGTATTACAAATGGATTGTATATTGGCATACTTGCAGTGATTTATTTTATTTACTTATTATTTTTTTTATTTATAGTTTTTATTTTACTATTATTTTTATTTATTTTGATTATAATGTTTTTAGTTCTTTTTGATGCACAGTTCTAAACCCGCTTACCAGCTCCATTGGTAATGGGAAGGCATCATCAATTTTTAACTCATATCCCCATATAATTTGCTTGTGAAATTTTTCAGGAGGAGTCTCTTTCTACCTTCTTTTCTTTTTAGTAAATTTTTCTTTGTTTACATCCTTTAGGCTTGTTCAATTACTGTAGCAGTGAGGACACTGCTAAAAGTAAGTTTGGGAAGGGATTATAGAGAACTTGATAATTTCTTATAATTATAGATATTGGATTATAGAGGACACTGCAGTGATTTATTACTTGGATATACTCATAATTGCTTATAATTATAGAGAACTTGATAATTTTTCTAATTTAGGGGCTATTAAAATGTTTTCTTTTTTTGACAACTTGTGATTGACATAAGATTGTTGCTAACTTTAGAATTTGTTGAAAATTAGAATTGAAGTTTTGTGAGTTTCAATTTTCTGTGTAAGCCACTAAATGTGAGATTTGAGCCTAAATAAGAGGTCACATCATACTTTTTACCTCTTTTCTTTGTTTGAGTAATGTTTTTCCATGTTGTGCATTCTAGAACTTGTGCTAAGACCATTGCAAAGCGAATAAAAATTTACTTTCGTGTGAATTTGGTAAAGGCAAATTTTAGGAATTTTTCAGGCCCACTTCAACTTTGAAATATTTTACCACTAGTTGCCCAATTTTGTGCCTATTATTGTATTTCTTTGGTACGCCTTTCTTTATTATTGATTATCATTTTGTGGTGGTAACCTTGGAAAATATTGTTGCTAAAGCAATTAGTGCCAAAAAAATAAAAAGAATAATGTTAGGGATCCTTCATGAATGGTTATAAAAGGGAAGACTTAGTAACTATTTCCCCTCCTAGTTATACTAAAGGGTTTATTTGTTACATAAAAGCATAAAAAGGAGGAAATGAAAGAAGGGAAAAAAGGGGGGAAAAAAGAATAGAAAAATTTGTGTTATTGCCTTCAAAAAATACAAAAAGAAAATTGTTGTTAAAATTAGAGGGATTCTTGCCTGCTCTTTAAAGTGAAAAAGAAAAATATTACTTGTTTTGGCTGATTAAATTCTGACCCATTTGCATGACCTTTTCTTTCTTTTATCCCACCTAACATTATCACCTTGGCCCCATTACAACCTTTATAAAACCCCTTTTCCTCTTTTGCATGATAAGTAGATTTCAATAGTAGAGTTTTGGTCTATGGCAATGTTACTTCTTTGGAAAAATTTAAGCGTTAATGACTATATCTTTAAACATTTTAAGAGTGGTGAGAAATGTGACTCTTTAATCACATATTAATGAACTTGTTAAACTTATACCTCTAATTGGGCATTCTATTTCTTGGCACTGATTAAGATATCACTTTGTTGTCATGCACTCATTTTTGTCCCTAGTCAGTAAAAATAGTTTCTATTATAATTTCCCAAGTAATTTGCTTGAGGGTAAGCAAAGCTCAAGTGTGGGGAGGTTGACAAACCCCAATTTTATCTACTTTTATGGGGTATTTTTTAGTACTAAAATATGCCATTTTGTGTTATTTAAAGTATAAAAGTACTCATTTATGTCCTATTTTGCAGAATTATCACAAAAACAACACTTGGAGCAATAGAGGCGCAAACAGACCAAAGACTAGGAAGATTTGGATATTTTTGGCATTTCTAGACTTGCAGTACAACCTAACATATACTCAATATGGTCGTACCTAATCAAGCACAGCAGTAGGGACGTACCTCATGGTCAGTACAACATGGCGTTGAAGAAAAAGTCCATTAAGTCATATCAAAGGCAGTACAGCCGTACCCAAATGCTGTCAGGTTGTGCAAAATGCACAAGTACGGGTCAACGTTACAACTAAAGTGCAGTACGACCGTGTATAAAGCCAGTACGACCATACCTAGTCCTAGATCGCCCAGATTTTAAAGCCAGTTTGACCTAATATGCTGCTAAGCCTATAAATAGGCATTCTTAGCCCTCCTTTGAATATTTTTGATCCTGGAACCTTAGAGCCTCTTGCTCCTGTTTAGCTGCCGGAGCTCGTGAGGATCGTGAAGAATGTGCTTAAGGACTGTCACCATACCGAAAGAGTGTCCCAGTTTAGACTTAATTCTATATATTATGGATTTTCATGTGATTGTATGTTATTTTCACTTACCATGAGTAGCTAAATCCATCACTAGGGGTGATGGGGGATCCTTTACTATGTTTTTGACATTTATTTAGTTAATTCTACGAGTTTCCTATTATCCTGTTGATTGTATTGCTCTTAGCATGCTTAATCCTATAAGCACTACAACAGAATGTGATAAAAATGGCGCCACAAAAACAGCGCTTGTCACTAAAGTGCTGGTTACTATTGACTTTAAACAACGCTTCTTTAAAGAAGCGCTGCTAAATATCCCCTTGATAATAGATAACGCTTCTTCAAAGAAGTGCTGTCTTTTATTAAACCTTAGCCAGCGCTTTATCAAGAAAGCGCTGTCTTTTAAATTAATGGCCAGCGCTTTTCCAAGAAAGCACTGTCTTTTACAATAACGGCCAGCACTTTTCTAAGGAAGCGCTGTCTATTTCAAAACATAAATAACAAAAAGGGAGGGCTGTAAGCCCTTTTTTTCATTATCACTTTCGAAAGCTCGTCGTTCCTTGTCAGCGCTTTGCTCTCTACACCTTTTCTTCTCGCCGTTCCTGGTCTCTGTTCCTGCTCGCCGTTTCGCGTCTTGATCTCTCGTTTTGCTCGCCGTTCTGTTCCTGCTCGCCATTTCTCGCGTCCTCTACTCACAGCCCAACAAGGTACAATTTTGTTTCATAGCCCATTCTCTCTTTCTCACGTTGCTCGCGACCACCACCACCTCTTGGTCGTATATGTTTGTTTTGTTTCACCGCCACTACTATCTCAGTTTTTTTTTCCTTTCATTTTTTCTATATATATTTGTTTATGTATATTTGTTTCATCCTGGTTGTGTTGCATTAGTTTATTTTTTATTTTTTGTATGATGAAGGGTGCATGGTGTATAATAGGGATGTTGTATAGGTGATGCAAATTGCAAATTGCATATGTAATTGATCAAATACGAACTGTGAATTGTGGTTTGAATCAAATTTTGACTATATATATGTGAGAAATTATTGAGAAGACAATTAGGTCATGTCAAAATTTTGAGAAAATATGTACAAATTTTTGAATATGTTTTGTTGTGATGTTTTTAAAGGTTGAAGTTAGAATGGATCGAAAGTGGATGTCTGCCAATCGTTTGTCAAAAGAATATAAAGATGGGGTACAAGAGTTTATCAAGTTTGTAGCTAGGCATACAATAAACCATAGTAAAATCATATGTCCTTGTTTAAATTGTTGTTATGTAGACAAAGTTAGTCTTCAGGAATTGGAATGGCATTTAGTGAGCAATGGGATTGATCAAAGTTATACATGTTGGACAAAGCACGGTGAGACAAAAGGTGAATCTTCTAATACCATGGGGAATAATGAGAATACATATGATGGAGACCGCTTTGAAGAGATGACAAATGTGGTTGAAGATGATCTTCGTGAGTGTCCTCGAATGTTTGAGAAGTTGATAAGTGATGCAGAGAAGCCGTTGTATGAGGGTTGTACGAAATTCATGAGATTATCGGCGATGTTAGGGCTGTATAACTTGAAATCGGGCAATGGATGGACTGATAAAAGCTTTACAGAATTACTCACCTTATTGAAGGAAATGTTGTCGGTTGATAATGTGCTTCCTAATCGGACATACGAGGCTAAACAAATGTTATGCTCTATTGGCATAGGTTATGAGAAGATACACGCTTTTCCTAACGATTGTATTTTATTTCGAAATGAATATGCATTGTTAATGTCGTGTCCAAAATGTAATGCATCACGGTATAAGAAGAAAGAATCGGCTCCAGAGAAGGTTATATGGTATTTCCCCATAATTTCCAAATTCAGGCATATGTACCGTAGTTCTGAAGATACAAAACACTTGACATGGCATGAAGATGAAAGGATTAAGGATTACATGCTACGGCACCCGACAGACTCTCCTCAATGGAGGAAAATTGATATTGAGTATCCTGATTTCGGGAAAGAACCTAGAAACCTCAGACTTGCATTATCTACTGATGGATTTAACCCGCATGGTGTTCAGAGTAGCTCTTATAGTACATGGCCTGTGATTTTGGTGATTTATAACCTACCTCCATGGTTATGCATGAAGCGCAAATATATGTTGTTGTTTATGTTAATTTCTGGCCCCAAACAACCAGGAAATGATATAGACATATTCTTGGCGCCTTTAATTGAAGACTTGAAGCAACTGTGGGAGACGAGTATAGATGTGTACGATGGGTACAGAGAAGAAAGTTTCACCTTGAGGGCTATGATCTTCGGCACAATTAATGTTTTTCGACATACGGTAATTTGTCTGGATACAGTACCAAAGGCCAGTGTGCATGACCTATATGTGAAGATGGTACAGATTGGACGCGATTGGAACATGGTAAGAAAAATGTCTTCCTTGGGCATCGTGGGTTTTGGCCTCAAAAGGATCATTATCGGTCGTGTAGGAAAGCATTTAATGGGAATACTGAAGAACGTAGAGCTCCTTTGCCTTTGACAGGTGCACAACTGTTTGAAAAGGTAAAAGATTTGAGTATTAAATTCGGGAAGCCTTTTGCGGGAGAGCTTGTCACACGATGGTGGAAGAAAATGTCGATTTTCTTTGAGCTGCCATATTGGAGTTCATTATACGTGAGACATTTCATTGATGTGATGCATATTGAAAAAAATGTTTTTGATAGTGTCACTAGTACCTTACTCAATATGCCCGGGAAGACTAAAGATGACATCAATGCAAGGCGGGACTTGGTTAGTATGGGATTGAGATGGGAATTGGGACCGGTAAAGAAGGGAAAACACCGTACATATCTACCTCCAGCCACTCATACTTTGTCTAGAAAAGAGAAAATGGTTCTTTGTAAGTTTCTTCACGGAGTTAATGTTCCAGAAGGGTACTCTTCAAACATTAAGAACCTCGTATCAATGAGAGATCTCAAGTTAAATGGTCTAAATGTAACATCCCAAAATTCCTAAGCCTAATTATTAGAAAACCCAAGTGAAAAGAGGAATTAATTCCTGAGGACTAAGTATAGTTCATTAGCCTTAATTTAGTAGTTTTAAAACCAATTAGGAGCTAAAGGGTAAAATAGTAATTTTACCCAATGATTTAGGAATTGTGAGACTAATTAGTTAGGAGTAGTTTTAATTTACTAAAATTACTCAAGTTGTTGTTAGAAACCAAGGTTAGATTAAGGAGGTTTAATAAGGATTTGTTAACAAGATTTTTAATAAATCTTAGTCTAAGTTCCACCATACACCACTTTCTCATTGTTTCCACCTTAGCCCCTCCCATCACGCACTTACTCCCTCCTCTGCGTGGATCCTCAGCAAGAAAAGAAAGAGAAGAAGAAAGAAAAGAGAAGGAGGAGGAGAAGAGAAGAAAGAAAGGGAAAGAAGAGAGAAGAGGAGAAAGGGTGAGAGTGCGACGGTGATGGGAAGAAGAAGGGTGAGGCGCTGACGCTGAGCGACGCAGCGCCACCGCCGGAGAAGAGGAAAGAAGAAGCAGAACGCGGCCAGAACGAGGGAGAGAGATGGAGGCCGAGAGAGAAAGAACCGAGAGAGGAAAAGGGCGATCGATGGGAGAGAAGGATGAAGGGTGGTGGTTGGTGGCTGCTGGTGGTAGCGCGGCGGTGTGTGGAGGTGGCCATGCCACTGTTCACGACCGTGAGAGAGGGAGAGATCGCGTGAGAGAGAGAGAGAGAGTTGGGCCGAGAAAGAAGAAGGCCGAGAGTGAGAGAGAGTAACCGAGACAGAGAGAGAGAGAAGTCGAGAGAGACCGAGGCAGAGAAGGAGGGGCAGGACCATGAGAGAGAAAGGGATTGAACGAAAGAGAAAATCAGTGAGAGAGTGAGCTCGAAAATGGAAGGAACAGCAAGATTGAAGAAGAAGAAGATGGAGATGAAGATCCTGATGGAGCTTCAATGGAGGATGCCTAGGATATGGGGATTTTTGGAATTGAAATCCCTAATTTGGGATTAGTCAGGTAACATAGACTTCCCCCAAAACCTCCCTTAGGGTGTGCTAGGATTTATCATTTAAATTCTTTAGCTTTATAATTAGTTTCTGAATTAATCTGAAATGGTCTTGTATGGGGTCTGACTGAAATAGGGTTGGCTACTGCCCCCAACCCCCTAAACCAATGTGTGTTGTTTGTGACCATTGCGAGTTCCACTAAGCTCCAATCGGAATTATGCAAATTGTTATTATGTGTGAAAATATGCGTGATTCAGATTTGAAGTGGCTCAGCATATGAGCTAGCCCTTTTGCATGAGTTTGGGCCCTAAGTTACTTGAATGTGAAATTGTATGCACTATGATGTATGTATGTGTTCACTTGGTGTGGTTGTGGTTCATGTATGCTAAGCTCCATGATTGTCTTGGCTTTGGATATGTCCTGAATTCCTAGTGGTGTATGCATACAATTGCCTTGACACCCTTGTTGAAATTATCTTGGTTTGAAATCGGAATGTGAAAAGTGATTGAGCTGAGTCACATGCTTGAATGCTATTTGTTGATTCTAACTATATGAATGTTGTTATTGGTAATGAGTTATTGATGTGTTGTTGTTGAATTTGGAAGTGTCGAACTATAACCTTGTCACTAAGCATGTTAAGAATTCTATTGTTTTGATTCTTAATATGCCTTTGATTCTTAGTATGTATATGTGTGAATTTGCCTGGATCTACTCCATTATGATTAGGATTGGATTGGAATATGAAAAATAATATTGTTGAATTCGTTGGATATCATTTGGGCGTTCACTATAGTGAACTTGCCATATTATTGAATTTGTTGGATATCATTTGGCCGTTCACTACGGTGAACTTGCCATATTGTTGAATTTGTTGGATATCACTCGGGCGTTCACTACGGTGAGCATGCCATATTGTTGTATTTGTTTGAATGTGTACTAACCATTGAGCATCGACACTCGGAGCGTTTGATTGGTCTTAAAGACTTCAAAAGACGAGTTGTCATGTCACTCGTAGCGTTTGATTGGTCGTATAGATTTCAAAAGGCGAGTTGACACTGCATTGCCTAAGTAGAGGCACGCCAAAGTAGTGGCCAGCCAAAGTAGTGGCAAGCCAAAGCAGAGGCTATCTTGTTCGGACGTTGGGAAAGTAGTCCCCGTCATACTGCTGACCTATTAAGGCTGCAGGTGTATACACAACTTGCCATACTGCATTGACATGCATAGCTAACCACATTTATGATATGTGATGAATTTGATGTTGTGATTGTTGTTTCTTAATGATTGAAACTTGTGTGTTTGGAATTGTTTGTGTGTGGAATGTTTGCAATTAAACTTTGCAACCCCATCGTAAGTGATTAGCTACCACCAGTCGTTGGGGGCTCCTTGGATTTATCCTTTTAAATAGGATTTTACTCATTTCGCTTGAAATTTGGACCAAGTGGGGAACATTCATGTGATTCTTTGTGACATATGTCTGCATATGTAATTGATGCTTGAATTATCATCTTTGAGGAATTGCTAGGAGAGTATAAATAACTATACTTATGTTATGGGGAGGATTTTCCACACGTCGCACACCACGTATGGCTGGAAACAACGGTAAAAATATTTATGATTTCAAGTCTATGTTATTGAGTTTTATAAACTCACCTTTGGGGCGTTGTTTTCAGGTATGATTGTTGAAGAGGTTCAGAGCATTGGATTGTGCTCGGTCTCGCTTATCTACGAGACCCGAGTCATCGGATCACCAGTCGCGTCATAAGTTCTAGGTTGTGTCCTAATATTATGTGTGAATAAGATGTATTTGTAATTGTTTTACTTTATTATTCTTTTGAAAAAGAAGTTGTAATAATTAAAGTTAACTCCGCTTTCGAAACTCTGAATTATGTCGGCTATATTTTTAACGTATTTTGTACGATGCGTATGTACCCAGGAATTTTACCAACTAAAGTATAGTATAGTATTTGAAAAACAGGAATCATTCTTTAGTATTCGTTTGTATGTGAAAATTTTTCAGCATTTATATTCTAATCCAAGTTAAAACTAGTAAGTAATCCCCTAATTAGAGTTAGGGTGTTACACTAAAGTCCCATGATTGCCATGTTCTCATGGAGAATTTGTTACCCGTTGGTATACGATCCATTTTGCCCATCAAAGTGCGAAAGACCTTAACTAAATTTTGTTTATTCTTCAAGGCAATCTGTAGCAGAGTGATTGACCCTGAAAAGTTGCCAGTATTGCACAAAGAAATTTTTTTCATTTGTACTTTCCACCTTTATTCTTTGACACAATGATTCATCTGACAGTTCATCTGGTTAGGGAAACACAATTATGTGGACCAGCTTACATGAGATGGATGTACCCGTTTGAGTATTACATGAAGATATTAAAAGGGTATGTGAAAAACCGATCACGGCCAGAAGGTTGTATTGTTGAGCGGTACACAGTCGAAGAAGCTGTTGAATTCTGTTCCGACTACCTATCTAATGGTGGATATTCCATAGGGTTGCCAAAGTCTCGTCACACAGGAGGAAGCGAAGGGAAAGAGATTACTGGATGTACAATATTGACTATATCAAGGCAGCGGATGGAGCAAGCACACTTATATATTTTACACAACACCGATGAGGTTGAGTCTTACGTTGTAAAATACAACGAAATGCTCAAGAGGATGCACCAAAATAAGAATTAAAATTGGTTAACAAGAGAACACAATCGTTGATTTATAACGTGGATAAGAGATCACATTTCTGCAGAGTTTGTTGTAAATCCTATCTCGGTTTCAGAAAGACTCACATGGTTAGCCAAGGGTCCAAGTTTACATGTTATCTCTTACACCGGTTATTTAATGAACGGGTACACATTCAATACGATAGAACATGATGATCAGAGTAAAATGCAAAATAGTGGGGCCTCTCTTGTTGCTCAAGCTATGCATATCTCAAGTGCCAAAGATAGAAATCCCATATATGCGAATATGTCATACTTTAGGGTCATTGAACACATATGGGAGTTGGATTATGCTATGTTTCAGGTGCCTGTGTTCCAATGTAAGTGGGTTGACAATAATTATGTAGAAACAGATGATTTGGGGTTCATAAAGGTGAGTTTCAGTAAGTTGGGATATAAAGATGAGCTTTTTATTTTAGCGTCGCAAGCTCGACAGGTGTTTTATGTCACCGATCCTACCGATACGAATTGGTCCATTGTTTTGTTGACTAACAAAAAATTGGTTATGGGATTGATGATCAAACAAATAAAGTTGCTGATATTGAGGATGACCCATTCTTTGTGATACAATCAATGTTTGCTGAGGAAAGTACATCAAGAGATGATGATACATATAATAGACATGATCATAAAAGGGGCTTTGGATCAACCAGATGAAAAGAAAAAAGAAAAGAAGTGCATGTATGCCGATTGTGTTTTTTAATTACTTGTTAAATGACTATGAATTTTACTTGTGTTTCTAATTACTTGTGTGTCTAATTTTTTTTTGCAGATAGGTAGATGGCTTCTTCCGAACCGACTGTGAAGAAGAATATCTTTCGAGCCACTCCAGAGATAGTTGCATTCTTAAGTGACAAAGGTAATAAATCAAATTACTTCAAAGTTGCTATTTGACATGAATTTCTAAGTTAGCATTAGGATAGGATCAGAGATTCAACACAATCGCAAGCTCGACAAGGTAATAAATCAAATTACTTCAAAGGCAGAATTTGGAAGTTTAATTAGTATTTGTGAATTTGTAACTATTGGCTATGTTGCATACTAGGTAGACTTTATAGCGACTTGTGCTGGCTGGTATATGCATGATATTTTTTGTTGTTACAGAATGTGTTAGATAAATTTTGGAATGTCCATATTTTAGGGGAGACTCTACCAAAATTTTGATAGAAATTCAAATTGAAATATAAATATATATAAGTCAATGATTAAAAGGTTGATATCTTCTGGATGTGTGTGTGATGTTAATTTGTTTGTATTTTATGTGTGATGGTATTTGTATGTGATTGTTTCCTTCCTTGTGAATTTGATGCATGAATCGGATCAGATGTATACATGAAATGCTGCATATTGAAAAGCTAATTAAAAAAAAAATACAGCGCTTGTTTGAGAAAGTGCTGCTTATTTATAGTTATAGACAGCGCTTTTTCAAAGAAGCCCTGCCTATGTTCAACATTAGGGAGCGCTTTTTTTGAAACAGCGCTATCTATTATAAAATATAGGCAGCGCTTTTCTGAAAAGGCAATGTCTATGTCAAATATTCACAGCGCTCACCACACGCTATTCTATCGAGTCACAATCCCACAATCCCCAGCGGCCGATTAGCTAGCGGTTTTAAGTGCTGGCAAAGACCAAATTTAGGCACTGTTTATGTCCTTTTCTGTTGTAGTGAAGGCTTGATCACCCTTTAATAAGTTAATTTAATTGGAGGCGATCGTACGACAATTAGTTTACGAAACTCTAGGATTACTAACTATGCCGGATTAAGGATAATTACTTGTTTCTAATCTCTTATTTAATTAACAATTCCACTGTTGCTTAATGCTTCCCTTCTATTTATCGTGCATGATCATTGGGGATATTAGTTTGGGAGAAGACTGTTAATATTGCATGATCATTGGGTATTAATAATATTAGAGTGGGAGATTAGCTTTCAACCAAGTAGATCCTACTAATTAACTAGTAAATTCAGGGACTAAGTATTGGTGAACCCAGTTCCCCCAGGCTTTCCATAATTTACTTTAAGTCATTCTTGCGCATTACCTTATCTTTGTTTTATTTCAATTCGATTATTTACGTTCTTAAAATCGTAACTTTTTTTCGTCTAAATAACATAAGATCTTTATTACGTCAGTACTCGCGTATTTTCTATGAGTTCGACATTCAGAGTCTTAAATATACTCCACTCTATTATGAGTTATGATCAGGTGCACTTGCCTGAGCCGCAACAGTTGCTTTCTCACAATGTGAACCACTTAACCACTAGTCCTTCACCCTTTTCAGGTATACTCTTAGCCTTATCCAATCACCATAAGCTTGAACATTGGATTCTCGACATTGGAGCAATAGACCATGTCTGCTTATCCAGGTCACACTTTCAATTTCTCAAAGGAATTAATCCAATCGCTATTCACCTGCCAAATGGATCCAACATTTTAGCAAACACAGTTTGTTTTTCTGATGATTTTTTACCTTACCAATGTATTGTTTCTTCCTACTTTCTCATGCTAGATTATTTCTGTTCCTAAATTGACTCAACTGCAGAAATGTGATCTAACTTTTACTGCAAATAAATGTTTGATACAGGGTACTCTTACCCAGAAGATGATTGGTGTAGCTGAAATTCACAATGGCCTTTACATTCTTCACAACCCTACTGCCAAATCACTTCATTTTCAGCATTCCACTTCATTTGTAAATGCATTTCTTTTTGTTAATAATGTTTCTCATGATTCACCACTACAAGAATGTTTGACATTTCCTAGGGCCAAAAACCTTAGGAAATGACAAAATTTTTGAAGTCCCACCAAGGGCCACGAGGCAGTAGGTTATTCACCTGGTAGGAAACGGAAACTGAGGGTTTTTAAAAAATGGCCGTCGAAAATTTCCTAGGGTCAGAGCCCCAGGTAATTTACCTAGGGCTGTATGGCCCTAGGTAATTTTCGAGAGCAAAAGCCCTTGGAAATTGCAATACGGTTATTAAAAAAAAATTTATTAGTTTATTTAAATTAATAAAATTTAATTATTATTTTTAACTAACACCAACTTTTTTAAAGTAATTTTTTAAACTGATAAATTAATTATTTAAACTAATTTTTTTTACTGCCATTCTACAAAAAAAAGGAGGCGGAGAATGGGGTAAGGGTTAGGTCAAGCAGCGGCAGAGAGGGAGACCCATGGGTGCTGCTCTGTATCGGATCTTCTTTCAATTTGGTGTTTGAGATTCTAAACTTTCTTTAATGGGAAACAGAAAACAGATCTGTGAGCAATCTGCGAGGACCCAAGCTGTAACCCCCACTTTCCCGAGCCTTAGGTTGGTAAAATCAGCGCTTACTCTCCGGTCCTAAGTTCTGAGCCGAGCCTCTTCATAGAATCCGAACATGCGCCCCTTGTAAAACATTGGAAACAAAGCAAAGCAAGAGAGAGAAAAAGGGAACGCAAATGGTTCAGATCGCGAAGAGAAAGAAAGGACGACCATCAAATGAGGATCTAGCATGCCGTGCCGCCGAGTCCCCAGCCACCGCAGCAAAATCTGATATATGCTAAAGGCTACGTCTACTTCAACTCACTGTCGCGAGCCAGAACCACCTCAAACCCACTCCCTCCAGTGACTCACCGCCTAATCCGGTCTCTCCCTCTTGCGTCAGCCCCTCAACATCGATCTCTCCCTCTTTCTCACTTCTCTCTTGGTGAATCTTGTTCTCCCTCTCTTTTTATCCCATTTCCCTGGATCGATCTCTCTTCGACTTTTTGTTTTCTTTCTCCTCACAAGCCGCTTCCCCTTCTTCTCTCTTCTCCCTATTTCTTCCTTCGGGAATTTGAAGGTAAACCGGTGGAAGTCCCCAGTTGGTTCAGAGAGTAAGGGTTCAATGGTTTGGCCGGGTCGTGTGAGAGATGAGTTTGTGGTTTGAGAGACGAGGTGGTGGCCTGTTGGTGTTGGCGTTGCTGTCTTGGTGAGGTAGGAGGGAGATGAGACGAGAAGTTTTTTTTTTGATCAGTGGACAAAAGAAGATTATGGAGAGGTGAGGAAATAAATGAGTGTATGGCATGAGAGCAGAATGTTTGCGAGAAAAAAAGGTGAGGAAATAACTAAAAAAAAAGGTAGCAGTTGACCGTATCCGAGGGTTCATCCCCTCGGCTTTGTGCAAATTTTTTTGGGCAGGCTTTTTCCAAGGGGTGTGGCCCTAGGAAAAGTCCAATTTAAAAAAAGAAAAAGAAAAAAAACCTCACCATAATTTTGATTGAACAAACCGAGAGTTTATTTTTAAAAGCCTTAGGAATTTAACGTATGGGCTTTTTCTACTGCTTTGGCCCTGGGTAATTTTCTAGGGTCAGTGGCCCTAGGAAAAATTTGTAGGAAATAGACTTAATTCTTGTAGTGCACATGCTCAAAATTGTAATACTTGCCACATGAGATTTGGCCATCCTTCTCTTGATAAACTTGTAAAAATTCATAAATCCTTTCCTTTTGTTAAATTTTCTAAGACTACTTTGCCTTGTGATACTCCCTTTTCCCTTTAGTTTGTCTATATCCCAACATTGTTTTGATCTTGTGCACGTGGATATTTGGGGACCTATTTCAGTTCCATCTATGTTTGGTCATAAGTATTTCTTGACCATTGTGGATGACAAGAGTCGATTCACATGGATTTTCTTGATGAAATTGAAATCTTAATCCTCAAATTTAATAAAATCCTTTGTTTCTTTAATGAAGACTCGATTTAATGCTGATATCAAGTGCATTAGATTAGACAATGGATGTGAATTTCCTTTGAAAGTATTTTATAATGCTAAAGGGATTATTCACCAAACTTCTTGCGTTAGTACTCCTTAACAAAATGACATTGTTGAGAGAAAACACCAAAATCTTCTTAGTGTCACTAGATCTTGCTATTTCAAGGGAACCTTCCCAAAATTTTTTGGTCACATGCTTTTATTCAGGCTGATCACATCATCAACAGACTTCCCAAAAAATTTATCTCCAATCAATCACCTTATCAAGTCTTTTACACTTTCTGATATTCAACATCTTAAAGACTTTGGTTGTTTATGCTTTGCTTCTACATCTCAATCCCATAGAAAGAAACTTGACCCTTGGTCTAGAAAATGTGTGTTCTTAGGCACCAAATCTGGTGTCAAAGGCTATGTTCAGTTTGACTTGAAATCTAGAGATTTCATCATTTTTAGAGATGTCACATTTTTTTGAAAATGTATTTCCCTTTTCTAACTAATCTGAGACCAATGTGTCCAAACAACAACCTTCCATTCCCATTTTACAAAACAACACTGATTATATTTTTTTTTTTTGAATCTGCATCATTTGCATCAAACGGTTCACCCTATTCATTATCATAATTCTGCATCTATTTCAAATCCATTATCCAATTCTTCTCAATCTGCATTACCATCTTCTGTCCCACCACAAACCTTCGTTGCCCACCCTACACAATCAGTTTCTTTTGATTTTGGTCCCTCGCCTAATGTTATTCAACCTGCACAATCAGCTTCTGCTGATTTTGCACATCCACCAACACCATGAGCTTTTGCTGATCCTACATCATCACCTAATTTATCTCAACCTCCAATTAGGTAATCCATTCAGATTAAAAAGCCTTCTACCTATTTAAAAGACTATCATTGCTGCCTTATTGCCAACATTGTGCTCGATTCAATAACACCATCATCAACTAAAGGTAGCAAGTATCCCTTATCACAATTTATTTCATTTGATAACATTTACCCCAACCATAAGACTTTTTGCCTCAATTTATCCACCATAACTGAATCTGTCACATATGAAGAGGCAATGCAAGATGAGAATTGGAAGCAGGCTGTGCAATCCGAATTGGATGCCCTCACGAAAACTAATACTTGGGAAGTCACTACCCTGCCTGCAAACAAGAAAGCAGTGGGCTACAAATCGGTTTTCAAGCTGAAACTCAAGGCCAATGGTACAATTGATAGATATAAATCAAGTTTGGTTGCAAAAGGCTTCACACAAACTCCAGCCATAGACTACATAGAAACATTTAGTCCAGTGGTTAAGATGACCACTGTTCGGTTGATTTTGACCTTGGCAGCTTCTAAGAATTGGTTTCTCTATCAATTAGATGTAAATACAGCTTTCCTCCATGGTGATTTAGATGAGTAAGTTTACATGAAAGCTCTTCCTGGTCTCAATGTTCCCCAAAAGGCATGGTTTACAAGCTTAAAAGATATCTTTATGGCCTTAAGCAGGCTAGTCGTCAATGGAAAGTGAAATTAACCCAAAATTTACTTGCTTCAGGTTACAAACAATCCAAGTCTGGCTACTCTCTTCTTACCAAAACTAATGCATCAGATTGCACATCTATTTTGATCTATGTTGATGACTTAGTGTTGGCAGATGATGATTATTACACTGAAATCAATTTTGTTAAGCAGTTATTGGATTCCAAATTTAGCATAAAGGACATCAGTTTCTTGAAATCCTTCCTAGGTTTTAAGGTGGCTCGCAGCAAAAATGGCATTTCTTTATGCAAAAGGAAGTATGCCTTAAATCTTGTTCAAGATGTTGGTCTCTTAGGCTCTAAACCTTCCTCTACTCTTATGGATCCTACAGTTAAATTGCATACCCAATCTGGGACTCCATTATCTTATGCTTCGGTTTATAGAAGGTTGATTGGAAAATTGCTCTATTTAACCTATACCAGATCTGAAATTTCATTTGGTGTTGGAAAATTGAGTCAATTTTTGGCGTCACCTACTGATTCTCATCTCGAAGAAGCTTTACATGTTCTCAAATATACCAAAGGCATCCCTACTAAAGGCTTGTTTTTCAGTGCCAATTCCCCTCAGTGATTAAAGGTTTTTGTGATAGTGATTGGGGAGCTTGTTTTGATACTAGGAAATCCACCACTGGTTTTTTTTTCTTCCTTAGTTCTTCTTTAGTATCTTGGAAAAGCAAGAAACAATCTATTGTCTCGAGGTCTTCATCAGAGGATGAATATTGCGCTCTTGCTCTAGCTACTTGTGAAGCCCAGTGGCTTCTTTGCCTTCTTCAAAACCTTCGGATTCCACATCCTTCTCCAGTGGTCATTTATTGTGACAATCAATCTGCGTTACATATAGCATCTAATCCCATGTTCCACGAGCGAAGCAAACATATATAGAGATTGGTTGTCATATAGTCCGAGATCAGATACAAGCTGACACACTTCATCTTCTTCCCATCTCTTCTAAAGATTAGGTCGCAGATGTTTTCACCAAGTTCCTTTCTCCAGGACCTTCTTGCAGCTTTGATGTCAAGCTTTGAATTATCAATATACATTCCAGCCTGCGGGGAATGTTGATAGTATTTAATCACACATGCTTATTTACACGTCAGCTAGTCAATTAAGAAGTAGTTAGATAGTTAACAAAGTTGTTAGTTAGTTAGTTGAGCGATTAACAAAGGTGTGGGCCGCCTAAAGCCCGACCAGACATTTTGCAAGAAAACACGAGAAAATTACATTCAGCAAAACTTTTACATGAAAAAACATAAATATCTATATATAAATTAATCAATATAGAACCATAGATAAAACATTACATGTGGGAATAAAATATTACATGAAAGCAATTGGGTTATTTACACTTCAAAATAAATTTAAGTTAATTCAATACGATAACATTGAAATCAAAAGTCGTAGTAATCTTTATACAAATTATTGTTTCTTTCTTTTTTATTTATTAACATCATCTGTTAAATATAATATTTTATCTTTTACATTAATATCAAAATTCTACAAACATCTATTACCCCGTGGATGGCATGGGTCAGTTATTGTAGTAGTTAACACCGTAAGGTTGTTGCTCAAAGTTTAATGTTTTAGAGCAGCTGAAGGACTAGTTATCCATAACTATTTTTGTTCTTATATAATAAATGTTTTAAACACCATTGAATAATTACAAGTCCTTACTATGGCAGACACAAGGACAGATATACATGTGGGGATGATTTGGCATGGAACCACCATGATCATGCCACACCCCTGCCCACCTTCCCCCTCTTGCCCCATGTTCTTGTAATACACCGTGAAGATCCTCAGAGCCTTCGCGCGACGGCAACAGACATGCATATCTCTTTCATTTGCAATGGATAGCAACACCTGGATTTTATTTCGTTACCTGAGCTATTGATATTCTTTTTTGCAGTTCTACCCGATGTTTTTGTAGTGATATGTTTGTTTTAGTAATTGTCCTAGTGGTATTTTGATATTGAAACTGGGAAGTGCAGCACCAATTCTATAATATATTAAGGTAGTAAGCTACATGTTATTATTTCGGTAAGTCTTTTTGCAGCTTCAATCTCATTTAAGTATGGTTTCATTTATTTTTTTTTTCTTCAACAGTTAATGTAAAAACTTTATTTTGGGTGTGATGCAGACAATATTGTACATTTACATGGGATATTGTACATAGGAAAAGAATATAAAGATAAATTTATGAGAAGGTACCAATTTGGGTTCAACAGTTTTTTATTAGGAAAATGCTGAATATCACGAGAATAAATATCACGAAGCCCTCCCGAATGATGTGGCATATTTATTTCAGTTTCTATCTCTTGCCTTTTGAAACGGATCTTCACACATATTTTTCTCTTTGTACATCAAAAACGTTTATATTGACCATGTTGCAGCACAACCACATTTCACCCACATTTCTGCACTTGGCCTAATCACCTGTAAGCTTCTCTCAATGAACTGGCTGTGCACACTCTTGGTCATTGGAACTTCGTTGCTAGCCATGTATGAGGAATTATGATGTTCTAGTGATGCAAGGAAGGTGTAAAAGGGGTATAGCAGTAGCTATAAAGAAGCTGAAAATGGTGGGTTTTGCTTGGCTCCCTGGTTTAAAATGTCTACAGCTTCTCTGTCCAAATTCTTATCGTCATCCCTTCTTGTTACCTCATTCTTCTCTTCTCTCTGTTTTTTTTTTCTTTCCATGTCAATGACATTGATTTTCCTTATAGATAAGACAAGTTCAAAAAAAAGTCCAAATTCTTAAAATTATTCTTGCAACTTGCAAGAGAAGCACCCAAGTGACTGTGGCTGGCTTACTTACAATTTAAATTAATACGTGACATTGCAGTAGCAGACATGCGAAACAAGTAATGGAAGCAAGAGGGGTGAGGACTATTTTGAAAGAGACATGATATTCCTTAGCCTCATAACTTTTTTTTAAGTAAATACCCAAAATGGTCCCCGACAAAAATTACGGAGACCAATTTAGTTCCTGAGAAATGAAAAATACTAATTTGATCTTTAAAAATCTTAAATATAAGTCAAATTAGTCCTTTTTAAAATAATTATTAGGGACATTTTAGTGATTAAATTGGTCTCTTAAACACCAAATTAGTATTTTTTATTTTTAGTGATTAAATTAGTCTCCGTAATTTTTGTTGAGAACCAATTTAAGTATTTACTTTAACTTTTTTTTTGACCCACTGCGGACTTAGCAAAGCGATAAAAGAAAACTTATTTCTTATTTTTATTTTTTATTTTTAATAGTTTTTTTAAAAACGAGACCACGTCATTCGTGACCATCGTGAGCAAAGTCGCTCGTGATATATTGCATAGCTGTATTTATTATTGCTAAGCTCCTCCTTTGGACCTTAATAGTTAACAGAAACTGTAACAGTCCATCTAAAGGCTCCACATAAAGCCTACATATACACACATTAAAATACTTTACCATTCCCTCGCAAGCACTCACTAATGCACTATCTCAATAAAAGCAGAGAGTTACTTTGACAGACTGAATCCAAATAATTCCACAAGCATTAATATTATATTGCCGGTCCTTGTATTTTAACATCTTCAACTCTCTGCCTAATAGTACCATTCTATTCAACACATAAAGGCCAATAGAAGAAGAAATATTCAGGTGGTTTCCTTAAAAGTAGGAGAGGGGTGGACTGATGGGGTTCAAGAAATTAAATCTGAAGTGCAGAGGCATTTTGAAGCAAGTTTCTCAGAAGTAGAGTTCAATAGACCCACTTTGGATGGCATCTGGTTTAGATCACTATCTGCAGAGGATAATAGAGGGCTGATTGAGCCATTTTCACCGGAGGAAATTAAAGAAGCGGTTTGGAGCTGTGATGGGAATAAAAGCCTGGGGCCGGATGGATACAATTTTAATTTCTTTAAATCCTATTGGGATTTGGTGGAGGCAGATATAGTTGCATTTGTCAATGAGTTCCATAAAAATGCAAGACTGCCAAAATCTATTACCACGTCTTTTATAGCGCTTATTCCTAAGAATAACAGCCCTCAAACATTGGGTGAATATCAACCCATATCTCTTATTGGTAGCTTGTACAAAATTCTGGCCAAAATTCTTGCGATGAGGATGAAAACTGTGCTGGGAAAGGTGATCTCTAGATGCCAAAACGCCTTTCTTTCAGGTAGACAGATACTTGATGGAGTCTTAGTCGTAAATGAGATTCTGGACTTGGCAAAGTGTAGGAAGGACAAGTGTTTGCTGCTGAAAGTTGATTTTGAGAAAGCTTACGACTCCGTGAGCTGGAAGTACCTTGATTACATGTTGAAGAGGTTGGGTTTTTGTGACACTTGGAGAAAGTGGATGGTGGCCTGTGTTTGTTCCAGCTCTATGTCAGTATTGATTAATGGAAGCCCCACTGAAATATTTCAAGCTAAGAAGGGACTACGACAAGGGGATCCTTTGGCTCCACTCTTGTTCTTGGTGGATGCAGAAGGCTTAACCGGGCTTGTCAACAAAGCAGTTGATGTGAATTGTTTGGTGTGTGACGGGTCTTGGGACAACTTGTGGAGCATAAAATCCATCCAAAGGAGTTTTGAGTTAGTATCCAGATTAAGGATAAATATTGCAAAAAGTAATGTCTTCGGGGTAAATCTGCAAGATGATTTCTTAGCGGTAGCTTCTACCTTCCTGTCTTGTCGCCTTGGTTCTTTGCCGTTTAAGTTCTTGGGTATTCCGGTTGGTGCGAATTTGAGGAGGTGCTCTACGTGGAACCCTATTGTTGAATTGGTCAAGAGACGACTATCTCAGTGGCAAGGGCGGTACCTATCCATGGGTGGTAAGCTCACTTTAATAAATTCTGTCCTTAATGCTCTCCCTGTGTACTTTATGTCTTTCTATAGAATGCCAAACAAGGTTGTACAGACTTTAGTTGGAATACAAAGGAGATTTTTGTGGGGTGGTGGTGTGGATGAAAATAAAATAAATTGCGTGAGCTGGGAAAAGGTATGCCTTCCAAAAAAATATGGGGGTCTAGGAGTTAAAAATTTGGAGTTGTTTAATCTTTCATTGTTAGCAAAATGGAGGTGGAGGGGTTTGGTGGACAAATCAGCTGCGTGGTATAAATTACTGACCTATAAATATGGTCAACCTGATAAATGGAGCTGTCAAGAATTTAATTATGCAGTAGATAAAAAGCATTACATTTGGTGGCGTGATTTAATGCTGCTGGATGCAGTAAGTTTTGGTAGACTGCCATGGTTCACAGATGATGTAAGGCTGAAGATTGGATCTGGGAATAATACAAGGTTTTGGGAAGACAAATGGGTAGGTGTAGGCCCATTGAAAGATAAATATCCAAGACTGTATCAGCTTACAGAAAACAAAGGCGCTACTATATGTGACTTGGGGCTGAGAACCGATTTTGGTGTGAATTGGCAGTGGCAGTGGAGGCGGGTTCTTTTCACATGGGAGGAGGAGTGTGTTAGGGAGCTGGAGCTAACCTTGAGGGATATACATTTAGAGCCAGGAGTGGATGATGAATGGAGGTGGTCTATTGATAATAGGAATGGGTTCTTTGTTAAATCTTGCTATTGACTGCTGTTGGGATTTTATTATGATTCCATTGTTGGACAGGAGCATGAAAAGGCATTACAGAGTTTGTGGAAGTGTGTGGTGGTGTCTAAAATTTTGGTGTTTGCATGGAAACTTTTTCAGGAGAGGCTACCAACTAGGGATGCTTTAAAAGCTAAGGGGATCATTTCTTCGAATCATGAACTATTGTGTGTTTTTTGTTTTGCTGCAGGCGAATCATGCGAACACTTGTTTTTCAGTAGCTCATTTGCTTATAACGTGTGGGTTCAAATTTATGCGTGGTTGGGACTATGTGGGGTGTATCCTGTTAATGGTATTTCACATTTCATACAACATGGTGCTTTGATTAAAGGAAAGAAATGTAAAAGAGTGAGACATATCATTTGGTTAGCGGTCACTTGGTCGCTATGGTTGTTAAGGAATAGCATATTGTTCAAAGGGGCCGTTGCGGACTGTAATGCAATTAATAATTATCGCTCAAATTAAAATACTGTCATGAGGCTGGTTTATAGCTAGGGAGGGGAGGAAAACCGGACTACAGTATTCCGAATTGTGCTCTAGTCCGTTGACATGCCTAGTTACTGTATAAGACATATGTAGTACTTTGTATAACGGGTTAGAGTACCCCTTGTAATAATATTTTTTACTTATCAAAAAAAAAAAAAACTCTTATCTTTCTATAATAAACACCTTCACAAAACAAACCATTGTTTTTCTGATAAAAGCAACCAGACTAAATTATCTTTAACCACCGAATAGTCATTATTAATTTGTAAAACAAATCCACGGATAGGAAAACAACCCGACATTATATTCATATTTTTTATAGTAGATGTTTGATTGGAAGATCAAGCAAATAGGTAAGAAAGAAATAATTATCAAGTATAAATAATTTTGACAACAAAATGTTCAAGAACTACATCCCAACTTTTTATTCGTAATTTGAGTCAAAAAAACTTTTTATTCATAATTCTCTCTTGATTGAGTGCAATTATAGATTCCAAACAAATATTGCCGGCTCATAATTTTATAAGAAAACCGTCGGTTCTATTTGCACAATCAATTAATTTTATCCCCATCTCGTAGGTATGGGGTTTAAACAATAGATAGAGAACCTTTTCTTTTGTATTTATGTGGATTGATTCCAAGTTCTTCGCGATACCTCTCAATCAGGAAAATCCCAGATTGGATCCTAAGATTCTTTTCTTTGGAACAAACAAATATAATACAAGATTCCTCGCCGCAAAAAATCAAAGTAATGGTAAGTGGTAAACCCACAATTAACTAATTTAATTTATAATAATAAAAATAGTGGTTTCAATTTAATATCAATAAAAATAGATGTTGAATCAACACAACACAAAATTTGTAGCTTGCTATCCTCTTTCCCAACGGTAGGTGTAATGAAAACTAAAAATAACCCAGGGCTTTTCTTAACAACGTTCAATCAATGCGATTGTGATGAACACCGCCAAGGCAAATCCCGCACCTATTGCAGCGCCTATCAACAGACCATGTTCAAAATCACTACTTGATGGTTGTTCACTAATTAAATTCCATGGACTATTTAAGGCATCAGTTGCTTTCCTTGCTTCAACTTCTTGAGGGAACAAGTGTTGTATTATGTTCCAAAGAACTGTGTTCACAGTGCAAGATTTTCCATTGCTGCAACAAAAAAAAAAACATAGAATTGAAAATACAATAACACGATATTCGTGGAACAGAAAGTGTTTACAATATGTGAATTTTTAAGATAAATTTCTTTATAAATACCTTATCAACTGACTGCATATAGGGCATTTTCGGCCATACATATCTATGGAAAATTGCAAACATTTTCTGCAAAAACTACGAAATTGTAGATTCTGATCAGAAATTTATAAAAATAAATTAATTAATTGCATATGAAAAAATTCAAATAGAATTTTCATTGGACATGTATAAAATTAATTAAGACTAGTGTGGTATTTGTCTCATGATTTGATACACACTTGTGACCACAAGGAGTGGTACATGGCTCATAGAATATCCCGAAACAAACCTGCAAAAATGAATAAAAAATCAATGTTTATGTCACTACAAAGTATGAAGCGAGATTAGTAAAAACATCAAAAGGGATTTTCGTACTTTGCAGGAAAACTTCTTGGGGAGACATTCATTAATGCAGGGAAGAACAGAAGTGATGGACGAGAATTCAATCATTGTTAATTATGTTGAGAACGGTAGATAATACCTGACTGGGGTTATGCCCCCTTATATATATAGACACACGTTACGGAAAAATAAGGAAAGTTTTAACTTGTTTTCCAAGACAACCTACCAAAAAAAAAACTTGTTTTTCAAGACAATAAATTCAAAACGATAAATTGTTGGAACTTGGAGTAATGAATTGAAAAAATTGGGAAGTCCCACATAGGAGAGAATAGACACTTTATGAGTGTTTATATATGTGGAGCTCACCACCTTGGGATGTGCCCCAAGGGGTATCCAGTTTTATAAACGGGAAAGGACGCACACAAAGTGACCACCACACACGCGCGCGCGCCGCCGCCGCCGTTCGACCGGCTGGGCCGGGCCTTGGGGTGTATTTATTTTTTAGTACACGGGAAAAAATTCAATTTTTTAATTTTAAATTTAAATTTAAACTGTGCGACTTAGTCACTACTCCATCGGATCCGAAAATCCCTCAACGAGCGAATTGAGTCAAATCACGATCAACGATCACGATCGGATTTAATTTCGTGTTCAACAAGCCTGTTTCGCCTATAAATTTAAAACGCCGCATCAGTTTCAAATTGCCCCAAACTCGACGCACTTACCGAGTCTTCTCTTCTATCTCCCGTTTTTTTTCTTCATTCAACGTGTGCAAACAACGACCGGTTTTCCTAAACCGTATTTGCGAGTGGTTTAATACCATACTGAAGGTGTATTATCTATGAACGAATTTCTGCAGTGCAACGGAATTCGAATTTTCGTTTGAGCTGTTTTATCCTGGGGACGTCGTGGTTGATAGCCTGCTTGCACCTTAGAGCAGTGCCGCGAAACGTCTTAAAGAGAGCTGGCAACAAAAGATGCAATTTTTCTTAACCGTTAAAAAGGTTGCCAACGTCTTGACAGATGACATTCCAGTGTTAGACGAAAAAGCTGAAAAGGAAGAACAGGATAAAACAAAGAAAGAGATACTCCTATGGAATGAGCATGACTATCTCTGCAAGAATTTCATTCTGAACGGTCTGAGTGATGAACTCTATGATTACTATGGCACTCGTAAGACCGCAAGAGATGTCTGGGATGCTCTGAAAAAGAAATATGATACTGAAGAAGCGGGCGCTAAAAAATATGATACCAAGGAACTGTCATTGGAAGGCCTGATTACCCGCCTTCGAATTGAGGAAGAATCCAGAAAACAAGATCAGAAAGAAGAAGTCTTGTTTGTTTCAAACAAGAAAACCACTGGAGCGGTTCTGAAGCCAACTGGCAAATCTTTTAAGAATCAGAACCGCATTTCATTTCAAAAGAACCGCAACAAGAATGGGAACCCTCCAAAGGTCCCAAATCAGAAACCTCAACCATCTCCTAGAAATGATGCTGCTCCACAATTCATCTGTTTTAATTGTGGAAAACCAGGTCATATGGCACGAAAGTGTAGGAACAGGCCAAGCTCTGCTGCGCAGGCTAACCTGACTGAAGAGCCATTTGTGGCTATGATTAATGAAATCAACGTAGTTGGTGGATCAGATGGTCGGTGGGTGGACACTGGCGCCTCTCGCCATGTCTGCAATGACCGTGCTATGTTTAAAACATACACTGCTGCTGAAGATATGAAAGTCTTTGTTAGCGATGCTCACACCACTAATGTTGCAGTCTTGGAGATGTCGACTTGAACTTCACTTCTGGAAAAACTCTTATTCTGAAAGATGTGATGCATACTCCAGCAATAAGGAAGAATCTAGTTTCTGGCTTCCTTTTGAACAAGGCAGGGTTTACTCAGTCTATTTGGGGGGATTTGTACACCATTACTAAAAATGGTATTTTTGTAGGGAAAGGGTATGCAACTGATGGCATGTTTAAATTGAACATTGAAATGAATAAAATTTCCACTTCTGCTTATATGCTTTGTGATTTTAATATTTGGCATACTCGTCTCTGTCATGTGAACAAACGTATTATTTCTAATATGTGCAATTTAGGATTTCTTCCAAAATTATCGTTTAATGATTTAGAAAAATGCGATTTTTGCAGTCAAGCTAAAATTACGAAAACGCCGCATAAATCCGTATTTGGAGAATCTGAACCGTTAGATTTAATTCATTCTGATATATGCGAGTTGGATGGAACGTTGACCAGAAATGGTAAACGATATTTTATCACTTTTATAGATGACTGCTCCGATTATACTTTTGTATACCTTATGAAAAATAAAAGTGAAGCGTTTGAAATGTTCAAAGTTTTCCTAACTGAAATTGAAAATCAATTTAGGAAAAAGATTAAGAGACTTCGAAGTGATAGAGGAACTGAGTATGACTCCCAATTATTTAATGATTTTTATAAATCAAATGGAATCATACATGAAACGACTGCACCATATTCACCTGAAATGAATGGTAAAGCAGAAAGAAAAAATAGAACGTTTACTGAATTAGTTGTTGCTATTATGCTCAACTCTGGCGCTGCACCTCACTGGTGGGGGGAAATTTTATTAACTGTCTGTTATATGCTCAACAGAGTACCTAAATCCAAGTGTAAAATTTCTCCATTTGAGATATTAAAGAAAAGACAACCGAATGTGTCTTATTTTAGAACCTGGGGTTGCCTGGCCTATGTCAGGATCCCGGATCCAAAAAGAGTCAAACTCGCCAGTAGAGCCTATGAATGTGTATTCATTGGGTATGCAGTAAACAGTAAGGCATACAGGTTTTATGACCTGAATGCCAAAGTGATCATAGAGTCAAATGATGTTGACTTTTATGAAAATAGATTCCCTTTTAAATCAAGAAATAGTGGGGGCACCGGAACTAGTCAAGGTTCTGTGCCTAGAAACATTGGGAACAATGAGCAAAGGGAAATGGAAGCTCGTAGAGGTAAGAGAGCACGGGTTGCTAAAGACTATGGACCTGATTATACGGTCTATACATTAGAAGAGGATCCATCTAGCATTCAAGAAGCTTTGTCTTCATTGGATGCAGATTTGTGGCAAGAGCCATAAATGATGAAATGGATTCCCTAGAGTCTAACAAGACCTGGCATTTAGTGGACTTGCCTCCTGGTTGCAAACCAATAGGTTGCAAATGGATTTTGAAAAAGAAGCTAAAACCTGATGGAACTGTTGATAAATACAAGGCTCGCCTTGTAGCCAAGGGTTTTAGACAAAGAGAAAATATAGATTTCTTCGACACATTTTCACCCGTTACAAGAATTACATCCATCAGGGTACTTATTTCACTGGCTTCTATTCATAATTTGATAGTACACCAGATGGATGTCAAAACTGCTTTTTTAAATGGTGAATTGGAAGAAGAAATCTATTTGGAGCAACCTGAGGGTTTTGTAGTCCCTGGACAAGAGAGCAAGGTCTGTAAGTTAGATAAATCTCTGTATGGTCTCAAACAAGCTCCTAAACAGTGGCATGAAAAGTTTGATAATTTGATTATCTCGAATGGGTTTAAAGTGAATGAAAGTGACAAATGTATTTATTACAAATCCGAAAATGACATTTGCACTATCATATGTCTCTACGTAGACGACTTACTCATATTTGGTTCAAATATTCATGTTGTGAATAATGTGAAATCATTGTTGTGCAACAACTTTGACATGAAAGACCTCGGAGAAGCAAGTGTAATCCTTGGCATTAAAATTACTAGATCGGAAAAAGGAATTTCTTTGGATCAATCTCACTATATTGAGAAGATCTTGAAGAAATACAATTACTTTGATTGTAAACCTGCTTGTACACCATATGATCCAAGTGTAAAACTTTTTAAGAACACTGGTGAAGGTATTAGACAAACAGAATATGCGAGCATCATTGGTAGCCTAAGGTATGCCACTGATTGTACTAGACCCGACATAGCCTATGTCGTGGGATTGTTGTGCAGGTTTACAAGTCGACCTAGTATGGAGCACTGGCATGCCATTGAGAGAGTCATGAGATACCTAAAAAGGACCATGAATCTCGGATTACACTATCAGAGATTTCCAGCTGTACTTGAAGGGTACAGTGATGCTGACTGGAATACTCTGTCAGATGACTCCAAAGCAACTAGTGGCTATATATTTAGCATAGCTGGAGGTGCCGTCTCTTGGAAGTCTAAGAAACAGACTATACTAGCACAATCCACTATGGAGTCCGAAATGATAGCACTAGCTACAGCTAGTGAGGAAGCAAGCTGGTTGAGATGCTTGCTAGCTGAGATTCCGTTATGGGAAAAACCGTTGCCAGCTGTGTTGATCCACTGCGATAGTACCGCGGCTATTGCAAAAATAGAGAATCGTTATTACAATGGTAAAAGGCGACAGATACGTCGTAAGCACAGCACTGTGAGAGAATTTCTCTCAAAAGGAGCTGTGAGAGTGGATCATGTACGCACTGATGAAAATTTAGCCGATCCTTTGACGAAAGGATTAGCTAGAGAGAAAGTCCAAAATACATCTAAAAGGATGGGACTACTGCCTTTGGAACCATGAGTCACTCATGATGGTAACCCAACCTAAAAGACTGGAGATCCCAAGAATTAGGTTCAAAGGGTAATAACAAGTTGTGATGTGATAAGAGATGAACATGCTATTATAAGTCAAGAGGCATGATTCCTGAAGCGATTAAAGGATGAGGTAATAGAAACTCTTAGTGAGATCTATGCTCTATGTGGAGTGAAGTACCTAGCTACAGGAGTACTTCTGATAGACTCACCTATGTGAATGTGGAAGTGGGGCTGCTTCCTATGGAATCTTGGGCAGAATTCCTAGAGCGTTCACTATACTGGGATAGACGTGCAGGGCCATTAACGCACGGGCATTTGAAGAATACACCTATTGATAAGAGTGTGTGTGATTTTGATGTTAGAGATAGAGTTCAAGACTACGAGTCACTCTTGTTAAATCTAAATCCTAATCACTATGCAAAGGTTCAAGTCGGAAGACACCTCGGCTTATGCACAATCTAATGAGGCGTTTGACGCTATTTCTGAATTTTTTTTTTAAATTCAAGTGGGGGATTGCTGGAACTTGGAGTAATGAATTGAAAAAATTGGGAAGTCCCACATAGGAGAGAATAGACACTTTATGAGTGTTTATATATGTGGAGCTCACCACCTTGGGATGTGCCCCAAGGGGTACCCAGTTTTATAAACGGGAAAGGACGCACACAAAGTGACCACCACACATGCGCGCGCGCCGCCGCCGCCGTTCGACCGGCCGGTCGGGCCGGGCCGGGCTTGGGCTTGGGCCTTGTGGTGTATTTATTTTTTAGTACACGGAAAAAAATTCAATTTTTTAATTTTAAATTTAAATTTAAACTGTGCGACTTAGTCACTACTCCATCGGATCCGAAAATCCCTCAACGAGCGAATTGAGTCAAATCACGATCCTTAAATCTCTCACCACGATCAACGATCACGATCGGATTTAATTTCGTGTTCAACAAGCCTGTTTCGCCTATAAATTTGAAACGCCGCATCAGTTTCAAATTGCCCCAAACTCGACGCACTTACCGAGTCTTCTCTTCTCTCTCCCGTTTTTTTTCTTCATTCAACGTGTGCAAACAACGACCGGTTTTCCTAAACCGTATTTGCGAGTGGTTTAATACCATACTGAAGGTGTATTATCTATGAACGAATTTCCGCAGTGCAACGGAATTCGAATTTTCGTCTGAGCTGTTTTATCCTGGGGACGTCGTGGTTGATAGCCTGCTTGCACCTTAGAGCAGTGCCGCGAAACGTCTTAAAGAGAGCGACCTAGTCCGCGACTCATCTCAGTAATTTCAATCGGTGATTTTCGATTTTCAAATATTTTCGAATTTCAGATCTAACATAAATAAATTGTAAGTGATTTATCCAAATTATAAAATTATAACTCTCAATCGTGGCAAAAAAATATCACTTTTTCATGTCAAAAAAAAATTATCACTTTTAATCTGATTTATTTTGTAGATACTCTTAATCTAATTTGAATTCAAATTTAAATTCAAATTCAAAATACCTCAGATAATACACAAATTTAAATAATAAAATTAATATTCAATTTAATTTTAATAATGACTAAATCAATCATATGTAAAATCTAATAGATACACATCACTTCACTTTTCTATATATTAAAAAAAGTTGCGATATTACCATATAGTTCTACTCCACACATTTAAGAATAAAACTTATTATTTTTCCTTAAAATATCCCTCGAATAATGAAGCTAACACAAATGAAATAAATAAATAATTAATAATTAATAATTAATAAATTAAAAATAACAGATGAATCATATGTATGCCATCTACCCGGATTTGCTACGGTCGATTTAACCACGCAATCACGCGATCTCGGCCGTCCGATCTAGATCGGATGGCCCAGATTTAAACTCGGTATTTTTTAGATTTTAAGAAAATGATAAAAGCATGTATTTTTCTGGGCCGTCTAATCGAGATCGAACGACTGAGATCGCGCTGACTGCGTGAATGCGGCAAAAAACTGACTGGAGGGGATCCGAATTACTAAAACAGCGACAGGAAACGAAACTGAAAACGGCACCGGAGGAGAGGTTTGGGCCGAGGATTTCGTGAACAGGCACACCATTTTGTTGCGTGGAATGGTGAAATGAGGAAAATGCGGGAGTTTTGCATCTATAAACTCTTATAAAGAGAACTCCCTTTGATAACCACTTTTTGGCTTCCTAATTTGCTTTACTAAACTACCATTTGAATATTAACACACATTTTCACCTATGACATAACCACAAAACAACAGTTACATAACCCTCCACCAAGTCAGAAAATGGGGTATAGTGTAGCGCAGTAAAAATGCGGAAAGATAGGCACGAGAGTGCCCATCTTGCCGCTTGTCATAATAATGCCAATCATATTTCAATAATAAAAAAAAGAATAATGCCAATCATAATGAAGGAATTTGTTGTGGTTAAAGGTAAAATTGCGTATGGGAATTTTAAGAAGGACCGAGGAAATAGTAGTTGTGAAATGAGTTAATGACTAGAATGGCTATTCTATTGGTATACCTTATGCCATAGTACAAGTATACTACTAATGTTGCTTGAGAATGATTGAATTATACTTGTATATTCCTTTCATTATGTGATTGCATTTGAAAATGCATAAGCCAATGTTCAAATACATGTTAAGTTAATTTTCTTGATTTTCTTTTGAATATCATTGGAGATAGTTTGATAGTTAAATGATGTATGGATTAAGAATTCCTGAGTTGCTATTTTACCTTGTGTAAACATGCATAGAAGCATAAGCACTGTGATTAAAATCACTTAAAAGACACACAACATTCCTCATAAGAGGAGAGATCGGTATGGTTAGCCTCGTGGGCCGCCACTTGGAGGGTTAAGACATCTAACCACCATATCGTAAGTTATGTTGATTGGGGTCTAGGGAACAAAGCCTATGACAAAACCCAGTAACATATATTCCCGGTTAAAAATCAAGTTAACCATCAATGGAATAGCTAAAATATGCTAAGCACAAAGTAAAGAAGAACTATATGTTCTTAGTTAAGTTGCATTGCATTTATGTCTCATTCATTTTCTTGAATGTAGCAAGTTGTGAGGAGATGAACTATATGTTCTTATGCTTAATGGTCCTGCAAATATGTTTATGTTTTTATGGAAAGAGTGTTCTGGCTTAAATGCCTTAATTATGTTTATCATAATAGTATGATTTGAGGAGAGAAGTTTTCTATACGTAGCACACCACATATAGGTGAAAATAACGGTAATGTTTTAAGTTTCAATTCAATGTTATTGAGTTTTATAAACTCACATATTTGGGGTTGTTTTCAGGTACAAGCATATCAAAGGAGTTAGATCATGAAAATGTGCTTGGTCTTGCCTTCGCGGCGAGACCTTTTCGAGTTAATATCGGATCACGAGTCGTCCTTAATGGTTTTATGTTCGGGTCGAGTAGTTTTACTATGAGTCTTTTGTAATTGATTGAAAGGTGAATGTAATTTCTATATGAGTCTTTGTATTTGCTAATTTGTTTTTAAGGCCTCTATGCCATAGCGTATCCAAATAATTTTACTTAGCCAAAGTATTGTTTTTTTATTTTAAAAAAAGGATTCACTTATTATTGTATTATGTGAAGTGAAAATTTTATTGCATTAAATTCATATTTCAGTAAATTTAGCAGGTAATTCTCTTATTAGAGTCAGGGCGTTACAGAATTGTTTTAAATTTTATTTGTTTAATTTCATTTTTCGAAGGGGAGGGGAAGGGAGGGAACCAAAATCCCTCCTAACTCAATTTTTGCTCCCCTCGATATTGGATGTTTTAGAAGGGAAGGGAGCTTAAATCATTTAAAACAAAATGACATAATTATCTTTATATAAAATATAATATAAAATATTATACGTGTATAAAAGTAAATTAATTTATTCCCTCAATTAAAATCTCTCTCCTCAATCAAACAAACAAAGATTCCCCTCCCTCCCCTCCTCTAAACCAAACTTAATAACAAATTAAACTCTCTCCTCCCTTGTCCTTCCCCTCCCCCGTCCTCCCTTCCATTAAAATCTGTACCTTTTCTCTACTCGTTTAAACCAAACAGATCCAAAATCAATTCGAGCCTACAGGAGGATTAACTAACAATGATGCTTCCTCCACCACGGAAACTAAACTGTCCTTTTATGATGCTTAAAAACAAGATCTTTATTTGTGTTGGATCTAAACTACCACCCAAACTTGAAACTATGACCGAGTCAATAATTGGACTTACTTGATTATTTTGAAGAGGATTATGACATTAAAAATTCACTTCATGACATAACAGTCCTATAACACACTCGTAATCATTCTAAAGATAACGAACATACAGTACTTCATGACACAAACAGTCCTAATACACAACCCCAAGGTGATCCAGGAGGTGTATGTCAAGGGCTCTGAGCAAGCAATCATGAACCAATGAAGATCACAATGATTTTGGGTTTGCAGAGAAAAGAGGCTGGCTGAATTGGAATTTGAGTTATACCAAGAGATAGTGTAACACCTCGCCTAATTTAATTATTTAACTTATTAATTTAAGAATTTATATGTTTTAAATTGATTGTTGAGTAATTAAATTGGGAGTAATTTATAGATTAAAGGGGTGTGATTAGTAACGGCATTGTGAGAGTTTTAGCAAAAAGGAAGGACAAAGTGGTAAAATTTATAGGCTCATTTAGGGGTAAAATTGTCCAAATTTTGTGAGAATCTCCCTTTTCCTTTCCTCCCTCTCACTCTTTCGATCAGCCCCCTTATTTTCTCTTCCACCCTCGTTTTCTTCAGCTGGAGAAAAAGGTTAAGAAAGAAAAGGAAGAAGAAAAGAAAAGGAAGAAAGAGAAAAGCTTAGGGTTTCAAGAGATTTGAGAGAAAAGAGAGAGTTTGGTCATTACATCTCATCCCTTGCTTAACGAGGAGGATTTGGAGCTGGGTTTTGGCATTTTATGGGAGTTTTGTTGTTGCCCTAGTTGAGAGGAAGGAGAAAAACATGAAGAGGAAGAAGAAGAGGGGGGAACAACCAGAATATTTCCCCATTCTAGTTCAAGTGTTGGTGGGTTTCTTCTTCTCTTAAGTGTTAGGCAACCATAAGACCCATAATAGGGTTTTCTTTCCCTTGTTGTTGTGTGTTTTCTTTGCTTCTTGATGGGGTTTATGGAAAACATGAAAATGGGAACGAGTTTGAGTTATGTTGTTCATATTTGAATGAATTTGGTGACATTTGATTCATATGTTTGTTTGTGGTTTGATACATAAGCGCGTGCGACACTGGTCCAGGACACACAGAACGCCCTGACGCGTGATCCAGCGCGCGTGGTGCGGGAATAAACAGAAGCAAAAGGGGCCAAAAGTGCTTGTGCGTGCCCTGCATACGCGACACAGAGAACAGGCGCGTGACGCGCGTCCGGATGCGCTCCAGCGCGCTAGATTGTGCAAAATTGTGTTTTCTCACATTTTAGAGGCTTTTAAGGCTAGGAATACTTGTTTTTAGTGTTCTAAACCATATGGGATTAAGGGGGTATCATAGGAACCCCTTAGAAAAGTTACTTCAACTTGAGTTTGAATAAAATCTTTAAAGATACGATGTTAAAACTATTGAATTATAATGGTTCTAGTAAGATAGTCGTACAGAGCGGTGTGCCACTATGCGATAGCGACACATCACGACAAATACATTTGTAGAGAGCGGTGTACCACTGCTATCGAGCGATACGCCCCGGCTGTTACGAAAGAGTTATGAGTGCAGAGCGGTTGTACCATAGTGATCTATCGACACGTCACAGTTGTTACAATGATGATTGTACAGAGCGGTTGTACCATTGCTAGAGAACGATACGTCCCGGCTGTTACTCAAAGGATTTGTAAGTACAGAGTGGTTGTACCGCTGTGCGATAGCGACACGTCCCGGCTGTTACAACGATGGTTGTACAGAGCGGTTGTACCACTGCTATTAAACGATATGTCCCAGCTGTTACGAACGATCCTCGTTATATGGAATGGTCATGTTTGCTTTCATGTTTGTAAATGAATATTATTGTGATTGTAGCTAGTGTTGGTGAGGGGTCCATGAATGACTCACTGAGATTTTATAATCTCACCATTTCCTCTATTGTTTTCAGATAAACAGGTACCTAAGGATGATTAGATGACACTGCGGGCTTAAATCTCTTAGTTACTCTTATTTTGGAGATGTACTTGACTTATTTTGTTATTAAGGACACAGTTTAGTCTTGCATTTTGTATTTCCCAAGCTTTGGACTTGGATGATGTTGTAATTCTAACCTGTAGATTTATGACTTTGACTAAAGTTTAGACTTGTATTTATTAATTAAGTTTTAAATTTTTAGTAATTCCAATACTTTATTGTAAATTGTCTTATTTCAATTATGATTGAGGTATGGGTGTTACAATGTGGTATCAGAGCGATTCAATCTTGATTGGACTATTGTCAATTAGTGTGAACTTTCTCTTGTTTGAGAATTCCTCTCTGTATTCTTGTACTTAGTATGGATTATTAAGCCTGATCAACTAAATACTTTATACCGTGTATGCAGAATATGGTTGATGGAGCTGGCAGACAGGGGAGAGGACCGGGTAGGCGAAACGCTGAGGAAGCTAGGTCGTTGGAAATGATTGCAGATGATGAGGGATCTGGCTACTGCCACCAATAATTTGGTTAATCATTTTATCCACGTACAACAGCAAGCTCCACAACAACCCCCGCCTCCACCTCCACCAATTTAACCAGAAGATCCACATCGAACATTCTTCAAGTTCCACAAGCTTCCCCAACATTTTCTAGAGGCTCCGAAGCTATGGCATCCCAGCATTGGCTGGAGGCGACGGAGAAGATATTTAAAGTTGTCCCGTGTATGGAGTAACAGAAGGCTACCTTCGCTACACACATGTTGTCAGAAGGAGTTGAGAATAGGTGGGAGGGTGCACAAGCATATTTGCTAACTCAAGGGATACCCTTGGATTGGGAACACTTCAAAATTGCTTTTTTGGATAAGTATTTCCCCCAAACGGTCAGAGATCAAAAAGAAAGGGAATTTGCTTACTTGCAATAAGGGGATTCGACCATCGCTGAATATGCTGCTAAATTCTAGGACTTGGCAAGGTATTCTTCTCATGCCCAGTATACATCGGATGAAAGGTGGAAGATGAATCAATTCAAATGGGGATTGAGGGCTGACATTCAGAATAGTTTGGCTCAGACGGACTTCACAATTCAAGTAGCCGAGGAGACTCTGAAAAAGATGTTTGATGAGCGGCAACTGAAATAGCAGAAAAAGAAGGATGAGAACAAGACTTCACCACAATTGAAGGTAAGAGGGAATCGCAATAAAGGGAAGCAAGTGCAACATTCTTAGGCTTCTAAGCCTGATGCATGCCCTGCTTGTGGTAAGAACCACCAAAGGGAGTGTATGGTGGGATGAGATATTTGCTACCTATGCCGGCGACCAGGCCACTATATGAAGGATTGTCCCAAAGTTAAGTCGTGAGTGGGTTCTAAGCCCAATGATCCTATCCAAGGACGTGTCTACACCCTAAGTGGCAAAAAGGCTAAGGGTGTGGAAAATATGATTAAAGGTACATGCTTTTTACATGATAATCCTTTGTCTTGTATGACTCTGGTGCCACTCACTCATTTATTTCCTGTAAGTGTACCCAGTGGTTGGAATTGTATCTTTTTTCTTTACCCCTTCCACTGCATGTTCAAACACCAGCGGAGGGTAGTATCTCCACTTCCTTGATATGCAAGAATTGCCCTCTTGTGATTCAAGGAATGATGTTTTCGGTCAACTTGTTTTGTTTACCCTTGAAAGGAATAGACATAATCTTAGGTATGGATTGACTTTCGACCAACCAAGTTGTCTTAAATTGTTTTTGCAAAACTATTGAGTTTCCTTCTGTACAGTCCATTTTTGACCAAGTGTGTCTAGAAGGGATAGCTAGTGTATCCCAATTGAACCAATGTCTATTTGAAGGACACATAGGATACATTTTGTTGCTCTCTTCAACCACAAAGGTCGGTTTAGACTTGAAAACCATCCTAGTAATTACTGAATTTCTGGATGTGTTTACGAACAAGATTACTTCTCTACCTCCTAAGTGGGAAGTTGAATTTTCCATAGAGCTGATCCTAGGAGCGGGACCCATTTCTATAGCCCCCTATAGGATGTCGCCTCTAGAATTGCAAGAGCTTGAAGTTCAATTAGAGGATTTAATTGCTAAGCAATTTATTAGGCCCAGTGCTTCACCTTGGGGAGCACCCGTTCTCCTAGTGAAGAAGAGAGATGGTAGTATGAGGTTGTGTATTGTAACACCCCGATTTTTTTATGAAAAGCTATTTTACAGTTTCTGACTACTTGGAAATAAACCATAGAGATTGATCACCTTAATGATTTGTGAAAAGTACGAAGAACTGCAAAGAATTGTCGTAAACAATTCGTTGTTTTGGTAATTAGTTCAGATTAATGGACAGTGTAGACGAATACTGTTTTTAATATGAATTAATCCTGAAAAACATGTAAACTTGTTGTTTTAATAAGTATTTTTAAGTCACGGTTTGAATTTTCGAAGTTTAGTTAATTATTAATTGACTGTTTTCTGTCGTATTTAATATGAATTCTATGTTAATAATTTTCTAGGGATAATTTTATTGTTTGAAATTATTCTTGACGATATGGAAAATCGGAATTAGTAATTATTACTATTTTACAGTTTTTACTATGCCGTAGTAATTTAGTCGTTATGAGGCTATCAGGTGAGTTTCTAACTGAAACATACCCAAACGTGATCCAAATTTAACAAACTTTTAGATTTAAGCATTTTCCAATATTTATGATTTCTTGGAATTTTTTGGTAATTTTTGGGCAACAGAAAATATTTACTGTATTTTCCCGTCAGAAACTGCCTAATTGCAATGTTTTGGTTCGTAATTTGAGAAAACGAGATACGTGGGAGCATTTCTCACGTCGTGAGGAACATTTTGACTGAACAATAAATTTTAGGTGTGGGCTGGTGAAATAGAAAAAAATTTAGAGCGACGGGTGAAAAACCCTAATATACGTAATGTCGTGCACCCGGTTGATCGATAACGCGTCGAAGTGTAACCCTTTGATATTTTGGAGGGGAGGTCGAACACTATGGACCAATGGGAGCCAAGACATGTGCTTAGGACCCACCGATGACATGTGGAAGCATTTGACTGGCTTAGGTGTAATTGGTAGTTAGTTTAGTTAGTTAGTTTGTAACTAAATGGCTAAATCCTAACTAAATGAAGAAATTTTCTTCCCTCCTTGTCCCGCCTAAATTTTGTGGCTCTCTCCTTCATATTGCCTTCATCTCCTTCATTCTTCCATTGTTGCTTAGGTGGGAAAAAGAGTTCTTGAGAGAGAAAGTGAGTTTGGTTCATAAACTAGTGTTTCGGAAGCTTAATCTTCATCCTTTCTTCTTCTTCCTTGATCAATCACCACCATCCTTGTTGGTAAGCTTCCTAACCCATTTATTTTCTTCATGGATGCCATGGAAGAGTTCTTCAAGGTTTTAATGTTGTTTTGCTTAGAAATTGTTAGATCTTGATGTATTAGCTTGATTACTTATTAGATCTATCATTTTGCTCCATGATTAAGTATGTTTGATGAATTAAAAATTTTGAAACCCTTAGATCTGGATGAGGCCAAATAGGGGCTGTTCTAAGTGACTTGTTTTGGTTTGATTTAGTTGTTTTGGAGTTAGATCTTGGAAGGTTTTGGCTTAGTACACATGGATCTAGTCATGTATACATGTTAAGCAATATTTGTGAAAATTAATTTGGGGAATTTTGGGTCTTGAAACCGTGGCTCATAAGGATGTTTTTGATGATGTTTTAAATTGCATCAAAGTGCTTAAGAAGTTGATTTATGATATAAGAATTTATGTTTAACAAATTTTGTATGATTTAGAAGTTAAAAGTTTATAAACTTGGATTTGTTTTGAACCATGGAAGTCGTGGCCTTCAAGGAAAATTTGTGATTGTTCTTGACTTGTTTTACACTTAAATATGTTGTAAAAAGTGGTTAGTACTTGGATCTAACAAAATCTTTCAAGAGAATTTGATTTAGGGAAAAAGTTTTGGATTATGTTTTAGGAATTATCTTAAACTAAAATGAATTTGTTTCTAGAATTTTGTGACATATTTAAGTGCTTTAAAAAGTTGTTCAACGTTGAGAAAACACTATTCAAAGTGGTAAAACACTATTCAAAGAGGTAAACTTTGGTTTAGGTATTTCTAAGTGTGATAGTTTTGTAAAAACTTCAAAACTTGCATAACTTGAACTTGCTTCATAACATATGACTAGATATGATCAAATAGGGATTGAATTAAACTTGCGTTGTTAAGGTTCGAGCGACGTTCAAGCGAGGAATATCGTTGATACTTCCAACTCGTTAGTTAAGGAAAACATAAAAGGTAAGGGAAATTCTTACATAATGAGTTTGGGCTTTTCGTCATGTTTGTTGTGTGATTTGATTAGTTGTTTAATTGTGTGACAATACGCATATTATTATTATATGTTAGCATGAATTGCTGTTATGTGATTTGGCCCTGCGTGGCAAGACTGAATTGTATTGTGTGACCTAACTCATGTTTGATTTAATTTGAGTTTGATATTGATCAAGTATGCTGATAATGATATTATGATTGATGATGAATTAATTAATAATGCGAGGATCGATTGTCAACTGGTTTGACGATTTACATCGGTAAATCAGATGCGATTTCATAAGCCGAACTAAGGTTTCAAAAAGAAATGTTAAAGGCTTTTTGATTTAAAAACAAAAGAGAGGGTTTTAGTAGAACTAGCCAAAGCTTGTAAAGAATTTTCCAATGGAATTATGCCAAGTAAATGACTCAAGATGAATAGTACAATTTGCGAAGTTAACTAATGCGTCTGGGAAAAATTCTATCTTAGAAAGACTTGGTAATTATGAATGTTTGCACCGCCTCTCTGTCCTGGGAATTCCCTTAACGTATTATTTAGCACAACTAGGGATCCAACGACCTAAAGTTAAAGTGCATTTTCAGATACATTGGTACATAGGAATGACACAAGAATTGAGAAAAGGACTTTCAAAGAGTCCAAAGATCCAGATTTTTAAAGAATAAAATTTAGGGAACCTAGTGTTCCTAATGAGCATATGGGCCATGTGTCCTATGTTGGGACTTGACGTCCTACTTGCGTGCCCATTTTCTTAATTAAAGATTGGACCTAGTGTTCCATATGGCGTTCTTAGTATCTCAACCTAAAAATTGACCCTAGTATTCCACATTACGTGCCTAGGGTTTCACTCTACAATTGAGACTAGCGTTCCGTAATTGAACACTTGGACCTTGTGTCTTGTGTTTGAACTCTAAGTGGTATTTTCTCATTGTCTCAGTTTACTAGGTGATGAAGAATTGCCCAAGCATTATACTGAGTAGTACGTGCTGCCTGGTATGGTGCTTAAGCTTTGAGTTCCTTTCACCTTTTTAAAAGAGAAGCACGGTGATTTGACTTATAGGACATGAGGGACTTAAGAAATCGTAGTTGATTATCGATCCGCATTAGTTAATTAAAAAGATATCTCAGACACTCCTTGGTGAGGGGGCACACCAAAGAATTGGATTGATGCATCACAATCGTGAAGCATTCAAATATGGAGGCAGTACCCAGTGTCCTGGACTTTCTGACCTGGAGGCAGTTCCCAGTGTCCTAGGACTTTTGTGACATATTTAAGTGCTTTAAAAAGTTATTCAAAGTTGGGAAAACACTATTCAAAGTGGTAAAACACTATTCAAAGAGGTAAACTTTGATTTAGGTATTTTTCTAAGCGTGATAGTTTTGTAAAAGCTTCAAAACCTGCGTAACTTGAACTTGCTTCATGACTTATGACTAGATGTGATCAAATAGGGATTAAGTTGAGAATTTCCTAGTCCTTAGGAGACCATAAGTTGTGGCTGCCCTAAGAGCATTAGACCTGAGTTTTTGGTTCTAATTGAATTAAGCTTGCGTTGTTAAGGTTCGAGTGATGTTCAAGCGAGGAATATCGTTGATACTTCCAACTCGTTAGTTAAGGAAAGCATAAGAAGTAAGGGAAATTCTTACATAATGAGTTTGAGATTTTTGCCTTATTTGTTGTGCAATTTTATTGGTTGTTTAATTATGTGATTTGGCCCTGCGTGACAAGACTGAATTGTATTGTGTGACTTAAATCATGTCTGATTTAATTTGAGTTTGATATTGATCAGGTATGCCTGATAATGATGTTGTGAATGATGATGAATTAATTAATAATGCGAGGATCGATTGTAAACTAGTTTGACGATTTACATCGGTAAATCAGATGCGATTTCATAAGCCGAACTAAGGTTTCAAAAAGAAATGTTAAAGGCTTTTTGATTTAAAAATAAACGAGAAGGTTTTAGTAGAACTAGCCAAAGCTTGTAAAGAATTTTTCAATGGAATTATGCCAAGTAAATGACTCAAGAAGAATAGTATAATTTACGAAAACAGTTGAGTTAACTAATCCAACTGGCAAAAATTTGGTCTAGAAAAGACTTGGTAATTAAGAGTGTTCGCACCGCCTTTCTTTCCTGGGACTTGGTAATTAAGAGTGTTCGCGCCGCCTCTTTTTCTTAGGAATTCCCCTTGTAGGGAAATAGCGCAATAACAGAGATTAAAAACGCAGCGGAAATTTAAACTTTCCCTTCCATGGATCCTTGCGAATGGTCATGACTCAGGGTTATATGAATTACCTCTTGTAGCGCAGATCGCTTGCGCATTTAAAATTGGAATCGAGCACGAGCGTCGCACGTAAAAACAACGCCTACGTAGTCCACACGAACAGCCTTGGAATGGGAGCGGTCTCGTCACGGTGCTAGGCGACGTCTGGAACCGATCCACGATCTTTGAAACGGCTAGGGTTTTAATTCGTGTTTTGACTTCATCTTAACGAGTCTATTTATAGACTTCACTTAAGACTCCACCTAGCGCATCAGTAACTACCGTGTGCTCTCGGCGACCGTAACTTATCGTGTTCTGCGTCTTTCTTGACTCTACTGGTGCATCGTAAGAATGCACCACCGAATAAAATGAGTCTCACTCATTTATTTAATCTCCCATTAGCCTGTTCTCATGTGTGTGACCCTGTAGGTTCCCGTAACGTTGACAATAATATTAAATCACTATTTAATATTATAAACAGTGAGCGGTGTCTAGCAACACATCACTGCTACCCAAGTAACGAGAATGTCAGTGTTGTGACGTAACCTTTCCGTGATAATGATCATGTGTATAATTACCCTTTTGCCCTTATATCTATATTGAACACAAGGCATAGTATGTGTCACCCTTGTATAGTTCAATATTATATTCCTTGATGCCCGAGTAGACTTAGTAACAACAAATAAGATCAATATCTCATATTGACTTATTTCAACATGGCCATGCATTTTACAGTCATACTCTATCAAGGGGCCCACAGATATTACTCCTGTTATGTAGGAGGAGGGCAAATCCCATCTAGGTCACTCATGTCTCTTTGCATGACTCGTTGAGTGCCCAGTTAACCGACTTTATAATTGTCCTGTTACAGACAATGTTTGACGGCAATAAAACACCCAACTCCTCATGTAGGGACCATAGTGGTTTCAGGTCTGAGGGTGGCATACACCACTATCACTATGAGAATAACTCATGACACTTACATAACACACTATGTAGTATTCTCATGGCGGGTCAATCCAGTACACAATTACCCTTACGTGTACCTATGTGGTGACTTGGTATCTCATATCTATAACCTGTGAGATGAGGTTATCAGTCCACCCACATAATAGTCTTGATGCATTATTATTGTCCTTAATAATAATAATACTCGACTACGGATATTTAGAGTAAGTTCTTTAGTATCTCACAACCGAGTCGTCTACTCGATGTTCTATTGAAAACAAACTTTTACTCAAGGACTTTATTACGTTGAAACAAACATAATAACTGAAAATGCCTCATATAATAAATAAATGACATGATACAAAATATAAGTCCAAAGGAAAAACATTAGCCTCTAGGGCTTACACCAACAATCTCCCACTAGCACTAGAGCCAATTAGGCATGTACCTAATACCCATAGATCTAGTATGACCATCATGCTTCTGCTGGGTAAGAGGCGTTGTAAGTGGGTCAAGAACATTGTCAAGTGTTGGTCCCCTGCATATCTTGACATCTCCTCTATCGATAATCTCTCGAATGAGATGGAAGCGCCTAAGTATGTGTTTGGATCGTTGGTGAGATCTGGGTTCCTTAGCTTGTGCAATGGCACCATTGTTATCACAAAAGAGATAAATGTGGTTCACAATGCTAGAAACTGTACCAAGTTCAGTAATGAACTTCTTGATCCAAACAGCCTCCTTTCTTTGCATTGGAAGCAAGAATATACTCGGCCTCTGTAGTAGAATCGATCATTGTTTCTGCTTTGAACTCTTCCACTCACAGCGCCACCATTTAGGCAAAACACATAACCAGATTGCGATTTAGAATCATCTTTATCCTGCGGAAGCTAGCATCGGTGTAACCTATTACAGCGAGCTCTTCCTGACCTCCATATACCAAGAAAGAATCCTTAGTTCTTCTCAAGTACTTAAGGATATTCTTGACAGCAACCCAATGACCATCACCGGGATCAGATTGGTACCTGCTCGTTGTGCTCAAGGCATACGAGACATCTGGTCGAGTACATAACATGGCATACATGATAGATCCAATTGCAGATGCATATGGAATCTTATTCATGCGATCCCTCTCTTCCTGAGTTGAAGGGGATTGTGCCTTTGATAGGCATACGCCATGTGTCATGGGGAAGAACCCTTTCTTGGAATCATGCATATTAAAGCGTCTCAACACTTTATCTATGTATGTACTCTGATTTAGGCCAAGCAATCTTTGCGATCTATCTCTATAGATCCTGATTCCTAATATGTAGGTAGCTTCACCCAAATCTTTCATAGAAAAGCAATTCCCTAACCAAGTCTTAACTTGTTGCAAAGTAGGGACGTCGTTTCCGATGAGTAATATGTCATCCACATATAACAACAGGAATACAACTATGCTCCCACTAACCTTCTTGTAAACACAAGGTTCATCTTCATTTTTAATGAATCCAAACTGCCTCACGCTTTCATCAAAACGAAGATTCCAACTTCGGAAGCTTGCTTCAATCCATAAATTGATCACTGCAACTTGCATACTTTCTTGGCATCATCCGAAGTGTCAAAGCCCTCGGGTTGTGTCATGTACATGTCCTCAAGGAGATTTCCATTAAGGAAAGCGGTTTGACATCCATTTGCCATATTTCATAGTCATGGTATGCAATGACGGCAAGTAAAATCCGAACAGATTTAAGCATCGTAACTGGCGAGAAGGTTTCATCATAGTCTACACCATGAATTTGCTTGAAACCCTTAGCAACCAGTCGTGCCTTATAGGTATGAACCTTACCATCCATGTCATTCTTCCTTTTGAAGACCCACTTGCACCCTATGGGAGTAACCCCTTCAGGTGGCTCTACCAAGGTCCATACCTGGTTAGTGTACATGGAATCCATTTGATTTCATGGCCTCAAGCCACTTCTCGATTCAGGGCCGATGTGGCCTTACGGTAAGTCACAGGCTCATCTTGATCCATGAGAAATACATCACCCTGCTGAGTCATGAGAAATCCATATCTCTCGGGTTGGTGACGTATCCTACTAGACCTACGCTGGTCTTGTGTTACTTGAGCAGGTTGTTCTGTCACAACATCTTGTGCAGGCTGCTCTTGTTCCTCCATAGATGTGTCACTACTTTGTGATACTTGAATTTCTTCAAGTTCTACTTTCCTCCCACTAATTCCTTTGGAAACGAATTCCCTTTCTAGGAATACACCAGTTTGAGCGACAAACACTTTGCCCTCAGAAGGATTGTAAAAGTAGTATCCCTTGGTTTCTTTAGGATACCCCACAAAGAAGCATTTGTCAGATTTGGGCTCAAGCTTAGTGGAAATTTGTCTTTTCACATACACTTCACAGCCCCAAATCTTCATGAAAGACATACTTTGGGTTTCTTGCCACCCATATCTCATATGGTGTCTTTTCCACGCTTGGATGGAACACGGTTAAGTGTGAAAGTTGCGATTAATAGAGCATGTCCCCGTAAGGAATTTGGAAGATCCGCATGACTCATCATAGACCAGGACCATGTCCAACAAGGTTCGGTTTCTCCTTTCGTAAACACCATTCCATTGCGGTGTTCCAGAGGGGTAAGTTGGGATAGGATCCCACACTCTTTCAGATGATCATCAAATTCAAGGCTCAAATATTCACCACCTCGATCCGATCGAAGGATCTTAATATTCTTACCTAGTTGGTTTTGTACTTCATTCTTGAATTCTTTGAACTTTTCAAAGATTCCGATTTGTGTTTCATGAGATACACAAATCCATACCTACTATAATCATCGATAAATGTAATGAAATCTTTGAAAACCCCCTACGGCTAATGTGTTTAGTGGTCCACATACATCGGTATGTATGAGGCCCAAAGATCACTAGCCCTTTCACCTTCCTGTGAATGGGGTTTTTGTCATCTTTCCTAATAAACAAGACTCACATGTCTCAAATGATTCATAATCAAAAGAGTCCAAGAATCCATCTTTATGAAGTTTGGAAATGCACTTCTCATTTATATGGCCTAAGCGACAATGCCAAAGATAAGTCGGATTCAACTCATTTGGTTTTATCCTTTTGGTATCGATGTTATAAATGGGCATTTCGAGATCAAGGACATAAAGTCCATTACTCATTTGTGCGCTAGCATAGAAAACATCATTTAAATAAATAGAGCAACATTTGTCCTTTATTATAAATGAAAAACCAGACTTGTCCAAACAAGAACGGAAATAATATTCCTGCTAATTGCAGGCACAAAATAACAGTTCTCTGGCGAAAAATAAGCACCCTAGGCAAAGTTAATACATAAGTTGCGACAGCTAAACTAGCAACTTTTGCTCCATTGCCAACTCGTAGATCAACTTCGCCCTTTGACAACGGTCTACTCCTTTTGAGCTCCTGCACATTAGTACAAATGTTAGACCCACATTCAGTATCTAATACCCATGATGCAGAAGGTGATAAATTGACCTCTATAACAAAAATACCGAGGTGGAAGTCTCACTTCCCTTCTTCTTTTCTTCCAGGTACTTTGGGCGGTTCCTCTTCCAATGTCCATACACCGCAGATGGAAGCAATTGCCTTCTTTAGCCACATCGCCCTTAGGCTTCAAAGCATAAGTCGCAGGTTTGGGCTTGTTAATTCCCTTGCCCTTGCCCTTATACTTGTTCACGGGCTTCTTGAACTGCTTCTTGCCCTTTCCACCATTGACCATCAAAATGGCCTTCCACTTTCCCTTTGTTGATGTTATGTTCAGCGATTCTCAACATGCTTAACTCTGGCGAGTTTTGTCCATGTCATTCATAGTGAAATTCATGACAAACTGATTGAAACTCTCCGACGCGATTGCGAGGATCGGATCAATCGCAAGCTCACGCCTGAGGAAAAACCCAATCGATCGAGGTTCTCAATATACCCAATCATTTTGAGTACATAAGGACCTACTAGGCATCCTTCCGCGGTTGCTTTGGAAAAGGGCTTTGGAAACTTCATACCGCTCATGCCTTGCTTGCTCTTGATAGAGCATCTTGAGGTGTTCGATCATATCGAGCGCTACCATGAGCTCATGTTGCTTCAAGCTCGAGTTCATGGTGGCTAGCATGAGGCGAGTGCAACTTCTAGGGCATCATCTTGATGCTTCTTATAAGCATCTTTTTCAAATTTCTAGGGGCATTAGCGGCCAGTGGCTCTTGGGGTATTGGCTCTTCAAGAACATCTGACTTTTTCTCTTGCTTGAGGACAATCCTCAAGTTTGGTGCCAATCCGTAAAGTTTGTTCCGCATAACTTTTCCTTCTCAAGGATTGATCGCGATGAGGTTATTGTGAGTGTTTGATGCCATGGTAATCTACATTAAGAAAATATGCGAATATAAATATCATGCAATAAACATATTTAATTAGGTCTTTAATTAAAAACGCCTCCCACTATTTTACTCAAACCAATGACCCTCATCATTGTTTCGTAAAATCCCCTTGGAATATTTTCTACCGTGTCCAGATCCACATTTCACTTTATTTTTAATCACCTTTGGCTGATCACTTAAAATTCGATTATTTAGGTAGGAACTCCTTCCAATTGTATCTTATACAATTCTCGGATAGTTGGGTGAATAACTATTTATTCTAATCCATCATATGGATGGTTCCCAACTCACTTGCCTCTACACCTTTCAATCCTATTATACTCGGTTTAGTTAAGTTAGACCCAAAGATAGCAGTTGGATATTACATTTATCCCATCGCATCTTACTAGTATGGAAAATGCACTCCGCTTTGGCGAACCCACATTTTCGATATTAGCCTTGATGAGTGCCAGCTTTGGAAGGCATTTAAACTTAATATTTCTTTTGAGGGATTTTTATTAAAGTTGATCTCACCATTTGTTAAACTATTTAACTTACCAAATTCATACATGCATCTCATACATATTTGTTAAACTATTTAACCTATAATATTTATACATGCATCTCATACAAAATTTGTTAAACTATTTAACCTACTATATTTATACATGCATCTCATACATATATAGTAAATAAATGTGATGTGGTTATGGCCCCTAACACATTGATTCTCACAAGCCAATGAGAGAATCTAAGCTAAACCTAGGAACGATCATACTTCTCCAAGTGTGACCTTCAATGTAGCCCTCTTATGATTTTGCCTTCTTGTCTCCTTCATTACATTAATGAGAGTACTCGTTTTACATACAAGGGAGTGAGATGAGAAGAGAATTTACATTCAGAATTAAAAGAGAGGCACGACACGCAGGCCGTATTTTTAAACCAAACAAAAGGCACGGCACGCAGGCCGTATTTAAAATTCCAAAATAAATAAAAAGGACTAAGGCCATAACCACTCACCATGCATCACAAAAACATTAATGACAATCAATAATAATAATACACATTTATTACTATTAATCTTGTCATTAATAGTGATTAAAAGCAATTAATTAAAAATTAAAACTTTCAAAAACTCGCTTCATGATTCAAAGAAAATTTTCTGGCGTTTGATGAACATTTCACGCGTTGCGTAAAACATTCCCGCCTCATCGTGCCCCTGACCGCTTCATGCCACAGTAATAACATCGCCGTTTCACGTTGTTACCAACACGGTTACGGTACCAACACTTGGACCCATCGATGCCTATCCTTAAACCCGCAGTAAAACATGTTGCATCAACACTTGACACAAAAACCGAATCAAACAAATATACAGAATTACAATATATATATATATATATATATATATCTCATATATGTATAGATTATTCGAAGCAACATATATATATCACATATATGCTCAACCGGGTTTTCGCAATCATACAAGGTATAATTTTTAAAGCGAACAGATTCATAATCTACCATAAAACCAACAGATTCGTAATCTAGCATACAAGAATGCATGTCATACACACATGTAACCATAGTAAACCGAATCATGGTTTCACAAGTGTCTCGATACCCTTTGTAGGGAAATAGCGCAATAACAGAGATTAAAAACGCAGCGGAAATTTAAACTTTCCCTTCCATGGATCCTTGCGAATGGTCATGACTCAGGGTTATATGAATTACCTCTTGTAGCGCAGATCGTTTTGCGGGCGAAAATTGGAATCGAGCACGGCGCCGCAGAAAACAACGCCTCTCGTAGTCCACACGAACGACCTTGAATGGGAGCGGTCTCAGTCACGGTGCTAGGTGACGTCACGGAACGATCCACGATCTTTGAAGCGGCTAGGGTTTTAATTCAGTGTTTTGACTTGATCTTAACGAGTCTATTTATAGACTTCACTTAAGATCTGACCTAGCGCATCGTAACTTACCGTGTGCTCTCGGCCAAGACCGTAACTTATCGTGTTCTGCGTCTTTCTTGACTCCTGGTGCATCGTAAGAATGCACCACCGAATAAAATGAGTCTCACTCATTTATTTAATCTCCCATTAGCTTTGTTCATGTGTGTGACCACAGCAGGTTCATGCGTTGGCAATAATATTAAATCACTATTTAATATTATAAGCGATGGCGGTGTCTAGCAACACATCACCGCTACCCAAGTAACGAGAATGTCGGTGTTGTGGCGTAACCTTTCGTGATAATGATCATGTGTATAATTACCCTTTTGCCCTTATATCTATATTGAACACAAGGCATAGTATGTGTCACCCTTGTATAGTTCAATATTATATTCCTTGATGCCCGAGTAGACTTAGTAACAACAAATAAGATCAATATCTCATATTGTCTTATTTCAAAGATGGCCATGCATTTTACAAATATACTCATCAAGGGGGCCACAGATATTACTCTGTTATGTAGGAGGGGCAAATCCCATCTAGGTCACTCATGTCTCTTTGCATGACTCGTTGAGTGCCCAGTTAACCGACTTTATAATTGTCCTGTTACAGACAATGTTTGACGGCAATAAAACACCCAACTCCTCATGTAGGGACCATAGTGGTTTCAGGTCTGAGGGTGGCATACACCACTATCACTATGAGAATAACTCATGACACTTACATAACACACTATGTAGTATTCTCATGGCGGGTCAATCCAGTACACAATTACCCTAACGTGTACCTATGTGGTGACTTGATATCTCATATCTATAACCTGTGAGATGAGGTTATCAGTCCACCCACATAATAGTCTTGATGCATTATTATTGTCCTTAATAATAATAATACTCGACTACGGATATTTAGAGTAAGTTCTTTAGTATCTCACAATAGAGTCGTCTACTCGATGTTCTATTGAAAACAAACTTTTACTCAAGGACTTTATTACGTTGAAACAAACATAATAACTGAAAATGCCTCATATAATAAATAAATGACATGATACAAAATATAAGTCCAAAGGAAAAACATTGGCCTCTAGGGCTTACACCAACAATCTCCCACTAGCACTAGAGCCAATTAGGCATGTACCTAATACCCATAGATCTAGTATGACCATCATGCCTGTTGGGTAAGAGGCTTTGTAAGTGGGTCAGCAACATTGTCAAGTGTTGGTACCCTGCATATCTTGACATCTCCTCTATCGATAATCTCTCGAATGAGATGGAAGCGCCTAAGTATGTGTTTGGATCGTTGGTGAGATCTGGGTTCCTTAGCTTGTGCAATGGCACCATTGTTATCACAAAAGAGATAAATGTGGTTCACAATGCTAGAAACTGTACCAAGTTCAGTAATGAACTTCTTGATCCAAACAGCCTCCTTTGCTGCATTGGAAGCAGCAATATACTCGGCCTCTGTAGTAGAATCAGCGACTGTTTCCTGCTTTGAACTCTTCCAGCTCACAGCGCCACCATTTAGGGGCAAAATTGACCAAATATTGTGAGAATATCACTTTCCCTTTCCTCCCTCTCACTCTCTCGATCAGCCCCCTTATTCGCCCTCCCTCCCTCATTTTCTTCATGGAGAAAAAGGGAAAGAAAGAAAAGGAAGAATAGATGAAAAGGAAGAAGGAGAAAAGTTTAGGGTTTCAAGAGATTTGAGAGAAAAGAGAGTTTAGTGAGAACATCTCATCCCTTACTTAAAGAGGAGGATTTGGAGCTGAGTTTTGGCATTTTAAGGGAGTTTTGTTGCTACCCTAGTCGAGAGGAAGGAGAAAAACGTGAAAAGGAAGAAAAAGAGGGGGAAAAACTAGAAAATTTCCCTATTCTAGTTTAAGTGTTGGTGAGTTTTTTCTTCGCTTAGGTGTTGGGAAACCATAAGACCCACGTTAGGGTTTTCTTTCCCTTTGATGTTGTGTGTTTTCTTTACTTCTTGATGGGGTTTATGGAAAGCATGAGAATGGGAATGGGTTTGAGTTATGTTGTTCATACTTTAAATGAATCTGGTGACATTTAAATCATATGTTTGTTTGTGGTTTGATGTTATATGAGTTATTCTTCCAATTATCTGAAAGAGGATCTTGTTGTCACTCTATCTCCAGGTTCTCCTATGATTTGATCCTTAGGATGATTGGTTTTGTATCTCCAACTCTTTCTGGCTTCAGCTTCTGCCTGAGTAGAATCCTGTGTCTGGTTGTCACCACCGAACGCTGAAGATGCAGGTACACTGTTTGGTGTACCACCAATATCTAATCCTGAAAATAACTCATCTAGCTCTGACATGGCAGTGTCAGGTTTCTTGTCATCAAACTTGACATGAATGGATTCTTCTATTATCAAAGTTTATTTATTGTATATTCTAAAAGCTTTAGATCTTTCAGAATATCCCAAAAAGATATATTTGTCAGCTTTGGAATCAAACTTACCAAGTTGATCCTTAGTATTCAAGATATAACATATGCAGCCAAAGGGATGAAAATAAGAAATGTTGGGTTTTTTACCCTTCTACAGTTCATATGGAGTCTTCTTCAAAATAGGTCTAATAAAGACTCTGTTTTGAATATAGCAAGTTGTGTTTACTGCTTCTGCCCAAAAATGTTTGCAATATCAGCTTCATTGATCATGGTCCTGGCCATTTCTTGGAGGGACCTATTTTTCCTTTCTACAACACCATTTTGTTGTGGTGTTCTAGGAGAGGAGAAATTCTGAGAGATGCCATTTTCTTCACAAAATTTTTGAAAGCTTTCATTTTCAAATTCTCCCCCATGATCACTTCTAATTGAAGAAATACAAATTCCTTTTTCATTTTGAACTGATTTGCAGAAAACAGTGAACACCTTGAATGACTCATCTTTGTGGGCAAGGAATCTAACCCATGTCCATCTTGTAAAATCATCAACAATGACTAACCCATGTTTCTTTCTAGTTAAAGAGGTTGTCCTTGTTGGACCAAAAATATCAAGATGCAAAAGCTCAAGTGGTCTAGAGGTTGAAACAACATTTTTAGAATGGAAAGAAGTTTTAACTTGTTTTCCTCTTTGACATGCCTCATAGAGAGCATCAGATTGGAATTTAAGATTTGGTAAGCCTCTAACAAGATTGTGCTTATTTAACTTTGAGATCAATCTTAAGCTGGCATGACGCAATCTTTTATGCTAAGTCCATTGCTCATCTTCAACAGACATTGGCATCTTGTTTTACAAGTTCAGAAAGATCAATTTTATAAATATTTTCTTTCCTCTTTGTAGTAAAGAAAATAGAGCCGTCTTTCTTGCTTTTTACTGAACATCCAGTTTCTGTAAAAATGACATCATAACCATTATCACATAATTGACTTATGCTCAATAGGTTATGCTTTAGTCCTTCAACATAAAGTACATTATCAATAGAGGGAAGAGAGCCTTTACCAATGCGACCAATTCCATCTATTTTACCTTTTTGGCTTCCTCCGAAACTAACAAATCATTCTTCTCTAGGCCTTAGCTCTTGGAACATATGCTTTTCTCCGGTTATGTGACGTGAGCATCCACTGTCTAAGTACCAAGATAGGTGTGTTGACTTTGTTGCTAACCATGTCTGCAACATAGACTATTTTATCTTTTGGTACCCATATCTTTTTGGGTCCTTTCTTGTTAGTTCTTGAAGGATACTTGTCCTTCTTAATCTTAAAAGCAGTACAAACACTTTTCAAATGACCAGGTTTATTGCAGTAAGTACAATGCAAGCATTCATTGTGATCATTGGGTTTATCAGATGCTAAATTTTCATTTTGTAAAGTGGGTTCATCTGATATGTAACCAAGACCTTAAGTTCCCATTTTACTGACACCCCAAATTATTGAAGCTTGCTTGCTTCGAGTTACACTCTCTGCAAGAAACTTTTGAAAGACATATTCATAATCATTTGATTTACACTTAGGATTGCCTTTAGTTTCAGAGCTTTTAGCTTGAGAACTCTCAGCTTCTGGTTGCTGACTTGCCACCAGACACTGACTATCCACCAGACGCTGATTTTCAATTTTTAGCTTCTGGTTCTCTTTATTGAGCTTTGAGTCTTCATTATTTAAAACTTGAAATTCTTGTGATAATTTTGAGAATTTCTTTATCAAAACTTTATACTCAATGGAGAGAGTGGTAGAATCCTTAAGGAGATCATCAAATGCAAGTTGAAGTTCAGAATAGGAGTTATATATTATTACCTCTTCAACTTCTTCTCAGAGTCTAAGTTAGAGTTTGTCATGAGGGCAAGATTGGCTTCTTCTTCATTATCATCCTCAAAGGATGATAGGTCCAGGTTTCCCATGTAGCCATGATACTCTTCTTCTTTCCCTTGAAAGAACTCTTTGTAAGCTTTTCCTTAAGATTAGGACATTCAGACTTGAAGTGTCCCGGCTTTTTAAATTCATAGCAAACGACTTGACTCTTGTCTTTGCTTTCCTTCTTGTCCTTGACATCTTTGTTCTGGAATTTCTTTTTGAAGTTTCTCTTCTTCCATATTCTTTGGATCTTCCTAGATATGAACGCGAGCTCATCATCTGTTCCATCATTATCTCCTTCTGAAGCTTCATCTTCTGATTCTTCTTCAGCCTGAAGGGCTTTAGAAGAACTAGATTTGTGCTTGTTGACTTTCAAAGCAATAGACTTGCTTTTCTTCACAGGTTCTTCTTCATTCAGCTTAAGTTCATGAGCTTTCAGAGAACTCAAAAGATCTTCAAATCATATGACATTTAAATCTTTTGCTTCTTGTATAGCAGTGACTTTGGGTCTCCACTACTTGGTCAAACTTCTCAGGATCTTTCTCACATGGTCAGAAGTGGTGTAGCTTTTGCCAAGGGCTTATAACCCGTGAACAAGAGTTTGGAACCTTCCAAACATAGATTCAATATTTTCACCATCTTCCATTTTAAACAGCTCATATTGGCGAACCAACATGCTGGCCTTAGTTTCTCTTACTCTGGTAGAGCCCTCATAAGACAAAACGAGAGAATCCCAAATTTCTTTGGCAGTGTCAAATTTACCATATTTATCATATTCTTTTTCTGACATAGCACAAATAAGAATGAATCTAGCTTTTTGATTGATTTGATATTTCTTTTTCTGCTCATCATTCCAATTTTCTTTAGCTATTGCAACACCAGCAGCATTAGTGGGAATAAGGTAACCACTTTCAACTATATCCCACAACTCAAGTTGTTGTGTCTCAAAGAAAGCTTTTAACTTGTCTTTCTAGTAATCAAATTTTTCTCCAGTAAATAGAGGAGGACGGTTCATGTGACCACCTTCTTCAGACATGTACACAATATATGATCTTTTCTCTTAACATTGTTAAGTGCTCAACCAAGAGGCTGAGCTCTGAACTGAACGAGAACACAAGAAGTAGGTGGAATTGTGTTGAAAACTTTTTGCAAACTTTGTGATGAAAACACTTTGTTTTGAAAATTGTTTGTTATCGAATGCAGAAATATAACCGGACGCTGGAAATGTGTGTATAAAAACTTGTTTTTCTTTGCAAGACAAAAGTAAATGTAAAGCAGTAAAGCAAGAGATATAGAGATTTATACTAGTTCACCACCAAACTGGTAGCTATGTCTAGTCCCTTCATTCCTGAAGGATTTTCACTATAATCAACAGATTACAAATTCATTGATAATACTCTTAACTTCTCAAAATGACTCAGTACGATCGAGCCTTTGAGGAATCAAGCCTGTAACTAGGCAATACAACTTTCACAAAAATGTTTGGAATACAATCAAATAACTCTCACAGAGAGGATAAAAACTTAAGCTCAAAACAATAGCTTTCTAGAAAAAGAATATAAGACGCTAAAGTTCAGTTCTTGGTTTCCAGAAACTTGGCACGAAACTTGATTGCTCACTTGAGTAATAGCTTTTTCAGAATGTAGTTTCTAGCCACCTTCTTCAATGAAGACCATGAGGTATTTATAGGAGTCTTAAGGATAATAACATTGCAGATATTTCAGCTCCAATTCATTGGGTGAGGTAATTTGAAATTACGTCATTTTCTTCCTTTTCAGAGAATACCAAAATAGTACATATTTTCGTTATGATACTATCTGCTTTTCACACAATCGCCTTGTACGAATTTGTCTTATTCTAAAGGTGTCACATTTGATACCTCGTACAACAAATTGAGCGCACAAAATCAAATTCGAATTTCGTTCCAGGAAAACTGAGGGTAGAGAGAATAAACGTGATCATCACGTGATTCATTAAAAGACCAGATGCTCGCTCAGAATCAAAACGGACGCTCGTAGCAATTGAGTAACCATGTGTCATAAAATTACACTTCCGGACACTCGCTAAGAGTGTATATAACAAGATGCTGAGTAAACCGGATGCAGACACATAGAAATGTATTCATCTTCTTATGAAAATTCTTCTTCTTGTGAAAATTCTTCTTCTTGCTTGAGTGAGTCAAGAACATGAATGATTTTAATACCTACACACTTTAAGACTTATTAGAAGTTGAATTGTTCACTTGCAAATACTTTGTTATCATTAAAATTAATGAGGGTCTAAACTTTTCAATCGTTTAGGTTCCAACAAGGGATTCATCTTTCTTCTGTTGAATGGCAACCAGTGCTGCTGCTGACTTCGGTTGCACCCTAGATGCTGTAAAACAAGACAAGAACTGGTGCGCGAGATCAGACCATGAGTCGATCGAGCCCTTTTTGAGGTTCTGGAACCACGTCAAGGCGGCTTTCTTCAGGGTCAGAGGAAAGATTTTGCACTTGACTGGTCCTTTGGCACCTCGGTAGCCCATGATAGTGTCGAAGCAACTGATATACTCATCGGGGTCACCAATTCCGTCATACATATCTAGGGAAGGAGGTTTCTGGAGATTCTTTGGAATAGGGAACTTAGCAATCCTGGCGGTGAATGGACCAAAGGTCACTCACGCGTCGTCCACTTCGGAAAGAAGTGGATGAAAGAGATCGGGCGCGGCGACGACGAGAGGTGCGTTCAGCTGATCTTGCACAACGTCGGGAAATAGTGGCAGCTCGGTGAGGTGGTGTATCACTGCTCACGGTTGCACCTCCGCGACGTGGAGAAGGAATTGGAAAGCGACGGTGTCGAGGAGAATGTGCAGGAGAGTGGCAGTGACACAGTGGAGAGTGTCTTGCCTCCCGCCTTGAGGAAAGGTTGTCATGCAAAGTTCTATTACGTTGTGTCTTGTTAATTCTTCTTCCGCCTCGAGGAGAGCAGATCTGAGATCGTGATGGTGATCTTCGGCAGCGTGGTGGAGAACGGTCCAGAGACCTGCTGCGGCAAGTTGTGGCGTGTGGAGACCTGAGCAGAGTCGTGTCGTAGCAGAGACAGTGGACGGATCGGTGAGTTTTAGATTCTCTGGATCGATGTCAAGACGGAGAAATCTGTTCCCACCAATTCTCGATCTGCGTAGCAATGCGGACAGAGATCTCCTTCTGCTGGTTTTCCATGCGTTCCAAGTACTGGTTCTGCACCTGCATTGCTTCGGCGTGTTTCTGCACAAAGTCACGAAACTCGCGGAGGAGGAAAGCGGTTGTTGCCGGAGCGGTTTCTTCAGTTTCAGATATGGAGCGGTGACTAGTGGAATTACGTCAACCGCAGGCGGAGGAAGATTCCTCGGCCTCTCATACTCGACGGTTACTGACGCTCGTTCGATCTGAGGCGGATTCAGAGGAGCAATCGACGGATTCGGTGGATTGAGATCCACGCGAAATTGAGAACTGCGTGTCGCGACGATGTGTTTTGATCCGGTCATTGTTAGAAACGAAGGTGACTTCGTAAATGTTGAAAAGGAAGAAGTTTCTTCCAACAGACGGCGCCAATGTTCTGATGTAGAACTCAGAGTTGCCGGAGAAGAAGCGCTGCGGTTTAGCTCACGGTGGTCGACGACAGCGCGGGGATGTTTGTACCTGCAGAGACTCTGAGGCCTAAGTCAGTTTAGGAACGGGTGTGAGGTATAACTAGGGGTGGCAAAGTGATCCATTTATCCATCATCCATCCAATCCATCCATAAAGAAATTCATCCAATCCATCTATTATAAACAAAAAACTAAATGGATTAGATCTAATCCATTCATTTAACTTAATAGATGGATAGTCACCCTTTCACTATTTTTCTAAATCCATTGGATTACACTAGGGGTGACAAATAGATGAATTGGATAATTTTATTAATTGACCATAAAATATATTTTTAATCATAAAAAATATTTTAATTACAAAAAATATTTTAATTAAAAATAATTTTACTCTCTCCCATCTCTCATCTCTCTCTCCTCTCTTTTCTCTCTCTCCCCTCTTTCCACTCTCTCCCATCTCTCCCCTCTCTATCTCTACTTAATAAAAATATTTTATTAAGTGTCAGGTTTACTTTTCTTGTTTTTGTTTTTTGTTTTTTGTGGCTCTTTTTGTTCATATCGGATTTCAACCAAGCAACGCCACATTGCATTCTTACTTTTTCGTACACACACAGACTCACCCCATTAGCGTGTATTTTCATTGGGATTTCTGATAGTAAAAACCAAAAGTTCAACAAAAAAAAATCCATTGGGATTTCAAAAACTGGGCGATATATATAGAGAGAAAGAGGGGCAATAACTTATGGAGGGTCACGTCACCAGCAGGCAACAACATACCTATTCACGGTTTTTTTTTCCCTGTAACGTACCCTTTTGTTTTATTTACTAATCTAGCATATTTTTTAATTTAAGTACCAAAATAGCACACATTTGATTATGTTGAGAAAGTACTACTGAAAGACCCGATTTCCCATCAGTATTTTTTTCTTTTTTTTGTCTAGAAATCGGTTCTAAAAGACCCAATTTCCCTTCTTGTTTAATTTTATTTTATTTTATTTGGTAATAAATCTGTCCTGAAGGACCCGATTTCCCATCTTTTTTTTGTTTTTTTGATAGATCGTTTTGTTTTTAATTTTTTTTTCTTTCTATTTTTTTTAATTATGTGGTGGTTTAGGATTTTGTGTGGTGGTTTAGGGTTTTGGTTAATTATTTTAATTGTTAATTATCTAAGTTAGTTAATTAATTAATATAGTTAATTTAAAAAATAACATTGGCCTAAATAATTGTTTTAATTATTTAAATTAATTAATTTATTTATTTATTTTTGCCAGTTAATTAAATATTAATTGTTTTTAATTAAATTAGTGTTTGTATTTTTTTTATTTAATTAACTAATTATTAAAATAACTAAAAATATAATTGGAAGGTAATTAACTCAAACTGATTATAAATTAAAAATACTGATACGAAAGGGGTACAAATACAGATACGAAAGGGGTACAAATACAAACACAAACGAGACAAATTTTTTACTGTTGCTCATGAGCTCCAGGACGGTTTGGACACTTATTCTTGCTATGTTCCTCATTTCGACACAGTCCACATCTCTTGGAGTGACGATTGTTTTCCCTTTGATCCATCTCAGTACAAATACGTGTGGATTATGGACGATCTTTTGGATCTCTCCGTATGGCTGGATTGTGCACAATTCAACTCCATTGTATTTTGGCCAGTATGATTTGTGAGGCACCGGTTGGAACTCTTCGCGGTAAATGTTGAAAACATATTGTAACGTGTACTGGGGAGGCACATATGTCATGTAGTCGTGATGAACATGGGAACAAGCAGCGATGACATGTGAACATGGGTAGTATAGTGCCTGGAATTCGCCACAGTCACGCCACTGTTTTTCCAGATCTACTTTGAATGACCCTGTAGGTCAGCCTGATTGGGGGCGTCTCAACTCCTTAACTGTGAAAATACTTTGTTCTCGTTTGAAAATGTGAACTTGGTGAGAGTTGGACATTCCCCACTCTGTCTCAAGTTTTTTGATGACTATGTCTGTATAAATCATGTCGGATGTCATCATTGCTTGGGCCTGTCTCCCCCTTTCGACAAATTTTGTATTCAACCTGTGATAGGTTGATCGGACCAATGAAGTGATTGGTAGATTGCACGTCCCCTTTAATACATTATTGATGCACTCAGCAAGGTTAGTCGTCATGTGCCCCAAACGCTGCCCTTCATCCCATGCTTGGAGCCATTGTTCCTTTGGGATGTTGTCAACCCACCTGACGGCTTCTTCGCTCCATTCACTGATTTCAACGAAGTGATTGGTAGATTGTGCGTCCCCTTTAATACATTATTGATGCACTCGGTAAGGTTAGTCGTCATGTGCCCCCAACGCTGCCCTTCATCCCATGCTTGGAGCCATTGTTCCTTTGGGATGTTGTCAACCCACCTGACGGCTTCTTCGCTCCATTCACTGATTTCACTCCTGTAGTATGCGATTCCCGGTTGAGTCATCGAGTATCCTGAAGAGTTTGAAGGAACAAAAGTCAAGGTTGGTAATGATACAATAAAAACAAAAAAATAAGTATCAATGTATATGAAAGGTATACTAACCCATATTGATGACACTTTTTTCATGTCCGCATTCTTGAAAGTCCTCATAAAGTTTTGTGAGATGTAACGAATGCAAAAGACGTGATGCCAATTAATGTCTAGGCGTCGAACGACACTTTTTATTGATTCATGTCTATCCGAAATCAAGCAAACGTCAGGCTGGGGTGTGACCAACATTCTCAAGCGTTGGAGGAAGAAAAACCATGCATCTGCCGTCTCACCCTCCACAAAGGCGTATGCTATAGGAATGGGTTGATTCCTCCCATCCTGAGCAATTGCCATCAAGAGCGTCCCTCGATACTTGCCATACAAACCATGTTCCATCAACTAAAACAACGGGTTTGCAGTAAGGAAACCCGTTGATGCATTGTTGGAAGGTCCAGAATAGTCGATGCAAGGTAGCCTTGCCATGAACTAGTTGGCCATGTTCGTAGAAGGGCACTGTTTTCCAATCAACAATAGTGCCTGGAACATAAGTTTTCAAAGCGAGGATAAACTATGGAAGCTCCTTGTATGATTCCTCCCAATTCCCGAATATCATTTCAACAGCCTTTTGCTTTGCCATCCATGCCTTCCTGTACATAGTGGTATATGTGTATTTTGATTGTATGTGTGCAATCAACACTGAAACTGGTATTGTTGGATCTTCCTTTACCAGCTGCAGGATGCTTTCACAAATAAGGTCTGAAGATAACAGATGGTGATCTTGTGAAAGCTGTGTTGATGCACATGTATGTGGTGCTTCCAGCTTTTGGATCTCTCAAACCTGCATTTTTTGGCGATATGCAACTCGACATCTCCACATGCAGTTGTTGTTGTCACAACAAACAATCCATCTATCTTGATTGGAGTACTCTACTTTGAAGTTCAGGGACTTGTTAAGATGGTATTCTTTTATGGCATATTGGGCCATTTCTTTTGTGGGAAATCTCATCCCAACTTGTAGGTTGGAAGGGTCCGAAACAAGGTACATGGGGTTGCGGGACATAGGATGGCCAAATTCGTCGTCTAAGTTATCCACCTCGTCGGAGGTCACATTGCGGAAATGCGAAGGCAGGTCGTAAAACTGATGGGCTGTCGAGGGACCTCCACCGGATTCCATATCTTCATCGCCGGCGCCTGCATGTTCGTTTTCACTAAAGTCACTGACTTCTTCGTTGTGGACACCATCTACAACACTGATGGGAATAGGATCAACTGGGTTGTTAAGATCAATTGTGGTGTTAAGATCAACGCTTTGAGTGGATGGTGTTGGGCGATAGGTTGATGAAGAAGGCATAGAGTGATGGTGGGGTTGTGTTTCAGTAAAAAGTGGACTGGATTCTTGTGTAGGGCCACTGAGTTCTATGGGTTCATAATATGGTGGCTCGGCTTGGGTGTCGTCATTGAGAGCATCTACCAGCTCTGCATACACTTCAGCAGTAGAAACACCAAGGTGTTTACAGGCCCTGAACATGTCAAACATCATTTGTATGTCATCATCTCCTATAAGATTTAATGACTCATACTGATGATATCCCTGTGCAAGAGCTGTAGGGTATCGATAAATAAGTTCGACCACCCTCCTTGTATTGTCTGGTTGAATATTCGTTTGGATTTTTGGTATAAGTTGATGCAATTTCATGTTTGTCTTCACTTTGAGCAAGGTTGTATGGTTGCATGCAAAGACCACACCTTCTGTATCAGTCTTGTCAACATGTCCATCGTAATAGACAGATAGAAATAGCTCTGCTGGAGGCATGATTTAGGTAGGGAATGGATATGAATGTGTTAACTTAGGATATGAGTGTATGAGCAAGAGTGGTGAAGTGTTGGTGTAATTCTTAAGATAGCAAGACTACCTATTTATAAAGTTAGGGGAAATTCTAAACGAGAATGAGATGGGGAGGGTGCACTTCAAGTGTAGGTTGGGATAAGTGTGGATGAGGGTTGGGATAAGGAATGGAGGGGGGGTGCTCCGATCAGAGTGTTGCCCCTTGTGACAAAAAAGCAATGGAGGGGGGGTGCTCCGATCAGTTGTCCTTTGTGACAGAAAAAGGAATGGAGGAGGGTGCTTCGATCAGAGTGTTGTCCTTTGTGACAGAAAAAGAAATGGTACTGTTCTTGAGTTAGTGGGACTTGATACATCTGTCTTGACGCATGAAAAAGGAGTGGAGGAGAGTGGGTGGTGCAGTTGGGGGCCAGATTCACTGAGTGACATCTTTATAAAATAAATAAATAATTATTAAATTGGCTTAAATATGAAATTGGTCCTCCAAAAATTTGCAAAGTTCGTTTTTAGTCCCCCAAAAAAATATGCAGGTTTTTAATCCACACTTATCCCAACCTATACTTTAAGCCTATTAAATTCATCTTCAATGTTTTATTTATAATGTAACAAAATTAAAATGGAAACGTGACAATTTTATGTAACACTAGCGGCAAGACGGGCACTACCGTGCCCGTCTTTCCGCATTTCTACTGCGCTACAATATGTATTATTTTATCGTGTTTTAATGTTTAATGTTGTTTTTAAAGAATTTGATCTGCATTTCAGATATTTTATCACACTAATTTTTTAGAATGACACATTACTACTAACACATTGATATGCATATGTATTGACAAATGAAATATTCCGTAAATTTATAATTGTCAATTCAGTAACTTCGAAGTCCCTCACCTCATAAACTTCTCGCTCAAAAAAATTCCAAAAAGGCATGCACTGCGGGATGTGGGTTGCCGAGCAGAGCATCAAAAACCAAAAAGGAAGAAGTGCTCACAGCGTCACTCACTGTGCGAAAGAATGAATCAAAAAGATAGCGCTGCCATTTGTCCCCCGTCTTTCACCGCGGGATGCATGTGGTCTTCCCTTGTCACCGCATCAGTCGTCAAACTGCAAGACGACATGCCTTTCTCCCTCTCTCTTTTTCTCTCTCCCCCTTTCTATATTCTTACCAGAGGTGTTATCCCTAATCGTGTAATGATATTGGGAGTTATACTTACGGATAAACTGAGTAAGTAACCGGTATGTATTCCAAAGCACACTTTGATGCGGTTAACTATCCAAAATAAAGGGTAAAATTGGAAAGAAAAAGTCTACACAAAAAGGAGATATCCCATTTATATATTGTTATAGAAATACCATTATATAAAGGGGATGGCTTTGAATAACTGTTTTTTTGGTGTCCTAATTTCTTCCCCTTTTTTCCCTTCACTCCAAACTCTAATGATAGACGGTTAACCTAATTGCATAGGATAAATCAGTCAATCACTGTTGTGCAAATTGATTTACATAGACTAGCGGCAAGACGGGCACTACCGTGCCCGTCTTTCCGCATTTCTATTACGCTACAGTATGAAATATTTTATTGCATTTTATTGTTTAATGTTGGTTTTAAGAAGTTTGATTAAGTATTCCTTGTATTTTATTACACTAATTTTAAAAATGACATATTATTATTAATTAACAGTATTTAACGCCTATTGATATGTACACATAGATGTTACTTTCTTTTAATAAAAATAATTTGGATTTGGATTTACTTTTTAGAAATTGATTTAAGATATTTGATTTCACTATGAATTTACGTGTGTATATGTTAACCGCTATCAGGGAGAAGAAGTGCATAAGTTAAAAACGGTTGATATACACAAAAGTAGGGAGAAGTTAATTTATGGATAAGCATAGATAAAAGAGAAATGAAGGATAAAATTGGAAGGAAAAAAGTCTACACCAAAAAGAGATATCCCCTTTATATATAGTTATAGATTACGTGATTCTTCAATTATGCACCCGTGAGGAAGTGCAGGATTCAATTATGCATGAAAAAACAAAAGTCTCAAGATTGCCTCTACGATTTACATCACATGGCAATCTTCAACGGGATTCTTCAATTATGCACCCCTTTTTATGCAATGCAAGGAAAAAAAAACAAAAGCTCACTGCATGTTACATATTATAAGCGCTATATTATATTCATTATTCTTACCTGCCATGATTCTTCAACGTGATTCTTCAATTATGCACCCCTTATTTTTGTTGTTTATTATGCACCCTTATCCCATTCTACACACACTTAACATCACTACCCCCTATATTCTATAAATACCAACACTCTTCATAGTTCATCACACACACATTTTTCACAACTTCTCTTCCGAATCACTTCAGTGCTTTATTTCGTTCTAAAAAAACACACACACTCAATGGCCCTACTAAGAAACCAACTCTGTCATAGATCATCATAAAGAGGTTCATTGGTAAGTGATCTTACTTGTTAGTTATTCGTTGTCTTTTTATACTCGTCCTTTATCATCTTGTACTAACGAATTTGATTCAACTTGTAGAATTTGATTGACTGTCACCATCTAAGTGTAGAGGAACCAAACCCAGTATTGGTTCCATACTTGCAACAAGCTGGGTTTTCAACTATTGCAACTTTGGGATTTTGTAAGGTGGACAAGGCATTGGTGACAGCTATGGTAGAACGGTGGAGGGATGAAACACACACGTTTCATCTTCCAACTGGAGAATGCATAATAACTCTAGAAGATGTTGCACTACAACTAGGTTTGTCGGTTAACGGACGACCGGTCACTGGACCTAGTATGTTTAGATGGCATGAGGTATGCGAAGAACTTTTGGGTGAAGCTCCTCCAGCCAATCAAATGGTGGGACAATGTGTCAAAATCAAATGGCTGAAGGATAGATTTGCCATTATACCGCAAGATCCAACAGAGGAACAACTACAATTCCATTGCAGAGCATACATTTTACGCTTAATCGGGGGGGGGGGTCTTGATGCCAGACACGTCAGGTAATAGAGTACACCTAATGTATCTACCCAAATTGAGAGATTTTCAATGCATTGAACTCAACAGCTGGGGCTCAGCTTGTTTGGCAAAACTCTACAGAGAAATGTGTTGTGCAATTGCACCATCATATACTTATATGGGTGGATGTCCATTACTGCTACAGTCTTGGGTATGGTACCGCATGCCATTCATTGCCCCACAATGCAACCGTACACCATCATTTCCACTAGCAAAACGGTAAATAAAAACTATTACATAAAAACTCATTACACTTCTATTGATTATACTATACTAACTTATAAATGCATATGTCTTTTACTAGATGGAGTGGCAGGGGAATGAGTTATACCGGAACACCTCATGATGACATTACCGGTTACAGATCACATATAGATCACATGCAAAACCATCAGGTTAAAAATTTCATTATTCAACACATTCACTTATACATTGTGCAACCAATTACCTTTTCAGATTACTAACGTAGCTTAATTTTACAATTTCTGTGGATGCCCTACAGAGATCTTCTTGACCAACTACCAGAAGCAGCATTCAGGGATTCTGGAAAATGGACTGCCAACACTGCATTAATATGTTTCTAGAATGTAGAATGACATCAAACAGACAGAGTCAAGTCCAGTTTGGTCTTTTGCAGGAAATACCAAATGGACCTGTAAATATGGATGCACAACACAGTGTGGACATGCGAGGCAATCAATATGAAAACTGGAAATATGTACATGCTGAGTGGATCCATCTTTGGATGGAACGCAGACGTCAGGTGCTTACGGGACAACCAATACATGGTCATGTGTTGCCCACTAATGAGTATATGGTGTGGTTGAGGTCTAACTCCAACCTATACCTATCAATTCAGCCACAACTGCGAGACCCACGGGGTGGTGTTCAAGAAGAGTCAGATGTTGGGCCTAGCATGCCCCCAACCAACCCAATGACGTGCTCGACGTAATACGCGTCGAGAGCCCATTCCCAGGACCCCAGCAGCCATAGAAGATGAAGACCAAGAAGGGCCCCGACACTCATTTTCTTTCACGCCAACACACCCAGAACCGCCACGCCATTCATTTGCCTTTACACCAACCCAACAAGATGCTCCTCAACATTAAGACGCTCGTCGACACTCTGTTGGTTCCAACGACGACGATTTTGTGAGCAACTTTTTTGGTGTCAGGATGGATAGGCCAGCGTCGGTTCAATAAATGAACAATTTGTACTCATTCGGTGTTCCATTGTTTCCCAACCAAGCGGATGCTAGTTCTTCAATGAATCCAACAAATGTTGATCTCAATGAGGCGTTGCATCAAGAAGAGCAACCCACCAATGTTGAGAAAGAACAGCCTACCCGACCACCTCGTCGACGGATACTTCCTACATGTAACCGGAGACCTCCGTGGTGTGGGACTGGGCATCATTTTGGAGAATAATTTAATTTAATATTTATATATAATTGTCATAAAATAATTAATGTTAATGACAATTTTTAATTATTTAGGCCAATGTTATTTTTTAAATTAACTATATTAATTAATTAACTAACTTAAATAATTAACAATTAAAATAATTAACCAAAACCCTAAACCACCACATAATTAAAATAAAAATAACAATTAAAAAAACAAATTGAAAACAGAACGTTCTGTCAAAAAAAAAAAACAAGATGGGAAATCGGGTCCTCCAGGACCGATTTCTAGACAAAAGAAAAGAAAAAATAAAACACTGATGGGAAATCGGGTCTTTCAATATCACTTTCTCAACATAACTAAATATGTGTTATTTTAATGCTTAAATTAAAAAATATGCTAGATTGGTAAATAAAAGAAAAAGGTGGGTTACATAAAGGAAAAAAAAAAAAAAGCCCCTTTTCACGGCCAACTGCTTGCAGACCAAACTGCAACGCAACCCACAACTATACATCACTTAGCGAGAATCAGTTATTATTACTTCTGATTTTTAATCAATCCACAACTGATTTTCATCTTTTTTATTTCAATTCTAACTTCACAATCCAAATTCAGATTTTGTCTCATTTTTTATTTTCCATTTCATCATGATTTTATTTTTGGTTTATAGAATATCTCATTACAGAGAGGAGAGAGAGAGAGAGAAGGGAGAGATGGGAGAGAGACGAGAGAGGAGAGAGGGGAGAAAGTGAGAGAGAGGGGGAGGGAGATAGAGGAGAGAGGGGAGAGAGTGGAGGGAGTAAAATATTTTTTTATGATTAAAAATAATTTTTTGTGACTAAAAATATGTTTTATGATTAAAAATAATTTTTTGTGATTAAAAATATTTTTTGTGGATAGATTAGATATCCATCCATAAAAAAGTGTTAATGGATGGATTTGATGATTTTTTTTTAAAATAGATCATGGATGGATTGAATTTTCTTAATAAACTTTTAGTGGATGATAAATGGATAAATAGATTTTTCCAATTAATCCATTAGGATCCATAGAGAAATCTATCCAATCCATCCATTTTGCCACCCCTAGAGGTAACCGGATTATGAATGAAAGCGTACCTGGATCAGTTGTGGAGATCGTTTATATAGTGTTCGGAAGCGGTTATCGAGATGTAACTGTTCGCGTGAAGTCCAGGTGGCCGTTGGATCTATGCCAGGCTGTAATGCACTGGACTGATCTCGGAGAGCCGTTGGATCTGCCACGTCGTCGTTTATTTAAAGGGAGGTCTGAGCTCTGATCGCGAAATTGGCCTCTAATGAGCGTTAGCTGGATTGGGCTTCGGCCCAGTCCGAAACAGTATTGAAAAACCAAATTGAGTAGGAACAATTTGTAACAGAATTTTAATTGGACATTTAAAAAATTAAGACTAGTGTGGTATTTGTTTCATGATTTGATACGCACTTGTGGCCAAAAGGAATGATGCATGGCTCAAAGAATATCCCGAAACAAAACTGCAAAAATGAATAAAAAATTAGTATTATGTACCTACAACGCATGAAGCGAGATTAATAAAAACATCACAAGGATCTTCTTACATTACAGGAAAGCTCTTGGGTGAGTTCGTCAATGCAAGAAAGAAGAGAAGTGGTGGACGACATATCAGAACCCATTTCAAGGTTTTCGGTGTTGTTGAATTCAGGCATAGTCATAGATAAATATGTTGTTCAATGGTGGTGGATAATACCAAGGGTTATGCCACCTTATATGGTGGAAAGTTGTAACATGTATTCCGGGATAATAGTGAAAGTGGCAAAGATAAGCAGGATTCATCCAAAATGTTAAATAAAAAAATTATAAGTGTTTTATTCAAAATTTTAACTTAATAATTATCACTTTTAATACTATCAAAAGAAATTATCACTTTTAATATAATTTTTTTGTTGATACTTTTAATCTAATTAATTTGGATTCAAATTTAAATTCAAATTCAAAATACTCATATAATACAAAATTTTTAATAATAAAATTAATATTAAATTTAATTTAATCTTAACTAAATCAATGAGCTATACTATGATACACGTCACTTTTTATATATTTAAAAAATCTAGCTGTTAATGCACAAAATGGCAAGGCTCACCTTCTCCTCGAGGCAGTGTCCTCTCTCCTCTCGTACGGATGGGGGTACCTTCAAAAGGCAGTCCGATGCCTAAGTCAGATAGGGCTTTTGGAGAAGAGAAGGTGAGTTAAGTGTTTAGGATTTCAGAGTGTGTAGAGAGTATGCAAACCTGGGGGGTCAAGCCCCATTTATATAGTGGAGTCTCGCAAAAGGAGGATAACCAACGATCCGGATTCTGCGCGTGGTAACTCCTCCCCCAAGCTTCAGGGATCAGCTCATCCTTTCCTAATATCTCGCACCTGCCAAGTTCATCACGTACTGGCTACGTGATGCCCAATCTTCGGAGTGGCAACGGCTCCAAGCGTCGTCTCCAGGCGCATCCTCTTCTAGAAGGTTCGAGAGTCACCGGTCGGCTAGAAGGTTCGAGAGTCACCGGTTGGCTCGCCCCTGACCTGCTCGGTGCTAACCCTGGGGCGATTATACCCCGAGGGCGGGTTTGGCGTGTCCCGGGTCGGACGTAGCTCGTCAAGCTCGGAGCAAGTCGGATAGGGGCCGGATCGGCTTGGTTTGGTGGGTATACCGGAACTCGGCTCGGAGACCGGTCCGTAACACAAGCCCCCTAGACTCTTTGCACGAAAGGGCAGAGGGTCTACCTATCGCTCTTGGGTCGGTATCCGAGCTGAGCGTTATCGAGGTCGGGGGCGTATCCCGGAAGCTTACTTGCCTAGGGCGCCACGCCCTACGTGTCGTACCTTTACTCGACGTTCTGCCACACGATGGGACTCAGATGGGACACCTACTCAGCCGTTCCTCTTCCCACCGTCGATCATCTGATATAGCCTGGACCGTTAGATCTGCGTCTGGTTTTGAAGATGGAGGGCTCGGATTGGTTCGCCCTTTTGTCTCCCTTCAGCAGGGGTTATAAAGCCACCTCCTTCTCCTTCCTTCTTCTTTCTTCTTCGTTCTATCGCCTCTGCGACGCTTCTTCTGCCCCTTTTCTCTGCATTTACATCCCGAGCGGCCATTATTATTCCATTCCTTCATATTTCCTGGTAAGTCTCTTTACTAATCTTCACTAATGGCTTCTTCATCTTCTTCCCGTCGTCCCCCCTCCCTCATACCTTTGAGTTCTGGGGGTGGCTCGTCGTCTGAAACGACGAGCACGTCCGTTGATCTTTCCATGCCACCATACGCCGAAGGCTCTGGCCAAAAGGAGTTCCCCTCCGACGGTGGCCATGGTGGTCGCGACCCGGTGCCCCTCCAGGTGGTTCCCCCCGCTTCCTGGGTCCCAGCCTCTCCCCTCGTCGCTTCTGTTCCCTCGTATTCACTTCACAAGGGGGGCGAGCGCCGAGTGGGTGACGATAGGTCTCCTTATGCCTGGATGCACCCAGATGTGCTTAGGGTGGCCTCAAACATCTTTTCGGACACAGGCATGGCCGCTCTTCGGTCTAGCGTATCTTTTACGCTGAACCGGGATCGAGACGAGGAGGTAACTTGCCTTCCTTGCTCTCCCGAGGACCGAGTGTGTTTTGACAAGGGTGAGTCTAGTTCATCCGACTTCTGTTTTTTCTATAAAACTTTCTTCACCCGAGTTGGCCTCCGGTTTCCCCTCGGTGGGTTTGAGTGCGAGGTCCTCCAATGGTTGGATGCGGCCCCTTCGCAACTACACCCCAATAGCTGGGCTTTTATCCGAGCTTTCAAGCTCGTGTCCGAGTACTTCGGGGTTACCCCCTCTGCTGCTCTCTTCTTCAGTTTCTTCCAACTTAGGCTTGGCAAACAACTTAAGTGGTGTTCGCTCAACAAAATACCTGGCTTCTATATTCTTGAGCTTTTCGACCAGTCCTATAAGAACTGGAAATCTGATTTCTTCAAAATCCGGGTACGGAGGGGGGATCCCTTTTTCTTTTCAGCTCAAAACGAGCCTTTGTTTCTTTTCTACTGGAGTCCCAATCCTCGCCCCATAAAAGAGGTGGACTTCAATTCATTGTCGGTCACTGACCAGACGATAGTGAACTTCCTCGCCCGTTTGCCCACATTGCACTGTGGTCCTCTCCTTACCCGAGCTCTAAAGGACCCACCACAGTGGAGGGATTACTTAAGTAAGTTTTGTTATCATCCTCTAGTATGATTCTCGGCCCTTACACGGGTACTAACTTTTACTTTCTTTTCAGGTACAACGGCTTCGAAGATGAGCAAGAAAGAGATGGCCGAGCTTCTTAAGAAAGCTCAAAGAGAGAAGGTCGCCTAAGCTCCTGGGCCGGTTCCCTCCAAAGCTGTTGTCTCCCCTTCTCCTGCCAAGGCTGCTAAAAAGCGACCACACGCTTCTCCGACCCCTAGCTCCGATCAGCCCCCTGCGAAGGCGTCGAGGGGGCCTCATGGAGGGATTCCTTTGAATATCCCTGATGGCTCCGAGTGGTTTCTCCACCTCGGAGAATTTGCTGATCGAAGTGAGAACGCCGAGGATTCCCTTTGGAACGTCGGGATCGATCGCTCCGACCAGATCGACCAGATCATGCGTCGAGCCGACGATAGGTGCATGGCCGAGGCGGGGGAGCTGGGTTTATGCAAGGCCTTGGGCATTTATGGGCTTCGTGCCTCAGCTATGGCCCAGTTCCTTTCTGATCGGATAAGGGCGCGGGCCACCGAAGCCGAGCTGGCGAGGAGGAAGTATCAAAGCAAGGCCACCGCACTTGGTGAGCTCGAGGAGAAGATGGGTAAGTTGGAGGAGGACTATGCTCGCCTCTCGAAGGCAAGGGATGCTCTAAACAAGAGAAACACCTCTCTGTTGGCGCAGCGGGAGGAACTCCAGGCCAAGAATGACCTTCTATTTGGTTAGCTGCGGGAAGAGAAGGAGAAGTCTTCGTTCGAAGCTGCCCGGGTCGAGGAGTATCGTGAGTACAACGCCCTTCAGTACAAGAAAGGGTTCGATAATGCCATTGCGCAGCTGAAGGTGATCGCCCCCGACCTGGACATCTCCGAGCTCGATTTCACCAAGGTGGTGAAAGAGGGGAAGATTGTGGAAGAAGAGGAGGACGAGGAAGAAGGTTGTGCCGATCAGGAGGAGCTTGGGGGCGAGGAGGTTGGAGTTGGGCTCGACATGGAGGCTGCCAGTCGGAGTGTTGCGGCCGAGGGGGTCGTTGAGGCCCGAGTTGAAGACCAAGGGGATGCCCTTGTGTAATTTGTTTTTTGTTTTGCTTTTATTCTGCCTTGATGATGTACTCGCTCTTCTAGGAGTTCTTCTTTTGTATTTTCGTTTCAAGTTAATGAAATTGACTAAGTTTAAACATTGTTAGCGTAAATTTGCTTTGTTTTTTACTTTAGTAATTGTTGGTTACCGTACTCAGATGGGGTGGTCCTCGGGTAGGGTAGTCCCCGGGTGGCTTCCCCCGAAAAATCTTGTTTCAACTGAGTTTGGAACATTTCCTCCGCGCACCAATACAGGCCGAGTACTAGTTTCCCTACGAAACCTTTAGGTCGGGTACGACCTTCCGAGTCGCGAGTGAGCTCGCCAAGTTTTATGCTAACTTGGGTTTGGGACCACGGGGGTCATTTAGGTCGAGTAAGACCTTCCGAGCCGCGAGTGAGCTCGCCAAGTTTTTATGCTAACTTGGGTTAACTTGGGTTTGGGACCACAGGGGTCATTTAGGTCGAGTAAGACCTTCCGAGCCGCGAGTGAGCTCGCCAAGTTTTTATGCTAACTTGGGTTTGGGTCCACGGGGATCATTTAGGTCGAGTAAGACCTTCCGAGCCGTGAGTGAGCTCGGTGACGTACATGGATGATGTTCTGAATGCAATGGGGAATGAATTTTATTAAATGTGGAAAAGGGAAATAAGGATGTGCCTCGTTAAAATCTTCACAAACCTAAAACCCAGTGGGAAAAAAGGTCTGCAAAGGAAAAAGAGTACGCCATCCGTTTACATATGTTGTTAACTGAAGTAAAGCTTGAGGTGCGTGGCATTCCACGTCCTCGGTATCTCCTTTTCGGACAGTTCTTCCAGCTTGTAAGCTCTGTGGCGTTGTTCCGATCTAATACGGTATGGTCCTTCCCAAGTTGGTCTGAGCTTTCCTTGCCTTGTATCTTTTTGTGCCAATTCAATCTTTCGGAGGACTAAGTCCCCTACCCTGAATCCTTTTAGTCGGATCTTAGAGTTGTAGTGTTTGGCAACGCACTGTTTAGTTGCAAAGTCTTGTATCCGGGTGAGATCCCGAGTTTCTTCTAGCAGGTCGAGTTCCACTCTAGCTTCTTCTTTCTGTGCCAAAAACTGCATATGCTCTCTCTTGGTTGAGGTCAAACCGAGCTCCACTAGTACCATAGCGTCCATCCCGTACGTTAATCGGAAAGGTGTTTTGTTTGTTGCTGATTGTGGGGTGGTGTGGTATGCCCATAGCACACCGCAGAGATCTTCTGCCCAGTTTCCTTTGGCTTGGTCTAGGCGTTTGCGCAGGCCTCTTAGGATGACTTTGTTTGCAACTTCAACCTGGCCGTTGGTTTGTGGATGTTCCACCGAGGCATAGGTGAGCCAGATACCGAGGCCTTTGCAGAAGTCTTTGAATACTGAGCTGGTGAACTGCGTGCCATTATCCGTAATGATGGTGTGGGGTAGACCGTGGTGGCAGACTATGTTTTTCCAGACAAATTTCTTGACCCTCTCGGATGTGATAGTTGCTAGTGGATCTGCCTCTATCCACTTGGAGAAGTAGTCTATGGCGACCACAATGGACTTGAGTTGGCCTGGTGCAAGGGGACAGGGGCCAAGTATGTAGAGCCCCCAGGTATTAAAGGGCTAGGGGGCGATGACTTCGTGAAGGACTTCAGGGGGGAGGTGGTCTCGCTTTGCGTACCGTTGGCAGTTGTCGTACTTTTTTACGAATTCCATACAGTCCGATCTGATTGTTGGCCAGTAATATCCATCTCGGAGGACCTTCGCAGCTAACGTCCGAGTTCCACAATGGTTCCCACATATGCCTTCATGTAGTTCCCTCATGATATACTCGGAGTCTGACTTATCCATGCATGTGAGCAGTGGCTGCGAGAAGCCCCTCCGGTAGAGTCTATCCCCGACCAGAGTGTAATGTGTGGACCGCCTTTGGACCCTGCGTGCCTCTACAGGGTCGTCGGGTATCCTTCCCTGCTGTACTATGATATCTGCCATCCATGATTCCGTCTGATTCACCGAGTTGGTTTCTGCTGTTTCTACGCTTGGTGATGTCAAGGTTTGAACAACGATTGTGTGTAACTGTCCCTCGGTCTTCATGCTGGCTAGTTTCGCTAGCAAGTCAGCTTTGTTGTTCTGCTCTCGAGGGATGTGTTCGAGCTGGACTTCTTGGAAATTTTGGATCATGGTAGGCTACTGCAGGCGTCTGAGCTAGGACATCGTCTCGGCACTGATACTCGCCTTTAACTTGGTTGACCATGAGTTGGGAGTCGCTTTTGACTCGGAGTGTTTGGGCGCCTAGCTCCCATGCGAGCTTGAGACCGATCAGCAATGCCTCGTATTCGGCTTGGTTGTTACTGGCTTTGAACAGAAACCTGAGTGCTTGCTCGACACAGATTCCCGTAGGGCTTTCTACAATGATACCTGCTCCGCTGCCTCTGGAATTGGAGGAACCGTCCACGTAGAGTGTCCAGTATTCGACCTCGGGGGTCGGTGTTAGTTCTGCAATAAAGTCGGCTAAAATTTGTGATTTAATGGGTCCTCTGGGCTCGTACCTGATTTGGAACTCGAAAAGCTCTACTGACCAGGCCACCATCCGACCAGACAGCTCGGGCTTCTGCAGGATTCTCTTAATCGGGTAGTCGGTTTTTGTGACACCCTCTACCCCGTCATGGCATTTTAGCAATGTAAGAAGAAAATAACACAAGATAAAAAAAAAATTCATTCGGATAAAACTTTCCTTTGAAACGAAATAGAGTTGTCACGTTCACAACATGCGGAAATAGAAAATGAGTATGAAATACAATTAATAAAAATAACCCAAGTCCCCGATGTCACAATAATTCAGAGCTCTTCCCCTAATCATTACATCGGAAGAAAACAATAACTTAAACAAGTAAACACAAGTCTTCTATCTATCATAGCGAGCTATCGTGATTACTTGCCGGCATTCATATCCTCAATACCTGCAGTCTCAGCATCTACACATACCCCGTGGGATATGCATAGCCACAAGAGGGGTTAGTCATCACAACCTCAGATAGTGCATACAGCGTAGGAAATTAATGAACAATGCGCAATATACAACAATTCCAATAAGGACATCTAATCACTAGCGTTAAGGCATAAGATGGTACCACAACGGCCAAATATCACATGCTACAACATCAATCACAACATTAAGGTACATTACCACAACAATTATATATCACATGCCACGGCATCAACCACAACAACAAGGTACATTACCAACACTAAACAACCAGGCACATGATCATGTAAAACAATGTATTTATAGAACCATAACTATATGCATGTGGATCCACTTAAAAGCGGCCGGATACCTTGCCCGCTTTAATACCGTGTCGATGGTGTACCAATAACAACAGGCCGAACCTCACCCGCCACGGATACCTTGCCCGATTCGCCCCATTAACCGTAGGGCGGGAAACCTCGCCCACACGGATACCTTGCCCGATTCGCCTACTAACCAAAGGACTGGAAACCTCGCCCGTCACGGGATACCTTGCCCGATTCGCTCTTTTTTTTTCTTTTAACCGTAGGAACGGGAAACCTTGCCCGTCACGGATACCTTGCCCGATTCGCCTACTAACCAAAGGACCAAAACCTCGCCCGTCACGGGATACCTTGCCCGATTCGCCCTTTTTTTTTTCTTTTAACCGTAGGACCGGGAAACCTTGCCCGTCACGGGATACCTTGCCCGATTCGCCCTACTAACCAAAGGACCGGGAACCTTGCCCGTCACGGGATACCTTGCCCGATTCGCCCTTTTTAACCGTAGGACCGGGAAACCTCGCCCGTAACGGGATACCTTGCCCGATACACCCTACTAACAATAATAACAACAACAACAACAATGACGACACCAAGATACATGAACATGACCAAACGCGGTGTCTAACCATAACATCCTCTATCGCCATATTTTCGACGGAGTAACAACAACAACAACAGCAGAACACAATTCATAAGTTAGCTAGTGCCTTCTACCAATAACATGAACATTTAATAATCTTAGCAACTTTGATTAAGCACATACATCCAAGTGAAACTTTGGCATAGAAGGACTAGTTCTCTCAGATTAACATACTAATAAATCAATAGGCATCATAAATGAACCTTAGACATTCTACTTAAGCTTTACAATATCAACATAATTGCGGGGACTCGAGTTCTTTGATTCATACTTAGTGGCTACACTTTCATAGGGTCTAAAGCCTACTATTTAGTTATTTAATTTCCTTACATTGTCATTTGTTAACAACCAATTTCTGTACATCAAGCATATAACAACCAAAGCTCAATCATCACGCCAATTTCAACAACCAATAAAATTATCACATCACGTTACAATAAATATCACTAGTCAAGAATAGTAATTGAGGAGTTCGGATGTCTCCCTATCACGGTGGTGATAGTGCTCGTTTTTCGTTACCGCGCGAGGCGTAGGGGTCATGGGACACCCCTATTGTTCATACATGTTCCATACACTCACTAGAAGAGAACAACTACCCCTTACCTCAAGTGAATTTCGTGCTCCTAGGATGGCATGAGGTAACACCAAGCTTTTCCTTTCCTAGTGAAGCTTTCCTCAGCAAAACACAAGAGCAAGGGTTTAGGAATGGAAAAATCATGGTTTAGAACCCTAACATTGATCTTAAAGACAAAACTTATCATTAGAAGACTTACCACCTCCTATTCCTCCCAATGAGGCTGTACGAGTTACAATAACGATGCTCCCCGGTCGAGTCCCGTAGCGTAGTCTTGAGTTAGAGCCCTTGACACCACAAAATTGGAAGAAGGGAAGGAAGAGCTTTTCTCTGTTTGGATTGGTCTTATGAGCAGCTCCTAATCATGTTTAGGGTCTTAGAACTGATGCTTAGTGGCTAGGTTAAGTCTAGGGGTCGTGGTTGCCCTTTCAGGTCGAGAATGGGTCACACTGGGTCACAGAACCGGCCCAAAACGAGTTAAAACGCGAAACAGCACGTAGTCACTTATCAGCTGTGGGCACCGGGCGCCTGCACTCCCTGGGCGCCCTGCGCCTGCTCTCGGTGAGGTCTGGGCGCCCTGCGCTTGAGTCTGGACACTCGGTGCCACTGTTTTGGTGGTAACTGGAGCTACAGATGTCCGATTGAGGTGTTCTTGGTGTCGTTGGAAAGCTAAGAGAATTTCCTAAAATTTTATCTCTAATAGGCTTACCAAAATTCGGACTCTAACAGGATCAAAAATGCAGTTGAAATATACTATAATATTCCTAAGTGTTACGCTTGCGTTGTGTTGACTCCATAGAGCATATCTAGAGTTGTAGGTATCGAAATCGAGTCGAACTAAAGCCAACTAAAAGATAAGAGATAATGCTACAACTTTATTGAAGGGACTTAAATCCAATTGAGTTGTTAAGAGGTTCGAAAATGGGGAATATGATGACCGAAATAGCTAAATATAGGAATAAAGGTACATCTGGACACTTAATTGGCTGAAGGAACGGTAAAACATATGAAACCCAACCCAAGCAACAATAAGCATGTTCTAATACCCTAAGACATATCCTAATCTTTAAGGATGAAAAATTAGGGCTATTACAATTCTACCCCCCTAAAAAAAATTCCGTCCTCTAATTTCTCTAGGTGTTATTAAACGACACTGCTCGTGTCCCTAAAACATCATGCAACCATCTTCACTATTGCTATATATATTCCACACAATTCTTTCTTAAGAGGGTCAACTAAGGTCACTAGCTGGAGAACTTAGTCCTTTTAAAGGTCTAGAATTTCAAAAGTTGTAACTTAAATGTCTAGCGTACTAACCAATCATATGCTCAGGTGACTTTCATGGCTCCTCCTAGGATTAACTCCTTAAACTAAGGAATACTAAAAATTACTATCTTAAGGCGTCAAAACTGCAACAACCACAACGAATCAACAAGACTAACATCTAAATCCTTAAGAACCACTCCATAAGTTGATTACCGGTCCTTATTCCGCATAACCACGTTCTTTAAAACTTAATACAACACACCGTACAAGGTCTACTACGGTCAGGTGGAACTAAAACGAGATTGAGGTTAACTATCTTAGGGTAAAATCATGCGAAGCTAGACGTACAACCTTTATAAAACCAAATCATAATGAAAGCTATAATATATATATATACACACACATTTAGCAACATATCATAAACAATAATTCAACAATCAATATTCACTTAAACATAATATACAAAAGTTAACGACCAAAGTACAACAGACTAAAGCATCAATTTAAAAAGAGAAAATAACATTTTTTTTTTCATAAATATTAATACTAATAGAAAAAAAATGAAACACAAACAAAACAATTTCCCTTATCAAAGGCATTTTATATTGCAGCCAAGATTAATCACGAGCTAAATATATAAGCTGATCAAAAGGCATCAGGCATTTAAACTAGAAATCAATAATTTAGTAATGCAACACAGTCATATAATTATCTAACAGAGTTCAGAAACTTACCTCGCTCAAGCATGTAACATTTTCAAAGCAAACTAAGCAACAGATAAAACGTAGTGCTTTCACATTTCAATATAAATATTCAAGATAACCTCAAGTCTCCTTGAAAGAGATAACACGTTTGTATTTAATAGAGAGTCAAATGAAGCATAAAATATAGAAAGATCAATTAACCGCATGTCGTTGAATGTAACAAAATAAATTCTAATTAATTTTTTTTTAAATATCATATCAAAAATAATTCAGCAATCAAGACTTAGTTAAGCAATATGCACACACAAAAATTATAGGCTAAAGTATGTTAGACTAAAACGTTAAAATATAATGAATAAAAAAAGAATTATTCATAATTTTTAATCTATTTATTCCGAAAAAAAAATAGAAACCTATTTATCCTAAAAGAAATAACATGTTTGCATGCAATGTTTCATAGTCATTAAAGTTAAGCACACAATATAGCAAAAGAAGTTTATCGCAAATTAAGGCATGACTAACTATAGTATTTATCTTAAGGTACCCTACGCAAAACCTTTATTATTTCTACTGCTCAACTTACTCTAGGAAAACATTCTATAGGGTGCTACACAATAATAGACTCGGTTTCTGTTAGAACATCAAAAATCGGTTTGGTGGTCTTATCGGAAGGCAAAACAATATATTTCCCAAAGATTAACTAATGTCCCCCATTACGTTCTACTTCTATCCTCACTCTAAGCTCGTCTCTACTCCTACGAAAAATTACTTTCCACCTTTAGAATCTACGGTTTCAAAGCCTTATGCCTATCCAAGCCCTTAAGAATTTAACCGCAATGTAGATAATCTATGCCCATAACTAATTCTAGTATCTAAGGTAATTAAAAAAACTAATACTACCCACCAAACTGATTATCATTACTTTTCTCACCGTGGTGAGTGATTAATGTCCCTCCTACTCGCTCACCAGGTAATCCAAGCAATAATAACCATGTGCAACAATCACCTATTCTTCTATAAGGTTCTCTGATAGGGGCTTAAGCGTAAAGATGTCGACGCCACATGATTACCCTCAAGCTCTACAAAAGATCCTTCCTATAGCATAGCCACGAATCCGCTGCGCTACTCTGATAACATATTTCCCAGCTAACAATGCTGTAAATCTAACATAAGGTCGCCTTATCCTTTCTAGTTAAGCTACTAGCCCATTGTACTTACTAGAATTCCTTTAAGGTAATGGATAAAAGTCTTGCACCTTAAGTGCAACAACTAAGGGTTAACCTGCATCTCTCAGTTCTGGGTTGATCCTTCTCAATTCACTAAGCGTAATTTTAAACAAGATACTAAGAAATTAACAACTTAGGAAATTGCTAACCCAAGATTCATAGCTAATGGTTCAGTACCTACTATCTTAGCTCTATCTATCATATACTCTGTGAACTTAGCTCACGAGAATTGTTCGTGTACTAGAACAAACAAAATTAAACAAGTAATGCATGTAACTCAACTCGTAGTTCACGCCTTTGAAACACAATAGACCACACACAAGCCCTAAGTAGAACCGAATCAAGCTCGATACCACTAATTGTGACACCCTCTACCCCGTCATGGCATTTTAGCAATGTAAGAAGAAAATAACACAAGATAAAAAAATATTCATTCGGATAAAACTTTCCTTTGAAACGAAATAGAGTTGTCACATTCACAACATGCGGAAATAGAAAATGAGTATGAAATACAATTAATAAAAATAACCCAAGTCCCTGATGTCACAATAATTCAGAGCTCTTCCCCTAATCATTACATCTAAGAAAACAATAACTTAAACAAGTAAACACAAGTCTTCTATCTATCACAATGATCTATCGTGATTACTTGCCGCATTCATATCCTCAATACTGCGGTCTCAAGATCTACACATACCCGTGGGATATGCATAGCCACAAGAGGGGTTAGTCATCATAACCTCAAATAGTGCATACAGCGTAGGAAATTAATGAACAATGCGCAATATACAACAATTCCGATAAGGACATCTAATCACTAGCGTTAAGGCATAAGATGGTACCACAACGGCCAAATATCACATGCTACAACATCAATCACAACATTAAGGTACATTACCACAACAATTATATATCACATGCCACGGCATCAACTACAACAACAAGGTACATTACCAACACTAAACAACCAGGCACATGACCATGTAAAACAATGTATTTATAGAACCATAACTATATGCATGTGGATCCACTTATAACGAGGCCGGGATACCTTGCCCGTTTTGAATACCGTGTCGATGGTGTACCAATAACTACAGGATCGAACCTCACCCGTCACGGATACCTTGCCCGATTCGCCCCATTAACCGTAGGGCCGGAAACCTCGCCATCACGGGATACCTTGCCCGATTCGCCTACTAACCAAAGGATCGGGAAACCTCGCCCGTCACAGATACCTTGCCCGATTCGCCTCTTTTTTTCTTTTAACCGTAGGGACCGGAAACCTTGCCGCCACGGATACCTTGCCCGATTCGCTCTACTAACCAAAGGACTGAAACCTCGCCCACACGGATACCTTGCCCGATTCGCCTTTTTTTTTCTTTTAACCGGAGGACCGGGAAACCTTGCCCGTCACGGGATACCTTGCCCGATTCGCCCTACCTACCAAAGGACTGAACCTTGCCCGCCACGGATACCTTGCCCGATTCGCCTTTTTAACCGTAGGACCGGGAAACCTCGCCCGTCACGGGATACCTTGCCCGATACGCCCTACTAACAATAACAACAACAACAACAACAATGATGACACCAAGATACATGAACATGACCAAACGCGGTGTCTAACCATAACATCCTCTATCGCCATATTTTCGACGGAGTAACAACAACAACAACAGCAGAACACAATTCATAAGTTAGCTAGTGCCTTCTACCAATAACATGAACATTTAATAATCTTAGCAACTTTGATTAAGCACATACATCCAAGTGAAACTTTGGCATAGAAGGACTAGTTCTCTCAGATTAACATACTAATAAATCAATAGGCATCATAAATGAACCTTAGACATTCTACTTAAGCTTTACAATATCAACATAATTGCGGGGACTCGAGTTCTTTGATTCATACTTAGTGGCTACACTTTCATAGTGGTCTAAAGCCTACTATTTAGTTATTTAATTTCCTTACATTGTCATTTGTTAACAACCAATTTCTGTAATCGCCAAGCATATAACAACCAAAGCTCAATCATCACGCCAATTTCAACTACCAATAAAATTATCACATCAACGTTACAATAAATATCACTAGTCAAGAATAGTAATTGAGGAGTTCGGATGTCTCCCTATCACGGTGGTGATAGTGCTCGCTTTTCGTTATCACATGAGGCGTAGGGGTCATGGGACACCCCTATTGTTCATACATGTTCCATACACTCACTAGAAGAGAACAACTACCCTTACCTCAAGTGAATTTCGTGCTCCTAGGATGGCATGAGGTAACACCAAGCTTTTCCTTTCCTAGTGAAGCTTTCCTCAAAGAAACACAAGAGCAAGGGTTTAGGAATGGAAAAATCATGGTTTAGAACCCTAACATTGATCTTAAAGACAAAACTTATCATTAGAAGACTTACCACCTCCTATTCCTCCCAATGAGGCCGCACGAGTTACAATAACGATGCTCCCTACGAGTCCCGTAGCGTAGTCTTGAGTTAGAGCCCTTGACACCACAAAATTGGAAGAAGGGAAGGAAGAGCTTTTCTCTGTTTGGATTGGTCTTATGAGCAGCTCCTAATCATGTTTAGGGTCTTAGAACTGATGCTTAGTGGCTAGGTTAAGTCTAGGGGTCGTGGTTGCCCTTTCAGGTCGAGAATGGGTCACACTGGGTCACAGAACCGGCCCAAAACGAGTTAAAACACGAAACAGCGCGTAGTCACTTATCAGCTGTGGGTGCCGGGCGCCTGCACTCCCTGGGCGCCCTGCGCCTGCTCTCGGTGAGGTCTGGGCGCCCGAGCTTCAGTCTGGGCGCCCTGCGCCTGAGTCTGGACACTCGGTGCCACTGTTTTGGTCGTAGCTGGAGCTACAGATATCCGATTGAGGTGTTCTTGGTGTCGTTGGAAAGCTAAGAGAATTTCCTAAAATTTTATCTCTAATAGGCTTACCAAAATTCGGACTCTAACAGGATCAAAAATGCATTTGAAATATACTATAATATTCTTAAGTGTTACGCTTGCGTTGTGTTGACTCCAGAGAGCATATCTAGAGTTGTAGGTATCGAAATCGAGTCGAACTAAAGCCAAATAAAAGATAAGAGATAATGCTACAACTTTATTGAAGGGACTTAAATCCAATTGAGTTGTTAAGAGGTTCGAAAATGGGGAATATGATGACCGAAATAGCTAAATATAGGAATAAAGGTACATCTGGACACTTAATCGGCTGAAGGAACGGTAAAACATATGAAACCCAATCCAAGCAACAATAAGCATGTTCTAATACCCTAAGACATATCCTAATCTTGAAGGATGAAAAATTAGGGCTATTACAGTTTTGACTATCATCGGATGGGCGTGAAAGTAGGGCCTTAGTCTTCTTGCAGAGACCACTATCGAGAGCGCCAATTTCTCCACCTTTTGGTACCTGAGTTCTGCCCCGTGAAGGACTTTGCTCATGAAGTACACAGGGTGCTATTCGGAATTTCTTTCTTCGACCATGGCCGAGCTGATCGAGCTGTCAGTGGCTACCAGGTAAAGGAGCAAGGAGGCTCCTTTGGTGGGGCGAGTAAGGACTGGTGGCGATGCCAAGAATTCTTTAAGCCGTTGAAAGGCTGTTTCACATTCTTTGGTCCACTCGAATCGAGCTGGCTTCCTGAGTACCTGGTAGAAAGGAAAAGATTTGTCGGCAGCCCGAGTTACGAACCGGGAAAGGGCTGCTATCCGATCAGCCAGTCGTTGCACTTGTTTAACAGAGCTTGGGCTCCACATTTCCATCACAGCTCGACACTTATCGGGGTTGGCCTCGATGCCTCTGTGGGTGATCATGAAGCCCAGGAACTTTCCCCCGAGTACCCCAAAGGAGCATTTCAGAGGGTTGAGCCTGATGTTATACGCCCTGGTGATGTCGAATATCTCTTGAAGGTCCCTATGGTGTGCATCGAAACTGAGGGTTTTTACGACCATGTTGTCCATGTAAACCTCGATCGTCTTCCCGATCTGGTCGGTGAAGACTTCATCCATTATTCTCTGGTAAGTTGAGCCTGCGTTCTTCAGCCCAAAGGGCATAGTGATGTTGTAGAAGTTGGGGGTTTCTGTCATGAAGGCTGTCTTCAGGGCGTCGAGTGGGTGCATTCTTATCTGATTGTATCCAGAGTATGCATCCATGAAACTCAGCACTTGGTACCCTGACGTGCCGTCCACCAGGGCGTCTATGCTCGGAAGTGGATAAGGGTCCTTAGGGCAGACCTTGTTTAGGTCGGTAAAGTCAGTGCACATCCTCCATTTACCATTTCTTCCCTGGTCCCCTCACTTTAATGCTCTTGATATCGTCCACTGGCACTGGTCGAAAGTCACTCTCGCCCCTGGGGTCCAGCTCGATCATGTAGCCCGATTTAGGGCCATCCCTGCTCTTGCTGTCTCTAAGACTGTTGACATAGCACTGCCTGGCTTCCTTCTGGTCAGCGTGTACTGTGGCTATCTGTCCATCGGACAATGGGAACTTCATTGCCAAATGGGGGGTGGATACTATGGCTCCGATCCCATTGATGACGGTTCTTCCGATGATCATGTTGTAGGCAGTGTCAGCGGCCGACTCGGCCTCTACTACCAGTAGGTGCGCTTCGATTGTTTTGACTCCTATGTCTGCTTTGAAGGTGAGCAGGACATCAAAGTACCCTGTCACCCGGGCTTTAGCACCTGAAAAACCAACCAACGTACCTCGATAGGGTCTGATTATAGAGCTTGGCAGCTTAAGCCGATCAAAGGCTTCCTTTTAGATGTTGTCTGCTGATTGTTCCCTAGTATGCTCAATTTCATGCACTTAATTGAAGGGAATTCTCATGCAAACTTAGACTTTATTCCTTGTTTGGCCTCTAATCTTAGGTGTCTTAGTCTTTGTTGTGGAGATATTCTAGTTGACAATCATGTTAGCTCTTTTATTGTTTTGATGGAAAAATGTCCTTACTTTGGTCTTGATTTAATGTAGGTAAAAAAAGGATTGATTGGAGACATGTTCCCAAGACCATGATAGCTTTTTGAAGTGGAGTTGCTGCACAAGTCGTAGCGCAGGCGCCAGCCAATCCAGCGCAGGCGCTCGGGAAGCATGGAGCGTAAGACCGCAGGCGCCAGACAAAGCTAGCGCCGCACTCGCTTCTCGGGAATCCTGAGTGCAGGCGCTGCCAAGCGTAAGAACCAGGGCGCAGGCGCCAAGCAAGCGCCTGGCGCCGCTTCCTGGTGAACACGGGGCGCAGGGCGCCTGCCGCTAACTTTTGTTCTTGCGCGTTTTGGGCTTTCTTTTAGGCCCAGTTGTATAAATACCTAACTAATGGTCTGAACTGGGAGGAGGACGAATTAGAGACAGAAAGAAGACTTGGGAGTACAAACCCTAGCACACCCATTGAAGGAGGCAAGAGGAGAAGGGTGGAAGCTCAACTCCTTGGCTTGTGGATGGGTTCTTATCTCTTTTCTCTGTTTTTCTTTTCATTCTCTACTATCATCATGTTGATCTAAATCTCCTTTTATTGGAGTTGAGTGGATTTCTATGAACATTGTGGATATTTGATGTAGTTTCCTATTAATGCATGTGAGTTTCTCTTAGTTTGGTGATCTCCTTCCTTCTTCTTAATGCTTTTTGAGACTTGATCAATCTTAGAATGAACTTTTGATTTGTGTGTTGAATGGAAGTTCAATATGCTTTTGTGCCCTAGGAAGGTGACCCTTGTTTCTTTTGAGCTAGGAATAGCCTTTGGGAACTTGCTATCTTTGTCATTTCTTTTTCTTTATGCTTTTACCTTGTTGAATGCATCCAAGGAATTGAACTTTCTAGCTGGATAAAAAGGGTTATTTGTCCAAGGAATTGGGATTTAACTAGTTTAATGAAATTGATAGACAAATTAGAGAACCACTTTGTGTTAATTGCTATATTAAAATATTCCAAAGTTGAAGTAGAATGAAGCTTGACTCCAACACTTTTCTCCATTGAATTAAATTACCATTTGCATTGTGCCTTTGTTATTCTCTTACCACCACCAATCATATAAAGTCCTTTGGTGTTCACTTAGTAGTTGTTAACGTATATTGGTATTTGGCCTTCGATCCTTGAGGACGATCCCCGGTTATTTATCGAAATTATTACTTGCAACGACCCGGTACACTTGCCGTGGTCCCATCATCTGCCGAGCTACCTTGGTCGATAAGCATTCTCCTTATGTTGAACCCAGCGAGGTGAACAGTGATTACCATGGGGTCGTCTTGGTGTCGATCTATCCCTTGGTAGTCCTTTTTTGAGAAGGAAATGGTCGGCAGGACAGCGGGAGGGGCGGTCGTTGAGCTCGAGCTATTGACGGATCTCAAGTGTCTTCGCCGGTTGCTGCTCGACTCGCCTCCGCCTGCAAAACCACCTATAATCAAGTTAAGTGAAGGAGTACCTCCGTCGGGCCCTTGCCTGCGTTGCCGAGTAGGTGAACGCCTGTCTCTCCCTCTTCGAGCCGGCGATCTGTCGCTCCTACGCTCGGGCGTACAGGACCTCCTGCGGTTTCCGTTACTTCCCTTAGGGGTTGCTGCCGACCCTTTGTCCATGTATTTTGTCAGATGTCCAGCTAGTTTGAGCTTCTCGATTTTTACCTTTAGTGCGTGGCATTCGTTGGTGGTGTGCCCGTATACTCGGTGGTACTCGCAATACCTTTGGCGGTCCGCGTCCTGCGGGGAGTCTCTCCGAGGAGGCAGGGTAATGAGGTTACCTGTGTAGGCTTCCTTCAACACTCGGTCCTTCCTACCGCTGGGGGGTGAACTGGCCCTCTCTATAGTCCTCGCTTTCCTCGGTAGTCGCTCCTTCGCCTGCTTGGTCTCTGGCCGTTTCTTCGCTTTTGTCTTATCGACCTTGAGTCTCCTTTTTGGCAGCGACGACTTCCTCCATGTTGATGTATCCCACAGCGCGGCGTCTCAACTCGTCCAGGGACTCAGCGGGGCAGCGAGCGAGGGAGTCCGAGAAAGGTCCAGGTTTTAGCGCTGACACTATGGCGTGGAGCGCCACATCGGTGCTGAGGTTCCTGACTTGGGCCGTTTCGTTATTGAAACGCTCTATGAATGACTTGAGGGTCTCGTCCGATCTCTGTTTGAGCCCGACCAGGCATGTTGAATTTTTCCTGAATGCTCGGCTCGTGGTGAACCTGGCCACGAACTGTTCGGCGAGCTAGCTAAAGGAACGGATCGAGTGCTGGGGGAGGTTGGAAAACCACATCATGGCGGATCTCTTCAAGGTGCATGGGAAAGTCCTGCATTTTAAACCTTCCGAGGCCCCCACTAGCAACATCCGAGCATTGAACGCGGTGAGGTGTTCCTCGGGGTCGATTTTTCCCTCGTAAGCGTCCATGTTGGGGATTTGGAAATGCTTGGGGATTGGATCGGACATGATCTCCTCGCTGAAGGGGAGTAACGTTAGCCCGACCTCCGAGGGTCGGTCTTTGTGGTGGTGAGCGCGCCGGCGCTTGGGGCTTTCTATTTGGCTCGACCGATCCGTTCTCGATGAGTCTCCCTCATCATCACGCCTTGTCTCCTGGCGCGTTCTGGAAGGCGTTTCGCGGCCCATCCTCCTCTCGCGATCGAGAGCCTCCTCAATCTTGCTCCTTAATTCTTCGTTCTCAGCCCTAAGAAGCTCCACGACAGGGTCTGGAGGCGGGCGTTCGTCCTGACTGACTGAGTTGCGGCTTGGCGGCAGTGACTTGCGATTCGCCGTGCTTCTAGTGTGTACCATCCTTGCTCAGTGGTATCCTTGAGGCCCAGGCTAGTTTTACCGGGCCCCATGGTGGGCGCCAATGTTAATGCACAAAATGGCAAGGCTCACCTTCTCCTCGGGGCAGCGTCCTCTCTCATCTGGTACGGATGGAGGGTACCTGCAAAAGGCAGTCCGATGCCTAAGTCAGATAGGGCTTTTGGAGAAGAGAAGGTGAGTTAAGTGTTTAGGATTTCAGAGTGTGTAGAGAGTATGCAAACCTGGGGGGTCAAGCCCCATTTATGTAGTGGAGTCTCGCATAAGGAGGATAACCAACGATCCGGATTCTGCGCGTGGTAACTCCTCCCCCAAGCTTCAGGGATCAGCTCATCCCTTCCTAATATCTCGCACCTGCCAAGTTCATCACGTACTGGCTACGTGATCCCCAATCTTCGGAGTGGCAACGGCTCCAAGCGTCGTCTCCAGGCGCATCCTTTTCTAGAAGGTTCGAGAGTTACCGGTCGGCTCGCCCCTGACCTGGTCGATGCTAACCCAGGGGCGATTATACCCGGAGGGTGGGTTTGACGTGTCTCGGGTCGGACGTAGCTCGTCAAGCTCGGAGCAGGTCGGATAGGGGCCGGATCGGCTTGGTTTGGTGGGTATACTGGAACTCGGCTCGGAGACCGGTCCGTAACACTAGCATATTATGATACACATCACTTGCTATATGTTTAAAAAGATCAAACTTTGTCAAAAAAAAAAAAATCAAACTTAATTATATTTAAAATATCCCTCGAATCATAGATCTTACAAATAAATAATTAAAAAATTAAAAAAAAAACAAATGAATCATATGTAAACCATCTAAAACATCGGCAGGAAGCGCAACGGATGATGGCTAGGTGAGGATATCGTGGGAAGAAATTTATTCAACATAACGTTTTTCCCGCAAAGAATATTGTTCAATCAACAAGTTGTAATTTGCTGCGTGGAATGGTCAGTGTAGTGAATGAGGAAAGTGCGGGAGTTATGGATCAGAATAAGAACCAATCATTATATATAAAAAAAGAATAAGAACCAATCATACTTGTAACAGATAGAGAAAGGAATTTCAAAAAAGAGGAAGACCAACTTTACGGGGCATTAAGCAAAATGCCCGTGAGGTTAGGGGGAGAAATGTCTTTCCATTGTGCCTACTAAATCGGGAAGGGTGTTATTATCAACTAGACGACAACCCGTGCGATGCACGGGGCAATATCCGTCAAAATGATAATACTTTCAATCACTAATTACTTATAGTGTGATTGAAATTATTTATTTGTTCAAAACAATCTGTAGATCCTGGCTTGTGTTTATACATTTGATACTCGATGGAAATATTTCAAAAATAAAATCTTAACTATACTCCATACCTCTCAAACCAACAGTAGGGTTTGTAATTCAAGTTGTGTAACAATTAAAAAACATTTGTGCAGACCGATAGTGAAACGATATAGCACATATATGTCATATGGAAGCCAACATACAAACTTAATATTACATCCCATTGTTTGTTATATGAAAACTAAGTCATAGTAGTTCGATATATAATTTAAGTACATACTTGGAATCCAAAAAGACAAATGACCTGAACAGATAACAATCCCAAAAAGGATAGGAACTTGGGATGCATTACACGGGCATCAAATATCCAACTCATCAATTGTCTACCATTTTCACATCCACGATATTATTCTTAGATGGAAAAGTGTGAGTTGCTTCTCATATGGTGACGAAGGTGGAGGGAGAAGATGCATGTCTTTATCTTCTCCAAGGATTCGAGGAAGATGGAGGTTGTGAACTGCTTGATCTCGACGTGTTGAGGACCAACAGCTTGAGCTTGATCTCGACAGGTGTGAATAGCTGTCGAGAAGCAGTTGGAAACGATTCTCACCGAGTTAGCCTAGAAGATGCATAAATGGAGCAGCCTCGTAAATGTAGAAGATGAAGAAGCGAACCTGGCCTGCTTGATTTGAAGAAAATGGGAGAGAGTGAAGGTTTTTTTTTTCAGAATAAAGGAGAAGAAGAAGAAGAAGAAAATGGTGAAGAAAAGGATGAAGAAAATGGTGAAGAAATAAAGAAGGGGGCGATTTTGGTGGTGTGAAGGGAGGAGGAAGAGCAAGATGGAAGGAGAAGATGGAGCAGGAAGAAAGGAGGGAGATCGGGAGAAAGATAAGATCGATGGTTGAATTTTTTTAAATTTTTTTTTGGTATAATGAGGGTTCAAATTTTGAATCAGCTCGAGATAAAGCTCAACCTTTCGAGATCAAGTTATTGTTAAAAAAACTCAAACAACCAATAATTTAGTTATTCATTCATATACATGAATTCTCAAATTGATGCATGGCACATATATATGTGGCTGAAATTGCTGAATAGCATATGTCTTTTATATATTGCGAGCCTTAAAAGAGCACAATCTCTCCAATTAGTATGGGTATACTCTGACAAACATTTTTCATGTGCAAACACCTCTGATTATGAGTTCTGCATCAGAAATTAAAATCTTTAATCCATCGTCTTGGCATAATTTTATTATTGATAATTGTGTTCTTCTGCATGTGAACACACATTTTTCTTTAGCCTATTCAACAAGGAATGAATTAGAATGATTTGAGTATATACTTGTACTCCAAACTATCTAATTTCTATATTTTGGCTGCCACTGACTACTACTTAAATCTTGTCCCTATCTGTTCCTAATGAACTGTTGAGGTTGCAAGGAAAATAAAAATAGTGCAGCTGATTCTGTTTAAAGAAGATCACACTAAGGCCACAAGCCAACAATTCCTTATTTGGAAATAGGCATCAAGTGCCATATTTGATTCTGATGCAGTGAACAAAGCCAACTCCAAAGGAGCATGCTTTTCACTGGCTGCTGACAGCTCCCATATCAAGCCTTAACTGACACAAGTTTGCAATATTATTATTGAAACAGGTTTTTAAAAGGCAAGGACTAGAGAAGCACCTAGAAGAGAAAAAAACAAATAATTATGAAATGGCGATGCAATGGCTATTCAGCCATACTGATGCCTCTATTAGTTTGATGCTGGCACAAGTTACAGTTTGATGCTCTATTTGCATTTTTCTAGTGATGTTTCAAATGCTCTACACAAACACCAAAACTGCTTCATTCTCAGAAGCAGTATACCGTCTGAAGCAATCGAGAAATGGAGATCCAAATTCTTCAGCTTCTCTCATGTGCTGTACACACCCTATCATGATCCTGGGAGTACATAATAGAAAAGGAATTCTTAATATACTAAAGGAACCGCAAGAAGGGTAAGCACCCAATAAGTAAGCAGAGAAACCATCAGAAGCATATCTCAGAAGTTCCCAAAAGCAAATTAAATAATTCTATGGGACCACCTACAATCCTTGATCCAATTTATGGGCTCCATATGAAGAGTAAAGGTGCTGCCACAATTTCTGCAATCCTAATTCCTTTATGTTTCGACCCATACTTGAGGAAGATGAAGCGGACAGATGTTCCCTCTTAAAGGGAAAATGTTAGGAGTCACTACGACATGGACTAGATCCAGCAAAGACTTTCTATCAAGAAACAGCTCTAAAGCGACTGCATAACAACTTTAAATTGAGATTCCATGAGAATACTCACTGCATGTTTATTTAAACATTTGTTTAACATATTACTTTTATGATAATCTATGCCTGGATTTTTGTATATGTTTCCTGGGCAGGAACCGATGAATAGGGGGCACTAAGCGAAGCCCCGAATAAATTATAAGACAGATAATGGCAAGTTCCAGCCATGAAGTCTGAATAATTGTTTTCCTCAAGCAGGAAACATCGAACCATTTTATCCTCATTCAACGCATGAATGTTCAACGTCAATAAAATGGCAAAACAACCCCAAATGGGTAAAATCTGTTGTCATTAGATGATATTTTCATATGTTGGAGTTTGTGTGATTTTCTTCTCCAGGAACTGTATTCAACAGAATAGAATATGGACACTAACAGTCCACCTCAGTCAAGCAATTCTCCAACACCGACAAATGCTGGAAATCATTATTCCAAGTATATCATACCTCAAAATCCGTATGTAGCTGAAAAAGCTTCAACTTCGGCCCTGACAATTTCATATGAATTTGACTAGCATCTTGAACATGGTTGGGCACCCAACTCCTATAATTCTCTCCCTGGAGTGAGAGTTTCATATGAGAAAGAATCCCATTATTTTCATATAGAAATTGTGCGGATATTTTTTAATATTATCTACTTGGAGTTTGTGGTCACTTTTCTTGAATAGGAACTCACAAACAGGAGACATGGCAAATAAAGCCCCAAATGCAAGATAAGGCCTAACTTGGCTAGATTTCAACTGTGAGCTCTGAATAAACTATTTCTCTAAGAACGGGGGATATCAATCCTTTCATCCTCATTCGACCTAAGGAGGTTCACGACACATCAAACAACAAAGCAAAACTTGATGGAGGGAGGTTAACCACCTCAAGGATTGGAATATATTCCAAATAAAGCTAAAGCTGGAATTAAAGAAAATCCAACAAACTAAAATCTAGCACCTTGGATAGCTTGAAACCGAAGTCCATGACTCGGATTGCTCGAAACTCTTACTTATAATAGACAATCTCTATGTAATTATTAATAATCACTAATGATTTTTCAACTGGGAATTATGCAATGTTTCTCTTACGTAGGAACTAGACACTACCTAAATCGTCAAAGTGAAAGCAAACAGCTTCACATGACTACCTTAGATCCCGAAGTACCGATATTCCCCTCCGAGCCACCACGCTTGGTTGAGCGAATTTATTCCCCTCTGAGCCACCACGCTTGGTTGAGCAAATTCGGCACTTCGACATTCCTCGTCATCAAGGATTTCAGCAGACCTCTCGACTTGCCTAGCCACCAAGTTGCTGAGAGTCACACCGTGATCAAGTCCACCCGATGTTACGATGTTCACTCTAACCGCCGGGGTAGAGGAGAAATTCCCTTGGCCGGGCTATTTCTCCGAGAGCATGACACGGTCAAAAGGGAAAAACCACTTCGACACTAGCAAGACCAGGTTCTTCCTCCAAGTTCCTATACTTGGTTGAGACTGAACCTCGACAACACAATAGGTCTGCCCCACCAAGCTTTTAAGCTCAGATGAGGAGGACGACATATCGACATCACATCTCAGTCTCTCGACGAGGTATACATTGCCATGCTTTATGCTTATTTAGTTTTCTGAACCTAAACGGCATTCGATGCCAATCTATAAATGAGTTATAACAAACTCACAAAGGGATTCACCCCCAAACGCCCATTCCCAACACACCAGCTAGGCCGATACGGGGGCAACACAGTCAAAACACGTTTATATCATGCAATATCTTATATCTTTTGACTAACATATGCAGGACAACAGCTCCTCACAAGTCGGCTCTGTAACATCCCAATTTTTGTGAAAATTATTTTACAGTTCCGACTACTTGGAAAAAAATCATAGAGATTGATCACCTTGATGATTTATGAAAAGTACAAAGAGCTGTTACATTTGTTGTAAACAATTTACTATTTTAGTAATTAATTCAGATTAAGAGACAGTGTAGACGTATACTGTTTTTAATATGAATTAATCCTGAAAATGTGAAAAATGGCCATTTGATTGAGGAAAATTATTTTATTCAAAGAGAAATAATTTTAGGACTTAATAGATATTTTTAAGTCACAGTTTAGATTTTTGATGTTTAGTTACTTGTTAAATTGTCTGTTTTATGTCATATTTAAGGTGACTTTTATTTTAATAATTTTGTCTTGATAATTTTATTTTTTGAATAATATTTAGATGACAAGAGAAATTGAAATTAGTGATCCTCACTAATTTACAGTTTTTATTGCGCTGCGAGAATTCTATTGAATTCTGCCATAACTAGGCTATTGGGTGAGTTTCTAACTGAAACCTGCCCAAACGTGATCCAAATTTTATAAAATCTGAGATCTTAGCATTTTCCAATATTTATGATTTATTGGAAATTTTTATGGGATTTTTGGGCATCAGAAAAATATAGGGTGTTTTCTACGCGCAGAACTGCATTACGGTCGCGTTTTAGCTCGTAAATCGAGAAAGCGACATTCATAGAAATACTTCTAATATTTTTAGGGACATTTTGGTTGATTAATAATTTTTGATTATAGAATAATTTATTAAATTTATTTTTGGAGTTTTTGGTAGAAAAACCCTAATATACGCGTAACGCCGCGCACCCGATTGAGCGAGAACACGACGAAAAAAAATATCTAGATATTTTGGGATGAGGGGAGATGCATCCAGCAACTAGGGGAGCTGAATATCATCCTTAGAATGTTCTTTGACAAGTGTAGGCATAGGATTGGTGGTTATGTAATTGTAGTTAGTTAGTGTAGTTAGTTTGTAACTAGTTTGTAACTAGTTTGGTTAATTCCTAACTAAATGAACAAATTCATTCCATCCTTGTCCCCAAAATTTTCGTGGCTCCCTAGCTGAACTAGACTTCATTCTTTCACTTCTTCCATTGTTGGAAAGCTTGGAAGAAAAATCTAGAAAGAGAAAGTTGATTTAGGTGCTTAATCTTGTGATTTTGGAAGCTAAATCCTAATCCTTTCTCCTTCCTTCTTGTTCAATCATCTCCATCATTGTGGTAAGCTTATTTTAATTTTCTTCATGGCTGCCATGGTTGGGTTTTCATGGTATTAGTGTTGTTCCTCATGATTTTAGTGTTGATTCTTGAAGGAAATTGGTGTTTAAGCTTGCAACCTTCAATCCTTGTTCTTAATCCTTGATCAACCATCATCAATCTTGTTGGTAAGTGTTCTTGTTCACTTTCCTCTTCTCATGGCTTCCATGGATGAGTCCTCCATAATTTTAGTGTTGTTTCCTTTAGAAAGTGTTACATTTTGCTAGATTAGCATGTTTAGCCTTTTGATCCTTTACTTTCTTCCATGATTAAGCATGATTAGAGTTTTTAAAATTTGGGAAACCCTAACCCTTGACCCAAGCTGAATTCATGGGCTGTTGTGGGGGCTTGATCTTGGCTTTATTTTGGTGGTTTTGGAATTAGATCTTGCAAGGTTTTAACTTAGTGTACTTTGATCTAGTCATATACATGATTATGCAAAATTTTGAGAAATAAAATTGTTTGATTTCAGGGGCTGGAACCGTGGCTCATTAGTATGGTTTTGATGATATTTTAATTTGCTTTTAAAGTGTGTTAAGTGTTTAAGAAGTTGGTTTTTGGTTAGGACTTTAAATCTATAAGGATTTGTAAGTTTAAAGCTTTGAAACATGGGTTGAAACAAAATAAATTTGGGGCTGTTTTGAGGTTGCAAAATTGGTGGCTTATGAACATTATTTGGGTGAGTTTTAACTTAGTTTTAATTGTATTAAAGTGGCAAAGAAGTTGTCTTATGATAAGAGTTTTGATCAAGCAAAGTTTGTAAGATTTTGATGTTTAAATATTTTGAAACTTGGAGTTGTTTTTGGAAGCTTGAAACCGTGGGCCTTATGGTGTTTTGGAACATGATATTAATTTTGTTTTAGGCCTAAAATAGTTGTAAAATTGGTTAATGATTTGATTTAGCAAAGCTTTTCAAAGAAACTTGATTTTGGGAAAAGATTTGGGTTATGTTTCAAGTATTGTTTTGGACTTATAATAAAATTGTTTCTAAAATTTTGTGACATCGTTTTAGTGTTTTAAAAAGTGATTCAAAGTTGGCAAAACACTATTCATTTGATAAAAACACTATTCCAATTGGTAAAATTTGATTTAAGTTTTTTCTAAGTGTGTAGAGTTAGTAAAAGTTTGAAAACTTGCATGACTTAGACTTGTTGCATGACATATGACTAGGTGTGATCCAAATGGGATTAAGGGAGTAATTCTTAGGCCTTTTAGTAACCTAAATCGTGGTTGTCCTAGGGGTCTAGGATTTGTATTCTTGGGGTCAAATTGTATTAAGTTTGTGTTGTTAAGGTTCGTGCTTAAGGTACGTGCGAGGTGCAACTTGACGATAGTTTCGACTTACCTAGCGTGGATTGTTAAAGCACCCAAGGTAAGGGAAATTCTTATATAATGAGTTTGAGCTTTACACCTTGTGTGTTGGTTGGTTTGATGTTTGATTATATTGTGTGGTAGTACTTATAGTATTACTATGTGTTGTTGAGATGTTGTAGCCTGAATTATTGTGTATTGATTTAGCCCTGTGTGGCAAGACTGAATAGTATTGTGTGACTTAAATCATGTTTGATTGATTTGATTGGACTTGAAATTGGGGAAAGTATGTAGCAGATTGTAGCCATCAATTGTTATGTGTCGTATGAAATGTCAGAGCATGTTCTTGGCCCTGTGTGGCATTATGAATTGTGTTGTTTTCCTTGAATCATGTTGGATTTAAATGGAACTTGATATTGATTGGAATATGCAAGATATTATTGATGATAATGGATTAATTAATAATGCGTTGATCGACTGTTATTGGTTTGACCACTTACAACGGTAAGTCTGATGCGATTCCATCCGAGTAATGTTTTCATGGTAAACTAAATGTATCTTCTAAAATAAGTCAGTGTACAAACATGCTTTATGGATCAGAGGGTTAGAAGTTGTTTAAGAGGTTCTTTTAAAAAGAAAACATTGTAAATTTTGAAAATGGTTTAGTTAAGTAATGTGTTTGGGAATTATCCTAGCATAATATTTAGCACAACTAGGGTTTCAACGACCTGGAGCTAAAAAGTGTTTTCAAATACATAGGAGTGATACAAGAACTGAGAAAGATATTTCAAATATCAAGATTACGAAAGAATAAAATATAGGGAACCGAGTGTTCCTATTGAGCATATGGGCCATGTGTCCTGTGCAGGGACTTAATGTCCTGCTTGCGTGCGTATTTTCTTGATTAAGGATTGGACCTAGTGTTTTGTATGGCGTGCCCAGTAACTCAGCCTAAAAATTGAGCCTAGTGTTCCGCATTACGTGCCTAGAGTTTTGATCTAAGATTAAGATTAGCGTTCCGCAGTTGAACACCTGGACCTAGTGTCCTGTGTTTGAACTCTAAGGGGTATTTCTCATCATCTCAGTTCACTGCGTGATGAAGAATACCTGGGCATTACTTGAGTAGTATGGGATGCTCATTGAAGTGCTTAAACTTTGAGTTCCCTCCACCTTTTCGAATGTGAAACATAGTTGAAGTTTGTTGATCCACATTGATTAATTAAAACATTACTCGGGCGCTCCCTACGGTGAGCATGCCATATTGAAGAAATTGTTTGGATGCATACTGACCATTGAGCATCGACACTCGGAGCATTTGATTTGTCTTAAAGACTTCAAAAGACGAGTTGACACTACATTGCCTAATGTGTGGCAAGCCTAAATTGAGGCAAGCCTAATGTGTGGCTATCTTATTCGGACGTTGGGAAATAAATTCCTTGTCATACTGCTGACCTATTAAGGTTGCAGGTGTATACACAAACTAGTCATACTGCATTGACATGCATAGCTAACCACATTTATGATATGTGATGACTTGATCGTTGATCTGTTGATAGAATTGTTGTTCACATGCAATTGTTGGATATTGTGGTGACTTGATTGTTGATCTATTGGTTGATTTGTTTGCTCACATGTAATTATTTGATATTGTGGTGACTTGATTGTTGATCTGTTGACTGAGTTGTCTGCTCACATGCAATACTTTATATACCATGATGATGCATGCGGCCTATTAAGTATGTATATGTATATAAGATCATGTTGTTGTATTATATATGTATATATTATTTGCATGCGACATAGCCTATGATAAACTCGTGGACAAAGAATTTACCCTTGCACTGTTGTTGGATTAGATATCCCTATGGATGTCACTTCCTGATGTAGCTCCATAGCTGCTACAGTTTCGTCTTTCCAAGAGCGTTGAAGATCGAGCCAATGGGGGAAGATTCCTCTGAATGTTTCATATTTTGATCTTGCTGAACTGTTTCTCAGTAAGATTTATAGTTGTTGGCCAGCATAGCTTAGGGGTTTGTCTTTGTTGTTTTGTAATTACTCTATTTCAGAAAACCTCGCCTCAGTGCAAAACGATTATGTTATGTTTTATGTTATGAGAAGTATTGTTTGTGATGCGTTATACTTTGATATTGGTAAAATACTGATTTTGTATTATTTAGAAAATTGTAGTACTCTTTATGTCTTATTTTTTAAAAGGGTTTCAAAGGAAAGAAAAAGAAAAAAAATCACTCCTATTTTCCATTGCAAAAGATAGAAGAATACTCTTTGTTGAAAGCATACAAGCATTAAATGTTTTCAGCATTAGATTGGGTTGCACAGTAGCGCTCCGGAAATGGGGTGTTACAGTAGTGGTATCAGAGCAATTTGGTTCTAACCGGACCGCTTTGTCTAAGCTGGTCTAGATTGTTGGGAATTGTCGGGTATAAGTTTGTTATGCCTAGGTTATGTGAACTTTGTTTGTGATTGTCTGTAATGTTTCCTAGTTGAAACAGGCATGACATTGTGTGAAATTGTGTGCAATCATCCCAGATGATTGATTTTGTTGTGGGCTTCTAGTTTGTTTAATTTGTAGAAATTCAATGCCTTAGAGATGAACGAGTCTTTCTTCTAGAGCTAGTAACTTAGACGTAAATCACGTAATCCGAGTGATAGTCAGGATAGCAACTACTATTGTGCAACAGATTGCTGCAGAGAATCAACACGATTTGCTGAGACAACAAACGGAGGAGCGAGCTATTGGAGGGTCAGTTAGGCCAGATTATTGGAACCAAGGGCAAAGTGGAAGACAACAACAAGGAACATCTTATCTCCATCCTCAGGGAAATGAACACAATCAGAATTGTCCTATGGCGTTGGCTATTGGGAATGGCTAGGGGTTGAAGTGGAACTGTCACCAATATGGAAGCAAGGAACAGTTAGCTGATGAATGCTCATTGAAGGACCGACTATGCTGTAACTGCAAGAAGTCAGGACATATTTCTAAGGACTATCAATTGCCAAAGGTGGATCAACTGCAGATGCTGTGAAGGTTGCATGCCCAGCTATTGGAGGATATGTCTACGTGATAGGCAGAAGGGGGAATCACAAGCATCGATAGCCGAAGACGCACTACTGCAACGGTAAAGATGAAGGGCACAAGGCTAACCAGTAACCAACCAAGGAAAGCTTGTGTCTTAACTGCCAGGAACCGAGACATTTGTCCAGAGACTACGAAGTACCACGAGCTGAGTCTGCTGTCAACAATGTTGGAGCTGTAAGATCAACCAATGAGGGACATGTTTACACACTAAGCGAAGTGGAGAACTCATCATCTGAAGGCTTTATTCCAGGAAACGTGACACAATGGAGTTGAGTGGACAGAGTTTTACAAGGGAGATTATCCGTAGGAGACGCTATAATTTTCATATTATATGTATTATCGTGTGTGCGTGGTTTTAAGTATAGACCACATAAGTGCTTTGACCTTGTGACGTATTTTATTATTGTATTAAATTCCAAAATCCAAATTTTCAACATACTTTTGGTATTACGATGTATGTTCTTGTAATTGTTGTATAATTATTTGTGATTTATGTTGTTGTTGATTTTGTGGTTAATAATTTTTAGAATTTTCCTTTCATTTTGATGTCATAAAATCGTGGGTTTTTGAAGAACTTGTGGGTGAGTATTTCAAATTATTTAAGCTTTTGATTTTGGGTTGTTTTAAATTATTTTGTTGAAGGCTCTGGAAAATTTTTCCTTTCTTTTGTTGCATGAAAACATTGAGTTATTTCATGACTTTTCTAGTTGATCTGTTGTGGATTTTGTTATTATTGTGGTTTAGGAGTTTTAAAGCAAAGCTTGGTGTTAATCTTTTGTTAAAAAGCTTTTGAGAGTGTAGGTGGGCAAGCCGTGAGGCTCGCTGAGAGAACTAAAATGATTTTATGCTTTAATACTTGATTTTTAGTGATTTTGTTGTTGGTGTTTGATGCAAGTTTTAGTTTTTGATTACAATGTGTCTTGATGATTTTAAGGCAATGAAAAACCTAATCTCAAAGGAACAATAATGTTCTTGAGAATGGTTGAGTCTTGAAGATATCAAATGGGATTTAAGAAAAGTAATTCTTGCTTTAAGTTATTTTAGAAGTTAGACTTTTAAAAATAAAAGAAATTTGACCTTAGGTTTTGTTTTGAAAACGTGGTTGTGTAGGTGTATTTGTGTTAGTGCGGTTTTATTGTTATTAGCATGTAGCCGCGACACAGTGTTGCTGTGACCGTGTTCGTGATCGTGATGGAGTAGAGATCGTAGTTGGAATAAGGCATCGTTCACGAGGACTTCTTCGACATGGACGCGGAGTATTGTATTAGTAGACGTTTAAGTTAATAGATGTAGTGTTTTAACTTGTTATGATGTATGAATGGAATGTATGCTTTGATGCTGCCTGCTTGAATGTAATAACTTTCAAGTCGTATTAGTTTTCAAAGTCTAAAGTTTATGATATGCTTTTAGTGTTAAGTTATGATTTTTCAGATTTCCTGATTTTGTTTTGGTTTGTAAATGAATTTTCGGAGACGAAATTTTTTTAAGGAGGGTGGTAATGTAACTTCCCAATTTTGGTGAAAATTATTTTACAGTTCCGACTACTTGGAAATAAATCATAGAGATTGATCACCTTGATGATTTATGAAAAGTACAAAGAGCTGTTACATTTGTTGTAAACAATTTACTATTTTAGTAATTAATTCAGATTAAGAGACAGTGTAGACATATACTGTTTTTAATATGAATTAATCCTGAAAAATGTGAAAAATGGCCATTTGATTGAGGAAAATTATTTTATTCAATGAAAAATAATTTTAGGACTTAATAGATATTTTTAAGTCACAGTTTAGATTTTTGATGTTTAGTTACTTGTTAAATTGTCTATTTTATGTCATATTTAAGGTGACTTTTATTTTAATAATTTTGTCTTCATAATTTTATTGTTTGAATAATATTTAGATGACAAGAGAAATTGAAATTAGCGATTCTCACTAATTTACAGTTTTTATTGCGGTGCGAGAATTCTATTGAATTCTGCCATAACTAGGGTATTGAGTGAGTTTCTAACTGAAACCTGCCCAAACGTGATCCAAATTTTATAAAATTTGAGATCTTAGCATTTTCCAATATTTATGATTTATTGGAATTTTTTTATGGGATTTTTGGGCATCAGAAAAATATAGGGTGTTTTCTACGTGCAGAACTACATTACGGTCGCGTTTTAGCTCGTAAATCAAGAAAGCAACATTCATAGAAATACTTCTAATATTTTTAGGGACATTTTGGTTGATTAATAATTTTTGATTGTAGAATAATTATTAGATTTATTTATGGAGTTTTTGGTAGAAAAACACTAATATACGCATAACGCCTGCGCACCCGATTGAGCGAGAACGCGACGAAACAAAATATCTCGATATTTTGGGATGAGGGGAGATGCATCCAGCAACTAGGGGAGCTGAATATCATCCTTAGAATGTTCTTTGACAAGTGTAGGCATAGGATTGGTGGTTATGTAATTGTAATTAGTTAGTGTAGCTAGTTTGTAAATTGTTTAGTTAATTCCTAATTAAATGAACAAATTCATTCCATCCTTGTCCCCAAAATTTTCGTGGCTCCCTAGCTGAACTAGACTTCATTCTTTCACTTCTTCCATTGTTGGAAAGCTTGGAAAAAATTTTAGAAAGAGAAAGTTGATTTAGGTGCTTAATCTTGTGATTTTGGAAGCTAAATCCTAATCCTTTCTCCTTCCTTCTTGTTCAATCATCTCCATCATTGTGGTAAGCTTATTTTCCTTTTCTTCATGGCTGCCATGGTTGGGTTTTCATGGTATTAGTGTTGTTCCTCATGATTTTAGTGTTGATTCTTAAAAGAAATTGGTGTTTAAGCTTGCAACCTTCAATCCTTGTTCTTAATCCTTGATCAACCATCATCAATCTTGTTGGTAAGTGTTCTTGTTCACTTTCCTCTTCTCATGGCTTCCATGGATGATTCCTCCATAAGTTTAGTGTTGTTTCCTTTAGAAAATGTTAGATTTTGCTAGATTAGCATGTTTAGCCTTTTGATCCTTTACTTTCTTCCATGATTAAGCATGATTAGAGTTTTTAAAATTTGGGAAACCTTAACCCTTGACCCTGGCAGAATTCATGGGCTGTTGTGGGGGCTTGATCTTGGCTTGATTTTGGTGGTTTTGGAATTAGATCTTGCAAGGTTTTAACTTAGTGCACTTTGATCTAGTCATATACATGATTATGCAAAATTTTGAGAAATAAAATTGTTTGATTTTAGGGGATGGAACCGTGGCTCATAAGTATGGTTTTGATTATGTTTTAATTTGTTTTTAAAGTGTGTTAAGTGTTTAAGAAGTTGGTTTTTGGTTAGGACTTTAAATCTATAAGGATTTGTAAGTTTAAAGCTTTGAAAAATGGGTTGAAACAAAATAAATTTGGGGCTGTTTTGAGGTTGCAAAATCAGTGGCTTATGAACATTATTTGGGTGAGTTTTAACTTAGTTTTAATTGTATTGAAGTGGCAAAGAAGTTGTCTTATGATAAGAGTTTTGATCAAGCAAAGTTTGTAAGATTTTGATGTTTAAATATTTGGAAACTTGGAGTTGTTTTCAGAAGCATGAAACCGTGGGTCTTATGTTGTTTTGGAACATGATATTAAATTTGTTTTAGGCCTAAAATAGTTGTAAAAGTGGTTAATGATTTGATTTAGCAAAGCTTTTCAAAGAAACTTGATTTTGGGAAAAGATTTGGGTTATGTTTCAAGTATTGTTTTGGACTTATAATAAAATTGTTTCTAAAATTTTGTGACATATTTTAGTGTTTTAAAAAGTGATTCAAAGTAGGCAAAACACTATTTATTTGGTAAAAATACTATTCCAATTGGTAAAATTTGATTTAAGTTTTTTCTAAGTGTGTAGAGTTAGTAAAAGTTTGAAAACTTGCATGACTTAGACTTGTTGCATGACATATGACTAGGTGTGATCCAAATGGGATTAAGGGAGTAATTCTTAGGCCTTTTAGGGACCTAAAATCGTGGCTGTCCTAGGGGTCTAGGATTTGTATTTTTGGGGTCTAATTGTATTAAGTTTCTGTTGTTAAGGTTCGTGTTTAAGGTACGCGCCAGATGCAACTTGACGATTGTTTCGAATTACCTTGCGTGGATTGTTAAAGCACCCAAGGTAAGAGAAATTCTTATATAATGAGTTTGTGCTTTTCGCCTTGTGTGTTGGTTGGTTTGATGTTTGATTAAATTGTGTGTTAGTACTTGTAGTATTACTATGTGTTGTTGAGATGTTGTAGCCTGAATTATTGTGTATTGATTTGGCCCTGTGTGACAAAACTGAATAGTATTGTGTGACTTAAATCAAGTTTGATTGAGTTGATTGGACTTGAATTGGGGAAAGTATGTAGCAGGTTGTAGCTTACTGAATTGTTATGCGATGTATGAAATGTTGTAGCATGTTCTTGGCCATGCGTGGCATTATGAATTGTGTTGTTTTCCTTGAATCATGTTGGATTTAAATGGAACTTGACATTGATTGGAATATGTAAGATATTGTTGATGATAGTGGATTAATTAATAATGCGTTGATCGACTGTTATTGGGTTGACGACTTACAACGGTAAGTCTGATGCGATTCCATGAGCCGAGAAATGTTTTCATGGTAAACTAAAGGTATCTTCTAAAATAAGTCAGTGTACAAACACGCTTTATGGATCAGAGGGTTAGAAGTTGTTTAAGAAGATTTTTTAAAAAAGAAAACATTGTAAATTTTGAAAACGGTTGAGTTAAGTGATGTGTTTGGGAATTATCCTAGCATATTATTTAGCACAACTAGGGTTTCAACGACTTAGAGCTAAAAAGTATTTTCAAATACATAGGAGTGATACAAGAACTGAGAAAGAGATTTCAAATATCGAGATTACGAAAGAATAAAATATAGGGAAGCTAGTGTTCCTATTAAGCATATTGGCCATGTGTGCTGTGCTGGGACTTAATTTCCTGCTTGCGTACGTATTTTCTTGATTAAGGATTGGACCTAGTGTTCCGTATGGCGTGCCTAGTAACTCAACCTAAAAATTGAGCCTAGTGTTCCGCATTACGTGCCTAGAGTTTTGATCTAAGATTAAGATTAGCGTTCCGCAGTTGAACACCTGGACATAGTGTCCTGTGTTTGAACTCTAAGGGGTATTTCTCATCATCTCAGTTCACTACGTGATGAAGAATACCTGGGCATTACTTGAGTAGTATGGGATGCTCATTGTAGTGCTTAAACTTTGAGTTCCCTCCACCTTTTCGAATGTGAAACATAGTTGAAGTTTGTCGATCCGTATTAATTAATTAAAACATTAATCGGGCGCTCCCTACGGGGAGCATGTCATATCGGAGCATTTGATTGGTCTTAAAGACTTCAAAAGACGAGTTGTCACTACACTCGGAGCGTTTGATTGGTCTTAAAGACTTCAAAAGACGAGTTGTCACTGCATTGCCTAATGTGTGGCAAGCCTAAATTGAGGCAAGCCTAATGTGTGGCTATCTTGTTCGGACGTTGGGAGATAAATTCCTCGTCATACTGCTGACCTATTAAGGCTGCAGGTGTATACACAAACTAGTCATACTGCATTGAGATGCATAGCTAACCACATTTATGATATGTGATGACTTGATCGTTGATCTGTTGATAGAATTGTTGTTCACATGCAATTGTTGGATATTGTGGTGACTTGATTGTTGATCTATTGGTTGATTTGTTTGGTCACATGTAATTATTTGATATTGTAGTGACTTGATTGTTGATTTGCTGGTTGAGTTGTCTGCTCACATGCAATGGTTGATATACCATGATGATGCGTGCGGTCTATTAAGTATGTATATGTGTATAAAAGCATGTTGTTGTATTATATATGTATACATTGTTTGCATGCGACATAGCCTATGATAAACTCGTGGACAAAGAATTTACCCTTGCACTGTTGTTGAATTGGATATCCCTATGGATGTCACTTCCAGATGGAGCTCCATAGCTGCTACAGTTTCGTCTTTCCAGGAGCGTTGAAGATTGAGCCAGTGGGGGAAGAATCCTCTGAATGTTTCATGTTTTGATCTTGTTGAACTGTTTCTCAGTAAGAGTTATAGTTGTTGGCCAGCTTAGCTTAGGGTTTTGTCTTTGTTGTTTTGTAATTACTCTATTTCAGAAAACCTCGCCTCAGTGCAAAACGATTATGTTATGTTTTATGTTATGAGAAGTATTGATTGTGATGCGTTATACTCTGATATTTGTGAAAGACTGATTTTGCATTATTTAGAAAATTGTAGTACTCTTTATCTCTTATTTTTGAAAAGGGTTTTAAAGGAAAGAAAAAGAAAAAAAATTACTCCTATTTTCCATTGCAAAAGACAGAAGAGTACTCTTTGTTGAAAGCATACAAGTATTAAATGTTTTCAACATTAGATTGGGTTGCACAGTAGCGCTCCGGTAACAGGGTGTTACAGGCTCCACAATTACATGAGCACCCGACTTGGGAGGCAACTATTCCGGATTGGAATCCAACCCATATCCAACTTACTGGGCCATAATTAAAGTCAGACCCAAATTAACATAGCTTCCTTGACAAGTTTTATTCCAAGGCTATATAAGCCTATTTCCACTACCATTTCAGGTAACTCTCAATATAACCTCTTCACCCACCTCATTCACCCACTCACTTGAGCGTCAGAGTGCTTGCAGGTGACCACCACCAAGATCTTCCACCGGAGCTCGGAGCGCCACTGTGAATACCACGTTCTTCCACCGTGAGGTAATCTTTCTCAGGTAATCTCTTATGTTCGTCCAGGACAGGGTATTATCTTCAATTTGATGTTTTGTCCGTTGGAAATTAATTGTATTACAATTAGTTTCTTTTAATTCATTAATTGCTTTTATTTTGTTTTAAATATTGCTATAAATGGAAAAGAAAAAGAAAAGGTCGTAAAACAAGATATATACATGCAATTTTCTTTTTAATTTTATAAACACTGAGATCATCTCTAATTTTACTAGCTTTCGAAAGAAACAGTGGCTTTTTCTTTTCTTCTATCACTCAACGTTTTTAATCTACTGGTAAATGATATTTTTATCAATACTTTGGTTTGAGAAGTTTTGTTTTATTATGAAAATAGAAAGGAAAAATATATATATATTTGTGGCACTTGCTAGTCTCATCATATACTTGAAAGCTATCATGAATTATAGTATTGTATTTAGTGGATTTCTCATTGTATTAGAATGATATAATGAAGTTATTTGAATTTAGTTTATATGAGAATAAATCTAAAAGTGGATTTATTTTACCCTTTGTAGGTTTCGTCGCTTGGAAAACGTTCAAGCAGACCTGCATAACAAATCTACAAGAGGACTTAATTTTTCTTTTGTGGGAGTGTTGTCGCTTGGAAGTCGTCCAAGTAGACTTGTATAACTCGATCTAATATGGAGAGATATGAGAATTGATGACTAAGAAATATCTTAGCCAGTATTCTTTCATGGAAGAAATTTGTGTTTTCCTTATTATTAAATGGTGATTGTCTAGCGGCAACAGTGAGAGAAAATAATCAACTTTATAATCGAGATATATGCGCATATATACGTCATAATGTGTAAAGCAATTGCTGAATAAGGGGTTATATCCCTAAACTTGTGAGGCCAGAAATAAATCAGGGGGTTCCTTTTATAAACCAATAAGTAAAAAGCTAGTGAGTAATACATCGAGGGGGATGAGACCTTTTGTTATGCCTAATTCAAAAATTGAGAGTGATGGTAACCCAACATAGCTTGTGAAAATTCACATGTCTATGTTCATATGGGTAAGAACAAGTCACTTATCAATTTGATGAGACACTATCCATTATTTATGATAGTTAATCCCTATGGTGTAGGATAGTGTAATACTACAGCGTTGGAGGTTGAGTAAATACTCTTAATGAATCTATAGCTTATGAATGGGTGGTGTGCTTGGTTGCTGTAATATCCCGCTTTGACAGGGCATCACTTACAATTTCTCAATTGATAGTAGTCCACTTTTAAGGCAAACAAACAAACATTTTATTTATTATCAAGTAAGTAAAGTTGTTAAACATGTATTTATACATAACTTTATGTCATATCAAAAGACACACTGGCCGTGATGACTATGTGAACACTGCCTAGACTTCCCATAAGTTCCCCAGGATCCTATCACGGGTTGTTCTTGTCCATCTATTATATACAGCAGAAATATAGAGAATACAGAAAGCAAAGGGGTAAGATATTCCATTAATCACTAACAGCCAGGAAAAATAGCATAGCAGAATAACGTTATCATGCACATCACATACATAACCGTATCATGTTACAACAATCATTAGCATACCTGTTGCTATTGATATACTCAGATACCAAAAAACACGGTCACGGACCACATCATACCCTGATACCATAGACTGATACAAACCACGAGCTTTCAGACTGATCACCGGCCCTACTAACCCATACCACAGATCGCTGAGTATTGCGGGTCATTAACGCCCTACTCCCTATAATGACCACCAGTCCTAGGGTTTAGATAAGATAAGTTTGTTGTCCCGGGAACATATCCTGATACACTACCATCTCCGTTTACAGGTTACGACATCCCATACTACAATATCCGATTGCCGGAGTAAAGTATTGTCTCGTGCATAAGGACGACATTTCCTATACAGGAATGGCCAAGATTATCCATCTGTCAGGTGTGGAGTCCTGGAGACTCGTCTGAATGACTGTGTACATACCCTTAAGGTCACCGACTATCTCCAAAATACTCCGTACCTTCTGTAGCACAGACATGGAGGGCCTCGTTGGAAAGACCGAGTCCATACCCTCAAGGTCTTGGCCTAGTCCATACCCTCAAGGCCACCGACTGATCTCATTACCATCCTGTCGATACCTCAAGTACACCAACTTCGGGTATACCGACCTGGCTATCACCACTGAAAAACAGAGCACCAACAGTAATACTTGCTATTACCGTCAAAGGATTCGCAAACCTCTAACCAGAGGGGGACACCCTTGACTCTAAAACCATGTATCAAACTCACATGCATCATACATAACCACCACATAAATCGCAGACATAAATCAGAATATCATCAATCATATTTTATCATGATTTAATAGCATATAAATTAATCCTAGCGTCACATAGGCGACTGTCTACTAATCTCATAAATTAACCAAGTAAGCATGACCTATGTTGGTTGGTAGGTCTACCGCGACTATCCTTAGCCACCATATACCACAACCCCTCTCCTGAGGTATTGCTACTATCAACCTCTAGTAGGGTTAAGGTCCCCTACACATGCTAGTTACTCTACTACCTATTTTTCCTAGTGATTAAGGTATCTTCCCCTTACCTGGCCTAAAAGACTGATGTTGCCCGTGTCGCGCCCTCGAAGCTCTTCCACGCCCTCCGCCCTCTCCCAAAGACCCTTGAAAGAAGTTGGAGTGAATGGAGGGGGTTAAGGCTTATTTATAGGCGGGATGGAGGTCTCCCCCTTTCTCCACCACCATGCATCGCGTCACGATGGCAAGGTCATTGCGTCGCGATGAGCATTCTCTAGAACCTCCTTTTTTCTCTCTTTCGCTGTCTTATGTGTCCTCCGTCCATCGCATCGCGATGGTGTCCTTTATATTCTCAGTTGCGTCGCGATGGACCATAAGGAGAAAGGTTATGTTTTCGTCCCTCTATGAAATTCTAGGGTGTTCTAAGCCATTCAAGGGCATTCTAGACCTTAATGAGTCATACTTAAGTCCAATTTAACTTTAACTAAAGTTTTTATTACCCGATTGTTACTTAATTAATTTAATTATGCTTCTAATATTGTTTTAAAATTTAGGATGTCACATTACTACCCCCTTAAAATAAATTCCATCCTCGGAATTTAGAAATAAGTACCTGAATCTGAAGTCTCCTCGGTTCCTTTGACTGTGACATTCACCCACTCGTGTTGATGGTTTAGCTGATGCTGTTGGTTTAGATTCAGTAGTGGACTTCCCTTGAACCATTTTTCCTTTAACTTCAGGTTCCGTGGTTGCCAGCTGTTTACACTCTCTGGCAATGTGTCCTAGTTTCTTACACTGATAACAAACTGGTTCTTTTTCAGAACATTCATGGAGAGAGTGTCTTTCTCCGTATCGAGTACATCTTATTGACCTTTGTTGTTCATTTTCAGCTTCTGTGAGTGATTGGTTGAGGAGATCATAGGGTCCTCGATTGTTTTTATCGTCTCGATTCCTTTGACTGTTCCTTAGGGGTCCACCAGTCTTTTGTCTTTCTTTCTCCGTCCTATTGTCAAGGTTTTCTAGTTCAATGCTCTTTTCCAACAATTCGGGAAAACGATTAGTCTTTAGAGGGACCATAGATCTGTGAAGCTCGGGTTTCAATCCATCCTCAAATTATCGACACATCCATTCCTCGTCCGGGTTCATCTGATAAAACCTAGAGTATTTGATTAAAGTCTCAAATTTCGCAGCATACTCTCCTACGGACATTTTTCCCTTGTTTTAAACTGAGCAATTCCTTCTCCTTTTCGCGTCTCAATATACTTAGGAGATACTTCTCTAAGAAGCAAGTTGGAAACAGTTCCCAAGTGATGAATTTCCTCTCAGTCTCCAACATTCGTTGTTTGTTTTTCCACCAAGACTCCGCTCCTCCAACTAAGAGAAAGGTTGCATAAGTTACCTTTCTATCATCCCGGGAGCGTAGTGCTGCAAAAATCTTCTCAATTTCTTGGAGCCACAACTCTGCTCTTTCCAGATCATATTCTTCTTTAAATTGAGGGGGTTTATTCTTCATAAAAGCTGCTTGTCCTGCATCAACCGTTACTTCTCCTCCTCCTCTCTAGTTTAGTAGAAGTTGCAATAACTCTCCCTATTGTTGCATCAACAGGGTGTTCTGTTGTACCTGCTATTGCATAGCTACCACTAGATTGTCCATACCTCCTGCTCCATTGTCTTCTGGTGGAACGTTTCTACGTTCTCCATTTCGAGTTTGTCGAGCCATTAGTTACCTGACAAAGCAACTAATCAACTCGTGGACATAATGTAATCACATAACTTAAGTTCTACCCGATATTCCCAATTATAGTTAATACCCTGTGTCGGTACAACAAGACTCTAACACAGCCAGTGACTCGACCATCCCTACAGTCCGGTTAGAACCGAACTGCTCTGATACCACTAATGTAACACCCCGCTTTGACAGGGTGTCACTTACATTTTTTTCAATTAATAGTAGTCCACTTTTAAGGCAAACAAACAAACATTTTGTTTATTATCAAGTAAGTAAAGTTGTTATACACGTATTTATACATAACTCTTTGCCTACAAAGGATATAAAAAGACACACTGGCCGTGATGACTGTGTGAACATTGCCTCTAGGCAGTCATCCCATAAGTTCCCCAGGATCCTATCACGGGTTGGTCTTATCCATCTATTATATACAACAGAAATACAGAGAATAGAGAAACAAAGGGGTAAGATATTCCATAAATCACTAACAACCAGGAAAAATAGCATAGCAGAATAACTGTTATCATGCACATCATATACATAACCGTATCATGTTACAACAATCATTAGCATAACTATTGCTATTGACATACTTAGATACCAGAAAACACGGTCACAGACCACATCAAACCCTAATACCACAGACTGATACAAACCACAAGCTTTCGGACTAATCCCCAACCATATTGATCCAAACCACAGATCGCTGAGTATTGCGGGCCATTAACGCCATACTCCCTAGACTGATCACCAGTCCCAGGGTTTAGATAAGTTGGTTGTCCCGGAAACATATCCTGATATGCTACAATCTCTAATTACCGGTTACGACATCGCATACTACCATATTCGATTGCCGGAGTAAGGTACCGTCCCGTGCACAAGGACGGCTGTAACACCCTGTTTTCGGAGTATTGCAGATCTAATATAACATAAAAATGTTGAAAATAATTTTGGAGAAAATACTTTGTTTGCATGGTCTTAGAAAATATGGGTCTTATTTTTTTTTCTTTTCAACTTCTTTCAAAGTCACAATCAGAGTATTGCTGCATTTTCGAAAGGTGGTGAATGGATAAAGCACTGTAATCAAATTGTAGTAACCATGCAAATAACCTTATTTAATCATTTCACGCAAACAATCCAAGTCCTGGGATCATAGTAAACTTAATACAATCATTGAAACTAATACATTAGACACCCTACAGCTGGTCATCACACTACTACACTTACTAGGCCCTCTAGTAAGTTACCATATAGCTACACCAAGCAGACAGCCATAAGGGACTGTCCTCAGCTACACTCGTCAGCAGTCTCGAACAATCTGCAGTCTTTATCATCTGGGTTACATTCATTAATTGAAAGAACCACGGGCAAGGGCCATCTTCTCAACAAAATATATAATACTAACAACATGTATGCCAATCACATCATACCAATAGATTATACTTAAACACAATATAGCATAGCATAAGAAACAGACATAACACTTCAACATGTAGTTAACCAACATCATAAATGCATCTAGTCAGTATGCAGATGTAGTCAGCGTGAAGTTTACGGCTTAATTCCTATACCAATAGGATAGTAGGCAACCCGCCATCAACAAATATTGTATACCCATCCAATGGGATATGTGACACCAAGCTAACCAATGCCCCCGGTATGCACTGCCCCCTACAACAGACCTTAAGTTCGTAATCGTCCTTTAAGACAGGGCTAATGTACGAATACTCTAACACTAGGAGCAACCATCAAGTTCTGAGTAAACGATATTTTATGATTGCATGCTTGCACAACATTTATTGCAAATATATGTGATCGTTTTTGATGTACCGACAAACCTTTCTTTTTTAAAAAACCCTTCTTGTGACTTTCCACGTAGTTTTTTGAAAACCCCTTTTTAAAGAACCTTACTAAGAATCAAGTGATTTTAGAAATCCCCTTTATACCTAAAAAGAGTTCTTAGTTTTCCTTAGGAAAAATGTCGTTTGAGGTTTATTTATTTCTTTTAAAATTCTCTAATTTGAAACACAATCCTTTTTAATCCCCAAAAATCGTCAAGTCATCAATACATCAATTACGTCATCATAATTTACATCATCGTCACATGCACACATACATGCTTCATCACACAATACAACATAGCAATTCATCCAATACAACAACACATAATATTTACTACTTAAACACCATAAGGAATCATAACACACCATTCAAAACAAGCAATTCAATCAACACACAACTCAAGGATGCTAAAACTCATTGGAGAATATTTCCCTTACTAAGAATCATACAAAACATAAACACATATCACATTTACATATCAAAACAATATATCTAGAAGAAGCCCTTACACAAGCATACGATAATTGGAATACATCACTAAAACAATATCTATAAGAGGCCCTTACCTAAAGGCTTTCCTTCCACGTCAAAGTCGCACACACGAGCTCTACCACGAATCCGATCACGATCTCGTACACACGATCCTAATCAAGAATCACTTAGGGCTTAGTAAACAAACTAGAACCTTAAACTCCTAGAAACAGCCACGGTTTCCACCACCCTACCCCTAATCAAAACACTTCAAGTCCTAACTTATTACCCACACCCAAAAAGGTTGAACAAGGTTTGAAGGTATTAAACAGTTTTAGAAAACTTTCAACACTTAGACACTAAAATATTTTTGAAAACAACCCACCTATCTTTCTAAGGATTCAAGCCCTGGACTTGTTCCTTATCATTAAGATCCAAACTCAAAACAACTTGATCAAAACTTGTAGCATTGACTCAAACGCATGCAAACACTAAATCTGTCCTCCAAATTCACCAATTTTATTAATATAGCAAACGACATCGGATTTGAGCAAATGACCACTCCTTGGAAAGCTTGAGGGTGTAGTTTTTGAAAGTGAATTTTATTTTGACAAATCATTAGCTATTCGGTGCAGTTTTGCAAAACCAATTTTGGACGTACAGAAAAGGACAGATTTTGTCTTCAAAATTGTAACGCATTTTAATTTATTAATACTCAACTAAATTCAGTAAATGTTGTGTGTAAAATGTAGAGAAATGAGTCAAGTTTCCAGAAAATCAAGAATCAATGAAAACGGATATCTGTGGAAAATATTATGACCAAAACACTAAACATATGTCAGTGCAGATTTTTTAGGGCTTTAGGAAAACAACTAGTAATAAATTAACACACCTTTTCTTGACTCAATCTCTTCTCTTGGAAACACTTAGGTTTACTCAAGCTTGAGATCCTCATCATCAAGAGGTTGTGAACAACTTTTTCCAAAATCATCTCTTTGAAAACCATGAATCAACAACAATAACCACAAGCAAGATAAGATTCACATGGAAGACAATCTATTATTTTCCCTCCTTAGGTCGTGGCCTTGGGCTCTTCAAGGAAGGGAAAAATTTGTCATTTTGCTTCCTTGATCATTATCAAGAACATGCATGAAGAAATAAGCAATAAAAATCAAAAGTTCAACACCTAAAACCTACATGCAAGGCCACGGTTTTGGAGACTAAAGGAACAAGAGAAAAACTTGTTTCAAAACCTTACCCAATTGCTCAAAGATTCAGCACCAAAAATGATGAAGAAAAGATGAAGATAATGGTGGTGTTTTACATGGAAGGAGGCTATGGCTAGAGGAGAAAGAAAGAAAGGAAATGAGCTTGGTTATCTTCCACACCAACACTTAGCTTTTCTAGCACCATTTGATTGACAAGAAAGCAAGAAGTTTGCAGTACAAAAATGGGGGGTGCTCACGGCTCGAAGTAAGAGGGGGGAGGAGAAGAAAGCTTACTCTCTAACAACACTGACACTCTAGCAATTTTGGAGACATAAAGGATGAAATAAAATGGGGGAGGGGGTAGAAGGTTTTCTTGAAACTTCACCACTAACACTAACACAAAACCTTCGCACAAAAAAAAGATGAATAAATGAATGGAATTTTGGGTCTAAATGGGGAGAAGGCCATGGTTCTCATTCAAGGGAGGAGGAAGATATTTTTGGCAACTTAACTCATGGTTAGTCTAAATAAATCATGGTCAAAATACTTGGCTAGAAATGAATTTCATTAGCCATGGTTTAAAAGTAATCATTACTAAGATCTCAACAAAATCTTTACTAAATCTTATCCAAATCTGACACAAAATCTCAACAAAATGTTATCCAAATCATACACAAAATCTCAACAAAATCTTATCCAAATCTTTGAAAATCTAACTTTTTTTAGAATATCTATTTGGTTCCCTCACACATCCCAAGATTGTTGCAGAAAAATATTACGACGACCTAACGTGTTATCGATTAATGGTACGTGCTATTAATCGAAAATATAATATTAATATAAATACGTGCTCACGAAAATTCCTGAATGGATTTCCTCTGCTGAAAAATCACAAACTCGCTCTAATATAAACAAATACAATCAAGCAAAGCTGCGATTCGAGTTTCGTTGAAATCGAAATTCGTTTCAAATGTTATTGCAGGTAAAATTTACCCGGCAGCTCAAAACGCGACAAAACTTCGAAAGAATTTTTCGATGAGGTTTGAACCATGAATTAATAATAAATATTAATTCTCAAATATAATTTTATCTTGATTAGATTCAATAACTTTCTTAGTCAACAAAAATACGCATTGCCGCGTTAAACAGAAAACTCGCCGAAGACTCGGTTGATGAATTCACATTAAAAGCAGCATACATCTACGCTGTCTATTAATTTGAATTGACATCATAAATAATAATTATCTAAAATAATTCAATTATTTAAAATAAATAGAAACAATTCCTCATACTCTTAGTAAATCACTGAGGTGATCAGTCTCTACGACTTACCTTTAAGTATTCGGGATTTTATTGCTAAAACAATTTTCCTTAAAAATTGGGTTGTTACAACGGCATTCCCTATACAGGAATGGCCAAGATTGTTTATCCGTCAGACGTGGTGTCCTGAAGACTCGTCCGAATGACCGAGTACATACCTTTAAGGTCACCGACTATCTCCAAAATACTTCGTACCTTCGGTACAATATACATGGAGAGCCTCGTTGGAAAGACCGAGTCCATACCCTCAAGGTCTTGGCCGAGTTCATACCCTCAAGGCCATCGACTGATCTCTTTACCATCCTGTCGATACCTCAAGTACACCAACCTCAGGTACACCGACCCGGCTATCACCACTGACAAACAGAGTACCACAGTAATACTTGCTATCATCGATCATATTTTATCATGATTTAACAACATATAAATTAATCCTAGCTTCGCGTAGGCGACTGTCTACTAATCCCATAAAGTAACCAAGTAAACATGACCTATGTTGTTTGATAGGTCTACGGCGACTATCCTTAGCCACCGCATACCACAACCCCTCTCCTTAGGTGTTGCTACTATCAATATCTTCTCTTGGAAACACTTAGGTTTACTCAAGCTTGAGATCCTCATCATCAAGAAGTTGTGAACAACTTTTTCCACAATCATCTCTTTGAAAACCATGAATCAACAACAATAACCACATGCAAGATAATATTTACATGGAAGACAATCTATTATTTTCCCTCCTTAGGTCGTGGCCTTGGGCTCTTCAAGGAAGGGAAAAATTTGTCATTTTGCTTCCTTGATCATTATCAAGAACATGCATGAAGAAATAAGCAATAAAAATCAAAAGTTCAACACCTAAAACCTACATGCAAGGCCACGGTTTTGGAGACTAAAGGAACAAGAGAAAAACTTGTTTCAAAACCTTACCCAATTGCTCAAAGATTCAGCACCAAAAATGATGAAGAAAAGATGAAGATAATGGTGGTGTTTTACATGGAAGGAGGCTATGGCTAGAGGAGAAAGAAAGAAAGGAAATGAGCTTGGTTATCTTCCACACCAACACTTAGCTTTTCTAGCACCATTGATTGACAAGAAAGCAAGAAGTTTGCAGCAAAAAAATGGGGGTGCTCACGGCTCGAAGTAAGAGGGGGGAGGAGAAGAAAGCTTACTGTCCAGCAACACTGACACTCTAGCAATTTTGGAGACATAAAGGAAGAAATAAAATGGGGGGGTAGAAGGTTTTCTTGAAACTTCACCACTAACACCAACACAAAACCTTTGCACAAAAAAAGATGAATAAATGAATGGAATTTTGGGTCTAAATGGGGAGAAGGCCATGGTTCTCATTCAAGGGAGGAGGAAGATATTTTGGCAATTTAACTCATGGTTAGTCTAAATAAGTCATGGTAAAAATACTTGGCTAGAAATGAATTTCATTAGCCATGGTTTAAAAGTAATCATTACTAAGATCTCAACAAAGTTTTTACAAAATCTTATCCAGATCTTATACAAAATCTCCACAAAATCTTATCCAAATCTTGCACAAAATCTCAACAAAATCTTATCCAAATCTTTGAAAATCTACTTTTTTTAGAATATCTATTTGGTTCCCTCACACATGCCAAGGTTATCGCAGAAAAATATTACGACGACGACCTAACGTGTTATCGATTAATGGTACGTGCTATTAATCGAAAATATAACATAAATATAAATATGTTGGAACCTAAACGATTGAGAAGTTTAAACCCTCATTAATTTTGATTATAACAAAATATTCACAAGAGAACAATTTATGTTCTAACAATTCTTGAAGTGTGCAGATACTAATATTACATATATTTCTAAGCCACTTAAACAAGAAGGAAGAAGCTCTCAAGAGAAGGATACACTCCATGTGTCAGCATCCGGCTCATCCTAGTATTCTGTCTTCGTGAGCATCTGGAATTAACCTTTTGTGACACTAGTCTTATCCAATTGCTATGAGCGTCCGATCTTCCGTTCTGAGCGAGCGTCTGAACTTCATTTTATATCACGTGATGGTCACGTTGTTGCTCCTCTTCTCAGAAGCCTCTGGAACGGATTTCGAATTTGATCTTATGCGCCAAAATTGTTGTACGAGGTATCAAAGGTGACACCTTTAGCTAAAAGACAAAAATCGTATAAGCAATTGTGAAAAGCAAGGTAGTACGAAAACGGTAATATGTACTACTGAGATATTTTCTGGAAAGGAAGAAAGAGACAGCTTTTTGAAATCACCTCACTCAATGGAAGGAGCCATTTTTTATCAGAATTGCATATCCTTTAGAACTCCTATAAATACCCCAAGGTATCCATTGAAGAAACTGCCAAAACTGTCGAAACTGCTGAAACTCTACAAGAGAATATTGCTTCATTTACTGAGAACAAGCACTGTTGCTATACACTACAAAGAGTCAATACTCTGAAAGCACTGCTTCTGTGAGCAATCAAGTTTCGAGCCAAGTCTCTGGACTACAAGAACTGAACTCAACGTCCGACTCTTTCTTTTAGAAAGCATTTCTATATTGAGCTTAATTTTTATCCTCTCTGTGAGAGTTATTCATACTTGTATTCAAGTTATTTGTAAAAGTTGTTTTGGCCTAGTTAAGGCTGTTCCCTCAAAGGCTCGACTGTACTGAGTCGTTTTGAGAAGTTGAGAGTATTGTCAAGGTTGTGACAGAAGAATACTCTTGAGAAAATTGTAATCAGATTGATTATAGTGGAAAATCCTTCAGGAATGAAGGGACTAGACGTAGCTACCAGTTTGGTAGTGAACTAGTATAAATCTTTGTGTCTTTTGCTTTACTGCTTTCTATTTATCTTTATCCTGATGTGTTAAAAACAAGTTTTCACAAACTGTTTTTCCAGCTTGATTTATTTCCAAAGATCCGTTTAACAAACTGTTTTGAAAAACCTGTGTTCTAAGTGTTTTAAACTTAAAGTTTGCGAAAAGTTTTCAACACAATTCAACCCCCTTCTTGTGTTCACGTTCAGTTGGTACCAGAGCTCGGCCTATTGGTTGAGCACTTAACAGTGTTAAGAGTAAAGATCCTACAGTGAACATGTCTGCTGAAGGTGGTCATATGAACCGTCCTCCTCTATTCAATGGAGAAAAATTTGATTACTGGAAAGATAAGATGAAAGCATTCCTTGAGGCACAAAATCTTGATTTGTGGGATTTAGTTGAAAGTGGATACATTTCTCCCGCTAATGCCCTTGGTGTTGCAATACCTAGGGAAAACTGGACTGATGATCAGAAAAAGAGATATCAAACCAATCAGAAGACTAGATTTATTCTCATTTGTGCTATGACAGAAAGAGAATATGATAAATGTGGTAAGTTTGATACTACCAAAGAAATCTGGGATTCTCTTGTTTTGTCTTATGAGGGTTCTGCCCAAGTAAGAGAAACAAAGGCTAGCATGATGGTACGCCAGTATGAGCTATTCAAAATGGAAGATGGAGAAAACATTGAAACTATGTTTGGAAGGTTCCAAACACTTGTTCATGGGTTGCAGGCCCTTGGAAAAAGTTACACTACACCTGACCATGTGAGAAAGATGTTGAGAAGTTTGACTAAGCAGTAGAGACCCAAAGTCACTGCTATTCAAGAAGCAAAAGATCTAAATGTCCTTCGGCTTGAAGATCTTATGAGTTCTTTGAAAGCTCATGAACTTGAGCTAAATGAAGAAGAACCTACCAAGAAGAGTAAGTCTATTGCTTTAAGAGTTAATCAACATAAACCTAGTACTTCTAAAGCTTTTCAGGCTGAAGAAGAAGAATCAGATGATGAAGCTTCAGAAGGAGATTATGATGGATCAGATGATGAGCTAGCTTTCATATCCAAGAAGATCCAGAGAATATGGAAAAAGAAACTTGTAAGGAGGTTTCGTAAGAAAGATACAAAGGACAAGAAGGAAAGCAAAGACAAGGACAAAGCCTAAGTCATTTGCTATGAATGTAGTTAAGCCTGGACATTTCAAGTCCGAGTGTCCTAATCTTAAGGAAAAGCCCACAAGAAGCTCCTTCAAGAAAAAGAAGAAAGGTCTCATGGCAACATGGGAAGATCTTGACTTATCCTCCTCGAGGAAGATAAAGAAGAAGAAGCTCACATTGCCCTTATGGCGGAATCGATCTTGATTCGTAAGAAGAAGTTGAAGAGGTAATAATATATGACTCTTATTCGAACTTCAACTTGCATTTGATGATCTGTTAAAGGATTCTCGCTTCTCTATTGAGTATAAGAATTTGAAAAAGAAATTTTCAAAACTATCACAAGATTTTCATTCTTTACACAATGAAAACTCAGACTCAATGAAGAGAACTGTGTGAAAACCGAACATCATTGCCTGGTGGATAACCATCGCCTGGAAGTCAACAAGCAACCGTAGTTCGAGAGCTCTCAAGTTAAAAGCTCTGTAGTTACAGGCAATCCTAACTGCAAACCAAATGACTATGAACATGCATTTCAAAAGTTTCTTGCAGAGAGTGTAACTCGAAGCAAGCAAGCTTCTATGATTTGGGGTGTCAGTAAAACGACAACTCATGGTCTTGGTTATATATCAGATGAACCTATTTTGGAAAATGATTCAGCATCTAATAAATCCAATAATCATAGTAAATGCTTACATTGTACTTACTGCAATAAATCTGGTCATTTGAAAAGTGCGTGTACTGTGTTTACAACTAAGAAGGACAAGTATCCTTCAAGAACTAACAAGAAAGGACCCAAAACGATATGGGTACCTAAAGATAAAATAGTCTATGTTGCAGACTTGCTTAGCAACAAAGTCAACACACCTATCTTGGTACTTAGACAGTGGATGCTCGCGTCACATGACGGGAGAAAAGCATATGTTCCAAGAACTAAGACCTAGAATTTGGATTCGTTGGTTTCGGAGGAAACCAGAAAGGTAAAATAGTTGGAATTGGTCGCATAGGTAAAGGCTCTCTTCCTTCTATTGATAATGTTTTATATGTTGAAGGACTGAAACATAATCTACTGAGCATAAGTCAATTATTTGACAGTGGTTATAATGTTGTCTTTACAGAAAATGGATGTTCAGTAAAAAGCAAAAATGATGGATCTATATTCTTTACAGCAAAGAGGAAACAAAACATTTATAAAGTTGATATTTCTGAACTTGCAAAACAAGATGTCAAGTGTCTTATGTCTGTTGAACATGAGCAATGGATTTGGCACAAAAGATTGGGTCATGCCAATTTGAGGTTAATCTCAAAATTAAACAAGCACAATCTTGTTAGAGGCTTACCAAATCTTAAGTTCAAATCTGATGCCCTGTGTGAGGCTTGTCAAAGAGGAAAACAAGTTAAAACTTCATTTCATTTAAAAAATATTGTTTCAACCTCGAGACCACTTGAACTTTTACATCTTAATCATTTTGGTCCCACAAGGACAACCTCTTTAACTGGAAAGAAATATGGATTAGTCATTGTTGATGATTTTACTAGATGGACATGGATTAAATTCCTTGCCCACAAGGATGAGTCTTTTAAGGTATTTACTGTTTTCTGCAAATCAGCTCAAAATGAAAAAGGCATCTGTATTTCTTCTATTAGAAGTGATCATGGGGGAGAATTTGAAAATGAAAACTTTCAAAAATTTTGTGAAGAAAATGGCATCTCTCACAATTTCTCCTCTCCTAGAACACCTCAACAAAATGGTGTTGTAGAAAGGAAAAATAGGTCCCTCCAGGAAATGACCAGGACCATGATCAATGAAGCTGATATTATAAACATTTTTGTGAAGCAGTAAACACAGCCTGTTATATTCAAAATAGAATTTTTATAAGACCTATTTTGAATAAGACTCCTTATGAATTGTGGAAAGGTAGAAAACCAAACATTTCTTACTTTCATCCTTTTGGTTGTAGTTGTTATATTTTGAATACTAAAGATCAGCTTGGTAAGTTTGATTCCAAGGCTGACAAAGGAATCTTTTTGGGATACTCTGAAAGATCTAAAGCTTTTAGAATATACAACAAAGAAACTTTGACAGTTGAAGAGTCCATTCATGTCAAGTTTGATGATAAGAAGCCTGACACTGCTATGTCAGAGCTAGATGAGTTATTTTCAGAATTAAACCTCGGTGACAAGTCAGACGATGAACATACATCTTCATCATCCGGTGGTGACAAGACGAAGAATTCTACTCAAGCAGAAGCTGAAGCAAGAAAAAGCTGGAAGTACAAAACCAATCATCCAAAAGATCAAATCATAGGAGAACCTGGTGATAAAGTTCGGACCAGATCCTCTTTCAAGGAACATGCTGATTTTGCACTTCTCTCTGAGATGGAACCTAAGACGATTGATCAAGCTTTGGAAGATCAAGGGTGGATTCTAGCAATGCAAGATGAGCTAAATCAGTTCCAAAGGAATGATGTATGGAAGCTAGTCACTCTACCTGAAGATAAGCAAGCTATTGGTACTAAATGGGTATTTAGAAATAAGCTTGATGAAGATGGTAAAGTTGTGAGAAATAAAGCAAGGTTAGTTGCTCAAGGTTACTCACAAGAAGAAGGTATTGATTTCACTGAAACTTTTGCACCTGTTGCAAGACTAGAAGCTATTCGCATTTTACTTTCATTTGCAGCACATCATGGGATAACATTATACCAAATGGATGTGAAAAGTGCTTTTCTAAATGGTTTTATAACTGAGGAAGTTTATGTTAAACAACCTCCTGGTTTTGAAGATATTGAATTGCCAGAACATGTTTTTAAACTTAAAAAGGCTCTATATGGTCTTAAGCAAGCTCCCAGAGCATGGTATGATAGACTAAGTTCCTTGTTAATGAAAAATGGATTTACAAGAGGTTTAGTTGACACTACTCTTTTCAGAAAATCCTCAAACAAGCATTTCATACTTGTTCAAATCTATGTTGATGATATCATTTTTGGAGCCACTAATGAAAGCCTTTGCAAAGAATTTTCTAAGCTTATGCAGGCTGAATTTGAGATGAGCATGATGGGTGAATTAAAGTTTTTCCTTGGAATACAAATCAAGCAATGCTGTGATGGTATCTATATACATCAAAGCAAATATATCAAAGAATTATTAAAGAAATTCAAGATGCTGGATTGCAAGCCTATGTGTACACCTATGCATCCTACTTGCACTCTTAGTAAAGATGAAATTGGTAAGAAGGTAGATCAGAAAATGTATAGAGGTATGATTGGATCTCTACTTTATCTTACGGCTTCAAGACCTCACATTATGTTCGATGCACTTTGTGTGCTAGATTTCAATCGGATCCTAGAGAATCACACCTAAGTCTTTGTTAAAAAATATTCAAATATTTGCAAGGAACTACTAATCTTGGTTTGCTTTATAAGAAATCAAAAGATTACAAATTAGTAGGTTTACGTGATGCTGACTTTCTTTGGAGATCGAATTGAAAGAAAAAGCACAAGTGGAGGCTGCCAATTCCTTGGAGCAAATCTTGTGTCTTGGTCAAGCAAAAGACAAAGCACAATTGCACTCTCAACAGCAGAAGCTGAATACATCTCAGCAGCAAGTTGCAGTTCTCAACTTCTGTGGATGAAGTATCAACTTGAAGACTACTTGATAAAAGAGAGTAACATTCCTATCTTCTGTGATAATACATCTGCCATATGTCTTACTAAAAATCCTATATTGCATTCTAGAGCAAAGCACATTGAGATTAAGCATCATTTTATAAGAGACTATGTTCAGAAGGGTATTCTAGAAATAAAATTTGTAGACACTGATCATCAGTGGGCTGACACATTTACAAAACCCCTTGCTGAAGATAGATTCAATTTTATAAGAAGAAATTTAAACTTTCATCTTATAGAAGAATGATTAATCTCAGCGTCTGAAAATAAACAAAATCTCAGCATCTGATATGACATAAGCATGTATGTGCATTAGCATCTTATTTGTCATATGCATCATAACTCATCATCCAATGAATTGGTTGCGTGCGTCCGAGCACACCCACACGTGTCACACGTGTTAAGGACTCAAGCGTCTCATCATATCTACTGAGTCATGATTATTTACGTTTTCAATAAAAACTTTTACTTTTATTTTGGCGTTGCATTTAATGAAAAGGCGAATCTTTATTTTCTTTTCTTTTTGATTTAATTTTTTATGTGGAAATACGAAGCGATATTTTGAAAAAGAACTGTACCATTCTCTATTAACTTTCCCACTACTCCACATTTTTCGCTCCACTCTGCGTTTTCTGCAAAACCGTACTCGTTCTCTCTTTCTCTCTATCTCTCTCTGTGTGTGTTTTTGAACCCTAAAACCTCCATCACCTTCTCTTCAAGTGCTACAATGGCCGACAGAAAGGCTGGACAATACACTGCTGCCTTCGATGTTTTCTCTGAGGCAAAACTTCTGAATGAGAACCGGGTTGATTTCGAAAACTTCAAGCTATATGGTTTTGACTTTGAAGAAGGTCTTGAAAAACTGGGATGGAAGAACTACTTCATTTGGGAACCAGTGGACGTACTGAGCTACGCCATTAAGGAAATCTGGGGAAGTGCATACTTACTTCCGGGGGAAATAATAGAAGATCACATCAGAGGATTCAAACTATGTCTCACCATCAACTCTATTGCTCAGACAATCAAGTGTCCGTGTGAAGGAATCAGTTACCACTCAAACTGGGCTGATGCTTACAGAGGACTTGAGAGAGTCAATGAAGCTATGTTTGAGAACTACCATGAACTGAAGAATAAGAACATCTCTCCCACGGCTAAAGACTTGAAGAGCCACTACCGTGTACTGCACAAAATCATCGCCAAGAGCGTGATTTTGAAGGCTGGGTCAAGCGACATAGTGAACTACGAGCAAAAGTTCATTATGAGGAACTACATGGATGGGAAGAAAATCAATCTGCCAAGGTTGATTATCAACAATCTGATAAATGCCCTTGTCTTCTCAAGGAAGAATGTTGATAAGAAGAATATAGTCAAGACTATCCCATATGGAGTTCTTCTCTCCATTATGATGGTCAAAGACGACATTGTAAGGAAGCTGACTGACTCCATCAACACAGAGGAAAAGGAAAAATACTTTGGTGTTGGTCATTGTTCGCCCGTAAGTTTTTGGAGTCAACAGTCTGGTCAGGATGCAGCTTATTACAGGCTCCATGATCAAGAAGGTGAAAATAGAGCAACAGGAAGGAGAAGCTGAAAAGAAAACCATAAGAAGCTCAATGACTGGTGTGAAAAGACCTGCTGAGTCCGTTTCAAGGGAGACCAGAAGAACAAAGCAGAAGGTGGCACCTGCACCTACTGTTGAAGAACCAGAAGATGAGGATAGAATTCCCATCAGAAAGGTCTTGGAGAAACAGTTTAGACCAGCAGCTGAAAAGGATGTTTCTGCGTCCGGTCAAGGGAAGCAAATTCCTCCTCCTCCTCCTGCTGTTGTTGTCACCAGAGGGTCCAAAAGAAGGTTGGTCAAGCCATCAGAAGTTGACCCAAAGGTACTTGATTTTACTGCTGATGAATCAGTATCTGTATTTGATGCTCATGATGTTATTCCTGCACCACCTTTATTTGTTTCACAACCACAAACACAAACCAGGAAAACCAAAATGAGCCTCCAACAAACCCCAACTCTCTCTAAACCTACCCAACCATCATCCACTACACTCAACCTTAACCTACCACAAATTTCCTCAAATACTTCACTCACTTCATATATTTCCAAACTTCACTCTCATCCCTTCAATCTGTTATTCAAAATACCTCCCATTAATCCCTTCAAACCCTACACACCTAAAACCTACAAAATCACCAAAACCACACCCAACTTACTCACCATTACCCTTAAACCTACAGACGCTGGTGGAAGGAAGAATATCTCATACAAACCACAGTTTGTTAAGTATGAGATATATCATAGCATCTACAATCGTCCCTCCACATGGCATTTGAAAACCTTCACCTCTGGAGCTGCCAGACTGGAGATTGCCTCTCCAATAAGTGCTACCTTCAAGGATGGAGAAGACCACTTCCAAATGTCATTTAAAGGAAGATTGAGACCAGCTTCTGGAAGCAGAGCAATTCCCTTCTCTGTTGATCTTCCTAGATCCCTACCACAATCTAAACCACTCACGTTGGAAGAATGCGGAAGATGGATCACAGATGAAGAAGCTGCCTTCATGGCACACTGTCTTGAAATGAAGAAGATGGAAGTAATCGACAAAGACAGGATCCTTCTTCTGTTTCAGTAAAGATAGTACCAGATAGACAAAGGTGGCTACCTTGGTCTATCCCTGGGAAAAGCAAAGAACCTGCTCCGGGCAAGCAGCCATTCAGCAAGATCGGGCAAAAGGAGTATGAGAAGGCACTTAAAAAGTACAACCTTAAGGAATTCACTAAGCTTCCTATTGCCAAGATCTCTGAGGATCATGCCAGAAGATTTTACCTGACTTCTCTGAAGGAAGATGAATGGAGAACTGGCTCCTCAAACTGCTGCAATGCTGAGAAGGCCACTATTCCAACAGTTGGCACAATCGTGAGTGCGATATCAATCTTAGAAACTTTACTTGATGATATGTTCAGATGCTCGATGTCGACCTTTGATCGCATGAAGATATACCAATGGGCTGCTGTGACCAAGCACTTCGACATTGGATTTACTTGGAGTCAATGGTCTGAGTCTTGGAAAGCCAAAGCTATGTTACCATACCTCGTCCCCCTAGTGCTAGAAGAAGATGACAGGGAAAATCTGCGAAGAATTTACCTGGCAGAAAATGAAGCACTCTCCTTCACTTGTGAAGCCTTGAGTGTCTTTATCAGAAGTTTATGGGGAGAAGAAGCTGGAAATAGATTTGATGCTTTCACTGCTGATGTTGTTCTTCACAGAGAAATCATCTTCATGAATATGCTGTATCCAGAAGATGTGAAGTATCAATGGGAAATTCAAACAGCATCTGAGCTCAGAAAACTTGGAAATTTCTTCAAATGGTCTATACCAAATGACGCATTCTTTCTAAGAGCTCAAAGGAAGAAGGAATTGAGACTTAAGCTATCTAACTGGGTGCTAGCAGAGCATTAGAAGATGAAACCTGCACCTGTACCAGAAGTTGGATCTTCTACTTCTGCAGTTGAGATGGTCACTATTCCCAAAGCAGAATTTGAAGAGATGTAGGCCACCAACATGAAAGTCACTCAGCTGGAGACTGCTCTGAAATTACTTTATGAATGTCTCAACATCCCTCCACCACCTCTACCAAACCCTTAAACTTTGTTTTCGCTTTAAATTTTTTTTTTTTGGTACTAAGTGATATTTCTTATTTTTGTTGATACACTTATATATATATACACTATTTTTGCTCTAATTATCTGACTTATATTCAAATTTTTCTAAGTCTTATTTTGACTATGATGTGTTTTTACACTCTTTTTGTCTGATGACAAAAGGGAGAGTAAAAGAAAGGTATGATGAACACGTGAAAATATGACTAACTCACCGTCCGATGTTCACATTCCGATGAATACGCCGGAACTGAAGTATCATGCATAGCATTTCACACATAGCATTTGTGTGGTTATTTATTAATGCGCTAATATTCATTGTCAAATTAATTTGGTACTAATGCTCTTTAATGATAAATAAATTTGGTACAAATTGATTAAATCAATATTTTTGATCAGCATCCAATCTTACTCTGATACATCTACGTATTTTGTTTTGCGATCACTTAATTGAATTTGTTTATCAACTATCGCCTAAATACTAGAATTATCTTATATATCAAAATTATTAAATTCAGGGGGAGACCCTTGATGTCATTTTGAAACTAAATTGTTCACCAACCTTAGATATTTGTCATCATCAAAAAGGGGGAGATTGTTGGAACCTAAACGATTGAGAAGTTTAGACCCTCATTAATTTTGATGATAACAAAATATTCACAAGAGAACAATTTATGTTCTAACAATTCTTGAAGTGTGCAGATACTAATATTACATATATTTCTAAGCCACTTAAACAAGAAGGAAGAAGCTCTCAAGAGAAGGATACACTCTATGTGTCAGCATCCGGCTCATCCTAGTATTTTGTCTTCGTGAGCGTCTGGAATTAACCTTTTGTGACACTAGTCTTATCCAATTGCTATGAGCGTCCGATCTTCCGTTCTGAGCGAGCATCTGAACTTCATTTTATATCACGTGATGATCACGTTGTTGCTCCTCTTCTCAGAAGCCTCTGGAACGGATTTCGAATTTGATCTTATGCGCCAAAATTGTTGTACGAGGTATCAAAGGTGACACCTTTAGCTAAAAGACAAAAATCGTACAAGCAATTGTGAAAAGCAAGGTAGTACGAAAACGGTAATATGTACTACTGAGATATTCTCTGGAAAGGAAGAAAGAGACAGCTTTTTGAAATCACCTCACTCAATGGAAGGAGCCATTTTTATCAGAATTGGTAATATCCTTTAGAACTCCTATAAATACCCCAAGGTATCCATTGAAGAAATCGCCAAAATCATTAAATCAATGAAACTCTACAAGAGAATATTGCTTCATTTACTGAGAACAAGCACTGTTGCTATACACTACAAAGAGTCAATACTCTGAAAGCACTGCTTCTGTGAGCAATCAGGTTTCGAGCCAAGTCTCTGGACTACAAGAACTGAACTCAACGTCCGACTCTTTCTTTTAGAAAGCATTTCTATATTGAGCTTAATTTTTATCCTCTCTGTGAGAGTTATTCATACTTGTATTCAAGTTATTTGTAAAAGTTGTTTTGGCCTAGTTAAGGCTGTTCCCTCAAAGGCTCGACTGTACTGAGTCGTTTTGAGAAGTTGAGAGTATTGTCAAGGTTGTGACAGAAGAATACTCTTGAGGAAATTGTAATCAGATTGATTATAATGGAAAATCCTTCAGGAACGAAAGGACTAGACGTAGCTACCAGTTTGGTAGTGAACTAGTATAAATCTTTGTGTCTTTTGCTTTACTGCTTTCTATTTATCTTTATCCTGATGTGTTAAAAACAAGTTTTCACAAACTGCTTTTCCAGCGTCCGGTTTATTTCCAGCATCTGTTTAACAAACTGTTTTGAAAAACCTGTGTTCTAAGTGTTTTAAACTTAAAGTTTGCGGAAAGTTTTCAACACAATTCAACCCCCCTTCTTGTGTTCACGTTCAAAATACGCACTCACGAAAATTCTCGAATGGATTTCCTTCGCCGAAAAATCACAAACTTGCTCTAATATAAACAAATATAATCAAGCAAAGCTGCGATTCGAGTTTCGTTGAAATTGGAATTCGTTTCAAATTTTATTGCAGGTAAAATTTACCCGGCAGCTCAAAACGCGACAAAACTTCGAAAGAATTTTTCGATGAGATTTGAACCATGAATTAATAATAAATATTAATTCTCAAATATAATTCTATCTTGATTAAATTCAATCACTTTCTTAGTCAACAAAAATACGCGTTGCCGCGTCAAACAGAAAATTCGTCGAACACCCGGTTGATGAATTCACATTAAAAGCAACATACATCTACGCCGTCTATTAATTTGAATTGACATCATAAATAATAATTATCTAAAATAATTCAATTATTTAAAATAAATCAAAACAATTCCTCATACTCTTAGTATATCACTGAGGTGATCAGTCTCTAGGACTTACCTTCAAGTATTCGGGATTTTATTGCTAAAACAATTTTCCTTAAAAATTGAGATGTTACCTTACCACCCCCCTTAAAATAGTTTTATCCTCGAAAATAAGCTGATATTAAAATACGAAAAATTATTTTAATCAAATCCATAAAAATAATTTAGAACACATCGGCATTCACAATTACATATATTAACACTAGTACTATAATATTTATAGCTACAACACAACACCTAATATATATATATATATATTACACAATAATACATATTTGAAACTGAACGTAGATGCTCTAGTAGTCACTGATGCTTTACTCCGAAGCCACGATCTCTACTCTTTTACGATCACGAACATAATTACGGTTATACGTTATCACAAAAAAACATTGCTATCACAACCACACACCGAAGTATGGTTACACATATTAAGAATGCAAAAAGCACTTAAAACTTGAAAAGATCAAACCTCTTTCTCCTTCCAACACTTTTCCTAAAAAAACACAACCCAAATCTCCTAAGAACAATACGACAACAAAGAACTGATAAAACACAACTCTTTCCTCAAGACTCAACCATTCTCATGGACACTAAAGTTCCTTCGAGATTAGGTCTTCATTGTCTCAAAATCATCAACCACACTTCAATTAAAGGTTAAAAGTAAATCTACAATTTTAAATCAACAACTCACTTCTCTTTAAAATCCTTTTAGATCAAAACTTTTCTAAAATAATTTTCTTTTTTTTTGTATACATTGACAACAATAAAATCACTAGTCACTAATTGTTATAACTTGAATTCCATTTTCTTTTTCCTTAAGAACCCTATGGATTAATAACCCACTCCAAAAAACATTCCTCAAAACCATCTTAACACACACATAAACCTCTTTAATCAAAAGATTAACACAAAATTTCTTATCTTACAACTTCTAAATTACAACTAACACAAAATCATCAAGAATTTAAGTTAGAAAAACTTGAAATCAAACCTCACACATAAATATGTGGTCACGGGTTATGCCTCTAAATTAATAACAAACTTTCGAAATTTCCTTCAACAATACCCACACATAAAACTTGGTCTTTCCAAAAGAAAATAAGATCAAGAACATTTTCCAACAAGACAAGATCAAAAACATTCTTGAACCCAAGATTGACTAGAACCTTGAAATTATCTTTTACAAGAAAAGGGAACAAAAACCTTCCCAAAATTTTACTACCAATTCATAATTTAACAAAATCATCTAAAAATTTAAAACCATCTTCAACAAGATTATTAACAACAATACAAAAAATAAAAAGCCAAAGAATTAAAATACTCAACTAGAGTTTCCAAGGACTCGCGATATTAACATATCAACAGAAAAGGACATCAAAACTCTCAAAATTATTAACATTAACAACAACAACCACATCAACATATAACAAGAAAATAAAAGGGAATCTTCCTCTAAAATCGTCCTAACGTTCGCAGCTTCTCAAGAGAGAAATAGAAGGAAATGCAACTCTCAAACTCTCCAAGTTTCTTAAGGTTCCTCACACACTCCAATCACCACATGATTTGGTATTACCTAAGGAAGGAATTGAAGAAAATGAGGATTTGTTGGACATAATGTATTCGTGGCGTATATAAGAAAAAAGAAGGAAGAATCTAGGCTTGTCACTCTCTCTCTATACCACCACTAAACCAATAATGCAACTAACTATTTCCCCCACTTTTTTTTAGAAGAAATGGTCGATCAGATCCAAAAGACGGGAGAGGAAAATCCTCACAAAAATCTTTGCCCAAGTCCTCATCACCTAATAATACTAAGACTAAAATGAAATATTTTCTTTTGCACCTTTTTATAAGTTAGTGGTCGGCCAAGTAAGAAAAAAGAAAGATGAAAATGGATTATTCAACTTTACTTGGCTCTCCTTTAAGGGAAATATTCCATGATCTAAAATTCAGGAATAGATTTGGTAAAAAATTTAGGTACTACCCTATACTAACTAGACAACTAGTCACGCACTAACCCCACTTTATCCCTATCAACAACTCTAGCTTCCATTTGACTGAGCCAAATGAATCTTGCGTAAATTAAATTGTCACAAAATATTTAGTTAATGCTTGCTAGAAAATAATTGCGTATCATGTTTTCCTTGGAAAATAAGAATACACTTACAATAATAAACAATCGTACAATCAATCACATATATTCACAGTAGTATAAAAATAGACTACTGCGAACACACAGATGTTAGTGGCAAACATATCGCACTCTAAAAATCATGAAATAATTTTGATTTTCAAATCTAGTACATATCAAAACAATTCAAACATCAAACATTGCAGCTTATATCTAGAACCATTAATACTTCAAAGATCACACTAAACAATAATATTAATAGAGTCTCTTACAGACGATCCCTGAACACTGCCTCTAGGCAGTCATCCCATAAGTTCCCCAGGATCCTATCACGCGTTGATCTTGTCCATCTGTTATATACAGTAGAAATACAGAGAATACAGAAACAAAGGGGTAAGATATTCCATAAATCACTAACAAACACGAAAAATAGCATAGCAGAATAACTGTTATCATGCACATCACATACATAACCGTATCATGTTACAACAACCATTAGCATAACTGTTGCTATTAATATACTCAGATACCAGAAAACACGGTCACAAACCACATCGTACCCTGATACCACAGACTGATACAAACCACAAGCTTTCGGACTTATCACCGGCCCTACTGATCCAGACCACAGATCTCTGTGTATTGCGGGCCATTAACACCATACTCCCTAGACTGATCGCCAGTCCCAGGGTTTAGATAAAGATAAGTTGGTTGTCCCAGGAATATATCCTGATACGCTACAATCTCTAATTTCCGGTTACGGCATCCCATACTACCATATCCGATTGCCAGAGTAAGGTATCGTCTCGTGCACAAGGACGGCATTCCCTATAGAGGAATGGCCAAGATTGTCCATCTTTAGACGTGGTGTCCTGAAGACTCATCCGAATGACCGAGTACATACCCTTAAGGTCATCGACTATCTCTAAAATACTCTGTATCTTCGGTACCACAGACATGGAGAGCCTCGTTGGAAAGACCGAGTCCATACCCTCAAGGTCTTGGCCGAGTCCACACCCTCACGGCCACCGACTACTCTCATTACCATCCTGTCGATACCTCAAGTACACCAACCTCGGGTACACCGGCCCGGCTATCACCACTAACAAACAGAGTACCGACAGTAATACTTGCTATTACCATCTTGGGATTCGCAAATCTCTAACTAGAGGGTGGCACCCTTGACTCAAAAACCATGCATCAACCTCACATGCATCATACATAACCAACACATAAATCGCAAACATAAATCAGAATATCATCAATCATATTTTATCATGATTTAACAGCATATAAATTAATCCCAGCATCGCGTAGGCAACTCTCTACTAATCTCATAAATTAACCAAGTAAACATGTCCTATGTTGGTTGATAGGTCTACGACTACTATCCTTAGCCACCGCATACCACAACCCCTCTCCTGAGGTGTTGCTACTATCAACCCCTAGTAGGGTTAAGGTCCCTTACATATGCTAGTTACTCTACTACCTATTTTTCCTAGTGATTAAGGTATCTTCCCCCTTACCTAGCCTACAAGACCGCTGCTGCCCACGTCGCGCCCTCGAAGCTCCTCCACGCTCTCCCAATGACCCTTGGAAGAAGTTGGAGTGAATGGAGGGGGTTAAGGCCTATTTATAGGCGAGATGGAGGTCTCCCCCTTTCTCCACTGCCTTGCATCGCGTCGCGATGGCAATGCCGTTGCGTCGCAATGAGCACTCTCCAGAACCTCCCTTTTTCTCTCTTCCACCGCCTTATGTGTCCTCCGTCCATCGCGTCGCGATGGTGTCCTTTATATTCTCCGTCGCGTCGCGACAGACCATAAGGAGAAAGGTTCCATTTTCGTCCCGCTGTGAAATTCTAGGTTGTTCTAAGCCTTTCTAGGGCATTCTAGACCTTAATAGTCATACTTAAGCCCAATTTAACTTTAACTACGGTTTTTATTAACGGATTATTACTTAATTAATTTAATTATCCTTCTAATATTGTTTTAAAATTCAGGATGTCACAGCTGCGGTGTACACTTGATAGATTCACCTGTATGGATGTTAAGGTGGGGTCGCCTCTATGAAAGCTTGGGCAGACTTTCTAGAGCCACTCATGAAATCCAGGTAATGGTGCAAGGCCAAAATGCACTGCACCGTATTGAACAACTTTGAACGAGAAATTAATGTGAGTGACGAGTTCACTGATTCACAAATGGAATAAGGTTCATAGAGGTTCTAATCTCACCAATATTCTAGTGGGCCAAAGCTCATTTGCTCTACGCACTAATTCATAGTCCAAAAGACACTGGTGCTTATGCATTGATTTTTCAATCTCTTGGGAACACACAAAAATTTAAAATAAATATGTTGGGGATTGTTATATTTTTTATGTGATTATTTATTTTAAAGTTATTTATTATGTTGTTATTAATTAGTTATTTACTTTGAAGTTAATAATTGTATTTAATTATTTTCTTAACTAATCATATTCCAACAGGTATTGTCTTCAATTTGATGTTTTGTCCGTTGGAAATTAATTGTATAGCAATTAGTTTCTTTTAATTCAGTAATTGCTTTTATTTTGTTTTAAATGTTGCTGTCAACGGAAAAGAAAAAGAAAAGGTTGTAAAACAAGATATGTACATGCAATTTGCTTTTCTATTTTATAAACAATGAGATCATCTCTAATTTTACTAGCTTCCGAAAGAAACAGTGGCTTTTTCTTTTCTTCTATCACTCAACGTTTTTAATCTACTAGAAAATAATATTGTTATCGAGAAATCATGATTTTACGGTTTAATGGTTCCCCTGAGCATCCAAGAGTTGTTATACCCTTGCTAATTCAAGTGCAGTGCTAGCAAGAGGTGGTTGTTGTATCCTGGAGGGTATTTGCCGTGAGACCAATTGCATCGAGTAATTTACTCATGGTGGCGAAATATTCTTAAGCCCAATGCTTTGTATGCCTCAGCTTAAACCAATAATTTTATTTTTATGTGTTTTATTTTATTTAATTGCATATATTATTTAATTGTTTGTTTTTCTACGTTGTGTTCATTTTATTGTGAGAATTTATTTTAATATTATTTTGTGTGAATTTTATTTTTTATTGATTTAGCAACAAATTTTTCCAACAAGACACTCTGCTTCAGAACCCTAAACCCTTCCATCGGTGACAACCCTAAACTCTTCTAGTACTCAATATGTTATTCAAGCATGACACTCACTCGGGCAATTCAATTCTCGATGGATTCGAGCATTGACTTTTTGTATTACGATGGTCGAATGATCACAAGTGATGATGGCATGAAGTTTGATTGTAATGGCCCAAAATCATTTAGAATAAATGAAGGCCTCACCATTGGAGAATTGAAGCAAAAAATTTCATCACAAGATCAAAGTTGGGTCACAAAGGGTGACAGAGATTTATTATGGGTGCCCAAAGTCCATAGCATATGGTTGTGTTCAATATAGGAAGATAAAACTTCTAAGTGATGACGACATACAAAGGATGTTCGATGCATTAGACAAATATTATAGCCTTGGACTGACAGAGTTGTATTCCGAGTTTGTTAGATCGACTAACGAGGTAATCGCATTGCTGACTCCACCAAGAACTGTTGACCAGATCATTGCTAGCTTGCGTGAACCTGAGTCATCGAACAGATCTGATGACAAAGACATATCAGCTTGACTATAGCATGATCTGGTCCAGCCCGATGATTCAAGCCATGTAACATGTATTTTGAATCGTCTTCATGTAACGTGTTGTGTTTTATTGAATAATATTGATGTGTTTCCATTTTAAGTAAGTAAATGTGTTTGATTTTGTTAATTTAAAATTAGAACATTCAATATTATAATTAAAAAAAAACGACGTAAATAAAAATGGTGTCATCACGAACGTAATATGCCAATTTTTGTGTAAATTATTTTACAGTTCCGACTACTTGGAAATAAATCATAGAGATTGATCACCTTGATGATTTATGAAAAGTACAAAGAGCTGCTACATTTGTTGTAAACAATTTACTGTTTTAATAATTAATTCAGATTAAGAGACAGTGTAGACGTATACTGTTTTTAATATGAATTAATCTTGAAAAATGTTAAAAATTATTGTTTGATTAAAGAAAATTATTTTATTGAATGAGAAATAATTTTTAGGATTTAATAAGTATTTTTAAGTCACAGTTTAAATTTTTGACGTTGAGCTATTTTATTAATTGTTGGTTTTATGTCGTATTTAAGGTGACTTTTATTTTAATAATTTTTTATTGATGATTTTATTGTTTGAATAATATTTAGTTGATAAGAGAAATTGAAATTAGTGATCCTCACTAATTTACAGTTTTTATTACGCTGCGAGAATTCTATTGAATTCTTTCGTAATTAGGCTATTGGGCGAGTTTCTAACTGAAACATGCCCAAACGTGATCCAAATTTTATAAAATTTGAGATATTAGCATTTTCAATATTTATGATTTATTGAAAGTTTTTATGGGATTTTTGGGCATCAGAAAAATATAGGGTGTTTTCTACGCGCAGAACTGCATTACGGTCGCGTTTTAGCTCGTAAATCAAGAAAACGACATTCATAGAAATACTTCTAATATTTTTAGAGAAATTTTGGTTAATTAATAATTTTTAATTATAGAATAATTTATTAGATTTATTTTTGGAGTTTTTGGTAGAAAAACCCTAATATACGCATAATGCCGCGCACCCGATTGAGCAAGAACGCGACGAAACGAAATATCTCGAAATTTTGGCTGAGGGGCGATGCATCCATCATCTAGGGGAGATGAATCCACGCTTTAGAAGCTTCCTTGCCATGTGAGTTATATTGGAGGTTTTGTATTTGTAGTTAGTTAATGTAGTTACTTTGTAACTAGTTTAGTTAATTCCTAACTAAATGAAAAATTCCTTCCATCCTTGTCCCAAAATTTTCGTGGCTCCTTCTTCATTTGGCTGCCCCATTTCAGTTTTCTTCCATTCATGACTTGGAGAGAAAAAAAAATTAGTGAGAGAAAGCTTTGATTTCTTGAAAGAAGTTAGTGATTAAGGCTTCTAATCTTAATCCTTTCTTCTTCTTCCTTGATCTATCATCACCATCCTTGTGGGTAAGATTTATAACTCGCTTTCCTTTTCTCCATGGCTGCCATGGGTGAGTTTTTGTGGTTTTAGTGTTATTTTCTTTGATTAATTACTTAGATCTTGATGTTTAAGCTTAATACCTCCTAGATCTCCCATTACCTTCTTGATTAAATGGGTTTTGTGGATTTTAAAATTGTGGAACCCTAACATTTTGGGGAGGCCGAATCTTAGGGGGCTGTTTATGGGTTATTTTTGGTTGATTTAATTGTTTAGAAGGTGGATCTTAGAAGGATTAATGATTAAGAGGTTGGATCTAGCCATAAGCATGCATAATCATGAAGTTGGTTAAATCAAAACTTTGTTTGCTTTTACTTTCTTAAAACAGCCACTTATTTGGGTTTGATTAAGTTTTATGAACATGATTTGGTTGCTTAAAAGTGGTTAAGATAGTAGATGTTGGCTTATATATTTAGTACCTAAACTAGTTTGTATGATTTAGTCATAAAAATGAAGTTTCGAAACAGAATTTTTAGCATGCTTTAGGATGAGTTTTAACATGTTTTAAGTGTATTAAAGTGGTAAAGAATTTGGTTTTTGATTATGGCTTTGAATCATTGATGTTTAGTATGTTTAAAACATTGAAAATGGTTCAAATTTTGAAGTTAGTTTTTGTTGTTCTAAGCCGTGACCCTTAAGTTAGTTTAGAAACTTGTCTTAACTTGTTTTATGCCTTAAAAATGTTGTGAAAAGTGGTTGAAGATTTGGTTTAGCAAAACATTTCAAAGGAGCATGAATTTGGGAAAAGAATTGGTTTATGTTTCAAGAATTGTTTTGAACATGTAATGAAATTGTTTCTAAAATTATGTGACATGTTTCAGTGCTTTGAAAAGTGGTTCAAAGTGGTAAAATACTATTCCAATTGGTAAATTTTGGTTTAGGTATTTTTCTAAGTGTGTAGCTTTTGTAAAAGCTTGAAAACTTGCATGGTTTGAATATGTATCGTGGCATATGGCTAGATAGAACCAATTAGGGATTAAGTCGAGTAATTCCTAGGCATTAGGAAGTCCTAAGCTGTGGCTGCCCTAAGGGCTTTAGAGTTGAGTTTTGGTTCTAATTGATTGAAACTTGCATTGTTAAGGTTCGTGCGCTGAACAACTTGACGATAGTTTGGAATTACCTTGCGTGGATTGTTAAAGCGCCCAAGGTAAGGGAAATTCTTATATAATGAGTTTGGGCTTTTCGCCTTGTGTGTTGGTTGGTTTGATGTTTGGTTAAATTGTGTGGTAGTACTTGTAGTATTACTATGTGTTGTTGAGATGTTGTAGCGTGAATTATTGTGTATTGATTTGGCCCTGTGTGACAAGATTGAATAGTATTGTGTGACTTAAATCAAGTTTGATTGATTTGATTGGACTTGAAATTGGGGAAAGTATGTAGCAGGTTGTAGCTTACTGAATTGTTATGCGCTGTATGAAATGTTGTAGCATGTTCTTGGCCCTGCGTGACATTATGAATTGTGTTGTTTTCCTTGAATCATGTTGGATTTAAATGGAACTTGATATTAATTGTAATATGCAAGATATTGTTGATAATAATGGATTAATTAATAATGCCCTGATCGACTGTTATTGGTTTGACGACTTACAACGGTAAGTCTGATGCGATTCCATGAGCCGAGAAATGTTTTCATGGTAAACTAAAGGTATCTTCTAAAATAAGTCAGTGTACAAACACGCTTTATGTATCAGAGGGTTAGAAGTTATTTAAGAGGTTCTTTTAAAAAGAAAACATTGTAAATTTTGAAAACGGTTGAGTTAACTAATGTGTTTGGGAATTATCCTAGCATATTATTTAGCACAACTAGGGTTTCAACAACCTAGAGCTAAAAAGTATTTTCAAATATATAGGAGTGATACAAGAACTGAGAAAGAGATTTCAAAGATCGAGTTTTGAAAGAATAAAACATAGGGAACCTAGCGTTCCTATTGAGCATATGGGCCATGTGTCCTATGCTGGGACTTAATGTCCTGCTTGCGTGCGTATTTTCTTGATTAAGGATTGGACCTAGTGTTCCGTATGGCGTGCCTAGTAACTCAACCTAAAAATTGAGCCTTGTGTTCTGCATTACGTGCCTAGAGTTTTGATCTAAGATTAAGATTAGCGTTTCGCAGTTGAACACCTGGACCAAGTGTCCTGTGTTTGAACTCTACGGGGTATTTCTCATCATCTCAGTTCACTGCGTGATGAAGAATACCTGGGCATTACTTGAGTAGTATGGGATGCTCATTGTAGTGCTTAAACTTTGAGTTCCCTACACCTTTTCGAATGTGAAACATAGTTGAAGTTTATCGATCCGCATTAATTAATTAAAACATTACTCAGGCGCTCCCTACGGTGAGCATGCCATATTGAAGAATTTGTTTGGATGCATACTGACCATTGAGCTCCGACACTTGGAGCATTTGATTTGTCTTAAAGACTTCAAAAGACGAGTTGACACTGTATTGCCTAATGTGTGGCAAGCCTAAATTGAGGCAAGCCTAATTTGTGGCTATCTTGTTTGGACGTTGGGAAATAAATTCCTCGTCATCACCGGCGACCTATTAAAAATTTGCGGTGTATACACAAACTAGTCATACTGCATTGACATGCATAGCTAACCACATTTATGATATGTGATGACTTGATCGTTGATCTGTTGATAGAATTGTTGCTCACATGCAATTATTTGATATTGTGGTGACTCTCCTTTCGTCATAAGGCGTGGAATTAGACCAAGGGGAATCTCCATAGGAACTAGTCCCTCTGATTTCGCACGTAGGAGATCGCCTCCTAAAAAGATTATTCCGGAATAAATGGGCAATAGTTAGGAGAGGTGCGCCAGCGGCGAGCAGAAGCAAGGTTATTAGATACCTCAGGAAAGCCCGGCCAGAACCACACGTGCAAGTTTCCCTGCATGTGGCTCGTCCGTGATAACTTATTCGGATTTGCGCGAACTAGCGGACCGATCACTAAGTGGGGATGCTCCCTCCGGCATGAGCGAACCTTTTCGAAACTGGTTAGGAATGGGCGTCACTATCCCAGCCAGGTTCTATTGATCATGCCCCCTTTTGTTGATTTGCTGGTTGAGTTGTCTGCTCACATGCAATGCTTGATATACCATGATGATGCGTGCGGTCTATTAAGTATGTATATGTATATAAAAGCATGTTGTTGTATTATATATGTATACATTATTTGCATGCGACATAGCCTATGATAAACTCATGGACAAAGAATTTACCCTTGCACTGTTGTTGGATTGGATATCCCTATGGATGTCACTTCTAGATGGAGCTTCATAGCTGCTGCAGTTTCATCTTTCCAGGAGCGTTGAAGATCGAGTCAGTGGGGGAAGATTCCTTTGAATGTTTCATTTTTTGATCTTGCTGAACTGTTTCTCAGTAAGAGTTGTAGTTGTTGGCCAGCTTAGCTTAGGGTTTTGTCTTTGTTGTTTTGTAATTACTTTATTTCAGAAAACCTCGCCTCAGTGCAAAACGATTATATTATGTTTTATGTTATGAGAAGTATTGATTGTGATGCGTTATACTCTGATATTTGTAAAAGACTGATTTTGCATTATTTAGAAAATTGTAGTACTCTTTATGTCTTATTTTTTAAAAGGGTTTCAAAGGAAAGAAAAAGGAAAAAAAATTACTCCCATTTTCCATTGCAAAAGACAGAAGAGTACTCTTTGTTGAAATCATACAAGTATTAAATATTTTCAGCGTTAGATTGGGTTGTACAGTAGCGCTCCGGAAACGAGGTGTTATAACGAACATGAGTAAATAAAAAACAATGAGTCAAATATAATACAAATAGTGTAAAAAAGGGAGTCAAATATAATACAAATGGAGACAAATACATCAATGTGATGCCTTTTGAGCGGAAAAACCCTCTTCCCATGGATCATGTCATTACCTAGAAACACATAAAAGGTTATTGTGTTTACCTCTTGAATTGTGTTTTCTCGATCACCAAGCGTTGCAAGCGAGCAACGCCTCTACACAGTCCACGCGAGCAAAAATGAAGTGGTGCGTTGGTGCTAGCAGACGGCTATAGGGATGGAGGCATGATCCACTTCATAGGAATAGGGAGTGTACATGCCTATTTAAGCTGTCACTTTCCTTACCCTAAATGTTCACCCTAATCCCTTATTGGGCTTGTACACTACGACTTCAATCCTTGTTAATTTAATTACATTATATTTAATTAAATCAATTGTTAATTAAATTAAATCATATTTAATTCAATTAACTATTGATTTAATTAAATCATATTTAATTAATTAACCACTAACTAAATTAAATCATATTTAATTTAGTCTTTTGCTTTGATTAATACTATATGTGGGTGACCCTATAGGTTCCTACTAGACTGACAATAATATTAAATATCATAAACAGTGATTGGTAATTAGCAATGCATCATTGCTACCCAACCCATGAGAATATCGGTGATCCGATTTTAACCTTATTGTAACCATAATCACTATGAAGCCAATGTCCCTACGTCCATATGTCTTGATTGAACACGAGGCATAAATGTGTCATCCTCGTTAAGTCCAATCATATGTTATTCGATCTCCAAGTGGATGTGTAATCACAAAATGAGCCCATTATCCCATATTAGCCCATCTCGGCGTGGCCACACATATTTTCACGTCCTACTCTATCGAGAGACATGAGACACTACTCCTGTTATGTAGGAAGGATGAATCTTGTCTACCACACATATTATGAAGCGTCCACATGGTGGGTAAATCCAATATAAATATTACTCCTAACATTTATACTTGTGTGTCGACTTGATATACATATTCATGACCCGTGAGATATGGTTATCAGTCTACTCAGTAATAGTCTTTGTGTATTATTGTCGTCCAAGTTAACAATAATATTTTGACTACGGATACTTTAAGAATAGTGTTCTATAGTTCAACGAGGTCTCACGATCATATTTCAAAGTATTTAAGATTTTGATTTGTGTTGTTTTAAATTATTTTGTTGATAGATTTGAAAAACTTTTCTTTTCTTTTGATGTATGAAAACCATGAGTTATATCATGACTTTTCTAGTTGATCTTATGTTGAAAAATGTTTTTGAACTTGTTTTGCTTGGAAAATCAAATTTCATGAAAGTAGTGTTGAAACAAATTTTTGAAAGTTTGATGTTAAATTGGAAGCATGAACCCGTGACCACATTTATATGTGTGAGGTTGGATTTCAAGTTTTTCCAACTCAAACTTTGATGATTTTGTGTCTATTATGAATTGGGAATTTTAGATAAGGGTTTTAGTATTAAGCTTTTGTTAAAGAACTTATGTGTGAGTAGAATGATTTTGAGAAATAGATTTGAGTGTGTGAGTGTGTGAACCATGAAAATTCCTTGAGGAAAGTAAAAAGATTTCAAGTTCTAATAAAAGATTCTTTGTGATTGTGTTGTTGTTGATGTTAAAAAGCTTTTAGGGAAAGTGTTAATTTTGATCCAAGTATATTTTGATGACTTAAAGTTTGCTGTAAGTTTTGGTTTTTGATTTAAGTATGTCTTGATGATTTTGATACAATGACAAACCTAATCTCAAAAGAATCATAGTGTTCTTAAGAAGGTTGAGTCTTGAAGAGATCAAATTGCATTTTATGCAAATGGATTCTTGTTTTGTGGTATTTTTAAAAGTTAGATGTTTCTAAAAGAAAAGAGATTTGATGTTGGTTTTTGTGTTAGGACCACGTTCGTGTGAGTGTTTTGTGCGGGTGCTGTTTGGTTGGAGTTTAGCGTGTGGTCGTGGCTCAGGAGCTGTCGTAATCGTGTTCGTGATCGTGGAGGAGTAGAGATCGTAGTTTAGAATAAAACATCGTTTGCAAAGACTTCTTCCTCGTGGGAGCTTATCATTGTGTTTTGTGAATGTTGAGTTGAAGATGTAGCGTTTTAACATGTTAATGATATATGAATAAAATGTATGCTTTTGGTGCTAGACTGTTTGAATGTAATAATTACCATGTTGTATTATTCTTCAGAGTCCAATATTTATGATATGTTTTTAGTATTAAGTTATGATTTTTCAGATTTCTAATTTTGTTTTGATTTACAAGTGAATTTTCGGGGACGAAATTTTTTAAGGAGGGTGGTAATGTAACATCCCAATTTTTATGAAATTTATTTTACAGTTCCAACTACTTGAAAATAAATCATAGAGATTGATCACCTTAATGGTTTGTTAAAAGTATGAAGAACAACAAAGATTTATAGTAAACAATTGACTGCTTTAGTAATTAATTCAGATTAATTCAGATTAAGAGACAGTGTAGACGTATACTATTTTTAATATGAATTAAGCTTGAAAAATGTGAAAAATTGTTGTTTGATTAAAGAAAAATATTTTATTGAAGGAGAAATAATTTTTAGGACTTAATAGATATTTTTAAGTCACAGTTTGGATTTTCAATGTTTAGTTAATTGTCAAATTGTCTGTTTTATGTCATATTTAATATGAATTTTATTTTTATGATTTTTATATTGATAATTTTATTGTTTGAATAATATCTAGATGACAAGAGAAATTGAAATTACTGATCCTCACTAATTTACATTTTTTTATTACGCTGCGAGAATTCTGTTGAATTATGCCGTAACTAGGCTATTGGGTGAGTTTCTAACTGAAACATGCCAAAACGTGATCCAAATTTTATAAAATTTTAGATCTTAGCATTTTCCAATATTTAGGATTTATTGGAAATTTTTCTGGAATTTCTGCGCATCAGAAAATAATTAGTGTATTGTCTACACCCAGAACTACATTACGGTAGCGTTTTAGCTCGTAAATCGAGAAAGCGACATTCATAGAAATACCTCTAATATTTTTGGCGACATTTTGGTTGATTAATTTTTGAGTATAGAATAATTTATTAGATTTATTTTTGGAGTTTTTGGTACAAAAACCCTAATAGACGTGGAATGTCGTGCACTTGGTTAATCGATAACGTGCCGAAGCGAAACCCTTTGATTTTTTTAGGGGGATGTCGACCACTTTAGACCAATGGGAGCCAAGACACATGCTTGGGACCCACCTTGGGCAAATGGAATGTTTTGATTGGCTTAGGTGTGAATGGTAGTTAGGTTACTTCGTTAGTTTGTAACTAAATGGTTAAGATCTAACTAAATGAACAATTTTTATCTCTTCCTTGTCCCTTGAGATCTCTATAAATAGGAGATCAGCCCCTTCATAATTTTTCCATTTATGCTTGGTGGAGAAAATTCTAGAGAGAGAAAGTGTGAGAAATCTTGAAAAACTTAGTGTTTTTGAGTGCAAACTTCCATCCTTTGTTCTTGATTCTTGATCAACCATCCCTAGACTTCTTGGTAAGCCTCCTAACCCATGTTATTTTCCTGTTGGCTGCTATGGAAGAGTTCTTCAAGGTTTTAGTGTTGTTTTGTTTAGAAATTGTTAGATCTTGATGTATTAGCTTGATTAATCTTTAGATCCATCTGTTTCCTCCATGATTAAGCTTGTTTAGTGTTTTTAAAATTTGAAAACTTCAACTCTTGGTTCTGGTAAAATTTATAGGGTTGTTGGGGGCTTGATTTTGTTGATTTGGAGTTAGTTCTTGGAGGGTTTTGAGTAGTATGTTTGAAAACTTGTCATACAAGCATGTTTTACAAAGTTTTGGAAAAATAAATTTGGTTGTTTAGGGGGCTAGAAACTGTGGCCTCTAAGATGGTTTTGGGGGATGTTTTAACTTGATTTTAAAGTATGTTAGATGTTATGGAAGTTGGTTTAAGGTTTAAGGATTTAAGTGTGGTGAAATGATATGTTTTGGAAATGAAAAGTTGAAAATTTTGGGTTTGTTTTAGGGCACCAAAACCGTGGCCCTTATGTTATTCTTAAACATTCTTTTAAGTTGTTTTATATCTCTAAAATATTGTAAAATTTGGTTAAGAATTTGGTTTGGCAAAACATTTCAAAGAAGCTTGATTTTGGGAAAAGATTTGGTTTATGTTTCAATAATTGTTTTGAACTTGTAATGAAATTGTTTCTAAAATTTGGTGACATGTTTTAGTGTTTTAAAAAGTGGTTCAAAGTTGGGAAAACACTATTCAAAGTGGTAAAACACTATTCCAATTGGTAAAATTTTGGGTTAGGTATTTTTCTAAGTGTGTAGTGTTCGAAAAAGTTTCAAAACTTGCATAACTTTGACTTGATTCCTGACATATGACTAGGTGTGATTCAAATGGGATTAAGTGAGTAATTCTTAGGCCTTTTAGGGACCCAAACCGTGGCTGTCCTAGGGTGTTAGGACTTGTATTTTCGGGTTCTAATTGCATTAAGTTTATGTTGTTAAGGTTCGTGTTTAAGGTTCGCGCGAGGTTCGACTTAACGATAGTTTGGAATTGCCTTGCTTGGATTGTTAAAGCGCCCAAGGTAAGGGAAATTCTTACATAATGAGTTTGGGCTTTTCGCCTTGCTTGTTGAGTGGTTTGATTGATTGTTAATTGTGTGGTAGTAGTTGTAGTATTACTATGTGTTGTAGAGATATTGTAGCATGTTTTTGGCCCCGTGTGACAACAATGATTTGGATTTTATGTCTTAAATCAATTATGAATGTTTTGATTTGAACTTGGAATTGATTAAAGTATGCATAAATAAGGTCAAATGATGATGGATTAATTAATAATGCGACGATCTACTGTTATTGGTTTGACGATTTACGAACAGTAAATCTGATGCGATTCCATAAGCTGAGAAAAGATTTCATAAAAGAAATATTAAGGAGCATTTTGACTTAAAATTAAGCATGAGGATTTTAGTAAAACTAGCCCAAGCTTGCAAAGAATTTTTCAATGGAACCATAGTAGAAAAAGAACTTGAGTAAAATTTGCGAAAATGGTTGAGTTAAATGATGCGTCTGGGAAAATTCTGGCTAGGAAAGACTTGGTAATAAGAGTGTTCGCACCGCCTCTCTTTCCTGGGAATTCCCCTAATGCCTTATTTAGCACAACTAGGGTTCCAACGATCTAAGCTCAAAAGCTATTTCTGGCACAATATCACTTAGATGTGACACCAAAACTGAGATTTAAAAATTCACTAAGAAAGTGAGGACTCGTCGATCCGCATTGATTAAAATAAATTATGTCTCAAACGCTCCTTAAAGATAAGTGGGTTGTATAAAAAAAAATTGTCTGGATGCATACTGACCATTGAGCATCGGCACTCGTAGTGTTTGATTGTCTTAAGGACTTCAAAAGGGCGGGTTGTCACTTCATTTGCCAGCTACCCACGGTACCCATTGGACCAGAGGTAGTAGTTGGCAACACGGCCTAATGTGTGGCTATACCCTTGGTTGGGGAATTTGTTCGGACCTGGAAAAAAGGCTGCAAATGTATACACAAACTTGTTCATAATGCATTGGCATGCATGGCTAACCACATTTATGATATGTGATGAATTGTTTGATGAATCGGACATTATGATGACTAGATCATTGATCTGCTGATAGAATTGTCTGCTCACATGCAATTGTTTAATATTGTGGTGACTTGATTGTTGATCTGTTGGTTGATTTGTCTGTTCACATGAAAATGCTTGATATACCATGATGATGTGTGCGGTCTATTAAGTATGTATATGTATATAAAGGCGTGTTGTTGTATGTATATATATATATATATCTTGTTTGCATGCGACATAGCCTATGACAAACTCGTGGACAAAGAATTTACCCTTGCACTGTTGTTGGATTGGACATTCTTATGGATGTTACCAGATGGAGTGTCACATTGCTGCTGCTGTTTCGTCCTTCCCAAATGTATTGAAGAATGAGCGAGTGGAGTAAGATTCCTCTGAGTGCTTTGTGTTGTGATCCTGCTGAATTATTTTTTTAGTAAAGTTTATAGTTGTTGGCCAGCTTAGCTTAGGGTTTTGTTTTGATTATTTGCATAATTAAGTGTTGCCTTGTAATTACACTCTTCAGAAAACTCACCTCAGTGCGAAATGATAATGTTATGTCTTGTAACACCCTGTCTCCAGAGTGCTACTAAGTGAACATTCTGACAAAAGTTGGCATGTTTCCGAAAGGTTGAATACTCTGCTCGTAGGGTTTTCGAGAAATGTGGTCCTATTTTTTTTTAAAAGGTTCTTTAAAGAAGTAGTCAGAGTATCACAGCGACTTTTTGAAACATGGTGGAAAATAATTTAAGACATTACATAACCACATTCAATTGTTCCATCAATTCACATCTAACAATACATATCTTGAAACATGATAGAGATTTATTACAATACTGAACAACGACAATTATTCTATAGCCGATCGGCACAATACGTTCCTTATTAGACTGCTAGTAGACTCTACCTACAGTCAAGCTAGATGACCATCTACAGCTGCTCCTCCTTGCAGCTCCAATCCTCTGCTTGTTCTGCCATCTGGGTTACAATCATTAATTGACAGAACCACTGGCAAGGGTCAACTTCTCAACAGATCATGATAACCAAAGCATAAAGCAATAAGCAACCACATTTTATACAATTCACAAGTAATAAGCAAACAACAATGCAAACAGTTCACAAGGTTCAATTCAAAATGCTCACTCAAGACTCGACTCACGACTCATCTCACGACTCATTTTCTCTCGACTCGACAATTTTTCTGGAAAGCAGATGACGATCCATCCGCTGAATACCAGTCGTAGCTTTGGGATCCTCGCTCTCCCTAGGTAAGCAGCTCCGGTTCCTTAACGCTGCGATGCCTAGCTAATCCACCATAAACGAAGGGGACCTAGCACCCTCAGTTATCTGGCTCACAGCTCAAAAACGTCTCGACGACTCGACAATGCTCTCAGACTCGATGAACAATTCGCCGCATACGATATTCAAAGAGTTATACGCAAGATTATTCGACCGCATATCAAATAATAAGAGCATGCTTAATATGAAGAAACGCAATTCAACAATTTAAGCATTAAAAGCAATTTGCATAGAGAAACGAAATTCAACGATACAAACAGCATAAACAAATCACAGCTCAACAACAACCGACAACAATCAACTCATAAAATCCATCCCTCTGCAACTCAATGGAGTTCACAGAGAGGAACAAACAAGTGTGGGGGGTTGGGGACAGCTACCAACCACTTGCAGACAGGCCCACTAAATAATCAACATATATAAAAATAAAGCGAAGGGGTACAAGACCCTCACTTCGAACCCTTAGGTTCTCAGACTTCTTCGCGTAAACGCTTGAAATTAAATTCTAACAATATCTAAGAATTTGGCCTTACACAAGGACATACAACAATAAATATAAATGTGAAGCGCCCTTACCAAACTCCAAGCCACGCATCCACATACTTCGCGATTCTACGCCGCACGGTCTCGGATCACTCAAGCCTATTACACAAATCAAGCTTAACATAATCTAAAGACTTAGTTCTATATCCCTAGGCTCTTGAAACCTAAGACCCTTTCCTACCCAAAACACTCACACTTAGAACCATAATTTAGAGTACTTGTCTTTAATAAATTCCATACACCTTGAAAATTCATTTTACTACTCAAGAATCAAACTTTAAGGACAAGGAATCTTTCTCTTGAAAACTTGGAACATAAAACATCACTATTTTTCTTGAAAACTTAGAGCAAGAATCAACTTCAATTAATCACTACTTTAAATGTTAAGAATACAATTATTTTGCCTCTCAAACTTGAAAAGCTTGCGGCCAACAACTTCCTTTTCTAAAAAAAAATGCAAAACTTTAAACTAAGTAAACAACACCAATCTATAATTCAATTCTTTCTACAAAACAACAAATAAGTTCCAAAACAAGAACATTATCAAATTTTAAATACCCACCCCAAACTCTTTCAAAAATGCAAGGGCTTCACAAAACTTTCTCAATCCAAGTTCCAAACCAAAATTAACAATTTCAACAACCCAATAACATTTATACTAACTAAAAAGCAATAATCCTCAACCAATTAATTAATTCACCAAGCAATCATCCCCAAACCCTCTTTCAAAAATGGTTTTCATCCCCAAGAAATATATATAATAACCCACAACTACTTACGTAGAACTAAATCCTAAGTAAGGAAGACACAACAAGCAATTTAAAACCAAAACACATTTTCTTTAATTTTGAAACATAGAACCATGACTAAGAATTCATTCTTATTAGTAACCATATTGGATTCAAGACTCCACTAGGTCTTAGGATTATAAAATCCCCTTGGCACCTTAATGTATCATAGCCTTACATTCCCAATCACTCCAAATTTTCAATCAAACTCTTTTCTAAAGGGATTTCCAATACTTGGACAATTATTAAACACACTTAATACAAGTTAAAACACAAAAATATTTTAACAAGGTACATGCACTTGAAACAATAAACAACTTGAAATTAAAGTTTTTAAAGACTTAAGACTTATCTCCTTCAAAACTTAAAATATTCAACAACACTAAGAATCAATACTTTTCATGCCAAACTCAATAAAAATCCTTAATTGGGCTCCACTTGGCTTTCTTGAGTCTCAAAGAACTCAATTACCATATGTGTTTCATTGCCTCAAGGATCCAACCAATCCAATTTAAACTTCATTTCAAGAGTGTAAGGGTTAATTGATAATTACAATAGTCTTACACTCTCAAAACACATCCAAATTTAATCAAACATTTTCCAAAATTTTCCAAAGCTTAGAACATATCAATACAACCATAAAAATCAAGATTGCCACAATTTTTCCTTTTACAAAACAACACACAACTTTATAACATAAATCTTAATCAAGTCCAAATACCCAATCATGACTCTCTTTCAAGAGTTCAAGGTTTCATAACTTTACATTTTCATTGATCCAAAACTAAAATCAACAACTACAACAACAATAACAACTACTAGGAAGCAAGAAATACAAATTAATTTGAATGATTCACTTGAAGATCACATAACCCCATACCCTTAGTTTATGCGCCCTAGGGTTCAAGTAATTTTGGGAAAAAAATATGTTCATTCCATCCATAATCATATCAACACCTAATTAAAGCATAACACAAGAAAGGAACAAAAAGGATCACCTCATACACCTATTTAGGAGCCACGGTTTTCAGCTTAGAAAACAAAGGAAAAGGAGTTGATTTTCTACTCACTCACTTGATCAAGATATTGGTGCTATTTAGGAGGTGAAAATGGAAAAGGTGATGGTGTTAGAAGAAGAAGAAATCACGTCCAGGAAGAGCAAAGAAGGAAGGTGAACTTGGCTTCAAACTTTTCTTTCACCCACACTTGCAACTTAGAGAAAAGAATTAAAATGGAGCAGTAAAAATGGGGGAGGGTTTCGGCTGCACCCAAGAAATGAGGAAAGAAAGGAAATTGAAAAAAATAGGAGAAGTGAGTGTGAGGGAGAAGGATCACGCTGCACTTAAGAAAGAAGGGGAGAAAAGAAGAAAAAAAATAAAATGAGATGATGAGAGTGAGGAAGGGGCTGCGGCTGTTTCAAGGAGAAAAGGAAGAGAAGAATTAAAATTTGGTCAAAACAAATGTGTGGTTTTCCATATATTAAGTAATAAGACCATGCTTGTCATAAAAAAAAATCAATCAAAAGGTGACACCTAAACCAAAGCCCATACTTCCCTTACCCACTCTAGTCCAACCTTTTGCCTCATCAGTCAAATGAGTCTCGGCGTCCCAAAAATCACGGCGTCGAGTAATCGCGTTAACGATAGTTTGTCTGCCGTTAAATTCGCGAAAATTAATTTAACGAGAAATTAATTCACCGCGTGATAATGTATTCTCATAAATATTAAAAACAATCTAAAACACTCAAAAATAATCACAAGAAGTTCCGTTTCGATTTTCATTGAAATCGGAGTTGGTTTTAAATTTTAATGCGAATAAAATTTACCCAGCGATTCGAAACGCGACGAAACTTCGTTAGAGTTTTTCGACGATTTTTCGAACCATGAATTAATATAAAATATTAATTCTTAAATTTAATTTCATCTTGATTTAATTCAATTATTTTCTTAGTCAACAAAAATACGCGTTACCGCGTCACATCGAAAACTTACATAAAGTTTAAATTGACGAATTCGCATTAACGCAGCATACGTCTACGCTGTCTATTAATTTGAATTAACATCACGGATAATAATTATTTATAATAAATAAATTATTTCAAATTTGTCAAAACAATTCCACATACTCTCAGTAAATCATTGAGGTGATCAATCTCTATGACTTATTTTTCTAGTATTCAGGATTTTATCGTTAAAATCACTATTCTTAAAATTTGGGATGTTACATGTCTTATGTGATCTGAAGCATTAATTGTGATGTGATATACTCTGATATTGGCAAAAAACTGATTTGGCATCATTTAGAAAACTGCAGTACTCTTTATGTCTCAATTTTGAAAAGGATTTCAAGGAAAGAAAAAGAAAAAAAAATTACTCCTATTTTCCATTGCAAAATACAGAAGAGTACTTTTTACTGAAAGCATATAAGCATTAAATGTTTTTCAGCATTAGATTGGATTGCACAGTAGCGCTCCGAAAACAGGGTGTTACACTTATGGATGTCACTTCCAGATGGTGTTCCATAGCTGCTGCAGTTTCATCTTTCCAGGAGCGTTGAAGATTGAGCCAGTGGAGGAAGATTCCTCTGAGTGCTTCGTGTGTTGATCTTGCTGAACTGTTTCTCAGTAAGAGTTATAGTTGTTAGCCAGCTTAGCTTAGGGTTTTGTCTTTGTTGTTTTGTAACTACTCTATTGAAAAAACCTCGCCTCAGTGCGAAACGATTATGTTATGTTTTATGTTATGTGAAGTATTGATTGTGATGCGTTATACTCTGATATTTGTGAAAAACTAATTTTGCATTATTTAGAAAATTGTAGTACTCTTTATGTCTTATTTTTTAAAAGGGTTTCAAAGGGAAGAAAAAGAAAAAAATAATTTTACTCCTATTTTCCATTGCGAAATACATAAGAGTACTCTTTAACTGAAAGCATACAAGCATCGACTGTTTTCAGTATTAGATTAGGTTGCACAGTAGCGCTCTAGAAACGGGGTGTTACAATAGTCCTATGTGGCTATCTGCTTTGTGTGGTTGTTTGATACTTACTTGGGATCTAGTAAATGTTGTAGTGTGTCGACCAGCTATAGGGTGTTTAATATATTAATTACAATGTTGTAATAAGTATACTATATTTTCCAGACTTGGATTGTCTTGTGTGAATGATTAAATAAATCTATTTGTATGGTTATTGTGGTTTGATTTTGATGTCTTTATTTATTCATCGCATTTCCAAAATGCTGTAATACTCTGATTGTCATTTTAAAAGGAAAACAAAATTAGATCCACATTTTCTAAAACCATAAAAGCAGAGTATTTCATTTTCAAAAGTATTTGAACTTTCAAGAGTTACAGTTAGTTTAGTAGTGCTCCAGGAACGGGGTGTTACAAATTCTAACGAAGTTTCGTCGCGTTTTGAGCTGCAGGGTAAATTTTATCCGAGAGAAAATTCTAACGAATTCCAATTTCGACGAAATTCGAATCGTAGCTTTGTGTGAATATGTGTGATTGTCTAAGAGTGAGTTTATGATTTATCGGTGAAGAAATTATATGCGAATAATTTGTTAGTTACGCGTTATATTAATTTCTCGTTAAATTATTTTACTCTATTAATCGCCAAGCGAGCAATCGGTAACGCGATCACCTGACGCCGCGATAGTGCAATGTCGTGGTACGTTTGACCAAGAGTGAGACTAAGAATCTAGTAGAGGAATATTAGGTGGGAGTGGCTGGAGAAAGCATGGGTATAGGCATGGTGGAGTATGGGCTAGGTATGGTTGGAGTGTCCTGAGGCATGGTATGACTCCTTAATATTGGAGATATTTTTTTAGCAAGATCCCTCCCTCCTTCTCTTGCTAATGCCGCTACCTTCCCCCTATTTAAGCCCTAACTTCACTTCAGTTTTGTGTTTACACATTCCTTTAGTAGAGCTTAGTGAAAAATGCTGGTGTTGAAGCCATTTTTCCTCTTCCTTTTCCTTCTTTGTGCCGTGACTTTTTGAGAGAGTTAGGGTAAGATTCTTCATCATTTTTCTTCCTAATTTCTTATGAATATATTGGTGAATTAAGTAGCAAAGATTTGAAGCTCTTCCTCCCTATTTTTCATGCCAAAACCGTGACCACTCAAGGGGAGAAGGAAAGGGATTTCAAAACTTTTTTGCTTGGATTCTTGTTGTTTATTGTTGTTGTTGTAGGAGGAAGGTTGGAAATTGTTTTGGATCCAAGTATTTTGGAAAAGAAGTGGATATTTAGCTTATGTGTTGTGTTATTGTTAAAAGTTTTGATGAAAAGCTTTTGGATCCTTCTTTTGCCTCTTGAACTCATGTGTGTATAGCAAAGATTTTGAAAGTTTGTCTTTCCCGTTTCCTTGATGAGGCAGAAGCCTCCTAAGTGTGTATAGGTGATGGTTTTCAAACTTTTATTTGATTCAAGTGTTTAGATTCAAGAATTAAAAAAAAAGATTTAAAGTTTTGGAGCTTGATTTTTGTTGATGGAACCGTGAGAGAGTCTGTGTGTGTTTTGATGATGGTTTTGCAACTTTTATTTGATTAAAGTGTGAGTGAAGGTTTAAAGACTTTTGATCATTATCTAAATCATGATAAAAATGAGTTTGAAGTTAAAAAGCTTTGGTCTTGCCTTGGTTTGTGTAGGCCGAATGTTGGTTTGTCTGTGTAGGGTGTTTTCAAGACAATTTTTAAGTGCTTAAAGTGAGTAGTTTAAGAACTATAAGAATTAGATCCATGTGTTTGATAGTAAAAGAGATGATTTTCGATGATAAAGACTAAATCTTTTTGGAGTTTAAAGAAGTGGAATTTTTAAGAGAGGTGTTGTGTTGTTAAAGCATTTGTTTTGAACCTTGTTTAACTAGTTGGAGTGTGGGTAGCAAGCTAGAAATTTTAGAGTGGTGTTGTGCTAGTTTTGGCCTTAGGAGTCGTGGCCCTAGTAGTGGTATTAGTGGCCTAGTTTTTCCATGTAATCTAAATACTAAAATATTTGCCTGTATATATTAATATATTTTCATGTAAAATTTTTTATATCTATAGGGTATATTTTTGCTGTTAATTTTTCATACTTTTATTCTAGTTGCTTTTTTAACTTATATATTAATGTGTTTTCGTGTAAATTTTTCATTCATATGTGACTTAAGTATTCACCTCCAAATTTTCGTACACCTTTTAGAAAAATATCTTATATTTGAGTAAGATATATTTACCTTTTCTTATCTATATATTACTAAGTTTTTCATATAATTTCTACTTTCATGCTCACTAATATAATATTCACAAATAGTTAAAATTAACTCCATTAATTGAAAAATACAAACTCTAATCGGAATGAAGAATAAAAATATATATTATATAAAATTTCTATTTAGTGATTTACATTACATCAAATAATAGTAACAATATACACTACAAGAAACCCCAACAATATCGATGGCCAAAAGCCGTCGGTAACCTAGAAAAACTATCGGTAATCATGGATTACCGACGGCTCACTGACAACCACAGGGCCGTACGTAATATTATCGTTGGTAAGTAGTAACCGACGGCTACGAAAGTCATCGGTAATTTTGGAAAACTGTCGATAAATTTGTGGATTTGATATGGGTTTTGTAGCTATTACCGACGGATTTCTGATGGCACATCCATCAGTAACTGGCCGCCATGCACGACGGTCAATTGTTGACGGTTGTTACCCTAGCTTACCGACGGTTGTGCCGTCATTAATGTCCATAATATTTAGCCGTCAGTAAGGGCGTCGATAACTTTACTTGCAGTGTTTAGATGATCGTCACCGCTGGTAATATCGACGGTTTATCGATGGTCCAGGTCGTCGGTCTTTAGTTATCCACCACCCTAAGTCGCCGGTAATAGCGACGGTTTACCGACAGTCCAGGCCGTCAGACTTTAGTTATCCATGGCCTTAAGCCGTCAGTAATAGCGAAGGTGTACCGACATTTTACAGGCTTGAAAGCATGTTGCATGACCCACGTTTTTCCAGCAGCCCAAAATTTATAGGTACATGCCATTAACCACAATAGCAGCAATAAAGGCCTCAATGGCCATTATTTGCAAGCACTAAACATAAATAACCAAAATAACAACAGCAAAGGCCTCAATGGCAATTATACAAGTCATGCACAAACATAAAAACCAACAAATAATATGCATACATAACTACATGTATATATATACAAGTCATAAAAATTGTACGTCAAACAAGTACATAAAAACTAATAAAACAAGTCCTAAAAATGTACCCTAGCCTAATGGTTAGACTCATCCTCCTCAGACTCATCATAATCTTGATGGCGATGAAGAATGGCTGGTCTGGGCATAGATAACAGCAACATTATCAGGCAAGGCCTTCAATTGCCACTCAAAGTCCAAAGCGCTATGATACTGCTCTCCTGTGCGCTCCTCAGCCAGTCGTACTTCCTCTCGTGCCTGTCGAGCCTCCTCATCTACTGCCTTTGCTCGCTCCACCAAAGCCCTTAAATGTGTTGTCACCTTAGCAGAATACTGAGTCAGGACCTGAGTACTGCATCCAGATGCATGAGACTCTTGGGTCAGGGAGGAGACACCTGACCTATAACACGAGGACATGTATCTGACATCGTAAAGACGTCCCCAAGTCTTGCCCCCAGTAGATTGGACCCATAAATCTAACTGAGCTGCGCGGTCAATCTTCTGGGAGGCACTACCAGATGCCTCCCCTCCCTGGGAGGCCTGCTGCACCTTTGACTGAAATTGTAACGATCCGTTTTCGGTCCGCTACGAAACTAGAAATAAACCTATATGTGACGCGTTTATAAAATGGTACTCTTGTGCCCTTTAGAATATGTGGTACTTTTTCTTTTTTTTAAAAAAAAAAAAAAACAATAGTTTCCGCAAGGCACACATAGAGTAGCTACAACATTTCGAAACATGGTGCAATCTAGGACACGAGACACATGTACTGAAAATACATACATGCATAAATATATACAAGTCATCATACACAGTACGTACAAAATAAAACAGTGCAGAAAATGTACGAGAGAATACACCTATGGTATGAAGACCCTCGTGAGAGCAATCATACCCAGGGGGGTACTCTCGGCAGACACCCACGCAGGGGGATGCTCCGAAAGTAAACCACCAGTCTACCCTGTGATACAAAAAAAAATCACCAAGCCCGACTGGCCACCAGACAAACTGTACACCAAAAGCAAATACTACAGTCATCCAAAATAATATAAACAGATAGTCAGACAACACGATGACTACAGATAACTATCCTGATCCTCAGATGGGTCCTCCTCTTCATCATCGTCCATCGGGTCGTCTCCAGTCAAATCGATAACAGGTGTCGTCACAGGCACACCCTTCGGTACGTCGTCTGCTATCACCGCCTCTTCCAAGAATCCCATGCCGCTACACCCAGCCTCACCACACTCTCTGCAGACAGGTGAGAGGTGTCCCGGTGGGATAGGGGTCCAGAATAACATGGGAGAGACTGGCTCCGCCTCGGGCTCCGATCTTGCTAGAGAACTCTGAATAACAGCTGCCCTGGAAGTAGATGCTCCTGCAGTCCCGCATCTAATCACATTCTTACAGGCGGTCCATCAAACCCTCGGTCCTCGTCCTCGTCCTCGGGAAGCTAGTCGGGAAGCAGTGCGCCTCGGGATCTAGAGAGGTCCCTCTAGCGAGGAAGATGATGCTGGCATCGTCTGCTCCCTCTGGATGCTGCGCCAGGCGTCCACCACCTGCATCGTCCGGATCGGAAAGCTAACTGTGCGTCTCGACGTCTTCTGTCTCACGACCACACCATCCACTAGAAAGCTTTGTACAACATCCCATGTATAAACAACGCGACGGAAGATGGGATCAAACTCCATCGTTGCGGGCATCTCCATGTTTGGTAAGTCAAATATGATCTCCGACGATATCGCCATCGACGGTATCAGCAGGGTCTTCGTCATCGCCTGGGTAACCATCATTGGTTGAAGGCACCAAGGGAAATGGTCAACTTCTCAAATAATCCAAAAATAGCAAATCATAAAGCAAGAGGCAACAAAAATGCACAGTTCTCAAGACGCAAATCAAGACTCTCTCTCGCGACACTTTCGACAATTTTTCGGAAAGTAACGCCGAATAAGCTGCTGAATTCTAGCCATTAGCCTTGGGCTCCACGACCACCCTAGGATATTCAGATCAAGTTCCTTGACGCTACGACATCCAGCTAAGCTGCCGAAAAACCAGCTGGAGCTTTTTAGGGGACCCTAGCACCCTAGGTTAATCGGATCGAAGCTCAAAAACGTCACGACTAAACTTTTGCCCTCCAATGAATAAATCGCCGCATACGATAATTCGAGAAGCAATTCGAATAAGTATTCAACCGCATATCAAATAAATATTCACGCCAAGCTTAATACAATGCAACACAGTTCGACAGTATAAGCAATCCATCACAATCAATCATATCTCATCAAGCAACGACATTGACAACTCAGTTCATCCCTCTGCAACTCAGTGGGGTTAGCAGAGAGGTAATCACACAAGTGTGAGGGGTTGGGGACAGCTGCCAACCACTTGCAGACAAGCCCACTAGATAATAACATAAGCTTAAATACTAAAACGAAGGGGTCGAGACCCTCACTTCGAATCCTGAGGCTCTCAGACTTCTTCGATATGCAAAACAAAATTTAAATCTTATTCATATTTAACAGTTGCACTTACCACAGTTGTTTGTTAGTGTGGTACCGATCGCCTCGATCCCGCGTCGCACGATCTCAGAATTCGCAAATCCTACCACCACAAGGTAAGCTTAGCACAATTCTACAACTTAGCTTAAAACCTTAGGCTCTCATCCTATCTCTTTTCCTAACCAAGCATTCACTCAAGCATTTTATTACTAGCTGCTAGGAAAGAATAAGGTTTTGAAACTAAAACATTTTCTTGAAAAGCTAACATAACACATATCCTTACTTTCTTGAAAACCTTAAAGTAAGCATACTTCGATTAACCACTTTTTCATAAATTTCCAAAAGCCTAAAACACATTTCATGCAAGCATTATTTCCAAGTTACAACAAAACTCTCCTTCCACATCCTTTAAGGGCCTCTCAGCCACACCCCTTTTTCTTATAAAAAATTTTGCAAAACTTCTTTTAGATAGGTAACCATTTACATACATCATTTGCAAACTCAAATAACATCAAATAGCATTTAGTACACATAAGAAAAGTTATATCAAACAACAACCTATTTTCTCAATTCTCATCACCAAAAGATTTTCAAATAACTTCTAACTAACACTTGAGTCTCAATTCTTTTCACCAAATCAAATTCAATGAAAGACCAAATTTTCAATACCAATTAAAAGAAAGTTTCAAAATAATTTTTTCTCTCCTACTTCTCACCTAGGGCTCACGGCCCCTTATCCAAATTTTTCAAAAATTTGGAATTCTTCACCCAAAATTCACAACACCAATTTCTATCAATTCTTTCCTCATCAAACCACAATCAAACACCTTGAAACCAATTACTAACAAGTCTAGGCATGCTTTACCACACTTCAAGAGTCTCAATTTTCCAAATAAAATACCCAATCATGCTTCTAACACAAAACTTTCAACTACAACAACAAGATTAACACATAGCAAGATAGGATCAACCACTAATTACATGTCTTAACCACCAAAACCCATATTTTCACCTCTTCAAGAATGGGTTCAAACCCTAAAGCAACTACTTTAACATGCTAGTTCCAAATGACTACTCCAAATAACAATCAACAACACAAATTAAACTCAATTAAACAACTAATTGCAAAATTAAACCTCAAGATCACATTACCCTTCTTTTCCCCTTTGACTTGCGCCTAGGGTTTTCAAGAATAGGGACTTACATGCTCATCTTTTTCATTCAATCATAAACAAACACAAAACAACACTTAACTAAGCATGAATCAAGACTAGGAAGCAAGAAAATACAACCTAGAGCAAGAGGATGGGGGTGCGGTTTTGACAGCAAAATGGAGGAGGAAAGCTTAATGGTGAGCTAGGTAGGGTTGAGGTTGTAGTAGAAGAGATAGCAAAGAAATGGAGGTAGAAAGTTGAAGTAACTCAAGGTTTCATGAAGCTTCAATTGAGGTTTTTCTTGGAGAGCTTCTCTTTCTAAAAAATGAGGAAGAAGATGATATGAAGTTAAAGAGAGGGAGGGGTCACGAAAATGGCCTGATTAGGGGTCTTCCTCTCCTTTTATTTTACTTAAAAATAATTAAAACTTAGTTAATTATAAGATAATTAAGTAAAAAGGTAATTTTCAAATTAATCACACACAATGTGACACCTAATCCACTTTATGAGATGCTAATCACATCATCTAATCTTACTCATCTAATCTCACATCACTCAGGATTACCCTCTAGTTCTAGAGTCTATGGATACTAAAACACGGCATCGAATAAACGCGTTACCGATTTATTCTCCACTGATAAATTCGTGAAAATTAATTGAGTGAGAAATTAATTCACCGCGTGATAATATTTTATTATAAATAATAAAAATCATATCAACACTCAAAAATTCATCGAATTCAAGGTTCATTTAAAATTTTATCTGCGGTAAGACTGCCCGATGATTCGAAACGCGACGAAACTTCGTTAGAATTTTTCGACGATATTCGAACCATGAATTAATATAAAATATTAACTCTCAATTCTAATTTGATCTTGATTTATTTAAATCACTTATTTAGAGAATAAGAAATTGCTTATTATAGTATAAATACGACAATTTATACTAGAATAACGTTATATAACGCATCGCGAAAATACTAATGTTACAATACTCCCCCTCTAAAAATAGTTTCGTCCTCGAAACTACAAGTAAGATACATACCGAGAAAAAGTTATGGGTACTGATCCTTCATCTTCTCTTCCAGCTCCCACGTTGCATCACCGGTCTTCTGATTCCACACAACCTTGACAAGTTGAATCTCTTTTCTTCTCAGTTGCTTAGTCTTTCGATCTACAATCCTTGCAGGTGATACTTCAAACGACAAGTCGTCCTTCAGTTGAATCACATCTGGTTCGATAACGTGAGAAGGGTCGGAAACAATCTCCGCAACTGTGAGACGTGAAAGACATCGTGAATATTTGACAGAAAGGGTCGCAAGGCAATCTGATATGCCACTGGACCTATACGACGAAGAATCTGGTAGGGTCCAATGAACTTAGGAGTAAGTTTCTTGAATTTGGTCGCTCGACCAACACCAATAGTAGGTGTAACTCAGAGGAATACATGCTCTCCCTCCTCGAACTCTAGCAGTCGGCAACCCTGGTTCGCATAACTCTTCTGTCGACTCTGAGACGTCCGCATCCTATCTCTGATCAATCGGATCTTCTTGGTAGTCTGTTGAATCATGTCTGGTCCCACAACAGAGCTCTCACCATCCTGGTACCAACAAAGAGGTGTCTGACACTTACGTCCATACAAAGCTTCGTAAGGTGCCATACCAATACTTGCGTGAAAACTATTGTTGTAGGTGAACTCCACTAGCGGTAAGACGTCGTCCCAACTTCCTGTGTGATCCAACGTGCATGCTCTCAGCAAATCTTCGAGTGATTGAATCGTCCGCTCAGTCTGACCATCAGTCTGAGGGTGATATGCTGAGCTAAGCTTGAGCTTGGTTCCCATTGCTTCTTGCAATTCCCTCCAAAAGTGAGATGTGAACTTCGGATCTCGGTCAGAAATGATGGAAGAAGGCACGCCATGCAGTCGTACAATCTCTGCGACATAGATCTCTGTCAGCTTCTCTACGTTGTATGTTGATCTTACTGGCAAGAAATGCGCGGACTTGGTCAATCAGTCGACGATCACCCAAGTCGAATCATGCCTCTTCTGCGTCCTCGACAATCCCACAACGAAATCCATAGAAATGCTATCCCACTTCCACACTGGTAAGTCAAGCGGTTGCAACATCCCCGCTGGTCGCTGATGTTCCACCTTCGCCTTCTGGCAAGTTAGACAGGAAGCCACATACTCTACCACGTGTTTCTTCATTTCGGGCCACCAAAAATGCTTCTTCAGATCCTGGAACATCTTTGTAACTCCCGGATGAATACTCAATCTGATCTTATGCGCCTCATTGAGAATCAACTTCCTCAGCTCCACCACATTAGGTACACACACACGTCCATTGCACCTCAGGATGTTGTCCGCTTCAATCTTGAATTCTGTCGCTTTCCCTTACGCTATCAGTTCAACCTTCTCTTGTAGTAGCTTGTCATCAGCTTGATGGTTCCTAATCTCATCCAACAATCCGTTAGAAATGGTGAGCATCCCAAACTTCAGCTTCCCTAGTGACACTTCCACATTCAACTTCAAGTCTCGGAACTTCTCTAGCATTTCCAACTCCTTGATCATCATTGCTGAGGCTAAAACGCTCTTCCTGTTCAGTGCATCAGCTACCACGTTTGCCTTCCCTGGATGGTATTCCAAAGTGAAGTCGTAATCTTTCAAAAATTATGTCCATCTTCGTTGTCGCATGTTGAGCTCCTTCAGATCGAACAAGTACTTCAGGCTCTTGTGATCGCTGTAAACAGTGAACGTGCTCCCATACAGGTAGTGCCTCCAAATCTTCGGTGCAAAAACCACTGTAGCAAGCTCCAAATCATGCGTAGGGTAGTTCCTCTCATGAATCTTAAGCTGTCTCGAAGCATAAGCCACAACTTTTCGATATTGCATCTGCACGCATCCTAATCCTTGGTGTGACGCATCGCAGTAAACCTCGTAAGGTTCTTCCGGTTGAGGCAAAATTAACACAGGTGTTGTCGACAAAAGCTCCTTCAACCTCTGGAAACTGGATTCGTACTCTTCGGTCCAAGCGAAAGGTTGATCATTCCTCGTAAGTCGTGTAAGTGGTGCTACGATCTTCGAGAAACTTTCAATAAATCTCCAGTAGTAGCCTGCTAATCCAACAAAACTTCTGATATCTGTTATAGTCTTCGGCTGTTCCTATGCTAAAACAGCTTCAATCTTGGTTGAATCCACAGCTATTCCATTCTTAGTTGTCACATGTCCGAGGAAATTCGCCTCTTCAAGCTAGAACTCATACTTAGAAAGGTTAGCATAAAGCTGCTTCTCTCGTAGTATCTGCAGTACTCGACATAGATGCTCTTCATGCTCTTTTCTGCTCCTCGAATAAATCAGAATATCGTCTATGAACACCACCACAAACTGGTCTAAGAATGGGTGAAAGATCCTATTCATGTAGTCCATGAATACTGCCGGCGCGTTTGTCACTCCGAATGGCATCACTAGGTACTCTAAGTGACCATACATTGTCCTGAATGCTATCTTGGAAATATCCTCTTCCTTCACACAAATCTGATGGTAGCCAGACTTCAAGTCAATCTTTGAAAATATCGTGGCTCCTCATAGCTGATCCATCAAATCATCGATACGCGGCAACAGATACCAATTCTTGACAGTAACCTTATTGAGCTGACGATAATCCACACACAATCTTGATCGTCCATCCTTCTTCTTCACCAGTAACACTAGAGCTCCCCACGGTGACACGCTTGGTCGTATGAATTACTTCGACTCCAAGTGCTCAATCTGAGACTTCAGCTCTTTCATCTCGGCTGGTGACATTCGATAGGGTGCTATCGAAATCGGTCCTGTTCCTGGAAGCAAGTCAATGGAGAACTCGATCTCTCTTACTGGTGGTAACCCTGCTACGTCTTTAGGAAAAACATCTGCGAAGTCACACACCACTGGAAAATCCTTCAGCTCGATCTCCTGAGAAACTCCAGAACTAGCCAGATACATGTATTCCCTCGTTCCCTCTTTCAAGGAAACTCCGATATGTTCGGCAGAAAGATAATTGGAGACTCCAAGATCTGGAAAAATCACTGCTTTTCGGGCACAGTCCAAAAGGACATGGTGGTAAGACAACCAATCCGTCCCGAGAATAATGTCTAGACCCTTTAATGGTAAGCAGACCAAATTAGCAACAAATTTTCTACCCTGGATAACCGCTACACAATTAAGGCATGCGGTATTGGTAACCAAGGTTTTAGCAGCTGGGGTAGTAACTACTAATTTGAATGGTAAAGTAGTCACAGTCAATTTCAAATGGCCCACGCAATCCAAGGAAATAAAGGAATGGGTTGCACCCGAATAAAAAAGAATAGATAGGGATTTACCCTCAATCTCACAGTCTCCCTGGATAAGATCATTAGCTTGCTCTGCCTCCTCACCGCTCATGCAGAAGACTCTGCCTTTAGCCATCTGACGCTTCCCTTTAGCCTTTGCTGCATGCATTGTCGGTTCAGCCTTAGGTGCTTGACAGTCCTTGGCAATGTGCCCCGGCTTCTGGCAGTTGAAGTACACATCACCCTTCTCAATGAAGCTGCTGGCATAGTGCCCTGGCTTACCACAACGGTAACAAGTCACGTCGATGCTAGCTTGACTCCCGCCTCTCGCGTTCTGGGCCATCGGACGGTATTGTCCCTTGCTATTGTTCCCTTGAGGTCGATTATATGGCTTCTTCTTCTGAGCAAACCTCTATCATGTGCTCTGGGGTCTCACTGGTCCACCTATACCACTCTTCTTCTTGTTATTTCTCATAACTTCCACTTCAACACACCTGCCAATCAACTCCTGAAGGTTCCGGATTCTTAGAGATGTCACATATTTCTGGATGTCGAACCTCAATCCTCGCTGAAATCTCTCACTCAACTAACCCTGGTCAGCTCGGTCACGAAAAGGACTAAAGTACCTTGCAAGTGATTCGAACTTAGCAGCATATTCTGACACCGTCATGCTACCTTGATGTAGTCAGAGGAACTCTTGCTCTTTTTCCGCTCGTGCAATCAGGAAAATACTTATCTTAGAATCTCTTGCTGAAAACTTCCCAAGTGATCTCACGACGCTCTGCCGTCAATGCCTGCTTCACTCCCTTCCACCAGTACTCGGCATCTCGTAGCAGCAAGTAGGTTGTGTAGTCCACCTTAACATTCTCTAGGCAGTGGAGTGCCTCGAAGATTTTCTCTATCTCCTGCATCCATAGATCCGCCTTGTCTGGATTTGGCTCACCGTAGAACTTTGGTGGGTCGTGCTTACGGAAATCAGCTACCTCAACCTTAACGGCAGGTGACTGTGGATAACACAGATGGACATAATCACCGCCAAAATCAGCCCCAAGGGTCCTCAAATCAGCGGATTTGTTTTGAAAGTGTGGTTCTAGACTACAACACTTATTTTCAACCTTCTATATTTAAATTACCAACACAGAACTTCAATACAAGGTTTTTCCAAATAATAATAATTCTTTGAATATTTAAAGTACATCAAATTCAGAATACAAAAGACAACAAATATCCATGAGTCAAATACAAACTATATAAATGTCATAAGACATCACTGGAAGGCTCCCCAGGACAAAAAAGGCTATCGATTCTTCAGAAACAGTTGACGAAGGGCTCCCTAGACTCTCAGTCACGGGACTGAATTGTGCAGTACGCAAATACTCCTCGTCAATCATGCGATCGTATTGCGGTGTGTCTAATTCATCTCTCGATATGTGAATGATGTCCGGCACAGGACGAACCTCCCTCGGAGCTATGCGCGTACGATAACCGGGAGGATCAGGGGTCGGTCTCTTCATCATACCACGATCCTCTCTGTCTAACGGCAGCCTCCTCAATGAGGGTGGAGGAGTCAGTGCCTTTAGGGTGGCACGATCCTCCCTGCTAGATAGGGGCTTCCTAAAAAAGGTCGATTAGGTGGCCTCCTCGAAGCCATTCGCGTACGATAACCTGGTGCCCACGATATCCCTCTATTGACATCACCTATTTTAAAATTCACACTCAATAAGGTGAATGAAATGGTTCATAACATTCCATTTTATTCAAGTCCCATAAATGACCCAATCTAAGTTGTCTAAAATAATCCATTGAGCAAACGAAAGATCATTACTCAAGTGTTTACAACTTTTCCAATTAATAATAATTCTAAAGCATTTTAAGTTCATCAAATTCAAATTAAAAAGAAAAAACAATCATCACACCACTCATTGTACTCATCTTCCAAGGGAGATTATTCAATACAAGGTTTTTCCGAGAAATAATAATTCTAAAAGGGTCAGGATCGAATGACACCGGTGTCAAACTTGGGTATTGTGACATCGTTCAATAAATTTGTTCCGGATACCTGTATTACAAAACTCACCGTTGGATTGAAAGATACCATCAAATAGATCATATCTACAAAATTTCACATTAATCTAAAATCATTTTGATATGTCATTGAGATGTATCAAGATTAACGTCTTATGCACTTTTATTAAATAACGTTAATCTTGATGCATCTCAATGACATATCAAATGATTTTAGATTAATGTAAAATTTTATAGATATGATCTATTTGATGGTATCTTTCAATCCAACGGTGAGTTATGTAATACAGGTATCTGAAACAAAGTTATTGAACAGTGTCACAATACCCAAGTTTGACACTGGTGTCATTTGATCCTGACCCATTCTAAAATATTTTAAGTACATAAAATTCAAATTCAACAAAAAACAAATATCCAAAAGTAAAATACAAAAGTCATAAGAAATCTAGTGGTTCCAGTTGGAGGGCTCCCCGAGACAAAAGCGAGCTGTAGAAATGTCAGAAGGAGATGAAGGAGGGCTTTCTGAACTCTTAGGCAAGGGACTGTGTTGTCCAGTGCGCCGTAACTCCTCCCACTCCTCGGATGTCATGGGAGTGTATTCCGGTGTCATCGGAGTGTACTCCGGTATCTCTTTGTCATCGCTCGATATCTGAAAGACGTCCGACATGGGACTCACCTCCCTCCTCGAATCCATACTCCAAAGACAATTCAATCTACACATAATAATCGTACTTATGGTTTCTTAAAAAGAAAAAAGCTTCCAAACACATTTTAGCAATTTTTCAAACACTTGAAACACATACCCAAAAATCAAGCCTATTCACATACTTTGAATTTTCTATTCAAACACATTTCCTATTTAACTATAAGCATTCAAACACTTGAAACACATTCTATTCACATACTTTGAATTTCCTATTCAAACACATTTCCTATTTTATCTACAAACATATTTATAAACAAATTCAACATATTTAACAAAATAAAGGAAATTTACAACAACCACAAAAACAGATTATTTCATGTTCGAAAACAAATTTAATAATGCACAAGTAAGCACAATTTCAGTTCAAGATTCAGCTACCTTTTGTGAAATCCGAAATGGACAAAAAAAGATAGCGTCCTTCCAATGTCCTCCTTGCTTGACCTAACCTAACCAAATCAGAATCAAAATTTACAACAAATAAAGGACTCAAATCAAAATTAACAAAATCAATTGGGTCATTATTAATAAAATCAGAAACAGAATCATAATCTATATTAAAAAAATTAACAAAATCAGATTTAACAATATTAAAATTAGCTAGGGAGCCCCAAGGGGTGGGGTGCAGGTGTCTCTAACCGTCTTCAAACATGTAAAGGGATGGATATAGGTCGGGTTGGATGGGTTTTGAAGTGTTTAAAGACTCAGCTCAATCAAACATATACGGGTAGGGTTGGGTCGGCTTAGTCAATTTTTTTTACGAAACCCCAACCAATCCAACCCGACCTCTTATGGGTTAGTTTGGGTTGGGTGAACGGTTTGCTTTAAAATATTAATTTCTCAGAAGAAAAAAAAACAAAAAATTAGAATAAAAAAAATCAAAAACAAATAGAAAAATATTTATGAAAAAAAGAACCACTATCAAGGCCTTAAACATTAATTTATCCAACATTCACCTAACCTGATTAAAAAAACAACAAATACGCAATGCAATATTTTACATTTCAAAATATATAATGTTTGCATAGTGATATTACTTCATATTTCATAATATATTTCATATTTTATATTATATATAAATCATTTCAAATACAAACACATATTTTATATTTCAAATACGCGACTCAACAATCACTTAAGTTTACACGAAAAAAGTCATTTTGTATAATATATGCGACACGTTGACTTAGTAAATAAAAAAAAATGTTATGTGTTGATTTACAATGGGTTCGGTTGGACTGCTCGAGTTCGCAATCTTCAGACCCGACACCCAACCTATAGGCTTTGGGTTTGCTTCTTTTAAAACCGACCCAACACAAGGACCCACACTAACTCAGTTTTTTTGGGTTGAGTTGGGTTGGATTGGGTAAATCGGGTTCAAGGGTAGACCCGTACCCGTGCCCACCCCTAAACAAGTATTCGCTTGAATTCGCTAATCAGGTGGTTAACGAGAGAGGTAGAATGTGATTCTGTCAAAAAAAAAATAGAATGTGAGACTGAGAAAAATTTATCATCCTCAATTCTAGCAGTAACTTAACTGATTATCACTATTAAAATTTTTTTAGCTTATTACTTTCATTATTATTTTTTATTTTTGATAAAATATTATTTACATTATTTGACTGCAGGTGAATTATTAGCCAATGATAATGATGATGATCACAAAATCAAATATTACATTATTATAGCTGATTTGAATTTGACTGAGTAAAATAAATATTTATTTTACAAATTTAGATGATTTACTTACAATTTATTTTTTATCCGAGTACCTTATTTGTGTGGGATTTGTAGTTCAGTTATGATATTTTAAGTATAAATCAATTTGAATGTACTAATTACCTGAATTTTCTTTTTTTAATATGCCAAAAAGTGATATATATCATAATATGTTATCATAATATATTATAGGCTTAAATATGAAATTGGTCCCCAAAAAATTTGTAAAATTTGTTTTTAGTCCCAAAAAAAATTTGAAGGTTTTTAGTCCACCAAATTTCAAAATATTTTTCCGTACGTCCCTCACTTTGTCGAAAACCTTCAGATTAGATTGAATTAGATTTGATCTATATTCTAAATTTTAAATTGTAAATCAAATATTCTAAATCAATTGATAAGTAAATGTGTTTGGAATCGTTATTCCAAATATTGTATAAATAATATAATTTTGGGAGATCTCTGTAAAACCGATCCTGGAAAGATAATGTTGCAATATGGATCCGCCTAGCCACTTTCACAGTTATCTTGGAATACAAGTTTCATTATTTTGCCATGAATTTCGTCTTTATAAGGGGGCATAACCCTGGGTATTATCTCCACCGATTCTCAACATAATATTATTGTTGATTGAATTCATCAACCCTGAATACCTTGAGATGGGTTCTCATTTGCCGTCCACCGCTGTTGTTCTTCCCTGCAATGATGAACTCGTCCAAGATCAGCCTACTTGCAAAGTAAGAAGATCCTTGTGATTTTTTTTTTTTTTTTTTACTAATCTCGCTTCATAATTTGTTGGGACATAATGCTGATTTTTTATTCATTTTTCAGATTTGTTTGAAGATATTCTTTGAGCCAAGTACCACTCCTTGTGGTCACAAGTGCGTACCAAATCATGAGACAAATACCACACTAGTCTTAATTTTATAGATGTCCAATTAAAATTCTGTTTGAAATTTTTCATACTCAATTTAGTTTTTAATGCATCAACTACAAAATTACTTATTCAGAATCTATTTCGTAGTTTCTGCAGAAAATGTTTGCAATCTTCCCTCCGAAGCTGCCCTATATGCAAGCAATCAATAAGGTATTTTATAAAGTAATTGATTTTATGAAATCACGTATCCTAAACAGCTTCTGTTCCATGAATATTGTATTGTTGTCTTTTTAATTCTTTATGTTTTATTGCAGCAATGAAGAATCTTGCACTTTGAACATAGTTCTTTCTCTCAATATAGAGAAATTAGTTTGCAACACAATACAACTCTTGTTTCCTGATAAAGTTGAAGTAAAGAAAGCATTTATTCCAAGAAATTTAAGTGCACAACAATGTGGAGAATCAAGCAGTTGTATGATTTCAAAAAAATCCTTTGAAGAGTACATACGCGCTGCACTTATTGGCTCGACTATAGGTATGGGGTTTGGCATGATGGCTGCGATATTGATAAAAAAAAAAGTGATTAGTTGAATTTTTCATTACAAGACTTCTATCTAAGGGATGAACCATTTAGTGAACGTTGCTAAGAGCTTTCGTTATTTTCAGTCTTTGTTACTCATACTATTGTTAATTTTTTTTTTTTTTTTTTTTTTGTGTGGCGACGAATTTGTATATGTTTGTTCCTAAGAAAAGGAACATAGGATGTAATCTGGGATTTTCCTTGAGAGGTAAGGGGAAGGTTCTCTATTGATACAAATCCTATGCCTACGAGATGAGGATAAATAAAATTGATTGAGTAAACCTCAATTTAGTCCTTAAACTAACACATTTTCTCTTATTTAGTCCCTAAAATATATGAAAATAATAAGTAGTTTCTAAAGTTTGTGAAATCTGTCAAATTAATCCCTAAAGTTTTAATCCTTTTAGGGACTAATTTAACGTATTTTACAAACTTTAAAGATTACATACTATTTTCATATACTTTAAGAACTAAATAAGAGATGATGTTAATTTATGGATTAAATTAACGGTTTATTCTATTTTGATTAAATGTAAATGGAACTGCCAATTTTTTTAATATAAAATTATGAGCTCTAGGAATCTATAATTACACTCAGTTAAGAGAGAAAAAGTTGGGATGTAGTTCTTGAACATTTTGTTGCCGAAATTATTTATATTTGATAATTATTATTTCATTCCTACATATTTGCTTGGTCTTCCAATCAAACATCTACTATAAAAAATATAAATATTAAATCGATTGGCTTTCCTATCCTTGGATTTGTAAACTATATCTATATCTATATCTATATATCTATATCTAATTATCTATATCTATCTTTATATATATTATTAACAATCCAATAATGTCAGTTATAGTGTTCCCGCCATCCCTGATATATTTTTTATTTTTTCAATTGATAAACTCTGTTTATTTATTAGTATGGATTATTGATTTTTTTTTGTAAAAGCAAAAGGTGATATATATTATCTGGTAGGACAAGAGGCTCAAGATAAGCCTAGTCCGAAAAATACAATGAGTCTATAACCAAACGTTACAGAGAATCCTCAAAGTGTAATAATCTCCTAATATCACACACCAAAGCCAAAACACCAAAAAACCTATTAAAGGTTCCTAATGTGAGTCATTTTAACTCCAATTTCAAGCCCTCCTTTTGTTGCTGCTTCAATCTATCATGAGTAACCTACCCCAATTATTCATTTCCAATCAAAAACCAGGCATGCCATCGGATTGGTGAACCACATATTTATAGGGTAGCCGAACCCCTTTACGTGAGCTTTCATCCAATTCCACGCTTGCAACTTAGCTTTCTCCACAATCTCGTCCACTTCCACCTTTGTATCATGAAAGATCACCCTATTCCGTGCTTTCCAAATTGCCCAAATGCACGAAAACCATATCACTGTGAGCATTTCATGCATCTTCCTGCATCCATTTATTATTCCTTCAAATTGTTCTAAGTGTTGATGTTCCTCCCTATGTCCAGCAGTAGCAACACCCAACCACCGTACTATCGCCATACAAATTTTAGAAAACATATTACAAGTGAAGAAAACATGTCTAACAGTTTCATCCTCATGTTCACAGCCTACACACTTCAGAGAATTCCTATCTATGATTCCTCTTTTGACCAAATTATCTTTTGTTGGAATCCTATTTTGCAAGAATCTCTATACAAATGCCTTTACCTTCAAAGGGACGAACTTATTCCACACTTTTTTATAACTTCCATCTGTCCTGCTATTACTTTTGGCTGTAACAAGCCTATACGCTGATTTTACGGTATAAGTTATTGAGGTATCCTCCTTCCACAACCATCTATCTCTTGCACCTTTTTGTAACTGAACCGCCTCTACCACCTCCCTTAGCTGCCCCTCTAAATCTTCTTCCCATTGTAATAATCTTCTTCGCCATCTCCATACCCATCTTCCACTCTCATCAACTGATTTTCTCACCTCGGCAACCGACACATCTTTTTCACATGATACCGAAAATAGTCTTCCAAATCTACTTTTCAAAGCCTCCCCCTCCCACCATGGATCCTCCCAAAATTTAGTTTCAACCCCATCCCCAACCTTTCTTATTAAAGAATTTGAAAACCACTTTCGCCTATACCCCACACCCTTTCATCTACCGAAACAATATCTTTCCACCAAGGAGACCCCTCTCTGTCACACAATTGTAACTCCCCTCTAACCCCATATTTCTGTAATAGAATTTTATGCCACAGCCCTTGTCTCTCTGTTTTTAATCTTCACAACCATTTTCCTAACAATGCTAAGTTAAACGCTCTCAAATTTTTTATGCCTATCCCCCCCGCCTCATAATCCTTACATACCCTCTCCCATTTTACCCAATTCACTTTCCTAGACTCACCAGAACCACCCCATAGAAATTGTTTGAAAAGAGATTCGAGTTTAGAGATGATACCTAACGGAGCCTTAAAGAAGGAAAAGAAATATACTGGGAGTGCAGACAAGACTGATTTGAGGAGCACCACTCTGCCACCGAAAGATAAACACTTACTCTTCCATGAAGATAGCCTCTTTTTCACCACCTCCACAACCGGTGTCCATGTAGACTTTCTACGTGGGTTAGCTCCGATGGGGAGGCCCAAGTATTTGAAAGGACCCTCTCCAACTTTACAATTAAGTGTAAACGCCGCTCTCTCCAGCCACCTGTGGGGTATGTTCACTCCCACCAGTTGGCTCTTTCGAAAATTGACCTTAAGCCCGGACGTCACTTCGAACAACTGCATCACCGCCTTGATTGATGCCACATTTGCCCAACTTTTCTCACCCACTAATAGAGTGTCATCAGCAAATTGCAAGTGGGTAATCTGAACTCCTTGAGTACCAATCATGTACCCCGAAAACAATCCCAACTCAGTCGATCTTTTCATGAGGACTTTTAAACCTTCAGCTGCCATTAGAAATAAGAACGGGGATAACGGATCACCTTGACGTAACCCCCTTGTTGCTCTAAACTCCTTGGTCGGACTACTGTTGACTAGCACCCACTCCACCGAATCATATGCTTTTTCAAAGTCAACCTTAAACATTAGCAACTCTTTCCTATTTCTCTTGGCATCATCCACTATTTCATTTGCGATTAGTATTCCATCCAGTATTTTCCTCCCTTTGACGAATGTTGTTTGCGTTTCCGAAATCACCTTGTCCATGACTCCTCTCAGCCTATTCGCTAGCAACTTAGCCAACACCTTATACATGCATCCAATTAGGGTTATTGGTCTATACCCCCCAATTTCACAGGATTGTCTGATTTTGGGATCAACACAAAAAAGGAGCAATTAGATCCCTTCACTAGACGACCATTAGAGTGAAATTCATTCAAAAACTTCAGAAAGTCAGCCTTGACATCCTCCCAAAATTCTTTTAGGAATCCAAAATTCACCCCGTCCGGTCCCGGGCTCTTGTTACTATCGCAATCCCAAACAAGCCTGTTTAATTTCTTCTTCAAAGAAGCAAGCCGTGAGCATCTCATTTTCTTGTTCCGCTATTGACTTAAACTCCAAGTGCTCTAATACCGGTCGATCCCATTTCTACTCTGAAAATGATTCTCAAAGTGTTTATACACCTCCAATTTTACTTCATCAACTCCTTCCACCTTAACCCCATTGACTTTAATGCATAAGATTTCATTTGTCCTCCTCCTCTTTTTAATGCACCCATGAAAGAATTTTGAGTTCGCATCTCCTTCCTTAAGCCATTTGCTACGAGCTTTCTGCCAAAGCACACCAGTATGGAGATTGGATAGTTTGAACAATTTCGCATGACACTGCCTCTTAGCAACCACATCTTGTGGTTCTAATACCACTTCTTCTCCCTTCAAGTCCCACCTTTTCAATTCCTCCTTGGCTTCATTTATCCTCTCACCAAGGTTCTGACAATGTAGTTTGTGCCATTCCTTTAAATCTTTCTTAATTAGTTTCAGCTTCTCTTTCAATACATATGCTCCCCACCCTTCCACTTCATAATTCTTCCAATGTTCCTTCACAAATAGATGATACCCCTCCACATCCCCCCCAACACTTCAGCATTCTAAATGGTTTAGGGCCCCAATTAGTAATCTTCTCTCTTAATATTATGGGGCAGTGGTCAGACGTATCCCTATCAAGCCCCCACTGCGAAGACGCTGGCCACTCCAGCAACCAGTCCTCATTAATAAGAAATTTATCCAACCGACTCATGGTAGACCCATCTGGTTTGTACCATGTGTATTTTCTTGCATTCAGTGGCAGATCAATCAGTTCCAACTCGGATATGAACTCTTCAAATAACTCCATTTCATCCTGTCTGTAAGACGAGCTGACACCCTTTCTTTTTGTTCCAACTCTAATGGAATTGAAATCGCCTGCAAGGCACCATCTCATACCTCTCTTTGGCTCCAACAAGTTGACCAACTCTTGCCACAGTTCCCTCTTTCTCCTAAACTCACAGGAAGCATAGATATTTACCACCACCATAGGACATTTATTTTGTCCCCAAAGTCCTTCAACAGCCACGGACTGACTCTCATGGTAGATATTTTGCACTCCAAAATTTCTCTTTCCCCAAATTGTTATTATCCCTCCCGCTCTCCCATCTGCGGGTTTGAATGCAAACTCCAAATCTGTATGACCCCACAGCCCTTCACACAGTTTCACATCCACTACTTCCAATTTTGATTCTTGAAGACATAGCAAATCAGGATTTTGCTGAGCCACCAACCTTTTTACATCTTGCTTTTTGGCCATGCCCCGTAACCCTCTTATTGATTATTTGATATTGAAGTTATCAAGCCCATTAGTACATAGGGCCCATGAGTTACATCAACATAATTTGATATTGAAGTTATCCAGCCCAATAGTACACTACGTCCCCAACTATTCTGATTAAAACATCACATCAACAATACACTAAATTTTGACCCAAAAAAAAAAATACACTAAATGTTTCTACACACAGAGATGTCTCTCTCTTTCACATACACTTGCAGACAAAGTAGCCCACATTCATAGTAATCTACTAATCTACAATCTACATAACAACAGTTATCTTATAATGGGGTTTAAGATATTCAAGAGGAAAAATTACGTGTTTTACCAAAAAATAAAATAAAAGAGGAAAGTCTACGTGAGAGTGAAAAAAAACGTGAAATTTGCTTTAAATTATTTTCCTTTCACATTCAAAACTTTTTAAAACTATTTTAATATACTTTTATACGAATATGCACTGCGTCATCAATCAAAAATTATTTTTCGCAAGGAATATAAAAGAATGATGTTGAAACGTGGGAATCATTTTGTTTTAGTCTCAGATTCAGATTCAGTTTCAGATTCAGAAGATTATGATGATCATGATGATCATGATGATTCAGATGATGACCAGTGACTCCACTTATTTCCTCTTTGAGCGTTTGGCGACTTTGTTCAAGCTGAAAGCAGCACCAAAGACAATGACAAGGGAAAGCACTTGATATAATAGTAGATGTATGTAGTAGATGTTTGTTTCCTGCCACTCGTGTGTGTGATGGCAGTTATCCTAGTATGTTTTAGGAGTTGGACCTTAATTCAATGTTTGTACTTTGTTTAGCTGTTATATTTGGATTTCCAACAAGATTGGTTTATTCTTCTGCCCAAAAAAAAAAAAAAATTTATACGAATAAATTATTAATTATCTGTTTTTGCTAAATATTTTTTCTCAGTCATATACATGTATACTAATTAATAATTTAATTTTTTTCTTATCAACATTCTACAACAATTTTTTTTATAAACATAAAAATGATAATTTGCATGGATTATGTATAGATTTTTTTACATAGTTCACTCACAAAAATTAATCGTATTCTATTGTATATCATGTAAAATATTAAATATTTACATTACATAAAGTAAAAAACTTATAAAGTGTATTAAAATATAAATCAAGTTGAAAAATATTTATATAGATATGATATAAAACTTTGAAGTATAAAAATTTTAATATATCTATTTTAAAAAGTACAATAAAACTAAAATGGTTGAAATTATTTTCATATTTTTTTTTTCATATGAATCAAAAAATTATAAATATTTAGTCTTTTTTTGAAAGAAATAAGCAGTTAGTCTATTGCATCACATAATAATAATAATACAACATTTTATGTTACAAGATTTTTTGCATATAATTATGATAATGAGGTATGAACTATAAACTCTTTTTGCATATAATTATGATAATGAGGTATGAACTATAAACTCATACGAATTATCTAAATCTCTCTTCACTAACTCAATTCTAATAGTTTTATACCATCCAACATACATAATACCATTTTTTTTAGAGTTGATATAAAATATTTAGTTTAAGTCTAATTTTTTATTTATTTTTATTATTAAAGTTTAATTGAATAATAATTATTTCAACAATAAATGACACAATAAAAATAATAAAAATTTTATATTTTAATTACAATTAGCACACTAAATATAGAAAAAGTAGAAAAATAATGTTCCATATATACAATGTTTCAAAAGTTATAATATGGATAGAATAGAAGTACTTAAAGTAGAAATAAAAAACCTAGAAAAGGATAAGAGTACTAAGTCATTTATAAAAATGATTAATAATGAAAAGTTAGATGCTATAAATGAACAATTAGAAATAATTAAGAAACAATTAGAGATTGTTAATATTTTGTTAGAAAATGAAAAGAAAGATAAATTCTTAGAAGAAATAATAGGAAAGAAACCTTTGAAGGATGATGATAAGCAAAAATCAATATTAGAAATGATCAAACAAAATGAACATCATTTATCTCCCTCAGTTTTGTATATGTATGATTGGAAAAAAACGAGAGGATGAGAAAATAGAAAAAGAAAAAATGGAGAAACAAAAAGGTGATGAAAGACAAAAGGCTATCACTGCAAAAAAGCGGCTAAATAGGGGGTTTATTTGAGGAGGTTTTTAAAAACCCCTCAAATTAATCAAAGAATCAGCCGGGAGTGTTGAAATTTTTATTTATTTTAAAGGGATTGAAAACCCCCTCTAATTATAAGGTTATTTTCCTCTGCTTTTTCCGCGACGCGGTCACTTCCCCACTCAAAACCCTTTTCCCCTTTTGCAAACCCTTTCTCCAAATCGCAGAACAACTCGCGAAACCTAGACACACAGCCGCAAGAAGAAGCTAAAGAGTGTTTCAATCTCATCATCACCATCATCAACATCATCTTCTCCTTCGTGGTAATTTTGAATACTCGCACGTTTTCAGTCTCAAGTTTTTGCGCGTGCGAGCTACATCACATGCATCTCTCACTCTCACTTCCAAACTCGCAGTTCCTTCCTAATCTCATCGTCCAATCACCGAGGAATCCTTATCGTGATCGCCACCGTCACTGCTGAGGAATCTCACTCGCAGTACCTCCCAGACCACAATGAGTCCATTTCTGCTGTTCTTGACAAGTTTGGTGCCATTGGAATTGACACCCCTGGCATGGTTGCTTTGCTTGGTATACATACTATACACCCTCCCCTAATCCATCATGGCTATATATTCATAAATAAAAGAAGACATGCCCCCATCCCATACATTGTACTGCTTGATTATTTGATTGAATTAGCTAACCAATAATTTTCTATTTCTTACCCATCTAATTTAATACTGGACGAAATATACTAAATGGATTACTTCACAGCCACCTCTTTAATAGAAAGAACAAAGCAAAAGATAGAGGTAACAGAACAAAGAACTACACCTTTTAATTCAAAGTCACCAAAATGCTAAAATTAAGTTAAATTACATTAGTAGTAGACTGATACAATTGTATATATCTCCATTCAAAGTACCCTTATGACTAAATTAAGTTTGTAGCATCCATTCTGGTATAATTTTTAGCTAGCTTTCTTATGCTTTTTTTTTAGAATAGTGTTATGCCAGGTTATTAGTACTTGAAGGATTAAGTTGATGCTCTACTCCATGGTGTACCCTTATAAGTAGCCATTGCTTTCTTTGTATTATGATGTTGATTTCTAATTTTTACCAATCAATCCATGAGATTTTGGGAGAATTTGTTCTTATGATATTTATATTATGTTCATGAAATTGCAGGCTGTGAAGTAGAAAAAGTTGATACTATTAGCCAAAGTTAGGTAATATCTCATGCCTAGTGGTTTTAATTTTTGTAGTTTGCAGGCAGTTATGATTTCAGCATCTTGATTGAAATATGGAGGATCATTTTGAGATGTAATATTGTTCCTTCCTCCCTTCTAGTGTTATTGATGATGTATATGGGTAGAATGAGATATGCTAATAGTATGAAACTGTTTTGTTTCACTGATGATGACTGCATAATATCGGTGTATGAATACATGAAGAATGAGAGCTTGGGTGATGTTTTACATGCGGATAAGTGTGCGGAGTTGATGGACTGGTTCAAGAGGCTTACAATTGCTATGGGTGTAGCTTGGGAGTTGGCTATAATGTCTCGTGTTGTTGATTTTTTATTAGGGAATTATTAGGTGGTATCATGAGTGATTGTTTACTCACTATATGTAAATCTTCTTGTATAGAGGAACATGTGCAAGCAACATTTTATGTTATTTTTACTTTCATTTTATGTTACTAAGATTTTTTTATTGAAAATTTTGAGTATTATGGTTAAATTTGTTAAATATTTCACAGTTGTCATCATTTAATATGTAACATATTAGTAAGTAACTCACCCAAAAAAATTAACGAGTAATACATTTAAAACAAAAGTTATGATGACAAATGACAATTTAAAAGGGGAGCTTTAGAACCAATGACTGACAGTTAGAGGAGGTTAAAAACCCCCCACAAAATAATTGCGCAACTGTGGAGGTTATTAACCTCCGCAATAAAACCGCCGCAAAATAAGGGGCATACTAGCGGTTCCTAAAAACCCCCGCAAATAGATTGCGGCGAACGTAACTGGGGCGGTTTTAAAAACAACCGCAAATAATTTAGCGGAGGTCGAAAACCCCCAAAAAAACCACCACTATTTAGCATTTTTTTTGTAGTGTATAGAGATAGTAGAAACAAATATTAAAATGAATATAGATCGATATCTTGGGATGGATAGTGATAGTGATTATGAAGATATGATTATCAAAAAATTAGAAAAATTAGAAATAAATAATCTAGATGTTAAATCTAATACCACTACTCCAGTAGTTATCCCAACTAGAGCCGAAAGTTCTAGAACTAGTGTAGGTAGTAGTGATAATTGGAGAAGTCATATAACTCAAGAAGATGATCAAGGAATTCAATGGAGAGCAGAAGAGGAGGAACAAATAAATCCTAGGAGAAAATATATAGATTGTAGACAATATTTTATTAGACATAATTAACCCAATTCCTATGAAATATGTACCCTTTGATAAAGAACCACAAGCTTTAAACCCTACAGGAATCTATCTAGATATAGATTGTGCCGAGGATAGAGAAAAAATGATATCCTTATGGATAAAAGAAAATGGCGTAGTTATTAGTAAGGATGGATTGAGTAAAGATCAAGCGTTAGATTTCTTAAAAAGGACTATGAGAGGAAGTGCAGAAAGATATATAGAAAGTCTAAGAGAAGTTATAAATACATTAAAGGATAATTCAGAAAATACTGTTATACTTATTAGTAATTTAGAGAGATAAGAATTTTTAGGCCAATCATGTTCAGCAAATACTGAACAAAGATGGGCTTTAGATAGGGAATTTGCTATAAAAGGTATGATGGATATTAATATTTGGGATATGTGATTTTCTACAAAGTTTTTGATGATTTTTCTATTAAGGATTTTTATATAGAATTGATTTATGATGGAAAAAGAATTGAAGTCAGTAGAGCGCAAAAAGATTAATAAAAACAAAATGCAATAGTTATTGAGATAATCTATGACAAGAAAATATATCATGCATTAATGGATTCAGGATCTGGTTTTCGTATAACAAGTCATTATTTTCCCAATATTAAAAAAATTGATAAAATTATAGGACGAGATATTCATAATAAAGAAACTATTTTTGAACAAGGCTATAATAATTTTTGGATAATTATTGGAAACTTACAAGTTAAATTTGATAAATTATATTATTATCCTAATATTGCATATGATTTTCTTATTGGACAAGATTTTATTAATAGAAATTTATCATTTCCTATAGATAATACAAAAGTATATTTTACTAGTCCATGTGGAACCCAATTTTCAACTATTATAGTAAATCAACCATATAGACATATTTACAAGCACAACCAGCGTGGTAAAATTATATCACTCCATTTAAACCAAGCAGAAGGATTTATTATAAAAAAAAAGATTTTAAAGCTTTTAGAAAATTGTTATGAAGAAGACCCTCAAGCATTTTAAAAAAGAAAACAATATTTTGCTAAGATAGAATTATTAACCGATAAACCAGTTTGTGAAAAACCAATGATTATACAAAAAAATATGAAAAGGATTATGTAAATATTATGAAGAAGCATTTGAATTTTAATTTAATAAGAGAAACCAAGAGTGCATATAATTCTGCCAGTTTTTTTAGTTAGAAATCATAATGAATTTAAGAGAGGAGAACCTAGAATTGTTATAAATTATAGACTTTCAATGAAGTTGTTAAAGATTATCCTTATCCCCTTCCAAGAAAAGATATGATTTATGAAAAGATTAAAGAAGGAAAGATGTTTTCTAAGTTTGATCTTAAATCAAGATTTTATCAAAATCTTTTAGAAGAAGATAGTAAGGCTTGTACAGCTTTTAGCACCACACAAGATAGATATGAGTGGAATGTTCTACCAACGGGATTGAAGACAAGTCTTGGTATTTTTCAGGAAAGATTATATAAAAAGTCCTGGTATTTTTTAGGAAAGATTAGATAAAATTTATAAAGATTGTTATGATTTTATTATAATTTATATTGATGATATTTTAATATATAGTCAGAATATTCAAGATCATAATAAACATTAATTTATATTTGCTACAAGGGCTTTTGAAAATGGTTTAGTACTGAGTAAAAAGAAAACTGAGATAGCTAAGGAAAAAATTAATTACTTAGGATTAAATATAAATAAAGGAATTATAGAACTTCAACCTCATATATCTGAAAAGATATTAGAATTCCCAGATAGATTAGAAAATCTTAAGCAAGTACAATCCTTCTTAGGACATATTAATTATGCTTAACAATTTATCAAGGATTGTCCAAATGAATTGAAAAGTAAATTACAAGAAAAAATTAGGAAAGATAAGAAGTTTGAATGGACTGAAGAAGATTCTCAATGGATTCTCAATGGACCGAAGAAGTTCGCGACCACTTCTTCTTTTTCTTCTCTTGTTGGGTGAGTTGATTCTTCTATTAACTTCCTTTCTTTTCTATTTTCCCCAATTCCTTTGAAAACCATTAACCCCAATTTCATTCGAGTCCCTATATCATTTCTGTTTTGGATTAATTTAAGATTTCAGTGACTTAACTGAGTGTATTAGTAACTACTTTTAATTGTTTGTGGGCTGTTGTTTGATTTGGTGTGGGAGACCATGTTCTTTCCCACTTGGTCGAGGCTATGACAAGAAAAAGAAAAGGAGAAAGATTCAATGTTTTGGGTTCTTTAAATAGTTGATGATTTTGGTGGATATTTTGTTGTTGTTGTTGTTGTCGTTTAAGGATTTTTGGAGAAGTTTTGGTTGTTGATAATGGTTTTGATCTTTATTTTGGGCTTTAAAACTACGTTGTGCGTGTGTATTTGAGTTAGAAATAATTTTGAAAGTTGGATCTTGGTGTGTGTTTGTGTTGGTAATATTTTTGAGCAAATATTCTTGAACAAAGGAGATTTGGTTTCGAAGTTTTAAAAGGAGCGTGGATCAGATTTTAAAGGAAAAGTACTTTTGATTTGTAAAACGGGTTTGATCTTTTGTGGTTTGCCTTGGTGTTGTAGCCGTGGTCTAGCGTTTGTGGATTTATGTGGTGATCGTGTTTGTGATCGTGGCGTGTAGAGATCGTAGCTTTGGAGTAAAGCGTCAATTGTAAGGGCTTCTTTGTTTATCAATATGTGTGTTGTCGTGTGGATGTGTGTTGTCGTGTGGATGTGTGATTGAGTGTTTGATTGTTGGAATGATGTGTTATTTGTGGCTATGTTCTGATGAAAATGTGCTATTCTTTACGCATTATTTATGATTTCAAATATGCTTGTGTATCTTGGTGAATGATGGGTGAATGGTGGGTGTTGAGAGGATTATTGTTGGAGAATAGGTGACAAGATACAAACTGTTTTTATGGATCATAGAGTTTTAGAGTTATCTAAATGATTTTCAATAAGCCTCTTGTATAAGGGTAGTTAGAAACATCTGCATAGTGCCGAAGTAGCTGCGTGGTGTTCATCTGCATGGTGGTTATACGTGGTGCTAAGGTAGCTGCAGGGTGCTATAACTATCCTGTGCGGTGGTAAAACCTTTTACGTTGTAGTGAGAAAACATCTGCGTGGTTCTAAACATTCTGCGGGGTGGTGATTAAAGAGTTTTGGTTGAGGTGAAAAAGAGTTGTGGTGTATCCTAGTGAGGATGTCGAGTGATTAGAGTTATTTTGCGATGGGAAAACCCTAGTGGATAAGTTGAAGGTGTATGGGCAAGTTGATTAATAGATGTCTGATAATTATTTGATATGATTTGTGTTGTATATCCGTATGTTGTTATTATATGTTTTGTTGAGAAGATGACCCTTGCCCGTGGTTCTCCAATTTCAATGGATGCAACCCAGATGGAGAAGATTGCAGAGCGATCGAGACTACCGAGGAGCATTGCTGAGGATGACTCCATCCGAGTATTTCTCCGTGTGTTCTTTGTGCCGTATTTGTTAAATTTACTAGAGAGTTCAGTAAGTGTCGTAGTGTGCTGACTAGCTGTAGGGTAGATTTTGTATTCACTGTATTTCATTGAGTTGTATTTGTATTTTTTTTAAAATACATTGATCGCCTCGAGCGACTTTTATAAATATTTCAGTTGCATGGTTATTTATATTGTATTGTAGTGTTACTTGAGCATCATGCTTTGAAAACGTTGTCAAAATTTGATTGTTTCGAAAAGAATTTATTTAGATCCACATTTTTGAAAACCATGCAAGCAGAGTCATTGAAAATATTTTAACTTTAAAAAGAGTTATATTAGATCAGTAGCGCTCCGAAAATTGGGGTGTTACACATCAGATAAGTACTGGGGAGCAGTACTTAGACGACAAGGAGATAATATAATACTTAGATAGACGACAAGGAGATAATATAATACTTAGACATACTTCGCAAACCTTTCGAGAAGCTAAATTAAATTATGATATAAATGAAAAATAGGTTTTAGCAGTTATTAAAGCAATGGAATCCTTTAAGATTTGGTTAGCAAAAAGAAAATTTATTGTAAAAACAGACAACACCTCGGTAAAAGCATTTTTAGGAAATAAAAGTAAGGATAATATAGTCAATCGTAGAAGAATAAGATGACAAATGAGAGTAAGTCCTTTTACTTTTAAAGTAGTATATAGCAAAGGATCTAATAATTGTTTTGCAGATCGGTTATCTAGACCAGATGGGTGATCAATTACAAGAAGATAAATCCAAACCTTTTCTTTTATTTGTTGAAACCATTGAGAATCTTCTTCAGTCCATTCAAACTTCTTATCTTTCCTAATTTTTTCTTGTAATTTACTTTTCAATTTTGAACAATCCTTGATAAATTGTGAAGCATAATTAATATGTCCTAAGAAGGATTGTACTTGCTTAAGATTTTCTAATCTATCTGGGAATTCTAATATCTTTTCAGATATATGAGGCTGAAGTTCTATAATTCCTTTGTCTATAATTAATCCTAAATAATTAATTGTTTCTCTAGCTATCTCAGCTTTCTTTTTACTTGATACTAAACCATTTTCAAAAGCCTTTGTAGCAAATATAAATTAATGTTTATTATGATCTTGAGTATTCTGACTATATATTAAAATATCATCAATATAAATTATAATAAAATCATAACTATCTTTATAAATTTTATCTACTCTTTTCTGAAAAATACCAGGACTTGTCTTTAATCTCATTGGTAGAACATTCCACACATATCTACCTTGTGGAGTACTAAAAGCTGTATAAGCCTTATTGTCTTCTTCTAAACGGAATTGATAAAATCCTGATTTAAGTAGAATCCCCCTTAAAAACCTCTCTATGTAGGGTGTGCTAGGGTTTTATGTTTGCTTTCTTGCTTGATTAAGTTTTCCATGGTTATGAAGGTTAAATAGACATTAAAATGCATGCTAGATATTTGAACAATGTTCTAAGAGAAAAGGATTTATCCTAGGACCCATTTTAATGCCAATGTTGTGTGTGTAGTTTTAGAATGATACTTAGTATTATAAAATGTGAGTGCCTTACTTAAGTTCATTTCCATCCATGGTGTTGGATAAAGTTTCACTTGTATTTCTTGTCTTTGTACACATATGGTGGTTAGATTATAGTTGTCATGTTTGATGGGTTTTGGATTCTTGATTTAATGTTTACATGTTAATGAATGAAGTAGGAATGAAGTTTTGGATATATTTTAAGAGCTTATGCACCTGTAAACAAGTATTTGGATGTTTGGAATAAGGAATGTGTTCTTTCTCTCCTTGTTATGTTGAGGTTTTGAATTGAGAAATTACATGAGTATGTGATTAAGTTATGTATTATGCAGATTTTACTAAAAACAAAGATTGAGTAGCATGTAGTAAAAAAGTGTATAATGACCTCTTGATTGATGCAATTGAGTGTTTTTCATGTCTTATTCTTTCATGCATCAATGGATGATCATTTTGGTTGACAAAGAAAGGAAAATGGTGAAGGAATCAAGCCCCAACCTTTAAATTCATGTTTTCGGCACATGTGCAGCCGTGGTTGCGCTAGAAGCACTGGGGGTAGTGCTGGAAGCGCTACTCAAACCGAGAGAAAGGGTCAAAATGCGCTGGAAGCACTGTGACTAGCACGGGAAGCGTTATCGGATGCACTTGGGGCGCAAATGTCCCTTAACAACCATGAAGACGATAGAATCAGGATTAAGTGTCTTCATAAGAGTTGTAGCCCTAGATGTTAGCTAAAAAATGGCTTTAGTTTCAAGTCAAAAGGCGTTTTTTGGCTCTTGTTATGCCCATAATACTGAGCACATATCAGCCACCGCAATTAAAACATAGCTTTGGGTTCGTCGTTAGTTGGCACACATCCTAGATGGCCAAACTAGATTTTGGAGTCAACACAAAAGTTGTAGATAACATTCTTAGGTTTCCAAAGAGACCAAGATTAGATTGAATGGGTTGGTATAGCACTAGGTATGTCCAAATTACTGAGCCAACGTCAAAGTGTGAGGTGTGTCTTGTAAGACCGTCAAGACCTAAATGGGAAGTAAGTATGACTTGGGGATCTTAATCTCTAAATAGTTCATAGAGTTCTCTTGAGGTACATCTGTGGCCTAGATAAGTAGATACATAGGTGTTTACGAAGAGCGGCAATAGCTAGGAAGCTTAAAAGCCCCAAAGACGTATAATTGTATTGTCTTCCTTTAACAAAGTAGATAAAGTTTAGCATATTTTAATTGGGCATTTGAATGCTTAGGAACTTTGGTGAAGCCTTTGGCTTCAATTTGGTAGATGAGTATCCAATACGGCTTTTTCGTACCTTCCCCTATTTTGACTGTGAGTTTACGATTGTAATGATGCTAGAACTAGATGCATGTTTTAGTTATGCTAACGCCGAATATGTTTGTGATGATTGTGAATGCTAGAGAAGAGTTTTCCATACATAGCACACTAAGTATGGCTAAAAACAACGGTAAGATGTTTTATGTTAAAGTCCATGTTACTGAGTTTAAAACTTACCATGTGTTAGGGCGTTGTTTTTAGGTACTAAGCATATGGAGAAGATGAGAGCATGACACAATGCTCGGTCTTGCCATCACGCGAGACTTTATGTTTGTTCGAATTGGATCACGAATCATGTGTAGTCATATATTGTGTGAGTTTAGTATATGTCTAAGTGATATTTTGTAGTCCATCGAAAACTCTAGTGCATTTATGGCGTTGTAATTAAATGTTTTTATGTATCCAAATATTTCTTTAAGCTTACGGATTGTACTTCAAAAGTTTTATTTTTCTACAACCTAGTATTCAATTAAAATTTTTTACTACGCTTTTCTTAAGAGGATTTTTAATTAAAATCAATGAGACACTTCAATGGGGATTTTATAAAGACCCTCAATTAGTAAAGGATAAAAAGAATAAAGTGAGTGTTAGAATCATTAAAAGTAATTATTTTCGAACTAATAGTGGAGTTTCTAAATACCGATATTTTGCAACTAATAGGAGTTTTCAACAAGAAAGTGAACTTCTTTAGGAATAATAAGTGAGGAGATGACACGATGACACGGGGTTCTAGACTAAGGGAGTTTAGAACAAGAGTTGAAAATCTCGGACACTCTATGCGAGTGATCCTGTTGTGGTGAACTAACACTGGCGGTGCATTTCCATGCATACATCAATGCCGACTTGGGAATCTGAGTGAGCCTAGTGTCGCGTTATCATGCGGTGAGCCCAGACCTAGATACGAGTACATATCGATAGTCAAGAGGAAAAATGGGCGGCATGTCTCAGGTAAATCCTACGTGGTATTGAACATGAATCCCTGCGGGGAAATTAAAGTGTTTCGACCTGAAGCAATCATGTGTGGACCAGTGTCGTTGATACCCTTGCGAGGGCGGTGTTGCGATATTCCAGAATCATGTACATTGGCATATAGACTAACCAATAGGGATTTGTGGTGCATCCTTATTGTGATGATTGTTTTGAGTATTTCTTATGCCATGTTATCTTGTGCTTAATTATAATCTGTTGGTATAATATGAATTGTGTATATACTGTTTCTATGGTATGTTTGTTCTCAGAAGATGACCATTGCTTTTATCGGCCGCTCGAAAGAGCATGTGGTCTGGAGGGATGGATGTGGGCGCATCCACCTCCCGTGTAGCTGTGGACTCACCGGTTCCTTTCGGGGAACCAATGGCTTCACCGGAGTATGCTCCTTTTTCCCCTATTCCTTTTTCCAAGCCTACTCCTTCGATGGATCCTTCTGTTTGCATCTACTGTGGCACTTTGGGATGTAGATCTGGTGGTTGGATCGAGGATTTGTCTGATAAGGAGGATAGAGTTGAGATTGTACCTCCCATCTTCCCTGTCATCGATCTCACTGGCAACGACGTGGATGATGTCATGCCAGTGGAGGAGACGAAAAATGATGAGATGGAGGATGTCCAACGCACAATTGTGCCTAAGGACGATGTGGAGGGTGCGGTGATGGATGAGGAGGAGGATGATCCTTCAGAAGGCCAGTAGTGGACCCCAGAGGTGCGGAGTGTGTGGTACTCTGCACGCACTCATGTCTTGCTCTATCTCTAAGGCTAGGCGTATGGCACGGTTGACCGCTCCGACCGGCTAGATATAGGTGTTTGGACCAGCTTAGTGTCTTTTTGCATCATTTCTTTTGGAGTCTGTACTGATGCTTGGCTTTTGGAGCAGCCCTCTACGTTGGTTTCTGCCGGGAGTACCTCAGGGGTATGAGTGTTGCTACGGTAAGGTTATTCATATTCCAGGTGTACTCTTCTTTTGGCGATGTATTTTGGATTTTTGTACTTGATTTTGAAAATTTCTACCGCCTTAGAGCTAATATATATATATATATGTGTGTGTGTGTGTGTGTGTGTGCATATTTCAGTTGTATCTTTTCTTGTATTATAGTTGTACATCATGTTTCAAAAATGTTGTGATACTATAATGTCCCTGAACATGGTAAGGTATGCCACCCGTGTCAACGACCGGCTCTTGTTAGCAAATATAGTGCAACCGAATAGGTGCAGTAGGAATGTCCTAGCTACCATGTCCCACTGCCGATCCGAGCAGTGCCTCTGGTATATCAGTATATGTCCCGCAGCCATAAAAGGTGAACATGGGGTCCCGTGTTTAGACGAACCTGCTCCCACGCATCAGTCATGGACACGCCTAATAGGTCATGTATCCAGACATCATCTCTCTCTTTGTCCAGGGACGACATGATGAAAACGGTCCCCAAACATCACTGAGCCAATATCAAACGCATCGGCCCTGCTGAGATGCAGGTGAGAAGGGACAAAGGTCTGTGCTATTACTGTGATGAGAAATTCTCCTTCCAGCATAGGTGTCCCAACAAACATCTCTTCTTGTTACAATTAGATGATGGGGATGAGGATTTAGTTGATCCCAAACCTCCGAACCCTAATTCAGATGCCTCTGACCAGTCCCCACCAGAGCACCATGTTTCTCTGAATGCTATGAATGTTGCATCGGGCAGATGCACTCTGCGTTTCACTGGCCAAATTGCTAGTATGCCTATTCAGATTCTCGTTGATGGTGGTAGTTCTGAGAGCTTCTTCCAGCCACGGTTGGCTCACTTCCTCCAATTAGTAATTGAACCAGCCCCTTGTTTCAAAGTTTTAGTTAGCAATGGCTAAACCGTGGTTGTTGATGGAAAAATTTCTGAGTTAAAGGTCTCCATTCAAGGTCATGAGTTGACCGTGCCCATATACCTTTTACCTTTCGCTGGAGCTGATTTGATTCTTGGTTCACCTTGGTTAGCTACCCTCGGGCCACATGTTGCTGATTATGCCTCTGTGAGTCTCAAATTCTTTCTTGTAGGGAAGTTTATCACATTCCAGGGCCAACAAGCTTCTTTACCTAGTCAGGCACAGTTACATCGTATTCGAAGGCTACAACACACTGGTGCTATTGCTGAGGTGTTCTATTTGCATGCTATTCTTTCTAATAGTTCTGCTGCACCTCTGTCGGATATTCATTCTAATTTGGATCCTGCTTTGGCACAATTACTACATAAATACTCGGGTGCTTTTCAAGAACCTACAGGATTGCCTCCGAACCGGCAGCAAGACCATGCCATTCCTCTTATTGATGAGTCCCAAACTGTAAAGGTGCGACCCTATCGTTATCCGCATAGCCAGAAAGAGTAGATTAAGAAAATGGTAAAGGATATGCTTGAGCAAGGTGTCATTCAATCGAGTACTAGCCCTTTTTCATCGCCAATCATTTTAGTCAAAAAGAAAGATGGTACTTGGAGGTTTTGCACCGACTATCGGGCTCTTAATGCCTTGACCATCAAAGATAGTTTTCCTATGCCGACGGTGGATGAATTGTTAGATGAACTACATGGTGCTCAATATTTTTCTAAGCTTGATTTGAGGTCGAGATACCACCAAATTCTTATGAAGCCTCAAGACCGCCATAAGACAGCTTTCCGCACCCATCATGGTCACTACGAATGGCTTGTCATGCCCTTCGGTCTTTCTAATGCTCTAGCCACCTTTCAATGCTTGATGAATCAAATTTTTCAATATGCACTCAGGAAATTTGTCCTAGTGTTTTTCGATGACATTTTAGTTTATAGCCCCTCTTGGCCAAGCCACCTAGATCACCTTGAGCGTGTTTTACACACCCTGCAGCAGCAAGTTTTATATGTCAAGGTCTCTAAATGCTCTTTTGGTATGTTGGAGGCAGAATATCTTGGTCACACGGTTTCGGGAAAATGTGTCGCCATGGACAAGTCAAAAGTCCAAGCTGTATTAAATTGGCCTACTCCATCTACTGTCAATCAATTGAGGGGTTTTCTCGGGCTAACGGGCTACTACCAACGGTTCATCCGTTCATATGCTTCCATTGCCTCGGCCCTCACTGATTTGCTCAAGAAAGACAACTTTGTGTGGAATGAACAAGCTGACCAAGCCTTTATCAACCTGAAACAGGCTGTTACTACAACACCTGTACTTGCCTTACCAGACTTTCAACAGCTGTTTATTCTTGAAACAGATGCCTCGGGCCTTGGCATAGGAGCAGTGTTAAGCCAAGCCGGTCACCCTATTGCGTTTTTCTCCAAAAAGCTCTCACCTAAGGCCCAACGACAATCTGCATATGTACGCGAATTCATGGCAATTACTGCTGCCTTGGCAAAATTTCATCCTTATTTGCTCGGTCATAAGTTCATAATTCGCACAGATCAACAAAGCTTGAAGGCTTTATTGGAACAAACTCTACAGATGTCGGAACAACAAGCTTGGCTGCACAAATTCATTGGTTTTGATTTTGCCATTAAGTACAAACCGGGAAAAGATAACAAGGCTCGCCGATGCACTCTCCAGAGTTTTTTATATGGCGTGGTCTGAGCCTCAGCATCAATTCTTGACCGATTTGGAGCATGAAATCCAACTACATCCCGAATTGGTGTCCATTCTCAATGCATGTTTGGCTCAAAATTGTCCAGATCTGCATTATTCTGCCAGAGATGGCCTACTGTATTGGAAAAACAGATTGCTTCTACCTAAGGACAGCCCATTAATTCCCAAGGTTTTGCAGGAGTATCACGCCTCCCCCATTAGGGGTCACTCTGGTATCACCCGCACTTTGGCCCGGATCACCTCTCAGTTTCATTGGCCTAATATGAAATCAGATATTAGCAAGTTTATTTGAAATCAGATATTAGCAAGTTTATTCAGCAGTGTGTTGTGTGCCAACAAGCCAAAACTACTCATTAGTTGCCGGCGGGTCTCTAACAGCCGCTTCCAATTCCCACTCAGGTGTGGGAGGATATTGCAATGGATTTTATCACGGGCTTACCCTTATCTTTTGGTTTCATTGTTATCATGGTGGTGGTGGATCGTCTTATTAAATATGGTCATTTCTTTGGCCTTAAAACTGACTATGACAGCAAGACAGTAGCAGAAATTTTCATGAATCATGTGGTCAAGTTGCATGGCATGCCCAAGTCTATTGTCTCGGAGAGAGACAAAGTGTTTACCAGCTCATTTTGGCGCCATCTGTTTCAGCTCCAAGGTACTATGTTGGCTATGAGTACAGCCTATCATCCGCAATCCGATGGCCAATCAGAGGCACTTAACCGATGTTTAGAAATGTACCTGCGGTGCTTCAGTTTTCACAATCCCAAGAAATGGTTTAAAGCTCTTCCATGGGCTGAGTTTTGGTATAATACCTCTTATCAACTCAGTGTGGGTATGACACCGTTCAAGGCGCTTTATGGTCGTGATCCACCCACTCTAACTAGATATCTAGCTAACTCTACTAATCCACCTGATTTACAAGCACTGTTACAATAGAGGGATGCCATTCTTACACAGCTCAAAAGTAATTTGTTGCGAGCACAACAGGCCATGAAATCCCATGCTGACAAAAAGCGTTGCCACGTCGAATTTACTGTGGGTGACTTGGTTCTGGTGAAGCTACAACCATATCGTCAAGCTTCGGTGGCGTTGCACAAACACCAAAAATTGGGTATGCGCTATTTTGGCCCTATTCCGGTCATTGCTAAGGTAGGGGCAGTCGCTTACAAACTTCAGCTGCCTGCAACTGCTAAAATACATTCTGTTTTTCATGTATCGCTTTTGAAATTGTTCAAAGGCACTGTGGACGCTCCTTATTTGCCTCTACCTCTTACTACTTCAGAGCTGGGTCCAATTCTCCAACCTGAAAAAGTGCTCCAATTCAGAACTGTTTTACAAGGCACTGTGCCGGTGCCTCAGTTGCTCATTAAATGGTCTGGTTTGGAGGACTCAGCTGCTACTTGGGAAGACAAGGCTGAGTTTGAGTTGAGTTATCCCAATTTCAACCTTGAGGACAAGGTTGCTGTTGAAGAAGAGGGCAATGTAACGATACCAATCATTAGGAAGGGCCCACACAATGATGAGTCATCAGAATTAGAGGAAAGTGGACAGCCAAGGGAAGAGTTGGTTATAGATCCGGAAAGTCAGGAAGTGAGACGAAGCAAGAGGGGGAAAATAATTAATTACAGGTGGAAAGATTATGTAGTGTGATTCTATAAGAGAAAGAGGTTAGGAAAGGAATAGGTGTGGAATGTGTAATGTATCTTTCTTCCCCTAAGTCTCTGTTCAGTCCCTTTCCCTTATCAGTTCTTCTTGAATTGTTCTGATGGTTACTAATCCTCCTTAGTCTAAACACTGGGAGTGATATTTGATTCTCAATTTGGCAATAATACAATAACCTTGTTGATTTCCATAGTTAGCATATAACATATATCCAAACGACGATGGTGGCTGGAAAACGTGAGAGAAGGGGGAGCTGGGGTTTTTGAAATTCTTCCAACTCAGTAATTTCTTTGGGCTTTTGATAAAACATGAGGTGAGGATGAAGATGGTGCGTTCGGTTTATCCAAAGGGAGCTCGTGGAGGCTGGAAACCGGCTGAGAAGAAGGACAGTGAGAAGGTGCTTTCTCGTCCTCTTCACTTCTGATTCTCCTTTTTTTTTTTTTTTTATAATGCTTGATTCTCCTATTTGACCACGTGCATTGCTGCACTGAATCGCTCCATTGGAATGAAAGCTCTGACAGTACAAAATAGCTTACATATGGAAGTTTCTTATTATTGATTAGATTGCGCTTAAATTTCTATTTTTAAACATTTATTTTTCGAGATAAATACTAAGCATTGTGAACCAATGAAGAAGAAAAGGGACATTAGTTGGAAGGGTGGTGCTCTGTCTACAGGATGCTACTAGGCACTAGCGCTAAGATTAGGAATGTTACAGTGCTACATAATTATTGAGAATGATATGAGGCCTTAAAAATATTGTTTACCGCAAAAAATAAAATCTCGCATAATAAATTATTTTCTATAATGAATTTTGTAATGTCACATTTCAAATAGAAGTTATAATAGCTTCATATTGTAATATTAGAGATCTATGAAATATAAATACCACCTGAAAAAGCTTAAGAGGAAGTTATCGGTGCTGTGTAATTTGGAAGACGGAGAATGGAATTGAGGAAACAACAGGGTGATGATTCTTTGGCTTAAAAAGGATTAACTATAGAAGCTAAACTTGCTTGAGGAATAGGTAAGCATTAGCTTGCACTGGTATATTGGCAAATGTTTTGGTCACGAGACTGTGATGCGTTTCTGTTCCATGCTGTTGCAGGTTGCAGAATTGAAGAAAAATCTGGGTTCTCATCCCAATTTTAAACTCAAGGCTCAGGTGACATTTCTTACATAGATGGAGTCTTTTTTAAGTGCTGATTTAGTTCTTGCCCATTCCTCTTTTGCTTTGGGTATCAACCTTTGTGTTTACTTTACATATAGGTTGTTCAACTGCAATTAAGACTATGCAAGGGGTTAATGGGAAAGGAAGTTCTTCAGGTATATAAACAACATTCTCAACTTGCTTCATCTGATTCATGCAGACATCGCAACCTCTTCATTCATCTAACCTCAACTACTATTGCGGTGTCAATAAACTATTAGATGTCAAGTTCCATTTGGAACGGGTTATGCATCTCTTACGCGTGAAAAATATTTTCATCATTCAATTAGAGTAAATACTAATAGAATACATTAGTTTTATCATTCTGTTCTACCTTTGACATTTGAGGTACATGGATTTGAAAATGTTCTCTTCTTCTTTACTCTATTGTATAGTATGTATCTTAGAGCATATGTTTCTTTGGTCATTAACATTTGATTACCAAACCTGATGGGGATCTTGAATATAATATAAATTTATTTCATAGCAGCTTCTTCTAACAATTTGATCTTGAAATATATATTTGTTCATGTCTGTTATTTTGAATTCTTTCTTCACTCCTTTCCTTACACATGTCTGTTATTTTTACAGCAATGCGCTTCATTTTTCATTACTTTTTTGGCATGTCAGCTATTGTTTTGAGAGGTTATTAAGGTATCATTCCATCTGAATGAAATGGTTGGACTCATCAAGGGTGCTTACTGGTGTATAGGTGGGATGAGCTAAACAACTTTCTCAAAAAAGCATGGTAAAGATCAGTTTTCCCTAGATATGAATATGAATTATAATTTTATATCCAATTTGTTATGAATTTCAATTTTATATCCGATTTGAGATATAGAGTTGGCTTTTGAGCTAAGAATTTTAATTCTATATCCAATTTGTTATGCATTGCTAGATATGCAGATACTTAAATTATATTTGTCAAAAATTCTGCTCAGTTTCCAAGGCTTTTTGAGATTGAAAGCAGGTGAGTTCTAATGCTCATTGAAATAATTCTGTTTTGTACAATATAAATAATAAATAATGGTGTTTGCTCAAGTTTCCAATTGTTTTGATGTCAGGAGATGGAAAAGAAAATAAAAGAAATAGCACAATTGGTAGCTCATATTTACAAGAGTCCATTGATATCATGTTATCACTGGGGATGGATGCTTTGGTGCTCTCTACATCTCCGGGGGAGGGGGGCATCAAAAAGCAAAAGACAAGGTCTTGAGCATGAGCAGAAGGTAACATAAAACTCATTATGTATTTTTATTCTTCCTATATTTCATGTTCTGTTTTTTATAATATTTCTATATCTTGATAGGATTTCCTTCAAATATGTCCATAAAACTCTGTTGCTTCCATCATATTTAGTCTGGACCACAAACTATTTATCTAACTATGTGGAGGTTACTATATTGTGTTACAAATATCGGTAGTAATGAACAACTATTAGTCGCAATCAACGACGCGTGGTACTAGTTTTAACTCAAATCAGCACCCACACCCTTTTCTTGTCTCACTTGGTCGACACCCTCACCACACTCACCTACTCCGTTTTAATTCACACATGCAAGAGGGAAAAACTTGGAGTTAGAGGAAGCATCATGGAAATTTGAAGGAGAGAATGAGGAGATGGGAGGTTTTCTCCAACCAAGAAAGAATGACGGTCATTCCACTAGCTAGGAAGAAGAGGAAAGGGAGAGAAATAGAGAGGGCGTAGGAAAGTGGAAAAGAGGATGAAGATTTTATCTTTCAACCCACAACTTGCATGTGGAAATTTGAGAGAGGAGATAAAGAATCTAAGCTCAAATTAGAGGACGGATTGAAGAAGTGGAACATTAGAAAGGAGGTGAAGCTTGGATAAAGCTTCCATGGAGGAAGAACCTTGAAACAAGCCAAAGGTGGAAACCTAAAGTTCAAACTTGAAGATTCACCACAAATCTTAAAGGGAATAGAGGTAACATAGAACCCCCCTTAAAAACTTCTCTATGTAGGGTGTGCTAGGGGTTTATGTTTGCTTTCTTGCTTGATTGAGTTTTCCAGGGTTATGAAGGTTAAATAGAAACCCATATATATGTACCCACTTGGGAAAGAAAATAGAAACCCATATTGTTTGTTGGATTGGGGACTTCCATGTTTCTTCGTAAATTATACCCATACTTTATGAACCCAAAGTATGCTATTCTTTAGTAGACCCAGTTATGTATGGATTGGATGAAGGATGACATATAAATGGATACTCTTTTATTCCTTATCTGCCTCCAAGGATTGCATGTTAGGTAGGGCTGGACAAAAATTCCGGCCCAGCCCGTAATCAATTTATCCGGTCAGCCTGATTCGAAAATGAGCGGTTTCGGGCGAAGTAGCGGGTCAACGGGTCGTAAATGCGGATCTGGATGGTCTTAGGCGGACGGCTGCGGTGTCAATGTTTATCCCGTCGGCAACCATTTCCGACTAACAATAGCGTGTAGACACGCGTTACATGACATAAAAAAACAAACGCGTGCCAGAGCCCGCATGCTTATTCAGTCTTGGAAATTAAAATCCCTCCCTGTGACTTGTATCGTGCGTGAGCTTTCCACACTGTGGTGCACAGAGCCACAGACTGCAAATTCTGATGCTTTACGTTATTGGCAATAACGCTTATCTATTTAATTATTTATTGCTTCTTAGCAAACTGACGTTAAATTGCTTTCATTCGTTTTGTTTTTGACGAGTTATTGCTTCAAGTGGAACAAACACATTGCTTCTCACACATTTTTAAAATTTTATATAATATTTTAAATTTAACTTCCACACATTGCTCCCCTTAGCATCATCTTCCACACATTGCTTATCACACCTTATCACCGCCACCGCACAACTTTGTTTGCCCACCTCTTGACGTTGCGAGAACAGCCACCATCGCTCATCTCCGTTAAGCCACTTTGGCGTTCGTGTAGCTCTGTCTCTTTGTGTACGTTCAATCACCACAGGCGCCACATCTGCCGCCAGCGAAGAAGAGGTTGCTGTTTTTGAGTAACAATGCATTCTATAGTGTTGGGGTGTCTGTATTGTGTACTTGTATTATTTGCACTATGGCTTTCTTTTTAATTTAATACTTCTCTTGCACTATAAACTTGATTCACTTCTTCTGATCATTTACTTGTATTATTTACCTTTTGTTTTCATTTTCTTTTTAATACCTATTATCCTATTTTTGTTTGATTCTTATGAAAGGGGTTTGATGTAATTTTTATTACTGAAGTTTCTAGGATTTTTAGTTACTGGTGCCTTTCATCTTCACTGATAAGTTTTGGTTTTTGTTTGATTAAAAACCGATGCAACCGACCCGTTCACCTGCACACCCGTCAACCTGACGCCGAGCAAACCGAACGCCTAAATGGGCATAAATGAATCTTGATTTACAAACCGTGGTTTCCATCGAATTAATGTTTTTGGACCGAAACCAACCGTGACCGACCAATTTCCAGACCTAATGTTAGGGTATGATTACAACGTAATTGGTATCATACTCTACTTATGTGATGTAATGTTAAATGATTGAATTGAAATTAATGTTTTAATGATGAATGTGTTAGGGCCCTTACCATTCTCTTGCTTGGCTTGGCTCTATGTGTGTAAGGAATTCATGCATCATGTTTTGTTTTGGCGAATTGCCTAATTCACTCTTGAAGGTTCATGAGAATAGATAAATAGTGTTGCTTGTGATTAGAATGAATTTGGTAAGTAGATGCATGTTGGAAATGCCTTATATAATTATTTTGATAAAAGATCAAGAAATTCCAATATCAATAGAAGTAGAGGATAGGGTTAGTACATAATTACTTTTAGGAATGGATTTTCTACATAGTTTTGATGATTATTTTATTAAGGATTCTTATATAGAATTGATTTATGATGGAAAAAGAATTGAAGTCAGTAAGGTGCAAAAAGATTAATAAAAAACAAAATACAATAGTTATTGAGATAATTTATGACAAGAAAATATATCATGCATTAATTGATTCAGGATCTGGTTTTAGTATAACAAGTCCAATGATTTAAAAACCGGACCGGACCGGACGGTTCGACCGGTCCGGCCGTCACCCGCTGATACAAACAGTTTGGTCAGGCATAAGGAACCAGCAGTCATATGGAACCGCTGAAAAACCGTTCAGACCACCGTAGACCGCCATGAACAGGCAAAACCAAGTAACTGGGACCGGTTTTTGAAAACCGTTCGGTCCAGATGTAGAACTCCATTGCAAGCAGAAATCGTCCAGAATCTCCAGATCCACCACCGGAAAGCCACCCTCTGCACCAGAGAACAAAACCATCCAGCCATGGCCACCGCGAGAGCACGCCCGTGCCTCCTCCGTCGACCCCCCATAGCTTAGAACTGAACCCGAATCTCCACTATGAGCCTCCTCCGCGACGCCTCCCCTAGTCCCTGCCATTTCTGTTGCCTTCTCTACTTGCAAATAAGGCGAGGACAAAAAGATGAGATAGAAGAAGAAAAATGAAGAAAGAAAGAAGATGTTGGAAGAAGAAACAAACAACACTTGCGGCGCTTGCTTTTCTGATGCGAGGACAGAAAGATGAGATAGGGTTAGGTTATATGATAAGTTGGGTTTGGGCTTGTTTTATGAGCCCATTTACTGCTTGTCCAGACCAATAGTGTGACACCCTCTACCCCAGCAAGTCATTATAACAACGTAATAATGTAAAATAAAACACGGAGAAACAAAATACTTTTTATTTATGTCAAATCATAACTTCAGTCATCGTGGAATAGAGTCGTCACGCTCATTTGCGGAAAACAACATCAAAAGGAATTAAAACCCAGGTTCCCGATGTCACAATAATTCAGAGCCCTTTCCCTAATTATTACATCGGAAGAATACAAGGACTTAAATAAGTAAACACATGCAAATCTTCTATTCATCCCAACGAACTACCGAGATTACTCATTGGCATTCACATCCTCAACACCTGCAGTCTCAACATCTACACATACCCGGTGGGATATGCATAGCCACAAAAGGGGTTAGTCATCATAACCTCAAATAGTGCAAACAGTATAGGAAATTAATGAACTATGCGCAAAATACAATAATTCCAATGAAAACGTCTACTCACTAGTGCTAAGGCATAAAATATCACTATAACGGTCAAATACCACATGCCACAGCATCAGACACAACATTAAAGTACATTACCACAACATTCAAATATCACATGCCACCGCATCAATCACAACATCATGATACACCACCAAAAGCGAACAACCAGGCATGTTATCATGTAAAATGATGTGATTCTAAGAACATAATTGTATGCATGTGGATCCATTTCTAACGAGGTCGGATACCTTGCCCGCTTTAATACCATGTCCGTAATGCCCCAATAACAATAGGGCCAGGGATACCATGCCCGCCACGGGATACCTTGCCCGATTCGCCCCATTAACAGATGGGACCGGGAACCTCGCCGTCACGGGATACCTTGCCCGATTCGCCGCTTTAAAGCTGTGGGGCCAGGAAACCCCGCGATCACGGGATACCTTGCCCGATACGCCTACTAACAACAACAACGACATTACCGAGCACCATGATGCATGAATGGACCAAATGCGATGTCTAACATAATATCCTCTATCGCAATATCTTCGATAGGCAACAACAACAACAACAACAAAGAAGCAGAACACAATTTCATAAGTTAGTCGCTGTATTCAACCCATAACATAACCATTCAATGTTCTTAGCAACTTCGATTAGGCACCCAACATCCAAGTGAAGCTTTAGGATAGGAATATTAGTTCTCTCAAGTTATCACACTAATATCTCCTTTAGACATCATAATTGAACTTCAGACATTCTAACTAGGCTTTACAACATCGGCTGAATGCGGAACCCGAGGGAACACGACGAAGCGACAAGAGTACCGGTTGTCCTTTGGCGCTGGCGCTGACAATGGGCGCTGGCGCGCCGCCACTGTCACCCAACTCGAAACAGAGGGTTTATACCGTTAGGATCTAATGCCTCACTATTACATCCCTCAGAACTTAGTCGGACATGGTCTAGAGTTCTTTGATTCATACTTAGTGGCTACACATTCATAGGGTCTAAAGTTTACCATTTAACTATTTAAATTCCTTACATTATCGTTTGGTAGTGAACAATTTCTGCACAGCAAGCATGTATACAAACAAAGCTCAATCATCACACCAAATTCATCAACCAATAAAATTATCATAACCCATTACAGAAAATACCACCAGTCAAGAATAATAATTGGGGAATTCGAAAGTCTCCCTATCACGGTGGTGATAGTGTCCGTCTTTCGTTACCGCGCGAGGCATTATGGTCTTGGGACACCCCTATTGTTCATGCAAGTTCCATACACTCACTAGAAGAGAACAACTACCCCTTACCTCAAGTGAATTTCGTGCTCCTAGGATGGGATGAGGTAACACCAAGCTTTTCCTTTCCTAGTGAAGCTTTCTTCAGCCAAAAACACAAGAGCAAGGGTTTAGGAATGGAAAAACCATGGTTTAGAACCCTAACATTGATCTTAAGGACAAAGCTTATCATTAGAAGACTTACTACCTCCTATTCCTCCCAATGACGTTGTACGAGTTATAATAACGATGCTCCCCGGTCAAGTCCCGTAGCGTAGTCTTGAGTTAGGGCCCTTGACGACACAAAATTGGAAGAAGGGAAGGAAGAGCTTTTCTCTATTTGGTTGATCCTATAAGCAGCTCCTAATCATGTTTAGGGCCTTAGAACTGATGCTTAGTGGCTAGGTTAAGCCTAGGGGTCGTGGTTGCTCTTTCAGGTCGAGAATGGGTCACACTGGGTCACAGAACCGGCCCAAAACGAGTTAAAATGCGAAACAGCGCACAGTCACTTATCGGCCGGTGGGCGCTGGCGCCAAGATCCCTCTGGCGCCCTGCGCCTTTCTCTGTGAGGCCTGGGCACCCTGCGTCCTAGTCTGGGCGCCCTGCGCCCCCTGGGACTGTATCTATTGCTAGTTTTGTGTCCCGACTCGCCTATACGCGCACCGTGCCAATCTTTATTGGACTTCTAACCAGTTAATAGCATAATTAACACATTCACATATATGAAAGGCTTAATCAAACACACAAGGAATTATAAGGTTCTAGCACTAAAGTGAGGGTGTTACAATCCTCCCCCCCTTAAAAAAATTCCGTCCTCGGAATTATTACTGACCTGTAGTGAAAAGTTGCGGATACAGTTCCCGCATCTTACTCTCCAACTCCCACGTTGCACTTTCATCGCTTGCTCCACTCCAAATTACCTTCACCAAGGGAATCTCCCTTCCGCGTAGTTGCTTCCTCTCCCGGTCTTCAATCCTTACCGGTGACGTCTCAAATGTGAGGTTGTCCTTGAGTTGAATCGCGTCCTGTGCTATCACATGACTGGGATCATGTATGTACTTACGGAGTTGAGACACGTGAAATACATTGTGAAGGTTTCCCAACAACGGTGGCGGCGCCACCGATAAGCTACTTCACCACCCGCTTCAAAATTTGGTAGGGTCCGATGAACCTATGAGTAAGCTTTTTAGCCTTTAAAACTCTACCAACTCCCTTGGTTGGGGTAACACGTAGGAAAACGTGTTCTCCTTCCTTAAAAGTCAACTTCTTGGTCCGGTTGTCGTAATAACTCTTCTGTCTGCTTTGAGCAGTCCTCATCTTCTCTTGAATTAACTTCACTTTCTCGGTTGTCTCTCTCACCACTTCTGGTCCCAACACTAGGCTTTCACCGGACTCACACCAGCAAAGGGGAGTACGACACCTCCTCCCATAAAGCGCCTCATATGGGGCCATACCAATACTAGAGTGATAGCTATTGTTATAGGTGAACTCCACCAAGGGTAAGAACTTATCCCAACTCCCGGATTCCTCCAACACACAAGCTCGCAAATGCATCCTCTAATGACTGAATAGTCCGCTCCGATTGACCATCCGTTTGGGGGTGATAGGCTGAGCTCAGTCTGAGTTTGGTTCCCAACGCTTCATGCAAGCTATTCCAGAACTCGGATGTGAATCTAGGATCTCGGCCAGATATGATACTAGAGGGAACACCATGTAGTCTAACGATCTCTTTGATGTACAGTTTCGTTAACTTCTCTAGAGGGAATTCCATGTTCACCGGTAAAAAGTGAGCCGTCTTGGTTAGCCGGTCAACAACCACCCACACTGCATCATAACCAGCTGGAGTCCTGGGAAGTCCGGACACAAAATCCATAGCGATACTGTCCCACTTCCATTCCGGGACGAATAGCGGCTGTAACGTCCCAGAAGGTTTCTGATGTTCAATCTTGGCCTTTTGGCAAGTCAGACATGAATACACAAATTCAGCTATTTGCTTCTTCATACTAGGCCAACAGAATAATCTCTTTAAGTCTTGATACATCTTAGTAGCCCCGGGGTGGATGCTCAGGCTACTCCTATGACCTTCTTCCAGAATCATCTTTTTCAACTCGGGGATGTCCGGAACACAAATTCGATCCTGGAGCCTTAAAATTCCATCCGTCCCCTCAGTAAATTCACTTGGCTTCCCTTGAGCAATCGAGATCTTCTGCTCAACTAGGAACAAATCGGTTTTCTGCCCTTCCCGAATTTGACCTATTAGATCATTAGTCACTTTCAACATGCCAAGCTTCACGCTCACGGGGGTCTTTTCACACACTAGACTCAAATCTCTGAACTTTTCTATTAACTTCATCTCCCTAATCATCATAGTCGAGCAATGCAACGCCTTTCTACTTAGCGCATCTGCCATGACATTTGCCTTGCATGGATGGTAGTTCAACTCAAATTCGTAGTCTTTTAGGAATTCCATCCACCTACGTTGCCTCATGTTTAACTCCTTCTGGTCAAACAGATACTTGAGGCTCTTATGGTCGCTGAAAACCTCAAACCGAGCCCCATAAAGATAGTGCCTCCAGATCTTCAAGGCAAAGACAACTGCACCTAATTCCAAGTCATGGGTAGGATAATTCTGCTCGTGTAACTTTAATTGACGAGAAGCATACGCCACGACCTTACCATGCTGCATTAGCACACCACCTAGTCCTTGCTTTAAAGCATCACAAAGAGACCACAAAAGGTTTAAGCGGTCGCAAAGACTAACACCGTGCCGTAGTCAACTTCTTTCTTTAGTATCCAAAGCTTTCCTCACACTTAGCATCCCACAAGAAAACTTGCCCCTTCCTGGTAAGCCGGGTCATCGGTAGTGCTATCTTTGAAAAACCTTCGATGAACCTTCGATAGAAACCAGCTAGGCCCAAAAAGCTTCTTATCTCGGTTGCCGATTTAGGAGCTTCCCAATGCAATACAGCTTCCACCTTCACTGGGTCCACAACTGTACCGCCTTTAGAAATTACGTGGCCTAGAAATCCCACTTCTTCCAACCAAAACTCACACTTCGACATCTTGGCATACAATTGTTTTTCCTTCAACACTTGTAGTACAGTTCTCAAGTGCCCTTCATGCTCCCTTCGGGTCTTGGAGTAAATCAAGATGTCATCTATAAAACAACCACAAACTTATCCAAATATGGGCGAAATATCGTGTTCATGTAATCCATAAATACCGCTGGTGCGTTAGTCACACCGAATGGCATAACTTGGTACTCATAGTGACCGTAACGCGTTCGGAACGCGGTTTTCGGGATGTCCTCCTTCTTCACCCGAATCTGGTGGTACCCAGACCTCAAATCAATTTTAGAGAAAACACATGCTCCTACTAGTTGGTCCATAAGGTCATCTATCCTCGGCAAAGGGTAGCGGTTCTTGATAGTAACCTTGTTAAGTTGCCGATAGTCAACACACAACCTCATCGAACCATCCTTCTTCTTTACCAATAAAACCGGCGCTCCCCATGGGGACACACTTGGTCTAATAAACTTTTTCTCCAGCATGTCTTCCAATTGCCTCTTTAATTCTTCTAGCTCCAACGGAGACATCCTGTAAGGGGCCATAGAGATCGGTCCCGTTCCCGGAACAAGGTCGATAGCAAAGTCCACATCTCGTTCCGGTGGTAGAAAGTTAACTTCTGCAAATACTTCCGGAAACTAACAAACGGTGGGTACATCTTTAGCTTCTACTTTCGTCTCTATAGCCATAGAACACAACATCACATATACCTGTGCACCTTCCTTCAAGGACGATCGAATTTCCTTGGCGGTAACCACTGTAACACCCCAAATTTCTAAGCTAAGTTGAGAATAAGTTATGAGAAGAATTGTGTGATTGTATTCAAGCTTAAATTGACTTTAAAGTGAGTGAATATAATTACACAAAGTTTTGATAAGAAAGTTAATGGGTTTGAGTTGAGGAATAAGTGTGGATTTAATTCTAAGATGGTTTAAGGTGTTGATTTGTAACTATGGAAGTTAATTTGAGAAGAAAGTCTCAAGGTTTGGTGTTAGAACTAAGTTTTCTGGGTTTTTCTACAGTGTGAATCGATTCATATAGCTTAGGAATCGATTCACAGCATTAAAACTCCATTGGCATCAAATTCTAGCAGTGGGAATAGATTCATAGAAGCCAGGAATCGATTCACATAAAACAGGCCACTGGGACTCGCAGGAAGGAATCGATTCACTCATTAAAGCTGTAATTCAGGCGTTTTTACATTGTGGGAATCGATTCACACTATGCTGTGAATCGATTCACAGCTGCAGAATTGTTTAAAAACGCAGCTTCAGCGAGCAGAACGCAGAAGAGAGAAAAAGGAAAAGAAGAGAAAGAGAAAGGAGAAAAGGAAGAGGAGATCTAGGGTTTCACCTTTGAGAAGGATTGAAGAGATTCATGTTGGATTTCTTCAATCACTTGCCTAAATGGAGAGTTTGAGAGTTGAGATCTGAGTATTTGGAAGATTTGGGTTTGAACCCTAGAGAGGAGAAGAAGAAGCACGAATTGGAGAAGAAGAAGGGGGAGAAGACCAAGCTCCAGCAAGGATGATTCAAGTTCTTGGATGGAGAAGGAAGATTGAAGGTTGAAGATCAAGATTTGAGGAGTATTTGGAGAAGCCCTAAGTTGAGCAAAGAGGGAAAAGCTTGAAGAGGAGCAAAGAGTCCAAAGTTCAGCCTTCCTAGCTCAATGTCTTGAAGAATAGAAGTGAGTTCTTCAAACCTTAGGTGATAGGCACCCATAAGTCCCACATATAGGAATTTCCCTTCCTTTAGTAGCATATGAACCTTAGGTTCAAGTTAGGTTTTATATACCTATGAGAGATTGAGTTATGATTGTTATGATTGAGTTATGATTGTTATGAAATTATATGGGGTTTGACTGAAATAGGGTTGGATGCTGCCACCAACCCCCCTATTTATGATGTGATGCTTGAATCCTTGAATGCTCCAAAGAGCTTCAATGAGATTATGTATGCTTGATGTTTTCTCTCTTGAGAACTCCATAGAGTTTCAAGGGATTAGTTGATGTATGTGTTGTCCATTAATTTGGCAATTTGTGAGGCTTGTCTAAGAGCCATAAGCTTAAGTCTTAGAGGTCAAAGGAAGGACCCTAGGAAAAGGATGTGATAGAATGAATGTATGTATTAGTGTTCATGATTGGGAGTCAATAGATAAAAAGGGAATGCTATTAGTGTAAGCTTGATTCAGTGAAATGATTGTAGTTTCTTTGAATAGTTAAGTAATGTGGATGATTGTGTTTCTATGAACATGCATACAATCATAATCATAAGCATAAGCATAAGCTAAAGTCCATGGCAAGTCTCCTCTATTTATAGGAGTAGATCGGTTTGGTTAGCCAAGTGGGACGCCCTTGGAGGGTTATGATGTCTAACCACCATTCCGAAAGTGTGTAATTGGGGTCTAGGGACCTAAGCCTACGACACTACCCAATAACACAAAGTGCATTACATGCAAAGCATCATATTATACATCTCTTATGAATGGTATAATATGTGAAGTGAAGTTAAGTTTATGAATGTTAATGAATTCCTTGTATGTATTTATATATATGTACTCGGAATTAGCTTAGTTAGTTGTATGAAATCTTGGATAGCACACCCATAGTCGCTTAATTATGATATAGTACTGAGCATTGTGATTAGATCACGTAAAGGATAAGCAAGCTAGATTGATTGGGAGTTGTGGTATAGAGCATAAGGCAAAACCCAATAGCATAAGAGAAAGCAAAGATGTGTTAAGCACAAGTGAGTATGTAAGAACAATATGTTCTTAGTTAATAATTTGCAATTTATATTGTATTAAGGTTAGTTGAGCTAAACAAAGGTTAAAGAATGGACATTTGTAGGATTGATGTGGATTGATATACATTTATGTGTTTAGTTAATCACAAGTCGATAAGTGGCATATTAGTCCTAGGATTACCCTATGGTATAATATGCTAAGTTTTAATTCAAGCTAGCGCCTTCTAAAGCGTCTTAGCTTAGGGATATCGAGAAGTTGCAAGTCAAGTCCTTATGGTAGAAATGGAGAGTATGTCTAAGTTTGAAATGCCTAAGTTAGTCTTCTCAGCCTAGAATGTTCCGAGGAGAGAATGGTGAGGAGTCCGTGAAGGACTCACTGAGATTTTATAATCTCACCCTTTTTCTTTTGTTGTTTTTCAGATAAGCAGGTATTGAAGACGATGAGTCAAAGCTCCAAGTTCAGGACTCATAGGCTCGTTGATCTTGTAATGGGAATTTTATATTCCAAGTTATGTACAATTTGTAATCTATTTAGTAGATTAATGAATTAAGTTTAATTTATGACTTGGATTACTGTAATCAAGTTGTAAATGCTTAGTAATTCTCTGTGAGGCCTGGGCGCCCTGCGTCCTAGTCTGGGCGCCCTGCGCCCCCTGGGACTGTATCTATTGCTAGTTTTGTGTCCCGACTCGCCTATACGCGCACCGTGCCAATCTTTATTGGACTTCTAACCAGTCAATAGCATAATTAACACATTCACATATATGAAAGGCTTAATCAAACACACAAGGAATTATAAGGTTCTAGCACAAAAGTGAGGGTGTTACAAATAGCTATTTCTTTTTTGGTACATACAGTCCAATAGTAGCAGCTATTTAAACTTATAAAAATTACAAAAGAAAAAGCCCAATTGTGAGAGCATTTGATTATGAGAGCCCACTTGTGGTCTCCAATGGAACTTGAATTACCTATGAAGTTTATTTATTTATTTTATTTATTTAATTATTATCCGGTTCAACCGACGGTTCAACCAGATAAACCATGACCCGGAGGTCTCGCAGGTTCGATCTCCGGTCCGGTTTTTAAAACATTGAACAAGTCATTATTTTCCAAATATTAAAAAACTGATAAAATTATAGGACGATATATTCATAATAATGAAACTATTTTTGAACAAGGCTATAATAATTTTTGGACAATTATTGGAAACTTACAAGTTCAATTTGATAAATTATATTACTATCCTAATATTGTATATGATTTTCTTATTGGACAAGATTTTATTAATAGAAATTTACCATTTACTATAGATAATACAAAAGTGAACGTGAACACAAGAAATGGGGTTGAATTGTGTAGAAAACTTTTCGCAAACTTAAATAAAAAACACTATAAGCCAAGTTTGTTTGAAAAACATTTTCTATCGGAAGCAGAGAAATGACCGGACGCTGGAGTGAAGTTTTATGAAAACTTGTTTTTCTTTGCAAAGCAGTGTTGGAATCAAGTGGATTCAGAAACAATAACCCTTAATTGTTTTGATGATAACAAGTGATTAAGAGAACAATTTATTCTCTAATGTGTTTGCTAGTATGCAGAAATCACTATTCATTAGAAGAAGTTATCTCAGAAGATTTAGTGAAATCTTGAATTTAACATGTCTAAGTCTGGGAGTGATCCTCTGTTTTTATGCTGACGTCACCTTGTGAAGCCTTGCTCTGAAGTTGGTCAACTCTGTTTGTTCAGTCAACGCTCTGGTGACTCCTAAGACTAGATTTTGACTTAGTCAACTCTGTTGAACAGTCAACTCTGTTGGTGAACCAAGTTCTGAAAACTAGCTCTGATCTTGGTCAACGCTCTGATAGTGGTCATCACTCTGGTAGACCACATTCTATTGAGACCACATTATGTTTAGTCAACGCTCTGGTCATTGGTCAACACATTCAACAGACTTTGGTTAGTCTACACTATAGAAGCCTTCGTGCATGACCACAAGACATTGTTATGTGAAAGCCCATTGAATTCTACGCTGAAGAACTCAACTCTGTTTCAAGCTCACTCTGAAGTACAGTACTTAACTTTGGTGAACAGTATAGCTCTGTTAGGAAACAGACTGAAGAATATTTAAGACTACTTCAAGTATTTAAGAGACCTCATTGATTAAGCATTTTAATGTACGAGGTATCAAAGGTCAAAAAGAATGTCAACGAATTTAATCATCAAGGAAACTTGCTCTCGAAGTGTCTCATATTCAAAAAGCTCACAAGAGACAAAGATTCTGATTTTGTGTGCAGTGCCCAGAATGCTTTATACAGTCTGGAAAGCGACGTGATCTGCAAAAGCTACAAAAACGAGATCTGAGGTTTTGACCTAGGGTAAAAAGAGACGTTGTGTAACAACGACACTATTCTCAACCCTACCTATATATACCTTACTTCAGTCACTGAAGTAGGTTAACAATTGAAAAGAAAGTGAACGCACCAAAGTACGAAGTGATCATACAGTGAGCGCCTACAATCTTATCAAACTTCAAATCACTATTTTCTAAGACAGTGAGCAACCAAGAAATCTTCCAAGTCTCTGGGATCACATTGAACAAAACACTTAACTGTTTTATCCTTTCTGTTTGAAAGTTATTATTTGTGCTAAAGTTCTTCATTGTAAATCCTCTCTGTGAGAGTTATTTTTGTATTGTTTCAAAACTCCTTTGAACTTGTATTAAGCCCAATAGTGGCTGTATTTCTTAGAGGCTTGACTGTACTAAGTCGTTCTAAGAAGTTGTGAGTATAGCCAGTTTGGCAGTATTATACTCTCAAGTGTAATCAGGTTGATTATAGTGGAAAAATCCTTCTAGTGTGTGAAGGGACTAGACGTAGCTATCAGGTAATAGTGAACTAGTATAAATCACTGTGTCACTCTCTTCTCTCTTCTCTTTACTTACTGCACTGTTTTATTAAAGAGTTGTTTAGAAAAAGTTTTTCATAAACACTTATATTTGCAAAAAAACATTTAAAACCCAATTCAAACCCCCATTTCTTGTGTTTTTGCCACGTTCAATTGGTATCAGAGCTCGGCCTCTTGGTTGAGCACTTAACAGTGTAAGAGGAAAAGATCTTATTCTCTATTCATGGCAAGAAACGAAGCCGGTGGTCACGTTAACTGTCCTCCTTTGTTCACTGGAACAAACTTCGACTACTGGAAAGATAAAGTTAAATCCTTCTTCGAGTCTCAACAACTCGAACTCTGGGATATGGTTCAAAAACAATACACCAAACCAGTTGATTCCAAAGAAAATCCCATTCCTAGGGATAAATGGACAGAGGAGCATAAGAAAGCTTATCAACTACATCAGAAAGCAAGATATTTTCTTATCTGTGCTCTCTCCGAGAAGGAATACGAGAAATGTGGAAAAAGTGATACCGCCAAGGAAATTTGGGACTCATTGGCCTTGGCTTATGAGGGTACTTCCCAAGTGCAAGAAACCAAAGCTAATATCTTGGTTAGACAATATGAACTCTTCAACATGGAATAGGGTGAAAACATTGAAGCTATGTTTGGAAGATTCCAAACACTAGTTCATGGTCTAAAGATTCTTAAGAAAAGTTATACCACTGCTGATCACGTTAAGAAAATCTTAAGAAGTCTGCCAAAGAAGTGGAGACCTAAGGTCACTGCAATTCAGGAAGCAAAGGACCTGAATGTCTTGCGACTTGAAGATCTTCTGAGTTCGTTGACAGCTCATGGGCTTGAGCTAGATGAAGAAGAACCTCCCAAGAAATCAAAGTCTATTGCTTTAAAATCTACAAACAAAGCATCTTCCTCCAAAGCTCTACAAGCTGAACTTGAAATAGACGAAGCATTGTCTGATGAGAGCGATGGAGACACAGACGAAGAAATTTCCTTAATATCAAGGAAAATTCAACGCATGTGGAAAAACAAAGGAAGGTTCAGAAAGCAGTTCCACAAAAAAGACTCAAAGGAAAAGCAAGACTCAAGGGATAAGAAGGACTACAAGGACAAAAGCCAAGTTACTTGCTACGAGTGCAAAAAGCCAGGACATTTCAAGTCTGAATGTCCACAGCTTGAGAAACCAAGGAAAGGTGGTTTTAAAAGCAAGAAGAAGAAAGGTCTCATGGCAACATGAGATGATTTTGATTCATCTTCATCTGATGATGATGAGGAACACGCAAACATTGCTCTAATGGCTACCATAGGATCAGACAGTGAAGAAGAAGATGAAGAGGTAGATTCTAATCCATCTTCTGATATTGAAATAGCTTTTGATGAACTATTATATGAGTCTTCTAAACTCAACACTGACTATAAAGCTTTGAAAAAGAAATTCTCAAAACTTTTAAAAGAATTTCAAATATTCAATGAGGAGAATGAGAAGCTCAAAGCTAAAAATCACCGTTTGGTGAATGACAGCTCTAAGACTGAGGAAAAGGTTGAATGCAACTCTTCAAAATATGAAGAGGGATTTCAAAAATTCCTTGTTGAATGTGTTACGCGAAGCAAACAAGCATCTATGATTTGGGGTGTAAGCCAAAATGGCAAAAAGGGTCTTGGTTACAAAACCAGAGGAACCCACTTTTCAAAACACAAATTCGAAAACCAAAGATACCAACAATTATAGTGAATGTCTGCTTTGTACCTTTTGCAATAAGAAATGACACATTAGAAGTGCTTGTTATGAATTGAAAAATAAGAAGGACAAGTTTTCTTCTAGAACTAACAAAAGAGGACCCAAAAAGATTTGGGTACCTAAAGACAAAATTATATATGTTGCAGATCTGCTTAGCAACAGAGTTACAACACCAGTCCTGGTACTTGGACAGTGGATGCTCACGTCACATGACGGGTGAAAGGCGTATGTTCTAAGAACTCCAACTTAAAGAAAGTGGCACAAAAGATTGGGTCATGCCAGCTTGAGGTTAATCTCAAAGCTTAATAAGAAAGAACTTGTTAGAGGGCTGTCAAATCTTAGGTATCAATCTGATGCTCTTTGTGAAACATGTCAAAAAGGGAAACAAATAAAATCTTCTTTTGAATCCAAAAACATTGTTTCCACCTCAAGGCCACTTGAGCTTTTGCATTTAGATTTATTTGGATCAACTAGGACAGCATCTTTGTCTGGAAAGAAATATGGTCTTGTTCTTGTTGATGACTATACTAGATGGACATGGGTAAAATTCTTAGCTCACAAGGATGAGTCGTTTGCAATATTTTCTGTGTTCTGCAAACAAGTACAAAATGAAAAAGGTTTTTGTATTACAACTATTAGAAGTGATCATGGTGGAGAATTTGAAAATGAATCTTTTCAAGACTTCTGTGAAGAGCATGGAGTCTCTCACAATTTTTCATCTCCTAGAACACCACAACAAAATGGTGTTGTAGAAAGGAAAAATAGATCTTTACAAGAAATGGCCAAAACCATGATTCACGAAACTAACATTACAAAGCACTTTTGGGCAGAAGCAGTAAACACTGCATGTTATATTCAAAATAGAATCTATATCAGACCTATCTTGAATAAGACTCCTTATGAATTGTGGAAAGGAAGAAAACCCAATATTTCACTAATTTGGATGTGACTGCTTTGTTCTTAATACAAAGGACAGTCTTGGAAAATTTGATTCAAAATCGCACAAAGCTATCTTTTTAGGATATTCTGAACGCTCTAAAGCTTACAGAGTATTCAATAAAGAAACATTAATTGTTGATGAGTCTATGCATGTGAGATTTGATGACAAGAAGCCTGACAATGAAACGTTAGAGCTAGATGAAGTCCTTTCAGATCTACAGATTAGCAAAGAAACAGATGAAGGTGTCACAGGTGCTGACTTTGATTCTGTGTCTGGTTCTACGTATGGGGATAATACCCTTGAAGAACCAATAACAGACTGGAAGTTCAAACCTCATCACCCAAAGGATCAGATTATTGGCGAACTAAGTGAGAGAGTTAGAACAAGTTCATCTCTCAGAGAACACTCTGACTTTGTATTGTTGTCAGAAATAGAACCCAAAACAATTGATGAAGCACTAACAGAAGATGGATGGATATTGCTATGCAAGAAGAGCTCAATCAATTTCAGAGGAATGCTGTTTGGAAGCTCGTGCCTCCTCTAGAGGATAAGCAAGCCATTGGAACCAAGTGGGTTTTCAGAAACAAACTTGATGAGGATGGCAAAGTGGTAAGAAACAAGGCGAGACTTGTTGCTCAAGGGTATTCACAAGAGGAAGGTATTGACTATACTGAAACCTTTGCTCCAGTAGCTAGACTTGAAGCTATAAGAATATTATTATCATTTGCTGCACATCATGGCATTACTGTATATCAAATGGGTGTGAAAAGTGCATTTTTAAATAGTTTTATAAGTGAGGAAGTATTTGTGAAACAACCACCTGGATTTGAAGATATTGCTTATCCAGAGCATGTCTTCAAACTTAAAAAGGCTCTTTATGGTCTTAAACAAGCTCCAAGAGCTTGGTACGATAGATTGAGTTCCTTTTTAATGTCAAATGGTTTTGAAAGAGGACAGATGGATACTACCCTCTTTAGAAAATCATCTAAGAAGCATTTCATTATAGTTCAAATATATGTAAATGATATTATCTTTGGTGCTACTAATGAATCTCTTTGTGAGGAATTTTCTAAGCTTATGCAGAATGATTTTGAAATGAGTATGATGGGAGAATTAAAATTCTTCCTTGGTATTCAAATCAAGCAATGTCAAGATGGAACCTATATCCATCAAACTAAATATGTGAGAGAACTCCTAAAGAAGTTCAAGCTTGAGAAAACCAAACCTATGAGCACACCAATGCATCCAACATGTGCTCTCAGCAAAGATGAATCGAGTAAAAAGGTAGATCAAAAGGTGTATAGAGGTATGATCAGTTTACTCCTTTATCTAACTGCCTCAAGGCCTGATATTATCTTTAGTGTCTGCTTATGTGCAAGATTCCAATCTGATCCTAGAGAATCTCACTTAACTGCTGTTAAGAGAATCTTTAGGTATCTCAAAGGAACTACTAACCTTGCTTTGCCTTATAAGAACTCAGAAAATTACAAGCTAGTAGGTTTCTGTGATGCTGACTTTGCTGGAGATAGAATTGAAAGAAAGAGCACAAGTGGTGGCTGCCAATTTCTTGGACCAAACCTTATCTCTTGGTCCAGCAAAAGGCAAAACACAATTGCACTATCAACTGCAGAAGCTGAGTATATATTGCTGTAAGCAGAAGCTCACAACTACTATGGATGAAGTATCAACTTGAGGAACACCAGATTAAAGAGAGTAACATTCCCACATACTGTGATAATACTTCTGCTATATGTTTAACTAAAAATCCTATTTTGCATTCATGAGCTAAACATATTGAAATTAAGCATCATTTCATTAGAGACTATGTTCAGAAAGGGATACTTGAAATCAAATTTATTGATACTGACCATCAATGGGCAGATATCTTTACAAAACCCCTTGCTGAAGCTAGATTCAACTTTATAAGAAAGAATTTAAACTTTCATCTTATAAAGGAATGAGTGTTTAATTTGAATATAGTTGACTCTGTTTGACTATTTGACTCAGGTTGACTATATGACTCTGTATTGATGTTTGACTCCGTCTTGGCACACGCGTTCTATTGTCACACACGTGCCTCTGATGGGTTACATGTTGACTCTGCTTGTATGTTGACTCTGTTCGCATATTGACTCTGGTTGCATGTTGGCTCTGTTTATTAGTTTATTAATTGTTATTCTTTATTATTTATTGTTAACTGTTCGTATTCATGAATCTGTTGCTTTTTAACACAAAGTTGCCTCTGGGGATCATTGTGTACACGTGTCTCTCTGAGACTGGTTGTTGCGTTAGTGGATAGTATTACTCTTACTGAGTCATTATTGCTTTTACTGCACGAGGACAGTTTTACTGTGCCTCTTTAATTCTGAGTGTGGCACGCTTCAATTTTGAAACGACAAAGTTTTTAATTCATTTATTTTGGTAACTGGTAAAGACGGTTTGCCTTCTCAAACACGTTTAATACCCACTCACTCACTCACTTCACCCACTACCCACACTATCTCTAAGAGAAGCCTACATGATTTCTGAACCCTAAATCCCTTTCTTTTCTACTTGCTCTTTGCAACTCTCTCTGCTTTTACAATGGCCGCACAATAACAACAACAACAACAAGAAGTTCAAGGTCCTGAGGAGGAACCTCAAGTTACTCTACAGAACTTACAACCAAATGAGTTGAAGGTTTTGGTGGAACACCAAGTGAACTTTGGAGATTTAGCTCATGAAGGGTATGCTTTCAGAGATGATTTCGTTGAAATGGGAATAATGGACTTCTTTCTCATGGACAACTACCCGGTGTATGAAAACCTAGTCAAAGAATTCTGGATGTATGCATGGAGTAAAGAGAGAACCATCCACAGTTATGTTCAAGGAAGGCGCATCTTGGTAACCCAGGATTTAATTACTAATATCACTAAATGCCCTAATAAGGGAGCTATTGCTGACGAAGGTTGGGAAAAAGATGTTGGTGGCTGAAGCATTGTCAATGACACAATCTTTGAGAAATCTGGTGGAACCAAGGCCATGGATATGAAGAATCATTTAAGAGTGCTCTTCAGGATTATCATGCACTACTTGGTACCCAAGTCTGGGTCTGTGGATACTGTTAGCAGTACCCACAAGTTCATAATGTGGTATTATGAACTAAAGGCTAAGATCAATCTTTTGAATCTCATTTTTGACCACCTGCGACGAGATTTGATATACTCCAGAAAAGGGAAGAACACAAATATTCCCTATGGAAGGTTGCTTTCTTCAATTATGGAAAATCAAGGCTTGATTAGGCAGCTTCAAGGGCTTAACACTGAGGAAGCTAGACTTGCCCTGAAGACAATGGTGGTACCCACATTCTCAAGTGAAAATCTGAGAAGAATGAAACTTCTTTCAACAGAAGTAGTTGCTGAAATTTTACGGGAAGAAGAAGGTGGAAGGAAATCAGTAAGAAAAGGAAAGAAGAAAGTAGTTGATACTGGAAGTACTGTACCTACCAGGAGAGTCACTCGAAGCACTGGAATTCACATTGCTTCAGAACCTTCTCAGTGTGTACATCCAGTGAGACCAGCCTTCATGGACTTTGATATGTCTGAAGAGGTAGAGGAAAAGAAGAATGTTCTTGATGAAATGATAGCCAAAAGTCAGGAAGAGTGCTACATTTTCCATCAGAAACTCAGAGAGGAAAGGCTATAGAGAGAAGTTGCCGCAGCTACAACTGTCCCTCCTGCTGTTGCCCCGAGAACCTCCACTACTACTGAACCTGCTCAGAAACTGAAAAGAATCATCAAGGTTGCTAACCTCCTAGCAGCAAAGAGAACCAAGGTACTGGATAAGGTTTGTGACTTGTATGATGCTACTTACCAAACTGGTTCTGTTCCCACTGGTTCTACTGTCTTAGAACCTGTTCTGTCAAACCCTATACCTCCTAACCAGATACCTCCACTTGCCCCACAGTTGCCTAAACTATTTCCCCAATCTTCCAAACCTATCCCTAAACAAATTCCTTCACCAAAACCCTCACCACCCAAACCTGCACAACCTAATAAATCATCCCCTCCAAAGAAACCTTTACCTTCTAAATTACCCACACCTCCTGGACTTTCTGATACCTCTAACTCTTCTTCAAATGACAGTGAAGAAAGTCATGAACCTTTGAGACCTAGATAGAGACCACAACCCTAAGTTCAATTTCCTTACATTGAACCACTTGCAGTTAAGCTTCCTAATACCTTCACTTCTATACCTCAACCCCAATCACAACCCTCCAAAATACCTTCTCCTAAACCTTCATCACCACCTAGACCTGCCTCACCTCCCTCTGTTCATCCTGACCTTAACCTACCCCTCCAAACTGAACCCACACTTGAACCAGAAACAGAACCTGAACCATATATCCAGGAACCTTTCTGTTCTGAACCTGATTCTGTTTTGGCCATTGAGGCCCAACCCCTCTCAATGTTGCAACCTGTACCTGATCCCTCCTTCAGACTCCCAATACTTGTACCATTTCTGCCCCAATCTTTTACACCACCACACTCACCTCTGTTGGCAGAACTTGTTACTATTGCAACATCTATGGATACAAATGAGATAACAGTCACTGCTATGATTGCCTCTGAGGCAAATCAAGGTATTGAGTTAGATTCTGTTTCTGATTCTGATGTTGCCATCATTGATCCTCCAACTCTGCTTCTGCAAGCACCCCCTGGACCAGTTATTCAGATTGTGTGTGAACCCTCACCAGATCACAGGGAAGCAAGAGTAGTGCCTTAAAGGTATCCTCACCTGATTGCTAATTTTGAGTGCCTCAAGGCTCAAATATACCATGAGGATGAGGATTGCAAAATTATGGAAGCTGCAAGAATTGATGAAGTTAACTCCATCTTGGCGGAAGAGAACAGACTTGCAAATTGGCAAATTGTGCACTATTGGTTTGAAGTACACCAAAGGGATCAACTTGAAAGGAACAGAAGGTGGCTTACGGCTCTTCAATGGAAACAACAAGTACCTCAACAGGAAACCACTCTTGTAGTTTGGGAACCTGAACCTGCTCCTGCAGCCCCTCCTACTCCTGCACCTGAGCCTAAACCAGAACCTGTCACTCCACCTCCTGCTCCTACTGCAGTGGTGGTTCACCAATCCACTTCTGGGTCTGCCTCTACCTCTGCAAGCCATTCAGTTGTGATTCCTCAGGCAGTCTATGATAGGCTTGTTGATGACAGCAAGAAATTTTCAAGGTTTATGGAAGCCACTGAAAGGCACTTTGAAGAGTCTGACAGAAGGCATGATATGCTGGCTAATCTACTGCAAGAAATTTTGGCCAAGATGGACAAGCCATAGAAAACCTTAGGCTTTTCCCTTTTTTCTTTTAGCCCCTTATGTTCTTGTGTTCTCAGTATTTTCTTTTGTACACTCATACGTTTAGTTTAATGAAATTGTTTTGGCACTTTCTGTCTGTTTTAACTTTATCGTTCTTATAATGTTTTGACTGTGATGCTCTTTATTTCTCTCATAATCTTTTTGTCTGATGACAAAAGGGGGAGAAGAAAGATATAGAGTAATTGATGAAACAGATGTATCAACTAAGTGTCACCATGCATTGCATTTCCTGCATCATTAACTCTGATATATTAACTTTCAATGCTCTATAAGTGCTATTTATCTATGTATGCAAAGATATTGTATTGAATATGGTCTGATATTTACTCTTAGAAAATATTTATATGCGTTTAATTCAGGGGAAGCATATGAAATTATTTTAAACAAATATTTTTCTAAAAGAAAATTGTTCATCAATATATGTATTTGTCATAATCAAATACATATATGCTGACGTCACCTTGTGAAGCCTTGCTCTGAAGTTAGTCAACTCCGTTTGTTCAGTCAACGCTCTGGTGACTCCTAAGACTAGATTTTGACTTAGTCAACTCTGTTGAACAGTCAACTCTGTTGGTGAACCAAGTTCTGAAAACTAGCTCTGATCTTGGTCAACACTCTGATGGTGGTCATCACTCTGGTAGACCATATTCTATTGAGACCACATTCTGTTTGGTCAACGCTCTGGTCATTGGTCAACACATTCAACAGACTTTGGTTAATCTACACTATAGAAGCCTTCGTGCATGACCACAAGACTCTGTTATGTGAAAGCCCATTGAATTCTATGCTGAAGAACTCAACTCTGTTTCAAGCTCACTCTAAAGTACAATACTTAACTGTGGTGAACAGTATAGCTCTGTTAGGAAATAGACTGAAGAATATTTAAGGCTACTTCAAGTATTTAAGAGACCTCATTGATTAAGCATTTTAATGTATGAGGTATCAAAGGTCAAAAGGAATGTCGACGAATTTAATCATCAAGGAAACTTGCTCTCGAATGTCTTATATTCAAAAAGCTCACAAGAGACAAAGATTCTGATTTTGTGTGCAGTGCCCAGAATGCTTTATACAGTCTGGAAAGCGACGTGACCTGCAAAAGCCACAAAAACGGGATCTGAGGTTTTGACCTAGGGTAAAAAGAGATGTTGTGTAACAACGACACTATTCTCAACCCTAGCTATATATACCTTACTTCAGTCACTGAAGTAGGTTAACGATTGAAAAGAAAGTGAACGCAACAAAGTACGAAGTGATGATACAGTGAGCGCCTACAATCTTATCAAACTTCAAATCACTATTTTCTGAGACAGTGAGCAACCAAGAAATCTTCCAAGTCTTTGGGATCGCATTGAATAAAGCACTTAACTGTTTTATCCTTTCTGTTTGAAAGTTATTATTTGTGCTAAAGTTCTTTATTGTAAATCCTCTCTGTGAGAGTTATTTTTGTATTGTTTCAAAACTCCTTTGAACTTGTACTAAGCCCAGTAGTGGCTATATTCCTTAGAGGCTTGACTGTACTAAGTCGTTCTAAGAAGTTGTGAATATAGCCAGTTTGGCAGTATTATACTCTCAAGTGTAATCAGGTTGATTATAGTGGAAAAATCCTTCAAGTGTATGAAGGGACTAGACGTAGCTATCAGGTGATAGTGAACTAGTATAAATCACTGTGTCACTCTCTTCTCTATTCTCTTTACTTACTGCACTGTTTTATTAAAGAGTTGTTTAGAAAAAGTTTTTCATAAACACTTATATTTGCAAAAAGTTTTTAAAACCCAATTCAAACCCCCCTTTCTTGTGTTTTTGCCACGTTCAAGCATAAGTAAAGATAAAGCATTAAACAATGAGACACAAAGATTTCTACTAGTTCACCACCAAACTGGTAGCTACGTCTAGCCCCTTCGTTCCTGAAGGATATTCACTATAATCAACTTGATTACAAATTCCTTAAGAGTATTCTACTGTCACAAACTTGACAATACTCTTTACTTCTCAAAACGACTTAGTACGTTCGAGCCTTTGAGGAAACAAGCCTGTTACTAGCCAATACAAGTTACACAAAGAAGTTTTGAATACAATCAAATAACTCTCAACAAGAGACACTACAATAGAATGTGATAAAAATGGTGCCACAAAAATAGCGCTTGTCACTAAAGTGCTGTTTATTATTGACTTTAAACAACACTTTTTTGAAGAAGCGCTGCAAAATATCGCCTTGATAATAGACAACGCTTCTTTGAATAAGCCCTGTCTTTTATTAAACCTTAGCCAGCGCTTTATCAAGAAAGAGCTGTCTTTTAAATTAATGGCCAACACTTTTCTAAGAAAGCGCTGTCTTTTACAATAATGGCCAGCGCTTTGCTAAGGAAGCGCTGTCTATTTCAAAACCTAAATAACATAAAGGGTGCGCAGTAAGCCCCTTTTTTCATTATCACTTTCGAAAGCTCGCCGTTCCTGGTCACCGCTTTGCTCTCTGCGCCTTTTCTTCTCGCGGTTCCTGGTCTCTGTTCCTGCTCGCCGTTTTGCGTCCTGCTTTCTCGTTTCTGCTCGTTGTTCTGTTCCTGCTCGCCGTTTCTGTTCCTGCTCACCATTCTATACCTGCTCGCCGTTTCTCGCGTCCTCTACTCACAGCCCAGCAAGGTACAGTTTTGTTTCATAGCGCATTCTCTCTTTCTCACGTTGCTCGCGACCACCACCACCTCTTGGTCGTATATTTGTTTCATCCTGGTTGTGTTGCATTTGTTTACTTTTTTTTTGTATGATGAAGGGTGCATGGTGTACAATACTGATATTGTATAGGTGATGCAAATTGCAAATTGCATATGTAATTGATCGAATACGAACTGTGAATTGTGGTTTGACGACATAACATTAGCTATAGCCCAATGCGTTAGATATAATCAAATTTTGACTATATATGTTTAGATCACAATTGGATGTGGGAAATTATTGAGAATACAAATAGGCCATGTCAAAATTTTGAGAAAATATGTACAAAGTTTTGAATATGTTTTGTTGTGATGTTTTTAAAGGTTGAAGCTAGAATGGATCGAAAGTGGATGTCTGCCAATCGTTTGTCAAAGGAATATAAGGATGGGTGCAAGAGTTTATCAAGTTTGTAGTTAGGCATACAACAAACCATAGTAAAATCATATGTCCTTGTTTAAATTGTTGTTATGCAGACAAAGTTAGTCTTCAGGAATTGGAATGGCATTTAGTGAGCAATGAGATTGATCAAAGTTATACATGTTGGACAAAGCACGGTGAGACAAAAAGTGAATCTTCTAATACCATGGGGAATAATGAGAATACATATTGTGGAGACCGCTTTGAAGAGATGGCAAATGCGGTTGAAGATGATCTTCGTGAGTGTCCTTGAATGTTTGAGAAGTTGATAAACGATGCGGAGAAGCCGTTGTATGAGGGTTGTACGAAATTCATGAGATTATCGGCGATGTTAAGGCTATATAACTTGAAATCAGGCAATGGATGGACTGATAAGAGCTTTACAGAATTACTCACCTTATTGAAGGATATGTTTCCGGCTTATAATATGCTTCCTAGTCGGACATACGAGGCTAAACAAATGTTATGCTCTATTGGCATGGGTTATGAGAAGATACACGCTTGTCCTAACGATTGCATTTTATTTCGAAATGAATATGCATCGTTAAAGTCGTGTCCTAAATGTAATGTATCACAGTATAAGAAGAAAGAATCGGCTCCAGAGAAGGTTATGTGGTATTTCCCCATAATTCCCAGATTCAGGCGCATGTACCATAGTTCAGAAGATGCAAAACACTTGACATGACATGAAGATGAAAGGATTAAGGATGACATGCTGTGGCACCCGACAGACTCTCCCTAATGGAGGAAAATTTATATTGAGTATCCTGATTTCGAGAAAGAACCTAGAAACCTAAGACTTGCATTGTCTACTGATGGATTTAACCCGCATGGTGTTCAGAGTAGCTCTTATAGTACATGGCCTGTGATTTTGGTGATTTATAACCTACCTCCATGGCTATGCATGAAGTGCAAATATATGATGTTGTCTATGTTAATTTCTGGCCCCAAACAACTAGGAAATGATATAGACGTATTCTTGGCGCCTTTAATTGAAGACTTGAAGCAAATGTGGGAGACGGGTATAGATGTGTACGATGGGTACAGAGAAGAAAGTTTCACCTTGAGGGCTATGATCTTCGGCATAATTAATGATTTTTCGGCATACGGTAATTTGTTTGGATACAGTACCAAAGGCCAGTGTGCATGGCCTATATGTGAAGATGGTATAGAGTGGATGCGGTTGGAAAATGGTAAGAAGAATGTCTTCCTTAGGCATCGTAGGTTTTTGCATCAAAAGCATCATTATCGGTCGCGTAGAAAACCATTTAATGGGAATACTGAAGAATGTAGAGCTCTTTTGCCTTTGACGGGTGCACAACTGTTTGAAAAGGTAAAAGATTTGAGTATTGAATTCGGGAAGTGTAACATCCCAATTTTTATAAAAATTATTTTATAGTTTCCTACTACTTGAAAATAAATCATGGAGAATGATCACCTCAATGGTTTGTTAAAAGTACGAAGAACTACAAATATTGTAAACAATTTACTGTTTTAGTAATTAATTAAGATTAAAAGACAGTGTAGACGTATACTATTTTTAATATGAATTAATCTTGAAAAATGTGAAAAATTGTTGTTTGATTAAAGAAAATTATTTTACTGAATGAAAAATAATTTTAGGACTTAATAGACATTTTTAAGTCACATTTTGAATTTTCATTGTTTAGTTATTGTATTAATTGTCTGTTTTACGTCATATTTAATACGACTATTATTTTAGAGATTTTTTCTTGATAATTTTATTGTTTGAATAATATCTAGATGATAAGAGAAATTTAAATTAGTGATCCTCACTACTTTACAGTTTCTATTACGCTGCGAGAATTCTGTTGAATTCTGCCATTGGAAGGCTATTGGGAGAGTTTTTAACTGAAACATGCCCAAACATGAGCCAAATTTCATAAAATATGAGATCCTAGTATTTTACAATATTTAGAATTTATGAGAATTTTTCTGGAATTTTTGGGCATCAGAAAATATTTAGTGCATTATCTGTGCCCAGAAACAGCCTAATTGCAACGTTTTGGTTCGTATTTCGAGAAAACGAGATATGTAACACCCTAAATTTCTAAGATAAGTTGAGAATCAGTTATGAGAAGAATTGTGTGATTGTATTCAAGCTTAAATTGATTTTAAAGTGAGTGAATATAATTACACAAAGTTTTGATAAGAAAATTAATGGGTTTGAGTTGAGGAATAAGTTGGATTTAATCTTAAGATGGTTAAAGGTGTTGACTTGTAGTTATGGAAGTTAATTTGAGAAGAAAGTCTCAAAGGTTTTGTGTTAGAACTAAGTTTTCCTGGTTTTTCTGCAGTGTGAATCGATTCATATATCCCAGGAATCGATTCACAGCATTAAAAATCCATAGGCATCGAATTTTAGCAGTGGGAATCGATTCACAGAAGTCAGGAATCGATTCACATAAGACAGGCCACTGGGACTCGCATGCAGGAATCGATTCACTCATTAAGACTACGTTTCAGGCACTTTTTACACTGTGGGAATCGATTCACACTATGCTGTGAATCGATTCACAGCTGCAGAAGTGTTTAAAAGCGTGCTTATTGACGAGCATAAAAAGAAAGAAAAAGGGAAGGAAAAGAGGAGAAAGGGAAAGGAGAAAGAGGAGAGGAGAGCTAGGGTTTCACCCTTTGAGAAGGATTGAAGAGATTCATGTTAGATTTCTTCAATCACTTGCCTAAATGGAGAGTTTGAGAGTTGAGATTTGGGTATTTTAAAGATTTGGGTTTGAACCCTAGAGAGGAGAAGAAGAAGCACGAATTGGAGAAGAATAAGGGGGAGAAGACCAAGCTCCAGCAAGGATGGCTCAAGTTCTTGGATTGAGAAGGAAGATTGAAGGTTGAAGATCAAGATTTGAGAAGTATTTGGAGAAGCCCCAAGTTGAGCAAAGAGGGAAAAGCTTGAAGAGGAGCAAAGAGTCCAAAGTTCAACCTTCCTAGCTCAATGTTTTGAAGAATAGAGGTTAGTTCTTCAACCCTTAGGTGATGGGCACCCATAAGTCCCACATATAGGAATTTCACTTCCTTTAGAAACATATGAACCTTAGGTTCAAGTTAGGTTTTAGGTACCTATAAGAGGTTGAGTTGTTATTGTTATGATTGTTATGATTGTGTAGTGGGCTTGATTAAAAGAGGTCAAGTGCGCTCCCAACCCCCACAAAGTTGAATGTATGTTTGATGTTTCTCTCTTGAGAACTCCATAGAGTTTCAAGGGAAGAGTCAATGTATGTGTTGTCCATGAAATTGGTGAATTGTGAGGCTTGTCAAAGAGCCATAAGCTTAAGTTATAGAGGTCAAGGAAAGGACCCTAGGAAAAGGATGTGATAGGAAGAATGTGTGAATTAGTGTCCATGATTTGGAGTCATTAGATAAAAAGGGATGCTATTAATTTAAGCATGATCCATTGAAGTAATTGTAGTTTCCTTGAATAGTTAGGTAATGAGGATGTTATTAATAAATTCTAGTTAGCCAAGTTGCATTTCTTTGAACATGCATACAAGCATAAGCATAAGCATAAGCTAAAGTCCATGGCGAGACTCCTCTAATTAAGGGAGTAGATCGGTTTGGTTAGCCAAGTGGGACGCCCTTGGATGGTTATGACGTCTAACCACCATACCGAAAGTGTGTAATTGGGGTCTAGGGGACTAAGCCTCCGACACCACCCAATAACACAAAATGCATTACATGCATAGCATCATATTATATATCTCCTATGAATGGTATAATATTTGAAGTGATGTTAAGTTTATGAATGTTAATGAATTCCTTGTATGTATATATATATATATATATATATATATATATTAATTAAGCTTAGTTAGTTGTATGGAATCTTGGATAGCACCCCTAGTCGCTTGATTATTTTATATAGTAATGGTGCCTAGAAGTAGGAAGAGATGTGATAAGATTGATTTCAATGATATAAAGAAAAGCAATTAAGTGTTAAGTATGGAGTAAGTAAGTAAAGGAGAACAAAATGTTCTTAGTTAAGAAAGTTGGCACTTACGTAGCATTGGGTTAGTTAGGCTAGATGTAGCTAAAGAAGTAGTGTTTGAATTAGTCTTTTCAGGCTAGTAAGGACGGATGAGAGAACGGTGAGGAGTCCGTGAAGGGCTCACTGAGATTTTATAATCTCACCCTTTTCCTTTTGTTGTTTTCAGATAAGCAGGTACCGAAGACGGTGAGCCGAAGCTCCAAGCTTGGGACTCATAGGCTAGTTTTATATTGTAATGTAAATTTTATATTCCAAGTTATGTTTAATATGTAATCTATTTATTAGATTAATGAATTAAGCTTAATTTATGACTTGGATTACTGTAATCAAGTTTGTAAATGCTTAGTAATTCCTGTGCCTTAATGTAATTTGTCGTACTTTCAATTATGTTGAGGTGCGGGTGTTACATTATGGTATCAGAGCAGTTCGATCTTACCGGACTGTGAGTTACTAGTTTAGTAAAAACTTAGGTTAGGAAGTGTCAGTTTAGTCCTTGTTGGACTGTAATCAGTTAGCAGGAATTTTCCCTTGTCCGAGAACTTCTCTACATATTCTTATGCTTAGTATGGAATATTAAGCCTGATCAACTTAATACTCCATACCGTGTACGAAGAATGTAGTAGATGGAGCTGGCGGATGAGGGAGGAGACCGAATAGGATCGAGAACTCTGAGGAAGTTTGATGGATAAAGATGATGCAGACAAGGAAGGAGCGGATGCAAGAGCTCTCATTAAGTGAGAACTTTCGGAATACGGAAAAAGGGAAACAAGTTCCCACCTTCCGGAACCAAGAGTTAAGGAATGTTTCAAGAGTGGTAGGAACCATAGTGGTGAGGGTTCGGCTAGACAAAGCATGTAATTCATGTACCGTCAACCGAGACGCTCTAGAAGTGATTGGAAATGACGAGCAAGTAAGAGGTCTTAATTGTGAGGTTTCAATCAACATAGGATGGGCATTTGTAATCGGTTAGGGTTACAACCCTGGTTATGCTATCAAGTTGTTTCGCCTAATCCCTTATGAATGGATCCTAGAATGATTGAGATCTTATGATGATTCCCAAGTTAATTCAAGTGCCCTTCGTGGTTAACAGTAAATGCTCTTAATTGTAGGATTTCAATCGAGTAGGATGGTCGGTTCTAATCGGTTAGGGTCTCAACACTTGTTGTCTCAGCATGATTGGTTAACCTAGCCGATTATAGGTGGATCCTAGGTCGATAGAAATCCTATGATAATCCCTGAGAGAACCTTAGTGTTCCGAGTGATAGTGGAAAGGGTAAGGAACAAGATGGAGTTAGGCGATATGCTGCAACGCCCAAATGGTAGTATGGGTCCTCAAGAGTGATCTTGCCCTAGTGAAGCAGAAAGAAAACTCTAAGTCTTCACAGAACGGTGTCCTTAGTGGAACAACAAACTTCAGAGGATCGGATGAGATGTAGTCTTCAAACTATGGGAGTTTTAAGAAAAGCTGAGTCAGCAGAAACCTAAAGTTATTGATGTCTACGTTCGATCTAATTGTCCAGTGCGTAAAGTGAATTCAATTGACCAATTGTATACTTTGCCTTAGCTAAGTAAGAATATTAGTTAGAATAAGACTTAGTCTATGATTGGGTAATGAGATCAATTAATTTCCTGAGCAATTAGTTCCTCTATAGAGATTAATCCCTTTTAGGGTTTCTAATGATTCAGATTGGGTAAGGAGGATAAGACAGGATCAATAAGGTAGATTGTTCCCAAGGATATCAAGGATTTATTTGCTGGATACTTGTTGGTTCATTGGTTATTAAACGCGTCGATCTACACCGCTATCAGATAAAGCCGTGTGGGTTCTGGTTTAATTCCAGTAGTATCAAGAAAGGGAGTTACACCATCAAGCGAAGGAGAGCAGTAGTAAAGTTTATTTAAGAGTAAAGATGGTGGACATCTGAGATTATAAGTTACTGCAAGTCAAGTCGTTAGGTTGGGTCTGATGTGATTCTAACTAGCCACTTGCTAGCTAAGTCTCCAACCAAGTGAGGCTTAGACCTCGTGTGAGACAAAGTTTGTAATCAACTAATGAAAATCAAGTCAGTTTAACCAACGGATACCTCCCAAGAGTTGAACAACCCTAGAGTTTCAAGTTTCCTAGGCCGAGTCGGTTGCAAGACCAAGTATAGTGAGTTAAATATGGGTATCAACTCCGTAGCTACAGAAGAGGTCTCTAAGAAAGGATTTCCATTGGTAACCTAAGAGTGAACGTCACGAATGGGAAAATTTGTTTAAGGTATGTATTAGTTGCCCAACGAAGGGTTACGAAACTACCAATGATAGTATTGGATGCTGTTTTGGGTGAACTTCCAAAGAGTATTCGAAGGAGAGTACCTTCCAAGGAGTCTAAAGGGATAGAAGGAGCAAAGATTCACTCGCTTGACACCAAAAGGCACGTCTGCAGGGAATTGTGTGGACAAATTCAAAGAATTCTCCACATGCTTAACCTACCTTCAACATGTATAGGATGATGAGTAAGCGACTCATCAATGGGTTGAAAACCCGAACCGAGTTAAGAAATGTCGTGTGGCAATTTCATGAGGATGGCTATCTTGAGAGACTGAGGGCCACGACGGAATTACAGAGGAAGCACAGGTTATCTTATGGCAGAATGTCTAGGTGAGTAGCAGACGATGAAAAGCAAGCGTAACAATTTCCAACAGTCAAGAGCAACCGAAAGATAGAACAGCACCAGAGTTAAACCCTCAGACGGTAAGTAAAGTATTCCATTTGATGGAAATAAGATGAAAGGAGTTCATTCATTTGCAAAGATGTAAGATCAGAGTTCACACGAAGCACCAAAAGCCAATTGACTATACAGAAGGATGAGGTAAGAAAGAGAGGCATGGTTTGGGGACGAGATTCCATGGAGGTAAATCTCTGTTCGCACCTCCTGCTGTCAATGCTAAGAAGTTCCTACACCTTTAACTCCACATAGGGAGTCTGGAAGTGAGAACCTATCTCATGGGGGAAAGATTTGAAGTTAGTAAGGATGTGAGTTACCACCAAATCGGAGGATACCTAGAGTCATTTACGATTGCCAGTATTCTATCGATTAGTGCTTAGAGTGATTTCACTTAACCAGTTACACGCACACCGTTTCAACCGATTAAATTATATTCATTAGTTAGAGCTTAGTCTGTGACCGGTTAACGCTATCGCAACTAATTTAATCGATTAATGCTTTGTGAGAGTTAATCGTTTTTAGGTTTTCCAATGGATGGAATGGGCGATGAAAGGAAGCTGTAGTTGAAGTTCCAATGAAAGATGCAGTAATTTTCGAGGACGAAAATTTTTAAAAGGTGGGTAGTAGTGTAACACCCCAAATTTCTAAGCTAAGTTGAGAACTAGTTATGAGAAGAATTGTGTGATTGTATTCAAGCTTAAATTGATTTTAAAGTGAGTGAATATAATTACACAAAGTTTTGATAAGAAAATTAATGGGTTTGAGTTGAGGAATAAGTTGGATTTAATCTTAAGATGGTTAAAGGTGTTGACTTGTAGTTATGGAAGTTAATTTGAGAAGAAAGTCTCAAGGTTTTGTGTTAGAACTAAGTTTTCCTGGTTTTTCTGCAGCGTGAATCGATTCATATATCCCAGGAATCGATTCACAGCATTAAAAATCCATAGGCATCGAATTTTAGCAGTGGGAATCGATTCACAGAAGTCAGGAATCGATTCACATAAGACAGGCCACTGGGACTCGCATGCAGGAATCGATTCACTCATTAAGACTACATTTCAGGCACTTTTTACACTGTGGGAATCGATTCGCACTATGCTGTGAATCGATTCACAGCTGCAGAAGTGTTTAAAAACGTTGTTTCAGCGAGCAGAACGCAAAAAGAAAGAAAAAGGGAAGGAAAAGAGGAGAAAGGGAAAGGAGAAAGAGGAGAGGAGAGCTAGGGTTTCACCCTTTGAGAAGGATTGAAGAGATTCATGTTAGATTTCTTCAATCACTTGCCTAAATGGAGAGTTTGAGAGTTGAGATTTGGGTATTTTAAAGATTTGGGTTTGAACCCTAGAGAGGAGAAGAAGAAGCACGAATTGGAGAAGAATAAGGGGGAGAAGACCAAGCTCCAGCAAGGATGGCTCAAGTTCTTGGATTGAGAAGGAAGATTGAAGGTTGAAGATCAAGATTTGAGAAGTATTTGGAGAAGCCCCAAGTTGAGCAAAGAGGGAAAAGCTTGAAGAGGAGCAAAGAGTCCAAAGTTCAACCTTCCTAGCTCAATGTTTTGAAGAATAGAGGTGAGTTCTTCAACCCTTAGGTGATGGGCACCCATAAGTCCCACATATAGGAATTTCACTTCCTTTAGAAACATATGAACCTTAGGTTCAAGTTAGGTTTTAGGTACCTATAAGAGGTTGAGTTGTTATTGTTATGATTGTTATGATTGTGTAGTGGGCTTGATTAAAAGAGGTTGGCGACTGCCCCCAACCCCCCACAGTTGAATGTATGTTTGATGTTTCTCTCTTGAGAACTCCATAGAGTTTCAAGGGAAGAGTCAATGTATGTGTTGTCCATGAAATTGGTGAATTGTGAGGCTTGTCAAAGAGCCATAAGCTTAAGTTATAGAGGTCAAGGAAAGGACCCTAGGAAAAGGATGTGATAGGAAGAATGTGTGAATTAGTGTCCATGATTTGGAGTCATTAGATAAAAAGGGATGCTATTAATTTAAGCTTGATCCATTGAAGTAATTGTAGTTTCCTTGAATAGTTAGGTAATGAGGATGATATTAATAAATTGTAGTTAGCCAAGTTGCATTTCTTTGAACATGCATACAAGCATAAGCATAAGCATAAGCTAGAGTCCATGGCGAGACTCCTCTAATTAAGGGAGTAGATCGGTTTGGTTAGCCAAGTGGGACGCCCTTGGATGGTTATGACGTCTAACCACCATACCGAAAGTGTGTAATTAGGGTCTAGGGACGGAAGCCTACGACACCACCCAATAACACAAAATGCATTACATGCATAGCATCATATTATATATCTCCTATGAATGGTATAATATGTGAAGTGATGTTAAGTTTATGAATGTTAATGAATTCCTTGTATGTATATATATATATATATATATATATATATATTCGGAATTAGCTTAGTTAGTTGTATGGAATCTTGGATAGCACACCCCTAGTCGCTTGATTATTTTATATAGTAATGGTGCCTAGAAGTAGGAAGAGATGTGATAAGATTGATTTCAATGATATAAAGAAAAGCAATTAAGTGTTAAGTATGGAGTAAGTAAGTAAAGGAGAACAAAATGTTCTTAGTTAAGAAAGTTGGCACTTACGTAGCATTGGGTTAGTTAGGCTAGATGTAACTAAAGAAGTAGTGTTTGAATTAATCTTTTCAGGCTAGTAAGGACGGATGAGAGAACGGTGAGGAGTCCGTGAAGGGCTCACGAGATTTTATAATCTCACCCTTTTCCTTTGTTGTTTTCAGATAAGCAGTGCAGAAGGCGGTGAGCCGAAGCTCCAAGCTTGGGACTCATAGGCTAGTTTTATATTGTAATGTAAATTTTATATTCCAAGTTATGTTTAATATGTAATCTATTTATTAGATTAATGAATTAAGCTTAATTTATGACTTGGATTCCTGTAATCAAGTTTGTAAATGCTTAGTAATTCCTGTGCCTTAATGTAATTTGTCGTACTTTCAATTATGTTGAGGTGCGGGTGTTACATTATGGTATCGAGCTTGATTCGATCTTCTGGATGTGAGTTACTAGTTTAGTAAAAACTTAGGTTAGGAAGTGTCAGTTTAGTCCTTGTTGGTATGTCGATTAGCGAGGAATTTTCCCTTGTCCGAGAACTTCTCTACATATTCTTATGCTTAGTATGGAATATTAAGCCTGATCAACTTAATACTCCATCTGTGTAACGAAGAATGTAGTAGATGGAGTCTGGCGGATGAGGAGGAGACCGAATAGGATCGAGAACTCGAGGAAGTTTGATGGATAAAGATGATGCGGACAAGGAAGGAGAGGATGCAAGAGCTCTCATTAAGTGAGAACTTTGAATACGGAAAGAGGGAAACAAGTTCCCACCTTCCGGAACCAAGAGTTAAGGAATGTTTCAAGAGTGGTAGGAACCATAGTGGTGAGGGTTCGGCTAGACAAAGCATGTAATTCATGTACCGTCAACCGAGACGCTCTAGAAGTGATTGGAAATGACGAGCAAGTAAGAGGTCTTAATTGTGAGGTTTCAATCAACATAGGATGGGCATTTATGTCGGTTAGGGTTCTGACCACGGTTATGCTATCAAGTTGTTTACTTTAATCCCTTATGAATGGATCCTAGAATGATTGAGATCTTATGATGATTCCCAAGTTAATTCAAGTGCCCTTCGTGGTTAACTTGATAAATGCTCTTAATTGTAGGATTTCAATCGAGTAGGATGGTCGGTTCTAATCGGTTAGGGTCTCAACACTTGTTGTCTCAGCATGATTGGTTAACCTAGCCGATTATTGGTGGATCCTAGGTCGATAGAAATCCTATGATAATCCCTGAGAGAACCTTAGTGTTCCGAGTGATAGTGGAAAGGGTAAGGAACAAGATGGAGTTAGGCGATATGCTGCAACGCCCAAATGGTAGTATGGGTCCTCAAGAGTGATCTTGCCCTAGTGAAGCAGAAAGAAAACTCTAAGTCTTCACAGAACGGTGTCCTTAGTGGAACAACAAACTTCAGAGGATCGTATGAGATGTAGTCTTCAGGCTATAGGAGTTTTAAGAAAAGCTGAGTCAGCAGAAACCTATAGTTATTGATGTCTACGTTCGATCTAATTGTCCAGTGCGTAAAGTGAATTCAATTGACCAATTATAGACTTTGCCTTAGCTAAGTAAGAATATTAGTTAGAATAAGACTTAGTCTGTGATTGGGTAATGAGATCACTTAATTTCCTGAGCAATTAGTTCCTCTATAGAGATTAATCCCTTTTAGGGTTTCTAATGATTCAGATTGGGTAAGGAGGATAAGACAGGATCAATAAGGTAGATTGTTCCCAAGGATATCAAGGATTTATTTGCTGGATACTTGTTGGTTCATTGGTTATTAAACGCGTCGATCTACACCGCTATCAGATAAAGCCGTGTGGGTTCTGGTTTAATTCCAGTAGCATCAAGAAAGGGAGTTACACCATCAAGCGAAGGAGAGCAGTAGTAAAGTTTATTTAAGAGTAAAGATGGTGGACATCTGAGATTATAAGTTACTGCAAGTCAAGTCGTTAGGTTGGGTCTGATGTGATTCTAGCTAGCCACTTGCAAGCTAAGTCTCCAACCAAGTGAGGCTTAGACCTCGTGTGAGACAAAGTTTGTAATCAACTAATGAAAATCAAGTCAGTTTAACCAACGGATACCTCCCAAGAGTTGAACAACCCTAGAGTTTCAAGTTTCCTAGGCCGAGTCGGTTGCAAGACCAAGTATAGTGAGTTAAATATGGGTATCAACTCCGTAGCTACAGAAGAGGTCTCTAAGAAAGGATTTCCATTGGTAACCTAAGAGTGAACGTCACGAATGGGAAAATTTGTTTAAGGTATGTATTAGTTGCCCAACGAAGGGTTACGAAACTACCAATGATAGTATTGGATGCTGTTTTGGGTGAACTTCCAAAGAGTATTCGAAGGAGAGTACCTTCCAAGGAGTCTAAAGGGATAGAAGGAGCAAAGATTCACTCGCTTGACACCAAAAGGCACGTCTGCAGGGAATTGTGTGGACAAATTCAAAGAATTCTCCACATGCTTAACCTACCTTCAACATGTATAGGATGATGAGTAAGCGACTCATCAGTTGGGTTGAAAACCCGAACCGAGTTAAGAAATGTCGTGTGGCAATTTCATGAGGATGGCTATGCGAGACTGTGGGTCACTACGGAATTACTGAGAGGAAGCCACAGGTTATCTTATGGCGTAATGTCTAGGTGAGTAGCAGGCGATGAAAAGCAAGCGTAACAATTTCCAACGATCGAAACAGCGAAAGATAGAAACGACACGAGTTAAACCCTCAGACGGTAAGTAAAGTATTCCATTTGATGGAAATAAGATGAAAGGAGTTCATTCATTTGCAAAGATGTAAGATCAGAGTTCACAGCGGAACTACCAAAAGCCAATTTATTATACAGAATGATGAGGTAAGAAAGAAAGGCGTGGTTTGGGGACGAGATTCCATGGAGGTAAATCTCTGTTCGCACCCCCTGCTGCCAATGCTAAGAAGTTCCTACACCCTTAACTCCACATAGGGAGTCTGGAAGTGAGAACCTATCTCATGGGGGAAAGATTTGAAGTTAGCAAGGATGTGAGTTACCACCAAATCGGAGGATACCTAGAGTCATTTACGATTGCCAGTATTCTATCGATTAGTGCTTAGAGTGATTTCACTTAACCAGTTACACGCACACCGTTTCAACCGATTAAATTATATTCATTAGTTAGAGCTTAGTCTGTGACCGGTTAACGCTATCGCAACTAATCTAATCGATTAATGCTTTGTGAGAGTTAATCGTTTTTAGGTTTTCCAATGGATGGAATGGGCGATGAAAGGAAGTTGTAGTTGAAGTTCCAATGAAAGATGCAGTAATTTTCGAGGACGAAAATTTTTAAAAGGTGGGTAGTAGTGTAACACCCCAAATTTCTAAGCTAAGTTGAGAATCAGTTATGAGAAGAATTGTGTGATTGTATTCAAGCTTAAATTGATTTTAAAGTGAGTGAATATAATTACACAAAGTTTTGATAAGAAAATTAATGGGTTTGAGTTGAGGAATAAGTTGGATTTAATCTTAAGATGGTTAAAGGTGTTGACTTGTAGTTATGGAAGTTAATTTGAGAAGAAAGTCTCAAGGTTTTGTGTTAGAACTAAGTTTTCCTGGTTTTTCTGCAGTGTGAATCGATTCATATATCCCAGGAATCGATTCACAGCATTAAAAATCCATAGGCATCGAATTTTAGCAGTGGGAATCGATTCACAGAAGTCAGGAATCGATTCACATAAGACAGAACCGGACTCGCATGCGAGGAATCGATTCACTCATTAAGACTACATTTTAGGCACTTTTTACCTTTGTGGGAATCGATTAGCACTATCTTTGTGAATCGATTCACAATTGAAGTGTTTAAAAGCGTTGTTTCAATGGCGAGCATAAAAAGAAAGAAAAAGGGAAGGAAAAGAGGAGAAAGGGAAAGGAGAAAGAGGAGAGGAGAGCTAGGGTTTCACCCTTTGAGAAGGATTGAAGAGATTCATATTAGATTTCTTCAATCACTTGCCTAAATGGAGAGTTTGAGAGTTGAGATTTGGGTATTTTAAAGATTTGGGTTTGAACCCTAGAGAGGAGAAGAAGAAGCACGAATTGGAGAATAATAAGGGGGAGAAGACCAAGCTCCAGCAAGGATGGCTCAAGTTCTTGGATTGAGAAGGAAGATTGAAGGTTGAAGATCAAGATTTGAGAAGTATTTGGAGAAGCCCCAAGTTGAGCAAAGAGGGAAAAGCTTGAAGAGGAGCAAAGAGTCCAAAGTTCAACCTTCCTAGCTCAATGTTTTGAAGAATAGAGGTGAGTTCTTCAACCCTTAGGTGATGGGCACCCATAAGTCCCACATTTAGGAATTTCACTTCCTTTAGAAACATATGAACCTTAGGTTCAAGTTAGGTTTTAGGTACCTATAAGAGGTTGAGTTGTTATTGTTATGATTGTTATGATTGTGTAGTGGGCTTGATTAAAAGAGGTTGGCGGCCTGACCCCACAGTTGAATGTATGTTTGATGTTTCTCTCTTGAGAACTCCATAGAGTTTCAAGGGAAGAGTCAATGTATGTGTTGTCCATGAAATTGGTGAATTGTGAGGCTTGTCAAAGAGCCATAAGCTTAAGTTATAGAGGTCAAGGAAAGGACCCTAGAAAAAGGATGTGATAGGAAGAATGTGTGAATTAGTGTCCATGATTTGGAGTCATTAGATAAAAAGGGATGCTATTAATTTAAGCTTGATCCATTGAAGTAATTGTAGTTTCCTTGAATAGTTAGGTAATGAGGATGATATTAATAAATTCTAGTTAGCCAAGTTGCATTTCTTTGAACATGCATACAAGCATAAGCATAAGCATAAGCTAAAGTCCATGGCGAGACTCCTCTAATTAAGGGAGTAGATCGGTTTGGTTAGCCAAGTGGGGCCCTTGGATGGTTATGACGTCTAACCACCATCTGAAAGTGTGTAATTGGGGTCTAGGGACGGAAGCCTACGACACCACACAATAACACAAAATGCATTTCATGCATAGCATCATATTATATATCTCCTATGAATGGTATAATATGTGAAGTGATGTTAAGTTTATGAATGTTAATGAATTCCTTGTATGTATATATATATATATATATATATATATAAATTAAGCTTAGTTAGTTGTATGGAATCTTGGATAGCACACCTAGTCGCTTGATTATTTTATATAGTAATGGTGCCTAGAAGTAGGAAGAGATGTGATAAGATTGATTTCAATGATATAAAGAAAAGCAATTAAGTGTTAAGTATGGAGTAAGTAAGTAAAGGAGAACAAAATGTTCTTAGTTAAGAAAGTTGGCACTTACGTAGCATTGGGTTAGTTAGGCTAGATGTAGCTAAAGAAGTAGTGTTTGAATTAGTCTTTTCAGGCTAGTAAGGACGGATGAGAGAACGGTGAGGAGTCCGTGAAGGGCTCACTGAGATTTTATAATCTCACCATTTTCCTTTTGTTGTTTTCAGATAAGCAGGTACCGAAGACGGTGAGCCAAAGCTCCAAGCTTGGGACTCATAGGCTAGTTTTATATTGTAATGTAAATTTTATATTCCAAGTTATGTTTAATATGTAATCTATTTATTAGATTAATGAATTAAGCTTAATTTATGACTTGGATTACTGTAATCAAGTTTGTAAATGCTTAGTAATTCCTGTGCCTTAATGTAATTTGTCGTACTTTCAATTATGTTGAGGTGCGGGTGTTACATTATGGTATCAGAGCAGTTCGATCTTACCGGACTGTGAGTTACTAGTTTAGTAAAAACTTAGGTTAGGAAGTGTCAGTTTAGTCCTTGTTGGACTGTAATCAGTTAGCAGGAATTTTCCCTTGTCCGAGAACTTCTCTACATATTCTTATGCTTAGTATGGAATACTAAGCCTGATCAACTTAATACTCCATACCGTGTACGAAGAATGTAGTAGATGGAGCTGGCGGATGAGGGAGGAGACCGAATAGGATCGAGAACTCTGAGGAAGTTTGATGGATAAAGATGATGCAGACAAGGAAGGAGCGGATGCAAGAGCTCTCATTAAGTGAGAACTTTCGGAATACGGAAAAGGAAACAAGTTCCCACCTTAGGAACCAAGAGTTAAGGAATGTTTCAAGAGTGGTAGGAACCATAGTGGTGAGGTTCGGCTAGACAAAGCATGTAATTCATGTACCGTCAGCGAGGCGCTCTAGAAGTGATTGGAAATGACGAGCAAGTAAGAGGTCTTAATTGTGAGGTTTCAATCAACATAGGATGGGCATTTATGTCGGTTAGGGTTCTGACCCTGGTTATGCTATCAAGTTGTTTACTTTAATCCCTTATGAATGGATCCTAGAATGATTGAGATCTTATGATGATTCCCAAGTTAATTCAAGTGCCCTTCGTGGTTAACGATAAATGCTCTTAATTGTAGGATTTCAATCGAGTAGGATGGTCGGTTCTAATCGGTTAGGGTCTCAACACTTGTTGTCTCGGCATGATTGGTTAACCTGGCGATTATAGGTGGATCTAGGTCGATAGAAATCCTATGATAATCCCTGAGAGAACCTTAGTGTTCCGTAATAATGGAAAGGGTAAGGAACAAGATGGAGTTAGGCGATATCTTTTGGCCCAAATGGTAGTATGGGTCCTCAAGAGTGATCTTGCCCTAGTGAAGCGAAAGAAAACTCTAAGTCTTCACGAGCGGTGTCCTTAGTGGAACAACAAACTTGAGAGGATCGGATGAGATGTAGTCTTGAACTATAGCGTTTTAAGAAAAGGTGAGTCGTGAAACCTAAAGTTATTGATGTGTACGTTCGATCTAATTGTCCAGTGCGTAAAGTGAATTCAATTGACCAATTATAGACTTTGCCTTAGCTAAGTAAGAATATTAGTTAGAATAAGACTTGATGCAGTGATTGGGTAATGAGATCACTTAATTTCCTGAGCAATTAGTTCCTCTATAGAGATTAATCCCTTTTAGGGATTCTAATGATTCAGATTGGGTAAGGAGGATAAGATAGGATCAATAAGGTAGATTGTTCCCAAGGATATCAAGGATTTATTTGCTGGATACTTGTTGGTTCATTGGTTATTAAGCGGCGTCGATCTACACCGCTATCGGATAAAGCGTGTGGGTTCGGTTTAATTCGATAGCATCAAGAAAGGAGTTACACCATCAGCGAAGGAAGCGATAGTAAAGTTTATTTAAGACTAAAGATGGTGGACATCCGAGATTATAAGTTACTTTGCAAGTCAAGGCGTTAGGTTGGAGTGCGATGTGATTCTAGCTAGCCACTTGCAAGCTAAGTCTCCAACCAAGTGAGGCTTAGACCTCGTGTGAGACAAAGTTTGTAATCAACTAATGAAAATCAAGTCAGTTTAACCAACGGATACCTCCCAAGAGTTGAACAACCCTAGAGTTTCAAGTTTCCTAGGAAGTCAGTTGCAAGACCAAGTATAGTGAGTTAAATATGGGTATCAACTCCGTAGCTACAGAAGAGGTCTCTAAGAAAGGATTTCCATTGGTAACCTAAGAGTGAACATCACGAATGGGAAAATTTGTTTAAGGTATGTATTAGTTGCCCAACGAAGGGTTACGAAACTACCAATGATAGTATTGGATGCTGTTTTGGGTGAACTTCCAAAGAGTATTCGAAGGAGAGTACCTTCCAAGGAGTCTAAAGGGATAGAAGGAGCAAAGATTCACTCGCTTGACACCAAAAGGCACGTCTGCAGGGAATTGTGTGGACAAATTCAAAGAATTCTCCACATGCTTAACCTACCTTCAACATGTATAGGATGATGAGTAAGCGACTCATCAGTTAGGTTGAAAACCCGAACCGAGTTAAGAAATGTCGTGTGGCAATTTCATGAGGATGGCTATCTTGAGGCTGTGGGTCACTACGAATTCTGAGAGGAAGCACAGGTTATCTTATGGCGAGAATGTCTAGGTGAGTAGCAGGCGATGAAAAGCAAGCGTAACAATTTCCAACGATCGAAACAGCGAAAGATAGAAACGACACGAGTTAAACCCTCAGACGGTAAGTAAAGTATTCCCTTTGATGGAAATAAGACGAAAGGAGTTCATTAATTTGCAAAGACGTAAGATCAGAGTTCACAGCGGAAGCACCAAAAGCCAATTTATTATACAGAAGGATGAGGTAAGAAAGAAAGGCGTGGTTTGGGGACGAGATTCCATGGATGTAAATCTCTGTTCGCACCCCCTGCTGCTAACGCTAAGAAGTTCCTACACCCTTAACTCCACATAGGGAGTCTGGAAGTGAGAACCTATCTCATGGGGGAAAGATTTGAAGTTAGTAAGGATGTGAGTTACCACCAAATCGGAGGATACCTAGAGTCATTTACGATTGCCAGTATTCTATCGATTAGTGCTTAGAGTGATTTCACTTAACCAGTTACACGCACACCGTTTCAACCGATTAAATTATATTCATTAGTTAGAGCTTAGTCTGTGACCGGTTAACGCTATCGCAACTAATCTAATCGATTAATGCTTTGTGAGAGTTAATCGTTTTTAGGTTTTCCAATGGATGGAATGGGCGATGAAAGGAAGTTGTAGTTGAAGTTCCAATGAAAGATGCAGTAATTTTCGAGGACGAAAATTTTTAAAAGGTGGGTAGTAGTGTAACACCCCAAATTTCTAAGCTAAGTTGAGAATCAGTTATGAGAAGAATTGTGTGATTGTATTCAAGCTTAAATTGATTTTAAAGTGAGTGAATATAATTACACAAAGTTTTGATAAGAAAATTAATGGGTTTGAGTTGAGGAATAAGTTGGATTTAATCTTAAGATGGTTAAAGGTGTTGACTTGTAGTTATGGAAGTTAATTTGAGAAGAAAGTCTCAAGGTTTTGTGTTAGAACTAAGTTTTCCTGGTTTTTCTGCAGTGTGAATCGATTCATATATCCCAGGAATCGATTCACAGCATTAAAAATCCATAGGCATCGAATTTTAGCAGTGGGAATCGATTCACAGAAGTCAGGAATCGATTCACATAAGACAGGGCACTGGGACTCGCATGCAGGAATCGATTCACTCATTAAGACTGCGTTTCAGACACTTTTTACACTGTGCGAATCGATTCACACTATGCTGTGAATCGATTCACAGCTGCAGAAGTGTTTAAAAATGCTGTTTCAGCGAGCAGAACGCAAAAAGAAAGAAAAAGGGAAGGAAAAGAGGAGAAAGGGAAAGGAGAAAGAGGAGAGGAGAGCTAGGGTTTCACCCTTTGAGAAGGATTGAAGAGATTCATGTTAGATTTCTTCAATCACTTGCCTAAATGGAGAGTTTGAGAGTTGAGATTTGGGTATTTTAAACATTTGGGTTTGAACCCTAGAGAGGAGAAGAAGAAGCACGAATTGGAGAAAAATAAGGGGGAGAAGACCAAGCTCCAGCAAGGATGGCTCAAGTTCTTGGATTGAGAAGGAAGATTGAAGGTTGAAGATCAAGATTTGAGAAGTATTTGGAGAAGCCCCAAGTTGAGCAAAGAGGGAAAAGCTTGAAGAGGAGAAAAGAGTCCAAAGTTCAACCTTCCTAGCTCAATGTTTTGAAGAATAGAGGTGAGTTCTTCAACCCTTAGGTGATGGGCACCCATAAGTCCCACATATAGGAATTTCACTTCCTTTAGAAACATATGAACCTTAGGTTCAAGTTAGGTTTTAGGTACCTATAAGAGGTTGAGTTGTTATTGTTATGATTGTTATGATTGTGTAGTGGGCTTGATTAAAAGAGGTTGGCGACTGCCCCCAACCCCTCACAGTTGAATGTATGTTTGATGTTTCTCTCTTGAGAACTCCATAGAGTTTCAAGGGAAGAGTCAATGTAGGTGTTGTCCATGAAATTGGTGAATTGTGAGGCTTGTCAAAGAGCCATAAGCTTAAGTTATAGAGGTCAAGGAAAGGACCCTAGGAAAAGGATGTGATAGGAAGAATGTGTGAATTAGTGTCCATGATTTGGAGTCATTAGATAAAAAGGGATGCTATTAATTTAAGCTTGATCCATTGAAGTAATTGTAGTTTCCTTGAATAGTTAGGTAATGAGGATGATATTAATAAATTGTAGTTAGCCAAGTTGCATTTCTTTGAACATGCATACAAGCATAAGCATAAGCATAAGCTAAAGTCTATGGCGAGACTCCTCTAATTAAGGGAGTAGATCGGTTTGGTTAGCCAAGTGGGACGCCCTTGGATGGTTATGACGTCTAACCACCATACCGAAAGTGTGTAATTGGGGTCTAGGGACGGAAGCCTACGACACCACCCAATAACACAAAATGCATTACATGCATAGCATCATATTATATATCTCCTATGAATGGTATAATATGTGAAGTGATGTTAAGTTTATGAATGTTAATGAATTCCTTGTATGTATATATATATATATATATATATATATATATATATATTCGGAATTAGCTTAGTTAGTTGTATGGAATCTTGGATAGCACACCCCTAGTCGCTTGATTATTTTATATAGTAATGGTGCCTAGAAGTAGGAAGAGATGTGATAAGATTGATTTCAATGATATAAAGAAAAGCAATTAAGTGTTAAGTATGGAGTAAGTAAGTAAAGGAGAACAAAATGTTCTTAGTTAAGAAAGTTGGCACTTACGTAGCTAAAGAAGTAGTGTTTGAATTAGTCTTTTCAGGCTAGTAAGGACGGATGAGAGAACGGTGAGGAGTCCGTGAAGGGCTCACTGAGATCTTATAATCTCACCCTTTTCCTTTTGTTGTTTTCAGATAAGCAGGTACCGAAGACGGTGAGCCGAAGCTCCAAGCTTGGGACTCATAGGCTAGTTTTATATTGTAATGTAAATTTTATATTCCAAGTTATGTTTAATATGTAATCTATTTATTAGATTAATGAATTAAGCTTAATTTATGACTTGGATTACTGTAATCAAGTTTGTAAATGCTTAGTAATTCCTGTGCCTTAATATAATTTGTCGTACTTTCAATTATGTTGAGGTGCGGGTGTTACATTATGGTATCGAGCGATTCGATCTTCTGGAGTGAGTTACTAGTTTAGTAAAAACTTAGGTTAGGAAGTGTCAGTTTAGTCCTTGTTGGGTATGTCGATTAGCGAGGAATTTTCCTTGTCCGAGAACTTCTCTACATATTCTTATGCTTAGTATGGAATATTAAGCCTGATCAACTTAATACTCCATACCGTGTATGCGAAGAATGTAGTAGATGGAGCTGGCGGATGAGGGAGGAGACAGAATAGGATCGAGAACTCTGAGGAAGTTTGATGGATAAAGATGATGCAGACAAGGAAGGAGCGGATGCAAGAGCTCTCGTTAAGTGAGAACTTTCGGAATACAGAAAAGGAAACAAGTTCCCACCTTCCTAACCAAGAGTGAAGAAATGTTTCAAGAGTGGTAGGAACCATAGTGGTGAGGGTTCGGCTAGACAAAGCATGTAATTCATGTACCGTCAACCGAGACGCTCTAGAAGTGATTGGAAATGACGAGCAAGTAAGAGGTCTTAATTGTGAGGTTTCAATCAACATAGGATGGGCATTTGTAATCGGTTAGGGTTACAACCCTGGTTATGCTATCAAGTTGTTTCGCCTAATCCATTATGAATGGATCCTAGAATGATTGAGATCTTATGATGATTCCCAAGTTAATTCAAGTGCCCTTCGTGGTTAACAGTAAATACTCTTAATTATAGGATTTCAATCGAGTAGGATGGTCGGTTCTAATCGGTTAGGGTTTCAACACTTGTTGTCTCAGCATGATTGGTTAACCTAGCCGATTATAGGTGGATCCTAGGTCGATAGAAATCCTATGATAATCCCTGAGAGAACCTTAGTGTTCCGAGTGATAGTGGAAAGGGTAAGGAACAAGATGGAGTTAGGCGATATCTTTTAGCGCCCAAATGGTAGTATGGGTCCTCAAGAGTGATCTTGCCCTAGTGAAGCAGAAAGAAAACTCTAAGTCTTCACAGAACGGTGTCCTTAGTGGAACAACAAACTTCAGAGGATCGGATGAGATGTAGTCTTCAAACTATAGGAGTTTTAAGAAAAGCTGAGTCAGCAGAAACCTAAAGTTATTGATGTCTACGTTCGATCTAATTGTCCAGTGCGTAAAGTGAATTCAATTGACCAATTATAGACTTTGCCTTAGCTAAGTAAGAATATTAGTTAGAATAAGACTTAATTTGTGATTGGGTAATGAGATCACTTAATTTCCTGAGCAATTAGTTCCTCTATAGAGATTAATCCCTTTTAGGGTTTCTAATGATTCAGATTGGGTAAGGAGGATAAGACAGGATCAATAAGGTAGATTGTTCCCAAGGATATCAAGGATTTATTTGCTGGATACTTGTTGGTTCATTGGTTATTAAACGCGTCGATCTACACCGCTATCAGATAAAGCCGTGTGGGTTCTGGTTTAATTCCAGTAGCATCAAGAAAGGGAGTTACACCATCAAGCGAAGGAGAGCAGTAGTAAAGTTTATTTAAGAGTAAAGATGGTGGACATCTGAGATTATAAGTCACTGCAAGTCAAGTCGTTAGGTTGGGTCTGATGTGATTCTAACTAGCCAATTGCAAGCTAAGTCTCCAACCAAGTGAGGCTTAGACCTCGTGTGAGACAAAGTTTGTAATCAACTAATGAAAATCAAGTCAGTTTAACCAACGGATACCTCCCAAGAGTTGAACAACCCTAGAGTTTCAAGTTTCCTAGGCCGAGTCGGTTGCAAGACCAAGTATAGTGAGTTAAATATGGGTATCAACTCCGTAGCTGCAGAAGAGGTCTCTAAGAAAGGATTTCCATTGGTAACCTAAGAGTGAACATCACGAATGGGAAAATTTGTTTAAGGTATGTATTAGTTGCCCAACGAAGGGTTACGAAACTCCCAATGATAGTATTGGATGCTGTTTTGGGTGAACTTCCAAAGAGTATTCGAAGGAGAGTACCTTCCAAGGAGTCTAAAGGGATAGAAGGAGCAAAGATTCACTCACTTGACACCAAAAACACGTCTGCGAGGGGTGTGTGGACAAATTCAAAGAATTCTCCACATGCTTAACCTACCTTCAACATGTATAGGATGATGAGTAAGCGACTCATCAGTTGGGTTGAAAACCCGAACCGAGTTAAGAAATGTCGTGTGGCAATTTCATGAGGATGGCTATGCGAGACTGTGGGTCACTACGGAATTACAGAGGAAGCACAGGTTATCTTATGGCAGAATGTCTAGGTGAGTAGCAGACGATGAAAAGCAAGCGTAACAATTTCCAACAGTCAAGAGCAACCGAAAGATAGAAACGACACGAGTTAAACCCTCAGGCGGTAAGTAAAGTATTCCATTTGATGGAAATAAGACGAAAGGAGTTCATTCATTTGCAAAGACGTAAGATCAGAGTTCACAGCGGAAGCACCAAAAGCCAATTTATTATACAGAAGGATGAGGTAAGAAAGAAAGGCGTGGTTTGGGGACGAGATTCCATGGAGGTAAATCTCTGTTCGCACCCCCTGCTGCCAACGCTAAGAAGTTCCTACACCCTTAACTCCACATAGGGAGTCTGGAAGTGAGAACCTATCTCATGGGGGAAAGATTTGAAGTTAGTAAGGATGTGAGTTACCACCAAATCGGAGGATACCTAGAGTCATTTACGATTGCCAGTATTCTATCGATTAGTGCTTAGAGTGATTTCACTTAACCAGTTACACGCACACCGTTTCAACCGATTAAATTATATTCATTAGTTAGAGCTTAGTCTGTGACCGGTTAACGCTATCGCAACTAATCTAATCGATTAATGCTTTGTGAGAGTTAATCGTTTTTAGGTTTTCCAATGGATGGAATGGGCGATGAAAGGAAGTTGTAGTTGAAGTTCCAATGAAAGATGCAGTAATTTTCGAGGACGAAAATTTTTAAAAGGTGGGTAGTAGTGTAACACCCCAAATTTCTAAGCTAAGTTGAGAATCAGTTATGAGAAGAATTGTGTGATTGTATTCAAGCTTAAATTGATTTTAAAGTGAGTGAATATAATTACACAAAGTTTTGATAAGAAAATTAATGGGTTTGAGTTAAGGAATAAGTTGGATTTAATCTTAAGATGGTTAAAGGTGTTGACTTGTAGTTATGGAAGTTAATTTGAGAAGAAAGTCTCAAGGTTTGGTGTTAGAACTAAGTTTTCCTGGTTTTTCTGCAGTGTGAATCGATTCATATATCCCAGGAATCGATTCACAGCATTAAAAATCCATAGGCATCGAATTTTAGCAGTGGGAATCGATTCACAGAAGTCAGGAATCGATTCACATAAGACAGGCCACTGGGACTCGCATGCAGGAATCGATTCACTCATTAAGACTACGTTTCAGGCACTTTTTACACTGTGGGAATCGATTCGCACTATCTTTGTGAATCGATTCACACCGAAGTGTTTAAAAACGCATTTGTTTATTGAGCGAGCAAAAAGAAAGAAAAAGGGAAGGAAAAGAGGAGAAAGGGAAAGGAGAAAGAGGGGAGGAGAGCTAGGGTTTCACCCTTTGAGAAGGATTGAAGAGATTCATGTTAGATTTCTTCAATCACTTGCCTAAATGGAGAGTTTGAGAGTTGAGATTTGGGTATTTTAAAGATTTGGGTTTGAACCCTAGAGAGGAGAAGAAGAAGCACGAATTGGAGAAGAATAAGGGGGAGAAGACCAAGCTCCAGCAAGGATGGCTCAAGTCCTTGGATTGAGAAGGAAGATTGAAGGTTGAAGATCAAGATTTGAGAAGTATTTGGAGAAGCCCCAAGTTGAGCAAAGAGGGAAAAGCTTGAAGAGGAGCAAAGAGTCCAAAGTTCAACCTTCCTAGCTCAATGTTTTGAAGAATAGAGGTGAGTTCTTGACCACCAGGTGATGGGCACCCATAAGTCCCACATATAGGAATTTCACTTCCTTTAGAAACATATGAACCTTAGGTTCAAGTTAGGTTTAGGTACCTATAAGAGGTTGAGTTGTTATTGTTATGATTGTTATGATTGTGTAGTGGGCTTGATTAAAAGAGGTTGGCGGCCTTGACCCCACAGTTGAATGTATGTTTGATGTTTCTCTCTTGAGAACTCCATAGAGTTTCAAGGGAAGAGTCAATGTATGTGTTGTCCATGAAATTGGTGAATTGTGAGGCTTGTCAAAGAGCCATAAGCTTAAGTTATAGAGGTCAAGGAAAGGACCCTAGGAAAAGGATGTGATAGGAAGAATGTGTGAATTAGTGTCCATGATTTGGAGTCATTAGATAAAAAGGGATGCTATTAATTTAAGCATGATCCATTGAAGTAATTGTAGTTTCCTTGAATAGTTAGGTAATGAGGATGATATTAATAAATTCTAGTTAGCCAAGTTGCATTTCTTTGAACATGCATACAAGCATAAGCATAAGCATAAGCTAAAGTCCATGGCGAGACTCCTCTAATTAAGGGAGTAGATCGGTTTGGTTAGCCAAGTGGGACGCCCTTGGATGGTTATGACGTCTAACCACCATACCGAAAGTGTGTAATTGGGGTCTAGGGACGGAAGCCTACGACACCACCCAATAACACAAAATGCATTACATGCATAGCATCATATTATATATCTCCTATGAATGGTATAATATGTGAAGTGATGTTAAGTTTATGAATGTTAATGAATTCCTTGTATGTATATATATATATATATATATATATATATATATATTCGGAATTAGCTTAGTTAGTTGTATGGAATCTTGGATAGCACACCCCTAGTCGCTTGATTATTTTATATAGTAATGGTGCCTAGAAGTAGGAAGAGATGTGATAAGATTGATTTCAATGATATAAAGAAAAGCAATTAAGTGTTAAGTATGGAGTATGTAAGTAAAGGAGAACAAAATGTTCTTAGTTAAGAAAGTTGGCACTTACGTAGCATTGGGTTAGTTAGGCTAGATGTAGCTAAAGAAGTAGTGTTTGAATTAGTCTTTTCAGGCTAGTAAGGACGGATGAGAGAACGGTGAGGAGTCCGTGAAGGGCTCACTGAGATTTTATAATCTCACCCTTTTCCTTTTGTTGTTTTCAGATAAGCAGGTACCGAAGACGGTGAGCCGAAGCTCCAAGCTTGGGACTCATAGGCTAGTTTTATATTGTAATGTACATTTTATATTCCATGTTATGTTTAATATGTAATCTATTTATTAGATTAATGAATTAAGCTTAATTTATGACTTGGATTACTGTAATCAAGTTTGTAAATGCTTAGTAATTCCTGTGCCTTAATGTAATTTGTCGTACTTTCAATTATGTTGAGGTGCGGGTGTTACATTATGGTATCGAGCGATTCGATCTTCTGGATTTGTGAGTTACTAGTTTAGTAAAAACTTAGGTTAGGAAGTGTCAGTTTAGTCCTTGTTGGGTATGTCGATTAGCATGAATTTTCCCTTGTCCGAGAACTTCTCTACATATTCTTATGCTTAGTATGGAATACTAAGCCTGATCAACTTAATACTCCATACCGTGTACGAAGAATGTAGTAGATGGAGCTGGCGGATGAGGGAGGAGACCGAATAGGATCGAGAACTCTGAGGAAGTTTGATGGATAAAGATGATGCAGACAAGGAAGGAGCGGATGCAAGAGCTCTCATTAAGTGAGAACTTTCGGAATACGGAAAAAGGGAAACAAGTTCCCACCTTCCGGAACCAAGAGTTAAGGAATGTTTCAAGAGTGGTAGGAACCATAGTGGTGAGGGTTCGGCTAGACAAAGCATGTAATTCATGTACCGTCAACCGAGACGCTCTAGAAGTGATTGGAAATGACGAGCAAGTAAGAGGTCTTAATTGTGAGGTTTCAATCAACATAGGATGGGCATTTGTAATCGGTTAGGGTTCTGACCCTGGTTATGCTATCAAGTTGTTTACTTTAATCCCTTATGAATGGATCCTAGAATGATTGAGATCTTATGATGATTCCCAAGTTAATTCAAGTGCCCTTCGTGGTTAACGATAAATGCTCTTAATTGTAGGATTTCAATCGAGTAGGATGGTCGGTTCTAATCGGTTAGGGTCTCAACACTTGTTGTCTCAAAGCATGATTGGTTAACCTAGCCGATTATAGGTGGATCCTAGGTCGATAGAAATCCTATGATAATCCCTGAGAGGACCGTAGTGGTCCGAGTGATAATGGAAAGAGTAAGGAACAAGATAGAGTTAGGGGAGATGCTGCAACGCCCAAATGGTAGTATGGGTCCTCAAGAGTGATCTTGCCCTAGTGAAGCAGAAAGAAAACTCTAAGTCTTCACAGAACGGTGTCCTTAGTGGAACAACAAACTTCAGATGATCGGATGAGATGTAGTCTTCAAACTATAGGAGTTTTAAGAAAAGCTGAGTCAGCAGAAACCTAAAGTTATTGATGTTTACGTTCGATCTAATTGTCCAGTGCGTAAAGTGAATTCAATTGACCAATTATAAACTTTGCCTTAGCTAAGTAAGAATATTAGTTAGAATAAGACTTAGTCTGTGATTGGGTAATGAGATCACTTAATTTCCTGAGCAATTAGTTCCTCTATAGAGATTAATCCCTTTTAGGGTTTCTAATGATTCAGATTGGGTAAGGAGGATAAGACAGGATCAATAAGGTAGATTGTTCCCAAGGATATCAAGGATTTATTTGCTGGATACTTGTTGGTTCATTGGTTATTAAACGCGTCGATCTACACCGCTATCAGATAAAGCCGTGTGGGTTCTGGTTTAATTCCAGTAGCATCAAGAAAGGGAGTTACACCATCAAGCGAAGGAAGCGATAGTAAATTTTATTTAAGAGTAAAGATGGTGGACATCTGAGATTATAAGTTACTGCAAGTCAAGTCGTTAGGTTGGGTCTGATGTGATTCTACCTAGCCACTTGCAAGCTAAGTCTCCAACCAAGTGAGGCTTAGACCTCGTGTGAGACAAAGTTTGTAATCAACTAATGAAAATCAAGTCAGTTTAACCAACGGATACCTCCCAACAGGTGAACAACCCTAGAGGTTCAAGTTTCCTAGTAGAGTCGGTTGCAAGACCAAGTATAGTGAGTTAAATATGGGTATCAACTCCGTAGCTGCAGAAGAGGTCTCTAAGAAATGATTTCCGTTGGTAACCTAAGAGTGAACGTCACGAATGGGAAAATTTGTTTAAGGTATGTATTAGTTGCCCAACGAAGGGTTACGAAACTACCAATGATAGTATTGGATGCTGTTTTGGGTGAACTTCCAAAGAGTATTCGAAGGAGAGTACCTTCCAAGGAGTCTAAAGGGATAGAAGGAGCAAAGATTCACTCGCTTGACACCAAAAGGCACGTCTGCAGGGAATTGTGTGGACAAATTCAAAGAATTCTCCACATGCTTAACCTACCTTCAACATGTATAGGATGATGAGTAAGCGACTCATCAGTTGGGTTGAAAACCCGAACCGAGTTAAGAAATGTCGTGTGGCAATTTCATGAGGATGGCTATGCGAGACTGTGGGTCACTACGGAATTACAGAGGAAGCACAGGTTATCTTATGGCAGAATGTCTAGGTGAGTAGCAGACGATGAAAAGCAAGCGTAACAATTTCCAACAGTCGAAACAGCGAAAGATAGAAGAGCACCGAGTTAAACCCTCAGACGGTAAGTAAAGTATTCCATTTGATGGAAATAAGGCGAAAGGAGTTCATTCATTTGCAAAGACGTAAGATCAGAGTTCACAGCGGAAGCACCAAAAGCCAATTTATTATACAGAAGGATAAGGTAAGAAAGAAAGGCGTGGTTTAGGGACGAGAGTCCATGGAGGTAAATCTCTGTTCGCACCCCCTGCTGCCAACGCTAAGAAGTTCCTACACCCTTAACTCCACATAGGGAGTCTGGAAGTGAGAACCTATCTCATGGGGGAAAGATTTGAAGTTAGTAAGGATGTGAGTTACCACCAAATCGGAGGATACCTAGAGTCATTTACGATTGCTAGTATTCTATCGATTAGTGCTTAGAGTGATTTCACTTAACCAGTTACACGCATTAATCGCTTCAACCGATTAAATTATATTCATTAGTTAGAGCTTAGTGCGTGACGATTAACGCTATCGCAACTAATCTAATCGATTAATGCTTTGTGAGAGTTAATCGTTTTTAGGTTTTCCAATAGATGGAATGGGCGATGAAAGGAAGTTGTAGTTGAAGTTCCAATGAAAGATGCAGTAATTTTCGAGGACGAAAATTTTTAAAAGGTGGGTAGTAGTGTAACACCCCAAATTTCTAAGCTAAGTTGAGAATCAGTTATGAGAAGAATTGTGTGATTGTATTCAAGCTTAAATTGATTTTAAAGTGAGTGAATATAATTACACAAAGTTTTGATAAGAAAATTAATGGGTTTGAGTTGAGGAATAAGTTGGATTTAATCTTAAGATGGTTAAAGGTGTTGACTTGTAGTTATGGAGTTAATTTGAGAAGAAAGTCTCAAGGTTTGGTGTTAGAACTAAGTTTTCCTGGTTTTTCTGCAGTGTGAATCGATTCATATATCCCAGGAATCGATTCACAGCATTAAAAATCCATAGGCATCGAATTTTAGATGTGGGAATCGATTCACAGAAGTCAGGAATCGATTCACATAAGACAGGCCACTGGGACTCGCATGCAGGAATCGATTCACTCATTAAGACTGCGTTTCAGGCACTTTTTACACTGTGGGAATCGATTCACACTATGCTGTGAATCGATTCACAACTGCAGAAGTGTTTAAAAACGCTGTTTCAGCGAGCAGAACGCAAAAAGAAAGAAAAAGGGAAGGAAAAGAGGAGAAAGGGAAAGGAGAAAGAGGAGAGGAGAGCTAGGGTTTCACCCTTTGAGAAGGATTGAGAAGGAAAATTGAAGGTTGAAAATCAAGATTTGAGAAGTATTTGGAGAAGCCCCAAGTTGAGCAAAGAGGGAAAAGCTTGAAGAGGAGCAAAGAGTCCAAAGTTCAACCTTCCTGGCTCAATGTTTTGAAGAATAGAGGTGAGTTCTTCAACCCTTAGGTGATGGGCACCCATAAGTCCCACATATAGGAATTTCACTTCCTTTAGAAACATATGAACCTTAGGTTCAAGTTAGGTTTTAGGTACCTATAAGAGGTTGAGTTGTTATTGTTATGATTGTTATGATTGTGTAGTGGGCTTGATTAAAAGAGGTTGGCGACTGCCCCCAACCCCCCACAGTTGAATGTATGTTTGATGTTTCTCTCTTGAGAACTCCATAGAGTTTCAAGGGAAGAGTCAATGTATGTGTTGTCCATGAAATTGGTGAATTGTGAGGCTTGTCAAAGAGCCATAAGCTTAAGTTATAGAGGTCAAGGAAAGGACCCTAGGAAAAGGATGTGATAGGAAGAATGTGTGAATTAGTGTCCATGATTTGGAGTCATTAGATAAAAAGGGATGCTATTAATATAAGCATGATCCATTGAAGTAATTGTAGTTTCCTTGAATAGTTAGGTAATGAGGATGATATTAATAAATTCTAGTTAGCCAAGTTGCATTTCTTTGAACATGCATACAAGCATAAGCATAAGCATAAGCTAAAGTCCATGGCGAGACTCCTCTAATTAAGGGAGTAGATCGGTTTGGTTAGCCAAGTGGGGCATGCTTGGATGGTTATGACGTCTAACCACCATACCGAAAGTGTGTAATTGGGGTCTAGGGACGGAAGCCTACGACACCACCCAATAACACAAAATGCATTACATGCATAGCATCATATTATATATCTCCTATGAATGGTATAATATGTGAAGTGATGTTAAGTTTATGAATGTTAATGAATTCCTTGTATGTATATATATATATATATATATTCGGAATTAGCTTAGTTAGTTGTATGGAATCTTGGATAGCACACCCCTAGTCGCTTGATTATTTTATATAGTAATGGTGCCTAGAAGTAGGAAGAGATGTGATAAGATTGATTTCAATGATATAAAGAAAAGCAATTAAGTGTTAAGTATGGAGTAAGTAAGTAAAGGAGAACAAAATGTTCTTAGTTAAGAAAGTTGGCACTTACGTAGCATTGGGTTAGTTAGGCTAGATGTAGCTAAAGAAGTAGTGTTTGAATTAGTCTTTTCAGGCTAGTAAGGACGGATGAGAGAGAGCGGTGAGAGTCCGTGAAGGGCTCACTGAGATTTTATAATCTCACCCTTTTCCTTTTGTTGTTTTCAGATAAGCAGGTACCGAAGACGGTGAGCCGAAGCTCCAAGCTTGGGACTCATAGGCTAGTTTTATATTGTAATGTAAATTTTATATTCCAAGTTATGTTTAATATGTAATCTATTTATTAGATTAATGAATTAAGCTTAATTTATGACTTGGATTACTGTAATCAAGTTTGTAAATGCTTAGTAATTCCTGTGCCTTAATGTAATTTGTCGTACTTTCAATTATGTTGAGGTGCGGGTGTTACATTATGGTATCAGAGCAGTTCGATCTTACCGGACTGTGAGTTACTAGTTTAGTAAAAACTTAGGTTAGGAAGTGTCAGTTTAGTCCTTGTTGGACTGTAATCAGTTAGCAGGAATTTTCCCTTGTCCGAGAACTTCTCTACATATTCTTATGCTTAGTATGGAATACTAAGCCTGATCAACTTAATACTCTATACCGTAATGCGAAGAATGTAGAAGATGGAGCTGGAGGATGAGGGAGGAGACAGAATAGGATCGAGAACTCTGAGGAAGTTTGATGGATAAAGATGATGCAGACAAGGAAGGAGCGGATGCAAGAGCTCTCGTTAAGTGAGAACTTTGAATACGGAAAAAGGAAACAAGTTCCCACCTTCCGGAACCAAGAGTTAAGGAATGTTTCAAGAGTGGTAGGAACCATAGTGGTGAGGGTTCGGCTAGACAAAGCATGTAATTCATGTACCGTCAACCGAGACGCTCTAGAAGTGATTGGAAATGACGAGCAAGTAAGAGGTCTTAATTGTGAGGTTTCAATCAACATAGGATGGGCATTTGTAATCGGTTAGGGTTACAACCCTGGTTATGCTATCAAGTTGTTTCGCCTAATCCCTTATGAATGGATCCTAGAATGATTGAGATCTTATGATGATTCCCAAGTTAATTCAAGTGCCCTTCGTGGTTAACAGTAAATGCTCTTAATTGTAGGATTTCAATCGAGTAGGATGGTCGGTTCTAATCGGTTAGGGTCTCAACACTTGTTGTCTCAGCATGATTGGTTAACCTAGCCGATTATAGGTGGATCCTAGGTCGATAGAAATCCTATGATAATCCCTGAGAGAACCTTAGTGTTCCGAGTGATAGTGGAAAGGGTAAGGAACAAGATGGAGTTAGGCGATATGCTGCAACGCCCAAATGGTAGTATGGGTCCTCAAGAGTGATCTTGCCCTAGTGAAGCAGAAAGAAAACTCTAAGTCTTCACAGAACGGTGTCCTTAGTGGAACAACAAACTTCAGATGATCGGATGAGATGTAGTCTTCAAACTATAGGAGTTTTAAGAAAAGCTGAGTCAGCAGAAACCTAAAGTTATTGATGTTTACGTTCGATCTAATTGTCCAGTGCGTAAAGTGAATTCAATTGACCAATTATAAACTTTGCCTTAGCTAAGTAAGAATATTAGTTAGAATAAGACTTAGTCTGTGATTGGGTAATGAGATCACTTAATTTCCTGAGCAATTAGTTCCTCTATAGAGATTAATCCCTTTTAGGGTTTCTAATGATTCAGATTGGGTAAGGAGGATAAGACAGGATCAATAAGGTAGATTGTTCCCAAGGATATCAAGGATTTATTTGCTGGATACTTGTTGGTTCATTGGTTATTAAACGCGTCGATCTACACCGCTATCAGATAAAGCCGTGTGGGTTCTGGTTTAATTCCAGTAGCATCAAGAAAGGGAGTTACACCATCAAGCGAAGGAGAGCAGTAGTAAATTTTATTTAAGAGTAAAGATGGTGGACATCTGAGATTATAAGTTACTGCAAGTCAAGTCGTTAGGTTGGGTCTGATGTGATTCTACCTAGCCACTTGCAAGCTAAGTCTCCAACCAAGTGAGGCTTAGACCTCGTGTGAGACAAAGTTTGTAATCAACTAATGAAAATCAAGTCAGTTTAACCAACGGATACCTCCCAAGAGTTGAACAACCCTAGAGTTTCAAGTTTCCTAGGCCGAGTCGGTTGCAAGACCAAGTATAGTGAGTTAAATATGGGTATCAACTCCGTAGCTGCAGAAGAGGTCTCTAAGAAATGATTTCCGTTGGTAACCTAAGAGTGAATGTCACGAATGGGAAAATTTGTTTAAGGTATGTATTAGTTGCCCAACGAAGGGTTACGAAACTACCAATGATAGTATTGGATGCTGTTTTGGGTGAACTTCCAAAGAGTATTCGAAGGAGAGTACCTTCCAAGGAGTCTAAAGGGATAGAAGGAGCAAAGATTCACTCGCTTGACACCAAAAGGCACGTCTGCAGGGAATTGTGTGGACAAATTCAAAGAATTCTCCACATGCTTAACCTACCTTCAACATGTATAGGATGATGAGTAAGCGACTCATCAGTTGGGTTGAAAACCCGAACCGAGTTAAGAAATGTCGTGTGGCAATTTCATGAGGATGGCTATGCGAGACTGTGGGTCACTACGGAATTACAGAGGAAGCACAGGTTATCTTATGGCAGAATGTCTAGGTGAGTAGCAGACGATGAAAAGCAAGCGTAACAATTTCCAACAGTCAAGAGCAACCGAAAGATAGAACAGCACCAGAGTTAAACCCTCAGACGGTAAGTAAAGTATTCCATTTGATGGAAATAAGACGAAAGGAGTTCATTCATTTGCAAAGACGTAAGATCAGAGTTCACAGCGGAAGCACCAAAAGCCAATTTATTATACAGAAGGATAAGGTAAGAAAGAAAGGCGTGGTTTAGGGACGAGAGTCCATGGAGGTAAATCTCTGTTCGCACCCCCTGCTGCCAACGCTAAGAAGTTCCTACACCCTTAACTCCACATAGGGAGTCTGGAAGTGAGAACCTATCTCATGGGGGAAAGATTTGAAGTTAGTAAGGATGTGAGTTACCACCAAATCGGAGGATACCTAGAGTCATTTACGATTGCTAGTATTCTATCGATTAGTGCTTAGAGTGATTTCACTTAACCAGTTACACGCACACTGTTTCAACCGATTAAATTATATTCATTAGTTAGAGCTTAGTCTGTGACCAGTTAACGCTATCGCAACTAATCTAATCGATTAATGCTTTGTGAGAGTTAATCGTTTTTAGGTTTTCCAATAGATGGAATGGGCGATGAAAGGAAGTTGTAGTTGAAGTTCCAATGAAAGATGCAGTAATTTTCGAGGACGAAAATTTTTAAAAGGTGGGTAGTAGTGTAACACCCCAAATTTCTAAGCTAAGTTGAGAATCAGTTATGAGAAGAATTGTGTGATTGTATTCAAGCTTAAATTGATTTTAAAGTGAGTGAATATAATTACACAAAGTTTTGATAAGAAAATTAATGGGTTTGAGTTGAGGAATAAGTTGGATTTAATCTTAAGATGGTTAAAGGTGTTGACTTGTAGTTATGGAGTTAATTTGAGAAGAAAGTCTCAAGGTTTGGTGTTAGAACTAAGTTTTCCTGGTTTTTCTGCAGTGTGAATCGATTCATATATCCCAGGAATCGATTCACAGCATTAAAAATCCATAGGCATCGAATTTTAGATGTGGGAATCGATTCACAGAAGTCAGGAATCGATTCACATAAGACAGGCCACTGGGACTCGCATGCAGGAATCGATTCACTCATTAAGACTGCGTTTCAGGCACTTTTTACACTGTGGGAATCGATTCACACTATGCTGTGAATCGATTCACAACTGCAGAAGTGTTTAAAAACGCTGTTTCAGCGAGCAGAACGCAAAAAGAAAGAAAAAGGGAAGGAAAAGAGGAGAAAGGGAAAGGAGAAAGAGGAGAGGAGAGCTAGGGTTTCACCCTTTGAGAAGGATTGAGAAGGAAAATTGAAGGTTGAAGATCAAGATTTGAGAAGTATTTGGAGAAGCCCCAAGTTGAGCAAAGAGGGAAAAGCTTGAAGAGGAGCAAAGAGTCCAAAGTTCAACCTTCCTGGCTCAATGTTTTGAAGAATAGAGGTGAGTTCTTCAACCCTTAGGTGATGGGCACCCATAAGTCCCACATATAGGAATTTCACTTCCTTTAGAAACATATGAACCTTAGGTTCAAGTTAGGTTTCAGGGACCTATAAGAGGTTGAGGTGTTATTGTTAAGATTGTTATGATTGCGTAGGTGGCTTGATTAAAAGAGGTTGGCGACGCCTCAACCCCCACAATGAATGTATGTTTGATGTTTCTCTCTTGAGAACTCCATAGAGTTTCAAGGGAAGAGTCAATGTATGTGTTGTCCATGAAATTGGTGAATTGTGAGGCTTGTCAAAGAGCCATAAGCTTAAGTTATAGAGGTCAAGGAAAGGACCCTAGGAAAAGGATGTGATAGGAAGAATGTGTGAATTAGTGTCCATGATTTGGAGTCATTAGATAAAAAGGGATGCTATTAATATAAGCATGATCCATTGAAGTAATTGTAGTTTCCTTGAATAGTTAGGTAATGAGGATGATATTAATAAATTCTAGTTAGCCAAGTTGCATTTCTTTGAACATGCATACAAGCATAAGCATAAGCATAAGCTAAAGTCCATGGCGAGACTCCTCTAATTAAGGGAGTAGATCGGTTTGGTTAGCCAAGTGGGACGCCCTTGGATGGTTATGACGTCTAACCACCATACCGAAAGTGTGTAATTGGGGTCTAGGGACGGAAGCCTACGACACCACCCAATAACACAAAATGCATTACATGCATAGCATCATATTATATATCTCCTATGAATGGTATAATATGTGAAGTGATGTTAAGTTTATGAATGTTAATGAATTCCTTGTATGTATATATATATATATATATTCGGAATTAGCTTAGTTAGTTGTATGGAATCTTGGATAGCACACCCCTAGTCGCTTGATTATTTTATATAGTAATGGTGCCTAGAAGTAGGAAGAGATGTGATAAGATTGATTTCAATGATATAAAGAAAAGCAATTAAGTGTTAAGTATGGAGTAAGTAAGTAAAGGAGAACAAAATGTTCTTAGTTAAGAAAGTTGGCACTTACGTAGCATTGGGTTAGTTAGGCTAGATGTAGCTATAGAAGTAGTGTTTGAATTAGTCTTTTCAGGCTAGTAAGGACGGATGAGAGAACGGTGAGGAGTCCGTGAAGGGCTCACTGAGATTTTATAATCTCACCCTTTTCCTTTTGTTGTTTTCAGATAAGCAGGTACCGAAGACGGTGAGCCGAAGCTCCAAGCTTGGGACTCATAGGCTAGTTTTATATTGTAATGTAAATCTTATATTCCAAGTTATGTTTAATATGTAATCTATTTATTAGATTAATGAATTAAGCTTAATTTATGACTTGGATTACTGTAATCAAGTTTGTAAATGCTTAGTAATTCCTGTGCCTTAATGTAATTTGTCGTACTTTCAATTATGTTGAGGTGCGGGTGTTACATTATGGTATCAGAGCAGTTCGATCTTACCGGACTGTGAGTTACTAGTTTAGTAAAAACTTAGGTTAGGAAGTGTCAGTTTAGTCCTTGTTGGACTGTAATCAGTTAGCAGGAATTTTTCCTTGTCCGAGAACTTCTCTACATATTCTTATGCTTAGTATGGAATATTAAGCCTGATCAACTTAATACTCCATACCGTGTACGAAGAATGTAGTAGATGGAGCTGGCGGATGAGGGAGGAGACAGAATAGGATCGAGAACTCTGAGGAAGTTTGATGGATAAAGATGATGCAGACAAGGAAGGAGCGGATGCAAGAGCTCTCGTTAAGTGAGAACTTTCGGAATACAGAAAAAGGGAAACAAGTTCCCACCTTCCGGAACCAAGAGTTAAGGAATGTTTCAAGAGTGGTAGGAACCATAGTGGTGAGGGTTCGGCTAGACAAAGCATGTAATTCATGTACCGTCAACCGAGACGCTCTAGAAGTGATTGGAAATGACGAGCAAGTAAGAGGTCTTAATTGTGAGGTTTCAATCAACATAGGATGGGCATTTGTAATCGGTTAGGGTTCTGACCCTGGTTATGCTATCAAGTTGTTTACTTTAATCCCTTATGAATGGATCCTAGAATGATTGAGATCTTATGATGATTCCCAAGTTAATTCAAGTGCCCTTCGTGGTTAACGATAAATGCTCTTAATTGTAGGATTTCAATCGAGTAGGATGGTCGGTTCTAATCGGTTAGTGGTCTCAACACTTGTTGTCTCAGCATGATTGGTTAACCTAGCCGATTATAGGTGGATCCTAGGTCGATAGAAATCCTATGATAATCCCTGAGAGAACCTTAGTGTTCCGAGTGATAGTGGAAAGGGTAACGAACAAGATGGAGTTAGGCGATATCTTTGCGCCCAAATGGTAGTATGGGTCCTCAAGAGTGATCTTGCCCTAGTGAAGCGTAAAGAAAACTCTAAGTCTTCACGAGCGGTGTCCTTAGTGGAACAACAAACTTGAGAGGATCGGATGAGATGTAGTCTTCAAACTATTGGAGTTTTAAGAAAAGGTGAGTCGTGAAACCTAAAGTTATTGATGTTCACGTTCGATCTAATTGTCCGATCGTAAAGTGAATTCAATTGACCAATTATAGACTTTGCCTTAGCTAAGTAAGAATATTAGTTAGAATAAGACTTAGTCTGTGATTGGGTAATGAGATCACTTAATTTCCTGAGCAATTAGTTCCTCTATAGAGATTAATCCCTTTTAGGGTTTCTAATGATTCAGATTGGGTAAGGAGGATAAGACAGGATCAATAAGGTAGATTGTTCCCAAGGATATCAAGCATTTATTTGCTGGATACTTGTTGGTTCATTGGTTATTAAACGCGTCGATCTACACCGCTATCAGATAAAGCCGTGTGGGTTCTGGTTTAATTCCAGTAGCATCAAGAAAGGGAGTTACACCATCAAGCGAAGGAGAGCAGTAGTAAAGTTTATTTAAGACTAAAGATGGTGGACATCTGAGATTATAAGTTACTGCAAGTCAAGACGTTAGGTTGGGTCTGATGTGATTCTAGCTAGCCACTTGCAAGCTAAGTCTCCAACCAAGTGAGGCTTAGACCTCGTGTGAGACAAAGTTTGTAATCAACTAATGAAAATCAAGTCAGTTTAACCAACGGATACCTCCCAAGAGTTGAACAACCCTAGAGTTTCAAGTTTCCTAGGCCGAGTCGGTTGCAAGACCAAGTATAGTGAGTTAAATATGGGTATCAACTCCGTAGCTACAGAAGAGGTCTCTAAGAAAGGATTTCCATTGGTAACCTAAGAGTGAACGTCACGAATGGGAAAATTTGTTTAAGGTATGTATTAGTTGCCCAATGAAGGGTTACGAAACTACCAATGATAGTATTGGATGCTGTTTTGGGTGAACTTCCAAAGAGTATTCGAAGGAGAGTACCTTCCAATGAGTCTAAAGGGATAGAAGGAGCAAAGATTCACTCGCTTGACACCAAAAGGCACGTCTGCAGGGAATTGTGTGGACAAATTCAAAGAATTCTCCACATGCTTAACCTACCTTCAACATGTATAGGATGATGAGTAAGCGACTCATCAGGTGGGGTGAAAACCGACAGGAGTTAAGAAATGTCGTGTGGCAATTTCATGAGGATGGCTATGCGAGACTGTGGGTCACTACGGAATTACAGAGGAAGCACAGGTTATCTTATGGCAGAATGTCTAGGTGAGTAGCAGACGATGAAAAGCAAGCGTAACAATTTCCAACAGTCAAGAGCAACCGAAAGATAGAACAGCACCAGAGTTAAACCCTCAGACGGTAAGTAAAGTATTCCATTTGATGGAAATAAGACGAAAGGAGTTCATTCATTTGCAAAGACGTAAGATCAGAGTTCACAGCGGAAGCACCAAAAGCCAATTTATTATACAGAAGGATGAGGTAAGAAAGAAAGGCGTGGTTTGGGGACGAGATTCCATGGAGGTAAATCTCTGTTCGCACCCCCTGCTGCCAACGCTAAGAAGTTCCTACACCCTTAACTCCACATAGGGAGTCTGGAAGTGAGAACCTATCTCATGGGGGAAAGATTTGAAGTTAGTAAGGATGTGAGTTACCACCAAATCGGAGGATACCTAGAGTCATTTACGATTGCCAGTATTCTATCGATTAGTGCTTAGAGTGATTTCACGTAACCAGTTACACGCACACCGTTTCAACCGATTAAATTATATTCATTAGTTAGAGCTTAGTCTGTGACCGGTTAACACTATCGCAACTAATCTAATCGATTAATGCTTTGTGAGAGTTAATCGTTTTTAGGTTTTCCAATGGATGGAATGGGCGATTAAAGGAAGTTGTAGTTGAAGTTCCAATGAAAGATGCAGTAATTTTCGAGGACGAAAATTTTTAAAAGGTGGGTAGTAGTGTAACACCCCAAATTTCTAAGCTAAGTTGAGAATCAGTTATGAGAAGAATTGTGTGATTGTATTCAAGCTTAAATTGATTTTAAAGTGAGTGAATATAATTACACAAAGTTTTGATAAGAAAATTAATGGGTTTGAGTTAAGGAATAAGTTGGATTTAATCTTAAGATGGTTAAAGGTGTTGACTTGTAGTTATGGAAGTTAATTTGAGAAGAAAGTCTCAAGGTTTGGTGTTAGAACTAAGTTTTCCTGGTTTTTCTGCAGTGTGAATCGATTCATATATCCCAGGAATCGATTCACAGCATTAAAAATCCATAGGCATCGAATTTTAGCAGTGGGAATCGATTCACAGAAGTCAGGAATCGATTCACATAAGACAGGCCACTGGGACTCGCATGTAGGAATCGATTCACTCATTAAGACTACGTTTCAGGCACTTTTTACACTGTGGGAATCGATTCACACTATGCTGTGAATCGATTCACAGCTGCAGAAGTGTTTAAAAACGCTGTTTCAGCGAGCAGAACGCAAAAAGAAAGAAAAAGGGAAGGAAAAGAGGAGAAAGGGAAAGGAGAAAGAGGAGAGGAGAGCTAGGGTTTCACCCTTTGAGAAGGATTGAAGAGATTCATGTTAGATTTCTTCAATCACTTGCCTAAATGGAGAGTTTGAGAGTTGAGATTTGGGTATTTTAAAGATTTGGGTTTGAACCCTAGAGAGGAGAAGAAGAAGCACGAATTGGAGAAGAATAAGGGGGAGAAGTCCAAGCTCCAGCAAGGATGGCTCAAGTTCTTGGATTGAGAAGGAAGATTGAAGGTTGAAGATCAAGATTTGAGAAGTATTTGGAGAAGCCCCAAGTTGAGCAAAGAGGGAAAAGCTTGAAGAGGAGCAAAGAGTCCAAATTTCAACCTTCCTAGCTCAATGTTTTGAAGAATAGAGGTGAGTTCTTCAACCCTTAGGTGATGGGCACCCATAAGTCCCACATATAGGAATTTCACTTCCTTTAGAAACATATGAACCTTAGGTTCAAGTTAGGTTTTAGGTACCTATAAGAGGTTGAGTTGTTATTGTTATGATTGTTATGATTGTGTAGTGGGCTTGATTAAAAGAGGTTGGCGGCCCTTTGACCCCACAGTTGAATGTATGTTTGATGTTTCTCTCTTGAGAACTCCATAGAGTTTCAAGGGAAGAGTTAATGTATGTGTTGTCCATGAAATTGGTGAATTGTGAGGCTTGTCAAAGAGCCATAAGCTTAAGTTATAGAGGTCAAGGAAAGGACCCTAGGAAAAGGATGTGATAGGAAGAATGTGTGAATTAGTGTCCATGATTTGGAGTCATTAGATAAAAAGGGATGCTATTAATTTAAGCATGATCCATTGAAGTAATTGTAGTTTCCTTGAATAGTTAGGTAATGAGGATGATATTAATAAATTCTAGTTAGCCAAGTTGCATTTCTTTGAACATGCATACAAGCATAAGCATAAGCATAAGCTAAAGTCCATGGCGAGACTCCTCTAATTAAGGGAGTAGATCGGTTTGGTTAGCCAAGTGGGACGCCCTTGGATGGTTATGACGTCTAACCACCATACCGAAAGTGTGTAATTGGGGTCTAGGGACGGAAGCCTACGACACCACCCAATAACACAAAATGAATTACATGCATAGCATCATATTATATATCTCCTATGAATGGTATAATATGTGAAGTGATGTTAAGTTTATGAATGTTAATGAATTCCTTGTATGTATATATATATATATATATATATATATATATATATATATATATATTCGGAATTAGCTTAGTTAGTTGTATGGAATCTTGGATAGCACACCCCTAGTCGCTTGATTATTTTATATAGTAATGGTGCCTAGAAGTAGGAAGAGATGTGATAAGATTGATTTCAATGATATAAAGAAAAGCAATTAAGTGTTAAGTATGGAGTAAGTAAGTAAAGGAGAACAAAATGTTCTTAGTTAAGAAAGTTGGCACTTACGTAGCATTGGGTTAGTTAGGCTAGATGTAGCTAAAGAAGTAGTGTTTGAATTAGTCTTTTCAGGCTAGTAAGGACGGATGAGAGAACGGTGAGGAGTCCGTGAAGGGCTCACTGAGATTTTATAATCTCACCTTTTTCCTTTTGTTGTTTTCAGATAAGTAGGTACCGAAGACGGTGAGCCGAAGCTCCATGCTTGGGACTCATAGGCTAGTTTTATATTGTAATGTAAATTTTATATTCCAAGTTATGTTTAATATGTAATCTATTTATTAGATTAATGAATTAAGCTTAATTTATGACTTGGATTACTGTAATCAAGTTTGTAAATGCTTAGTAATTCCTGTGCCTTAATGTAATTTGTCGTACTTTCAATTATGTTGAGGTGCGGGTGTTACAAGATACATGGGTGCTTTTCTCATGTCGTGAGGAACATTTTGGCTAAACAATAATTTTTGGGTGTGGACTTGTGTATCAAAATTATTTTTGAAATTTTTGGTATTAAAACCTAATATACGTGTAACGTCGTGCACCCGATTGATCGATAACAAGTTGTAGCAAAACCCTTGCTTAGTGAGCAAGAATGATGACAACACATGGACCAATAGGAGCTGAACTATGTGATTTAGAAGGTTCTAAGACAAGCGTTGCAAGATTATTGGTTGGTTAGTAAATAGTAAGAAGTTTGTAGTTAGTCTGTAAGTAGTTTAGTTAGTTTCCAACTAAATGAACAAGTTTTGTTCCATTCTTGTCCCCAAATTTTCGTGCCTCTCTCCCTCATTAGACATCAGCCCATTCCATTTCTCCATTGTTGAAAGCTTGAGAAAAAATTCCTTGAGAGAGAAAGTTGTTTTAGGTGAGGAACTTAGTGATTTTGCTTCCAATGTTCGTTCCTTTCTTCTTAATTCTTGATCTATCATCATCATCCTTGTGGGTAAGGATCCTAATCCCTTTCTTCCTTCTCATGGCTGCCATGATTGTGTTCTTCATGGTTTTATTGTTATTTTGCTTAGAATTTGTTAAATCTTGATGTAATAGCTTGTATATTTCATAGATCTATCATTCTCCTCGTAGATTAAACTTGTTTGATTAATTTAAAATTTGAGAAACCCTAAGTTTTGGGGCTGGCCAAAATCAGCGGCTGTTTAAGGTTGTTTTGGCTTTATTTTGTTGATTTGGAGTTAGTTCTTTGGTGGGTTTTAAGTGGTATATTTGAAACTAGTCTTATATACATGTTTTACAAAGTTTTGAGAAATGAATTTGTTTAGTTTTTGGGACTGGTAACCGTGGCTCATGAGCAAGATTTAGGGGATGTTTTAATTTGTTTTTAAAGTGTTTAAAGTGTTTAAGAAATTGTTTTTTGGTTAGGACTTTAAGTCTATAAAGATTTGTATGTTTGAAGCTTTGAAAATTTGTTTGAAACAAAATAAATTTGGCGCTGTTTTGGGGTTTCCAAAACAGTGGCTTATGATCAAGTTTTGAGTAAGTTTTAACTTGTTTTTAATTGTATTAAAGTGTCATGGAAATTGGTTTATGATAGGAAGTTGTGGATCTAACAAAATTGTAATGAATTAGGAGTTAAAGATTTGAAAACTTGAAGTTGTTTCTAGAACACTAAAACCATAGCCTTCAAGGAACGTTTGTCACTTGTTCTTGACTTGTTTTATGCCTAAGATTGTTGTAAAAGGGGGTTAGTAAATTGATTTAGCAAAGTCTTTCAAAGGAGCTTGATTTTAGGAAATGATTTGGTTTATGTTTCAAGTATTGTTTTGGACTTGTAATAAGATTGTTTCTAAAATTTTGTGACATGTTTTAGTGTTTTAAAAAGTGATTCAAAGTTGACAAAACACTATTCATTTGGTAAAAACACTATTCCAATTGGTAAAATTTGATTTAACCTTTTTCTAAGTGTGTAGAGTTAGTAAAAGTTTCAAAACTTGCTTGACTTAGACATGTTGCATGATATATGACTAGGTGTGATCGAAATGGGATTAAGGGAGTAATTCTTAGGCCTTTTAGGGACCTAAACCCGTGGCTACCCTAGGGGCACTAGATTGAGTTTTTAGTTCTAATTGATTGAAACTTGCGTTGTTAGGGTACGCACGAGGTGCGACTTGACGATAGTTTCGAATTACCCTGCTTGGATTGTTAAAGCGCCCAAGGTAAGGGAAATTTTTATATAATGGGTGTGGGATTTTTGCCTTGTGTGTTGTTTGATTGTTTGATTAACTGTGTGGTAGTGCTTGTAGTATGACTATGTGTTGTTTGGAATGCTGTTGTATGTTTTTGGCCCTGCGTGGCAAGGCTGAATTGTATTGTGTGACTTAAGTCATGTTTGACTGATTTAATTGGACTTGAAATTTATGAATGTAAGTAGCAGGTTGTAGCGTACTGAATTATTATGTGCTGTATGAAATGTTGTAGCACGCTCTTGGCCCTGTGTGGCATTATGATTTGTATTGCTTGCCTTAAATCATGTTTGATTTAATTGGAATTTGAAATTGATTGGAATTTGGAAAATATTGTTAATAATAATGGATTAATTAATAATGCGTTGATCAATTGTTATTGGTTTGATGATTTACTACGGTAAATCCGATGCGATTTCACAAGCCGAATTCTGATTTCATAAACAAGTTGTTAAGGGCATTTTGATTTAAAAGTAAGCGTGAGGGTTTTAGTATAACAAGCCAAAGCTTGCAAGGAATTTTCAAGGAATCAATAGTAGGAAAAAGAACTTGAGTAAACAATGTGATTTGTGAAAACGGTTGAGTTAAATGATGCGTCTGGAAAATTTCGGCTAGGACAAACCTGGTTATTAAGAGTGTTCGCACCGCCTCTCTTTCTTGAAAATTTTTCCTAATGCATTATTTAGCACAACTAGGGTTTCAATGATCTAGAGCCAAAAGTATTTTCAGATACATAGGAGTGATACAAGGACGGAGAAAGAGATTTCAAAGATCGAGATTTCGAAGGAATAAAATATAGGGAACCTAGTGTTCCTATTGAGCATATGGGCCATGTGTCCTGTGCTGGGACTTAATGTCCTACTTGCGTGCGTATTTTCTTGATTAAGGATTGGACCTAGTGTTCCGTATGGCGTGCCTAGTGACTCAACCTAAAAATTGAGCCTAGTGTTCCGCATTACGTGCCTAAGTTTTGATCTAAGATTGAGATTAGCGTTCTGCAGTTGAACACCTGGACCTAGTGTCCTGGATTTGAACTCTAAGGGGTATTTCTCATCATCTCAGTTCACTGCGTGATGAAGAATACCTGAGCATTACTTGAGTAGTATGAGATGCTCATTGTAGTGCTGAAACTTTGAGTTCCCTCCACCTTTTCAAAAGTGAACATAGTTGAGGTTTGTCGATCTGCGTTGATTAATTAAAACATTACTCGGGCGCTCCCTATAGTGAGCATGTCATATTGCAGAATTTGTTTGGATGCATATTGACCATTGAGCATCGACACTCGAAGCGTTTGATTGTCTTAAGGACTTCAAAAGGACGAGTTGTCACTTCATGCCCGGGTTGCAGCAATGGGAAGCCTAATGTGTGGCTACACCCTTGGTAGGGGAATTTGATTCGGACGTTGGGAAATAAAGTTCCTCGTCACTGCTGACCTTGTTTCAGGCTGTAGGTGTATACACAAACTTGTTCATAATGCATTGGCATGCATGGCTATCCAAATTTATGATATATGATGATTTGTTTGATGAAATTGATATTGTGAGGACTTGATCATTTATTTATTGATGTAATTGTTGTTCACATGCAATTGTTTGATATTGTGGTGACTTGATTGTTGATTTGTTGATAGAATTGTTGTTCACGTGCAATAGTTTGATATTGTGGTGACTTGATTGTTGATCTGTTGATAGAATTGTCTGTTCACATGCAAATGCTTGATATACCATGATGATGCATGCGGTCTATTAAGTATGTATATGTATATAAAAGCATGTCGTTGTATTATATATGTATATATTATTTGTATGCGACATAGCCTATGATAAACTCGTGGACAAAGGATATACCCTTGCACTGTTGTTGGATTGGATATCCTTATGGATGTCACTTCCAGATGGAGCTCCATAGCTGCTGCAGTTTCGTCTTTCCAGGAGCGTTGAAGATTGAGCCAGTGGGGGAAGATTCCTCTGAATGTTTCGTGTTTTGATCTTGCTGAACTGTTTCTCAGTAAGAGTTATAGTTGTTGGCCAGCTTAGCTTAGGGTTTTGTCATTGTTATTTGCGTGATTACCCATTGTTTTGTAATTACTCTTTTCATAAAACCTCGCCTCAGTGCGAAACAATTGTGTTATGTTTTATGTTATGTGAAGTATTATTTTGTGTTGCGTTATACTCTGATATTTGCACAGTAGCGCTCCGGAAACAGGGTGTTACAATAGTGGTATCAAAGTAGTTTGGTTCTAACCGGACCACTTTGGGTTAAGCTGGCCTAGATTGTTGGGAATTGTCGGGTATAAGTTTGACATGCCTAGGTTATGTGAGCCTTGTTGGTGATTGTCTATGATGTTTCCTAGTTAAAACATGTGTGACATTGTGTGAAATTGTGTGCGATCATCTCAGATGATTGATTTTATTTTGGGGATTCTGGTTAGTTTAAGTCGTAGAAATTCGATGCCTTTGAGACGAACGAGTCTTTCTGCTAAAAGCACTATTCCAATTGGTAAAATTTGATTTAAGCTTTTTCTAAGTGTGTAGAGTTAGTAAAAGTTTCAAAACTTGCATGACTTAGACTTGTTGCATGATATATGACTAGGTGTGATCCAAATGGGATTAAGGGAGTAATTCTTAGGCCTTTTAGGGACCTAAACCCGTGGCTGCCCTAGGGGCATTAGATTGAGTTTTTTGTTCTAATTAATTGAAACTTGCATTGTTAGGGTACGTGCGAGTTGCGACTTGACAATAGTTTCGAATTACTCTGCTTGGATTGTTAAAGCGCCCAAGGTAAGGGAAATTCTTATATAATGAGTTTGGGCTTTTCGCCTTGTGTGTTGTTTGATTGTTTGATTAACTGTGTGGTAGTACTTGTAGTATGACTATGTGTTGTTTGAAATGCTGTAGCATGTTTTTGGCCCCGCGTGGCAAGACTGAATTGCATTGTGTGACTTAAATCATGTTTGATTGATTTAATTGGACTTGAAATTGATGAATGTATGTAGCATGTTGTAGCATACTGAATTATTTTGTGCTGTATGAAATGTTGTAGCACGCTCTTGGCCTTGTGTGGCATTATGATTTGTATTGCTTGCCTTAATTCATGTTTGATTTAATTGGAATTTGGAATTGATTGGAATTTGGAAAATATTGTTGATAGTAATGGATTAATTAATAATGAGTTGATCGATTGTTGTTAGTTTGACGATTTACTACGGTAAATCCGACGCGATTTCACAAGCCGAATTCTGATTTCGTAAACAAGTTGTTAAAGGAATTTTGATTTAAAAGTAAGCGTGAGGGTTTTAGTATAACTAGCCAAAGCTTGCAAAGAATTTTCAAGGAATCAACAGCAGGAAAAAGAACTTGAGTAAACAATGTGATTTGTGAAAACGGTTGAGTTAAATGATGTGTCTGGAAAATTCTGGCTAGGAAAGACCTGGTTATTAAGAGTGTTCGCACCGCCTCTCTTTCTGGGAATTTTTCCTAATGCATTATTAGCACAACTAGGGTTTCAACGACCTAGATCCAAAAAGTATTTTCAGATACATAGGAGTGATACAACAGAGAAAGAGATTTCAAAGATCAAGATTTCGAAGGAATAAAATATAGGGAACCTAGTGTTCCTATTGAGCATATGGGCCATGTGTCCTATGCTAGGACATAATGTCCTGCTTGCGTGCGTATTTTCTTGATTAAGGATTGGACCTAGTGTTCCGTGTAACGACCCGTTTCCGGACCGCTACCGAGCTCAACTTACCGAGCTCAACTAAACCTGTATGCGATGCGTTTTAAAACGGTACTCTTGTGCCTTTTAAAAAAATTACGGTATATTTTTTTTTTATCCAGCTGGTGCACATCAGAGTAATTACAACTTTTCGAAACATGGTGCAACTAAGACACAAGACTTAAATTCTAATAAAAATACATGCATAATATACATATATACCACTCGAAATGATAATGTATACAAAATACAGAGTAGTAAATGTACAAAGAAATACGCCTAAGGTATGACGACCTCAAGAGAGCAATCATACCCTGGGGGTACTTCCGGCAGACTCCCACGCAGGGGGCTACTCCAAAAGTAAACCGCCAGTCTACCCTGTAATAACAAAACATAACCGGCCCAACTGGTCACAACCACTATACACAAAAACATAGACAAAGCAAATCACGACAAGTAGAGGTCGTCGCCCGGATCCTCGTCGATATCCTCCTCGTCATCATCCTGGCCGTCGAGTTCCTCGCCGTCGACCTCGCCTGGGTAACCATCATGGATTGAAGGCACCACGGGAAAGGGTCAACTTCTCAACAAATCAAGATAATCCAGGCATAAAGAAATAAGTAAACAACAAAGTATAACATTCACCAAACGTGACTCAACCATCTCACTCTAGACTCGACTCAACTCGCTATCCATTTCCTCTCGACTTGACACTTTTTCCTAATGCACACACTGCATCAGTATGCTGGAAAGTCCAGCCGAAGCCTTGGGATCTTCGCTCTCCCTAGGACAGTCAACTCAGGTCCCATAGCGTGGCAACGCTTAGAAGTCCCCATAAACGGAAAAGGGGACCTAGCACCCTCTCCGCTATCCGGGTCGCAACTTCAAACGCCAACGACTCGCTAAGCTCTCTCACTCAATGAACAATTCGCCGCATACGATATTCAAAGAGTTATACGCAAGATATTCAACCGCATGTCAAATAAAAAGAGCAGGCTCAACATGAAGAAACGCAATTCAACAGCAATACACAATTCGTGGCATATATTCAATCATATCACAACACTTCAAGCTCGACACAAATCAAGGAATCCATACATAGGAATATAACAATAAAAATCCTAGAATGTCTAGAAGTGCCCTTACACACAAAACAAAAACACGTAGAATATGAAGTGCCCTTACCGAACTCCAAGCTACGCGTCTACGCTGTCCTCAATCGAGCTCGACAACGACCTCAACACGTACCGTCCTCAATCTGGATCCCACTGCTCCCACGTCCTCGGGTTCGCTCTCCCGTACACGTCGATTCGGAAATCACACGATCTCGGGAATCAGACTTCCTAATACAAGCACAACTTAGTTCCATCTATGGGTTCTAATAGCACTTAGCTCTCATTACCCCAATCTTAACTACAACCCAAGTAAATATTAAAACTCAAGAACTTAAACAAATACAACAAGAATTCAAGCATTACAAATTAACTCCTTTTCTCTAATAATTTTATTAAAACTTCTTTCATACATATCATCAGACAAAGCCATTTTTCCTAAGTATTAACTCAACCTTAAAATCAAGTAGCATATTAAGCACAAATTAATCAAAATCTAAGTTTATGTTTTCTGAAAAATATTTTCATCATGAAGAAGAAAACCTATCAATATGACATGATTTGGAAGCATAAAAACTAGCTAAAATGGAGGGAAGAAGTGGCGCTAAATAGTAGCATGAAGGAAGAGAAAATTCTGTTTTTCATACCTCAAATGATGGTCGAGATGGTGATATATGTCGAGAAGATGATAAGAAACAAGGTTGATGAAGAAAGTTTATGCAGAAGCTCAATAAAACTCAAGGTTCTTCGATGGGAGTTTGGAGAGGAAGAGGAAACTTAGAGAAGAAGAAAGAAGAAAAGAGAAAGTGAGTGTTGTGAGGGGGCTGATCATGATATACAGCTGGTAAAGAAACCATTTAAATGAATTTTTCTTTTTTAAAAAAAAACAAATAAGTGACGTGTAACTACTGTTATGAGATGCTAATCCCATCAATCATTCTACCCATCTAATCTCTCCTCTCTCATGATTACCCTCTAATCTATAGTTTAAAGATCTAAAAACACACCGACGAGAACTGCAAACCGATAATATAAATTTATAAATATTACAAACAATATAATCATTAACGCTAAATAACGTTCGTAGAAATACGAGTGTTTCAGTCTCGACACGAGGTCGATCAGGGTGCTTGTGCAAGCGCACAAGGCTCTAACACGAGTTCGTGCACGCGGCCTCCTCAGTTCGACATGCGACCTCCTCAGCTCGGTACGTGACCTCATCAGCTCGACATATGACCTCGACACGCGATCTTGGCACGGGATCTCGACACGAGGTCTTGGTACGAGGTCTCGACACGAGGTCGATCTCGTCATCAATTGTTACAATCTCTCCCTCTAAAAAAATTTCGTCCTCGAAATTGCAAATAAGATTCTTACCGCGGAAAAGTTCAGGGTACTGAGTCTTCATCTTCTCCTCCAGCTCCCAAGTCGCATCTCCAGTCTTCTGATCCCACACAACTTTGACAAGTTGAATCTCTTTGTTCCGCAACTGTTTGGCTTTCCGGTCAACGATCCTTGCTGGTGATGCTTCGAAGGATAAGTCGTCCCTCAGTTGAATCACATCCGGTTCGATGACATGAGAGGGGTCGGAAATATATCTCCGCAATTGTGAGACGTGGAAGACGTCGTGAATATTTGACAAGAAGGGTGGCAGGGCAATCTGATATGCCACTGGACCAATACGACGCAGAATCTGGTATGGTCCAATAAATTTAGGGGTAAGTTTCTTGGACTTGATCGCTCGACCAACTCCAGTAGTGGAGGTGACTCTAAGAAATACATGTTCTCCTTCTTCGAACTCTAGCGGTCGACGTCCTTGGTCGGCATAACTCTTCTGTCGGCTCTGCGACGTTCGCATCCTATCTCTGATCAAACGGATCTTCTCCGTAGTCTGCTGGATCATATCTGGTCCCACAACAGAACGCTCGCCATCCTGGTACCGACAAAGAGGCGTCTGACATTTACGTCCATACAGTGCTTCAAAAGGTGCCATTCCAATACTCGCATGGAAATCGTTATTGTAGGTGCCCTCCACCAATGGTAAGACGTCGTCCCAACTTCCTCGGTGATCTAAGGTACACGCTCGTAACAAATCTTCAAGCGATTGGATCGTTCTCTCAGTCTGACCGTCAGTTTGGGGATGATATGCCGAGCTAAGCCTGAGCTCGGTTCCCATCGCTTCTTGCAATTCCCTCCAAAATGAGACGTGAACTTCGGATCTCGGTCCGACACGATTGAAGAGGGTATACCATGAAGTCGCACTATCTCCGCGATGTAGATCTCGGTCAGCTTTTCCACGTGGTACGTCGACCTCACTGGCAAGAAATGAGCAGATTTGGTCAATCGGTCGACGATCACCCAAATCGAATCATTCTTCTTCTACGCCTTCGCAAACCTACAATGAAATCCATGGAGATATCGTCCCATTTCCATACTTTGATGCGTCAGCGATTGTAGCATTCCCGCTGGTCGTTGGTGCTCCACCTTCGCTTTCTGACACGTTAAACACGAAGCTACGTACTCAGCCACTTGCTTTTTCATTCCGGACCACCAAAAATGCTTCTTCAAGTCTTGATACATCTTCGTAACTCCTGGATGAATACTAAAGTTGCTCTTATGCGCTTCGTCAAGTATTAACTTTCACCCGCTATGTTAGGTACACACACTCGGCCATTGTACCTTAAAATGTTGTCCGCTCCGACTTTGAATTCTCGCCGCTTCTTGCGCTTATCAATCATATCTTCTCTTGCAGAAGTTCGTCATGAACCTGCTGGTCTCTGATCTCGTCCAATAATCTATTAGAAATGGTAAGCATACCAAATCTCAGCTTCCCCGGTGAAACTTCCACACTCAACTTCAAGTATCGGAACTTCTCGAGCATCTCCAACTCCTTGATCATCATTGCTGAGGCTAAAACGCTTTTTCTGCTCAATGCATCTGCTACTACGTTAGCCTTACCGGGATGGTATTCCAACGTAAAGTCGTAGTCCTTGAGAAATTGCCCATCTTCGCCGACGCATGTTGAGCTCTTTCTCGATCGAACAGTACTTCAAGCTCTTGTGATCGCTGAAACAAGAAGAGTGCTCCCATAAAGGTAGTGTCTCCATATCTTCGCCGCAAAACCACCGCCGCTAACTCCAAATCGTGAGTAGGGTAGTTTCTCTCGTGAATTTTAAGTCGTCTTGAAGCATACGCTACCACTTTCCAATGTTGCATCAAAGACGCATCCCAAACCCTGGTGTGACGATCGCAATAAACCTCGTAAGGCTCTTACGGTTGAGGCAAAATCAACACAGCGCCGCCGCCAAGAGCTCCTTCAGTCTTTGAAAACTGGATTCGCACTCGTCAGTCCAGGCAAAAGGTTGATCCTTCCTCGTAAGCCGTGTAAGAGGCGCGACAATCTTCGAGAAACCTTCAATGAATCTTCGATAATAGCTTGCTAAGCCAACAAAACTCCTGATATCGGTGACTGTCCTCGGTTGTTCCCACGCTAGCACAGCTTCAATCTTAGTTGGATCCATAGCTATCCCTTCTTTGGAAATCACATGTCCAAGAAAATTCACCTCTTCAAGCCAAAATTCACACTTCGAAAGGTTGGCATAGAGTTGCTTCTCTCGTAATATCTGCAATACTCGGTGTAGGTGTCCTCCATGCTCTTCTCTGTTCCTCGAGTAGATCAGGATGTCGTCGATGAACACTACTACAAACTGATCCAAGAACGAATGGAAAATCCTGTTCATATAGTCCATAAACACAGCTGGCGCATTTGTCACTCCAAACGGCATCACCAAATACTCGTAGTGACCATACCTAGTCCTGAAAGCTGTTTTGGGGACATCTTCCTCCTTCACGCGAATCTGATGATAACCAGGACTTCAAATCTATCTTGGAAAGATCGCCGCTCCACGGTTGATCCATCAAGTCGCCAATACGGTAACGGATACCGGTTCTTCACAAGAACCTTGTTGAGCCCGCGGTAGTCCACGCACGCCTTGATCGCCCATCCTTCTTCTTAACCAACAACACCGAGCTCCCCACGGTGACACGCCTCGGTCGTATGAATTGCTTTGACTCCAAGTGTTCGATCCGGGACTTCGTTCTTTCATCTCGGCGGGGACATCCTGTATGGCGCTTTGGAAATCGGTCCTGTTCTCGAATCAACTCGATGGAGAACTCGACCTCTCGCACTGGTGGTAACCCTGGCACGTCTTCGGGGAAAACGTCCACAAAGTCACACACCACTGGTACATTCTTCACTTCGATCTGCTGGAAAACTTCTGAACTAGCCAGATACATGTATTCTCTAGTTCCTTCTTGCAAAGAAACTCCAATATGTTCAGTAGAAAGATAATTGGAGACTCCAAGGTCTGGGAAAATTACAGTTTTACGGGCACAGTCCAAGAGGACATGGTGGTGTGACAACCAATCCATCCCGAGGATGACATCTAAGCCCTTAAGAGGCAAACAAACCAAATTGACCACAAACTTTCTACTCTGAATAACCACTACACAATTAAGACATGCGTGTTTGTGACTAAGGTTTTAGCAATGGGGTTGTAACTACCAATTTGAAGCAGTAAGCAGTCACAGTCAAGTTCAAATGGTTCACACAATCAGAGGAAATAAAGGAATGGGTTGCACCCGAATCAAAGAGAACGGATAAGGATCTACCCTCAATCTCATATTCACCTTGAATAAGATCATCAGCTCGCTCTGCTTCCTCACCGCTCATGCAGAAGACTCTGCCTTTAGCTACCTGACGCTTCCCTTTGGCCTTTGCCGCAAGCATTGCCGGTTCAGCTTTAGGTGTGGGACAATCCTTGGCAAAATGCCCTGGCTTCTTACAGTTGAAACATACCTCCTCCTTCTGAGTGCAGTCACTCGCATAATGTCCTGGCCTTCCACAACGATAGCAAGTCACCTCGGCACCGGTCTGACCTCCGCTTCTCGCTCCCTGGGTCATCGGACGATATTGTCCCCTGTTGTTGTTCCCCTGAGGTCGGTTGTAAGGCTTCTTCTGCAGTTGTTTCCCCTTCTGTGTAAACCTCTGCCCCGCACTCTGGGGTCTCACCGGTCCGCCTACAACAGTTTTCTTCTTGTGGCTTCTTACACCCTCTACCTCAACACAACGATCTATCAGCTCTTGTAGATTCCTGATCCTCAGTGACACCCACCGACTTCTGAATGTAAAATCTTAATCCCCGTTGGAACCTCTCACTTAACCATCCTTGGTCACCGATCACGAAATGGACTGAAATACCTCGCCAAAGGACTCAAACTTGGTCGCATACTCGCACCGTCATATCGCCTTGTTGTAGTTGAAGAAACTCTTGCTCCTTCTCACCAGGCAAGATCTGGGAAGTATTTGTCCAAGAACCTTCCACGAAAAAGCTCCTGTTATCTCGCGACGTTCCGCTTATCGCTGCTTGCTTCACTCCCTTCCACCAATACTCTGCATCTCCTAGCGCAAGTAGGTGGCGAGTCTACCTTCACGCTGTTTGGGCAATGGAGTGCCTCAAAGATCTTCTCGATCTCTTGCATCCAAAGATCAGCTTTATCTGGGTTTGGCTCACCGTAAAACTTCTGGATCATGCTTCCTAAAGTCCGCTAATCCTCTGCGCCTCGGCCTCAGCTCTGCTCATTGTTATTCTTTGTAAGTTTCTTTGGAGTTAACATTTGTCGTCTGTTGAGCCATCGCGTTAGCCTGTTGAGTTCGCGGGTGATTCTTTGAGCCATGGTCGCCGCCATCTCGGCCATAGCTTGAATTGCTCGTTCCATGTCGACGTTTCTGCACAAATTGCCGTATCCCTACGAGGTGGCATTAGATTCCACAAGGTTCAAAACCTGTCAGAATCTCACAACAAGGATGTGTTAAAACACACTGCTTCAATCAAGAAACAGTTCAAACATTTTTTCAAGCAATAAGTGCTTAACTTAATCAAACAGCAATTAGTATAGTACAACCATGTACCCGACACACATATCCCGACACAGTGACCAGTCCAAAATTCCTATACACAGCCCGGTCAGAACCGAACTGCTCTGATACCAACATTGTAACGACCCGTTTCCGGACCGCTACCGAGCTCAACTTACCGAGCTCAACTAAACCTGTATGCGATGCGTTTTAAAACGGTACTCTTGTGCCTTTTAAAAAAATTACGGTATATTTTTTTTTATCTAGCTGGTGCACATCAGAGTAATTACAACTTTTCGAAACATGGTGCAACTAAGACACAAGACTTAAATTCTAATAAAACATACATGCATAATATACATATATACCACTCGAAATGATAATGTATACAAAATACAGAGTAGTAAATGTACAAAGAAATACGCCTAAGGTATGACGACCTCAAGAGAGCAATCATACCCTGGGGGTACTTCCGGCAGACTCCCACGCAGGGGGCTACTCCAAAAGTAAACCGCCAGTCTACCCTGTAATAACAAAACATAACCGGCCCAACTGGTCACAACCACTATACACAAAAACATAGACAAAGCAAATCACGACAAGTAGAGGTCGTCGCCCGGATCCTCGTCGAGATCCTCCTCGCCATCATCTGCTGTTGAGTTCCCTGCGCCCTCGACCTTGCCTGGGTAACCATCATGGATTGAAGGCACCACGGGAAAGGGTCAACTTCTCAACAAATCAAGATAATCCAGGCATAAAGAAATAAGTAAACAACAAAGTATAACATTCACCAAACGTGACTCAACCATCTCACTCTAGACTCGACTCAACTCGCTATCCATTTCCTCTCGACTCGACACTTTTTCCGGAATGCACACGCCGTACCGGATGCTGGAAAGTCCAGCCGAAGCCTTGGGATCTTCGCTCTCCCTAGGACAGTCAACTCAGGTCCCATAGCGTGGCAACGCTTAGAAGTCCCCATAAACGGAAAAGGGGACCTAGCACCCTCTCCGCTATCCGGGTCGCAACTTCAAACGCCAACGACTCGCTAAGCTCTCTCACTCAATGAACAATTCGCCGCATACGATATTCAAAGAGTTATACGCAAGATATTCAACCGCATGTCAAATAAAAAGAGCAGGCTCAACATGAAGAAACGCAATTCAACAGCAATACACAATTCGTGGCATATATTCAATCATATCACAACACTTCAAGCTCGACACAAATCAAGGAATCCATACATAGGAATATAACAATAAAAATCCTAGAATGTCTAGAAGTGCCCTTACGCACAAAACAAAAACACGTAGAATATGAAGTGCCCTTACCGAACTCCAAGCTACGCGTCTACGCTGTCCTCAATCGAGCTCGACAACGACCTCAACACGTACCGTCCTCAATCTGGATCCCACTGCTCCCACGTCCTCGGGTTCGCTCTCCCGTACACCTCGATTCGGAAATCACACGATCTCGGGAATCAGACTTCCTAATACAAGCACAACTTAGTTCCATCTATGGGTTCTAATAGCACTTAGCTCTCATTACCCCAATCTTAACTACAACCCAAGTAAATACTAAAACTCAAGAACTTAAACAAATACAACAAGAATTCAAGCATTACAAATTAACTCCTTTTCTCTAATAATTTTATTAAAACTTCTTTCATACATATCATCAGACAAAGCCATTTTTCCTAAGTATTAACTCAACCTTAAAATCAAGTAGCATATTAAGCACAAATTAATCAAAATCTAAGTTTATGTTTTCTGAAAATATTTTCATCATGAAGAAGAAAACCTATCAATATGACATGATTTGGAAGCATAAAAACTAGCTAAAATGGAGGGAAGAAGTGGCGCTAAACAGTAGCATGAAGGAAGAGAAAATTCTGTTTTTCATACCTCAAATGATGGTCGAGATGGTGATATATGTCGAGAAGATGATAAGAAACAAGGTTGATGAAGAAAGTTTATGCAGAAGCTCAATAAAACTCAAGGTTCTTCGATGGGAGTTTGGAGAGGAAGAGGAAACTTAGAGAAGAAGAAAGAAGAAAAGAGAAAGTGAGGGTTGTGAGGGGGCTGATCATGATATACAGCTGGTAAAGAAACCATTTAAATGAATTTTTCTTTTTAAAAAAAAAACAAATAAGTGAAGTGTAACTACTGTTATGAGATGCTAATCCCATCAATCATTCTACCCATCTAATCTCTCCTCTCTCATGATTACCCTCTAATCTATAGGTTAAAGATCTAAAAACACAGCGACGAGAACTGCAAACCGATAATATAAATTTATAAATATTACAAACAATATAATCATTAACGCTAAATAACGTTCGTAGAAATACGAGTGTTTCAATCTCGACACGAGGTCGATCAGGGTGCTTGTGCAAGCGCACAAGGCTCTAACACGAGTTCGTGCACGCGGCCTCCTCAGTTCGACATGCGACCTCCTCAACTCGGTACGCGACCTCATCAGCTCGACATATGACCTCGGCACGCGATCTTGGCACGGGATCTCGACACGAGGTCTTGGTACGAGGTCTCGACACGAGGTCGATCTCGTCATCAATTGTTACATTCCGTATGGCGTGCCTAGTGACTCAACCTAAAATTGAGCCTAGTGTTCCGCATTACGTGACTAAGTTTTGATCTAAGATTGAGATTAGCGTTCCACAGTTGAACACCTGGACCTAGTGTCCTGTATTTGAACTCTAAGGGGTATTTCTCATCATCTCAGTTCACTGCATGATGAAGAATACCTGAGCATTACATGAGTAGTATGGGATGCTCATTGTAGTGCTTAAACTTTGAGTTCCCTCCACCTTTTCAAAAGTGAACGTAGTTGAGGTTTGTCGATCTGCATTGATTAATTAAAACATTACTCGGGCGCTCCCTACGGTGAGCATGCCATATTGAAGAATTTGTTTGCATGCATACTGACCATTGAGCATCGACACTCAGAGCGTTTGATTAAATTAAGGACTTTAAAAGGACGAGTTGTCACTTCATGCCCGGGTGGCAGTAATGCCTAATGCGTGGCAAGCCTAATGTGTGGCTATACCCTTGGTACGGGAATTTGATTCGGACGTTGGGAAATAAAGTTCCTCGTCACTGCTGACCCTGTTTAAGACTACAGGTGTATACACAAACTTGTTCATAATGCATTGGCATGCATGGCTAACCACATTTATGATATGTGATGATTTGTTTGATGAAATTGATATTGTGAGGACTTGATCGTTGATTTGTTGATGGAATTGTTGTTCACATGCAATTGTTTGATATTATGGTGACTTGATTGTTGATTTATTGATAGAATTGTTGCTCACATGCAATTGTTTGATATTGTGGTGACTTAATTGTTGATATGTTGATAGAATTTGTTCATATGCAAATGCTTCATATACCATGATGATGCATGCGGTCTATTAAGTATGTATATGTATATAAAAGCATGTCGTTGTATTATATATGTATATATTGTTTGCATGCGACATAGCCTATGATAAACTCGTGGACAAAGGATTTACCCTTGCACTGTTATTGGATTGGATATCCTTATGGATGTCACTTCCAGATGGAGCTCCATAGCTGCTACAATTTTGTCTTTCCAGGAGCGGTGAAGATTGAGCCAGTGGAGGAAGATTCCTCTGAATGTTTTGTGCTTTGATCTTACTGAACTGTTTCTCAGTAAGAGTTATAGTTATTGGCCAGCTTAGCTTAGGGTTTTGTCGTTGTTATTTGCGTGATTACCCATTGTTTTGTAATTACTCTTTTCATAAAACCTCGCCTTAGTGCGAAACAATTGTGTTTTGTTTTATGTTATGTGAAGTATTATTTTGTGTTGCGTTATACTCTGATATTTGCACAATAGCGCTCCGAAAACAGGGTGTTACAATAGTGGTATCAGAGTAGTTTGGTTCTAACCGGACCGCTTTGGGTTAAGCTGGCCTAGATTGCTGGGAATTGTCGGGTATAAGTTTGATATGCCTAGGTTATGTGAGCCTTGTTGGTGATTGTCTATGATGTTTCCTAGTTAAAACATGTGTGACATTGTGTGAAATTGTGTGCGATCATCTCAGATGATTGATTTTGTTTTGGGGATTCTGGTTAGTTTAAGTCGTAGAAATTCGATGCCTTTGAGACGAACGAGTCTTTCTGCTAAAGCTAGCAACATAGACGTGTATTACGTAATTCAAGTGATAGTCTGGATAGCAACTACTGTCGCACAGATCGCCGCGGAGAATCAACATTATTTACTGAGACAACAAGGGGAGAAGCGAGCTATTGGGGGGCCAGTTAAGCTAGATTATCAGAGCAAACGACAACAAGGAAGACAGCAACAAGGAGCACCTTATTTCTATCCTCAGGGAAATGACCGCAGTCAGGAACGTCTTATGGCGCAGGCTATTGGGAATAGCTAGAAGGAGAAGTGACACTGTTAACACTGAGGAAGCAAAGAACACTTGGCGGATAAATGCTCATCAAATGACCGATTATGCTGTAACTGTAAGAAGCCAGGACACTTTTCTAAGGACTGTCAGTTGCCAAAGGAGGATCAACTGCAAACGCTGCGGGGGATGCGTGCCCAGCTACTGGAGGATATGTCTACATAATGGGTAGAAGAGGGAATCACAAGCATCGATAGCCGAAGATGCACTACTTAAATGGTAAAGATGAAGAGCACAACGTTAACAATATCCAACCAAGGAAAGGTTCTGTTTTAACTGCAAGGAACTGGGACATCTGTCCAGAGACTATGAAGTACCACGAGCTGAGTCTGCTGTCAACAATGTTGGAGCTGCAAGATCAACCACTAAGGAATGTGTTTACACTCTAAGCAGAGCGGAGAACTCATCATCTGAAGACTTCATTCCAGGAAACACGACACAATGGAGTTGAGTGGGCAGAGTTTTACAAGAGAGATTATTCGTAAAAGACGCTATAATTATCGTATTATATGTATTATGATGTGTGTGTGGTTCTAAGTATAGACCACATAAGTGCTTTGACTTTGTGACGTGTTTTACTATTGTATTAAATTCCAAAATCCAAATTTCTAATATACTTTTGGTATTACGATAGATGTTCTTGTGATTGTTGTGTAATTACTTGTGATTTATGCTGTTGTTGATCTTGTGGTTAATAAGTTTTAGAAATTTTCTTTCCTTTTGATGTCATAAAAACGTGGGTTTTTGAAGAACTTGTGAGTGAGTATTTCAACTTATTTAAGTTTTGATTTTATGTTGTTTCAGATGAATATTTTAATGGTTTTGAAAAACCTTTCCTTCCTTTTTATTTTGTTGAAACCACGAGTTATTTTAAGTAAGAGGAAAAGAGGATTTCATCATTTATCCAATTGATCTATTGTTGGTCTTTGTTGTAGTTGTGGTTTTGGAATTGTAGATAAAAGTTTTGTGTTGATCTTTTATTAAAAAGCTTTTGGGTGTGAGTAGCATGATTTTGAAAAACGGATTTGAGTGTGTAGGTGTGTAAGTCGTGAGGCTCTTTGAGAGAACTAAAATTATTCTATGCTTTAATACTTGATTTTTAGTGATTTTGTTGTTGTTGGTGTTTGATGCAAGTTTTAGTTTTTGATTTAAATGTGTCTTGATGATTTTAAGACAATGACAAACCTAATCTCTAAAGAATCATAGTGTTCTTGAGAGGGTTGAGTCTCGAAGAGATCAAGTTTTGTTTTATGAGAATCAATTCTTGCTTTGTGTTATTTTTAGAACTTAGAAGTTTTAAAAACAAAAGAATTTTGGTTTTGGGGTTTGTGATTAAAAACGTGGTTGTGTAGGTATATTTGTGTTAGTGCAGTTTTATTGTTATTAGCATGTAACCGTAACTCAGTAGTCGTCGTGACCGTGTTCGTGATGGAGTAGAGATCGTAGCTTGGAATAAGGCATCATTCGCGAGGACTTCTTCGACATCGACGCGTAGTATTGTGTTTTGTAGACGTTTTTTTTTTTTTTCAAAAATTGGCATGCAAAAGCATCACTGTAGATTTCAAGGATCCCAACTATGTTGGCACCCTTGAACCTACCAATCATCTGCAGCACACCAAGAATTTATTAAAAATCAGACGTTTAAGTGACATTTAACTGTGTTTTGTAGACGTTTAAGTTAATAATGTAGTGTTTTAACTTATTACTGATATTTTAATAAAATGTATGCTTTGGTGATGCCTGCTTGAATGAAATAACTTCCATGTCGTATTAGTTTTCAAAGTCCAAAGTTTATGATATGCTTTTAGTGTTAAGTTATGATTTTTCAGATTTCTTGATTTTGTTTTGGTTTGTAAATGAATTTTCGGGGACAAAATTTTTTTTAAGGAGGGTGGGAATGTAACATCCCCATTTTTATAAAAATTATTTTATAGTTTCCGACTACTTTAAAATAAATCATGAAGATTGATCACTTCAATGGTTTGTTAAAAGTACGAAGAACTACAAAGATTTATTGTAAACAATTTACTGTTTTAGTAATTAATTCAGATTGATAGACAGTGTAGATGCATACTGTTTTTAATATGAATTAATCTTGAAAAATGTGAAAAATTATTGTTTGATTAAAGAAAATTATTTTATTTAATGAAAAATAATTTTAGGACTTAATAGACATTTTTAAGTCACATTTTGAATTTTCATTGTTTAGTTATTGTATTAATTGTCTGTTTTACGTCATATTTAATACGACTATTATTTTAGAGATTTTGTCTTGATAATTTTATTGTTTGAATAATATCTAGATGATAAGAGAAATTGAAATTAGTGATCCTCACTACTTTATAGTTTTTATTACGCTGCGAGAATTCTGTTGAATTCTGCCGTTGGGAGGCTATTGGGAGAGTTTCTAACTGAAACATGCCCAAACGTGATCCAAATTTCATAAAATTTGAGATTTTAGTATTTTTCAATATTTAGAATTTATGGGAATTTTTCTGGAATTGTTGGGCATCAGAAAATATTTAGTGCATTATCTGTACCCAGAAACTGCCTAATTACAACATTTCAGTTCGTATTTCGAGAAAACGAGATACATGAGTGCTTTTCCCATGTCGTGAGGAACATTTTAGCTAAACAATAATTTTTGGGTGTGGACTTGTTTGTCAAAATTATTTTTGAAATTTTTGGTATTAAAACCTAATATACGCGTAACGTCGTGCACCTGATTGATCGATAACGCGTCGTAGCGAAACCCTTGCTTAGTGAGCAAGAATGACGGCCACACGTGGACCAATAGGAGCTGAACCATGTGATTTAGAAGGTTCTATGACAAGTGTTGCAAGATTATTGGTTGGTTAATAAATGGTAGGAAGTTAGTTTAGTTGGTCTGTAACTAGTTTAGTTAGTTTCCAACTAAATGAACAAATTTTGTTCCATTCTTGTCCCCAAATTTTCGTGGCTCTCTCCCTCATTAGACATCTGCCCATTCCATTTCTCCATTGTTGAAAGCTTGAGAAAAAAATTCCTTGAGAGAGAAAGTTGTTTTAGGTGAGGAACTTAGTGATTTTGCTTCCAATCTTCCTTCCTTTCTTCTTAATTCTTGATCTATCATCATCATCCTTGTGGGTAAGGATCCTAATCCCTTTCTTCCTTCTCATGGCTGCTATGAAATATATATATATATTTCATAGATCCATCATTCTCCTCCTAGATTAAACTTGTTTGATGAATTTAAAATTTGAAAAACCCTAAGTTTTGGGGCTGGCCAAAATCAGGGGCTGTTTAAGGTTGTTTTGGCTTTATTTTGTTGATTTGGAGTTAGTTCTTTGGTGGGTTTTAAATGGTATATTTGAAACTAGTCTTATATACATGTTTTACAAAGTTTTGAGAAATGAATTTGTTTAGTTTTTGGGGCTGGTAACCGTGGCTCATGAGCAAGATTTAGGGGATCTTTTAATTTGTTTTTAAAGTGTTTAAAGTGTTTAAGAAATTGGTTTTTGGTTAGGACTTTAAGTCTATAAAGATTCGTATGTTTGAAGCTCTTAAAATTTGTTTTAAACAAAATAAATTTGGTGTTGTTTTGGTGTTTCCAAAACAATGGCTTATGATCAAGATTTGAGTGAGTTTTAACTTGTTTTTAATTGTATTAAAGTGGTATGGAAATTGGTTTATGATAGGAAGTTGTGGATCTAACAAAATTGTAATGAATTAGGAGTTAAAGATTTGAAAACTTGAAGTTGTTTTTGGAACACTAAAACCGTGGCCTTCAAGGAAGTTTTGTTACCTGTTCTTGACTTGTTTTATGCCTAAGATTGTTGTAAAAGGTGGTTAGTAAATTGATTTAGCCAAGTCTTTCAAAGGAGCTTGATTTTAGAAAATGATTTGGTTTATGTTTCAAGTATTGTTTTGGACTTGTAATAAGATTGTTTCTAAAATTTTGTGACATGTTTTAGTGTTTTAAAAAGTGATTGAAAGTTGGAAAAACACTATTCATTTGGTAAAAAACTATTCCAATTGGTAAAAGTTTCAAAGTGTGTACAGTTAGTAAATGTTTCAAAACTTGCATGACTTAGACTTGTTGTATGATATATGACTAGGTGTGATCCAAATGGGATTAAGGGAGTAATTCTTAGGCCTTTTAGGGACCTAAACCCTTGGCTGCCCTAGGGGCATTAGATTGAGTTTTTAGTTCTAATTGATTGAAACTTACGTTGTTAGGGTACGCGCAAGGTGTGACTTGACGATAGTTTCGAATTACCCTGCTTGGATTGTTAAAGCGCCCAAGGTAAGGAAAATTCTTATATAATGAGTTTGGGCTTTTCGCCTTGTGTGTTGTTTGATTGTTTGATTAACTGTGTGGTAGTACTTGTAGTATGACTATGTGTTGTTTGGAATGCTGTAGCATGTTTTTGGCCCCGCGTGGCAGGACTGAATTGTATTGTGTGATTTAAATCATGTTTGATTGATTTAATTGGACTTGAAATTGATGAATGTATGTAGCAGGTTGTAGCGTACTGAATTATTATGTGTTGTATGAAATGTTGTAGCACGCTCTTTGCCCTGTGTGGCATTATGATTTGTATTGCTTGCCTTAAATCATGTTTGATTTAATTGGAATTTGGAATTCATTGGAAGTCCTTTATTAATTCGCTTATTGGTCTCAATACCTATGCCATCTCTTCAATCTACTTAGAGGTCCTTTATTCAATTTAATTATCTTATTCATCAAGTTTCTACACAATTTTCTTCTCAAGTTGTTTCTAGTTTATCAACACATCTTAACATCCCCCTATTTGAATGATACCAACCCCAACTAGTTCTAAACATAACAACACTTATAAATTCACCAAAAATGGTAACTAAATCATATTATTTATGCCTTCATACAAATCAGTTTGGTCTATTTGGTCCAAAGTCATGTATCTACCAATCATAGTACATTAAACACCACTAATCCAAAATTAATCATGCATCAACTTATTTAGCCATGCTATCCACCAGTGCCAAATTCAATTCCAAAAATAAGAACACTTAATCAATTATCAAATAGTAACTTCATACCACAATTCATGTCCTTAAACAATCTAAATAACACTAATGACCCTAAGTTATACCAAAACACATAAAGCACCAATCTTTCATTACTAAACATGCATCAATTACTAAAACGTGTTAATTATCAACTCTAATTTAATTCTAAGTGTAAGGACACTTAGCCAACAATCAAAACAGTAACCTTATGTTACAATTTATGCCATTAAACAATCCAATAATACTAGATTATGCCTTTTTTAATAACAACACATCAAGCATCCACTTTTTGATAATAAACATACTTCAATCTACCTAATCACGTAAATTAATAACTCTTATGGCTCCTTACTCATACAAGGGCCTCGAATTAAAACAGAAACTATAGGCAACCAAATCCATGTTCTTGCATGGATTACACAACAATAACTTGCCCCGCAAGACATAGGGATTATGGGACATCCCTAACATGAAAATTTGAAGCACTATGCCTCTTCCCACATGATCAGTCAACCCCCCCAATACCTTAGACAGAAATTGTAGCCTTCCAAAAGCATCCTAGGGGGTTTAGGATTGAGTTCCTTGCTAGTCCAAGCCTTGTGGTATCCAACAACTCCAAGTTCAATATTTAGAATAGAGAGAAAGGAACTCTATAAGGGCAAAAACCATAAGATAATGAGGGTCAAACCATAAGATAGTGAGGGTCACAAATTTTGATTCATAAAATTTAAAAAGAAATCAAGATAAATGAAGAGAATGTTCTAACAATCACAGCCTCGTAAACGAGACTCAATTTGGTTGAGAAACGAGAGAGAAACGGCAAAAATGGTGGTAACAGCAACAATAGAGCTCTAAGGAGTTCTAAGGTTCTTGAGAGCTCTTAACCAATATTTAAAATTAGGTTTTAGAGTCCTAATAGGTCTAGGATTAGGTTTAAATCGTGATTTAGGAGTCTTATCATGATTGGAGACGAAACGAGCCAAAACGGGGTGACCCGTTGATTAAAAAACGCTGTCAGTAGGTGCGACTCGATTCATGCAGGTGCGAATCAATTCACAGTGTTTGTTTTGGCCGTAACTCGAGTTATAGGTCTTTGATTGAGGCATTCTTGATGGCGTTGGAAAGATAAGAGAATTTCCTACAAAATCTTAGTTAGCAGGCCTTTCCTAAAACAGACTCTAACATAGTGTAAAATCTATTTAATGTTGACCCAGGTATTCCCAATTTTACATTTGCGATCCACTGACTCGGGAGGGCATATTTAGAGTTGTATGTATCGAAATCGAGTTAAACTAAAGCCAATTGAAAGATAAGAGGTAAAGCTACAACTTTAATGAAGATGCATAATTCCTATTCAGTCCATGGGTTAGAAAATGAAGAATACGATGACTGAATGGGCCTAGACACGTCCTTATGTAAATGGGTACTAAGGCACTCATTCAAACACGAAATAAGCATACATGGCCCTATAATTTCTAATGCTTAAGATTAGGAAATTCGGGATGTTACACAACCTACATCACATTAAGTTATTGTTGAAGACTAGCCCATTGCTTGTAGAGTTGAAGCACAAGACCAGCCCATTGAACAAGGAATTCAGACGTGAACGTGACAAAAACACAAGAAAGGGTGTTTGAATTGGGTTTTTAGAAAACTTTTCAAGATACTTATGTTTTTGAAAACCTTTTTCAAAACAACTCTTAAGTAAAAATAACTTTGTTAAAAAGTAAGGATAAGGAAGGAAATGAGACACAGAGATCTATACTAGTTCACTATTACTAGATAGCTACATCTAGTCCTTTCACCAAACTAAAGGATTTTTCACTATAATCAACTGATTACAAAACTCAAGAGTACACTACAGCCAAATAGGCTATACTCTCAACTTCTCAGAACGACTTAGTACGGTCAAGCCTCTGAGGTAATATAGCCACTACTGGGCTAAATATAAGTGTTCAAAAATTGATTTGAAACAGTATAAGTGAAACACTCAACACGAGAGAATATACAACGAAGATTTAAGCACAAAAAATAACTTTCTTTGAAGAAAGAAAACGATTGAGTGCAGTTCTCTTGCTCTCAGAAACTTGGAATATTTTCTTAGTTGCTCACTTGTCAGATTCGTTAACCTTCTTCACTGATTTGAATAAGGTATATATAGCAACATGTCCAAATAATGCGGTTGTGACCTAAGCAGGTTCTTCACCACTGGATAAAAATTGAAATCCGCTTTTTGTGGCTTTTAGTGCATCGTGTCCTTTTCAACTTTCCATTTCGTACACTGATACAGCTGTCAAATAAAGTATTTATCCTTTGGTGATCTTTTTTGAATTTGAGATCCTTTCAGAGCAAGACAGATTGAATGATTCTTTCTGTTGACATTCCATTTGACGTTTGATTCCTCGTACATTAAAGAGCCATCAATGAGGATCCTTTAATGCTTGATATGGTCTTTAATGCTTCGCTCAGTCAGGTTTTATACCAAAGGCATCTTCGTACTAGATGATCATTGACACAGTAATACTTTGCTTGCCAGAGTAAGCTTATACCAGAGTCTACTTCTTCTGGAGCGTAGTTTCATTTAGACTTTCATATACCAGATCCTTGATGTACCAGATGCAGGATTCTAACAAAGTGTAGTTCCAACAGAGCATAGTCTTACCAAAGCGTGGTCTACCAGATCATCTCACCAGAGCATTGACTGCCAGAGCTTTGTCAACAGGGTTTAGACATAAGATGCTGACGTCATCAACTCTTATTAGAGTTTTCATGCCAGATTTGACTCAATAGACCAGAGGGTGAATTGCCATAGAGCCAAAGCTTTCTGAGATAGATCCATCTGATGAATAGTGACTTACCAGTTTCTGCACACTAACAAACACATCAAAGGATAAATTGTTCTTATCATTATTTGTTATCATCAAAACAATCAAGGGTCATTGTTTCTGAATCATCCAACAATCTCCCCCCTTTTTGATGATGACAAACACATGGATTGAAGAACAATTTTCCAATAGAAAAATATTTAAGTAAAACATTTCAAGGGGCTCCCCCTGAATTAAGCGCATATAAATAATTTCTAAGTGCAGTAACACATCAGATGCATGCTCATGTTCAATGATTTATATGACATATCAGAGTGTAAATGCAGTGCAGATGCAGTGCTTAATTTATTTTAACACTTGGTTGATACATTGTGTTCATCAAATACCTTCATATTCTTCTGTATTGTCTTCTCCCCCTTTTGTCATCAGACATAAAGGTTAAAGATAGAAAAAACATCATTGTCAAAACAAAACAGAGTATAAAAAGAGTATAGAAAGATATAAGTTAAAACAGAGTAAGGACCGAGAGTAACTTTGTCTATAAATCAAAATGTTATCAAGTTACAAGGTAAAAGTTTGTAAATACTACAACAAAACAAAGAAAGCTCTAAAAATAAAAAAGGTTGAAATGCCCAAGGTTGTCTAAGGCTTGGTCACTTTCTCCAAAAGTAGCTTCAGCATATCAGCAAGTTCCTCTATTCTCTTGTTTGAGGTGACCATGATCTGCTTGAATTCCTTGTTGTCTTCAACTAGCCTTTCAAGTATATCCATTTAAACTTCAACGCGGTCAGAATGACTAGATTGAGCAGAGGCAGAGGAGTGTGCAACCACAGCAGATTTAGGTGCAGGAGGAGGTGTTTCCTAAGCAACAGGTGCAGGTTCAGGTTCCCAAATTGCAGGAGGTGGAGGTGGAGTGTAATGATAACACCAATATTGCATCATTTTTATAAGGATATTAGAATGTGATTTGAATAATTATTGAATATTATCAATTGAAATTCGCTCTCTTTTAATCTATATTTTGCAGAAATAGAAAAATAGACAATATGGTGGTCAAATACAAATTTGGGCTCGAAATAGGCCCAGAATGCTAAGTATGGCCTTCGCATAATATAATGAAGCATGTCTATGCTTACCTGAAGCAGCGATTAGCCACGAGCAGGCCTCACACGCGTCCACGCGCTTCCTGGATAGCTGGTTGGTATTTTAATCATATCTGGAGCTGTAGATATCGGATTAAGGCGTTCTTGGTGGCGTTGGAAAGCTAAGAGAATTTCCTATAACTTTGTCATAAATTGGATGGAGCACGGCCTCTTCATCATGGAGCACGGCCGTGCTCAACCAAAAATATCAGAAAATCATGTCGGCAAGGTCGGTGACGCGCGGGAGCACGGCCATGCTGAACCCAAATTTTTGCTTATAAAAGGAACGCTCAACCCAAATTTTTGCTTATAAAAAGAACGCTCAGCAGAACATTTGAAAACCTCACCGGGATTGATTCTCTCCCAATTCTCTTCTTCTCTTGTTACCTTCTAGTCTTATTTTGTTTGTTTTCTTATATTATGTTGTGTAACTAATCCCGTCACTGAGGTGATGGGGATCTTTTACTTTATCTGTGGTATCTTTATGATTTATAATATGAGTGTTTAAATCCTTTTGATTAAATTATTCCTGGTGATATTTCTTTAATAAAAGAATTAGCTACTCTTTACACAGTTAATTAAGTGTGTGGTGATCGTACCTTCAATTAGTTAACGGAACTCTAGGGATAATTGAACCTGTGTATTCTGCCGGATCAAGAATTATATGTTCGTTTCCAGTCAATCATTAAATTGATAAATCTATTGATGTTGTATGCTCTTTCTATTTACTTGCTTTGAATGATCAAACAAAGTAATAAATTAGGAGGAAGACTGTTAACATTGCATGATCATTGGGTGTTAATAGCTTTTGAATAAATGATTGGTAATCAGTAAGAATTATTACTCATGTTATAAATTAATCAAGTACACAGATATAAGTATTAGTGAACCCATTACCTTAGTGCTTTTATTATCTAATTCCTTTCTTAAATACTTTATAATCTCTTTTCTATGTAATTTTTATACACTCTTTATTTAAAGTTCACCTCGAATCATTTGTCCAAATAACAAATTGATCTAAGTAGAGCAGTAATCATTTCAATTCCCTGTGGAGACGATAATCTTTTATACTATAACTTGACAAAATCATATACTTGCGATTTTGACCAAACATGTAACACCCCAATTTTCCCTTCTTCTTTTATTTCTATAATTATTTATTAAATGTATGTATGTTATGTTTGATTTGATAAGTGATTTTATGATGCTTTATGTGAATTTATATTTCTTATTAAATTAAACTCTTAAAACTGGGTTTGAGAGTAATTGGTCCATTAAGAGGTGATTTGAGTTAGTTTAGAATTGTTATGTTGTTATTGGGCTTAGAGGATTAGTGCTTAAGTGATCCAATTAGCCTAAAACCCTAGCCATAGAAAACCTATGGAGTAAGATTAAAACTCTCATTCTTGCCTCCACCAAAAAGTGGCACCTCATATCTCTCTCTCAACTCTCACACGATTTCTCTTTTCTCTCCCTCCCACAAACACCTTTCTTTTCAAAACTCTTACACCATTGAAAGAATAAGGGTTGAAATAGAGGAATACTCAAGGTGTCATTGCTAAGAATCAAGGAAGTATTCTAGGTTCCTCTTTCACTTGGTAACGTTTCTAAGAAACTCTATGTCTTGTTTCTTATCTTGAGTTTTGTAAAAATAAGCCTTGTGATCCTTTCGTGTTAGGGATTTGAAGTTTGGGAATTTTTAACAATTCTTTTGAATTCCTTGCTACTCGTAATGAACTCTTCTCCGTATGATTGAATCAAACTGCATTATAACACCCCGTTTTCGGAGTGCAACTAAAGTAGATATTCTGACAAAAGTTGACAAATTTCTGAAAGGCGAAATACTCTGCATTGCATGTTTTCCGAGAATATCGTTCTATATTTTTTTAAAAAAAAACTTCTTAAAAGGAGCAGTTAGAGTATTACAGCGATTTTAGAAACATGGCGGTGAATAATTTAAGACACCAAATAAACCACATTGACCATACTCATTTATTCCATCAATTCATATACGACAATACATGTCTGGAAACATAATAGGCATTTTATTACAACATTGAAATGAACTACAAATATTCTATAGCTGGTCGACATGCTACATCCCTTACTAAACTTCTAGTAAGTTACCCCAGAAGTTCAAGTAAGAAGCCGGATAGCCAGCTACTCTTCTCCGTAGTCCCGAGTCCTCCGCTTAATCCGCCATCTGGGTTACATTCATTAATTGAAAGAACAACTGGCAAGGGTCAACTTCTTAAAATAAAGAGACAGATGCACATACGACAACATATTCGACAACAAGGCATACAACAACACAACATAAATACAAGAAATAGCAAATCATAAACTATAGGCAACACAACAATATGCGCAGTTCTCAAGACGCAACTTAAGACTCAACTTAAGACTCATTCCCTCACGACACTTTTGACAATCTTCCGGAAGGTAACGCCGAACAAGCTGCTGAATTCCAGCCATTAGCCTTGGGCTCCACGACCACCCTAGGAAATTCAGGATATGTTCCTTGACGCTATAACGTCTAACTAAGCTGCCGAAAACCAGCCGTAGCCTTTTAGGGGATCCTAGCACCCTAGGTTATTCGGGATATAGTTCATAAATGTCACGACAACTCTAAATGACACGACGCCTAACTAAGCTGCCAAACTCCAGCCATTGGCTTTGGGTTCCGCGACCACCCCAGGATATCCGGGATATAGTTCATGCATGTCACGTCGACACTTTTCACCACCCCAATGAAACAATCACTGCATATAATCATTCAAGAAGCAATCAAATAATTATTTAACCACATATCAACTAATATTCATGCCAAGCTTAACACAATGCACTCAGGTCAACAGTATAAGCATTCATATCATATCAAGCATCAACACTGACAACACATAAATAATCATAAATAAAATTTTAAGAATTAAAAAGTCGAAGGGGTACGAGACCCTCACTTCGAACCCTGAGGTTCTCAGACTACTTCACTTTAAGACTTGAAATTAAATAATAACGCTTATCTATGTCTAAGAGTTGCCCTTACGCTAACATACTATACAAGTATGGAATGTGAAGTGCCCTTACTGGACTCCAAGTCGTGCATCTCCACATATTCCTCGATCCTCGATCCCACGTCGCACGAACTCGAATCCCTCTACTCTTATCACACGAGGTAAGCTTAGCAAAATTTTAAAGCTAAATTTAAAACCTTAGGCTCTCTCCCTAATCACTTTATCCTAGCCAAACACCATCACATCAGACTTAATTTATAAGTGCTAACTTTCAAAGAGCCATTTTTCTACATCTATAAAACCTTGAAATATATTAATCAAGCATTTAAAATCAAATTCACAAAATAATTTTCCTCCTAAAATCTTCCTTTGGGGCTCTCGGCTTTTGCACCCCTTTTTCAAAAAAATTTGCTAAACTTCCTTTTAAAACAAACAAGCCACTTCTAAGTCATTTAATTAAACACCAAGACATCACACTATCAAGACACATCCAAGGCATAGTTCCAAGCACATTTCAAAGTATATTAGAAGTCATATACCACTTTCCAAAATCATGTTTTCATGTAAGTGTTTTTCACAAAACTTATCCATTCAAGTTTTCAATTAAGCATGCATCATCAATACAAGTCTTCGCAAGAAATTTTCCTTTTTCCTACACCTATAAGGCTAAAATCAAGGACCAATTTGCAAATTTTTCAACAATAAAATAGTTCCATTTCACATAGCATTTTTCTTTCAAATAACAAGTCACAAATCAAGAACAAGTCCAACCAAGTTTCAAAACTTGTTTTCAAAACATTTCAAGAGTAAGGTTTTACCAGAAATCTTTTCAATTATTTGATCCAAAACATTTAAACTATGGTAATGACAATGCTAATAATTAAGGACAACTCAATCAAGTCCCAACATGCTTTTTAAGTCCCTCAAGAACCAATTTTCACAATTAGCTTACTAACTCTTCTACTTAAGCATATATAATAAACCCAATATCAATTTTATCAACCTAAACATATTATTCAACAACTAATTACATGATTCATAACATAATTATCACTAATCCCCTTTCCTCAAGAATAGGTTTTCATCAAAAACAACACCCAATCAAAGTTTTAATCCCAAACTATCAATTTAAAACAACAACAACAACATCAATTAAGCTAGAAACACCAATTAGTTTACAAGATTCACAAGAGATCACACAAATCCCTCTTTCCCTTAGGTTAGGGTTTCAAGAATTTGGGGATAATGTGTTCCTTTCTCTTATTGATCATAATCAAGTAAAAGACAAAGCATAAATATAAGAATGGAAGCAAGAATACTCAACCTATTTCTCCTATGAGGCTCACGTTCAAGGGGCTGATTATGGGGGAGGAAAATGTTATTCACCAACTTGCTTAAATGAGGGAAGAGGTGATGGCAAGAAGAAGAATGAACTAGGAGCAAAGAAGGTTAAGAAATGGAGGTGAAATGAAGCCAATGGAGATGATGTCGGTGATCACCATTGAAGCACCTTAGAGCTTCTCTCTCAAGACCAAGAAAGAAGGAGGAAATGTAGAGTAAAATGAGGGGAGTACTTCTAACAAAACAATTAATTAATAAAAGGCTTACTTGGCTTTCATTCACTTGAATAAAAGAATGAAAAAATGAAAATAAGGGGTAGAATAAAAGGGGAGGTCACGCTGATCAAAGGAAAGAAAAGAAGGATGAAGAAAAATTAAATAACCCATTGTTTACTTGGTTAAGAATGAATTAGGAAAAACGCCAAATAATAAACCACCAAAAGTGTGACACCTAAACACTAAAAATAAGATACCAATCCCATCAAAGAGTCTAACCCATCTAATCTCTCATCTCTCATGATTACCCTCTAATCCTAGTGTCTTAAGAGTACTAAAAACACGGCGTCGAGTAATCGCGTTACCGATTAATTCTCTACCGATTAATTCGCGAAAATTAATTTGCCAAGAAATTAATTTACCGCGTGATAATAAATTATCATAAATAATGAAAACAATCTCAAACACTCACAAATATTCACAACAAGTTACGATTCGATTTTTATCGAAATCGAAATTCGTTTTAAATTTTAATGCGGATAAAATTTACCCAGCGATTCGAAACGCGACGAAACTTCGTTAGAGTTTTCCGACGATTTTCGAACCATGAATTAATATTAAATACTAATTCTTAAATTTAATTTCATCTTGATTTAATTCAATCAATCTCTTAGTCAACAAAAATATACGTTATCGCATCACACAGAAAACTTATAATAAATATAATTGATGAATTCTCTTTAAAAGTAGCATACGTCTACGCTGTCAATTAATTCGAATTGACATCATGAATAATAATTATTTATAAGAAATAAATTAGTCAAAATAACTCAAAATAATTTCCCGTATTCTCAGTAAATCATTGAGGTGATCAATCTCTATGATTTATTTTTCGAGTATTCAGGATTTTATTGCTAGAATCACTTTTCTTAAAATTTGGGATGTTACAATACCACCCCCCTTAAAATAGTTTTGTCCTCGAAACTACACGGATAGTAAAATAAGGAAAAATTACTTTACTCAAATCCACAAAAATAATTTGCACACATAGACATTCACCATACATATTATTATATGTAGTACTTATGGTATTTATAGCTACATAGCATAGCATGCAATAATAATTATAATAATCACAAGGCATATACATATAGCACACCATAAAATAAGTGTAGTTAGCGGACGAAGAATTCCTTGCGACTGACTGATGCTCATTCACGATCACGACCTCTGCTCATCCACGATCACGATCACACTCACGAACACGAGCTCGACTACAGTTACGCGTCATTGCTACGAAAATAATATTAACCTATTCACGTGCAACCATGGTTTATACATATCAGAAATACCAAAATTCACTTAAAATTTCCAAAAAGATTAAGATTTTTCCCAATCAATCACCTTTCTAAAGCAAAACCCATAATGAAAATAAAATATAAGAAACCCAACTTTTTCTTTAGGACTCAACCATTCTCATGGACACTAAGGTTCCCTCGAGATTAGGTTCTCATTGTCTCAAAATCATCGAACACACTTTAGTTCAAAGATTAAAACCAAATAAATAACTCATTTATCTTTAAAATCCTTTTTAAATCAAAGCTTTTCCTAAAGAGAATTTCACACACCAATAACTAAGTACTCAAAACTCGAAATCATTTTTCTCTTCTCAGAACACTATAAATATTACACACTTGCCCAAGAATTTAATAACTAATCTTTTAGCTTTAAAACACTAGAAAATCATTTTTCCTTTCAAGACATAAAACAACCAACTGGTTACACTTAAGTTTTGAACAAAATGACTAATAATAAAGCCTTGAAATCATCTTTCACAACAAGAAACTTAAACTTTTTCAACAAAAGAAAACAAAACCTTCCTAACTTTACTACTAAGTCATAATTTTAACAATTCATCTAAAAACTCAAAACCATCCTCAACAAGATCACTACTAATAAACAATACAGGGATTGAAAATATGAATTAAAATATTAACCTAAAATCTTCCAGGAATCCGCGGTTTGAAGATAGGAAGAGAAAGAAGGATTGCCACGATCACCAACCACAAAATCGCCCACAACATCACCTAAGGATACAGGGGATATAAAGAACATCCCTCACTCGACATCTCTCAAGCTTCGGCTCAACTAAGGGAATAGTAGGGAACAAATTTCAATTTTCTCAAGAATTCTCGCACACTTCTAACACGACACGGTCTAGCACTTCTTAAGGGAAGGATCGAATAAAATAGGGGTCCTTGGAACTGGATTTGTCCGCGGTGGACAAGAGAAAAGAAGGAGGGGACTAGATTCTCTCTCTCTTTCTATGTCCACGTTAAGACCAATATGCAACTAACTATTCTCTCTCACTTTCTTTTTGAGGTGATCGGCCAAGGGGAAGGAAAGGAGGGTATTGATTCCTCCAAGTTTTGTCTGGCTAGTTTCAATTCAAGGAAAAAGGTTATTCCTTAAGGTAAGGTGAAGATAAGACTTGGTGAAATCTTAGGTACTACCCCATAATAGTTAGACAACTCGTCCCCCACTAAACCACACCAAAATTAATGCAATATTCTTTTCCCCACCTATTGTTGTAATATTCTCTCCTCCACCTATTGTTATCGTGAACAAGCAACCGGTCAATTAAGGGAGGAGAGGTGGAAAATGAGTCATCCCACTATACTTGGTTCTTACCTAAAGGAAATCTCCTAATATATGAAAAATCTGGACAAGTTTGGAAAAAGAATTTTGGATACTACCCAATGCTAGCTACATAACTTGCCACATACTAAAACTATTACCCGCGACTCCCACTAAACCCCTAGATTCCATTCAACGGATTCAAATGGATCTCGCGTGAATTAAATTGTCGCGAGACATTTAATTAACGCCTGCTAGAAGTAATCGCGTATAATATTTTCCATGGAAAAATAAGAACACGCTCACGCAAATAACAACCACACAATCAATCAAATATAATCACAGCAGTACAAAAATAGACTACTACGAAACACAGATGTTAGTGGCAAACATGTCACACTCACAAAGTCCTAAAATATTTTTATTTTATTTTAAAATAAGATACATATCAAAATACTTCAAACATTAATCATTTACGTGATCTATATCTAGGATCACTAATATGCCGAAGATCATCTTAAACAATAGTAATAATAATAATAACAGCATCTCCTGTAAATAATTCTAGAACCTCATTTCTTATTTCCTGAGGAACTTAAGAGGGTCGCTGTGATGAAGGTCAACCAATCCTTTGGTCTCCGCAACTTCCTTCTCTCACTGCAGTCCTAGCAGTTCGCATTAATTCTCCGTAGTAGTCCATTGAGAAATAGCAACTACTGTCCCTGCTATATCCTGGCTATCTGGATTCTTGGGTTCATCTCTCAAACTAGAAGAATTACTCGTTTCTGAGATATTAGATTCCCAAAAGGTTTTACAGCCTCATTAGAACCCCACAACAATTTCGTGTCTCAGGATACATTGTTTCAATTAAGAAACAATTCCAACCAACTACAAGTAGAGCTACTCCACTTGAGGAACAACTAGCACACAAACACAATTTGACTCACAATATGCCACAGTTTGACCTCTAACAATTATTCTCTACAAAACCCGACACTTGACCAGCTATAGCTTCCCAACTCACAGTCCGGTTAGAACCGAATCGCTCTGATACCACTATTGCAACACCCCATTTCCGGAGCGCTACTAAAGTAGATATTCTGACAAAAGTTGACATATTTCTGAAAGGCGAAATACTCTACATTGCACGTTTTTCGAGAATATGGTTCTATATTTTTTTAAAAAAAAAACTTCATAAAAGGGGCAGTCAGAGTATTACAGCGATTTTAGAAACATGGTGGTGAATAATTTAAGACACCAAATAAACCACATTAACCATACTAATTTATTCCATCAATTCATATACGATAATACATGTCTGGAAATATAATAGGCATTTTATTACAACACTGAAATGAACTACAAATATTCTATAGCTGGTCGACATGCTACATCCCTTACTAAACTTCTAGTAAGTTACCCCAGAAGTTCAAGTAAGAAGCCGGACGGCTATCCTCAGCTACTCTTCTCCGCAGTCCCGAGTCCTCCGCTTACTCCACAATCTGGGTTACATTCATTAATTGAAAGAACCACTGGCAAGGGTCAACTTCTTAAAATAAAGAGACAGATGCACATACGACAACATATTCGACAACAAGGCATATAACAACACAACATAAATACAAGAAATAGTAAATCATAAACTATAGGCAGCACAACAATATGCGCAGTTCTCAAGACGCAACTCAAGACTCAACTTAAGACTCATTCCCTCATGACACTTTCGACAATCTTCCGGAAGGTAACGCCGAACAAGCTGCTGAATTCCAGCCATTAGCCTTGGGCTCCATGACCACCCTAGAAAATTCAGGATATGTTCCTTGACGCTACAACGTCTAACTAAGCTGCTGAAAACCAGCCGTAGCCATTTAGGGGATCCTAGCACCCTAGGTTATTCGGGATATAGTTCATAAACGTCACGACAACTCTAAACGACAAGATGCCTAACTAAGCTGCCGAACTCCATCCATTGGCTTTGGGTTCCGCGACCACCCTGGGACATCCGGGATATAGTTCATGCACGTCACGTCGACACTTTTCACTACCCCAATGAAACAATCACCACATATAATCATTCAAGAAGCAATCAAATAATTATTTAACCATATATCAACTAATATTCATGCCAAGCTTAACGTAATGCACTCAAGTCAACAGTATAAGCATTCATATCATATCAAGCATCGACACTGACAACTCAGTTCATCCCTCTGCAACTCAGTAAAGTTAGCAGAGAGGCAATCATACAAGTGTGGGGGGTTGGGGACAGCTACCAACCACTTGCATACAAGCCCACTAAATAATCATAAATAAAATTTTAAGAATTAAAAAGTCGAAGGGGTACGAGACCTTCACTTCGAACCCTAAGGTTCTCAGACTTCTTCGCTTTAAGACTTGAAATTAAGTAATAACGCTTATCTATATCTAAGAGTTGCCCTTATGCTAACATACTATACAAGTATGGAATGTCAAGTGCCCTTACCGAACTCCAAGCCTCGCGTCTCCACTTATTCCTCAATCCTCGATCCCGCATCGCATGAACTCGGATCCCTCTACTCCTATCACACGAGGTAAGCTTAGCAAAATTCTAAAGCTAAATTTAAAACCTTAGGCTCTCACCCTAATCCCTTTATCCTAGCCAAACACCATCACATCAGACTTAATTTAAAAGTGCTAACTTTCAAAGAATCATTTTTCTACATCTATAAAACCTTGAAATATATTAATCAGGCATTTAAAATCAAATTCACAAAATAATTTTCCTCCCAAAATCTTCCTTTGGGGCTCTCGGCTTTTGCACCCCTTTTTCAAAAAAATTTGCTAAACTTCCTTTTAAAACAAACAAGCCACTTCTAAGTCATTTAATTAAACACCAAGACATCACACTATCAAGACATATCCAACGCATAGTTCCAAGCACATTTCAAAGCATATTACAAGTCATATACCACTTTCCAAAATCATGTTTTCAAGTAAGTGTTTTTCACAAAACTTATCCACTTAAGTTTTCAATTAAGCATGCATCATCAATACAAGTCTTTGCAAGAAATTTTCATTTTTACTACGCCTATAAGGCTCACGGCTAGGGGCCTAAAATCAAGGACCAATTTGCAAATTTTTCAACAATAAAATAGTGCCATTTCATTTAGCATTTTTCTTTCAAATAACAAGTCACAAATCAAGAACAAGTCCAACCAAGTTTCAAAACTTGTTTTCAAAACATTTCAAGAGTAAGATTTTACAAGAAATCTTTTCAACTCTTTGATCCAAAACATTTAAACTATGGTAATGACAATGCTAATAATTAAGAACAACTCAATCAAGCCCCAAAATGCTTTTTAAGTCCCTCAAGAACCAATTTTCACAATTAGCTTACTAACTCTTCTACTTAAGCATATATAATAAACCCAATATCAATTTTATCAACCTAAACATATTACTCAACAACTAATTACATGATTCATAACATAATTATCACTAATCCCCTTTCCTCAAGAATTGGTTTTTATCAAAAACAATACCCAATCAAAGTTTTAATCCCAAACTATCAATTTAAAACAACAACAACGACATATATTAAGCTAGAAACACCAATTAATTTACAAGATTCACAAGAGATCACACAAATCCCTCTTTCCCTTAGGTTAGGGTTTCAAGAATTTGGGGATAATGTGTTCCTTTCTCTTATTGATCATAATCAAGTAAAATACAAAGCATAAATATAAGAATGGAAGCAAGAATACTCATCCTATTTCTCCTAGGAGGCTCATGGCCATGGGGCTGATTATGGGGGAGGAAAATGTGACTCACCAACTTGCTTAAATGAGGGAATAGGTCATGGCAAGAAGAAGAAGTAACTAGGAGCAAAGAAGATTAAGAAATGGAGGTGAAATGAAGCCAAAGGAGATGATGGAGGTGATAACCATTGAAGCATCTTAGAGCTTCTCTCTAGACCAAGAAAGAAGGAAGAAATGTAGAGTAAAATGAGGGGAGGGGGCGTGGGTTGTAGCTTCATAAAAGGGGAGGGAGTACTTTTAAAAAAACAATTAATTAATAAAAGGCTTACTTGGCTTTCATTCACTTGAATAAAAGAAAGAAAAAATGAAAATAAGGGGTAGAATAAAAGGGGAGGTCACGCTGATCAAAGGAAAGAAAAGAAGGATGAAGAAAAATTAAATAACCCATTGTTTACTTGGCTAAGAATGAATTAGGAAAAACACCAAATAATAAACCACCAAAAGTGTGACACCTAAATACTAAAAATAAGATACTAATCTCATCAAAGAGTCTAACCCATCTAATCTCTCATCTCTCATGATTACCCTCTAATCCTAGAGTCTTAAGAGTACTAAAAACATGGCGTCGAGTAATCGCGTTACCGATTAATTCTCTGCCGATTAATTCGCAAAAATTAATTTGCCAAGAAATTAATTCACTGCGCGATAATAAATTATCATAAATAGTAAAAAAAATCTCAAACACTCACAAATATTCACAAAAAGTTACGATTCGATTTTCATCGAAATCGAAATTCGTTTTAAATTTTAATGCGGATAGAATTTACCCGGTGATTCGAAACGCGACGAAACTTCGTTAGAGTTTTTCGACGATTTCGAACCATGAATTAATATTGAATATTAATTTTTAAATTTAATTTCATCTTGATAATAAGTATAATTGATGAATTCTCTTTAAAAGCAGCATACGTCTACGCTGTCAATTAATTCGAATTGACATCATGAATAATAATTATTTATAAGAAATAAATTATTCAAAATAACTTAAAATAATTTCCCGTACTCTCAGTAAATCATTGAGGTGATCAATCTCTGTGACTTATTTTTCGAGTATTCAGGATTTTATTGCTAGAATCACTTTTCTTAAAAATTGGGATGCTACATCCATCATCATCCCTCTCTAATTGGATGGTTGCGCTACTACTCAAGGTAAGGGGGGCTATTGTGGTTGGGATATTTGAGGGAATAGGTGAAGGAGTTGTCCTTGAACCCCATTGTTTGATAATTGTTTTAAAGAAATTCTGTTTTTAATGTTTATAAATGATATGATCATGATTTTAAATGAAATATGTGGCTGCCATGGTTGTTTATAGATGTTATAAGTGTTTGAAAAATTCTGTTTTGAGGCCTAGAATATTATTGAAGTGTAGAGCCCTAAATTCATATGTTTGTTAATGATTTAAATCATAAATTGTGAATTTTAAGATTCTATAAAGGATTTAAAAGGTTGCTATTTTTGTAGCTCCTGTTTATTGAATTATTAGAATTATTTTAACTTGCCATGTTTATATTTAATTTGTAGCGTTTCGTTGTAAATATATGCTGTTTTGCTGTTGTTTTGTTTTCTGCTGTTGCACAGATTTCTGTTTTTCTGCAGAATTTTTGTATGTTGCTGTTTGTGTTCTGTATGCAGGATTGCTATGTGAAAATTACTGTTTTCCTGCATAACTTTCGTAGTTGCTGTTTCTGTTCTTTATGCATAATTCTGCTGCGAAAATTACTGTAATTGTGTGATTTTTAATTGCTGTTTTTGTGTCAATTGTTGTTTCTATTGCTGTATTATGCATAATTTAATTATAAGATTAAATGCCTGCTGTTATAGCTTTTATACTATTATTGTTTCTGCATATTTTAATTACATGAATATGACCAAATATATGTTGTTGTTTTTATATTGTTGCTGCTTCTGCATGCCTTACTTAAATGATTAAATATATGCGATTATTGTTTTTAAGCTTTTCCTGTAATTTTTTCCGTATCCTACTTATTATTTTGTGACGATGATTGTGAAAAGTCCATGTTTGTGGCAATAACCTTGAAAGGATGCTGACCTTGTGTGCAAGTCACCTAGCTATAAGTAGCCATAATGGGACTTGAGTCATTCCTTGTGAGGTCATCCTAGCTTTGTGGGCCATGATGGATTGTCGATGAAAAATTGAACTGTGATGTTCAGAGGAAACCCGACCTGGTGTGTAAGATTGACATACCAAACCTTGTGATAGGATGGGGGAAGCATCGTTGAAATGAAAGGTGGAGGCCAACATGAGTGAGCCTGCGTGGCAATATCTCGTCCCAGGGGTGAGAAGCCCAAGTTTGTGGTCCCCGATAGTTTGAGTGTCGCGCCTTGGGCTGGGGGCCAGTTATCAGACTTAGCTATCCCGACCGTCACCAGAAATTATCGTTCCTAGTCGAGAGTATGCAGTAACAGAGTAATCACCATTGCGGTGACTTTCTCTAATAAACTAAATATGTACTCCTAGGCGAGTTCCCATAGTAGTAGTGGTACCACATGCATATGAATTAGTATTGCTAGTATCTGCATTTTTCTTGAGATAGTTATGTGACTCTGAGACTGGTGAATTTTATCTGTGTGTGCGTGTTATTTTAAATATGAGAGTTGTATCATGTGTATGTAATGTGGTGTGTATTTATATGAGTTTGTGTTGCTATATATATATATGTATAAGTATATTATTTTATTCATTTATTCTCTCTAAATATCACCATAACTCAATTACAACGTACTCACCCCTCTTTGTTTGTTTGTCTATTCGTACGTTTCATGTTAAATTGCAAATACTTCTAATCCTGGAGTTAGTGGCTAAACTGAAGAATATGAGTGTCTGCTGAATTTTGTTTTATGATGTTATTTTTCTTTTTAGTTGTGAACTACGGGATTGCTTTTGTTGAACTTGGGTTATGTAATAGCTCTGAGATAATGTGACAAAATTATTTTCGGGGGTTTATTTAGTTTATTTAGCTTTATCAGATTTATTTCTGGCTAAATACTAATTTTATTTATTTGGTAAAATTGACATGAAGTTTTATCGAAATGTGGTACTCTTGTACCACAGGAAGTTTACGTTGATGAAGTTTTGTTACGTTAATTTTATTTGTTTAAGTTTTTATGCTATTTCCGCACGGTGTTTTTTTAACAGGTAATTATATGAAAATCAAAGATGTATTAATTTTTATTTAAACAATTTTATTTTATTCAGGATGGGGTTAAGGGTGTCACATTAAGTGGTATTAGAGCAGTTTGGTTTTACCGGACTGTGTATGTGTCTGTTGTGCTTTTCTGTGTACTCTGTGACCTTGTTTGATTTCTTTTGTGTATTCTTTGATTTGATTGTGTTGCTTGTACTCGGACTTACTAAGTAGCTTTGCTTTCTACTAGAGTAGGAGGTAATGGCTACTGGTAGGAACAATCGTGTGATTGTTGATACTCCCCAGACCACGGAGAGGAATCAGAGTTTGGTCGGCCCATCCGGCCAATATGTTAGGTATCTTCTATGCTAGTTGTGTACTCTGTAACATGATGTCACTTTTGTGTTTATTACATTGTCTCTATGATTTTATAACATGTTGATTATGTGGAAATTCTGCATCTATGATTATAAGATTCATGCCTTGAGTGATCTGTGTAACCATGTAGTATGCTGTTGGTAAATTTTTGTGTGGTACAGTCGATGCATGTGCGACCTCTGAACTACTTAATGAAGGTGTCCACGTGATTCTGAGTTTGCATGACTAATAAATTTGCATGATTAGTGTACCAATGTGACTCATGTGCCTGTGTGATCTGAGTCTGCCTGGTCTGTGAATTTTTTTTAGAGCCGTTAAATGCATAAATTATGTATCTATATATATGCTATTGTGACGTGTTGGGTTTGTGTTATTGCTACTTTAATTAGTCATTTACTTATTTACCTTGTAATTGATTTAGTCTGTTTGTATATTTCACAAGCTGACATCATTTTTGAAATGGATTGGTTATTCCTATATCCAGTCTTGCTAAACTGTTTTGATAGAATCCTGTGCTTGAAAATTTTGCTGTGTCTCAGATTTTCCTTAGGGAAGAGCCTAAATGTACATGATTATTTGTGCCATGACTTAGACAGAATAACCATGTGATATGCTCTTGTTAAAGTTTTACGTTGTATAATCAATGCATGTGAACCCTCTAAATCGTGTAACATATTTGCCCTTGTGATTTGACTATGCATGATTTGAGAAACTGTATGAATTACGTGTCAGTGTGACTTTGTGCCTGTATGACTCCTATAATTATGCAAACCTATATGACTCCTATAATTGTGCAAACCTTGTGTTAATAAAATCTGTACACTTGTGTAACCTTAGCATCGATGTGAACTCTGCATATGTGTGATGTGCTATGCAAAAATTTCTATCCTGCATTATCTACACCAGTTGTAACATTTCCCTTGTTTGGAGTATCCTGTAACCCTGAATGTGCCTCTATATGAATGATGTTATAACCATTGTACGAGCAATGGTGTGGTTGTGAACTGATACGTGGATTAGAATGTGTGTCCATTGTAAGAGCAATGGAACAGATTGTATAATGTGCAGGTATGCTTATATTTTATGGTTGTGTGATTGAAACTGCATGATAACATGATTAAATGGTTATGTGAGTACCTTACATTGAATATATGGCTTATGATGTGATATCAGTTAAGATGATGCTTGATTCAGCTTCTAATGGATTGAATATTTCCTTCGTGGATAATATGCATTAATTAAATGTTTACATGAGTTTGTAGAATTGACTGCATTAGGATATATTACTTGAGTCGATGTACTAAAAACTCTCATAATGTGTGCATGTTGTTGAAATGGGAAATTGCATGAGTAATATATTATGTGAATGCTTGATTGAATCTGTGAGATTGAATGCATTGTGACATATTATTTGATTAACTGTTGAACTGTGATTTACTTGTGATACGAACTACCTTGTGATTGCTCAGCAATCTTATGAACACCACTGCTAAAGCTTACCAGTATAGCATGCATGAGTGTTTTCTTTTTATAGTGTTGAGGTCTACATGCCATTCTATGAATTTGGGTGATTGATTGGATTAGATGTGCTCTGTACGCTACTATGTGAAATGATTGAGCTACATGCTTCTTGATGTTGGAAAATGCCTAATTGTAGATTTTGCCTTGTTTGACGTGCCTTAAACTCGTGAATGTGGATTTTTGCATGAATAATAATAATTATGTATGGGCATTGGAACTGTTAAGTTCCAAGGGTTGGACAACTTCCTTAGGAAGAATCCTCCGACTTTGAAATGGGGTGATCCCTAACCCCGATGGCCCTCAGAACTAGATTCTAGAACCCCATCTAGAGTGTGATCATTTTTCCTATTCCATATGAGTTTTGTAATATGTTCGATAGAAATGTAGAACTTGATGATTATGCCATGAAAAGGATCTTTAATAGAGTCGTGAGAGTAATTATGTTGCATAGACATAGTTACATTCAAGTATTTGTCGAAGACCCTTGTAGAGGTATGTGTGCTTGATTCATATGATTATTATTGTTTCAGTTACCTAGTGGATGAGCAGGAGGGACTGATCACCCCAATAACTTGTCACTAGTAGGTGTAATAATAATAACCAAAAGTGTACATGTATACTCTGTTGTTTATTTGCAAACTTAACTAAAGTTGCCGACTGTTGCGAAAGTTACCTTCGGTAACGACTACTCGAGTGAATTCCAAGGACGAAATTCCTTGTAAGGAGGGGAGGATTGTAACACCCTAATTTTCCGTTCTTCATTTGTTTCTATAATTAATTATTAAATGTATGTATGTTATGTTTGATTTGATAAGTGATTTTATGATGCTTTGTGTGAATTTGTATTTATTATTAAATTAGACTCTTAAAACTGGGTTTGAGAGTAATTGGTCCATTAAGAGATGATTTGAGTTAGTTTAGAATTGTTATGTTGTTATTAGGCCTAGAGGATTAGTGCTTAAGTGATCCAATTAGCCTAAAAACCTAGCCATAGAAAACCTAAGGAGTAAGACTAAAACTCTCAATCTTGCCTCCACCAAAAAGTGGCGCCTCATATCTCTCTCTCAACCCTCACACGATTCCTCTTCTCTCTCTCCCACAAACACCTTTCTTTTCAAAACATTCTTGCACCATTGAAAGAATAAGGGTTGAAATAGAGGAATACTCAAGGTGTCATCGCTAAGAATCAAGGAAGGATTCTAGGTTCCTCTCTCACTTGGTGACATTTCTAGGAAACTCTATGGCTTGTCTCTTATCTTGAGTTTTGTAAAAATAAGCCTTTTGATCCTATCCTTTCTAATTCTAAGTGTTAGGGATTTGAAGTTTGGGAATTTTTAACAATTCTTTTGAATTCCTTGTTATTCGTAGTGAACTCATCTCCGTAGGATTGAATCGAACTCCATCGTCAATCCTCTCCAATTGGAAGGTTGCGCTACTTCTCAAGGTAAGGGGGCGCTATTGTGGTTAGGGATAGTTGAGGGAATAGATGAAGGGGTTGTCCTTGAACCCCGTTGTTTGATAATGGTTTTAAAGAAATTCTTTTTTTAATGTTTATAAATGGCATGATCATGATTTTAAATGAAATATGTGGCTGCCATGGTTGTTTATGGATGCATAAATGTTTGAAAAACTGTTTTGAGGCCTAGAATATTATTGAAGCGTAGAGCCCTAAACTCATATGTCCGTTAATGATTTAAATGATAAATTGTGAATTTTAGGATTCTATAATGGATTTAAATGGTTGCTGTTTTTGTAGTTACTGTTAATTGAATTATTAGAATAATTTAAACATGCTTCGTTTATATTTAATTTGTAGCATTTCGTTGTAAATATATGTTGTTTCGCTGCTGTTTTGTTTTCTGCTGTTGCGCAGATTTTTGTTTTGCAGATTTCTGTTTTTCTGCAGAATTTTTGTATATTGCTGTTTCTGTTCTGTATGCAGGATTGCTGTGCGAAAATTACTATTTTCAACAGAATTTTTGTATGTTGCTGTTTCTGTTTTGTATGCAGAATTACTGTGCGAAAATTATTGTTTTCCTGCATAACTTTTGTAGTTGCTGTTTCTGTTCTTTATGCATAATTCTGCAGCGAAAATTAATGTAATTGTGGAATTTTTAATTGTTGTTTTTGCGTCATTTGTAGTTTCTATTGCTGTATTATGCATAATTTAATTATAAGATTAAATGCCTGCTGTTACAGTTTTTATACTGTTACTGTTTCTGCATATATTTTTTAAAAGGGTGGGGAAGGGGATATATTATTATTTTAGTAGCACTAATGGTCATGTTACAACTGTCCTCGAGGGGATTTGAACCATGTCCCTTGGGATTTCTGTATATTTTAATTACATGAATATGACCAAATACATGTTGTTGTTGTTTTTATATTGTTGTTGTTTCTGCATGTCTTACTTAAATTGATTAAATATATGCAGTTAATGTTTTTAAGTTTTCCCTGTAATTTATTCTGTATCCTGCTTATTATTTTGTGAAGATAATTGTGAAAAGGCCACATTTGTGGCAATAACCTTGAAAGGATAACGACTTTGTGTGCAAGTCACCTAGCTATAATTAGCCATAATGGGACTTGAGTCATTCCTTGTGAGATGATCCTAGCCATATGGGCCATGATGGATTGTTGATGAAAAATTGAACTGTGATGTTTGGAGGAAACCTAACCTTGTGTGTATGATTCACATACCAAACCTTGTGATAGGATGGGGGAAGCATCGTTGAAATGAAAGGTGGAGGCCAACATGAGTGAGCTTGCGTGGCAATGTCTCGGCCTAGGGGGTGAGAAGCCCGAGTTTATGGTCCCTGGTAGTTTGAGTGTCGCACCTTGGGCTGGGGGCCACTTATCAGACTTAGCTATCCCGACCGTCACCAGACATTATCATTCCTAGTCGAGAGTATGCGGTAACAGAGTAATCACCATTGCGATTACTTTCTCTGATAAACTAACACTACTATAATGCATCAATTTAGAGTCAAAACATTAGCGTCGGCCCTGGCACGGATGCTAATAGCGTCGGCCAAGCCTATGCTAAGTTGCCGAACCGCCTTTTTTAAATTCTTTATTATTTTTTTAATTTCTTATTCTGATAGCGTCGGCCAGGCCAACACGAATTCCTTTTAAAAAAAGGTTTAAATACCATTTTGGTCCCTTAACTTACTTTTGAGGTTCAATTTGATCCTTTACCTATTTTTTGGGCCAAATAAGTCCTTTAAGTTTTTAAGTTTGGCCAAATAGGTCCTTTTCAACCTTAAGTTTTTAAGTTAGGCCAAATAGGTCCTTTAAGTTTTTAAGTTGGGCGAAATAGGTTCTACGTGGCAATGACTCATTTAGCCCTACTTAAAAACTCAAAGGACCTATTTGACCCAACTTAAAAACTTAAAGGACCTATTTGGCCTAACTTAAAAACTTAAAGGACCTATTTAACCTAACTTAAAAACTTAAGGCCAAAATGGACCTGTTTAGCCCAACTTAAAAATTTAAAGGACTTATTTGGCCTAAAAAATAGTTAAAGGACCAAATTGAACCTCAAAAATAAGTTAAGGGACCAAAATGGTATTTAGGCAAAAAAAAAAAAAAAAAAAAAACTATGCATTTCAACCTCTCATTCCTTTTATTGATTTTTTCTTCAGCAGAACATCTCATTTTTTCTCCTCTTCTCCCCTAACCCTAGCTCCCATCACCCCTGGCTCCATCTCCACCGCCAACGTTGCCCCTCCGTCCCCCTCTCTTCCTATTTCATTTCTTCCTCTTCCTGCAAAACCCCACTCTTTAATCTCTCCCAACAGTTTCCCCTTCGAGTTGAGTGAGTTCGTTAAACCCCAGCGCAAGAGCAACAAGACGACATCTGCGCACGCAGCACCATCGTCCGCCATATCCTCTGCACACAGCCGCACCTGCGCACCAGCACTGTCACGTCCTTTGTGAATGTCGTTGGGTATGATTTTTATCTCTCCCCAATCCCTTCATTTTGATTTTTAGGGTTCAGATATATTCCCGTTCATGTTTCTGTTTGTGTTTCTGGTTGCTCGCGGTGGTCCTTCAATTGGTTGCAGCGTACATCCAATTGGTTTCTCGTGCTGCAGCATCTTGACAGTGGTGCTGTGTTCATGTTCCTGCTAATGGTGGCATTATCTTCATTTTTGCATCTATCACTTTACCAGTTTTTTTTGCTTTTTATTTTTTCTTTCTTTTTGGATTGTATTTTTTTTTTTGGGTGAATACACTTTTCCAGAGGAGGAAGGATGTGTCCTTCAGTGTTCGAAGAAAGGTAGGAGAAAATTCTTTCTGTGCACACAGAATATTCTAGCAGCTAAAACACACGCATACAACACTGCACATAGTATAAAACACACCAACATTATCTGTCCCCATATAATTTTTATAGTTATGTGCCTCTGCTTGATTGGCCTTCCTTGATGGTCTGTTTTATATATTGAATAGAAGCAAATGTTGAGGACTTGAATGCTTTCAAAGTTTGAATGAGAACAAGGTGATGGTGACCAAATGAGTGATAAAAGCATATTTTTTGAAATTTGAAAATGAAATCTGCAAATCTTTTAACTTTTGAATTTTAGGCTTTCAGTAAACTACTATGTGGCCTGTTGCTAGTTTCCCTTAGAGTAATGATAGGTGTATGTATAGATGAGTTTTTTATTTGACAGCTTTGACCAATTTCTCTTCTACTAGGTTAAAGTCCTAACTTGGATTGATGGTATGGAAAGTTGGGAGTATGTTGGTGTTGGTGCGAGATTTGGCCCTACGTTGGAATCAAAAGAAAAGCATGATAACCATACTAGAGTTGCTATTGCAGACCCTCCTGATTGTTGTAGCAAGCCTAAGAATAAGGTATTATAATTTTATGCTACAAAACTTGCTGAATGCAACTTCTCCTGAGCATGTGAAACATAAATGTCCATGTTAAAAGCTCTAAATTTTTTTACTTGTTTAACAATTTGTAATATGGAGTGCCTTGAAATTTTGTTAGCTAACCGGCGAGGTCATTTTGGTGCACCGAGGACAATGTAGTTTCATAGCCAAGTCAAATATAGCTGAAGAAGCTGGTGCTTCAGCCATCCTGTTGCAGAAGTATTTTTATGGCTTATGGCTGTTGGAACCATTCTCTGTGCTTCTTATTGGTCTGCCTGGACTGCCAAAGAGAATGCTATTGAGCGAGAGAAGCTGTTAAAGGTTGCCTAGTTCCTTTTCATCTCAATTTTATTTGTTTTCTTATTATAAAGGAAATATTATTTGCACAAAGAAAGAAGGGATACAGAAAATAGTAAAGACATAGAAGAAGTACTGAAAAGACAAAATGATTCATTAAAACAGTAAATCTCTAGTGTTCCTTGCAGGACCTTCCACAGAGGCTTCCTAAAACAAAAGTTTGTTCTCTTTTTGAGATGAACTAATTTTGTTATTTATGAAGGAAACTATCTTCTCATATTTAAAAACTCATTATTATGATAGTAATATATAGAACCTTTACATTGGCAGGATGATTCACATTAGGGTCTATATACAGAGAATGCTGGTTCCAATGCTTATGTGGAAATAAGTACCGTAGCAGCAATTTCATTTGCAATGATTGCTTCTTGTTTCTTGGTCATGCTTGAAGGGAAATCGCGCATACAAATTGATATAAACGCAGCGGAAAACTAAAATTTCCCTTCCAAGGATCCTTGAAAATGATCATGATTCAGGGATTGTGCGATTTACCTCTTGTAGCGCAGTTCGTTGATGACAAACCTAGAGTCGAGCACGAATGTTGTACAGATGATAACGCCTGTACGTAGTCCACACGAACAGACTTCGAACGGGAGCAGCCAACGTCTATAGTGCTAGCTGACGAACGGAACCAGTCACGAATGCACACACTGTCTCTAGTACGGCTAGGTTAGAAATTCCGTCTACAGGACTTTAGCTTAAGTGTTCTATTTATAGAACCACTTAAGACTGACCTACCGCACCGTAGCTTTCCGTGTGCTGTGTTACTCTTGACTTATGCTGGTGCGTCAAAAGAGTGCTGTAACATCCCAATTTTTATGAAAATTGTTTTATAGTTTCCGACTACTTGAAAATAAATCATGGAGATTGATCACCTCAATGGTTTGTTAAAAGTACGAAGAACAACAAAGATTTATTGTAAACAATTTACTGTTTTAGCGATTAATTCAGATTAAGAGACAGTGTAGACGTATATTGTTTTTAATATGAATTATCATCGAAAAATGTGAACGATTGTTGTTTGATTAAAGAAAATTATTTTATTGATGGAGAAATAATTTTCAGGATTTAATAAATATTTTTAAGTCATAGTTTGGATTTTTTATTGTCTAGTTGTTGTATTAATTGTCTGTTTTATGTCATATTTAATATGACTATTATTTTAAAGATTTTGTCTTGATAATTTTATTGTTTGATTAATTTCTATGTGATAATAGAAATTGAAATTAGTGATCCTCACTAATTTATAGTTTTTATTACGCTGCGAGAATTCTGTTGAATTTTGCCGTAGCTAGGCTATTGCGTGTGTTTCTAACTGAAACAAGCCCAAACGTGATCCAGATTTTATAAAATTTGAGAACTTAGTATTTTCCAATATTTAGGATTTATTGTAATTTTTCTAGAATTTTTGGGCATAAGAAAATATTTAGTGTATTTTCTATGGCTAGAGACTGCCTAATTGCGACGTTTCGGTTCGCATTTTGAGGAAACGAGATACATGGGTACTTTTCTTATGCCGCGAGGAACATTTGTGATTTTTGGGTGTGGGGTTATAATTAGAATTAATTTTGGGAGTTTTTAGTATTAAAACCTTATACGCGAAACGCCGCGCACCCGATTGAGCGAGAGCGCGACGAAACGAGATATCTAGATATTTTGGGGCAAGTGGCAGTTGAGATAAGTCTAGGGGAGCTGAACATGTGATTAAATGATTGAGTTTACAAGTGTCAAGTTGTGATTGGTAATTAAGTAAATGGTAGTTAGTTAGTTTAGTTGGTTTAGGACTTAGTTAGTTAGTTTCTAACTAAATGAGCTTTTCCTTCCATTTTTGCCCCTGAAATTTCGTGGCCCTCATCCTCATTACACACCAGAACCATTCTCTCCTCCATTAGTGAAGAACTTGAAGGAAAAACCTAGAGAAAGAAAGTTGTGATTTTGGAAGTTTTGGAGATTAAAGTGTGCATCTTTGCTTCCTTTCATCTCCACCCTTGTTCAATCATCATCTATACTCTTGGTAAGCTCCATAAATCTTTTCTCATCTCTCTTGGGTTCCATGATATGGGTTTTGAGGGTTTTAGGAGTTATTTTGGAGTTATGATGCTTGTTTAAGCTAGTATTGTATGATTAGCTTCATAACCCCTTATTTCCTTCCATGAATAACTTTGTTCTTGGTGTTTTAATTTTGGAAAACCCTAACCCCTATTCAGGCCGAGCCTAGGGGCTGTTATGAGAGTTTGTTCTTGACTTATTTTTGTGGTTTTGGAGTTAGTTTTGATGAGTTATACTTGCTAAGTTTGGAAACTAGTCAATATGCATGTTTTACTAACTTTTGAGAAATTGATTTGGTTAATTTTGGGGGCTGGAACCATGGATTTTGAGCATGATGTTGATGATGTTTTAAGTTGTTTTTCAAGTATTTTAAGTGTTGAGGAAGTGAGTTTAAGGTTCAAGAAATTAAGGATGGTGTAATGCATTGTTTTGGAAATGAGAAAAATTGAAAATTTTGGGTTGTTTTTGGGTACCAAAACCGTGGCTCCTAATATGATTTTGGGGGATGTTTTAAATTGATTTCAAAGTGTTTTCAAGTGTTGTAAGTGTTGAAGAAGTTGGTTTATTGTTAAAGGAATTGAATGTAGTGAATTTTGTATGTGTGAAGCTTTGAAAAATTGTTTGAAAACAAAACAATTTGGGGCTGTTTTGGGGCTTCCAAAACAGTGGCTTATGATCAAAATTTGGGTGAGTTTTAACTTGTTTTTAAGTGTATTAAAGTGGTAAATAAGTTTGGTTTTGACAAGAAGTTTTGATTAAGCAAGTTTGTATGATTTAGGAGTTAATGACTTGAAATCTTGAAGTTGTTTTGGAGCTTTGAAAATCGTGGCCTTCAAGGATGTTTTATAACTTGTTCTTGACTTGCATTTATGCTTAAAAATAGTTGTAAAAGTGGTTGATGATTTGATTTAGCAAAACAATTCGAAGAAGCATGATTTTGGAAAAAGTTTTAGGTGATGTCTTAGGAATTGTTATAAACTTGTAATGAATTTAATTCTAGAATTTTTGTGACATGTTTTAGTGCTTTGAAAAATGGTTCAAAGTTGGCAAAACACTATTCATTTGGTAAAAACACTATTCCAATTGGTAAATTTTGGTTTAGCTATTTTCTAAGTGTGTAGCTTTTGTAAAAGCTTGAAAACTTGCATGGTTTGAAATTGTTCCATCACATATGACTAAGTGTGATCCAAATAGGTTAAGTTGGAAAGATTTTAGGCCCTTTTTAGGACTAAAACCGTGGCTGCCCTAGAGTCATAGGACTTGGGTTTTTGGTTCTAATTTTGTTAAGTTTGTGTTGTTAAGGTTCGTGCTTAGGGTACGCGCGAGGTGCGACTTGACGATGGTTTTGAATTTACCTTGCTTGGATTGTTAAAGCACCCAAGGTAAGGGAAATTCTTATATAATGAGTTTGGGCTTTTCGCCTTGTGTGTTGTTTGGGTGATTGTTGATTGATTGTGTGGTAGTACTTGTAGTAGTACTATGTGCTGTTGAGATGTTGTAGCATGAACTGTTGTGTATTGATTTGGCCCTGTGTGGCAATACTGAATTGTATTGTGTTGCTTAAATCATACTTGATTGATTTAATTGGACTTGAAATTGATGATAATATGTAGCATGTTCTTGGCCCTGTGTGGCATTATGATTTGTATTGTGTTCCTTGAATCACCTTGGATTTCATTGGAACTTGGTATTGATTTGGAATATGAAAAATATTATTGTTGATAATGGATTAATTAACAATGCGTTGATCGACTGCTATTGGTTGACGATTTACATCGGTAAATCTGATGCGATTCCACAAGCTGAATTCTGATTTCGTAAGCAAATCGTTAAGGGCATTTTGATTTAAAAGTAAGCGTGAGGGTTTTAGTACAACTAGCCAAAGTTTGCAAAGAAATTTCAATGGAATAATAGTATAGAAAAGAACTTGAACTAAATAGTACAATTTGCGAAAACGGTTGAGTTAAATGATGCGCTTGGAAATTCTTCCAGTGTGTTATTTAGCACAACTAGGGTTTCAACGACCTAGAACTAAAAAGTATTTTCAGATACATAGGAGTGATACAAGAACTGAGAAAGTGATTTCATGATTCGGGATTTCGAAAGAATAAGACATAGGGAACCTAGTGTTCCTATTGAGCATATGGGCCATGTGTCCTGTGCTGGGACTTAATGTCCTGTTTGCGTGTCATTTTCTTGATTAAGGATTGGACCTAGTGTTCTGTATGGCGTGCCTAGTATCTTAACCTAAAAGTTGAGCCTAGCGTTCTGCATTACGTGCCTAAAGTTCTGATCTAAGATTGGGACTAGCGTTCCACAATTGAACACCCGGACCTTGTGTCCTGTGTTGAACTCTTAGTTAATTGAGATTTGGACACCCACTAAGTTGAGTGAGTGAGGGTTCATCGATCCGCATTGATTAATTAAAGCATTACTTGGGCGTTCACTACGGTGAACATGCCATATTGTTGAATTTGTTTGATATCACTCGGGCGTTCACTACGGTGAACATGCCATATTGTTGAATTGGTTGGATATCACTCGGGCGTTCACTACGGTGAACATTCCATATTGTTACTACGGTGAACATGCCATATTGTTGAATTTGTTGGATATCATTCGGGCGTTCACTACGGTGAGCATGCCATATTGTTGAATTTGTTTGGATGCGTACTAACCATTGAGAATCGACACTCGGAGCGTTTGATTGGTCTTAAAGACTTCAAAAGACGAGTTGTCATGTCACTCGTAGCGTTTGATTGGTCGTACAGACTTCAAAAGGCGAGTTGACACTGCATTGCCTAAGTAGAGGCACGCTAAAGTAGTGGCCAGCCAAAGTAGTGGCAAGCCTAAGCAGAGGCTATCTCGTTCGGACGTTGGGAAAGTAGTCCCCGTCATACTGCTGACCTATTAAGGCTGCAGGTGTATACACAACTTGCCATACTGCATTGACATGCATAGCTAACCGCATTTATGATATGTGATGAATTGTTTGATGAATTGGATATTGTGATGACTTGATCACTTATCTGTTGATAGATTTGCCTGCTCACATGCAATAATTGGATATTGTGATGACTTGATCACTTATCTGTTGATAGATTTGCCTGCTCACATGCAATAGTTTGATATTGTAGTGACTTGATTGTTGATCTGTTGGTTGTGTTGGTTGCTCACATGCAATGGTTGATATTGTAGTGACTTGATTGTTGATCTGTTGTTTTTTTTTTGCTCACATGCAATGCTTGGTATACCATGCTGATTGTGTGTGGTCTATTAAGTACGTATACGTATATAAAAGCATGTTGTATTATATATGTATATATTATTTGCATGCGACATAGCCTATGATAAACTCGTGAACAAAGGATTTACCCTTGCACTGTTGTTGGATTGGATGTCCTTATGGATGTCCCTTCCAGATGGAGTTCGGTAGCTGTTGCAGCTTCGCTTTTCAGGAGCATTGAAGATTGAGCGAGTGGAGGAAGATTCCTCTGAGTACTTCGTGTTTGGTCTTACTGAGCTGTTTCTCAGTAAGAGTTATAGTTGTTGGCCAGCTTAGCTTAGGGTTTTGTATTTGTTGTTTTGTAATTATTCTTTTCAGAAAACCTCGCCTTAGTGCGAAATGATTATGTTATGTGATGCATTATACTCTGATAGTTGCAAAAGTCTGAATTGGCATCTTTTAGTAAACTGTAGTACTCTATGTCTCATTTTGAAAAGGGTTTCAAAGGAAATAAAATGAAAGAAAAATTTACTCCTATTTTTCCATTGCGAAATACATAAGAGTACTCTTTAACTGAAAGCATACAAGCATTTAATGTTTTCAGCATTAGATTGGGTTGCACAGTAGTGCTCCGGAATCGGGGTGTTACAATGGTGGTATCAGAGCAGTTCGGTTCTAACCGGATCGCTTTGGGTTAAGCTGGCCTAGATTGTGGGGAATTGTCGGGTATAAGTCTGTTATGCCTAGGTTATATGGACTTGGTTGTGATTGTCTGTGATGTTTCCTAGCTGAAACAGGTATGATATTGTGTGAAATTGTGTGCGATCATCTCAGATGATTGAATTTGTTGTGGGGATTTTGGTTAGTTTACTTTGTAGAAATTTGATGCCTTCGGGGCGAACGAGTTTTTTGCTAGAGCTAGTAACTCAGATGTGAATCACGTAATTCGAGTGATAGTCTGGATATCAACTACTGTCGCACAACAGATTGCTGTAGAGAATCAACCTGATTGGCTAAGACAACGAACGGAGGAGTGGGCTATTAGAGGCTACCCTTTTAATTGTTTTAAAAGAAAAACTTGCTTATCATTAAATAAATTATTCCCAAATGAATTTCCTAAAAAATATAAGTTTATCAACCACCACATTACAAAAATAATATAGAAGTAGCTTGGTAAAAAGAAAACTCCAACTATTCTACAAAAATCATTATTTGTTCCTTTTTAATGTAACAAAAATAATAAATATGAAAAGAAACATAAAAAGGTAAATAAAAACTAATTATGTTAATAAAAAAATAGATAAGAAGGAAAAAAAAATTATTTACTTTTATGCCCTTTATCAATTTTTATTCAATTCTGACTATTTATGAAATAAAAGAAAAGTGAATTGCAAATAAGTCCCAAAATTGGATTTGGCCCCATTGGAAGGCCAAATCAAATCCAGAAATCTTAATTTCTACTTTCAAGTCCCAATTTAATATAATAATTGCAAACTGATCCCTACTAAGGATTTGGCCCCATTGAAAGACCAAATCTTAAAACGTGTGGGGAAAGAAAATTAACAAGAAAACTTTTTCCTCTTTTGCTTTCAGGTCCCTTTTATCCTATATTTACAGTTCGGTCCCTATTTAGGGTTTGGCCCCATTGGAAGGCCAAACCCTAAACCTAATTACAACTCAAACCGTGAGTACTAACAGTGATAACAACAGTAATAATCATAATAACAACAGCAACAACAATTGCAGCAACAATAATGATACAATAACAACAAGAATTACAGCAACAATATTATTACAATAACAACCAGAAGAACGAAACAATCATACGTATCTCAGTCCAGTATTCAAACCATGGTAAAAAAAGAATGAGAAAACGAAGAAGAAGATGGGAACCTGGATTTTTCAGCTTCCCAAAAAATTACAAACAGAAGATGGAAGAGAGCAAAATTTTTTTTTTAAAGCTTTAGTATTTGGGTGTCCTCACGGGTTCTCTCCTTCCTCCTTGATTCTGCTTCTCCTTCTTGCTCTCTGTCTCTTGGTCCTTGTCTCTTGCTCTCTCTAGGGTTCGGTTTCCCCTTATGCGTCCTTCTCCCCTCTTTTATAGCCTTCTGGTTCCTCTTCAAGACCTGCGAATCAAAAGGGAAAGAAATCAATGGTGATTTTAAAACATAAATAATAAAAGAAATAAATAAAACAGAAACTTCCCTTTTGGAGGTCTTGAGGCATAACTCGATTTTCATATGGATCTCTGATTGAGAGGGATTTGAGGAGAGGTTGGGGCTGCGGCCATTTTCTAGGTTTAGGGTTTGAGAGGATGAGAGGAAGATTGGGACTATGTTTTGGTGCGGCCGCGGCTGGGTGAAGAGAAATTAGGGTTGGATTTAGGGTTATGGTGGAGTGGCTGATTAGGGTTTGGTTTGGTGAGAGAGATGAAGGGGTGATGTCGTGATTTAGGGGAATGGAGGAGGAGAGGATTGTCGCGGCTATTAGGGTTTTGGGAAGTCAGTAGATGAAGAAGATGAGAGGCCGAGGTGGATTAGGGTTAGGTCAATGGAGATGAGATGGAGAAGGCAAAGAGAGGGATGAAGGGAGGTAGCGTGACTGGTGGACGAACTGAAGGGGGGAAGGAGTGGTCATGAGAAGAAAGACCAAGGGAGAGTGAGGGAGTGCAGAACGAGGGTGAGAATTAGGGTTAGGATGAGGAGGGAGGAAATGGAAGGCCGAGAAAGGTGGGGATGGTTATGGGAAATTAGGGTTTGGTGAGGAAGAAGGGAGAGCGTGGGGTTGAGAGAGAGGAGAGAGGCACTGGGCGCCGCGGAAAAGAAGAAGGTTCGAGAGAGAAGGGAGGGGCACTGCGTGGGAGGAGAGGATTAGGTTTTTGATGTTTTAGGGTTATAGGAATTGGGCTGGTGGGCCACGCGTGTGTGAGATAGGCTGGGTCGTGGGGCGTGAGATAAAGGAATGAGGGGTGCGAGCAGCAGGAGTGAAAGGGAACAACGCGCAGGGGTTGTGCGCAGAAGGAAAAAGGGGTGCAGGAAGCAAGCAGCAAGGGGGCTTAGGGAAATTGGGCTGCGTGGTTTGCTAGTGACACCTCCCATATTTTAATTGGCACCCTCCTTTCTTTGAAAAAAATAATTTTCCTTTTTTCCTTTTCTTTTCCTTTTTTTTATCTCTTTTATTCTTAATTATAAAACCAAAAATATTATTTTATTTGTTATTACCACTAATTAAAATAAATAAAAATAAAATAAAATAAAAGGCCGGACAAAATTAGGGTACTACAGCTGCCCCTCCTTAATTACATTTTACTCGAAGGTTTTCGTGTATTCGTTGTAAAAGGTAATTAAGGATAAATGACTCTAATTTTGTCTAGAACGAAATTGTTTGAGGGTGTGAGATTGGCTGATTTTTAGTGAATTCCCGGTAAAGCACAGGTTTAATTCCTAACTCTTATAAAATTGGTGAGAGATTCTAGGTTCGATTCCTAGTAAATTCTCGGTAAGGCATAGGTTCGGTTCCTAGTGAATTCCTAGTGAGGCATAGGTTTGGTTCCTAGCTCTTACAAAATTGGTGAGAGATTCTAGGTTCGATTCCTAGTGAATTCTCGATAAGGCATAAGTCTGATTCCTAACCCTCACATCTTTGGTATTGATTACTTCCCTACTTAGGGAAAGTTTAGGGTGCGAGCTTCTTCGTCACTCGACACAGGTTTGGGTCAGATTCCCAACAAGGGTAAGTCAGGTTCTTAACTCTTGCTAAAAGGTACGGATCAGCTACCCTATTTAAGTAAGGTCCGAGATATGAGCTTCTCTGTTACTCAATATGGGTTCGGGTCAGATCCCCGGCAAGATGTAGGTCAGAATCTAACTCTTGCTAAAGTATGGACTGGTTGTCCTATTGCAGGTGAATGTCCAGTATACGAGCTTCTTCGTCACTCGAAATAGTTCGGGTCAGATTCCCGACAAAAGGCTTGGGTCAGATTCCCAAGGTGATGGGTCAGATTCCTAGCAAGGTGTAGGACCGGTTCCTAATTCTTGCTAATAAAGAGATTGGGTAGGCTGAGTACTAGTTCTTACTAAGTAACAACAGACCAACTGTATGTAATATTTGAGAGGGTGGGTCAATGGACCCAAAAACATTGATAGTCATGCAGGATGCAATGAATGGTATGCCATGCATGAAATGAAATTTTATTTTTAGAGAAACGTTTTTGAAGATGGGTTGTGTATCTAAAAGTGTTGGTGATCATGCAAGATGCAGTGAATAGCATGTCATGCATGAGTATTATTTGCTTTATCAGGGATAGGCAATATCCTCTTGACTACTTCTGAAACTTTTCTTGGTAAGTTAGTTCCAGATCTCTTTAGTTGGCGAGTTCTGAATAAGCTAACTGGCCTTTTCGTAGCGTATTCAACATTGATAATTTTGCATTGGGTGAGGTGCCTTACTAGCTCTTTTCCTTAATGTGAAGACGTCAAATTCCTTAGATCCTTTTAGAATTTTCGGTAATTACACAATGCTCTTATGTTTTGATTTGTACATGTTTTTCTTTTAGCTCAGATTTCTCTAGAAAGAAAATGCAAATTGATAAAATCCCGAATTGAGTTTAGAGAGGCTGAAATAAGCATTCTATTGTGCCGATTTAATAAATGGCAATATGGGTAAGGATGAATTTCCACTATGGTGGGAGAGATAAAATATTACAAACAGAATAAATTCATGTTTGCTAAATTAGAAACTGGTGAGAAATATCAGCTATACATATAATCCTTTTGAAAACAAATCGTGCTGCCTTTTCGTGATTCAGACCCCGATCGCCTTCTTGACCAACTTCAAAAACTTGTGTCTGTGGTTAGTTTCGACCATCTCTGCCCCAATTGGTTAGGGCTGAATTTTGACGCTTTCAGGTTGGTTTTTGCTCGGGCTGCTCTTTGCGAGTTTTTGACCTAGCGGGTTATTCTAAATTGCCCTTGCGGGTTTTCAACTTAGTGCTTTTACTTGACCTTAATTTTTGCCTAGGCCGCCCTTTTGGGTTTTCAACCTACCAGGTCGCGCTAACTTTTGCCTAGACCGCCCTTTCAGGTTTTCGGCATAGCGAACTTTCTCTTTTTTCATGTTGTGCCATACTAGACGTAGTATTTCTTGACTGCATTTGAGTTTATTGGCAACGGTAGGTCATGCCCCTCCATATCTGTAAGAATGAGGCCTTCTCCCGAGAATGCTTTTTTCACTATATATGGACCTTCATAATTTGGCGTCCATTTTCCGCGTTGGTCTTTCTGAATAGGCAGAATCTTCTTTAATACCAATTCCCCCTCTGTGAATTCTCGATGACGTACCTTTTTCTCGTACGCTCTCTTGAGTCTCTTTTGGTATAACTGACCATGACAAATTGCTTCTAGCCTTTTCTCCTCTATAAGATTCAACTGGTCATATCGTGCTTGGACCCATTTGGCTTCTTCGAGCTTGGTTTCCATAATTACCCTTAAAGAAGGGATTTCTACTTCTATGGGGAGTACTGTTTCCATCCCGTATACTAGAGAAAAAGGTGTTGCCCCCGTTGAAGTGCGTACAGAAGTTCGGTACCCGTGTAAAGCGAAAGGGAGCATCTCGTGCCAATCCTTGTAAGTCACCACCATTTTCTGAATAATTTTCTTAAGATTTTTGTTGGCCGCCTCTACAGCCCCATTCATCTTTGGACGATATGGAGAAGAATTGTGATGTTGAATTTTGAAATCATCGCACAACTCTTTCATCATCTTATTGTTTAAATTAGTCCCATTGTCCATGATGATCTTTCTTGGTAAACCGTACCGACAAATTATTTCTTTTTTGATGAACTTGACCACAACACTGCGAGTCACATTGGTATAGGAGACTGCTTCGACCCACTTGGTGAAGTAGTCAATGGCCACAAGGATGAATCGGTGTCCGTTAGAGGCTTTTGGCTCAATCATTTCTATGACATCCAAACCCCACATGGAGAACGGCCAGGGTGCACTGAGGACGTTTAGGGAAGTTGGAGGTACATGAATATTATCGGCATAAGTCTGACACTTATGACATTTCCTCACATGCTTGATGCAGTCACTTTCCATCGTAAGCCAATAATACCCAGCTCTGAGAATCTTTCGAGCCATTGCGTAGTCGTTGGCATGGGTCCCAAAGGAGCCTTCGTGGACGTCGTCAAGAATTTGTCTTGCTTCTACCGAGTCCACACATCGGAGGAGTATCATGTCGTGATTTCTTTTGTAGAGTACATCCCCGTTCAAAAAGAAACTCATAGCAAGCCTCCTCAAAGTTCGCTTGTCGTTCTCTGAGGTGCCCGAAGGGTATTCCTTGTTTTTGAGGTATCACTTGATGTCATAGTACCATGGTTTTCCGTCGGATTCTTCTTCTATTGCCTGGCAATAAGCGGGATTAGCACGACTTTCCATCAGGATGAGAGGCATTTCCTTGTCACTGTTCATTCGAAACATAGATGACAGCGTGGCTAGTGCGTCAGCCAACTGATTATCTTCTCGTGGGATATGTCGAAATGTGATCTTATCAAAGGATCCGACGAGTTCTTGGATATACTCGTGGTAAGGGATTAACTTAGAATCTCGAGTTTCCCATTCCCCATTCAACTAATTGATAACTAGGGCAGAATCCCCATATACTTTTAGAACTCTGACCTTAGTTTCTATGGCAACTCGGATTCCCATGACACACGCCTCATATTCTGCCACGTTATTGGTACAACTGAAATACAAGCGAGCCGTGACAGGAGTGTATCGATTTTCTGGGGAAATTAGTACTGCCCCGATTCCGTGCCCCAATGCATTAGAAGCCCCATCGAACATCATGGTCCACTCTTCGTTTCTTGATCCTTCCCTTTCGGCGGACATTACATCCTCATCAGGAAATTCATAGCGAACAGATGAATGGTCATCTATTGGTTGATTGGCTAAGTACTTAGCAAGGGCACTACCTTTGACGGCTTTCTGAGAGACGTACTGAATATCATACTCAGAAAACAGCATTTGCCACCGAGCAATCCTTCCGGAGAGCGGTGTTTCTAATCGTGATTTGATCGGGTCCATTTTTGACACCAACCAAGTTGTGTGAGAAAGCATATACTGTCTTAGGCGGTGAGCGGCCCATGCTAGGGCGCAACAGGTACGTTCCAGTATCGAGTAATTAACTTCATAACTTGTGAACTTCTTGCTCAGGTAGTAAATGGCGTGTTCTTTTTTACCCATTTCGTCATGTTGTCCAAGTACACACCCCATAGATCCGTCTAACACTGTTAAATAGAGGATTAATGGCCTGCCTGGTATTGGAGGTATTAACACACGGGGTTTTTGTAGGTATTGCTTGATTTTGTCGAAAGCCTCTTGACATTTCTCATTCCATTCGATAGTTTGGTCCTTGCGCAACAACTTGAAAATTGGTTCACAAGTGTCAGTGAGTTGTGATATAAACCGGGAAATATAGTTTAACCTCCTTAGGAAACCACAAACTTCTTTTTCTGTGCGAGGAGCTGGCATCTCTAAGATGGCTTTTACTTTTTCCGGATCAACTTCTATTCCTTTCTGACTTACAATGAATCCCAGCACTCTACCTGACCGAGCACCAAAGTTACACTTAGCAGGATTGAGTCTTAGGCGAAACTTTCTCAATCGTTCAAAAAGTTTTCGTAAATCAATTATATGACCTTCTTCAGTTTGCGACTTAGCAATCATATCGTCCACGTAGACCTCTATCTCCTTATGGATCATGTCATGAAATAGAGTCACCATTGCCCTTTGATATGTTGCCCCAACGTTTTTCAACCCAAAAGGCATCACCTTGTAGCAGAAAGTCCCCCAAGTCGTAATAAACGTAGTTTTCTCCATGTCTTCTCTGGCCATTTTAATTTGATTATACTCAGAGAAACCATCCATGAAAGAGAAAACAGCGTGATGGGCGGTATTATCCACCAGAACATCAATGTGAGGCAAAGGGAAATCGTCTTTGGGACTTGCTTTATTAAGGTCCCGGTAATCAACGCACATTCGGACCTTTCCACCCTTTTTTGGGACAGGGACAATATTAGCAACCCATTGGGGGTATTTAGCCACGGCTAAAAATCCGGCGTCAAATTGTTTCTTAACTTCTTCCCTAATCTTTAAGGACATATCAGGTCTCATGCGTCTCAATTTCTATTTGACAGGAGGGCAATCGGGTTTAAGAGGTAGTCTGTGTTCGACAATATCGGTATCCAATCCTGGCATATCTTGGTAAGACCAGGCAAATACGTCTTTATAATCTCGGAGGAGTTGAATCAGTTTAGCTCTTACTTCCTGTGACATGATAACACCAACTTTGACTTCTTTTTTGTCTTCCTCAGTACCCAAATTAATCAACTCAGTCGGTTCTTCGTGAGGTTCGATCTTTCTGGATTCCCCTTCTATAAGTCTCATTAATTCAGGGGGAGATCTTCATCAGGATGGTCTTCTTCACAACCCTCGTCAGTATGATTAATTAGGCAATCAAAATCTGGTAACGAAATTTCAGCGCAATCGTTTTCAAAAGTATTATCCATGAGCCAGCATTATCAAGGTTAGCAATAAGGAGAGAGTAAGGAAAGGAAGTAGGAAGGAAAAGAAAAAGAGACACTTGGGATAAAATCAAAATGCATTTTATTAATATTCGAAATATGCTTTTGAAAAACATGCGGGGCCCTTTAACATTTCCTCTACCGCCTCGGGCTGAGCAGAGAGGTGAGCATTAAATGGATTACATGGAAAATGCATTAAGGATCCTAGGATTTTCCACGATCTCCCAATTGCAAGGCATTGAAGCACATGGGCGAACCCATTCCTCTTCAAGAGTAGCAAGATCCTCTTCTACAGCAGTTACTTGATCTGCATAGATCCATCCAGCGCTACGAAAAGTCTGACGGAGATCGCAGATGTGCATTTTCCAAAACTCGGGTTCTCGATTTTCAAGCCGAGCCTTCCTCTTTTCTTTCCTTGTCTCGATTGCTCTTTCTCTGTCCTCCCGAGTGGGGACAAATCCAAAGCCGTATCGGTCTTTGTTTTCAGAAATTCTTAGGATTGAGGCAATACCTTCCTGACTCTTTCCTAGTCCTTTTCCTGGCTGATATCCCCTTTTTAGCATGACTCCGCCCACCATTAGGGCATTGTTGGATAGGCAGGATTCTTTAGTTGTAAACCCTATGTAAGCGCTATCGACAATTTCCAGTGCCTGAAATGATGTCCCAAGGGCTTCTTCAATAGCCTCAATGTAACTCGTCGATGTTGGCTTGCTTACCAGCAGGTCCTCTTCTCCGGATACGATGATCAACTTATCATCCACCACAAATTTCAATTTTTGATGCAGAGTTGATGGTACTACCCCGCCAGAATGAATCCAAGGCCTTCCTAACAAGCAACTATAGCTGGGCCTGATGTTCATCACTTGGAAATTAACGGCAAAAGTGAAAGGGCCAATCTGAATCGGCAGCTCAATCTCACCCATTACTTCTCTTCTAGAACCATCAAAGGCTCTCACGAGCACAGAACTGGGCTTCATATGGGTCTTGTCGATGGATAGCTTATCCAAGGTAGATTTAGGCATCACATTCAGGGAGGACCCATTGTCTACAAGGACTTTAGCTATAAGATGCTCTTTACACTGAACCGAGATACGTAGTGCTTTGTTGTGTCCTCTACCTTCTGCAGGCATTTCTTCATCATTAAAATAGAGGTAGTTGCATGCGGCGATATTGCCAACTAGGTCGCCGAACTGATTCAAGGTGATATTCTGAGACACATGGGCTTCATTCAGGATTTTCATCAATACTTTCCTGTGACTCTCAGAGTGCATTAATAGGGCAAGTAGAGAAACTCTCGCTGGTGTGCGGTTTAGTTGATCTATCACCTTATATTCACTCTGCTGAATGAATTTGAGGAATTCAGCCACTTCCTCACGGGAGGCTTCTTTCTTGTCTTCCTTCCCTATGTCTCCTTCATTTATCGCAACTCCTTTTCCTTTGTTTTGGTCTTTCACCTGTCCCTTTGCGGCTACTTTTATTGGTTCTTTCTCAGGGGCATAAATTCGCCCACTCCGAGTCATCCCGCCTATTCCCACGATGTTGGTAACAGTTGGAACGCTTGGTTGTGTATTACTCCCTTCGACTTAAACTTTTGCATCGTATATCCAAGGAACTGCCTTATCGTCCTTGTATGGAAAAGGAGATGGTACTTGGACAGTAATAGCTTTGGGAGCGTTAGGCATTATGGGTGATGTATTCTTAGAGAATTGAACCACCAAGGGCTTTGGGACCGTGGTTCCCGAACTTTGCGCAGATTGGACCATAGATACTTCTTCTTCTCTCTGAGAGATAACTTGAACTATGTTTGTATCAAGCAGTTTTTGGAGGATACTTTTAAATTCCTCACATTCTTCATTAGACAAAAAATCTTCATCACAGGTCCAGCTGATATCTGTTCTTTCTATCAAACCAGCCTTCCAAAGTACGATGAACACTTCCCTGATAGGGGTTTGTATTTCAGCGACATCCTTTATTATCCTTCCTTCGTGCTCATTGTCTATCATATTTACTGATGCATTCCCATGGTTAGGTAACGGGTTGTTCCCCACATTGGGATTACTCTCTTGGAAACTCAACCACTTGGCATTTATCAGATCTTGAACTTTGAACTTCATAGCCCGACATTCTTCTATAGAGTGGCCTGCTGCCCCAACATGGTACTCACAGGTGGCGTCCGGGTTATACCATTTTGGGTAAGGTGGTTCCATAGGCTTTTGCGGGCAAGGATCCACCAATGAGTTTTTGAGTAAATGCTGATAGAGATCTTTGTAAGTCATGGGGATCGGATCAAACTGGACCGGCTTTCTTCCTTGAGGGTTGTGAGCTCTCGGTTGATTGGGGTTCTGACCTCCTTGACTATCGGAAGCAAAGAGTGTCATTTGAACAGGAGGCTTAGAAGTGATAGTTGCCGCAACGTATAGAGGGGCACTACTCACCGAGTTAGTCTCTCCTTCTTTCTTTCTCTTGACGGAGGGCTTTTGCGCGTGGGATGATGAAGTATTATTATGGATCTTCCCATTTTGCATCCCCATTTCCACACGCTCCCCTATGACAATCAGGTCAGAGAAGCTTGAGAACATACTTCCAATCATCTTGTCATAAAAGGGTGATTGGAGCGTGTCCATGAACGTGTCAATCATTTCTTTGTCTGACAAGGGTGGCTCCACCTGAGCAGCCATGCTTCTCCATCTCTGAGCATATTCCTTATAGCTCTCACTGTCTTTCTTCTTCATGCTTTGCAACTGATTACGACTGGGAGCCATGTCCATATTGTATTTGTATTGTCTGACGAAAGCATTAGCTAAATCCTTCCACTAGCCGATTTTAGACCGCTCTAACTGCATATACTATCGCAGCGGTGCCCCAGTTAAGCTTTCTTGGAAGAAATAAATTAAGAGTCTGTCATCATTAGAACAGAAAGCCATCTTTCGGCAATACATGACCAGGTGGCTTTTGGGGCATCTTTCTCCTTTATACTTGTCAAACTCGGGTACTTTGAACTTTGTAGGAATAACTACATCGGGGACCAAGCACATGTCTGAAGCTTCGAAACCTATGTGATTTGCCCCTTCAATTGCCTTTAGCCTGTCTTCGTGTATTTGAAACTTTTCTTTGGCTTGAGCATCCTCCGGGGGGGTGATGATAGGTACAAAATTTTGAGTATTTGTGTTTTGCGAGGTCCCATTATTTAGAGGCGCATGCCCTTGTGTGGTATGGGCATGCGTCTCATTTTCCCTTGGCTGACTTTCGTCTTGATCCTCTTCGGACCGCTCTGTTTCCGATGTCCTTTTTGCATGCAGGGCTTCCAACAAATCGCATAGCCGATCTATCCGCGTACTCATTCGGTCAAGCACTCCTCTCATGGCCTGTTGGTTTTGTTCTAACGCGTCCATGAGTCTGGCTTGGGATCTCGTTCTGTAAGGATGCAATTTCTTCGTGTTTATTTTTCTGGATTATGAGGGATATGGTGAGTGTGAATGAATGATTTATGCCATAGTTATGCATGCCATGTAAGATGCTCATTTATTTTACTTTATTCGTTTTACTTTTGCCGGCTTATTGGAGAATCACAAAACTTTGCAAATGCCTTATTGGTTTACTGCGTATTGCGAAAACATGCTCTCGTATTAAACGGAAATATCATAATTCAAGTTGCCCCGAGGGGTTTACAGACTTGAGAAAGAAATGGAAACTGCGAAAACACATAAAAACACAAGAAACATGGTCTTCAACGATCTCATCGAATCTGCTTCTCCAACTCCTCCACCAAGACCTTGCAATACTCTAGGAAACTCATCACTTTCCTTGGTAAAGGTCGGAATCCTGTTGCTGATTCTGCTTCTTCCAAGAGTTCTGGCATATCTTGGATACCTCTATTTGCAAGCCAGACTAGTTTGGAGCAACGATCCATCCAGTATCTAGTTTCCTTATCAAACCAAGTAATGACTTCTCGCTGGTTGTCAATCTTCTCTTGCATGTCGAGGACTTTCTCACGTTCTTCCTCAAGATCTATGTGGTAGCCTATGAACTTTTCTTCAGCAATTCTCCTTTCTTCCTCAAGTTGGGCTTCGTGCGATTGCATGGTATTTTTCAATTGTTGTATTGAATTTTCAATCCGCTTTTGCAAAGCCATGCTAGCCTTTTGAGAATCAGCCCACATTTTTCTCAAGTTGCCCTTTTCGCAGAGAACCAGGTCTAACTCCTTTTTCATCAAGTCCAATTGTTGATTTGCAGCCTTCAGACAACCCTGAGTTTGGAGCCGGCTTGCTTTCTCAGCCTTGGCCTTCTTCTGGGATCCTTCCAAAGATTCAGTTTTTCTATCACATTCATCTTGTAGGACCTCTATATCTAGATATGCCCTTTTCAAATTCTCCCGGAGAACTTTCCTTTCCTCTTCCACCCTTTCTAAGGCTAGCTTTAGCTCTTCCACTTCTTCATTTTCAGCAGGAGGTGGAGGTGGCACTTCGGGAACCAAAAATGTGTTCTGGAAAGGCAGCTTGACTTGCTGAACTCTTGCTATAACCCATTGGCGGTATTTTTCATCTGCATGAGTACTCTTGTGCCCTAGTATTCTTTTGATCGTTTTCTTCCAAGCTCGACACACCCTTGTGAACAATGCCAAATCCGAGGAGCCCCGATCATGTATAATGAAAGCGGCTAGCTCTTCTTCAGCAGGTTCACCCAGCATCGGGGCACCGAGTTGTCTTAAAGCCAGAGTAGGATTGTAGTTGATGCAGCCTATGGTCCCAATGAGGGGTACATTGGGAAAATCTCCACACCGACAGATTACCTCCTTGATCTCCGGTTCTCTGGAATACCATATTATAGACTCCTCGCTGAGACTCAATAAATAAGTAGCCCACCCTGCATTGCTCCTAGGTCCAAAGGGATGCCCCTTTTTTACCAAATGATTTTTCAGCCATAAGTACAAGACAGGGACACAACAACGAATTCGACCGCCCTTTTTCTCGTGGCGCATATGAAGCTCGTAGTATAGATCTGTGAGGATGGCAGTGGTGGGGTCCATACCTTGAGTTTTAAATGCTATGAAGGCGTCAATAGCTGTTTCATCCAAAAAATGATCAACATGAGGAAATAAGACTACACCAAAGATAATAAGGGCTACCACATCCATGCACTCCTTTAATTTCCCTGCATCATGAAGATCCTTAACCTTTCCTTCCAGGAAGCTCCTGGGGAAGCCTTTGAAATCTTCTTCTATCTTCACCGCGAGCGTCAAGTCTTCTTTAGGGATGCCTAAAACATCAGCAATGGTACTCATAGCTGGCAGATGCTTTGCATGGTGATACAGACCATTTTTCTTTTCTGGAAAGCCCAAAATTTTCCGGTATTCCTCCAAGGTTGGCGCCATTTGGAAATTCTTGAACGTGAAGCATCTTAGGGGAGGATCATAAAATTGGGCCAATGCTGTTAAGGCTCCTACTTGCACGTGCACATTCAGTAATTCCAAAATGTTTCCAAATTTCCCCACGAAACTAATTCGATCCACTTGTATCCAATTCTCGGCTATGAAATCAACCAATGTTCTCAGATGCATCAAACGGGGGGGTTCGATTTTGAATTTCAAAGTATTTCTCCTCTCTAAACCCACAACTGCGCTTTCCGAAGACATTTGCAAATTTTTTTTCGAAATTTCCAACAAGCCTGACGAAACAGGGTAATTAGTGTTAATGCATGTATATGAATGGGTATGATCATGTTTATTTTTGTCATTTCATGAATGGAAAGAAAAAGAAAAGAAAAATAAAGAAAGAAAGCACCGTACTTATTTTATTTATGAAGATGTAAAGAAATATACTCTTATACTTTTTATACGAAGTTCACATCCTACGTGGAGTAAGAACTTAGCATCTATTTTTGGAATAATAGGTTAGGTTTCTAAATAAAGGCATGTACCTTGAAAAACTATTTTTTGGAAATATTATTTTTGAAATAAGTTTGCAAAAATAAATAAACAAATAAAAGTGGTAGGGTAAGCTTCTTTTGTGACCGAGGCAGGTAATTCCTAAAAGGGGTCTAAGGATTATGCCAAGTGCCTTTTCATTTGGTGGATTCAAGATACTAATCTAAAAGGTTCCCAGAGCCAAGGGTCCTATCTGAAAATGTTACCACCAATAATAAGTATATTATTAAAGGATGGTTTTTTTTCAAACGGAGCCAAACTCTGGGTGAGGCCTTCATAGGAACCCACTGGCCGTACGTCCAGTAGAGCACCCATTACACAGCCTCTCCTAACTTAAGGTTCACTCGGGCCCGGGTATAGGGCACCCACTCGTAGTGTGTGTAAATAAAGTGTATAAAGTGAGGTGTATGAAGGAGTAAACTTAAAACTACCCACTGCAAAATAAATAAATACAATATGTATACATGTCTTCTACCCTAAGGTTTCAAATGCATAAACATACATAATATTTACAAGAAAAGAACAAATGAAAGAGAATAAATCACAAACGAAAAAAACTGAAAAATAGAATTTTTTTTTTAATGCATGTTTTCTACCCTAGGATTTACGTATACAAACATATATACAAATGAATAAAAACAAGAAAGGGAATAATTCATTTAATAAAGCAAACAAATCATATAAACAATCTGAGGGCCTAACTCTCTTAATATCTCCCCAGTGGAGTCGCCAGCTGTGACAACCACCCTAAAAATTTAAATGGAGCCGCCACCTAAAGTTTATTAAGGAAAAACAATAGGAAAAACTTTTTTATGACGATAATTTAAAAATAGTCTTTGAACCAGATTTCGAGCCCGGGAGTTATTTACGCTTAAGGAAGGTGTTGGCACCCCTAAGACGCCCATAGAATGGTACCCTTTTAATTGTTTTAAAAGAAAAACTTGCTTATCATTAAATAAATTATTCCCAAATGAATTTCCTAAAAAATATAAGTTTATCAACCACCACATTACAAAAATAATAAAGAAGTAGCTTGGTAAAAAGAAAACTCCAACTATTCTACAAAAATCATTATTTGTTCCTTTTTAATGTAACAAAAATAATAAATATGAAAATAAACCTAAAAAGGTAAAAAAAAACTAATTATGTTAATAAAAAATAGATAAGAAGGAAAAAAAATTTATTTACTTTTATGCCCTTTATCAATTTTTATTCAATTCTGACTATTTATGAAATAAAAGAAAAGTGAATTGCAAATAAGTCCCAAAATTGGATTTGGCCCCATTGGAAGGCCAAACCAAATCCAGAAATCTTAATTTCTACTTTCAAGTCCTAATTTAATATAATAATTACAAACTGATCCCTACTAAGGATTTGGCCCCATTGAAAGACCAAATCTTAAAATGTGTGGGGACAGAAAATTAACAAGAAAACGTTTTCCTCTTTTGCTTTCAGGTCCTTTTTATCCTATATTTACAGTTCGGTCCCTATTTAGGGTTTGGCCCCATTGGAAGGCGAAACCCTAAACCTAATTGCAACCCAAACCGTGAGTACTAACAGTGATAACAACAGTAATAATCATAATAACAACAGCAACAACAATTGCAGCAACAATAATGATACAATAACAACAAGAATTACAGCAAGAATAATATTACAATAACAACCAGAAGAACGAAACAATCATACGTATCTCAGTCCAGTATTCAAGCCATGGTAAAAAAAGAATGAGAAAACGAAGAAGAAGATGAGAACCTGGATTTTTCAGCTTCCCAGAAAATTACAAACAGAAGATGGAAGAGAGAAAAAAAAATTTAAAACTAAGGAGTGTTTAAAGCTTTAGTATTTGGGTGTCCTCATGGGTTCTCTCCTTCCTCCTTGATTCTGCTTCTCCTTCTTGCTCTCTGTCTCTTGGTCCTTGTCTCTTGCTCTCTCTAGGGTTTGGTCTCCCCTTATGCGTCCTTCTCCCCTCTTTTATAGCCTTCTGGTTCCTCTTCAAGACCTGCGAATCAAAAGGGAAAGAAATCAATGGTGATTTTAAAACATAAATAATAAAAGAAATAAATAAAACAGAAACTTCCCTTTTGGAGGTCTTGAGGCATAACTCGATTTTCATATGGATCTCTGATTGAGAGAGATTTGAGGAGAGGTTGGGGCTGCGGCCATTCTAGGTTTAGGGTTTGAGAGGATGAGAGGAAGATTGGGACTAAGTTTTGGTGGGGCCGCGGCTGGGTGAAGAGAAATTAGGGTTGGATTTAGGGTTATGGTGGAGTGGCTGATTAGGGTTTGGTTTGGTGAGAGAGATGAAGGGGTGATGCCGTGATTTAGGGAAATGGATGAGGAGAGGATTGCCGCGGCTATTAGGGTTTTGGGAAGCTGTGTAGACGAAGAAGATGAGAGAAGCTGAGGTGGATTAGGGTTAGGTCAATGGAGATGAGATGGAGAAGGAAAAGAGAGGGATGAAGGGAGGTAGCGTGAATGGTGGAGGAATTGAAGGGGGGAAGGAGTGGTCGCGGAGAAGAAAGACCAAGGGAGAGTGAGGGAGTGCAGAACGAGGGTGAGAATTAGGGTTAGGACGAGGAGGGAGGAAAAGGAAGGCCGAGAAAGGTGGGGATGGTTATGGGAAATTAGGGTTTGGTGAGGAAAAAAGGAGAGTGTGGGGTTGAGAGAGAGGAGAGAGGCGCTGGGCGCCGCGGAGAAGAAGAAGGTTCGAGAGAGAAGGGAGGGGCGCTGCGTGGGAGGAGAAGATTATGTTTTTGGTGTTTTAGGGTTATAGGAATTGGGCTGGTGGGCCGCGCGGGTGTGAGATAGGCTGGGTCGTGGGGTGGAGGATAAAGGAAGGAGGGTGCGTGGAGTGAAAGGAACAACGCCAGGGTTGTCTTGAGAAGGAAAAAGGGGTGCAGGAAGCAAGCAGCAAGGGGATTAGGGAAATTGGGCTGCGTGGTTTGCTAGTGACACCTCCCATATTTTAATTGGCACCCTCCTTTCTTTGAAAAAAATAATTTTCCTTTTTTCCTTTTCTTTTCCTTTTTTTTATCTCTTTTATTCTTAATTATAAAACCAAAAATATTATTTTATTTGTTATTACCACTAATTAAAATAAATAAAAATAAAATAAAATAAAAGGCCGGACAAAATTAGGGTACTACAACTGTCATCTATGTGGAAGCAAGGAACAGTTAGCTGAAGAATGCTCATCGAAGGACCGACTATGCTGTAACTGTAAGTAGCCAGGACATATTTCTAAGGACTATCAATTGCCAGATGTGGATGCTGCGAAGGTTGCGTGCCCAACTACTGAAGGATATGTCTACATGGTAGACAAAAGAGGGAATCACAAGTATCGATAGCCGAAGACGCACTACTTCAACAGTGAAGATGAGGAGCACAACGGTAACAGTAACCAACCAAGGAAAGATTATGCTTTAACTGCAAGAAATTGGGATATCTGTCCAGAGACTGCAAAGCACCACGAGCTGAGTCTATTGTCGTCAATGTTGAAACTACAAGACCAACCACTAAGGAATGAGTCTACACCCCAAGTAGAGCAAATAACTCATCATCTGAAGACTTCGTCTCAGGAAATGCGACACAATGGAGCTGAGCGGGCCGAGATTTACGAGAGAGATTATCCATAGGTGACGCTATAATTATCGTACTATATGTATTATGGTGTGTGCGTGGTTCTAAATATAGACCACATAAGTGTTTTAACTCTGTGACGTATTTTATTATTATACTAGATTCCAAAATCCAAATTTTCAATATACTTTGGTATTACAATGTTTGTTCTTATAATTCATGTATAATTAATTGTGATTTATGCTGTTGTTGATTTTGTGGTTAATGATTTTTAGAATTTTCCTTCTTTTAATGTCATAGGTCTTTTGCTTTCCACTCTTGTGTCTTTGCTGATGATCTCGTTGAAAATGATTTTAAGTTTTAAATGGTACTTGTTAAAACTATGATTTAGTAGTAGAAGTTTGGAAAGATTTTGTTTTCTTTGTTGTAAAAGATAATTCAAAATTTTTAGTTCATCTTGTCTTGTTGGGAAACGCTTTTGAACTTGTTTTCTTTTGGAAAACTAAGTTTTATATGTGTGAGAATAGATTTCAAGTTTTAATAAAAGGTTCGTAGTAATTTTGTTTTGTTGGTGTTTGATTTAAATTTTAGACTTTGAATTAAGTGTGTCTTGATGATTTTAAGACAATGAAAAACCTAATCTCAAAAGAATCATAGTGTTCTTGAGAGGGTTGAGTCTTGAAGATATCAAATGGGTTTTAAGAAAAGTAATTCTTGCTTGGGGTTATTTTAGAAATTAAATGTTTTAAAAATAGAAGGAATTCGGTGTTGGTTTTTGTGTTAAAACGTGGTTGTGTAGGTGTATTTGTGTTAGTGCGGTTTTATTGTTATTAGCATGTCACCGCGACTCAGTGTTGTTGTGATCGTGTTCATGACCGTGATGGAGTAGAGATCGTCGTTGGAATAAGGCGTCGTTCGTGAGGACTTCTTCGACATGGATGCGGAGTATTGTATTTGTAGACTTTAAGTTAATAAATGTAGTGCCTTACTTTAGTAAGGATATATTAATAAAATGTATGCTTTGTGTTTGATTGTTTGAGCGAAAAATTATTATGTTGTATTAAATTTCAAAGTTCATATTTATGATATGTTTAGTATTAAGTTATGACTTTTCATGATTTTGATTTTGTTTTGGTTTATAAGTTAATTTTCGGGGACGAAAATTTTTAAGGAGGGTGGTAATGTAACATCTCAATTTTTATGAAAATTATTTTATAGTTTCCGACTACTTGAAAATAAATCATGGAGATTGATCACCTCAATGGTTTGTTAAATGTACGAAGAACAACAAAGATTTATTGTAAACAATTTACTGTTTTAGCGATTAATTCAAATTAAGAGACAATGTAGACGTATACTGTTTTTAATATGAATTATCATCAAAAAAGGTGAAAGATTGTTTTTTGATTAAAGAAAATTATTTTATTGATAGAGAAATAATTTTCAGGATTTAATAAATATTTTTAAGTCATAGTTTGGATTTTTTATTGTCTAGTTGTTGTATTAATTGTTTGTTTTATGTCATATTTAATATGACTATTATTTTAAAGATTTTGTCTTGATAATTTTATTGTTTGATTAATTTCTATATGATAAGAGAAATTGAAATTAGTGATCCTCACTAATTTATAGTTTTTATTACGCTGCGAGAATTTTGTTGAATTTTGCCGTAGCTAGGCTATTGTGTGTGTTTCTAATTGAAATATGCCCAAACGTAATCCAAATTTTATAAAATTTGAGATCTTAGCATTTTCCAATATTTAGGATTTATTGTAATTTTTCTAGAAGTTTTGGGCATCAAAAAATATTTAGTGTATTTTCTATGGCCAGAGTCTCCCTAATTGCGACGTTTCGGTTCGCATTTTGAGGAAACAAGATACATGGGTACTTTTCTTATGCCGCGAGGAACATTTGTGATTTTTGGGTGTAGGGTTATAATTAGAATTATTTTTGGGAGTTTTTAGTATTAAAACCTATTATACGCGAAACGCCGCGCACCCGATTGAGCGAGAGCGCGAGGAAACGAGATATCTAGATATTTTGGGGCAAGTGGCAGTTGAGATAAGTCTAGGGGAGCTGAACATGTGATTAAATGATTGAGTTTACAAGTGTCAAGTTGTGATCGGTAATTAAGTAAATGGTAGTTAGTTAGTTTAGTTGGTTTAGGACTTAGTTAGTTAGTTTCTAACTAAATGAGCTTTTCCTTCCATTTTTGCCCCTGAAATTTCGTGGCCCTCATCCTCATTACACACCAGCACCATTCTCTCCTCCATTAGTGAAGAACTTGAAGAAAAAACCTAGAGAAAGAAAGTTGTGATTTTGGAAGTTTTGGAGATTAAAGTGTGCATCTTTGCTTCCTTTCATCTCCACCCTTGTTCAATCATCATCTATACTCTTGGTAAGCTCCATAAATCTTTTCTCATCTCTCTTGGGTTCCATGATATGGGTTTTGAGGGTTTTAGGAGTTATTTTGCAGTTATGATGCTTGTTTTAGCTAGTATTGTATGATTTGCTTCATAACCCCTTATTTTCTTCCATGAATAACTTTGTTCTTGGTGTTTTAATTTTGGAAAACCCTAACCCCTATTCAGGCCGAGCCTAGGGGCTGTTATGAGAGTTTGTTCTTGACTTATTTTTGTGGTTTTGGAGTTAGTTTTGATGAGTTATACTTGCTAAGTTTGGAAAATAGTCAATATGCATGTTTTACTAACTTTAGAGAAATTGATTTGGTTAATTTTGGGGGCTGGAACCATGGATTTTGAGCATGATCTTGATGATGTTTTAAGTTGTTTTTCAAGTATTTTAAGTGTTGAGGAAGTGAGTTTAAGGTTCAAGAAATTAAGGATGGTGTAATGCATTGTTTTGGAAATGAGAAAAATTGAAAATTTTGGGTTGTTTTTGGGTACCAAAACCGTGGCTCCTAATATGATTTTGGGGGATGTTTTAAATTGATTTCAAAGTGTTTTCAAGTGTTGTAAGTGTTGAAGAAGTTGGTTTATTGTTAAAGGAATTGAATGTAGTGAATTTTGTATGTGTGAAGTTTTGAAAAATTGTTTGAAAACAAAACAATTTGGGGCTGTTTTGGGGCTTCCAAAACAGTGGCTTATGATCAAAATTTGGGTGAGTTTTAACTTGTTTTTAAGTGTATTAAAGTGGTAAATAAGTTTGGTTTTGATAAGAAGTTTTGATTAAGCAAGTTTGTATGATTTAGGAGTTAATGACTTGAAATCTTGAAGTTGTTTTGGAGCTTTGAAAATCGTGGCCTTCAAGGATGTTTTATAACTTGTTCTTGACTTGCATTTATGCTTAAAAATAGTTGTAAAAGTGGTTGATGATTTGATTTAGCAAAACAATTCGAAGAAGCATGATTTTGGAAAAAGTTTTGGGTGATGTCTTAGGAATTGTTATAAGCTTTTTTTTTTTTTTTAAATGAAGGAAAGGAGCCTCGTTAAAACCTTCTGATGGAAAACCCTCCTTAGGGAAAAAACATCTAGAAGGAAAAAGAGTACTCCCCCCTGTTTTTATTGAAAGAAATGGAAAAGAGAATACAGGAAAGACATGGGGGGGCTAAACCAAAACCCATGCAAAAAAAGAAAAAACACCAGAAGCAACCCCAAACAAAAGGGGGAAACAATAACCAAACAAAAAGACTAAGCAAATCTATAGGCAGAGAAGCCAAACCTATTATTAAAAAACTCAACAGCAATAAAAGTAGGGATATTATCCCACCAAATAAAGTCCGTCTGAGAGACCCCGAATTTGGCCAGCTTATCCGCACAAGCATTCCCCTCCCTGTAAATATGCGAAAAAACAAACTGCATGGAAGAGGTGAGGGCCATACAATTATGCCACCTGTTGCGAAGAGACCAGGGGATAAGACTAAAATTGTTGAAGGCTTTAATAACAAGCAAGGAGTCGCATTCAAGCCAAAGCCTGCGCCAACCTTTGGAGTAAGCAATCTCAATAGCTAACATAGCACCGAGGAATTCCGCCTGTAAGGCATCAAGAGACCCAAAGAGGCTTAGCAAAGCAGCCCACAGCTGCACTACTATCACGAAAGATGCCCCCACAAGCAGATAGGCCAGAAGAGCCGAAAGCAGCGCCATCGGTATTACACTTCACCCAACCGCAAAGAGGAGGAGACCAAGAAACGGTAGTGATGACAGGAGCACTAGCCAAACGACGCTGGACACCAAAGTAGCTAAGAATTTTCAATTCAGAATCATAAGCATTACCCTTACTATTATTACCAACCAAAGCAACAATGTTGATAACGGTGCGGATGGCAACCCGGGCGGGAACGAAAGCATTCTCAAATCTAGCTTGGTTGCGACTATGCCAAATACCCCAAATGATAGTGGTGATACAAGCAACAACTAAATCCAATGCTTGGGAGCTCCAGTTGCTATTGCAGGAATCGAGAATAGAGGAGACCGAATTGGTGTTGATGCGACAACCGAAAACATCAGACATCCAAGACCAGAGGCATTGGGCATAAGTGCAACTCAGAAACAGATGGCAAGATGTTTCTGCCGCTTGGTTACAAAGAGAACACATAGAAGGATGAACGGAGCCAACCCCGATAAGATGCTCATCAAGAGGAGTCTCATGCAAAGAACCTCCAAGTACAAAAAGACTTAGAAGGAGGAATGCAATGCCTCCAAATAAGCTTGGACCAAGAATTAGCCAAAGCAGCCGGTTCATAGAACTTATAAGCATCATTGAAGGTGAGCAAACCTGAGTTAGAAGCACACCAGACCAACCTGTCATGAAGATCACCAGTAGGAATAATTATCTGCTTAATATCCGATTGAAGACTCGGAACATTAGCCAAAATAGAGTGAGGAATGCACCAGCCACCATCTTGTATAAAATCACACACTTTAGCAGTGAGCTTGCAATGAATATTAAAAGGGATGCCAAGCCGCTTAGCAATAGGATTGTAGAGCCAATTGTCTAGCCAGAATCTCACAGTCGAACCATTGCCAATCTGCCAAGAGGAATTATCAAGGATAACAGGGACAACATTTTTAATACCAGACCAAATAGAAGAACTGATATGGTAAGAAATGACCTGATTTTTGCGGTAAGCTCTAGCCTTCATAAGCTGACACCATTCAAGGGAAGAAGAGATGAAGTCCCAACCAAGCTTAAGAATGCCCGCTTTATTAATAGAGATAAGGGAGCGAATGCCTAAACCACCTTCCTTGAGGGGCCTACAAACCTTAGACCAAGCAACCGTGACAGGTTTGGTAGAATGAATAACACCAGACCACAGGAAATTGCGAAGCCAACTGTCCACCTTTTTGAGAAGAGAGGCAGGCCAAGTGTAGAAGTGGAAGCTATACATAAGACTGCTTTGAAAGACCGATTTAATGAGCTGGGCCCGACCCATGAAAGAGAGCATATTACCTTTCCAAAGGCTGAACTTGCACTTGAGACGATCAGCAATAGGCTGCAGGTGGGTCTTCTTAGGGTTCCCTTTGAAAATAGGAACACCAAGATACCTGAAAGGGATGGTACCAGAACGGAACCCAAGAATGTCAGCTATAACCTGCTGTCGACAAACCGGAATAGAGCCAGCATAGTACTTGGACTTGTCAAGGCTAATAGATTGGCCAGAAAAAGAAGCATAAGTGTTGAAAAACTCAACCAAGTTCTTCAAACCCCTACTAGAAGCCCTGCAAAAAACAAAAATGTCATCAGCATAAAGAATATGGCTCGGCGTGTTGTAACCCCTAGGGCCAGTCATCAATTGGAGTTTCCCCTCATGTACCAGCTTAGTAATCCCCCTGCTGAGAACCTCTTCAGCAATGCAAAATAATAAAGGTGAGAGAGGATCCCCTTGGCGAACACCTCTATTACAAGAAAAATATCCCACTGAGTGGCCATTTATAGAGAGGGAGAGTCTGGCTGAGTGAAGGATGCAGTTGATCCACTTGCAAAATTGGGTGCTGAAACCAAAAGAATTGAGAACTGCAGAGAGGAAGCTCCAATCCAAGGTGTCGAAGGCTTTCTTAATATCAATCTTCATGGCCAGATGACCCCCAAAAGACCTCTTATCAAGCAAATTCACCACCTCAGAGGCTAAACAGACACAGTCAGAGATGTTTCTATCCTTGACAAAGCCTCTTTGATTATGAGAAACAATTTTGGGGACCACCCTGGCAAGCCTATCCGCCAGTACTTTGGAAATGATCTTGAATTGGAAGTTGGCAAGAGTTATAGGCCGAAATTGATCAATGCTGTCCGCACGATTGACTTTAGGAAGCAAAACCACCAAATTAGAATTTAGATTTGGCAACAACCAACCATGCTTGAAAAACTGTAAAACCGAATTATAGACATCTTCGTGGATAATATCCCAGTAGCGATGAAAGAAAAAACCTCCAAAACCATTCGGGCCTGGTGCACTATCACCATTAAGCGAAAAAAATGGCAAGCTTAACCTCATCCCTAGAGGGCAAAGAGTCGAGCATGTTGTTGTCCTCCTTAGACACCAAATGAGGAATAATGTTAGAAATAAAATCAGAGTTTTGAGTGCAAGGAGTAGAGTTAAACAAACCAGTATAGTATTGTAAAATATGATCTTCAATAGCAGCAGAATCATATAGCATTTGATCACCATGCCTCATAACGGAAATCTGCTTTGAGACAGCTCTAATTTTGGCTATTTTGTGGAAGAAGGCAGTGTTGCGGTCTCCCTGAGTGAACCATTTAATTCTGGCCTTATCCCGCCAAAAAATCTCTTCAATGGACAAGGGCTTCTGAAGCTGAAGCTGCACAGCTTTTTCTTGGGCAAATAAATCATCACTCCCTCCCAAACTATCAATTTGCTGTTGGACAGAATGAACAGCAGAGAAGGCTTCTTGGACCTGCACTTGAACATTGCCAAAGACTGAGTGATTCCAGTCCTTAAGCTTGACTTTCAAATTTTTAAGCTTTTGAGAGAGAATATACATGGGGCAGCCAACGATAGGCTCTTGCCAAACCTCCTGAATAAGCCTAATACAATCCTCATGTTCAGACCACATACTGAGAAATTTAAAAGAGGAACCAGCAACCTGTTTGTCATTCTTGGCAACAAGAAAAATAGGGAAGTGGTCAGACTGGCTTCTAGGAAGGGTACAAGCAGCAACACTAGACCAAACATTTAGCCAGTCATCATTACAAATCACCCGATCCAATCTCTTCTCCGTTAAAAATCTGCCTTTCCTACCATTGGACCACGGGAATTGAGCCCCACGAGTGTCCAAATGATTGAGAGTGCCTTGATTAGTCCAATCTAAAAAGTCCCTGCAAGAAAGTTTATTAGGGGTACCCTTGCCTCTTTGCTCATGGCTGCCAAGCACAGCATTGAAGTCACCTAAAAAACACCAAGGACCAGGGTTGCCTTGCTGCAACTGAGTTAGCCGCTACCAAAGGTTTCTCCTGTGAATATAACTAGAGGAAGCATAAATGGTAGCAAAGAAAAAATCTTGATTGTTAACAGATAACTTAAAAGCAGCGTGTTGGTCAGAGATGGATAAAATAGTAGGAAATAAATTGGTGGAACAACAACACCAAAGGTTAGGAAGGAGATCACCTCGGTTATTAACAGCAACCAGCTTCATGTTCAAGGATTCCCAAAACCCGTTTGGAAATTGAGAATGAGGAATCCAAGGTTCCGAAATAAACAAGAAATCAGGCTTATTAAAGGAGCAAAGCTTACGCATAACAGACCTGGTGTCAGGATTGCCCACACCACGGGCATTCCAAAAGAGAAGCTTCATTGAGAAAACTGCTGCTTACCAGCCCGTGATCAGGTTAGATAGCCTGCCGCTTTAGCCGCAATTTGCTTTTGTCGCTTAAGCTTTTTCTTCTGAGATTTGTTTAGAGCCTGAGTGAAAGACTCATCCCCTTCCTCATGGGAGGAGATAGCATCATTGATGTTCTCACTATCACCAGCTTGCGCCCAGAACTTTGAAGCAATGACCATGTCTTTCTTAACATGTTCGGGTAACTCATTAAAAACAGGTTTACAAAAGGCCTTACCTGAAACAACATCAGCCATAATATTGTCCTCGGGTTGAATTGTCTCAGATACATGGTCTGGGGAGTGAGAAGAACTCAAGGAATCCTCAACCACTTGAGGAATAACAGGTTCAGCTTGCGGCACTTGAGCTGGCAAAGGGGAACCAACGTGGGAGGCCGTATGAAAATTAACAACCGGAGCAGCCTCCTTCTCATCGTAAACGACCTCCACCGAATCATCATCCTCTTGGTGATCATCAAATTGCTGTTGATCAACCTCAACACCATGATTATCAACCAAGTCATGGTTTCCATCATCAACGTTAAGCGTGGCATGCAAGTCAGTAGCACCATGTGTCATCACCAGGGGCACTGCATTCACGTCCTCAGTAGAAGCATCAATCACAGGGGGGACAAGAAGAGCTACACCAGCAGGGGCATCAACCACAGGAGGCACAACAACAGCCGAGGTGCTAGCATGATGATTGTTTTCCTTGCTGGTACCATCATGCCTTCCATGACCAGCACCTAGAGCATGCTTTCGAGACACAGGCACAGAGAAGAGAGGCCGATGTTTCTTACAATTGGAGTTAGAGTGACCAATGGTTTTGCATAAGTTGCAAAAAATTGGAAGCCTCTCGTATTCTAAATGGACATTGAAAGCGTGACCTAGCCTTTCAACAAGCAAACGATCTCGCAACTCATCCTTGAGATCCAAATCCACCAACACCCGAGCAAAATGGCCATAGGTCTTGTTCAAAGTTGCCTCATCCAAAGCAATGGGGATCCCGACACCACGAGCTATTGAGAACAAAATTATGGGCCGCCAGTATTCTTGTGGTAACCCAAGTATACGAATCCAACATTGCGAGCGTGATTGGCCTTGTAGAGAAGGATGAAAATTCGGTTGCCATCTCGAGAGGTGCAGGATACCAGGTTTCAACGACCAAGAACCGGAAGACCACACACACCGTAAGTCTTCTGCAGAGGAGAAGGAGAACTCATAGAATCCCTTACCTAGCGAAACCATATGCCAATGACCAAGAGGTTTCCACAACGAGGCAAGCTTATTGCGCAAGTCAGCGTTTCTTAGAGGAGTATCACCCTTTGCAAGTATTAATCGGCCGTGGAGGTTGTTCTTACAGGCCTCGAGGCCTGCCTTATACTCCTCCTCTGGTATTTGAATCGTTAGGGCATCACCTTTGAGCAAGGGTTTAGGAAGAAGGTCAATAGGTATGGCACAAGATTTAGAAAGAGCAAGAAAGAAACTCTTTCTTTCAGGCCGCGTTGGGAGTCAACAAGGGCGACGAAGGTGCATTACGGCGTGGGGAAGGAGGGTTCGGAGAAGAAGACACCAAGGGCGCCGAAGGAGGGGGAGAGGAGGCTCCAAGACAAGGCCACAAACAGATGGGCGCCGAAGGAGCCATGAGAGCCGAGCCGACAGCAGATTAAGAAACCCTAGCAGAGCCGAAAACTTTCGCCATCTCCCAGTCTCCGTTCATCTTTCCTTGTTATAAACTTGTAATGAATTTAATTCTAGAATTTTGTGACATGTTTTAGTGCTTTGAAAAATGGTTCAAAGTTGGCAAAACACCATTCATTTGGTAAAAACACTATTCCAATTGGTAAATTTTGGTTTAGCTATTTTCTAAGTGTGTAGCTTTTGTAAAAGCTTGAAAACTTGCATGGTTTGAAATTGTTCCATCACATATGACTAAGTGTGATCCAAATAGGTTAAGTTGGAAAGATTTTAGGCCCTTTTTAGGACTAAAACCGTGGCTGCCCTAGAGTCATAGGACTTGGGTTTTTGGTTCTAATTTTGTTAAGTTTGTGTTGTTAAGGTTCGTGCTTAGGGTACGCGCGAGGTGCGACTTGACGATGGTTTTGAATTTACCTTGCTTGGATTGTTAAAGCGCCCAAGGTAAGGGAAATTCTTATATAATGAGTTTGGGCTTTTCGCCTTGTGTGTTGTTTGTGTGATTGTTGATTGATTGTGTGGTAGTACTTGAAGTAGTACTATGTGCTGTTGAGATGTTGTAGCATGAACTGTTGTGTATTGATTTGGCCCTGTGTGGCAATACTGAATTGTATTGTGTTGCTTAAATCATACTTGATTGATTTAATTGGACTTGAAATTGATGATAATATGTAGCATGTTCTTGGCCCTGTGTGGCATTATGATTTGTATTGTGTTCCTTGAATCACCTTGGATTTCATTGGAACTTGGTATTGATTTGGAATATGAAAAATATTATTGTTGATAATGGATTAATTAACAATGCGTTGATCGACTGCTATTAGTTGACAATTTACATCGGTAAATCTGATGCGATTCCACAAGCCGAATTCTGATTTCGTAAGCAAATCGTTAAGGGCATTTTGATTTAAAAGTAAGCGGGAGGGTTTTAGTACAACTAGCCAAAGCTTGCAAAGAAATTTCAATGGAATAATAGTAGAGAAAAGAAATTGAACTAAATAGTACAATTTGCGAAAATGGTTGAGTTAAATGATGCGCCTGGGAATTCTTCCAGCGTGTTATTTAGCACAACTAGGGTTTCAACGACCTAGAACTAAAAAGTATTTTCAGATACATAGGAGTGATACAAGAACTGAGAAAGAGATTTCATGATTCGGGATTTCGAAAGAATAAGACATAGGGAACCTAGTGTTCCTATTGAGCATATGGGCCATGTGTCCTGTGCTGGGACTTAATGTCCTGTTTGCGTGCGCATTTTCTTGATTAAGGATTGGACCTAGTGTTCTATATGGCGTGCCTAGTATCTTAACCTAAAAGTTGAGCCTAGCGTTCCACATTACGTGCCTAAAGTTCTGATCTAAGATTGGGACTAGCGTTCCGCAATTGAACACCCGGACCTTGTGTCCTGTGTTGAACTCTTAGTTAATTGAGATTTGGACACCCACTAAGTTGAGTGAGTGAGGGTTCATCAATCCGCATTGATTAATTAAAGCATTACTTAGGCGTTCACTACGGTGAACATGCCATATTGTTGAATTTGTTTGGATATCACTTGGGCGTTCACTACGGTGAACATGCCATATATTTGAATTGGTTGGATATCATTCGGGCATTCACTACGGTGAACATGCGTTCACTACGGTGAACATGCCATATTGTTGAATTTGTTGGATATCATTCGGGCGTTCACTACGGTGAGCATGCCATATTGTTGAATTTGTTTGGATGCGTACTAACCATTGAGCATCGATGCTCGGAGCGTTTGATTGGTCTTAAAGACTTCAAAAGATGAGTTGTCATGTCACTCGTAGCGTTTGATTGGTCGTACAGACTTCAAAAGTCGAGTTAACACTGCATTGCCTAAGTAGAGGCACGCCAAAGTAGTGGCCAGCCAAAGTAGTGGCAAGCCTAAGCAGAGGCTATCTTGTTCGGATGTTGGGAAAGTTGTCCCCGTCATACTGCTGACCTATTAAGGCTGCAGGTGTGTACACAACTTGCCATACTACATTAACATGCATAGCTAACCGCATTTATGATATGTGATGAATTGTTTGATGAATTGGATATTGTGATGACTTGATCACTTATCTGTTGATAGATTTGCCTGCTCACATGCAATAATTGGATATTGTGATGACTTGATCACTTATTTGTTGATAGATTTGCCTGCTCACATGCAATAGTTTGATATTGTAGTGACTTGATTGTTGATCTGTTGGTTGTGTTGGTTGCTCACATGCAATGGTTGATATTGTAGTGACTTGATTGTTGATCTGTTGGTTGTTTTGTTTACTCACATGCAATGCTTGGTATACCATGTTGATTGTGTACGGTCTATTAAGTACGTATATGTATATAAAAGCATGTTGTTGTATTATATATGTATATATTGTTTGCATGCGACATAGCCTATGATAAACTCGTGGACAAAGGATTTACCCTTGCACTGTTGTTGGATTGGATGTCCTTATGGATGTCACTTCCAGATGGAGTTCGGTAGCTGTTGCAGCTTCGCTTTTCAGGAGCATTAAAGAATGAGCGAGTGGAGGAAGATTCCTCTGAGTACTTCGTGTTTGGTCTTACTGACCTGTTTCTCAGTAAGAGTTATAGTTGTTGGCCAGCTTAGCTTATGGTTTTGTATTTGTTGTTTTATAATTATTCTTTTCAGAAAACCTCGCCTTAGTGCGAAATGATTATGTTATGTGATGTATTATACTCTGATAGTTGCAAAAGTCTGAATTGGCATCTTTTAGAAAACTGTAGTACTCTATGTCTCATTTTGAAAAGGGTTTCAAATGAAAAAAAAATTTACTCCTATTTTTCCATTGCGAAATACATAAGAGTACTCTTTAACTGAAAGCATACAAGCATTTAATGTTTTCAGCATTAGATTGGGTTGCATAGTAGCGCTCTGGAATCGGGGTGTTACAAGTGCACCACTGAATAAAATGAGTCTTACACATTTATATTTAATCTCCCATTAATCTATTCTTACGTGTGTGACCCTGTAGGTTCCCGTAACGTTGGCAATAATATTAAATCGCTATTTAATATTATAAACAGAGAGCGGTGTCTAGCAACACATCACTGCTACCCAAGTAACGAGAATGTTAGTGTTTTGATGTAACCTTTCCGTGATAATAATCATGTGTATAATTACCCTTTTGCCCTTATATCTATATCGAACACAAGGCATAGTGTGTGTCGCCCTTGTATAGTTCAATATTATATTCCTTGATACCCAAGCAGACTTAGTAACAACAAATAAGATCAATATATCATATAGACTTATTTCAGCATGGCCATGCATTTTACAGTCATACTCTATCAAGGGGCCCACAGATATTACTCCTGCTATGTAGGAGGGGCAAATCCCATCTAGGTCACTCATGTCTCTCTACATGACTGGTGGAGTGCCCAATTGACTGACTTTATAATTGTCCTCTTACAGATAATGTTTGACGGCAATAAAACACTCGACTCCTCATGTAGGGACCATAGTGGTTTCAGGTCAAAGGGTGGCATACACCACTATCACTATGAGAATAACTTAGGACACTTACGTAACGCACTATGTAATATTCTCATGGCGGGTCAATCCAGTACATAATTACCCTAATGTGTACCTATGCGGTGACTTGATACTCATATCTATAATCTGTGAGATGAGGTTATCAATCTACACACATAATAGTCTTGATGTATTATTATTGCCCTTAATAATAATAATACTGGACTACGAATGTTTAAGAGTAAGTTCTATAGTATCTCACAACCGAGTCGTCTACTCGATGTTCTATTAAAATCGAACATTTACTCAAGGGCTTTATTACGTTAAAACAAACATAATAACTGAAATGCCTCATATAATAGATAAATAGCATGATGCACATTATAAGTTCAAAAGGAAAATATTGGCCTCTAGGGCTTATACTAACAATCTCCCACTAGCACTAGAGCCAATTAGGCATGTACCTAATACCCATAGCTCTTGTATGACCGTCATGCTTCTGTTGGGTAAGAGGCTTTGTAAGTGGGTCAGCAACATTGTCAAGTGTTGGTACTCTGCATATCTTCACATCTCCTCTATCAATAATCTCTCGAATGAAATGGAAGCGCCTAAGTATGTGTTTGGATCACTGGTGAGATCTAGGTTCCTTAACTTATGCAATGGTACCATTGTTATCACAATAGATATCAATGGGGTTCACAATGCTAGAAACTGTACCAAGTTCAGTAATGAACTTCTTGATCCAAAAAGCCTTCTTTGCTTCATTGGAAGCAGCAATATACTCGGCCTCTGTAGTAGAATCAACGACTATTTCCTGCTTTGAACTCTTCCAGCTCACAGCACCACCATTTAGGCAAAACACATAACCAGATTGTGATTTAGAATCATCTTTATCTGTCTGGAAGCTAGCATTGGTGTAACCTATTATAGCGAGCTCTTCCTGACCTCCATATACCAAGAATGAATCCTTAGTTCTTCTCAAGTACTTAAGGATGTTCTTGATAGCAACCCAATGAGCATCACCAGGATCGGACTGGTACTTGCTTGTTGTGCTCAAGGCATATGAGACATCTGGTCGAGTACGCAACATGGCATACATGATAAATCCAATTGCAGATGCATATGGAATCTTATTCATGCTATCCCTTTCTTCCTGAGTCGAAGGGGATTGTGCCTTTGATAGGCATACGCCATGTGTCATAGGTAGGAATGCTTTCTTGGAATCATGCATATTAAAGCATCTTAGGACTTTGTCTATGTATGTACTCTGACTCAGGCCAAGCAATCTTTGCGATCTATCTCTATAGATCCTGATTCCTAATATGTAGGTAGCTTCACCCAAATCTTTCATAGAAAAGTAATTCCCTAACCAAGTCTTAACTTGTTGCAAAGTAGGGATGTCGTTTCCAATGAGTAATATGTCATCCACATATAACACCAGGAATACAACTATGCTCCCACTAACCTTCTTGTAAAAACAAGGTTCATCTTCATTTTTTATGAATCCAAACTGTCTCACAGTTTCATCAAAACGAAGATTCCAACTTCTGGAAGCTTGCTTCAATTCATAGATTGATCGCTGTAACTTGCATACTTTCTTGGCATCATCTGAAGTGTTAAAGCCTTCATCATAGTCTACACCATGAATTTGCTTGAAACCCTTAGCAACCAGTCGCGCCTTATAGGTATGAACCTTACCATCCATGTCAGTCTTCTTTTTGAAGATCCACTTGCACCCTATGGGAGTAACCCCTTCAGGAGGCTCTACCAAGGTCCATACCTGGTTAGTGTACATGGAATCCATCACAGATTTCATGGCCTCAAGCCACTTCTCAGATTCAGGGCCAGTAATGGCCTCCTGGTAAGTCACAGGCTCATCTTGATCCATGAGAAATACATCACCCTGCTGAGTCATGAGAAATCCATATCTCTTGGGTTGGTGACGTATCCAGCTTGACCTACGCTGGTCTTGTTTTCTTGAGCAGGCTGTTCTATCACAACATCTTGTGTAGGCTGCTCTTGTTCCTCCATAGGTGTGTCGCTACTCTATGATGCTTGAATTTCTTCAAGTTCTACTTTTCTCCCACTAATTCCTTTGGAAATGAATTCCCTTTCTAGGAATACACTAGTTCTAGTGATAAACACTTTGCCCTCAAAAGGATTATAAAAGTAGTATCCCTTGGTTTCTTTAGGATACACCACAAAGAAGCATTTATCAGATTTGGGCTCAAGCTTAGTGGAAACCTGTCGTTTCACATATACTTCACAGCACTAAATCTTCATGAAAGACATACTGGGTTTCTTGCCAATCCATATCTCATATGGTGTTTTTTCCACTGTTTTGGATGGAACAGGGTTAAGTGTGAAAGCTACAGTTAATAGAGCATGTCCCCAGAAGGAATTCGAAAGATTCGCATGACTCATCATAGACCGTACCATGTCCAACAATGTTCGGTTTCTCCTTTCAGAAACACCATTCCATTGCGGTGTTCCAAGAGGGGTGAGTTGGGATAGGATCCCACACTCTTTCATATGATCATCAAATTCTAGATTCAAATATTCACCACCTCGAGCTAATCCAAGGGTTTTAATATTCTTACCTTGTTGGTTTTGTATTTCATTCTTGAATTCTTTGAACTTTTCAAAGGATTCCGATTTGTGTTTCATGAGATACACAAATCCATATCTACTATAATCATCAGTAAATGTGATGAAGTACTGAAACCCTCCTCTGGCTGATGTGTTTAGTGGTCCACATACATCAGTATGTATGAGGCCCAAAAGATCGCTAGGCCTTTCACCTTTTCCTGTGAATGGGGTTTTTGTCATCTTTCCTAATAAACAAGATTCACATGTCTCAAATGATTCATAATCAAAAGAGTCCAAGAATCCATCTTTATAGAGTTTGGAAATACGCTTCTCATTTTTGTGGCCTAAACGACAATGCCAAAGATAAGTCAGATTCAACTCGTTTGGTTTTATCCTTTTAGTATCAATGTTATAAATAGGCGTTTCGAGATCAAGTCCATTACTCATTTGTGCTCTAGCATAGAAAATATCATTTAAATAAATAGAGCAACATTTGTCCTTTATTATAATTAAAAAACCAAACTTGTCCAAACAAGAAACGGAAATAATATTCCTGCTAATTGCAGGCACAAAATAACAGTTCTCTAACTGAATAGTAAGCCCACTGGGCAAGGTCAACATATAAGTTCCCATAGCCAAAGCAGCAACCTTTGCTCCATTGCCAACTCGTAGATCAACTTCGCCCTTTGCCAATGGTTTACTCCTTTTGAGTTGCTACACATTAGTACAAATGTGAGACCCACATCCAGTATCTAATACCCATGATGCAGAAGTAGATAAATTGACTTCTATAACAAAAATACCTGAGTTGGAAGTCTCACTTCCCTTCTTCTTTTCTTCCAGGTACTTTGGACAGTTCCTCTTCCAATGTCCAGTTTTACCGCAGTGGAAGCAATTGCCCTCTTTAGCCACACTGCCCTTATGTTTCAAAGCATAAGTGGCAGGTTTAGGCTTGTTAATTTCCTTGCCTTTGCCCTTATACTTGTTCATGGACTTCTTGAACTGCTTCTTGCCCTTTCCACCATTGACCATCAAAATGGCCTTCCCTTTCCCTTTGTTTATGTTATGTTCAGCAGTTCTCAACATGCTCAATAGTTCTGGCAGAGTTTTGTCCATGCCATTCATGGTGAAATTCATGACAAATTGATTGAAACTCTCCGGCAACGATTGCAGGATCAAATCAATTGCAAGCTCTCGCCTAAAGGCAAAACCCAATCGATCAAGGTTCTCAACGAACCCAATCATTTTGAGCACATAAGGACCTACAGGGCATCCTTCTGCCAGTTTGCTTTGGAAAAAGGCGTTGGAAACTTCATACCGCTCATGCCTTGCTTGCTCTTAATAGAGCATCTTGAGGTGTTCGATCATATCGAACGCTTCTATGTTCTCGTGTTGCTTCTAAAGCTCAAAGTTCATGGTAGCCAGCATGAGGCAGCCAACTTCCAGGGCATCATCTTGATGCTTCTTATAAGCATCCCTTTTAGCCCTAGGGGCAGTAGCAGCTGGTGGCTCTTGGGGAAGGGGCCCTTCGAGAACATACAGCTTTTTCTCTTGTTTGAGGACAATCCTCAAGTTTCGGTGCCAGTCCAGAAAGTTTCGGTGCCATGGTAATCTACATTAAAGAAAATATGCAGAATATAAGTATCATACAATAAACATATTTAATTAGGTCTTTAATTAAATACGACTCCCACTATTTTACTCAAAACAATGACCTTCAACATTGATTCAGAAAATCCCATTGGAAGATTTTCTAGCGGGCCGAGATCCATATTTCACTTTATTTTAAGTCAGTTTTGGCTGATCACTTAAAACTCAGTTATTTAGGTAGGAACTCCTTCCAATTGTATCTCATACAATTCTCGGATAGTTGGGTGAATAACTATTATTCTGATCCATCACATGGATAGTTCCCAACTCACTTGCCTCTAAACCTTTCGATCCTATTATACTTGGTTTAGTTAAGTTAGACCCAAAGATAGCAGTTGGATATTACATTTACCCTTTCACATCTTACTAGTATAGAAAATGCACTCCGCTTTGGCGAACCCACATTTTCGATATTAGCCTTGATGAGTGCTAACTATTGGAAGGCATTTAGATTTAACTTAATATTTCCTTTTGAGGGATTTTTATTTAAAAATTGTTCTCACCATTTGTTAAACTATTTAACTTACCATATTCATACATGCATCTCATACATATTTGTTAAACTATTTAACCTACTATTTTCATACATGCATCTCATACATATATAGAAAATAAATGTGATGTGGTTATGGCCCCTAACACATTGATTCTCACAAGCCAATGAGAGAATCTAAGCTAAACCTAGGAACGATCAAACTTCTCCAAGCGTGATCTCCAATGTAGCCCTCTTATGATATTTCCTTCTTGTCTCCTCTGTTACTTTACATTAATGAGAATACTCGTTTTACATACGAGGGAGTGAGATGAGAAGAGAATTTACATATAGAATTAAAAGAGAGAGGCACGGCACGCAGGCTGTATTTTAAAACTACAAAATAAAATAAATTAAAAGGACTAAGGCCATAACCACTCACCATTCATCACAAAACGTAACGACAATCAATAATAATAATACACATTTATTACTATTAATCATGTCATTAAAATGTGATTAAAGCCGATTAATGAAAAAATTAATTTCAAAATAAATCACTTTGCAGATTCAGCACGGGGGTTCCGCTGCCCGGTCAGCGGACGGGGGTCAAGGGGTTTCATGTTGTTGCCAACACGGTTCTGGGTACCAATGCTTGGACCCAACGACGCCAACCCTCAAACCCACAGTATCAACACGCAGTATCAACACTTGACACAGAACCGAATCGTTTATTCAAATAAACATACAAAATCCCCATATATATATCTCATATATACAGATCATTTATTTCAACGTATATATCACATATATACCTAATCGGGTTTTCGGAATTATCATACAAAGTATAATTTTAAAACGAACAGATTCATAATCTAACATTAGCATACAAGAACGCATGTCATACATACATGTAATCATAGAAAGCCGAATCATGGTTTCTCAAGTGGCTCTGATACCACTGAAGGGAAACCGCGCATACAAACAGATATAAAATGCAGCGGAAAATTAAAATTTCCCTTCCAAGGATCCTTGCAAATGATCATGATTCAGGGATTGTGCGATTTACCTCTTGTAGCGCAGTTCGTTGATGACGAAAGCTAGAGTCGAGCATGAACATTGTACAAACGACAACGCCTCTACGTAGTCAAAACGAACAGACTTTGAATGGGAGCGGCCACCGTCTACAGTACTAGCTGACGAACGGAACGAGTCACAAACGAACACACTGTCTCTGGTACGGCTAGGTTAGAAATTCCGTCTACATGACTTCAGCTTAAGTGTTTTATTTATAGAACCACTTAAGACTGACCTAGCGCACCATATATTTCCGTGTGCTGCGTTATTCTTGACTTATGCTGGTGCGTCATAAGAGCGCACCACTGAATAAAATGAGTTTTACTCATTTATATTTAATCTCCCATTAATCTGTTCTTACGTGTGTGACCCTGTAGGTTCCTGTAACATTGACAATAATATTAAATCACTATTTAATATTATAAACAGAGAGCGGTGTCTAGCAACACATCACTGCTACCCAAGTAACGAGAATGTCAGTGTTTTGACGTAATCTTTCCGTGATAATGATCATGTGTATAATTACCCTTTTGCCTTTATATCTATATCGAACACAAGGCATAGTGTGTGTCACCCTAGTATAGTTCAACATTATATTCCTTGATACCCAAGCAGACTTAGTAACAACAAATAAGATCAATATCTCATATAAACTTATTTCAGCATGACCATGCATTTTATAGTCATACTCTATCAAGGGCCCCACAGATATTACTTGTAACACCCCGTTTTCGGAGCGCTACGACACTATATAATCTGCTAAGGTTAACATATTTCCGAAAGGCGGAATACTCTGATTGCAGGGTTTCTGGAAAATGTGGCTATATTTTTTTTTTAAAAAAAACTTCTTTAAGAAGAATGGTCAGAGTATCACAGTGACCTTTAGAAACATGGCGGAAAATAATTTAAGACATTACATAACCACATTCAATTGTTCCATCAATTCATGTCTAACAATACATGTCCTGAAACATGACAGACATTTATTACAATACTGAACAACGACAATTATTCTATAGCTGGTCGGCACAATACGTTCCTTACTAGACTACTAGTAGACTCTACAACATAGTACAAGTCAAGCTAGATGACCATCTACAGCTGCTCCTCCTTGCAGTTCCAATCCTCTGCTTGCTCTGCCATCTGGGTTACAATCATTAATTGACAGAACCACTGGCAAGGGTCAACTTCTCAACAGATCATGATAAACCAAAGAATAAAGCAATAAGCAAGCACAGTTTATACAATTCACAAGCGCGACTCAAGACCCAATTCAAGACTCATTCTCTCAACACATTCGCCACATACCGAAAGTAACGCGAATCCATCTACTGAATATACCAACTGTAGCTTTGGGCTCTCTCCTCACCCTAGGACATTCAGCTCAGGTTCCATTAGCATTACGATGCCTAGCTATTCCCTATCGAACACCAATCGTAGCCTTTTAGGGGATTCTCACACCCTAGGTGAATCGACGCAAGCTCAAAAACGTCCCGGCAAAACTAACGTCTACCATTCACTATCGAACACCAGCCGTATCCTTTTAGGGGATTCTTGCACCCTAGGTGAATCGGCTCAAGCTCAAAAACGTCTCAACGACTCAACGACTCGACCAACTCTTGCACTCCGATGAACAATTCGCATAATTATAACAATATAATTCAGTTCAACAGCATAATCAACATAGCAATACAACTCAATCCATCAGAGATAAATAACATAAGCATCTCATCTCAAATAATCACACTTAGCAGCAACAGTCGACAATCAATATGGAATCCATCCCTCTGCAATTCGATGGAATTGACAGAGAGGCACAAACAAGTGGAGGGTTGGGGCCAGAAGACCAACCGCACAATTTTTCACCCACGAATGACTCAGAATATGGTGACTGCACGATAATGAAATAACGAAGGGGTTCGAAAACCCTAACTTCGAACTCGTAGAGTTCTCAGACTTCTTCCTATTTAATAAGACAATTAAATAACGAAAGCCTAAAAATATCTAAAGTTGCCCTTACACAAGGACATACAATAGTGAAGGCCTACAAATGTCTAGAAGTGCCCTTACCGAACTCCACGCCACGTGTCCACGTGTTCCCCGATCCTACGCCGCACGGTCTCAGATTTACTCAAAAGCCTAACACAACAAATAAACTTAGCACAATTCTAAGCTAACTTAAGCTCTCAAGTCTAACCCTTCTTTTCTAACCAACAATTCATGCAAGCATTGAAACACTAACTATTTTGGAAGGAAATAAGGTTTTGAATCTAAAACACTTCTTGAAAGGGTAACACATAACACTTTACAATATAGAAATATCAAAAAGGTAAAGTTTTTGAAATTAAAAGTTTTCTTGAACTTCAAGGAAAACATCATGTAAGAAGTCATAACTTTAAAGCTTAAACACATATTCAATCAAGTATTTAGACAAGTTTACATTCAAGAATTTTCGTTCCAAAAACCTCCTAAGCCTCTCGGCCTTCACCCCTTTTCTTTCAAGAGAATTTGCCAGAAACTTCTTTTCACAACTACAAGCATTTCCAAAACAATTCCAAAAATAAAAGCTTCAAAGAACCCTCCCATTTCTTTTGGTCCCAAAACATTTTTCATCATAATCATAGCAAGCTAAAAAATTAGAGAACCACTCAATCAATCCCCACATGCCATTTTAGTCCTCCAAAAATCGATTTCTTTCACAAAACATACACTAACTTCTTACTAACTCATGCATAATAATCCCAATAACAATAAAACTACCCAAAACATATCATTTAACAATTAAATACATGATTCTACAACATAAATCCACATTTTCCTTTTTCAAGAAGAGGCTTTCTTCATAAAAATTACCCAATAACTCCTAGTTTCAAAACCATGAATTTAATTCAACAACAACAACAAATAGTTCAAATCACAAACTAATTGGATGATTCACATTGGCAATCACATTTTCCCCTCTTCCATGGAATCTAGGGTTCCAAAATTTGGGGGTCATTGGTCATCTTGCTCTAAGATCATTATCAAGCAAATTATGGACATAAATAAGCAAGAATTAAACATATATACAAATAAACCAAAATGAAAGAACTACTACCTACTCTAATCCAGAAACTCACGGCTCTTAGGGCTGGAAAGGGGGAGGAAAATTGATTCACAACTTGCTTGCAAGGTGTGGAAGAAAGGCTCAAGAGAAGAAGAAGCTAGAAGCAACAAAAGTCACCACCTCCTCCTCTTTGTGTGCTCACGGTTTCAAGCTGTCTAGGGAAGGAGAAATGTTGCTCTCAACTTGCATAAATAATGAGGTAGATGATGTTGAAGAGAAGAAGAAGTTAGTATCAAGAAGGGTGGAAGAATGGAGATGAAACCTATCTCAAAAACTAAGGGAGAAGGTGGACTCCATGGAAGGGTTTTGGAGCTTCTCTCTCAAAGATAGGAAAGATGGAGATGATGAGGGTAGAGAGAGGGAGAGGGCACGGATTTTCTTAGCTGGGCATAAAGGGAAGATATTACATTTAACCAACAATTAACTAAGTAAGGCTTAATAATATAATTAATATATTTGGTGTTTTCCACTAAAAAAAAAGAAAGGAAATGAATGGAAATAGGGTGGGGGTCACACTGCACAAAAAAAAGGGAGGGGGAAGAATAAAAGGGAGGTCTCGCTGTTGCTTCACATAAAGAAGAGGAAATGGACTTTTTTTTTTTAAAACTAATAATTAGTAATAAAATTTGATCACTTCAAAGCATGACACCTAACACATTTAAAAGATGCTAATCATATCAACCCATCTATCTCATCTAATCTCACCTCACTCATAATTACCCTCTAATTCTAGAGTATAAGAGTACTAAAACACGGCGTCGAGAAACCGCGTTACCGATTTATTTCTCGCCGATAAAATCACGAAATTTAATTTAACGAAAAATTAATTCTTCGCGTGATAATATTATCTCATAAATAATAAAAGCAATATAAATCACTCAAAAAAAATCAAAACAGGTTACGATTCGATTTTCATCGAAATCGGGGCTCATTTAAAATTTTTAACGCGGATAAAATTTACCTGGCGATTCGAAACGCGACGGAACTTCGTTAAAGTTTTCCGATGATTTTCGAACCATGAATTAATATAAAATATTAATTTCCTAAATTTAATTTCATCTTGATTTAATTCACTCAATTTTCTAGTTAGCACAAAATACGCGTTACCGCGTCACACAGAAAACTTATATAAAGTTTAAATTGACGAATTCGCATTAACGCAGCATACGTCTACGCTGTCTATTAATTTGAATTAACATCATGGATATTATTTATTTATAATAAATAAATTGCTCAAAATAACTCAAAATACTTTCCCGCACTCCCAGTAAATCATTAAGGTGATCAATCTCTATGACTTATTTTTCGAGTATTCGGGATTTTATCACTAAAATCACTTTTCTTAAAAATTGGGATGTCACATTACTCCTGCTATGTAGGAGGGGCAAATCCCATCTAGGTCACTCATGTCTCTCTGCATGACTCGTGGAGTGCTCAATTGACCGACTTTATAATTGTCCTGTTACAGACAATGTTTCACGGCAATAAAACACTCGACTCCTCTTGTAGGGACCATAGTGGTTTCAGGTCAAAGGGTGGCATACACCACTATCACTATGAGAATAACTTATGTCACTTACATAATGCACTATGTGGTATTCTCATGGCGGGTCAATCCAGTACACAATTACCCTAATGTGTACCTATGCGGTGACTTGATATCTCATATCTATAACCTATGAGATGAGGTTATTAGTCTACACACATAATAGTCTCGATGCATTATTATTGCCCTTAATAATAATAATAATACTCGACTATGGACGTTTAAGAGTAAGTTCTATAGTATCTCACAACCGAGTCGTCTACTCGATGTTCTATTAAAATCGAACTTTTACTCAAGGGCTTTATTACGTTAAAACAAACATAATAACTGAAATGTCTCATATAATAGATAAATAACATGATACACATTATAAGTTTAAAAGGAAAATATTGGCCTCTGGGGCTTACACCAACAATGCTTTACAAATTAATGGCATACTGGTTTTATTTTGCATTGGTGGGGTTGAGGTGAGTTATTATTTATCTAGGCTTGTTTCTTGTTATTACTGTTAGAAGATATGAAAATATTTTATAATATCTTAGATTATCTCATAGGATTAGTTTCTAGTCTTTTGAGATTAGTTAATATCATGATTTGCTTCCCTATTTAATTAGAATTTGGAGTCTTGTATTAGTATAAATAAGGGTTAATGCTTAGTCTTTTTGTATCATCAAATAACCATCAATCATGTCAAACCATAACTATGATTCGAAGTCATTATTTTTTCTTTTCCCTCTTTATCTAAAACTCTTTAACTTCAACAATTACAATTCTTCCCGTGGGCCCTGCCTCTAATCAAATTACTGATCAACCACATTACCATACTTCTCTTTTCTTGTCATCATTCGGCATCTTCTATAAGAAACTTGCATAATCTTGGGTAGTTACTTAGAACTTCACCTGTGTATACTTAACAAATGTAGTCGCTGCCATTTGTGCACTGCACGTGTGTTTTGGTTTGCATTGATCGTTATGTCCTTCTCCAACATTTGGTGAGTTTTCCGTTTTGTGACTTTGAGAAAAATTTTGAAATTCCCTCTCCCAATATTTCAATGTGTTATGAGAATTTTTTTGTAGACTTTTCTAGAACTGAAATTTTTGACTCTGCATGGGTTGAGTAAGAGCAGTGGTACTGCTCTTTATTTTTTGGGTTGTATATATTTTGGGCATCATGTGATGCATTTGGTAATGACAAACTATCATGGATTGCTTTTTTGAGGGGGTATGTATATCGCTCAAGCTGAAAGGTTCTATGACTGAGCATCTGACTGTGGATGTGCTTTTTTTTGGATTGCATATAATTAAGGCACCATGTGAGGCAATAGTTTATGACATAGTCTATCATCATTTACTTTTTTGGGGTGTATGTATACATGACTCAAGCCGGAAAGTATGGGTTTTATATGACTAAAGAGATATGGCAACCTCTGACCTATTATTAATGGCACCAACCTTGTATATATTTTTGACAGTGAACATGAAAAAGGGGTAAGTGTAATTAATTCTTACATATTGCTTTCAATGTATTTTATGTTAATATCTCATATGCTGACCTTATGCTTTAGGTATGGGGCCTTTTGGAGAGAATGCAAATTATGCTTCTTCATAATATGTTTGGGAATCTGCTAACCCTCTTGGTCCTGCATTAATGTAAGTGAGTGCCATGTCCTAATTTTGTGCTTGCTTCAAGTTTAGTGATCCTGATTGTTTTAGTAGGCTTTTCTATGTCATTTTCCTTATTTTTTTCATCTTAATAGCAATTGCAGGATTTTTAGAAACTTTTTATTTTACTAGAAACCAAATTTGGATGAGGAACAATATTAGCAATTGACTAATCTTTGGAATATTTATCTTTAAAGGGCTACTAGTGTATTCTATAAATTTGCAACATGTCATTTATAATAATCATGAGTGCCATTGAGTACCACTGCATAAATGAAAGACACTACCCTATAAATTAATCTCATATCATTATATTTTACTTGTTCTGAAGCATAACTCCCTCCTCTATTTGCTGTATTCATTCTTATAGTTTTGCCTTCAAATATTTCATGCGTGTAAACTAATCCCCCTATTGTGTTTTAGGTGGAAATTTTTAGGTGAATTTTCCACTCAAATGCACTAAATTTTTAGGTCAATTTCTTTTGTGTTTTAGGTTTCACAAATATAGAGTTTAATCTAAGTACTATGGTTCCTAGTGAGAAGTGTCAGTCCACATTTGATGGATTTAATTTTTTTTATCTAAAAAACTGAAATAGCGTCGGCCAGCCCACGCTAACTGCTGACACAAACAATTAGTAAGGGCCAAGCCGATGCTAATGAGCGTGGGCGACCGGCCGATGCTAATATTAGCATAGGAAATTTGCGTGGGCCTAACTGACAGTAGTTAGCGTCGGCAATTCATTTAGCATCGGCTTTAGCGTGGGCTTTAGATGTATGATGTTTTTAAGGTGAATTATACTTACTATAAGTTTTCTGCATGACGCGGTAACGCGTATTTTGTGCTGACTGGGAAATTGATTGAATTAAATCAAGATAAAGTTAAATTTAAGAATTAATATTTAATATTAATTCATGGTTCGAAAATCGTCAGAAAACTCTAACGAAGTTTCGTCGCGTTTCGAATCGCCGGGTAAATTTTATCTGCATTAAAATTTAAAACGAACTCCGATTTCGATGAACATTGAATCGTAACTTGTCGTGATTATTTTTGAATGTTTGATATTGTTTTTATTATTTGTGATAATATTTTATCGCACGATGAATTAATTTCTCGGTAAATTAATTTTCGTGAATTTATCGGCAAAGAATTAATCGGTAACGCGATTATTCGACGCTACGTTTTAAGTACCCTTAAGACTCTATGATTAGAGGGTAATCATGAAAGATGAGAGATTAGATATTTAGACTGGGTAATTATATTAGAATCTTGCTTGAGTGTCTAGTGATTAATTTGTTAGTTCTTAATCTTGTGATTTCCTACACTCTCCTTCTTTTAAATCACAACCTTTAAATTATGACTCATGGTGCACTAACATTTACTTAAGAGCACCTAAATTTCACCAAAATTCCACTTCCTCTCATTTTATTCCTCTTCAAGCGTGACCCCTTTTTTTTTATTTGACCATGGTGGACCATTTCCCATCTAAGTGCACTCAATACTTGCCCAAAATCACTACTCTCTCTTTTTTTCTCATTAGGCGCAACACCCCTCCCTCATTTCACACTCCATCTTTTTTTTTCATTTCCTTGTTCTTGAGAAAGAAACACAAGACTACTTCCATGGCACCCTCCATTCTTCATCTCTTTTGCTTGTTTTCATCTCCAAACCTCAACCCAAATTGTTCCTAGCTGCTTCTTCTTCTTGCTATCATCCATGTCATCTTGTAAGCAAGCTTGGAACCATTCCCCCATTTTCAGCCCTTAGGCCGTGAGCTTCATATAGGAGCTAGGAGGTAGTTTTTCTTGTTCATTTCTTGTTTTATGTTTGATTTAATAGTTGATTATGATCATGGAAGAAATGAACACCTAAATCCTCAATTTCTTTGAACCCTAGGGTGCAAGACCTAAAGGAAAAGGGGTTGTGTGATTTCTATGCGAATCATCTAATTGTGTAGTGTTTCTTGCTCCTTATTAATTGCTATTGCTTTTGTAATTGTTAAATTTTGATTTGAAACAAGGATTTAGAAGTTTTGGGTGAAAACCTTTGAGTCTTGGAAATGGTTGAATTAGGATTAGTCTTGGTAATGTTTTGTTTTGGGAAGTAAATTGTTGTTTAGTAAAGGAAATGAATTGATTGAAATGGTGTTGATTGGTTTGGGTGGAGTTTTGCAAATTTTTTTTGAAAAAGAGGGGCTTGGGCACGAGCCATTCAAGGTATAGGAGAGAAATATTTTTGTGTTCTTTGGTTCATAGTAGTTGTGTTTATATGCACGCAAGTTTTAGAAAATTATGGAAGTGATTGGATTGAGAATTGAAGTTGTTTTGGACCCTTGAGGCTATGAAACACAATAGGTAAATTGGATTCTTTGAGATCCTAAGAACCTAGTGGAGCCTTAACTTAAGCCTTTGGATAAAATGAAGTTGATTTTGGTATTGATTTGTGTTTCAAATTTTTGAAGGACTTGAACTTAGTAAGTAGAACTTTATTTTCCAACTTGTGTATATCTCAAGAAAACTTTAAATTTTGAAAATATGAACCCGTAGTTTGTAAATGCTTAAGTGTAGGTAATTTCTTATTAGGAGATGTTTTTGGGATTTGAGAACATAGGAATTAGAATTAAGTCTAAGTCTAAGGGATAATTATTTTGTGTTCTTAGTTGATATTAGTAGTATTAAATTATGTGTAAGTGTTGGAGAAAATTTTAGAAAAGAATTTGGTTTGTTTAGAAGTTGTTTTGATTGTGAAAGGCAATGAAGCACATAAAGTAATTGGGTTCCTTGAGACCCAAGAAAACCAAGTGGAGCCTTGATTTAGTATTTGAGAAAAGTAGAGGTTAATTGAAGTTGATTCTTGCTCTAAGTTTTCAAGAAAAGTAGTGACGTTTTATGTTCTAAGTTTTCAAGAGAAAGATTCCTTGTCCTTAAAGTTTGATTCCTTAGTAGTAAAATGAATTTTCAAGGTGTATGTAATTTATTAAAAACTAGTATTTTTTAACTAAGTTCCTAAGTGTGGTTAGGAAAAGGGTTTAGGTTTGAGAGCCTAAGGTTATAGAATTAAGACTTTAGATTATGCTAAGTTTGCTTCGTGTGTTAGGCTTTGAGTAATCCGAGATCGTGCGGTATAGAATCGAGGAATACGTGGATGCGTGGCTTGGAGTTTCGGTAAGGGCTACTTCTAAACATATTTAGAGTTCTGATATTAAATGCTGAGATATAATTTATGTTTTGTATGTTGTGTGTAAGGGCGCTTCACATTTATTTCTTGTTATAGTATGTTAGTGTAAGGGCAACTTGTAGATATGGATAGATTTTAAATTTCTGTCATAAAGCGAAGAAGTCTGAGAACCTCAGGGTTCGAAGTGAGGGTCTCGTACCCCATCGATTTTTAGTTCTTAAAGCTTTAATTCTGATTATTAGTGGGCTTGTTTGCAAGTGGTTGGTAGTTGACCCCAACCCCCCATACTTGTTTGATTTCCTCTCTGTCAATTCCACTGAGTTGCAGGGGGATGAACTGAATTGTCAATTTGCGTTGTTTGCTGAGTTGTGATTAGTTGAAATGAATTGCTTATACTGTTAAACTGTTTCGCACTATATTGAGTTTGGCATGAATATTATTTGATATGCAGTTAAATAATTATCAATTTGCTTCGTGAATTATCGTACGCGGCGACCTATTCATTGGAGTACGAGAGTTTAGTCAAGTCGTTGAGTTGTCGTGACGTTTTTTAGCTTCGATCCGATTAACCTAGGGCGCTAGGATCCCCTAAACGGCTCCGGCTGGTTCTTCGGCAGCTTAGCTAGACGTCGTAGCGTCAAGGAACCTGAGCTGAATGTCCTAGGGTGAGCGAAGAGCCCAAGGCTACGACTGGTATTCAGTGGATGGATCGGTGTTACTTTCCAGAAATTGTCAAGTGTCGTGAGAATATGAGTCTTCAGTTGAGTCATGTGAGAGTCTTGAGTTGTGTCTTAAGAACTGTGCATATTGTTGTGTTGCCTCTAGTTTATGATTTGCTATCTCTTGTATTTATGTTGTGTTGTTATGTGCCTTGTTGTCGAATATGTTGTCGTATGTGTATCTGTCTCTTTATTTTAAGAAGTTGACCCTTGCCAGTGGTTCTTTCAATTAATGAATTTAACCCAGGTGGCGGAGTAAGCGGAGGACTTGGGACTGCGAAGAAGAGTAGCTGAGGGTAGCCGTCCGGCTTCTTACTTGAACTTCTAGGGTAACTTATTAGAAGTTTAGTAAGGGATGTAGCATGTCGACTAGCTATAGAATATTTGTAGTTCATTTCAGTGTTGTAATAAAATGCCTATTATGTTTCCAGACATGTACCGTCGTATATGAATTGACGAAATAAATGAGTATGGTTAATGTGGTTTATTTGGTGTCTTTAATTATTCACCGCCATGTTTCTAGAATTGCTGTAATACTCTGACCGTCCTTTTAAAAAGAAGCTTTGTAGAAGAAAAAAATAATAAACTCACATTTTCAGAAACCCTATGAACAAAGTATTCTACCTTTCGGAAATATGTCAACTTTATCAGATTATCTAGGGTAGTAGCGCTCCGGAAACGGGGTGTTACAGTTTTGCATGCTTAGAGACCCTAGGAATGATTAGTGACTTAAAATCTAGGCTTAAAATTCACAAAACCGTAGCGCAGTACGGCCGTACCTATCAAGAACAGGTCGTACTGAAGGCCGTATTGGCGGCCTTAGGGTTAAAGACTAACCATAGGTACGAGCCTACCTATGGCAGAGTACAGCCATACATAGACCTTAAGTCAGGCCGTACTGACCCATTGAATCGTATGCATTTAGAGATTCAAGACGGCCACATTACCACGGCACGACCGTACCTTATGCAGTTTCGGCTTAAAATTAATTTTTTCTATTTTATTTTGTAGGAAAAATGCATAAACGTCAAAAGACCGACGGTTCCTCATCTTCTGCTGCAGCAGTACGTGGCTCTAGAGCCGTGCCTAATTATATTCCAGAGTAGTTCAGGGACAGATACAGGCAACTGCGGGACTTCAACACACATACTCATAGATATCTGGACTTTGATGCCCTTCGGCAGGTTGGATTGCGAGAGGAGGTGGAGACCTTGCTGCAGAAGATAGGATGGCTCCAGGTAGCCTCTGTCAGACAGCCCTTCTACGTGGAGGCAGTTTTGGATTTCTTAGCCACTTGTGGCTATCGCATGAGAGACAGAGAGCCTCAGCACCCAGACTGGGAGGACGAGCCGGAGTAGGAGGTCGTAGTTACTTTCTGGATCCGTGGGACCCACCACGAGATCACCTTGGCTGAGTTTAACATCGGACTAGGATTTGAGACGGCGGAGTCAGTTCAGACGTCGGAGTATTTGGAGGCCCTTCTGGAGATCCCGGAAGGATGGCAGGATTCAGAGAGTTGGAGAGTTCTCACTGGGGATGGCCACTACATTCCCAGCCGCGCCAAAGCCAGCTGGATCAGAGACTAAGCTGTGCGGACAGTGCACAAATGGATTGCCCGTTCCATAAACGAGAGAGCCTTGAGCGACGGCACGGTCATGAGACCAGATCTTTTTCTGCTATGGGCGATCACACAGGGACGCCGGGATGTTTTTCTTGCGAACGTGCACCCAGTAGGGTGTTCATCTTTAGATTCAGAACACCGGGCACATTGTCTTAGGTTCTTTCATCTCCCGCCTGGCACATCACCTCGGAGCTGGGGCCACGATGATTGAGATGGAGCCTATTAGACTTCAGACCCTCCTTAACATTGGTGTTCTATGGAGATTGGGGCATAGGGTCTATGAGGGCATCCAACCGAAGCAGCAGCAGGAGCAGCAGCAAGACGAGGCTGCAGACTTTGTCCCACTTGCAGAGGAGCATCCACCACCACCACCGCCACAGTCTCAGCCAGCAGCACAGGGCCACTCCTATTTGGATGTCATGATGCGTCTCGACGAGATGCAGTCCAGCTTTGTGGAGCATACAACCCATGTGGATCATCAGCTGGCACTCATTTTGGAGCACTTACAGCGCATCCAGCCTTTCCCTCCTGCAGAGTGATGCGAGACTACATCTTATTTTTCTCTTTTAGTACTTAGGCTTTGCTTTTATATTAAAAAGAGATGTAAATATTTTTGGGCACACTCGCAGGATACATTTTATTTTATTGCTTTAACATTTCTATTTTGTTATTTTATTTTATTGTTATTTCTTTTTATTTTTGTTTCTAAACTTTTGAGTTTTATGTTGCACAGTTCTTCCGCTGCTTACCAGCTCCATCGGTATTGCGACAAGGAACAACATATTTTGCTAATATCCCCATCCAATTTGCTCGTGATATTTTTCAGAGGGGAGTCTTTTTCCACATTCTTTTACAGCACTTATTTTCTTGTGTTTAATCTTTTATGCTTGCTTTAACTTAGTCGCAGTGAGAACACTGCTAGAAATAAGTGTGGGGAGGGAATTTTAAATTATGCTTATTACTTAGCTGTGCTTATAACTGCTTATAATTATAGAAGAACTTTAAATTTTTGCTGATTTAGGGGCTACGCAAATTTTTTTCTTTATGACAACTTATGATTGAATCAATTCGTTATTAATAATTGGATTCTACTAAAAATTAGGATTGAAGTTCTATGAGTTCTGACTTTCTGTGTAAGCTATTAAATGTGAGTTTTTAGCCTGAAATAAGAGGCCACATCATGCTTTTGCCTCTTTTCTTTGTTCAGTGATATTTTTCTGTGAATGTGCATTCTAGAACTTATGCTGAGACCATTACGAAGCGAATATGAATCTATTTGCATGTGAATTTGGAAAGGGCAATTTTTAGGAATTCTTCAGGCCACTACCAGTTTGAAGATATTATACCACTAGTTGTCCACTTTTGTGCCTAAAAGTATTCTATTTAATTTCTTTGGTACCATCCTTGTTACTATTGATTATTTTTTGTGAAGACAACCTTAGAATACATTTTTAGTTGAGAGCAATTAGTGGCAAAATCAAAAGAATAATGTTTTGAATCCCATTTATATGTTTACAAAAAAAGGAAGGCTTAGCAATTTATTTCCCCTCCTAGTTCTCAAAAATGATTGATTGCTGTATAAATGCATGAAGGGGGAAAAGGAAAAAAAAAAGAAAGAACATTGAAAAGAAAAGAAAAATTAGTCATCATGCTCATGCCTTCATAATTTGCAAAGAAAAAATATAAAGTAATAATATTGATTGAACAAAATTTGGGATTCTTGCCTTCTCTTGAAAGTAAAAAAAAAAAAAAAAAATTAGGTTGCTTGTTTTAGCTGATTTCTTTATGACCCTTTGCATGACATTTTCTTTCTTTTATCATACCAAACATTACTACCTTGGCCCCATTACAACTAATGAAAGACCCTCATTCCTCCTTTGCATGTCATATAGATTCTAATAGTAGAGTTTTTGGTCAATGTACAAGCCTATGGTAATGCTACTTCATTTGAAAAATCTGAGTGTTAATGACTATACCTACAAACACTTTGAGATTGGTGAGAGTGTGACTTAAAAAACACAGGTTGTTGGCTTACTTGAACTTACCACTCTAATTGGGCATTCTATTTATTGGCATGTTTTGTGATATCATGTTGTTGTCTTACTTATATTTTTGTCCCTATTCAGTGGAAATAGTTTTTCTTACTATAGTTAACCAAGTAGTTTGCTTGAGGGCAAGCAAAGCTCATGTTTGGGGATGTGTTAACACACCAAATTGTCTACGTTTATAGGGCTTTTTTAGTATCTAAATATAACATTTTGCACTAATTTAAGCACAAAGGTACTCATTTATGTCTTATTATGCAGAAATATCATGAAGACACCACTCGGAGCAAAAGATGCGAAAAAGGACAAAAAACTGGCTAGTTTTGGAGAGTTTTAGCACTACTGGATAAGCGATACGGCCTGACCTACAAGCGGTACGGCCGTACCTATAGCAGAACTTCAGTAAGGGCGTACCCCCTCAGTCTGTACCCCTGACGCCGATAAAATAGTCCAATACGGCCATGCCAAAGGTAGTATGGTCGTACACAAGTGATGTCAGGGCTGCAGCACGCATGGGAACGGTCCAGCCTGTAACACCTAAATCCAATAATCCAAAAAATAGAAAAATTTGAAACTTTAATCAAACACGTGAAAACATATAGGTAATTAATACCGAAGTATTCACATAAGAGTGCGTACAATAATAGAAACAACAGACTATCCACTGGCCGTGGTACACAACTACAGGCGAGTCAACAGACTCTCCTAGACATCAAGAGCCTCTACAAGAGTATCTTCCACCTCGATCAAAAACAATCTTCTCAACGTCCCCATCAACAGCAACTGAATCACCGTCTTCTAATCTCACAACAATAATACAAGGATACACAGAAATATAGAGAGGAGGTAAGAAACTTATAAAACACCAAACAGTGGGAAACAGGGTAATATACAACACAATAACATGTTTGTCACGATTAGTACACACGTCGGTAGATCCACAAGAATTCACAACGGGTGAGTACGGATCCCCAACTTAAGAACAACACTCTTCCAACTGTGAAGACTTGTGTATAGGCTCACATGGTCCATCACAACTACAACAGATACAACGAAATCTAATAACATATAGGCCAATAGATCATAATCGAGTCAGTATGCCAAGCAATCGTACTCAATTACTTCCGACACTTAGCACGTCGTACTCAACTATTTTTGACACTGTTCCCCAACTTAAGAACATCACTCACTTGACCATGAGCTATTCTTCTTTAAACAACTAAACAACACAACTAAAACATACGCACCTAAACAATAAAACATATAGGCTAATATATCAAAATCGAGGAGTACTATTCCCCGGCCGTGGGAACAACATTCATCCGACCATGAGCTAATCTCCCTTAAATAACTGAACAACACAACTACAACATATGCAACTGAATCTACCAACATGTAGGCTAATAGAGCATTATCAATTAGTATGCCAAGCAATCGTACTCAACTACTTCCGACACTTAGCACGTCGTACTCAACTATTTCCGACACTGATCCCTAACTTAAGATCTACACTCACCTGACCATGAGCTATTCTCCTTAAACAACTAAACAACATAACTACAACATATACAACAAAACAACAGAAGGTCTACACAACTAATAACTTATTACAACATACAACAGGTCAACATATATTCACAGATGCTACAGCACACCAGAGCATAGTACCAAACACATCATGTAGTCACACATTGACAGATGCTGTAGCAAACCAGCACATAGCATTAAGCACATCATGATATCATGCAATAGCACATGAAACATGTTATAGCACCATAATACACAAAAGCATGTTATCAAGCATAACATGGTATCACACTCTCTTGATCAGTATACAATTCTACACTAATGTCGCGAAGGCGACCAACTATCATGTTATCAATTAAGTACACAAGTTATCACACTTAATTAATTCATCATGCATATACAAATCCATTGTCATACCATTAAATCATCTATCCTAATATCACATGTTATCAATCTCCCATGAACAACATGAATCAATCCTATGTTGGCTGATGGGTATACGACGCCGATCCTTAGACACCGCATACCGTAACCCCTATCCTTAGGTGTTACTGACATAAACCCCTAGTAGGGTTTGAGGTACCCTACACATGTTAAAGATCATATAATACACTTGAAATCCCGGTGATTAAGGTTTCATCCTCGTCACCTGGTAAAAGTCCTGTTTCGCTCCAATAGACGTTAAGCCTAACTCACAAACTCACAAATGCACGAACTTGCAAAAAAAAGTCACAACCACACCTCCACACCTCACATATATGGTTCTGTCCCTTAGTGGCATAATCACCTAAACTTGTCCACAAATTCAACCAAGCATGCCCACAGGATCCACAATTCACCGGAAATACAAAAACACTGCTAGATTAGAATATGAACAACGAACGAACAACGAAAAATTCAAGGAAAGTGTGAACATGGTTATGGTCTTAGCACACCAAGGATGGTAGCCACGAGAAAACAAGCATTGAAGTGATTCCTTGCACTTAAAACGGCTGAAATCGCGCACCGGACTCGAAACTACGAAGGATACACTGTCAGGAACCAAAACTAAAACGAATTATGAATCGAAATCAAAAGTATAGACTCTGGAACAGAGCCAAACCATATGACTATAGACTCACCAATAGAAAGATTTGAAGCTCTGGATCAACTCCTAACTCATTCGGGACCCAAACTTGCACCAAAACACTAAAACACGAAGAATAGTTAATCGGGGACAAGAAGTACCAACCAAGGGTCACGAGTTTGCCATGAGAAAGTCAAGGTACAGAGGCTTCCTCCTTTGTCTCATGATTCACAGAGTCACCTCCGGAAGTTTCGACAGAATCCAAGCTCGTTCGGTAACCGTACTGTCAAACAGAGCCTAAAACAGCACCGGATTGAGGTTAGGAATGAGAACCATAAGAATCATCATGAAATTAGATTAGAAAGTAGTACATGACAACCTAGGAATAGAGCTTTACCTCCACAAAACGGCATTCGGAGATAAGCCTTAGAAAGCACGAACGGAAATAGACGAATCGGTACGATCCGATTGATGAACTGGCACTTGGAATGACTTAGGAATGGATCACCAAGCCTTGGGAACTCAAAAATAGGTGTTCTCTAGTCTAGAAGAAGTGTTAAGATCGTGGAGGAAGAAGTAGGAAATGAAAGAAATGGAAAGGAGCCGAAAAATGGACTTATATAGAAATTTTGCTACACTAGCGCGTCACGCGCGCCCACGCGCATCCCTCGCGCGCCCTTCTTCCGACTTGTGCATGCCACGTGTGTTTCCTGTTGTTCTGCACATGCGCCACGCGCGTCCACGTGCGTTCCAGCAGCCCTTTCATCGCGATGAAGGCTTCCTATGCATGCTTGCCATGTGTCAACCTCTCATTGGACCAGTAATTGATCCAACCACAAAGCGCCATGTGTCACGAACGGATAAAGATCGGATGGTCTACCTGGTCTAGCGCCTGCCCTAAAGCTATCCACGCCCGCGTCACGCACCCCTATGCTGTCCAGTCCGTTTTCGCGCGATTTCTTCGATTCCGATGCTTGTTCGACCCAAAACTTGATACCCAAACATTTAAACATAATTCTAAACATATAGGACACCTAATAGACCTTAGAATCAAGGGTTTATGATCCCTATTACTCATCCGAACGCTCAAACTTGCTCTAGGTTACCGGTACGACAAAACCTAATCCTTAACTCCGATTGCTCTCAAATTTTGCGAGGCTTCTAAGACTAATAACAAAACCCTACCAAGCACTCCTCCACCTCTCTCCAACCTTCAAAAACTCACAAGTCTCATACTTACACTTACACAAGGGCACAGAAAGCAAATACACCACTGAACACCCAAGCACACTATCAAACTTCACCGAACACACCTAGGCACACTCAAATACACTTAATCCCACATAATCATATACTAAGTAAGGTTTAGAAAATTGAGGATGTCACATTACTACCCCCTTTAACAAGAATTTTGTCCTCGAAATTCAATGGTTGGTTGAGATACCATACAAACATGACATCTCGCAACTTCTTCTAAAGGTTTACCATTCCTTGTCCTGCCGGGCAACTATAACTAACTATACTTCCGCTGCACCGCTCTGATTTCACACATTTATACTCTATAGAGTCCTCCCTCCACATTCTATTCTAATCTCGACATGAGATTTACAACACAACACATCTCAACTTTGTGCTAAGGTTCACAGGGTTTACAACAATCACTACGAACCTCGGGTTCTAGGCACTAGATTACTCCTTACTACGTCGTTTCCAATGCTAACAAGTTCAACAGATTATGAAAAGATGATAATATTTAGCAGGTATGAATGATATGAACATAAGCAACAATTTTTCATAGATTCATTGATAAAAGAGTTTAGAGAGTACATATGTTATTCTCAGCAAAAGATAACAAGACTTCACAAAGAGAACAACAGAAGAACAAGAGTAATACAAGCATTAGGCTTTTGTTGCAGAAAATACATCAAAAGAAGAAAACTTCTTACTACGACAAACGAAAGAAAGCAAGGAACAACCATTCTAGGCTAAGAAGACACGGTTCCCCTTCCAAAATCACGAGAGATATGCCCCGATTCTCCACATCGAAAACAAACAAAGTCCTTTGCAGTACAATCCTTGATCAAGTGTGCTCCTCCACATCTAAAACGTCTGACCTATTTCGGTTGCTTCCCTCTAGCCACAACATTCTGTTGTCTCGGGCAATCATATACCTTCTGCTCCGGTTGCTGCCTCTCATCTCTACCTCTTCGATCATTCTTTATTGGTCCTCCGGTCTTTTTATGTTGAACTTCCATCTCCTTGTCAAGGTTTTCCAATGTAGTACACCTCTTAATCAAATCTGGAAACCTAGAAAGTTTCAAGGGTATCACAGACCTCTATAGTTCATGTCTCAAACTATCTTGAAATCTCCTGCACACCCACGCCTCATTTGGATTCACCTCATAGAACTTAGAGTATTTGAGCAAAGCCCAAACCTCATAGCATATTCACCCACAGACTGTCCTTCCTGCTTCAAACTAAGAAACTCTTTTTCCTTGTCATGCCTAACGGTTTCAGGGAAATATTTCTCAAGAAAGCATTCTCTAAACAGCCCCCATGTGATTATCCTCCCGTTTGTCTCCAACATCCTTTGTTGATTCCTCCACCAAGACTCTGCACCACCCACCAACAGGAAAGCTGCATAGGTGACCTTTCTGTCCTCTCGACATCTGATAGCTACAAAGATCTTCCCCACCTCTTGCACCCATAACTCTGCTCCCTCTGGATCATTCTCTCCACAAAATTGAGGTGGCTTACCCTTCACAAATGCAACCAAACCGACATCTACCACTCCTTCTTCCCTCCTTTGATTTTGCACTAGCTGCTGAAACAATTCCTGTTGTTGTTGCTTCAGCTGTGCATTCTGTCGGGATTATTGTAACTTGGTTGTTGCCAATTCTCTCACGATCCTTAAGGCTTCAGACTCGTCTCCCCCTCCTCCTCTAGGAATCTCATCATTGACCTCAGGGGTCCTATTACATTCTCCACTATGAGTCCTTCGAGCTATAGGTTCCTGTAAAAGCAACCATTAGCTCGTGTCCATGAGTTATACAACAAATATCTCATGTATAGATTCATCTTATGAATAACTGTGGCAGTTATCAATGCCTCCCAAAGTGGAAGCAACAGATAACTCGCAAATTGGACACTAAACCCAACCTTTAGACTTTGTTAATACCCGGCTGGGTCTAACTCGACACAGCCAGTAACAACACCCTATCCCACAGTCCGGTTAGAACTGAACTTCTCTGATACCACAAATATGACACCTAAATCCAATAATCCAAAAATCAGAAAAATTTAAAACTTTAATCAAACACGTGAAAACATACAGGATATTAATACCGAAGTATTCACATCAGAGTGCGTACAATAATAGAAACAATAGACTCTCCACTGGCCGTGGTACACAACTACACGCGAGTCAACAGACTCTCCTAGACATCAGCAGCCTCTTCAAGAGTATCTTCCACCTTGATCAAAAATAATCTTCTCAACGTCCCCGTCAACCGCCATTGATTTGCCGTCTTCTAATCTCTCAACAATAATACAAGGATACACAGAAATATAGAAAGGAGGTAAGAAACTTATAAAACACCATACAGTGGGAAACAGGGTAATATACAACACAATAACATGTTCGTCATGATTACTACACCTGTCGGTAGATCCACAAGAATTCACAACTGGTGAGCACGGATCCCCAACTTAAGAACAACACTCTTCCAACTATGAAGACTTGTGTATAGGCTCACATGGTCCATCACAACTACAACACGTGTAACAGAATCTAACAACATATAGGCCAATAAATCATAATCGAGTCAGAATGCCAAGCAATCGTACTCAACTACTTCCGATACTTAGCACGTCGTACTCAACTATTTCCGACACTGTTCTCCAACTTAAGAACAGCACTCACTTGACCATGAGCTATTCTCCTTTAAACAACTAAACAACACAACTACAATATACGCAACTGAACAACACAACATATAGGCTAATAGATCATAATCGAGGAGTACTATTCCCCGGCCGTGGGAACAACACTCATCTGGCCATGAGCTATTCTCCCTTAAACAACAGAACAATACAACTACAACATATGCAACTGAATCTACCAACATATAGGCTAATAGAGCAAAATCAGGTCAGTATGCCAAGGAAACGTACTCAACTACATCCGACACTTTGCATGTCGTACTAAGCTATTTCCGACACTGATCCCCAACTTAAGATCAGCACTCACCTGACCATGAACTATTCTCTTTAACAACTAAACAACACAACTACAACATATACAACTAAACAACAGAAGGTATGCACAACTAATAACTTGTTACAACATACAAGAGGTCATCATATATTCATAGATGCTACAGCACACCCAAGCATAGTACCAATCACATCATGTTGTCACACATTGACAGATGCTCTACGCATAGCATTAAGCACATCATGATATCACGCAATAGCACATGAACAACATGTTATAGCACCATTAAACGCAAAAGCATGTTATCAAGCATAACATGGTATCACACTCTCTTGATCAGTATACAAGTCTGCACTAGTGTCGCGAAGGCGACCAACTATGATGTTATCAATTAAGTACACATGCTGTCACACATAATCAATTCATCATTCATATACAAATCCATTGTCATACCATCAAATCATCTATCCTAATATCACATGTTATCAATCACCCATGAACATCATGAATCAATCCTATGTTGGCTGATGGGTATACGACGCCTATCCTTAGACACAGCATACCATAACCCCTATCCTTAGGTGTAACTGACATCAACCCGTAGTAGGGTTTGAGGTACCCTACACATGTTAAAGGTCATATAATACACTTGAAATCCCGGTGATTAAGGTTTCATCCTCCTCACCTCGTAAAACTCCTGCTTCGCTCTAATAGACGATAAGCCTAACTCACGAACTCACAAACGCACGAACTTGCAAACAAAAGTCACGAACACACCTCCACACCTCACATATATAGTTCTGAACCTTAGTGGCACAATCACCTAAACTCGTCCACAAATTCAACCGAGCATGCCCACGGGATCCACAATTCACCGAAAACACAAAAACACTGCTAGATTAGAATATGGACAACGAATGAACTACGAATAATTCAAGGAAAGTGTGAACATGGTTCTGGTCTTACCACACCAAGGATGGCAGCCACGAGAATACAATCTTTGAAGTGCTTCGTTGCACTTACAACGGCCGAAATCACGCACCAGACTCCAAATTACGAAAGATACACTGTTAGGGACCAAAACCAAAACAAACTGTGAATTGAAATCAAAAGTATAGACTCTAGAACAGATCCATACTATTTGACTATAGACTCACCAATAGAAAGATTTGAAGCTCTGGATCAACTCCTAACTCATTCGGCAGCCAAACTTGCACCAAAACACTAAAACACGAATAACAGTTAATCGGGGACTAAAAGTACTAACGAAGGGTCACGAGTTTACCATGAGAAAGTCAAGGTATAGAGGCTTCCTCCTCTATTTCATGATTCACAGAGTCACCTCCGGAAGTTTCGGCAGAATCCAAGTTCGTTCAGTAACCGTACGGTCAAACAAGGCTTAAAACAGCACCAGTTTGAGGTTAGGAATGAGAACAATAAGAATCGTCATGAAATCTGATTAGAAAGTAGTGCAAGACAACCTAGGAGTAGAGCTTTACCTCCATAAAACGACATTCGTAGATAAGCCTTAGAAAGCACGAACGAAAATAGACGAATCGATACGATCCGATTGATGAACTGACACTTGGAATGGCTTGGGAATGGATCACCAAGCCTTAGGAACTCAAGAATAGGTGTTTTCTGGTCTGGAAGAAGTGTTAAGGTCGTGGAGGAAGAAGTGGGAAACGAAAGAAATAGAAAGGAGCCGAAAACTGGACTTATATAGAAATTTTGCTACACTAGCGCGTCTCACGTGCCTACGCGCGTCCCTCCCGCGCCCTTCTGCCGACCTGTGCGTGCCACGCGCGTTTCATGTTGTTCTGGGCGCGCGACACGCCCTTCCACATGCATTCGAACTGCCCTTTCTTTGCGATGAAGGCTTCCTATGCATGCTTGCCACGTGTCAACCTCTCATTGGACCAGCAATTGATCCAATCACAAAGCGCCACGTGTCACGAACGATAAAGACCTGATGGTCTTCATGGTCTAGCGTGCACCACGCACGCCCCAAGGCTATCCACGCCCACGTCATGCGCCCCTATGCTGTCCAGTCCATTTTCGTGCGATTTCTTTGATTCCGATGCTTGTTCGACCCAGAACTTGGTACCCAAACACTTAAACATAATTCTAAACACATAGGGCACCTAATAGACCTTAGAATCAAGGGTTTATGATCCCTATTACTCGTCCGGACACGTACTCAACTACTTCCGACACTTTGTACGTCGACCATGAACTATTCTCCTTAACATGGTCTAGCACGTGCCACACACGCCCCAAGGCTATCCACGCTCGCGTCACGTGCCCCTAAGCTGTCCAGTCCGTTTTCGCGTGATTTCTTTGATTCCGATGCTTGTTCGACCCAAAACTTGATACCCAAACACTTAAACATAATTCAAAACACATAGGGTACCTAATAGACCTTAGGATCATGGGTTTATGACCCTTATTACTTGTCTGAACGCTCACACTTGCTCGAGGTTACCGGTACGCTAAAACCCTATCCTTAACACCGATTGCTCTCAAATTTTACGAGGCTTCTAAGACTAGTACTAAAACCCTACCAAGCACTCCTCCACCTCTCTCCAACCTTCAAAACCTCACTAGTCTCATATTTACACATACACAAGGGCACAAAAAGCGAATACACCACTGAACACCCTTGTACACTGTCAAACTTCACTGAACACACCTAGGCACACTCAAATACACAAAACCCCACATAATCACTTACTAAGCTAGGTTTAGAAAATTGAGGATGTTACATTACTACCCCCCTTAAAAAGAATTTCGTCCCCAAAATTCATTAGTAGGTTGAGATACCATACAAAGATGACATCTCGCAACTTCTTCTAAAGGTTTACCATTCCTTGTCCCGCCGGGCAACTATAACTAACTATACTTCCACTGTGCCACTCTGAATCCACACATTTATACTCGATAGAGTCCTCTCTCCATATTCTATTCTAATCTCGACACGGGATTTATAACGCAACACATCTCAACTTTGTGCTAAGGTCCACAGGGTTTGCTAGAGTCACTAGGAACCTCGGGTTCTAGGAACTAGATTACTCCCTACTGCGTCATTACCCATGCTAACAAGTTCAATGGATTATAAAAAGATGATAATATTAACCAGGTATGAACGATATGAATATAAGTAACACTTTTCATAGATTCATTGATAAAAGAGTTTAGAGAGTACATATGTTATTCTCAACGAAAGATAACAAGACTTCAAAAAGATAACAACAAAAGAACAAGAGTAATACAAGCATTAGGCTCTTGTTTCAGAAAATACATCAAAAGAAGAAAAATTCCAACTACAATGAACGAAAGAAAGCAAGGACCAACCATTCAAGGCTAAGGAGACACGGTTACCTTTCCACAATCACGAGAGATATGCCCCGATTCTCCTCATCGAAAACAAACAAAGTCCTTTGCAGTACAATCCTTGATCACGTGTGCTCCTCCACATCTAAAACATCTGACCTGTTTCTGTTGCTCCCCTCTAGCCACAACATTCTATTGTCTCGAGCAATCATATACCTTCTGCTCCAGTTGCTTCCTCTCATCTCTACCTCTTCGATCATTCTTTATTGGTCCTCCAGCCTTTTTATGTTGAACTTCCATCTCCTTGTCAAGATTTTCCAATGTAGGACACCTCTCAATCAAATCTGGAAACTAGAAAGTTTCAAGGGTATCACAGCCCTCTGCAGTTCATGTCTCATTCTGAAATCTCCTGCACACCCACGCCTCATCTGGATTCACCTCATAGACCTTAGAGTATTTGAGCAAAGCCTCAAACATTATAGCATATTCACCCATAGACAGTCCTTCCTGCTTCAAACTAAGATACTCTTTTTCCTTGTCATGCCTATCGGTTTAGGAAAATATTTCTCAAGAAAGTACTCCCTGAACAGCCCCCATGTGATTATCCTCCCGTTTGTTTCCAACATCCTTTATTGATTCCTCCACCAAGACTCTGCACCACCCACCAATAAGAAAGCTGCATAGGTGACCTTTCTGACCTCTTGACATCTCATAGCTACAAAGATCTTCTCCACCTCCTGCACCCATAACTCTGCTCCCTCTGGTTCATACTCTCCAAAAAATTGAGGTGGCTTACCCTTCATAAAAGAAACTAAACCTGCATCTACCACTCCTTCTTCCCTCCTTTGATTTTGCACTAGCTGCTGAAACAATTCCTGTTATTATTGCATCAGTTGTGCATTCTGTTGGGGTTGTTGTAACTTGGTTGTTGCCAATTCTCTCACGATCCTTAAAGCTTCAGAATCTTCTCACGCTCCTCCTCTAGGAATCTCCTCATTGACCTCAGGGGTCCTGTTACATTCTCCACCACGAGTCCTTCAAGCCATAGGTTCCTGTAAAAGCAACCATTAGCTCGTGTCCATGAGTTATACAATAAATATCTCATGTATAGAAACATCTTATGAATAACTGTGGCAGTTATCAATGCCTCCCAAAGTGGAAGCAACAGATAACTCGCAAATCGGACACTAAACCCAACCTTTAGACTTAGTTAATTGCCAGCGTGGGTCTAAGTAGACACGACCAGTAACAACACCCCATCCCACAGTCCGGTTAGAACCGAACTGCTCTGATACCACAAATGTGACACCTATATCCAATAATCCAAAAATCAGAAAAATTTAAAACTTTAATCAAACACGTGAAAACATACAGGAAATTAATACCGAAGTATTCACATCAGAATGCGTACAATAATAGAAACAATAGACTCTCCACTGGCCGTGGTACACAACTACAAGCGAGTCAACAGACTCTTCTAGACATTAGCAGCCTTTTCAAGAGTATCTTCCACCTCGATCAAAAACAACCTTCTCAATGTCCTCGTCAACAACCATTGAATCATCGTCTTCTAATCTCACAACAATAATACAAGGATACACAGAAATATCTTGAGGAGGTAAGAAACTTATAAAACACCATACAGTGGGAAACAGGGTAATATACAACACAATAACATGTTCGTCATGATTACTACACCTGCCGGCAGATCCACAAGAATTCACAACTGGTGAGCACGGATCCCCAACTTAAGAACAACACTCTTCCAACTGTGAAGACTTGTGTATAGGCTCACATGATCCATCATAACTACAACACATGCAACAGAATCTAACAACATATAGGCCAATAGATCATAATCGAGTCAGTATGCCAAGAAATCGTACTCAACTACTTCCGACACTTAGCACGTCGTACTCAACTATTTTCGACACTGTTCCCCAACTTAAGAACAACACTCACTTGACCATGAGCTATTCTCCTTTAAATAACTAAGCAACACAACTACAATATATGCAACTGAACAACACAACATATAGGTTAATAGATCATAATCGAGGAGTACTATTCCCTGGCCGTAGGAACAACACTCATCTAGCCATGAGCTATTCTCCATTAAACAATTGAACAATACAACTACAACATATGCAACTGAATCTACCAACATGTAGACTAATAGAGCATAATCAGGTCAGTATGCTAGGCAATCGTACTCAACTACTTCCGACACATAGCACATCGTACTCAACTATTTCCGACACCGATCCCCAACTTAAGATCAGCAGTCACCTGACCATGAGCTATTGTCCTTAAACAACTAAACAACACAACTATAACATATACAAGTAAACAACAGAAGGTCTACGCAACTAATAACTTATTACAACATACAACAGGTCATCATATATTCACAGATGCTACAGCACACTAGAGCATAGTACCAATCACATCATATTGTCACACATTGACAGATGCTGCAGAAAACTTGCGCATAACATTAAGCACATCATGATATCACGCAATAGCACATGAACAACATGTTATAGCACCATTATACACAAAAGCATGTTATCAAGCATAACATGGTATCACACTCTCTTGATCAGTATACAAGTCTACACTAGTGTCGCGAAGGCGACCAACTATGATGTTATCAATTAAGTACACATGCTGTGACACATAATCAATTCATCATGCATATACAAATCCATTGTCATACCATCAAATCATCTATCCTAATATCCCATGTTATCAATCACCCATGAACATTAACCCCTATCCTTTGGCTGATGGGTATACGGCGCCTATCCTTAGACACCGCATACCGTAACCCCTATCCTTAGATGTTACTAACATTAACCCCTAGTAGGGTTTGAGGTACCCTATACATGTTAAAGATCATATAATAAACTTGAAATCCCGATGATTAAGGTTTCATCCTCCTCACCTGGTAAAACTCCTGTTTCGCTCCATTAGATGATAAGCCTAACTCTCGAACTCACAAACGCACGAAACGAAAGTCACGAACACACCTCCACACCTCACATATGTTTCTATCCCTTAGTGGCACAATCACCTAAACTTGTCCACAAATTCAACCGAGCATGCCCACGGGATCCACAATTCACCAAAAACACAAAAACACTGCTAGATTAGAATATGGACAAAGAATGAACAACGAATAATTCGAGGAAAGTGTGAACACGGTTCTGGTCTTACTACGAAGGATACACTGTTAGGGACCAAAACCAAAACAAATTGTGAACTGAATTAAAATGTATAGACTCTGGAATAGAGCCATACCATATTACTATAGACTCACCAATAGGAAGATTTGAAGCTCTGGATCAACTCCTAACTCATTCAGCAGCCAGACTTGCACTAAAACACTAAAACTCGAAGAACAGTTAATCGGGACTAAAAGTACCAACCAAGGGTCACCAGTTTACCATGAGAAAGTCACGGTACAGAGGCTTCCTCCTCTATTTCATGATTCACAGAGTCACCTCCGGAAGTTTCGGTAGAATCCAAGCTCGTTCGGTAACCATACGATCAAATAGGGCCTAAAACAGCAGCGGATTGAGGTTAGGAATGAGAACCATAAGAATCATCATGAAATCAGATTAGAAAGTAGTACAAGACAACCTAGGAATAGAGCTTTACCTCCACAAAATGGCGTTCGGAGATAAGCCTTAGAAAGCACGAACGGAAATAGACGAATCGGTACGATCCGATTGATGAACTGGCACTTAGAATGGCTTGGGAATGGATCACCAAGCCTTAGGAACTCATGAATAGGTGTTCTCTGGTCTAGAAGAAGTGTTAAGGTCGTGGACGAAGAAGTGGGAACTGAAAGAAATGGAAAGGAGCTGAAAAATGGACTTATATAGAAATTTTGTTACACTAGCGCGTCACACGCGCCCACGCGCGTCCCACGCGCGCCCTTCTGCCGACTTGTGCATGCCATGTGCATCTCCTGTTGTTCTGCGCAAGGGCCACGCACGTCCACGTGCGCTCCAGCTGCCCTTTCTTCGCGATGAAGGCTACCTATGCATGCTTGCCACGTGCCAACCTCTCATTGGACCAGCAATTGATCCAATCACAAAGCACCACGTGTCATGAACGGATAAAGATCTGATGGTCTACTGTGGTATAGCGTGCACCATGCGCGCCCCAAGGCTATCCTCGCGTGCGTCACGCGCCCTTATGCTTTCTAGTCCGTTTTCGCGCGATTTCTTCAATTCCGATGCTTGTTCGACCCAGAACTTGATACCCAAACACTTAAACATAATTCTAAACACATAGGGCACCTAATAGACCTTAGAATCAAGGGTTTAGAATCCCTATTACTCGTCCAAATACTCATACTCTTTCTAGGTTACCGGTACGCCAAAACCCCAACCTTAACTCTGATTGCTCTCAAATTTTATGTGGCTTCTAAGACTAATAATAAAACCCTACCAAGCACTCCTCCACCTCTCTCCAATCTTCAAAACCTCACTAGTCTCATACTTACACTTACACAAGGGCATAGAAAGCGAATATGCCACTGAACACCCAAGTACACTGTCAAACTTCACCGAACACACTTAGGCACACTCAAATACCTTAACCCCACATAATCACATACTAAGCAAGGTTTAAAAAATTGAGAATGTTTCAAGGCGTCGTCACTGAAGCTCGGTACAGCCGTGTATATATGCGGTACGGCCGTACCCCGTGTTATAATAGTGCAGATTTGAAGCCAGATGACCTAGTTCGCAGCCTAATCTATAAATAGGGCTCTTAACCTTTTCTAAAGACCTTTTGATGAATTCCTAAGTCAAGGGCCCCCAATTGAGATTTCATATCAATTCCTTGCCTTCTTCCATTGATTTTGGTGTATTTCTTGGAGCTTGGTACCATCCCGAATTGCTACCGGAGCTTGTGAAAACGCAAAAAACGTGCTTAAGGACCATCGTCATACCGATAGGGTGTCCCGGTTTAGATTTATTCTCTTATTATGGATTGTTTTGATTTCGTATCTAAGTTTATGTTATTATCATCGATAATGAGTAGCTAAACCCAACACTAGGGATGATGGGGGATCCTTTACAATACACTTGATGCTTTGTTTATTTAATTGTACGAGTTTCTATTTAATGTTTGAGTATTTTATTCCTATTGTGCTTAATCCCATGAGGCCTGATCAACCTTTCTCTAGTTGGCTTAATTGTGGTAGCAGGATCATGATTAGTTAATGGAACCATAGGATAAAAGATCTCGCTTTATACGCCAGATAAGTTAGAGCTTGTTTCTAATCAGTTATTAGATTAACAAACCCACCTGTGCTTAATGCTCTTTCCTTTAATTACCTTCTAGGACCAAACGGAGTAATTAGTTAGGAGGAAGGCTATTGCAAGCTAGGTAGCCCTTAGTATTTTAGAGTGGGTGGTTAGTGCTCTTTCATTATAGACAACTCATATCAATTATTTAGTGAACTTAAGAGTAGAGTATTAGTGAACCCGGTTCCCCTAGGCTTCCCATAACATAGTTAAACCGTTCTTGCATTCAGTTTATTTACTGCTTTAATTCTGATAACTTTCATTACTTGCATAATTACAACTTTTGCTCGCCTAATAGAATATAATCCTATTTAGTCATTCGTACTCGCTCGTTCTCTGTGGGTTCGACATTCAGAGTCCTAATTATACTCCACTTTTATTACGAGTTACGATAAGGTGCACTTGTTTGAGCAGCAACAATGCTCCTACTCGATTGACCCCCAAGGCTGGGTACCTTGCCCATCGTGACCGATACTATATCGCATCATCGTTGCTCACCCATAATAATGTTAACTTAACAAGATACATATGATGCATGAACACAAACCAAACAAGTGTCTAACAAGAACAACAACAACTTAACAACTCACAACCATCTCATCAAGCGGTCGGTTACAACTTATGAACTTACCAACCATCTCATCAAGCGGTCGGCTACAACAATATTAACAAGGTACTACTCGTCAGTAAACTGACAAGTATCCCCCAATCTTGGATCAAGTCCAAGTTATCAACCTACCTCACAACACTAAGTCTAAGATAGCTTAACTTAATTGCCAACTCTTAACTCTACTATTTCAACTTACTTAATTTGACATGACGTACCGTACTACTCTCCTAAAATTATAGGACACTATCCAAAAGAGTTTAGGTCAATACTTATTATATCTTGAATTTAAAAATTCAATTAGTGAGACTTTGCTAAAACAATTCCAGACTTAGTCATTTTTCTGCACAACTATTACTCTAAGTTATCAACTATGCTCAATCATGCTCCTAACCCCTCAAACCTCTACCACATAAAGATCATCATCATTCTTAAGTTCTAAGACTCCATTGATCATAACTTAACCATTAAAAACACTAGTCTTTTCGTATCAAAATTCTGCATAATTCATTCTTAGCCTATCATTTACAATTTCTACAAAATCACTTCCTACATTACTAACTCTAAGTGAGACCATTCATACATCATAAAACTTCTACACATATTAAGCTATCAATGCTAAACAACACTTAGGAACATAACACAAGTCATGAGACAACATACCAACCATAAATTAACACTTAGAAATAAAGGCAATCAACATCACACTTTACATACTTGACATACCATTATCACATTAACTCAAACAGCACATTTTAAGACAAACTCAATTAACATAAGCATTATGACAGAGATCAATATCAAGTTTTCCCATCACAATGGCAATGGTACTTATCTTGCACAACCGCGCCAAGTCTAGGGAACATGGGACGTCCCTATTGCCTAATTATATCCATAAGCCCACTAATCTTGTATCCATCTACCCCTTTACCCCAATAAGAAGTTCGCAGTATCGCAAAGGCGAAGAGAATTTCCTACAACAACAATTTGAGCACCAAACAAGCACAAGGTAAAATTTACAGAAGGGTGAAACGCAGCAAGAAAAAATAACAATTAGTATAATATTTTTTTTGGCATTTTTAAGGTTAAAACGAAATCAAAAGGAAGCGAAAAAAGTGACCGAAAAACATCCTACCAAGACAATACGGTTAAAAAGGATCCGACATCAACCTCATCAAAACGAGAAAAGGAGGGATGGTTTCTGAAGGTTTCGACGCGAGGAATCTGAAAATAACGTCCGATTTTCCAACCGAAAACTGTGGTGGCCGAAAAAGTGAAATTACAGTTCGCCCCACATAAATAAACACGACGAACGGAGCCGCGGTTGAATGAACAGAGGCCGAAAATGAATTCTATGGTTGATTTTGAGTGAGAGGATGAAATTCGATGCTAAGCCGCAGTCTAGAATGAGAGAACAAGAAGAGAGAAGTTGGAAATAAGGGTTTCTTTTCTTTTTTTCCTTGCACAGTGGTTGTGCATGTGAAGAAGGGAGATGATGAATAGTGACTAAGTGGAACAGAGACGTGTGCACACAAGAGGGGAAACATGTTCTCATGGGCTGCACGATTTCTAGCCCCTTTTTTGCCATTTATAAATAAAATGCTTTTCACTACAAGAATTTTCGCTGTTACCGACGGCCATTTTCCGTCGGTAAACCAAGAAAGCCGTCGCTAAATGTTTATTACCGACGGCTTACCGACGGCCTCGGGGCCCTTGGTTAATGGCTCGTTGGAAATCATTTACCGACGGCCATTAAAAGCCGTCGGTAATACCGAAGGCTAAGTCGTCGGAAAAGTATGTTTAGCCGTCGGTAACTCGGTGGCGTATTTTAAATTTTTTGTGAGATTTACCGACGCCCAGCCTTGCAGACATCACCACTGCATCGTGAGGTTATCGACTGGCCAGCCGCCAAGAAATCTCACAAAAAATTTAAAATAGGTCACCGATTTACCGACGGCTAAGCCGTCGGTAATTTACTGACGGACAATTGAGACGGCCTAGCCGTCGGTAATATACGAACGGCTCAGCCGTCAGTAAATTACTGACGAAAATTTGCGACGGCTAAGCCGTCGGTAAAACTCAAAAAATTTAAAATACTTCACTGAGTTACCGACGGCTAAGCCGTCGGTAATATACTGACGGCTCAGCCGTCGGTAATATACGGACGGCTCAGCCGTTGGTAAATTACTGACGGACATTACCGACGACTAAATATGACAAAAATAAAAATAAGATTTGCTTTTACGACGGCTTAGCCGTCGGTATCGTAATTTTTTTTTTTTTGGAAAACTTTGTTTTTAAAACCTCCCCAAAATTTTACGGTACCTGACATATAAACGCAACAGCAGCAAAGAGACATCAACATACATTTTTTAATGGCCATCAACATACATTGTCTTTAAGAGACATCAACATACATTTTTAATCATTAAAAGTCATAGTAAACAATCAATAATGTAAAAAACCACAAATCCATAATGTCAAAAGCCAGAAATCCATAATGTCAAACAAGTCAATAATAAAAAAAGTCTGTAGCCTAACGGCAAGACTAATCCTCCTCAGACTCAGACTCCTTATAGTCCGGATGGCGGCGGCGGGATTTGTGGGCCTGGATGGCGACAACACCGGGCAGACAACTCCTCAACAATGCGTTGAAACTCCCGATCCCGCTCAGAGGCAATTCTCCTTGCCTCCCGTGCCTCCCGAGCCTCCTCATCCGCTTTCTCCTTGCCTCCGTGCTTCCTCTCGTGCCTCCCGAGCCTCCTCCTCTGCCTTTCTTGCGCGCTCCTCAAAAGCCGCACTGTGCAACCACCTCAATAGAATCTTGAGCCTGGGACTGGCATCGTGCCGATGCATGAGACTCTGGGTCGTAGAGGAGACACTGCACCTAAAACGTCCGGACAAGCCTCCGACACCGCATGCCCGCCCTCGAGTCCTACCCCAGCAGACAGGCCCATAGTCGCAATCGAAGCCGAGGGTCAACACCGCCAGTTGCCTCCTCCATCGTGAGGCCTGAGAGGCGGCTGCACTTTCTCTTGATAGGCTTCCTGCTCAAAACAAAACAAAGTAAAGATTGGTTACAATATTGTTTATGAAACAAAATAAAATTAATTAAATAAAAAATGCAATGATCTGACTTACATATGTCTCTCTGGATCTGTTGTCCACCCAAGACTTATCCTTCTTTTTTGTGTGAGTCTTCAAGAAGATCTCATCCACCGTGGGCTCTCTACCCAACTCATCAGACTGAAACATAATTAAAAACATTAGAAACATATATATAACAACAAATTTATGTGATGAATTTTAAGCAATAAAATGTTTAAAAAACATACCAGGCGTAAGGCATGCTCAGTGATAGATATAGATCCACCAGTATGCATAGAACCACCCTTAGAAGAAGCGCGGTTCTGCTTGGCCTTGGGGCATTTCTCCTTATAGTCTGGAGCCTTCCACTTTGCATTAAGTTCTGCATAAGCCCTCTCGCCTATCCAGGTTGGGTGTTTACCATTCTTCCTCACCTCCATAAGCATCTCAGAAAGACGCTTTGAGCCTTTGCTGTTGAAGAGCTTCTCAACCAGATAATGGTCTTTACGATCCCACGAAACATGCTCCTACAATATTGTATTACAAATAAGATCAATATTCATTATTAATATCAACACACAATAACGAAAACCCTTAAATAAGAAAAGTAACATTATCTTACTTCAAATTTCTCAAACCATTTCTCCACCGTCTCTTTTGGAATCTCTCCCCAAGTATGATATGGTTCCTGAATCGTGATTGAATGATCATGGTGATGGCCTTGGAGGCTACTTCACACGAGATGAACCTATGAATAAGTTAAAAACATAATATCAGCATTAACTAAAGATACTTGCAATGGATTTTAACATGGATTTAAAATTTCATCAGCAAGAAAAACAAATCAAAGTTGGCTCTGGTTCTCTAATATGACCAGACATTATTTAATTAATATCTCAATTTTGCAACCACAGGAAAAGGATAACCAAAAAAAAAACTATGTAACACAATTCTACAGCAATAGAAAAATGGTAATAAGTGAAACATTATGTTTGCCCAATGAATACTTATAATCTCCATTGAAATCAAATGCCAGAAACAACAAACAAAAACCATCCCTTTGAATTTCAAGTAAAAAACAAAAGGCAAGTAGACTAACAAATTTGAAATAAACCATATCTAAATTGTTAATGAGGAGCTGAGAACTAAATCAAAGGAAGGATGCATGCTCTCAGAGAAAGGAAAAATGAGATACTACAGACTTGGAATAAAGTGACGTACGATTTGCCATGAACCCTAATGATGGGTTTCCCATTAGGTGTCACCTCAGTCCCAGCCGGATGGGAATATCGTGACCCCTGCACTATTGGACCACTACGTGCAGTGTGCGAAGGTCCTGCACCTGCATAATCCTGACTCGGAGGAGTGTGCTGCTCAGAAATGGATGTCCCCTGCGGTGAAGGGGAAACGTGCTCATACAATAAAAATCAATTTGTTACCACAAAGGGAAAGCAATTAAAAAATAAATCCAACAACTAGTTAAATACATACCTGTACAAGAGGAGGTACGAATCCCGGATTTGGGATCATCATTATAGGGGACAGGGGAGGTGGTATCACTTGGCCGATATCTTTGACGGGGAGGTTGCTGACTAGCCTCACAGAGTGGTGTGCTAGCGTCGTCCTCCAGTGGTGACTGTGTCAATCGATTTGCCAATTGTTGTGGCAAAATCGTCTTAGCCTTCTTCGTAGGCAGCTTAGACCTACGATGCTCTTTCTCTTTAGGAGGCATCTGTAAAAAAAAGCATTCACATATATGTTCACACGTATTGTCAGTCAACATGTACAATAATTAAATAAACAAGTATAATAACTTCACTAAATTTTAGAATAAACAAGTACAATGATTTCACTAACTTTTAGAATAAACAAGTACAATGACTTCACTAAGAAGTTAAATAAACAAGTGCAATGACTTCACTAACTATTTAAATAAACAAGTACAATGATTTCACAAACTTTTAAAATAAACAAGTACAATGACTTCACTAACTATTTAAATAAACAAGTACAATGACTTCACTAACTATTTAAATAAACAAGTACAATGACTTCACTAACTTTTACAATAAACAAGTACAATAACTTTAGTCAATGTCTTCATCTTCATCTCCACAACCATATCAGCATCTCCGTCATTAGAGTCAAGCTCAGACTCATAATTATCATCATCGTCGACATCCATGTCAACTTCATTATCAATATCAATGTTTAGAATTGACATAACATCGACTTCTTCATCACTATGTGTTTGATCACACAAGTAATCCATTTCCTCAATTTCAGTTATCTGCTCTATACGTGTCATCTCTTCATCTTGATAGAGAATGTCATCGTCAATTTCATTCACCTCTACACGGCCTCTGGGCTTTGTTTTTATCACTGCACACCAACCACGTTTGTCTGTCCTCATATCTGGGTAAGGTACATAATACACTTGTCTAGCCTTTTGTGCAATTATGAATGGATTGTAACGATCATAATGCTTATTCATCTTGATATCTACAATGCCATATTGCGAATGAACTTTAGTTCCTCTATTCCGTCTTGGATCAAACCATTGACAATAAAACAGGACAACCCTGTGAGGCAACTTGTGATACGTTAATTCGTAGATATGTTGTATGACACCATAGAAATTATCTTCTCCTCCTTCTGTAACCCTTTTGACATAAACCCCACTGTTTATGGTCTTTTTACCCTGAGCCCATGCTTGTGTGTGGTATTTATACCCATTAATGAAGTATTTGTGCCAACTTATGGCCTTTGACTCTGGACCCCAAGCTAATGATATCAAGTTTATGTCAGCCACGCCATTTGATTCATTAGTAACCTATACAAACAAGACACTCACAATGAGGATAAGAAGACAATTTATTTGCAATAGGATTTTGGTCAAATACTTACATAGGACCGAAACCATTCTGGGAATTCAGCATAAATACGAGTTTGAGCTGAAGGATATGCTTCATCGATGGAGTTATATTGCAAAAAGTAACTGCCAAGAAAGACAGAGTTGTTGTAAGTATATACTAGTAAATACATTGAGTGTGGGTTTAATGGTGTATTACTTACTCAATATATGGCTTAACCTCGATGCAATTGATGAGGATGTGTACATGTGCAGACCTCCATTCAGCATCACTCAACCAGTGAGCTTTGGATTGCCCACTAGGACATCCTAGTCCATTGCTAATTGACAATGTTGATGTGACATCGTCATTCAATCTTGCAGCTTCATTACGTTGACTTTTGGCATACAAGTCAATCGTTTTGAAATAATGTGAACAAAAATATGTTGTCTCCCGTTGTAAATAGGACATACATATTGAGCCTTCTACTCTAGCCTTGTTTTTCACTGACCGCTTAAAATCACCCATCATTCTACAAATAAATGAGAATAAAATGGCTTATAATAAAGATATGACAATATAGAGGGAGATAATTGTAGATATCAATGAATACCTTTCAAATGGATACATCCATCGGTATTGAACTGGACCACCAAGTGTTGCCTCGTGTGGGAGGTGAATTGAAAGACGCTCCATTGAATCAAAGAAACCTGGTGGGAAGATTCTTTCAAGTTTGCATAACATTAATGGAATGTTTTCATTCAATTTGATCAAATCATTCTGGCTCAAATTATTACTGCACAAGCCCTTAAAGAATTGACTTAACTCTGTAAGTGGTCTCCACACAAGGTCAGGCAATGAACTAAATGCAAAAGGGAGCAAACACTCCATAAATATGTGACAGTCATGACTCTTCATCCCGTACATTTCCCTCTATTAACATCTACACATCTTGCCAAATTTGAAGCATACCCATCTGGCATCTTGATCTCTTTCATCCACTTCATCACATTTTTTGCCTCACCTGAAGAAAGACAATAATTTGCCTTTGGTTTTGTCATTTTTCCATTGGCTTTTGGAATCAACTCCAAGTCACTACGTTGGCATATGAGTGCCAAGTCCATTCTTGCTTTTTCATTGTCCTTTGTTCTGCCCTTAACATTCATGACTGTCATAAACACATTATCAAATACATTTTTCTCTATGTGCATCACATCTAGATTGTGCCTTAATAAATTGTCTTTCCAGTATGGAAGATCCCAGAATATGCTTCGCTTTATCCAATTGTGACTACGTCCATACTTAGGTAACTTTTCAACTTTTCCATCTTCTACCACACTTGGAACCCCACTGACCCAATTCCATATGATATCACCTGTCAGTATTACAGGAGGCCCATGTTTCTCAACCCTGTTTTTTGTAAACCTCTTTTTACTTCTTCTGAATTTGTGATCACGAGGTAAAACTCGACGGTGGCAATCGAACCAAGAGTTTTTCCCCCCATATTTTAGTCTAAACGACTTTGTATCGTCCATACATATGGGACATGCCAATTTACCTTGTGTACCCCACCCAGACAACATACCGTATGCGGAAAATCATTAATTGTCCACATCAAGGATGCTCTCATTTGAAAGTTTTGCTTTTAGATATATCATAAGTCAAAACACCCTCACTCCACAATCAAGCAGCTCATCTATTAAAGGTTGTAAGAACACATCTATTTTTTCTTTCGGATTAAATGGTCCTGTATGAGGCAAGTCAAAAACATAAATGGTTTAGTCATACACATTTCATGAGGGAGATTATATGGGGTCACAACAACCGGCCAGCATGAATATGGGGTTGTAGATGCCTGAATATAAGGTGTGAACCCATCGAAACATAAACCGAGCCTTACATTTCTTGGTTCGTGTGCAAAGTCTGGATACACCGCATCAAAATGCTTCCAAGCTTCACCATCAGATGGATGGCGTAAAATGTCTGACCCAGATCTATTGTGAGAATGCCATCTCATTTCAGCTGCAGTCTCTGTTGATGCATACAGTCTTTTCAACCTAGGAGTGATTGGCAAATAGAACATCCTCTTTGCTGGAACATCGTTGTACTTACCCATCCCTGTCTTACGGGGAACATACCGTGGTTCTTGACAAAACTTACATTGTCGTTCTGCACTATCATCCTTGTAATACAACATACACCCATTAACACAACAATCAATTTTTTGAGATTCCAAACCTAGCATGGACACCAATCTTTTTGCTTGGTAATTTTTTTTTGGCAATTTCTCCTTTGAAGGACACACGTCTCCCAACATACTTGCAATGAAATCAAGACACTTTTGAGAAATGTTCCAATTTGTCTTGCATGCCAACAATTTCACGCATATTGAAAGCTTTGACTTAGAAGCACCCTCATATATGGGCTCGTTTGCAGCAGTTAGCAAAACATAAAAGTCTTGAGCGTCAGCATTTGGGGGCTCTTCATGAATATCTTCCTCGACTTCATCAATATCTTCCTCGTCTTCCTCATTACCCACATCACCCATACTTTGGAAGTCATACCTAGTCCTAAACGCATCGTCGACCATATGTTGCATTAGCGTGAACGGATCATCATTATCCATTTGTTCACTACTACTAGGCACATCTACTGGGTGAGCACGTGGCGCTTCTTCACCGTGCTCAGTCAATACCAATAATTTGGTTGGAACCCAACACGATACAGATGGACCTTGACCTCTCTTTCAGACAATATGCTCCTAAACTTGCAAATGTCACAAGGACATCTGATTCCACCATTACTTGCAACTTCAGGTTGTACTCTAGCTTTCAGTATAAACTCTTCAACCCCTTTTGCAAAGCCTGGTTTCACCCCTCCTCTACCAGGATAAAGCCTATCATATACCCAACTCCGATCTGGAGGGTAACCATCCATTTCTGAAATGTGTCACTTTTAGTAAGGCAACCAAAAAATTCTGCTTATAATGTTACAAACAATATACTACATCAATTCAAATTAAATAAATAAACAGCAGACCTCTCCTTGTACTCATCTTCCAAGGGAGGTAATTTAACACTATACTACGTCTACTATTCCAGACTCAAGGCCTGCTATTTGTAAAGGTTTATAATTAGCTTAGATGGAATGAGTCATTACGGAAATTTTTTGCATGAGTTTCGGTCATGGACAATTAGTCATCAAGGGGAGTTTAAAGACATAGCAAGGGGACTTTTGAAGTAAATGCAGAATCGTCGACAAAACAGCTCATCTAAAGAATAAGGAAGAAAACATAAAATATCTTGGTAGAAGCACTGATCTTAAAATGCAACAAACTTATCCTCACAAATTTGGTTGCGTCCTTCATATGATAAACTAAGAAGTTTATATATGTTCAGAAAAATTACAAGCGTACATGCCAGGAGGAGACCACTATGCATCTCGAGAAAAATTAAATAACAAAGTTGCCGACTTTCTCTCTTGCAGATTCTTTTCGAATATGAATTTATATATGTGAAAACTGAATAATAGAAAAGAAGCATATTTTAATAAACAGAAAAATAAAAAGAGAACAAATCATAAAACACTAGCAGAAAAAATATAGAAGGCGGAACAACTAGGAGCATCAAATCACCTCAACAATGTTGCCAACGAAAGTTGAGTATAATCTTTCGCGTAATTTTTATCTTCTCCTTGTATGATTCTTTTATATTTTACCTTCAAACACAAAAAAAATAAATAAAATAAAATTCTGTCATGTATTCAAATGCATAACAGCACATCAAAAGACATTTCATATGGCCACCAAAAAATTAGATTCTGAAAGTTGTTGTATTATTATTATTAAGTGAAGCCCATTACAGAGCTCACACATGCATGTTATCCTAAATCCATATTTCAGAAAAGATAACCAAAACATCTTACGTCACACAAACAATACCAGATGCACTCCTTTACTGAAGAACAAAGTCATCTCATATCTCATATCTCATATCAAGGAAGTATCTCATAATCGCTTTATTAGGTGCAAGGATCACAAAAAAGAGGGTGAATATGAACAGTTTTTCAATATTAGAATACTAGTACTAGTATCTATCAACAAACCGTCATACTAGAATTCTCAATAAACCCAAATTAAAACACAAGGTGAACATAAATTTGGGCTTGCTGGTTAAACTACTATAGTGAAAGGGAGATATAGACCAAAAGGGTATCCATATTGAAAACAATGAAGGTGGTCAAATCAAAGGTTGATGCATAGGATAAAGGTTCATGCTAATTATGTGGTTTGATGTCTTGCTCTAGAACTAATATCATGCAGCTGTTTGAAGCCTAGATCACACTAGTCTTAGGCTGCAGGAAGGAAGCATGATAACAGCAAGAGGTATTCTCGAATTGAGTTCAAAATTTCATCATCGAATGACATACAAATAGAGTTTGCTAATTATTAATTATTCTTCTACTTTGTATACCGAGTCTATAGGCGACTTAAATATTCATTCTATTCTTTCTAATATAAATACTATAAGGTAGGCAGTTGAATCAATTTTGAGTGAACTCTGTTCTTTACATTCCTTACGAATAAGAAGTTATCAAGATGCTGTTTTAAAGGTATTGCATGAGTATAAAGAAAGCATGGTAAATCTCATGATTCTGAAGAGAATTTAGTGCATTTTCAAACCATGATAGAGACTAGAGAGTATGACTATTCATTATGATGATTATAAGAACATATTTCAGGAGGTTCCTAACTTAATAAAGATGTTTATTGAAAATAGCTAGGCACCGACTTAACCTTTCCCTTCCCTCTCCCATACTTTTATTTTTGCTTGATTATCTTTGATGTAGTTAAGCCATTTTCAATTCTTTTTGTTATAAATATTCGGATGGCTTAAGGCTTACATGGTTTCAGGATTTGCAGTTGGAAATTCACATATGTTGAGGTTTTAGTTTCATATTCCTTGAACTTTATTTTTTTGGTAATTGGTTTGTTTAAACTCTAAAGGCTTGGCACCTCATGTTTATTATCAGAAAAAGGGTGAACTTGATCAGATTGTGTCATTTAGTATGTGGGAGTTTAAGGATATAATGGATGAAAATATTGAGATAGCAAGGCACACAGTGGAGAAACCATTGAGATAGTAATTGGTCAGTTAGAAGGATGCTAGCTGAGAAGGTGTTGGAAAAAGTAGGATGGCTAGCTGGACACACAGTGGAGAAACCATGCATGAAGTAATTTATGGCAAAGCTAAACCAGCTTAGGACATATAAAAGAAGAGGTTCATGAACAGAGAGCATGCAAACAAAAAGAATTGTTGCTGAATTTTGATGACATTTTCAAATGATATTGCCAAATCTTGGTGGTGGTGGCGGCTTGCGATCGGCATTCTTTGTCTTAAGAATTGATAGAAAGGAATTTTAATAGGGAGGATGCTCAAATTGGAAGCCTTGACTCGGGCATCTCCTAGTATACTAGCTGACAAGGCATTTATTTATGTTGATGAAAGTTTCTTGCTATTGCCATCTTTGGTGCTGTTGGTGTGCATAGGCATAGGCGACTAGCCTTGAAGTCTTTAACTGGTCACAAAGGATCAATTATGGTGTATGGAGAGGAGTCATTGCAATTGGATTTCATCTTTGGAAGGATCAGAATGAGGCTTAAAAGAATAATCAGAATACTAGGTGAAGGCTTGAGGGGAGCTAAAAACAGGAGCCTAAACTTTAAGGATCATCACAGAATGAATTGATTTGTCTTATGCTTATCCTTGGGCTTTATGTGAAAGTCATCAAAAGGCAGGGATTTTAGCTGATAATTATGCATTGAAAATAGGTAACTGCAGGATGTAAATGATCTACAATCACAAGTGCTCATTCGGACTGTGGCCATATGTGCAAAGTTTTTTATTTCAGAAAATGCAGGAACTTAGCAGATCAAAGGTGGGAGTACATAAAAGAGGTGCATATAGTGGTGCTAAAGAAAACATTTCATCAATGCCAAGTTAAGAAAAGAAACAACAACATGAAAGAGAATATGTGAGAAAATTCTATAACATGGATCTTTCATTTCCAATTAAGACTTCTACCAAAAGCCATGGCAACATCTACAACCCCATCCTCATTAAATTCCATTACAATGACAGTCAAAGTGACATATAAATTTGCAAAGAATCAATACAAATTTTCAGATGAAGTTTACTAAGACATGAAGACATACCTCAAGGAACTTGAATCTGGCACGATAAGGAAATGCAAACCTTGGAGAGCTATTAATTTGGATATACAAGGAACTTGAATCTTAACGAACCCTAAATTCCTGTCTCACTGATCCTCCGCCTGGTCGGAGCGGCGTCCGGGTGGATCCCTGCCTGGCGCGGCCGGTCTTCTTTTGACGATAGGGTTTTCGGCCCCCGCCGCTGACCTCGCCGCGGGTTAGTGTGGAGGCGGTGTCGCGGCGCTTGTTCTGGAGGTCGGTTACGACGGCACGGTGGACGACGGCACGGGCGGTGTCCGGAGGGGCGGACTTCAAGTCGAGCGTGGACTCGCCGATTTTCTCGCCGGTGAAGGAGAGCACGGGGAGCGTCGCGAGTTTGCAAGATTGAGGAATTAGAATTAGAGAGGAACAAGAAGTAGTGTGGAGGCGGTGTCGCGGCACGGTGGACGACGGCACGGTGGAGTGTGTTTGGGTGGTGGAAGGGTTAAAGAGGAAGATTGAGGAAGAGAAGAATGAGAGGGAGGTTGGTAATGTTGGTGTGGATAGTGCGGCCATTTTGAGTTCAGTGGGTAAAGTGCGTGACTGGTAATTACCGACGGCTTAACCGTCGGTAACGTAGCCAAAAACTACCAGTCATATTTTTATGTTACCGACGGCCTATATATAATTACCGACGGCTTAGCTGTCGGTAAGGTAGCCAAAAAAATTACCAGTCATATATTTACGTTACCGACAGCTACGCCGTCGGTAATTACAGAGGGCTATGGGCCGTCGGTAAAGTAGCAAAAAAATAATTTCGTAAGCAGATTTTTTCCCACGCATTAGCGACGGCTTGGCCGTCGGTAATTAAAATATTACCGACGGAGTCGGGGCCGTCGGTAAAATTCCGTCGGTAATGCACACTTTTCTTGTAGTGTTTTAACTCTAAAACAAAACATTTCTATAATTAAATATTTCAAAAAGATAATATTAATTCATGGCTAATATTTCATAAAAGTAAAATAATATAATATCATTAAAATATACTAATTATTAAGGCAAACACACCTAAGCTATCACAAAATTATCAATATAAGCCACAATTTATAGGATTCTAAGAATTCAAATTTGAGAGTGTTACAATCCTCCCTCTCTTAAAAGAATTATGTCCTCGGAATTATAACTAACCTGTTGTAAAAAGCTGTGGGTAGAGTTTCTTCATCTTATTCTCCAGTTCCCACGTCGGGCTTTCATCAGTCGCTCCGCTCCAAATAACTTTCACTAGAGGATTCTCCTTTCCTTGCAATTGTTTCACCTTCCGATCTTCTATTCCCTTTGGTATCGCTTCAAACGTAAGATTCTCCTTTAGCTGAATGGTGTCGAGTTCAATCACATGACTAGGATCGTGTATGTATTTCTGAAGCTGCGACACGTGAAATACATTATGCAGATTTGACAGAAACGAAGGCAATGCCACTTGATAAGCTACCTCGCCAATCCTCTTCAAGATTTGGTAGGGGCCGATGAACCTAGACGTTAGCTTCCTAGCTTTCATTATCCCTCTAACTCCCTTCGTGGGTGTAACCCGCAGGAACACATGATCTCCTTCTTGAAATACCTAATCCTTAGTCCTCTTATCGGGATAACTTTTCTGTCTACTCTGCTAATGTGCCAAAACCGCAAGTGCATGGAGTTGTCGTCAAGTAATAAAATAACGATCTCACAGGGACAACCTTTACGCTAATTAAATTAATTCAAGCAATTGAATTTGTTGTTGTGACAATAATAAAATAAATTAAGAACAATGTAATTGATGAGAAATAATAATAGGTAAAAGCTTCTAGGATCCGGGTGTACTATAATAACGCTCTGAAATCCCAATTGACTACTCTCTTATTAACGAATGAATTCGATTGAAGACAACCTATCCTAAATTAGTAAAAGTTCGCTCTCAGGATACAGAAACCGTGTTTAAACGTTACAACTCCTACTCTCGTGGTAATTGAAACCGAATTAAACCCATTAAGAAATATGATAGTTTGTTTTATCCTCGAAGGACTAAAAACTACTCTCGTAATTTTAGTCCTAAGTTCCGTTCTTATAGTTCCGATAACTAGGTTCACCTCTCAGTTCATCCCTTGAAATCTAACGCATATGAACAAGTGCGCACCGAATTCATAAGAGATATTAACAATGATAAAAACGGAATCAAATTGCATTCAAAGTAATAAGAGAGTCTAACAAATATTCATTCAAGAGACATCAAAGAGCATAGCCCCAAATCCTAGAACAAGAAAAACTACACTTACATGATAGATAGAACAGAATCCATGGAGAAAGAATATCCAAATCAGAAATTCAAGAAGAAGAGATGAAGAGATTGAATCCTATCCTTCACTGTGCCTCCAAAATATCCAAGTTCAGACCCTCGTTAATTCTCCTGCGGCCCCCTTTTTAGGTCAGTGCAGAAAATCACTTTCTAACAAATTGGGTCGCATCCTCTATGATGTGTATCACATTATTTTGCAACCCCCTTTATTTGATGTGTATCACGTTCCATAAATAAAGAGTGTCGCTATTTTTGTTCCAAGCAAGCTGGCCTTTTTTTTTTTTAATATTCCAACTCCTTTCTAGTTTATGTGGCGTGAACCACACCTGGAAATGCTATATGCCTCCTCTTTTCATTTTATATTCAACAAGTCCTCCCTTCCTTTTTTTATTTGTTGCAGCCTTCTTTTCATTTTGTGTCTTTCTTTATCTCCTAAAAATAATAAAATGCAAAATATATGAAAATATATTTAAAATCTAAATAAAACTAATAAAATAAATAAATTGACTCTTCATACTAAAATAGTCAAACAAAGTCAAATTTGGGTAAAAATAAACATTCAACTCAATTAATTGTTGAAATCCACTTAAAAATAATAGATAAAACATGACAAACCAGTGAATTATCAAAATACCCCAAACTTAAACTTTGCTTGTCCTCAAACAAATAAAGACTCCATTAGCACAAAAACAAATGAGTTGACATCAATACCGATGGACTAGAAATTATGTATTCCCCACTTTAGCTACACCACTGCCGCAAAAAAAAAATCCAGTTATGTCTTCCTAAAATCAAAACAATCAACTTGAAAGATGCACTCAAAGGTGGTCAAAGAGAGAATCATACAACCATGCAATCATCAATCAAAGTTTGGAATCATGATAACTTAGCACTTTTCATCACAAAATATTGGGTCTCAAAAACCTCACAAAGGGATATAAGTCACTCAACCACTCAAGTGTCTAGGCTTGTGTTTTCTCTCAAATTTTCACTTATCAAGCACACACTCCATGAGTTTGATCTTCATCTCAATCATATAATCACATACTCACATGCATGCAAGAGTCAAAAGGACTTGTCAAGGTTGTAATAGGGCCAAGCTGAAGGGTAGGTAAGAAAAAGGATAAACAAGGCTAAGTACCCTTAGGAAATAAGAATGCATTTGTGAAATAAAATTCATCTTCTTTCACATCTTAGAACCTTTGAAAAAGAAAAAAGGAAGAGAAACAATTTTTTTTTTCAAAGAACTGTCAGTCACCATTTTTTTTTCATTTTTTTTTCTATTTTTTCTTTGTGGCCGTTCTCTATTTCTTTCTCTTATTTTTTTTTTTTGCATTTTTTTCTTCAAAGAACTTGATTCCAAACATGCCGCTAATACCCCAAACTTGGTATTTTGCTTGTCCTAAAGCAAACAATTATGATTCAATACTCACTTAATCCTTTCGGGTAGGTAAAGAGATTTTTTTTAGGCATTAAAGTAGGCAAACAAAGAATAGGCTTAAGGCTCAAGAGGGCTAACAATGGAAAATTTAGCATTAGGAAAGCTTTTTGGCCAAAACTAGTTATTCCAAGAAAATGCCTTAATTATACTCATGCAACATGTAACCAAGGAAAATTGATGAGATTTAAGCAAACCTAAGAGCATGCAACTCAATAGTGGTTCTCACAAGAATAAATCATGTTGAAGGCTCAAAACAACTCACTAGGACACATGTTGGAGACCCATTCCAATATTAATTGTGCCAAGAACTCCAACACCCCAGACTTATCTTGAATGATGCATGTAAGTTATGAAACTTCTAACTCTAAGTGCAATCTCACATAGCTTCAAGTTCATCAAAAAGGAATAAACATGCAAGATGGTTCTAGTGGCATGGCATTTTTCAAATTGGACTTAACACAATTAATCCATAATATCAACATCAACTCAATGACACAAAAATAAAATCACACAAGGACTCAATATAACCAATTTATTCAAAGCAAGAAACAAATAAAGAGAAAGGTTTAGAAACCACCCGGATCCCATAGCTTGCGGTAGAAAGACCAAGGTGTGCTCCCAACATGATACCTTCCTCCCAGATCCCGTAGCTTGTGGAAGAAGAGCCAAGTGATGATGACCATATAAGAGCTTCCTCCCGGATCCCATGGCTTGAAGCATGGTGATGGTAGGAGGAAAGGCTTGAGAATTATGGTGGCCTCTTCTACCGGCAAATGATAAGCTCCTCTTTTGACCTCTTCGTGCATTGATTCTCCATAAAGCAAAAGAGGCTTATCTTTTGGAGCCAACTTTGATGCATCCACATACGCATCCAAACCATCATACTTAGCCAAATCAACAATCTCATGTCCACCACTAAGCATGAGAGGAAATCCTACCTTATCATCTTCTATCACCACTTCACCTTCAATAAATTCCACCACCGAAATCACATTCTCGACAATTCTTGATCCATGAGGCTCTTCTACTAGCAATTTGGAACATTCGACAGGTTGCATATCTAATTTCAGCATCATTTCACTTATTTGCATAGCTATCTTTGCAGAATGTTTTCCAGCTCGCATTTCTAATCTTTGAAGCTGAGCACTCATTTCTGAATTTTGACGCTCTATGCTCTGGATTATGAGTTGCGTATCTATCTCCCAAAGAGATTCCAACACATCGAGATTCAATTTTTTGTCGAGTGGTGGTGATAGCAGCAAAGATGACAGATAAGATTCTCATTCCTCCTGGGAATATATCTTTGCTTACTCGTTCATGATACAGTAAAACACGATGTAGTCGATTTGGTCTTGATGACTTGGATTTTCATCATAATAGTCCATATGATGCACCACCTAGCAAGAACAAAACTCAAAAGAAAACAAATCAAAGAAACAAAATAAACAAAACATAAGCGAATTAAAAATAAAGAAAACAAAAATTTATCTAAAAATGTACAATGCTATTTTTTTTATAGAACAAGAATTAATTTAAAAAGCAATAAGACGCAGTCCCCGGCAACAGCGCCAAAAACATGATGTGCCAAAACCGCAAGTGCATGGAGTTGTCATCAAGTATTAAAATATCGATCCCACAGGGACTGCCTTTACGCAAATTAAATTAATTCAATAAATAGAATTTGTTGTTATGACAATAATAAAATAAATTAAGAACAATGTAATTGATGAGAAATAATAACAGGTAAAAGCTTCTAGGATCCGGGGGTACCACAATGTTGGGAATTTGACTCTTCAAATTCTCTTCCCCAGAAACTGCACTTGTGAAAAATTGGAAAAACAGAATAGAGAAATAATAACAACACAAGAATTTAACGTGGAAAACTCTCAACCCATGAGAAAAACCACCAGCACCAGAGAAAAATCCACTATGTAGAAAATTATTACAACTACACAATTTTCTCTCTGCACCCCCGTACACCCACAAAGCTTCCCCACCAGCAAAACTTATTCCTCACACCTCTCCTTTTACAAGAAATATTCCTAATAAATTCTTTTTCTGATGTGGAGGTTCAGCCCAAGCTGCAACCACAGAGCATACTAAGAATTCTATTAAATTCTAAAAACAAAGAGAGGAATTTATCTAGAGACAAAAGTTGCTACACAAGCTTTTGAATGGTGTGTATAAAACCAAGGCCCAAGCCTCCTTTTATAACAAAGAGGTTCACTCCTCTTTACTATTTTACCCGATGTGGGACTAAAAGTCCCAACACCAACAATCTCCACCTTGTGACTTTGTGGTCCCACAACGCTCCACCTTGATGAAGATTCTCATAGCTTTTGCTATCACTGCAATGCAGTCATGCTCCACCATAAAAGCATAATCACTCAGAACTAGCCATCCCAAGCATTTAAACTCGGCACATGTCGAAATATAACCTTGCTGAAAAAACTATGGTGCAACTCCCATATTTGACTCTCATGGAAGTTAATCAGCCATCGACATAAATTTCACCACACACCCTGCATCAATGTCAACCAATGCCCGTGTGCAAAATGTGGTCCCGCTAACATTTAATATCCTTTATCATGGCAACTTTGGGACCCATGCCATAAGGATATACATGTCCTTCTTTCAAAAGACATCAAGATCGGAGATAATGTTAGCCTCATTATCAGCATCTCCACTTGCTGACACAGAGCTTTTTTAACCTGTTTCTACCTTTACAATTCTTCTTGATGTGGCCAGATCGCCCACATCCCCAATGCATATTCTTTTTGGAGTTCTTCTTCTTCCAATACGAGCTACCAATGCAGAACTTTCATGTGGATTGTTACTCCCACCAAGTCTCCTCTCTTCAGAAAGAAGCTTACTAGTAACCTCCGAGAAAATTATTTTCTCCTTACCATGCCCATGAATTAATAGCGGCTTCATGTGCTCATAGGACCGTGGAAGAGACACGATCAGCCTTAAGGCCTGATCCTCATCATCAATTTTAACTCCAATAGATTCAAGCTCAGAAACAATGCCATTGAGAATACTTAAATGATCTGAAATAATAGTACCTTCATCCATTTGCAACGTATGAAACTTCTCTTTCAGATACAACCGATTTGAAACGCCCTTTGTCTGATACAACTCCTCGAGTTTTTCCCAGAGTCCCTTTGTCGTGGATGCTCCCTTCACGTTTGCAAGAACATTTCTGGTCGTGCATGCACGAATTGCACTTGCCGCTCTCAAATCCAGATCCTCCCAATCATCATCGCCTTGTCTGCTTTACTAGCGCTTTACCAAAGATCACCGCTACTTTCAGAGTAACCTGTCCTTCAAAGCCTTGTGTAAACCAGATCAATCAACACATCCTTGACTTCTATTTGCCACAAGCCAAAGTTGATCTTTCCGCCAAATTTCTCTACATCAAATCTGACTGCATCTGAAACTCTGCTTCCCGACATCCTCTTCGCGTAACCTCGTGCTCTTGATACCACTTGTTGGGAATTTGACTCTTCAAATTCTCTTCCTAAACTGCACTTGTGAAAAATTGGAAAACAGAATAGAGAAATAATAACAACACAAGAATTTAACGTGGAAAACTCCCAACCCAGAGAAAACCACCAAAGACCAGAGAAAAATCCACTATGTAGAAAATTATTACAACTACACAATTTTCTCTCACACTCTCAGACACCCACAAAGCTTCCCCACCAGCAAAACTTATTCCTCACACCTCTCCTTTTACAAGAAATATTCCTAATAAATTCTTTTTCTGATGTGGAGGTTCAGCCCAAACTGGAACCACAGAGCATACTAAGAATTCTATTAAATTCTAAAAACAAAGAGAGGAATTTATCTAGAGACAAAATTTGCTAGACAAGCTTTTGAATGGTGTGTATAAAACCAAGGCCCAAGCCTCCTTTTATAACAAAGAGGTTCACTCCTCTTTACTATTTTACCCGATGTGGGACTAAAAGTCCCAACACCAACACACAATGACGCTCTAAAATCCCAATTGACTACTCTCTTATTAACGAATGAATTCGATTGAAGACAACCTATCCTAAATTAGTAAAAGTTCCCTCTCAGGATACAAAAACTGTGTTTAAGCATTACAACTCCTACTCTCGTGGTAATTGAAATCAAATTAAACCCATTAAGAAATATGATAGCTTGTTTTATCCTCGAAGGACTAAAAACTACTCTCGTGATTTTAGTCCTAAGTTCCGTTCTTATAGTTCCGATAACTAGGTTCACCTCTCAGTTCATCCCTAGAAATCTAACGCATATGAACAAGTGCGCACCGAATTCATAAGAGATATTAACAATAAAAATGGAATCAAATTGCATTCAAAGTAATAAGAGAGTCTAACAAATATAAATTCAAGAGACATCAAAGGGCATAGCCCCAAATCCTAGAACAAGGGAAACTACTCTAACATGATAGATAGAACAGAATCCATGGAGAAAGAATATCCAAACCAGAAATTCATGAAGAAGAGAGGAAGAGATTGAATCCTATCCTTCACTGTGCCTCCAAAATATCTAAGTTCAGACCCCTTGTTAATTTTCCTGCGGCCCCGTTTTTAGGTCAGCGCAAAAAATCACTTTCTTACAAATTGGGCCGCATCCTCTATGACTTGGCTCTGCACACCTCTTCTATTATTTTGCAATCCCCTTTATTTGATGTGTATTGTAACGACCCGTTTCCGGACCGCTACCGAGCTCAATATACCGAGCTCGAGTTACCGAGCTCAACACACCAAGCTCAACAAAACCTATATGAGATGTGTTTTAAAAACAAAACTCTTGTGCCTTTTTAAAAATGCGATATATATTTTTTTCATATAAAACCAACTCGTGCACATCAGAGTAATTACAGCTTTTCGAAACATGGTGCAACTAAGACACAAGACTTAAATTCAAATAAAACATACATGCATAACATACACATATATATATCACCCGAATAATAATGTATACAAATACAGAGTAGCAAATGTGCAAAGAAAATACACCTAAGGTACGACAACTTCAAAAGAACCATCATACCCTGGGTACTTCAGCAGACTCACGCAGGGGCTGCTCCAAAAGTAAGACCACCAGTACCTCAGAGCAACAAAAACAACATCGCCTAAACTGGTCACGACCTCGAACATAAAAGAAATACAAGAACAAGTCCTCGGAAAAACCAACATCCAATAAATAAACAATCACGACAGGTAGAGGTCGTCACTCGGGTCCTCGTCGACCTCCTCCTCGGCATCGCTTCATCGCCGAGTTCCCTGCGCCCTCGACATCGCCTGGGTAACCGCCATGGATTGAAGGCACCACGGAAAGTGGTCAACTTCTCAACAAGTTAAGATAGGCTCGACATAAAAATATAAGCAAACAAAGAAAGTATAACAATCACCGACGTGACTCGACCATCTCACTCTAAACTCGACACAACTCACAATTCCATTTTCTCTCGACTCGACAATTTTCCTAATGCACACGCCGTCATCAGATGTCGGAAAGTCCGGCCTTGGGATCCTCGCTCTCCCTAGATTAACTCAGTCCCGTGGCGTGGCGACGTCTAGTCAATCTCCCGTAAACAAAAGGGGACCTAGCACCCTCGCTTATCCGGTCACGGCTCAAAAACGTCATACGACTCACCTAGCTCGCCACTCGATGAACAATTCGCCATACGATATTCAAGGAGTTAAACACAAAATATTCAACCGCATGTCAAATAAAAGAGCAAGCTCGACATGAAGAAACGCAATTCAACATGCAATACACACTTCACGACATATATTCAATCACATATTAAATACATGCAAACTCAATCATATCACAACATTTCATCTCGACACAAATCAAGAATTCCATACACAATACTATAACCACATAGAATATGAAATGCCCTTACATACTATAACAAATATAAATGTGAAGCGCCCTTACGAACTCCAAGTTAAATGTCGCCGACAACGACCTCGACACGGTGTCTTCAAAGAACTTCGACAACGACTTCTCTTACTCGATCTCGACACACGGTGTCTTCAACGAACTCGACAACGACTTCGATCGTACGCTTCTCGATCGACCTCGACACGTCTGATCCTCGTTACGGATTCTCGCTTCCGTCCTTGGATTCGCTTTCCGTACACCTCGATTGAATTCACTCGGTCTCGGAATCGGACTTCCTAAAACAAACACAACTCGGATCGATCTATGGTTCTAATACATCTAGCTCTCTCTTCCCAAACTCAACCACAACCCGTAAAATATAAAACTCAAGAATCGAAAGATATTTTTCCTCCAACACAAAGTTAGGGATTTCGATCAATTCATGAAAAGTTATCCGATGCTTCAACAGATAGATCGACAACAACAATAATCGTAAGCAACGAACTAAAAACCGTAAATCGAACGAATCAAAATGGAGGTTTTCCTGCGCCGATTGCGTAAAAATCGAGAAAGAAATTTTGTTTTACAAGCCCAATTAATCGGTTAAAAAGATAGGTAATATTGTGAAGAAGAAAACCCATCAATTTGATATGATTTGGAAGCATAAACTGATTAAAAATGGAAGAAGATTTAGCGCTAAACAAGAGTACGTATGAAAGAAAATCTGCTCTTCATACCTCAACGGTGATGGTCGATCAGACGAGATATGGGTCGAGAAGTTGATGATGAACAAAATTGATGAAGAAATCTTGTGCAGAATCTCATTGAACTCACGGTTTAAATCGATGAAGATTTTTAAGGAAACAACGAAACACAGAGCGTAAGGAAGGAAGAAGAAAGAAGAAAAGAGAAATGAGTGAAACGGTTGTGGTATACACCGGCGAGAAAGGGGTAAAACGTAACTCCAGCCTATAAGATGCCAATCCCAATAATCATCTACCCGTTAACTCGCTCTCTCATGATTACCTCTACTGCTTCGGTCAACGACAAGCCGACAATGTAATAATTACAAACAATATAATAATAACGCCGAGTAACGCTCGAAATAATACGAGGTGTCATCTCGACACGATGTCGACAAGAGTGCTCGTGCAGATGTACAAAGTTCTAACACGAGTTCGTGAACGCGGTCTCTCACCGACTTGCGTCCCCTCATCGCTCGATGACGCGACTTCATCAACTCGACACCCGACCTCCTCGGCCAGACTAGTGCATCGTGGTCTCATCACCGACAAAAGATCTCGGCAAAATATCTAGTCACGGGATCTCGACACAAGGTCTTGGTCGAGGTCTCGATACGTCGTCCTAATACGATGTCGATCTCGCCCTCAGGTGTTACAATCTCTCCTCTAAAAATTTCGTCCTCGAAATTGCAAATAAGCTTCTTACCTCGTAAAGTTCAGTGGTAATCAATCTTCATCTTCTCCTCCAGCTCCCTAAGTCGCATCTCCCGCCTTCTCGATCCCACACAACCTTGACAAGTTGGATCTCTTTGTTCCGCAATCGCTTGGCTTTCCGATCAACGATTCTTGCCGTGACGCTTCAAAGATAAGTCGCCCTTCGCTTGAATCACATCCGCTTCGATGACATGAACATACTTCCGCAATTGTGAGACGTGAAAGACGCCGTGGATGTTCGACAAAAATGGGGTAAGGCACTGATATGCCATCGACCAATACGACGAAGAATCGTAAGGTCCAATGAATTTAGGGGTAAGTTTCTTGGATTTGATCGCTCAACCAACTCCAGAGTGGGGTGACTCTAAGAAATACATGTCCTCCTTCCTCGAACTCGAGTGGTCGACGCCGTTGATCTGCATAACTCTTCTCCGACTTTGAGATGTTCGCGATCCGATCTCGATCAAACGGATCTTCTCGGTAGTCTGGATCATATTCTGGTCCTCACGATCCGCCGCCCCTGGTACCAACAAAGAGGCGTCGACATTTCCGCCCATACAATGGCGCTTCAAAGGTGCCATCCCAATACTCGCATGGAAGCCGTTGTTGTATGTGAACTCCACCAATGGTAAGACGTCGTCCCAACTTCCTCGGTGATCTAACGCATAAGCTCGTGAACAAATCTTCGCGATTGGATCGCTTCTCTCGATCCGTCGGGATGATATGCCGAGTTAAGCTGAGCTCGGTTCCCATCGCTCCTTGCAATTCCTCCAAAATGAGACGTGAACTTCGGATCTCGGTCCGACACGATCGAAGAGGGTATTCCATGAAGTCGTACTATCTCCGCGATGTAGATCTCTGGCCGCCTTTTTCCACGCTGTATGTCGACCATCGGGCAAGAATGAGCAGCGATTTGGTCAATCGGTCGACGATCACCCAAATCGAATCATTCTTCTTCCGCCTTCGCAAACCTACAACGTAAATCCATGGAAATATCGTCCCATTTCCATACCGCACGCTGTTTATCAGAGTATTCCGCAGGTCGTTGGTGCTCCACCTTCGCTCGACACGCCAAACATGAAGCTACGTGCTCGGCCACTTGCTTCTTCATTCCGACCACCAAAAATGCTTCTTCAAGTCTTGATACATCTTCAGTAACTCGGATGAATACTAAAGTTGCTCTTATGCGCTTCGCCGAGAATCAACTTCCTCGCCGATCGTTAGGCACGCACACTCGGCCATTGCACCTCAAGATGTCGTCCGCTCCGACCAAATTCGCCGCTTCCTTGCGCTTATCAATCGAATCTTCTTCTTGCGTATCGTCACGAACTTGCTGGTCTCGGATCTCGCCCAACAATCTGTTAGAAATGGTAAGCATACCAAATCTCGCCTTCCCGGTGAAACTTCGACACTCAACTTCAAATCTCGGAACTTCTCGAGCATCTCCAACTCGATCATCATTACCGAGGTTAAAACGCTCTTCCCGCTCAACGCATCTGCTACTACGTTAGCCTTACCAGGATGGTATTCCAACGTAAAGTCGTAGTCCTTGAGAAATTTCGTCCATCTACGTTGACGCATGTTGAGCTCCTTCCTGGTCGAAGCAGTACTTGCTCTTGTGATCGCCGAAAACAGAAGAGTGCTCCCGTAAAGGTAGTGCCTCCATATCTTCAAGAAAAACTCTGCCGCTAGCTCCAAGTCGTGAGTAGGATAGTTCTCTCGTGAATCTTAAGCTGTCTTGAAGCATACGCGACCACCTTCCCATGTTGCATCGACACATCCCAATCCCCTGGTGTGACGATCACAATACACCTCGAAGGCTCTTCGGTTGAGGCAAAATCAAGACAGCGCCGTCAAAAGCTCCTTCGCCGTTGAAAATCGGCTTCACACTCCTCGGCCCAAGCAAAGGTTGATCCTTCCTCGCCAATCGTAAGAGGCGCGACAATCTTCGAGAAACTTTCAATGAATCTTCTGTAATATCCTCGCTAAGCCGACAAAACTCCCGATCTCAGAATCGCCTTCTACTGTTCCCACTCTATCACCGCCTCAATCTTAGTTGGATCCACGCCTATCCCTTCTCCTGGAAATCACGTGACCTAGAAAATTCACCTCTTCAAGCCAAAATTCACACTTCGATTGGCATAGAGTTGCTTATCTCGTAATATCTGCGCAGACTGGCATAGGTGTTCTGCGTGCTCTTCTCGGTTCCTCGAGTAAATCAATATGTCGCCGATGAACACTACAACGAACTGATCCAAAAACGAATGAAAAATCCTGCTCATGTAGTCCATAAACACACCGGGCGATTCGTTACTCCAAACGGCATCACCAAGTACTCGTAGTGACCGTGATCTAGTCCCGAAGTCGTTTGGCAACATCTTCCTCCTTCACGCCGAATCGATGGTAGCCCGACTTCAAGTCTATCTTGGAAAGATCGCTGCTCCACGGTTGGTCCATCAAATCGCCAATACGCGGGTAACGGATAACGGTTCTTCACGGTAACCTTGTTGAGCTCGCGATAGTCCACGCACGCCTTGATCGCCCATCCTTCTTCTTAACCAACAACACCGAGCTCCCCACGGTGACACGCCGGCCGTATGAATCGCTTCGACTCCAAGTGTTCGATCCGGGACTTCAACTCTTTCATCTCGGCAGAGACATCACCTGCGGCGCTTTGAAATCGGTCCTGTTCCTGGAATCGGTCGATGGAGAACTCGACCTCTCAGTCTTGGTGGTAATCCCGCACGCCTTCGAAAAACGCCCTCAAAATCACACACCACCGAACATTCTTCACGCCGATCCGCTGGAAAACTTCCGAACTAGCGAGATACATGTATTCCCTAGTTCCTTCTTTCAAAGAAACTCCAATACGCTCGGCAGAAAGATAATTGGAGACTCCAAGGTCCGAAAAATTACGCTTTACGGGCACACCCAAAAGGACATGGTGGTGTGACAACCAATCCATCCCGAGGATAACATCTAAACCCCAAGAGGCAAACAAACCAAATTGACCACAAACTTTCTATTCTCAATAATCACTACACAATTAAGACATGCGGTGTTTGTGACTAAGGTTTTAGCGGTTGTAACTACTAATTTAAACTGCAGTCACAAAGCTCAAAAGGTTCACACAATCGGAAGAAATGAAGGAATGGGTTGCACCGAATCAAAAAGAACGGATAAGGATTTACCCTCGATCTCACATTCACCTTGGATAAGATCATCACCGACCGCTTCCTCGCCACTCATGCGAAAACTCGCTTTAGCCACTTGACGCTTCCCTTTGGCCTTTGCCGCAAGCATAGTCGGTTCAGCTTTAGGTGTAGGACAATCCTTAGCAAAATGCCCTGGCTTCTTGCTGAAACACACCTCCTCCCTTCCGAGTACAATTACTCGCGTAATGTCCCGCTTTCCACATCGGTAGCAAATCACCTCGACACTGGATCGACCTCCACTCCTGCATTGGGTCATCTGACGACATCGCCCCCTGTTGTCGCTCCCCGAGGTCGGCCGTAAGGTCTCTTCGCGGTAGTTTCCTTTCGTGCAAATCTCCGCCGCACTGGGTCTCACCGTCCGCCCACATTTTCTTCTTGTGGCTCCTCACTCCTTCTACCTCGACACATCGGTCAATCACTCTTGAGATTTCTGATCCTCAACGACACCATCGACTTCAATGTCGAATCTCAATCCCCGTTGGAATCTCTCACTTAACCATCTCCGTCAACTCGGTCACGAAATGGACTGAAATACCTGCCGCTAACGATTCAAACTTGGCGCATACTGACACCGCCGAAGTTGCCTTTGCCGATTGAAGAAATTCCGCTCCTTCTCTCGTGCAAGATCCTGGAAGTACTTGTCCAAGAACCTTTCACGAAAAAGCTCCCGTGTCATCTCGCGATGTTCGCTATAAACGCTTGCTTTACTCCTCTCCACCAATACTCTGCGTCTCCTAATAAGTAGGTGGCATAGTCGACCTTCACGTTGTCCGCAATGAAGTGCCTCAAAGATCTTCTCGATCTCTTGCATCCAAAGATCGCCTTTATCCTGGATTTGGCTCACCGTAGAACTTCGGTGGATCATGCTTCCTAAAGTCGGCCAATCCTCTTGCTTCAAAGATTACGCTCGCTTCTGTCGCTGGCAAGTTCGTTCAGTTAACGCTGCCGTTGAGCCATCGCGTTAGCCTGTTGAGTTGCGGTGATTGTTGAGCCATGGCTGCCGCCATCTCGGCCATAGCTTGAATAGCTCGTTCCATGTCGACGTTCTCGGTTGCGGATGTCGTATTCCTACGAGGTGGCATTAGATTCCACAAAGTTCAAAACCACTGCCGAATCTCACACAAGGATGTGTTAAAACACACCGCTTCAATCAAGAAACAGTTCAAACAATTTTTCAAGCAATAAGTGCTTCACTTAATCAAACAAAGAATCAACATAATACAACTAGGTACCCAACACATAACCCGACACGTGACTACCCAAATCCTATGCACTTCTCGAACCGAATCAAGCTCGATACTAAAGTCAGAACGACTTCGGACCGCTACCGAAGCTCAATATACCGAGCTCGAAGTTACCGAGCTCAACACACCAAGCTCAACAAAACCTATATGAGATGTGTTTTAAAAACAAAACTCTTGTGCCTTTTAAAAATGCGATATATATTTTTTTCATATAAAACCAACTCGTGCACATCAGAGTAATTACAGCTTTTCGAAACATGGTGCAACTAAGACACAAGACTTAAATTCAAATAAAACATACATGCATAACATACACATATATATATCACCCGAATAATAATGTATACAAATACAGAGTAGCAAATGTGCAAAGAAAATACACCTAAGGTACGACAACTTCAAAAGAACCATCATACCCTGGGGGTACTTCCGGCAGACTCCCACGCAGGGGTCGCTCCAAAAGTAAGACCACCAACTACCTCAGAGCAACAAAAACAACATCGCCAAACTGGTCACGACCCCGAACATAAAAGAAATACAAGAACAGTCCTCAGAAAAACCAACATCCAATAAATAAACAATCACGACAGGTAGAGGTCGTCACTCGGGTCCTCGTCGACCTCCCCCTCGGCATCGCTCATCGCCGAGTTCCTGCGCCCTCGACATCGCCTGGGTAACCGTCATGGATTGAAGGCACCACGAAAGTGGTCAACTTCTCAACAAGTTAAGATAGGCTCGACATAAAAATATAAGCAAACAAAGAAAGTATAACAATCACCGACGTGACTCGACCATCTCACTCTAAACTCGACACAACTCACAATTCCATTTTCTCTCGACTCGACAATTTTTCCTAATGCACACGCTGCATCAGATGTCGGAAAGTCCAGCCAAGCCTTGGGATCCTCGCTCTCCCTAGGACACCAACTCAGTCCCGTGGCGTGGCGACGTCTAGTCAATCTCCCGTAAACAAAAGGGGACCTAGCACCCTCGATTATCCGGTCACGGCTCAAAACGCTATACGACTCACCTAGCTCGCTCACTCGATGAACACCGCCGCATACGATATTCAAGGAGTTAAACACAAAATATTCAACCGCATGTCAAATAAAAGAGCAAGCTCGACATGAAGAAACGCAATTCAACATGCAATACACACTTCACGACATATATTCAATCACATATTAAATACATGCAAAACTCAATCATATCACAACATTTCAGCTCGACACAAATCAGGAATTCCATACACAATAACATAACCACATAGAATATGAAATGCCCTTACATACTATAACAAATATAAATGTGAAGCGCCCTTACCGAACTCCAAGTTAAATCTTTCGCCGACAACGACCTCGACATTTGTCTTCAAAGAACTTCGACAACGACTTCTCTTACTCGATCTCGACACTACTGTCTTCAACGAACTCGACAACGACTTCGACACGTGACGCTTCTCGGTCGACCTCGACACGCAAATCCTCGCTCGATTCACGCTTCCGCGTCCTTGGATTCGCTTTCGTACACCTCGATTCGAATTCACTGGTCTCGAATCGGACTTCCTAAAACAAACACAACTCGGATCGATCTATGGTTCTAATACATCTAGCTCTCTCTTCCCCAAACTCAACCACAACCCGTAAAATATAAAACTCAAGAATCGAAAGATATTTTTCCTCCAACACAAAGTTAGGGATTTCGATCGAATTCATGAAAAGTTATCCGATGCTTCAACAGATAGATCGACAACAACAATAATCGAAAGCAACGAACGAAAAACCGTAAATCGAACGAATCAAAAATGGAGGTTTTTCGGGCGTTCGATTGCAGAAAATCGTAGAAAGAAATTTTGTTTTACAAGCCCAATTAATCGGTTAAAAGATAGGTAATATTGTGAAGAAGAAAACCCATCAATTTGATATGATTTGGAAGCATAAACCGATTAAAAATGGAAGAAGATTTAGCGCTAAACAAAGAGTACGTATGAAAGAAAATCGTTCTTCATACCTCAACCGTGATGGTCGATCGACGAGATATGGGTCGAGAAGTTGATGATGAACAAAATTGATGAAGAAATCTTGTGCGAGAATCTCATTTGGAACTCACGGTTTCGCCGATGAAGATTTTTAAGGAAACAACGAAACACAGAGCGTAGGAAGGAAGAAGAAAGAAGAAAAGAGAAATGAGTGAAAGCGATTCGTGGTATACACTGGCGAGAAAGGGGTAAAAACGTGAACTCCAGCTATAAGATGCCAATCCCAATAATCATCTACCCGTTAACTCGTTCCTCTCATGATTACCCTCTACTCGCTTCAACGACAAGCCGACAATGTAATAATTACAAACAATATAATAATAACGCTGAGTAACGTTCGAAATAATACGAGGTGTCATCTCGACACGATGTCGACAAGAGTGCTCGTGCAGATGTACAAAGTTCTAACACGAGTTCGTGAACGCGGTCTCCTCAGCTCGACTTGCGTCCTCATCATTTCGATGCAGCGACTTCATCAACTCGACACCCGACCTCCTCAGCTCAGCAGCTAGTGCACGTGGTCTCATCAGCTCGACAAAAGATCTCGGCAAAATATCTAGTCACGGGATCTCGACACAAGGTCTTGGTCGAGGTCTCGATACGTCGTCCTAATACGATGTCGATCTCGTCCTCAGGTGTTACATGTATCACGTTCCATAAATAAAGAGTGTCGTTACCTTTTTGTTCCAAGCAAGCTGGCCTTCTTTTTTTCTTTTTTTTAATATTCCAACTCCTCTCTAGTTTATGTGGCGTGAACCACACCTGGCAATGCTATATGCCTCCTCTTTTCATTTTATATTCAACAAGTCCTCCCTTCCTTTTTTTATTTGTTGCAGCCTTCTTTTCTTTTTGTGTCTTTCTTTATCTCCAAAAAATAATAAAATGCAAAATATATTAAAATATATTTAAAATCTAAATAAAACTAATAAAATAAATAAATTTACTCTTCATACTAAAATAGTCAAATAAAGTCAAATTTGGGTAAAAATAAACATTCAACTCAATTTAATTGTTGAAATCCACTTAAAAATAATAGATAAAACATGATAAACCAGTGAATTATCATTTGCACTGCTCGCATCTTCTCTTGAATCATCCTTACCTTGTCGATCGTCTCTTGTACCATCTCCAGTCCGAACACAAGTTGCTCATCGGTCTCATACCAACACAACGGTGTCCTACATCTCCTCCCATGTAGAGCCTCATACAGTGCCATCCCAATGCTAGAATGGAAACTGTTGTTGTATGTAAACTTTATGAGGGGTAAGAACTTCTCCCAGCTTCCGGTCTCCTCCATGACACAAGCTCTCGGCAAATCCTCCAAGGATTGAATCGTCCTCTCTGACTGCCCATCTATCTGAGGATGGTAGGCAGAGCTCAACTTAAGCTTAGTCCCCAGAGCGGCATGCAAACTCTCCCAAAAACCCGATGTGAACCTGGGGTCTTGGTCCGATATGATGCTGAAGGGTACTCCATGCAACCTGATTATCTCATGAATATATAACTTAATCAACTTCTCCAGTGAGTACCCCATGTTCACACCTATGAATTGAGCTGCATTCGTCAACCGGTCCATAATCACCCAAATAGGGTCACAACCTATCGGACTCCTTGGAAGTCCCGACACGAAGTCCATGGCAATGCTATCCCACTTCCATTCTGGAATAGGTAGCAGTTGCAGCTTCCCAGACGGTTTCTGATGTTCAACCTTGGACTTTTGGCAAGTCAAACAAGAATACACGAACTCCGCTATCTCCTTCTTTATTCCGGGCCACGAAAACATTTTCTTCAAGTCTTGGTACATTTTAGTAGCTCCGGGGTGAATGCTCAAACTATTCCTGTGACCTTCCTCCAGAATCATTTTCCTAAGCTCTGGAACATCTGGTACACAAATTCGATCCCGAAACTGTAGAATATCGTCCGTGTGTTCGATGAAACCCGCTAACTTCCTTTGTACTATTAAGGCTCTCTGATCAACTAAGAACAAATCAGTCTTCTGTCCTTCACGGACTAGGTGGATCAGCTCACTGGTCACCTTCAACATACTGAGCCTAATGCTCACCGGAGTCCGTTCACAAACCAAACTGATGTCCCTAAAATCTTATATCAACTCCATCTCCTTTACCATCATGGATGAGAAATGTAGGGCCTTCCTACTCAGGGCATTCGCCACCACGTTAGCCTTATCGGGGTGGTAACTCAGCTCAAACTCGTTGTCTTTCAGAAACTCCATCCACCTGCATTGTCTCATATTTAACTCCTTCGGGTCAAACAGGTAGTTCAAGCTCTTGTGGTCACTGAAAACTTCAAATCTGGTGCCATACAAATAGTGCCTCCAGATCTTCAGAGCAAAAACTACTGCTCCCAACTCTAAGTCATGAGTGGGGTAATTCTGTTTATGTACCTTAAGTTGTCGTGAGGCATATGCTACAACCTTGCCATACTGCATCAATACCCCACCCAATCCTTGCTTGGAAGCATCACAATACACTACAAACGGTTCACAAGGGTCTGGTAAACTAACACCAGTAATGAGGTCAACCTGTCCTTCAACTCCTGGAAACTCTCCTCACACTTAGCATCCCACAGAAAAACCTGTCCTTTCCTCATAAGGCGAGTCAACGGTAGCGCAATCTTGGAAAAGCCCTCGATAAATCTCCTATAGTAGCCTGCCAGTCCTAGAAAGCTTCGAATCTCCATCACAGATTTAGGGGTTTCCCAATGCAAGACAACTTCAACCTTGGTTGGATCAACTGCTATGCCCCTTTAGAAATCACAAGCTCGAGAAAACTCACCTCTTCTAACCAGAATTCACATTTCGACAGCTTTGCATAGAGTTGCTTCTCCTGCAAGACTTGCAACACAATTCTCAGGTGTCCTTCGTGCTCTTTACGAGTCTTCGAGTAGATCAAGATGTCATACCCTAAGTTTCAGTGTTTAACTATTTAAGTATTTATCTGTTTTCTATCGTTCGTAATACAACTTATCCATTAATAAAGCTATGTGAATGATCCTAGTGTTTGATTTGCTCTATTTGATAAGAGATATAGGGAGTAATAGTTATTATTATTTTAGGGTTTTTCTTTCAATGTTTGAATTCTACCATAAAACGCTGAATTTGAACTATAGGGCGAGTTTTGACTGAAACTTGCCCAAACATGATCCAAATTTTATAAAATTTGCGATCTAAGCATTTTCCAATATTTATGATTTATTGGAATTTTTTTGGAAATTTTTGGGCATCATAAAATATATAGGGTATTTTCTACGCCCAGAAACTACCTAATTGCGACTTTTCGGTTCGTATTTCGAGAAAACGAGATACGTGGGTACTTTTCTCATGTCATGAGGAACATTTTGGCTAAATAATAATTTTTGAGTGTGGACTTATAATTAGAATTATTTTTGGGGTTTTTAGTACAAAAACCCTACAAAAACCCTAATAGACGTGAAACGCCGCGCACCCGGTTGAGTGAGAACATGATGAAATGAAAATATCATGATATTTAGGGCTGACGGGTGGTTCATCCAACCACTAGGGGAGCTTAAATTGGTCTTAGAAGGTTCTTTTACAACTGTCAAGTGGTGATTGGTGATTAAGTAAAAGGTAGGTAGTTAGTTTAGTTAGTTTAGGACTTAATTGGTTAATTTCCAACTAAATGAACAAAATTTCTTCCTTCCAAGTCCTAGCTGATTTCGTGGCCCTCTCTCTTAGCCACATTCAGCCCTTCATTCCTCCATTGGAGATGAAAACTTGAGAAAAATTTCTAGAAAGGGAAAGTGTGGGTTTTGGAAGTTTTGGTGATCAAGATTGCATCTTTACTTCCTTTCTTCTCAACCCTTGTTCAATCATCATCTAATCTCTTGGTAATCTCTATGATCCTTCCCTTATCTCTCTTGAGTTCCATGATATGGGTTTTCATGGATTTAAGAGTTGTTTTTGAGTTTAAAAGTTTGTTTTTGCTAGAAATGATTGATTAGCCTTATAACCCTTGTTTTTCTTCCATAGTTAGCTTTGTTCTTGATGTTTAAAGTTGAAAAAGCCCTAACCCCTATTCTGGCCGAAACTTTGGGGCTGTTCTAAGTCTTGGTCTTGAGTTATTTTTGTTGATTTGGAATTAGTTCTTGAAGGTTTATAAGTTGTATGTTTGGATACTAGTCATTTATGCATGTTTACAAGGTTTTGGAAAAATAAATTGTTTGTAAATGGGGGCTAGAAAACCGTGGCCTCTAAGTAGGTTTTGGGGGATGTTTTAAATTGATTTCAAAGTGTTTTAAGTGTTGAGGAAGTTAGTTTAAGGTTCAAGGATTTAAATGTGTTGAAATGATTTGTTTTAGAAGTGAAAAGTTGAAAACTTTGGGTTTATTTTAGGGCACCAAAACCGTGGTCCTCATGTTATTTTTAAAGATTGTTTTAAGTTGTTTTATGTCCTTAAAATAGTGTAAAGTTGGTCAAGAATTTGGTTTAGTGTAACACCTGTATTTTTACGATATGTTATTCAGCGTTATTCTAGTATGTTTTGACGTATTTATGCCATAATAAGCAATTTCTTGTGCTCTAAGTAAGTGATTTAAATAAATCAAGATCAAATTAAATTTGAGAGTTAATATTTAATATTAATTCATGGTTCGAATATCATTGAAAAATTCTAACGAAGTTTCGTCGCGTTTCAAATCGCCAGGCAGTTTTGCCGCAGATAAAATTTTAAATGAACCCCGATTTCGATGAAAATCGAATCGTAACTTGTCGTGATTATTTTTGAATGTTTGATAGTGTTTTTATTATTTATAATAAATAATATCACGCGGTGAATTAATTTCTCGCTAAATTAATTTTCGCGATTTTATCGGCGGGTAATTAATCGGTAACGCAATTATTCGACGCCGTGTTTTAGCAGCCCTTAGATTCTAGAATTAGAGGTTAATCATGAGAGATGTGAGATTGGATGGTAGGATTAGATGATGTGATTGGCATCTCATAAAGTTGCTAGGTGTCATATTATGTGTGATTAATTTGAAAATTCCTTTTTACTAAACTATTTTTTTTAACTATGTCTTAAATTGTTTTTAAGCAAAATAAAAAAAGAAAGGAGCCTATTTGCAGCCCCCCATCGTGATTCCCTCTCTCTACCTCATTTCAACTTCTTCTTCCTCATTTCCTAGAGTGACAAAAAAAAAAGCTTGAAGCTCCATGGTCACCAACCTCCATTTTCTTGCATTTTCAACCTCCAACCTTCATCATTCTTGGACCTAGGCTCAACTTCTACTTGAATCATTACTTCTCAACCATCCAATCAAGGAGGAAAAACTGATTTCTCTCCCCCCAAAATAGTCCCAAAACCGTGAGCTAGGGAGGAGGAGAGGTGGTGGTTTTCTCTCTTTTTCTTCTTGATTTTTATGCTTAGTTAAGTGTTGTTTTGTGATTGTCTATGATTGAATGAAAGAGATGAGCATGTAAGTCCCTATTCTTGAGAACCCTAGGCGCAAGTCAAAGGGGAAAAGAGGGGTAATGTGATCTTGAGGTTCAATCATGCCATTAGTTGTTTGATTGAGTTTAATTTATGTTGTTGTTGATGAATTGGAGTAGTAGTTTGGAAATAGCATGTTAAAGTGGTTGCTTTAGGGTTTGAACCTATTCTTGAATAGGTGAAAATATGGGTTTTGATGGTTAAGACATGTAATTAATTGTTGTTTCTATCTTGCTAAGTGTTAATCTTGTTGTTGTGGTTGAAAGTTTTGTGTTAGAAGCATGATTAGGTATTTATTTAGAAATTTGAGGCTCTTGAAATGTTGTAAAGCATGCCTAGACTTGTTAGTAAGTTGTTTCAAGGTGTTTAATTGTGGTTTGATGAGGAAAAGAATTGATTAAAATGGTGTTAGTAGTTGGTTTTGTTTTGAATTTGATTCGGTGGAAAAACTTAGATTCAAGAGGTAGTAAAAAAGTTATTGAAAATTCTTGTTTATTGGCATTGAGAAAATGGGTTTTAAATGCTTGATTAAGTTGTCTTAATGTACTAGTTGTATATGAAATTGAATTGAGTCTTGCTTTTGAGTTATTGGCATTGTTAATATCATGGTTGAATAGTTTGAATAAAAAGAAAATTTGAAAGGTTCTTGGAAACTTTGCTCTTGAAGTATTTGAAAATATTTTGGATTATGTTTGAAATGTGCTTTGAATTATGTCTTGAGGATGACTTGATGTTTTGATGCCTTGAAGTGTAATTGAATGACTTGAAAATGGTTTGTTAGATTGTAAAAATGAAAGTTTTGCAAATTTTTTTGAGAAAAAGGGTGAAGGCCGAGAGGCCATAGGAGGTGTTGGAAGGAAATTATTTAGTATGAACTTGTTTAAATGCTTGCATGAAATGTGTTTTAGGCTTTTGGAAATGTATAAAAAAAATGGTTAATTGAAGTATGCTTATTTTAAGGTTTTCAAGGAATTAAATATATGTGTTATGTTAACCTTTCAAGAAATGATTTTAAATTTTTAAAAACCTATTTATTTCAAGTTGTTAGTAATTAAATGCTTAAGTGAATACTTGGTTAGAAAAAGGTTAGGTTTTGAGAGCATAAGTTTCTAGTTAGTTCTTAGAATTGTGCTAAGTTTACTTGTGATGATAGGAGTTACGAATTCGGAGAACGTACGACGTGGGCTCGAGGCGTGCGGTACCACGCTAGCAACTAACTATGGTAAGGGCAACTTAGATATTGATAGGAATTAAATTTTCAAGTATTTATGCAAAGAAGTCTGAGAACCTCAGGGTTCGAAGTGAGGGTCTTGTACCCTTTCGTTTTACTGCTTTTTGATATACTGATTATTTAGTGGGCTTGTCTGCAAGTGGTTAGCAGCTGTCCCCAACCCCCCAAACTTGTTTGATTTCCTCTCTGTCAACTCCACCGAGTTGCAGAGGGATGAATCGAATTGTCGATTTCCGTTGTTTGCTGAGTGGTGATTGGTTGAAATGAATTGCATGTACTGTTAAACTGTTTCGCATTATATTGAGCTTGGTATGAATATTATTTGATATGCGGTTAAATAATTATTCAATTTTCTTCGTGAATTATCGTATGCGGCGACCTATTCATTGGAGTGCGAGAGTTTAATCAACTCGTTGAGTTGTCGTAACGTTTTTTAGCTTTGATCCGATTAACCTAGGGTGCTAGGATCCCCTAAATGGCCTAAACGGCTCCGGCTGGTTCTTCGGCAGCTTAGCTAGACGTCGTAGCGTCAAGGAACCTGAGCTGAATGTCCTAGGGTGAGCGGAGAGCCCAAGGCTATGGCTGGTATTCAGTGGAAGATCGGCGTTACTTTCCGGAAATTGTCAAATGTCGTGAGGATATGAGTCTTGAGTTGATCTTGTGAGAGTCTTGAGTACGGTGCATATAGTTGTTTTTGCCTATTGTTATGATTATTATTCCCTGATTTATTGAGAAGTTGACCATTTCCCATGGTGCCCTCAACCAATGATGGTGACCCAGGCGATGATGAAGATCGTGCTGATACCGGTGATGAGAACATCGTTGGAGATCATCTTTGATTTTCCAGACATTGAGATGCCCGCGATGATGGAGTTCGACCCCATCTCCCGTCGCGTTGTTTATACTGGGGATGTTGTACAGAGCTTCCGAGGGGGTGGTATGGTAGTGAGACAGGAGACTTCACGATGCACAGTGAGCTTCCCGATTCATATGATGCAGGTGGTGGACGCTTGGCGAGCTATTCAGGAGAGAGGACTATGCCAGCATCATCTTCCTCACCAGAGGGACCCCTCGAGATCCCGAGGCGCACTGCTTCCCGACTTGCTACCCGAGGACGAGGACCGAGGGTTCGATGGACCGCTCGTAAGAGCGTAATCAGACGAGGGATTGCAGGAGCTTCTACTTCCAGGGCGGTTGTTACTCCGAGTACTTTGGCAAAGCCAGAGCCAGAGCCAGCAGCAGAACTGACCTCCCCCATGCTTGATAGGACCCCTACTCCGCCGGTGGACCCTCCTCATGTGTGTAGTGTGTGCGGAGTGATTTTTGGTACAACCTCACCTAGATAACACAAGAATTGTAAGCAATGAAAATTTACTAAGTAGAGTGAGTTGGGAGTTCGTCGATCCGCATTAATTAATTAAAATATATACTAACCATTGAGCATCGACACTCGGAGCATTGATCGTCTTACGGACTTTCAAAGGCTGAGTTGTCACTTCATGCCCGTGTGGCAGCAATGTCTAATGTGTGGCAAGCCTAATGTGTGGCTATACCCTTGGTAGGGGAATTTGATTCGGACGTTGGGAAATAAAGTTCCTCGTCTCTGCTGACCTTGTTTAAGGCTGCAGGTGTATACACAAACTCGTCATAATGCATTGGCATGCATGACTAACCACATTTTGATATGTGATGATTTGATCATTGATTTGTTGTTTGATTTGTTTGCTCGCATGCAAATACTTGATATACTATGATGATGTATGCAGCCTATTAAGTATGCTTATGTATATAATGACATGCCGATGTACTATATGTTTATATATCTTGTTTGTATGCAACTAGCCTGTGATGAACTCGTGGACAAGAAATTTACCCTTGCATTTCTTTTATTTTATTTTTATGCTTGGAACCGATACTTAGATTTTGCCGATCCCGATGAGGTTTATGGGAAACACGAAGTATGAGTTCCCTCAAGGGAAGACCCTTTCGGCGTAGGTCGTTAATCCTATCTCTGGGCGTTTGACACACTCGGGAATAGTTATTGAGACCGACGACGATGGGGAGTACTCTACTACTGTACGCTTCAACAGTAAGACGGTTCACTTTTATGTACCACCTAGTCTACTTACTACACTACCGACGACGGCGACTGTTGAGACCTTTCCGTTCGTGGACCCTACACATCCGTCCATGATGCCGAGTTCGAGTGCACATCCACCTTCGACTGGAGTTCCTAGAACTCCTCCCATCGTCACTGCTACTTCTTCTGCTATACCGACAGCTTCATTGGTGGCACTTACTGCACCTGAGGGTAGTCCTCCCTCATTTTGTATTCACTGTCCTCATTGCTCTTATCCCTTGCCTCCAACCCCTACGGCCGGAGACCCAATCAATGGGAGTAGGACCACTAGGGAGTGGGTGCAAGAGATAGAGTAGTGATTGATAGTGAGGATAAGGAGGAGAAGGAGATCCTTTAGAGGCATCGGGGTCTGCTAGCTCAGAGTCGATGACCTACCGTGCGGGGTTTCCCCCTCGCAAGCGTCTCAGGTTTACTTATGGGCCAGCATAGCTAGATAGAATCAGTTGGTTAGACTCCAGATTTGTATTTTGTACAGTATGACTTTTGGGCCTAAGTCCTTTGATAGGAGCTGCCAGGATGCATCATAGATATGAGTCAACTCTAGGTGTTAGGGTCTTCATATGACTGATGTATTTTATTTTGAGCATCTACTTGTGTATATTTTGGAACTCGCCTGCGTGTGAAATACTCTGATCCTTGACACTGCTATGATGCATATATATGATGTTGGTTATGTTTTTCTTTAGAAGTGGTTATTGTTTGTCGCTTAAAGTATTACACTTATGAAAAAGAAACACTGTTATTTTCAAAGAAAACCTTTTGCGAAAATGGGATGTTATATTAGTGGTATCAGAGCAGTTCAGTTCTCACCGGACCGCTTAGTGTATGCTGGCCTAGGATGTTGGGAATTGTCGGGTAGGAGTCTAATGTGCCTAGGATTTTGTGAACTCTGCGTTGATTGTTTGAATGTTTCCAAGTTGAAACAGGTGTGACATTGTGTGAAATTGTGTGCGGTCACCTCAGGTGATTGATTATTGTTGTTGGGTTCTGACTGGTTTTTGACTTGTAGGAACTTATGGCACCTCCTAGACGTGATACCTCTGTTCCTGAAGCTGGAAACCAGCATATGGACCAAGTAATGCGAGCAATGACTGACATTACTGCTGCGGTAGCACAACAGATGACTACAAAGCAACAGCATGACCTGTAAAAGCAACAACGCGAGGAACGAACTGCTGAGGCGAAGGGATTGATTGATTTTCGCCGCCATGACCTGCCAAAATTCTATGGGGATTCTGATCCAGAACAGGCCGATCTCTGGTTACAGGAAATCGAAAAGATATTTGAAGTACTTCGTAGTCCTGCAGACGTCAAGGTGAACTATGCCACATACCTGCTGCTGGGAGACGCAGAGTACTGGTGGAGAGGGACGAAGTCGATGATGGAAGCTGACCATCAGGAAGTGACCTGGGAAGCGTTTCGTGCCAAGTTTTTTGAGAAGTATTTTCCCAAAAGTGCTCGCATTGAGAAAGAACAGGAATTTCTGAGAGTTTACCAGGGAAACTGGAGTATTGGGGAATACACTGCAAAGTTTGAATCGTTAGCTAAGCATTTTCGTTTCTTTCAACAGCGCGTGGATGAAGAATACATGTGTGAGCGCTTTGTTAATGGTTTACGAAGCGACATTCAGGATTCAGTGTTGCCGCTAGGAATTCGTCGTTTCCAATAATTGGTGGAGGAAAGCAGAGAGGTTGAAGTCATGAAGAACAATAGATAGAGGAGAGCTGGAGGACCATCTAAACCAGGGAACCAAGGTCGTGGAAACAAAGGGAAACAGTACCAGAGTAAGCCATATTCCCGTCCCCAGGGGAATAATCACAATCAGTATCGCCCGGTGGCACAAGGCATTGGGAATAGCCAGAAGAATCAACTGCGTTGCTATAACTATGGAAGCAAGGACCATTTGGCTGACAAGTGTTCAAAAGAGAAGGTGTGTTACAATTGCAAGAAGCCGGGAAGCGTGATCAAAGACTGTCTTCTGCCGAAAGCTGAACCATCTGTAAATGCTGTGAAAGCGGCACGACCCTCAGCAACAGGACGCGCGTTTTCAATAACCGGCAAAGAAATCTCACAGGACCTCATCAAGGGAACTTGCGACATCGCAGGTAACCATCTGTCAGTACTTTTCGATTCCGGCGCGACACATTTATTCATCTCTGTGGATTGTGTGAAGCATCTGAATCTTCCTGTTTCTGCATTACCGTTTGATTTGGTTGTTTCTACTCCTGCTGCTAAAACTTTGACTGCAAAAACTGCCTGTTTGCATTGTCCCATGACTGTTCAAGATAGGAAATTCTTTGTTAACTTGATCTGTTTACCGTTGAAAAATCTTGATGTAATCCTCGGGATGGATTGGTTATCTCACAATCATATCCTGTTAGACTGTGCTCGTAAAGTCCTAGTCTTTCCTGAGCCGAATATCTCGAAGTTTTTGGCTGCGAACCACCTCAGAGTGACCTTGAAAGAGGGAACTCAAGAATACATCTCGTTAGCTAGCCTAGAGGCCAAGATGGAGATTGATGAGAATAGTGTACCTGTTGTGAAGAACTTCCCAGATGTGTTTCCAGAAGACATACCAGGTCTACCTCCAGTACGGGACATTAAGTTCTCTATTGACTTAATTCCTGGAACTGACCCAATTTCCATTGCACCTTACCGAGTGTCTCCTTTGGAGATGATTGAACTGAAGAGCCAGATTGAGGATTTATTGTCCAAACAGTTTATACGACCAAGCGTATCTCCTTGGGGAACACCAGTATTGCTTGTGAAGAAGAAAGATTGACGTTCGAGGCTTTGCATGGACTATCGACAACTCAACAAAGTGACTATCAAGAATCGATATCCTCTACCGCGTATCGATGATCTGATGGACCAATTGGGAGGAGCCGTTATTTTCTCGAAGATTGATTTGAAATCTGGTTATCACCAGATTAGGGTTAAGACTGAAGACATTCCCAAGACAGCTTTCAGAACCAGATATGGACATTATGAGTACCTTGTAATGCCATTTGTAGTGACAAACGCACCTGCTATATTCATGGGCTATATGAATAGGATCTTCAATTCATTCATGGATCGGTTTGTCGTTGTGTTCATCGACGACATTCTCATTTAGTCGAAGAGTCTGGAAGACCATCAGGAGCATCTACACCAAGTTTTGCAGATTTTGCGTGAGAAGATGTTGTACGCCAAATTGTCCAAGTGCGAATTCTGGCATGACGAAGTGAATTTTTTGGGACATGTGATCTCGAAAGAAGGAATTGATGTAGATCCTGTCATGGTAGAGATAGTGTTAGCATAGGAACAACCGCAGACCGTGACTGAGATCCGGAGTTTCGTAGGTTTAGCTGGTTATTATCGGAGAGTCATCGAAGGCTTTGCTCGGATCGTAGCACCATTGACACAGCTGACAAGGAAAGGTCAACCATTCGCTTGGACTGAGAAGTGCGAGACAAGTTTTCAACTATTAAAGGAACGTTTGACAACGTCACCAGTCTTAGTTCTACCGCAATCTGACAAACCATACGAAGTTTATTGTGACACTTTTCACCAAGGTTTAGGATGTGTGCTTATGCAACATCGGAGAGTCGTAGCTTACGCTTTGCGACAGCTGAAGAACCATGAGAGGAACTATCCAACACATGATTTGGAGCTTGCTGTAGTTGTATTGCGCTGAAGATTTGGAGACACTATCTTTATGGATGCACATTCGACGTATTCAGTGACCACAAAAGCCAGAAGTATTTATTCGATCAGAAGGAGCTGAACATGAGGCAAAGACGTTGGATGGAATTTTTGAAGGATTATGACTTCACATTGCAATATCACCCAGGAAAGGCGAACATCGTAGCTGATGCACTGAGTAGGAAGAGTATTCACACTGCCAGACTGATGGTGAAGGAATTGGAATTACTTGAAGCTTTCCGTGATTTGAACTTGACGGTGGAATTTTCTCCAGGGAAGATGAGTTGTGGAAGGATTACCATAACCAATGGACTATTGGAAGAGATTAAGGAACTACAAGTTGCAGATGAACTGTTGAAGAAGAAGAGAGAACTGATTAATCAAGGCATAGGAGGTGAGTTTACCATAGGACAAGATAACATCATCAGAATTAAAGGGAGAATTTGCGTGCCAGATAACGATGAACTGAGAAGACAATCTTGGACAAAGCACACAAGAGCAAACTTAGTCTTCACCCCGGGACAACGAAGATGTACCAGGATTTGAAGCAAAGATTTTGGTGGCCTGGACTGAAGAGACGAGTAGCTAACTATGTTGCTTCGTGTTTAACCTGTCAAAAAGCTAAAGTGGAGCACCAGAGCCCTGCTGGAATGGTTCAATCACTTGACGTGCCTGAGTGGAAATGGTACATCATTTCTATGGACTTTGTAGTAGGACTGCCTAGAACCCAGAAGAAATTTGATGCTATTTGGGTAATCGTGGATCGTTTGACTAAGTCAGCACATTTCTTACCGGTAAAGACCACCGATAACGTAGAAAAGCTTGTAGAGTTATACAGCAGGGAGATTATCCGACTGCATGGTGTACCGTCGAGTATAGTTTCAGATCGTGATCCGAAGTTTACATCGCATTTGTGGAAAAGATTGCAAGAAGCTCTTGAATCGAAACTCAGACTGAGTTTTGCTTATCATCCGTAGACTGATGGACAGACAGAACGCACGATTCAAAGCCTAGAAGATTTGCTGAAAGCATGCGCACTCGATAACCGTGGAAGCTGGGACAATTTACTGCCACTGATTGAGTTTACTTACAACAACAGTTTTCACACGAGCATTGGAATGGCGCCTTACGAAGCATTATATGGACGCAAGTGCCAAACACCCCTGTGTTGGTATCAAGATGGGGAGAGCATGATTGTTGGCTCGGAGTTAGTGCAACAAATGACTGAGAAGGTTAAGCAGATCAGAGAGAAGATGAAGACCTCCCAAAGCAGACAGAAAAGTTATGATGATAAAAGAAGATGACCACTCGAGTTTAAGGAAGGAGAGCATGTTTTTCTTTGAGTGACACCTACTACGTGTGTGGGTCGAGCCATCAAATCCAGGAAGCTAACTCCCAAATTCATTGGACCTTATCAGATTATTCGTCGCATAGGTCCAGCAGCTTATCAGGTTGCTTTGCCGCCATTTCTTTCTAATATCCATGATGTATTTCATGTCTCGCAATTTCGAAAGTACATTCTTGATCCATCTCACGTTATTGAACCGGACGTGATTCAACTGAAAGAAAATCTATCTTTTGAGGTTCCTCCTGTGAGAATCAAAGACCGAAGGATCAAGCAATTGAGGGATAAGCAAATACCATTGGTCAAAGAAATCTGCAATCAGGCAACCGACGACGTAACTTGGGTGTTGGAAGACAAGATGAGAGTAGAATACCCAGAACTCTTCTAGTTGTGTAATTTTCGGGGACGAAAATTTTTAAGTAGGGTGGTAATGTAACACCCTAAGTTTCAGTGCTTCACTATTTAAGTATTTATCTGTTTTCTATAGTTCGTAATACGACTTATCCGTTAATAAAGCTATGTGAATGATCCTAGTGTTTGATTTGCTCTATTTGATAAGAGATATAGGGAGTAATAGTTATTATTAATTTAGGGTTTTTCTTTCAATGTTTGAATTCTACCGTAAAACGCTGAATTTGAACTATAGGGCGAGTTTTGACTGAAATCTTCCCAAACATGATCCAAATTTTATAAAATTTGAGATCTAAGCATTTTCCAATATTTATGATTTATTGAAATTTTTTTGGGAATTTTTGGGCATAAGAAAATATATAGGGTATTTTCTACGCCTGGAAACTGCCTAATTGCGACTTTTTAGTTCGTATTTCGAGAAAATGAGATACGTGGGTACTTTTCTCATGTCATGAGGAACATTTTGGCTAAATAATAATTTTTGAGGGTGGACTTATAATTAGAATTATTTTTGGGGATTTTAGTACAAAAACCCTAATAGACGTGAAACGTCGCGCACCCGGTTGAGCTAGAACGTGACAAAATGAAAATATCATGATATTTAGGGCTGAGGGGCGGTTCACCCAGCCACTAGGGGAGCTAAACTTGGTCTTAGAAAGTTCTTTTACAAGTGTCAAGTGGTGATTGGTGATTAAGTAAAAGGTAGGTAGTTAGTTTAGTTAGTTTAGGACTTAATTGGTTAGTTTCCAACTAAATGAACAAAATTCCTTCCTTCCAAGTCCTAGCTGATTTCGTGGCCCTCTCTCTTAGCCACATTCAGCCCTTCATTCCTCCATTGGAGATGAAAACTTGAGAAAAATTTCTAGAAAGGGAAAGTGTGGGTTTTGGAAGTTTTGGTGATCAAGATTGCATCTTTACTTCCTTTCTTCTCAACCCTTGTTCAATCATCATCTAATCTCTTGGTAATCTCTATGATCCTTCCCTTATCTCTCTTGAGTTCCATGATATGGGTTTTCATGGATTTAAGAGTTGTTTTTGAGTTTAAAAGTTTGTTTTTGCTAGAAATGATTGATTAGCCTTATAACCCTTGTTTTTCTTCCATAGTTAGCTTTGTTCTTGATGTTTAAAGTTGAAAAAGCCCTAACCCCTATTCTGGCCGAAACTTTGGGGCTGTTCTAAGTCTTGGTCTTGAGTTATTTTTGTTGATTTGGAATTAGTTCTTGAAGGTTTATAAGTTGTATGTTTGGATACTAGTCATTTATGCATGTTTACAAGGTTTTGGAAAAATAAATTGTTTGTAAATGGGGGCTAGAAAACCGTGGCCTCTAAGTAGGTTTTGGGGGATGTTTTAAATTGATTTCAAAGTGTTTTAAGTGTTGAGGAAGTTAGTTTAAGGTTCAAGGATTTAAATGTGTTGAAATGATTTGTTTTAGAAGTGAAAAGTTGAAAACTTTGGGTTTATTTTAGGGCACCAAAACCGTGGTCCTCATGTTATTTTTAAACATTGTTTTAAGTTGTTTTATGTCCTTAAAATAGTGTAAAGTTGGTCAAGAATTTGGTTTAGCAAAACAATTCCAAGAAGTGTGATTTTTGGAAAAGGGTTAGTTTATGTTTCAAAGATTGTTTCTTGATCTTGTCACAAACTTATTTCTATTATTTTCATGGCATGTTATATGGTTTTAAATATAGTTCAAATTTGGCAAAACACTATTCATTTAGTAAAAACACTATTCCAATTGGTAAAAACTTGGTTTAAGTTTTTCTAAGTGTGTACAGTTAATGAAAGTTTCAAAACTTGTTTGACCTGAACTTGTAACATGGCATATGATTAGGTGTGATCCAAATAGGGTTAAGTTAGCAAGATTTTAGGCCTTTTAGGACCAAAAACCATGGCTGCCATAGAGTCTTAGGACTTGGGTCTTTGGTTCTAATTTTGTTAAGTTGTATTGTTAAGGTTCGAGCGACGTACGTTTTGGTGACACGTTGGAAATTCCTTATCTGAAGCTTGTTCAAGGTAAGGGAAATTTCTATATAATGAGTTTAGGCTCTTTGTTTTGTTTGTTATGTGGTTTGATTGAATGAATAATTGTGGTAGTAACTGTAGTATTATTAAGTGTTAGTGGTGATGCTGTAACATGTTGTAGTATGTTGAATTGTTTAATGCTGTGTGAAATGTTGTAGCATGTTATGTTTGGTCTTGAGTGACAACAATGAATGGTATTGAATGGCTTAAATCATGTTTGATTTATTGTTGAATTTAAACTGATTGAGGTATGCAAAAATTTGTTATTGTGGTATAAGTTAATTAACAATGCGACGATCGAGTGCTGATTAGTTTAACGATTTATACCGGTAAATCTGATGCGATTTCACAAGTCAAAAATAAGATTTCATAAGTAAATTGTTAAAGGTATTTTGACTTAAAAATAAGCGTGAGGGTTGTAGTATGACTAGCCAAAGCTTATGGATAAGTTAGAAATGGAACCATGGTAGGTGAAGAATTCTATTAACTTAGGGTTCCAACGACCCAAAGCTAAATGAGTGATTTTTCGTACAACCTCACCTAGATAACACAAGAATTGTAAGCATGAAAATTCACTAAGTAGAGTGAGTTGGGAGTTCGTCGATCCGCATTAATTAATTAAAATATATACTAACCATTGAGCATCGACACTCGGAGCGTTGATCGTCTTACGGACTTTCAAAGGCTGAGTTGTCACTTCATGCCCGTGTGGCAGCAATGCCTAATACGTGGCAAGCCTAATGTGTGGCTGTAACGATCCAGAGGTTTGGGAGCCGCCACCAATTTTATTATATTTAGGAAAAATTGGAAAAACCTCAAAATAATGATCTTTGAGAACCATACTGAGTTCGGGAATCGATTACGCATGGAGAAGGGTGGAGACTAAACCCCACAATACCCCCAACACGCCTGTCTTATGACAGTTACCCAAATTGATTGTGCAATTTAATAAGTTTAAAATATTTGTTTCGCCTCAAAATTAAATAAAAGTAATATTAAGTGCTAAAATGAACATAAAAAAAAGAAACTAAATTGGAAAAATTTAAATTTGACTTGACGAGATTGGCCCGCTCCTACGTATCCTCCGGTGCAATGAGAAACTCAAAAGTCACGTAGTTCTTCTAGAAAATATTTGTGTGTTGGTTTGATTTTAATTTTTTAAGGGTTTAAGATCACCAAGCCGTCACGACTCAGGTGTCATATATTGGGGATCAACAAGATGTCACATCTCAGCTAATCCCATTTTATTCTAAAAAAATAACTTTTCCTTTTTTTTGATTTAATAGCATTAAACAGAATAGTAAATTAAGTACAATGTATGATGAATTAAAATTTAGTTGAGTAAAATTGTCCTAGTTTAACTAGTAAAAAAAACGAGATGTCAACATTCATTAAGCAAAAAAAAAAAAAACAAATGGGTAGAAGCCCAATAGTTACAAATAAAACCCAATTGAATGAATAATGCTAATATATATAAAAAAAATAAAAGAAAAAAAAAGAAAACGGGCCGAAGCCCAACTTTCAGCCCAACCAACTAAAAAAAAAAGAATTGATAAAATAAAATAAAAGGGCAGGGGGTATCTCACGGGTTTCATTTGAAACCCTAAAATTGAAAATCAAAGAAAAGCTGCTAGGAGCAGCTGTGAGGGAGAAGGGGATTGAGGGTGCGAGAGAGAGAGAGATACAGGGAAGAAAGGGTGGCGCGAAGGAGAGGGAAAAAGGGTGAGGGAGGTCGCGAGAGGGAGAAGGGGAAAGGGGGTACGGCCGACGCCTTGCCACCTTGGGCGTGCGTGGCCGCGAGCAAGAAAAGGGGGGGTGTTGGTCACGAACATGGAAGGGAAAAAGGAGGGAAGCGTGGGAGGAGAGGTTAGGGGGAGGACGCGGCGCACAAAGGGAGAGGGGGAAGAGGCGTGCGACCGTAGCAAGCCAGCCCTGGCCGCGCGCGGTCTCGAGCAAGGAAAGGGGGAAGGGATGAGGGTGCGGCCGAGGGGTAGGAGGAGAGGGAGAGGGAGGTATGAGACTGAGAGGGAGGACGGAGATTCTACCTTCTTCTTCTCCTCTTTCTTCTTCTTCTCAGACTCTGTTTTGCTCTTTTTTTTTCGTTCCGTTGTTTCTGTGTTTCAGTTTGGGTAAATTAGGGCTTCAATGTGGAGCCTCTAATTCTTTGTTTGGTGATAGAAAAATGCCCAGAAAATTTTCCCCTTTTTTCTTTTTCCTCTGTTGTTCTGTTGTTGCATTTATAGGGTGAGGAGGGCTCTAATAGGACACTGGTTGCTGACCCTTGTATTGGCCATTTGTTGCAAGGATGGTTGGTGGTGCAGAGGGTGGCTGGTTGTGCAGAGTGGTGCCTGCAAAGCTGCTTGGTTGGAGAAGAAATGGAAAAGAAACAAAGGAACAAGAAGAAAGGTCTTTGGATTTATTGCTAAAAATGCTGCTGCTTGCTGGTGTTGTTGGCATTGTTGTTGGCAGGGTGCTCGACCCCCCTCTGTTTTGTTTTTTTCTTTCTTTTTTTTGTTTATTTCTGTTTTGTTTTGTTATTTTATTCAATCTGATATTTGTAAATTTGGACATGTAATGGACTGTAATGGACTGTTTGTAATTTTTTGTAATTTTTGGCAATTTTTGGACATGTAATAGACATTGATTTTATATTTTGGGTTTGTATTTGTGATGGTAATTTGTACCTCTTTTTTTTATCACAATTGGGCTGGAATTGACCCAAAAGAACTAACACAAAAATAGGCCCAACAATGAGTTTAGACAATGGGTCAAATAAGACAAAAAGTGAGGCAAAATAAAGGCTGGAAATTCGATATGTGTAAAGAAAAATATTTTTTTGTGATTTTTCTTAAAAAAAAATAAAATATCCGGTCAAAATTGGGTGTTCACAGTGGCTATACCCTTGGTTGGGGAATTTGATTCGGACGTTGGGAAATAAAGTTCCTCGTCTCTGCTGACCTTGTTTAAGGCTGCAGGTGTATACACAAACTCGTCATAATGCATTGGCATGCTGACTAACCACATTTTGATATGTGATGATTTGATCATTGATTTGTTGTTTGATTTGTTTGCTCGCATGCAAATACTTGATATACTATGATGATGTATGAGGCATATTAAGTATGCTTATGTATATAATGATATGCCGATGTACTATATGTATATATATCTTGTTTGTATGCAACTAGCCTGTGATGAAATCGTGGACAAGAAATTTACCCTTGCATTTCTTTTGTTTTATGTTTATGCTTGGAACTGATACTTAGATTTTGCCGATCACGATGAGGTTTATGGGAAACACGACGTATGAGTTCCCTCAAGGGAAGACCCCTTCGGCGTGGGTCATTAATCCTATCTCTGGACGTTTGACACACTCGGGAATAGTTATTGAGACCGACGATGATGGGGAGTACTCTACTGCTGTACGCTTTAGCAGTAAGACGGTTCACTTTTATGTACCACCTAGTCTACTTAATACACTATCGGCGATGGCGACTGTTGAGACCTTTCCGTTCGTGGACCCTACACATCCGTCCATGATGCCGAGTTCGAGTGCACATCCATCTTCGACTGGAGTTCCTGGAACTCCTCCCATCGTCACTACTACTACTTCTGCTATACCGACAACTTCATTGGTGGCACTTGCTGCACCTGAGGGTAGTCCTCCCTCATTTTGTATTCACTGTCCTCACTGCTCTTATCCCTTGCCTCCAATCCCTACGGCCGGAGACCCAATCAATGGGAGCAGGACCACTAGGGAGTGGGTGGCGAGAGATAGAGTAGTGATTGATAGTGAGGATGAGGAGGAGGAGGATCCTTCAGAGGCATCAGGGCCTGCTAGCTCAGAGTCGATGACCTACCATGTGGGGTTTCCCCCTCGCAAGCGTCTCAGGTTTACTTATGGGCCAGCATAGTGTAACACCTGTATTTTTTAGCGAGTCGTTATTTAGCATTATTATAGTGTATTTTTTGGTCGTATTTATGCTATAATAAGCAATTTCTAGTTCGCTAAGTAAGTGAATTATGTAGATCAAGACTAAATTATAATTGAGAGTTAATATTTTATATTAATTCATGGTTCGAATATCGTCTAAAAATTCTAACAAAGTTTCGTCGCGTTTCGAATCATAGGCAGTTTTGCCACAGATAAATTTTAAATGAACCCCGATTTCGATGAAAATTGAATCGTAGCTTGTCGTGATTATTTTTGAATGTTTGATAGTGTTTTTATTATTTATAATAAAATAATATCACGTGGTGAATTAATTTCTTGTTAAATTAAATTTCGCGAATTTATCGGTTGAGAATTAATCGGTAACGCGGTTATTCGACACTGTGTTTTAGTACCCTGAGACTCTAGAATTAGAGGGTAATCATAAGAGATGTGAGATTAGATGGGTAGGATTAGATGATGTGATTAGCATCTTTGCTTTATAGCTAGCTGTCATTAGTGGGGTGGTTATTTTCTTTTTATGCTTACTTTTACTAAACTACTTTTAACTTGTAATTTTTTTAAGAGAAAGAAATAATCCTTCCCCTCCATATGAAGCAGCAGTCGCGCCCCCCACTCTCTAACCCCCCTCTTGTTCATTTCTTATTCTTCTTCTAGAGTGAGAAAGAGCTCCAAGCTTCCATGTTTTCTTCTCCTCCATTTCTTGAATGTTCAAACCCCAACCTTCATTCTTCTTGCACCTAAGCTCAACTTCCACTTGAATCATCCCTTCTCAACCATCCAAGTAAGGAGAAAAATAGATTTTTCCTTCCCTATTTTCTGCTCAAGGTCGCGGCCTCCCCCTTGTATAGTAGTATGTCTTCTTACTTCTTCTTCTTATTTATATGCTTAATCTATTCTTGATTATGATCAATGATGGAAATGAACACTTCCACCCCAAATCCTTGAAACCCTAGGCGTAAATCCTAAGGGGAAAAGAGGGGTTGTGTGATCTTGAGGTGAATCAACTCAATTAGTTGACGATTCTTGCTTAATTAATGATGTTGTTGTTGTTTTAGCTACTAGTTTTGGATTAGGACTTGGATTGAGAAATTTGTTGTTGAAAAACCTATTCTTGAAAGAGGTTTGAATTAGGATTGATCATGAATTAGCTTTTGTTTTATAAAGTGGTTTATTGTTTATGAAAGATTTGGCATATAAAATGATGTTGTGTTATTAAATTGGAAGTGTGCAAATTTTTGGAAAAAGGGGAGGCGATGACCGCGAGCCCTATAGGGTGGTTGGAAGGAAAATTATTTTGCAAACTTGGTTATAAGGATTATATTGATGTGTTATCAAGCTTTAGAAAATTATAGAAAAGATTTGGTTTCATTTGAACTTGTTTTGGAATTCTAAGGCTATGAAACACATAGGTAAGTTGGGTTCCTTGAGACCCAAGAAACCTAGTGGAGCCTTAATTAGATACTTTGAGCAAAAGGATTGGTTTGTGGCATGGTTTCAAGTTCTAAGTTTCAAAGTAACAAAGAATGAGTTTTAGTTTTGAAAATCTTACACATTTAATTGTTTACTAAGTTTCTAAGTGTAATTACTTGGTTAGAAAAGGGTTAGGTTTGAGAGCCTAAGTTTTAGTTTAATTTATAGAATTGTGCTAAGTTCACTTGTGGTGATAGGAGTTGCGATTCCGGAGATCGTACGACGTGGACGCGAGGCTTGCGGTACCACACTAGCAATCAACTGTGGTAATGGCACTTCACATTTAATACTTTTCATAGTATGTTAGTGTAAGGGCAACTTTTAAATATGAATAAGAGTTAAATTTTGTTTTGCATATCGAAGAAGTCTGAGAGCCTCAGGGTTCGAAGTGAGGGTCTCGTACCGCTTCATTTTAATATTTAAGCTTATGATATTATCTAGTGGGCTTGACTGCAAGTGGTTGGCAACTGTCCCCAACCCCCCACACTTGTATGATTACCTCTCTGCCAACCCCACCGAGTTGCAGAGGGATGAACTGAGTTGTCAATGTCATTGCTTGATGAGATATGACTGATTGTGGTGGATTGCTTATACTGTTGAACTGTGTTGCATTGTGTTAAGCTTGTTGTGAATATTTATTTGATATGCGGTTGAATACTTATTCGAATTGCTTCTCGAATTATCGTATGTGGTGATTTATTCATGGGAGGGTGAAAGTTTAGTCGTGACATTTTTGAGCTTAAATCCGATTAACCTAGGATGCTAGGATCCCCTAAAAAGCTCCGACTGGTTTTTTTGCAGCTTAGCTAGACGTCGTAGCGTCAAGGAACTTGATCTGAATATCCTAGGGTGGTCGTGGATCGCAAGGCTAATGGCTGGAATTCAGCAGCTTGTTCGGCTTTACTTTTTGGAAATTGTTGAAAGTGTCGCGAGAGAGAGTTTTGAGTTACGTCTTGAGAACTGTGACTTTTTGTTGCCTCTTGCTTTATGATTTGCTATTTCTGGATTATTGGAGAAGTTGACCCTTTCTCGTGGTGCCTTCAACCAATGATGGTTACCCAGGCGATGATGAAGACCCTGCTGATACCGGCGATCGCGATATCGTCGGAGATCATATTTGACTTTCCAGACATCGAGATGCCCGCAGCGATGGAGTTTGATCCCATCTCCTGTCGCGTTGTTTATATAGGGGACGTTGTACAGAGCTTTCAAGTGGATGGTGTGGTCATGAGACAGGAGACGTCGAGACGCACAGTTAGCTTTCTGATCCGGACGATGCAGGTGGTGGATGCCTGGCACAGCATCCAGAGGGAGTGTGTGATGCCACCATCATCTTCCTCGCCAGAGGGACCTCTCGAGATCCCGAAGCGCACTGCTTCCCGACTTGCTCCTCGAGGACGAGGACGAGGACCGAGGGTTCGATGGACCGCTCGTAAGAGCGTGATTAGACGCGGGACTGCAGGAGCATCTACTTCCAGGGCAGCTGTTATTCAGAGGTCTCCAGCAAGATCTGAGCCCAAGGCGGAGCCAGTCTCTCCCACGTTATTCAGGTCCCTACCCCACCGGGACACCTCTCACCTATCTTTAGAGAGTGTAGTGAGGCTGGGTGTAGCGACGCGGGATTCTTGGAGGAGGCGGTGATAGCAGAGGACGGGCCGGAGGGTGTGCCTGCGACGGTACCTTTTATCGATTTGACTGGAGAGGACCCGATGGACGATGATGAGGTGGAGGATCCATCTGAGGATCTAGATAGTTATCTGTAGTCGTCATGTTGTCTGACTGTCTGTTTATATTATTTTGGATGACTGTAGTATTTGCTTTTGGTGCACAGTTTTTTTTGGTGATCAGTCGGGCTTGGTGGATGTCTTTTGTGTACTACAGGCAGACTGGTGGCATACTTTTGGAGCAGCCCCCTGCGTGGGTGTCTGCCGGGAGTACCCCCGGGGTATGATTGCTCTCACAAGGGTCTTCATACCATAGGTGTATTCTCTTGTACATGTTTATGTACTTTCTATTTGGTACAAACTGCCTATGGCTACTTGCTTATATATATGTATGTATTTCCAGAGCATGCGTCTTGTGTCTTAGATTGTACCATGTTTCTAAAAGCTGTGACAACTCTGTGTTTGCTTGTGGATTTAATTGTTTTTTAAAAAAAATAGACCGTATTTTTCCAAAGGACACAAGAGTACTATTTTAAAAAGTGTGTCGCATATAGGGTTAGTTTTAGTTTTAGTAGCGGTCTGAAAACAGGTCGTTACAATAGTGGTATCAGAGCAGTTCGGTTCTAACCGGACTGTGCATAGGAAATTTGGAGCTGGTCACCTTGTTGGGTTATGTTTATCGGGTACCTAGTTGTGTTGTGTTGCAATTGTTTGCTGAGTGAAGTAGTTTTGCTTGCCAATTGTTTGAATTGTTTCTTGACTGAAGCGGTGTGTGTTAACACATTCTTTAATTTTGAGGTTCTGATAGGTTTTTGGACCTTGGAGGAATCTCATGCCACCTCGCAGAGACCCTACGACCGGATCTGATAGTCCTAATATGGAGAGGGCGATTCAAGCAATGACGGAGATGGCGGCGGCCATGGCTCAACAATCGGCTGCTATGACTCAACAATCTAATGCTATGGCTCAGCAGACTGCAGCTTTGACCCAGCAAAATCTACAACAACAGCAGAGAGCAGAACGGAATACAGAGGCGAGAGGATTAGCTGATTTCCGTAAGCACGACCCACCGAAGTTCTATGGCAAGCCGAATCCAGACAAGGCAGACCTTTGGATGCAGGAGATAGAGAAGATCTTTGAGGCACTTCATTGCCTAGGGAATGTCAAAGTGGTCTATGCAACCTACTTGTTGCTAGGAGATGCCGAGTACTGGTGGAAGGGAGTGAAGCAGACTTTGACAGCAGAGCGTCGTTAGATTACTTGGGAAGTTTTCTACAGGAAATTTATGGACAAGTATTTTCCTGATACTACAGGAGCTGAGAAAGAGCAAGAGTTCCTCCGACTACAGCAAGGTAGCATGACGGTGTCAGAATATGCTGCTAAGTTCAAATCACTTGCAAGGTACTTTAGTCCTTTTCATGACCGAGCTGACCAGGGTTGGTTGAGCGAGAGATTTCAGCGAGGATTGAGGTTCAACATCCAGAAATCTGTGGCATCTCTAAGAATCCGGAACCTTCAGGAGTTAATTGACAGGTGTGTTGAAGTGGAAATTATGAGAAATAACAAGAAGAAGAGTGGTACAGGTGGACCAGTGAGACCCCAGAGCACAGGACAGAGGTTTGCTCAGAAGGGAAGGTATCAGAAGAAGCCATATAATTGACCTCAAGGGAACAACAGCAAGGGACAATACCGTCCAATGGCCCAGAACGCGAAAGGCGGGAGTCAGGCTAGCGCCGACGTGACTTGTTACCGTTGTGGTATGCCAGGGCACTATGCGAGCAGCTGCACCGAGAAGGGGGATGTGTGCTTCAACTGCCAGAAGTCGGGACACATTGCCAAGGACTATCAAGCACCTAAGGCTGAACTGGTAATGCACGCAGCAAAGGCTAAAGGAAAGCGTCAGATGTCTAAAGGCAGAGTCTTTTGCATGAGCGGTGAAGAGGCAGAGCAGGCTGATGATCTTATCCAGGGAGACTGTGAGATTGAGGGTAAATCCTTATCCGTCCTTTTTGATTCCGAAGCAACCCACTCTTTTATTTCCTCGGATTGCGTAGATCGTTTAAAATTGACTGTGACTACTTTACCATTCAAACTAGTAGTTACTACCCCAGCTGCTAAAACTTTGGTTACCAACACTGCATGCATTGATTGTGTGGTGGTCATTCAGGGTAGAAAATTTGTGGTTAATTTGGTCTATTTACCACTAAAGTGTCTAGATATTATCCTCGGGATGGATTGGTTGTCTCACCACCATGTCCTCTTGGACTGTGCCCGAAAAACAGTGGTTTTTCCTGATCTTGGAATTTCCAACTACTTATCTGTTAATCACATTGGTGTTTCATTGAAAGGGGGAACTCAGGAATACATGTATTTGGCTAGTTCAGAAGTTTCTCAAGAGCTTGAGTTGAAGAGTGTTCCTGTGGTTTGTGACTTCTCAGATGTTTTTTGTAACGACCCGTTTCCAGACCGCTACCGAGCTCAATGCACCGAGCTCAAGTTACCGAGCTCAACACACCGAGCTCAAGTTACCCTATATGCGATGCGTTTTAAAACGGTACTCTTGTGCCTTATAAAAATTTACGGTATATTATTTTTTTTTTTCTAAGACCAGCTCGTGCACATCAGAGTAATTACAGCTTTTTGAAACATGGTGCAACTAAGACACAAGATTTAAGTCCTAAATGACAACACGCAGGTATAACAAGTACATATTATACATACAAGATATAAAAAGTGCATACAAAAAGACAGAGTAATAATGTACAAAGAAAATACACCTAAGGTATGACGACTTCAAGAGAGCAATCATACCCTGGGGGTACTTCCGGCAGACACCCACGCAGGGGGCTGCTCCAAAAGTAAAACCGCCAGTCTACCCCGTAATAACAAAACATAACCGGCCCAACTGGTCACAACCACTATACACAAAAACAAAGACAAAGCAAATCACAACAAGTAGAGGTCGTCGCCCTGATCCTCGTCGAGATCCTCCTCGCCATCATCTGCTGTCGAGTTCCCTGCGCCCTCGACCTCGCCTGGGTAACCATCATGGATTGAAGGCACCACGGGAAAGGGTCAACTTCTCGATAAATCAAGATAATCAATGCGTAAAGAAATAAGCAAACAACAATGTATATCATTCACCAGACGTAACTCGACCTTCTCACTCTAAACTCGACTCAACTCGCGATCCATTTTCTCTCGACTCGACCATTATTCCGGAAAGCAGACGCAGATCCATCAACTGACATACCAGCCGTAGCCTTGGGATCTTTCGCTTCTCCCTAGATATGCAGTACCCGGTTCCTACGCTGCGACGTCTAGTCAATCTCCCGTAAACAAAGGGGACCTAGCACCCTCAGTTATCCGGGTCACGGCTCAAAAACGTCATAACGACTCGCCTAGTTCGCTCACTCGATGAACAGCTCTCCGCTTACAATATTCAAAGAGTGACGCTTAAAATTACTTACCCGCATATCAAATAAGAGATCATGCTTAATATGAAGAAAATGCAATTCGACAGTTAAGCAATAAAAACACCCTGCATGAAGAAACGCAATTCAACAGCAACACGCAATTCATGACATATATTTAATCTCATATCAAATAATGCATAACTCAATCATATCACGACATTACATGCTCGACAAGCAAATCAAGGAATCCATACATAGGAATATAACAATAAAAATCCTAGAATGTCTAGAAGTGCCCTTACCGAACTCCAAGCTAACGCTGCTCGACAACGACCTCAACACAGCTGTCTTCAAACGAGCTCGACAATGACCTCGACACGGCTGTCTTCAAACGAGCTTGACAACGACCTCGACACGTACGGCTCTCAGTCAACCTCGGTTTCGTGTTCTCGTACACCCTGATCTCCTTGCAGCACGATCTCGGAAATCACACTGCCTAATACGAGCACAACTTAGTTCTATCTATGGGTTCTAATAACACTTAGCTCTCATTACCCCAATCTTAACTACAACCCAAGTAAATATTAAAACTCCTTTTCTCTAATAATTTTATTAAAACTTCTTTCATACATCACCAGACAAAACCATTTTTCCTCTAACATAAAGTTAGGGTTTTCGATCAAAAGTTCATGAAAAAGGTTATATGATTCTATAACAAATAAATCAACAACAACATCGACAAGAAGCAACGTACAACATACTAAAACAAGAAATCAAAACAAACCAAATAGGGAGGGTTTTGGGCACTGCCTATTGCAGAAAACAGAGAAAGCAATTTGTTTTACGAGCTCAAATAATTGGTTAGAAAAGTAGGTAATGTCATGAAGAAGAAAACCTATCGATATGACATGATTTGGAAGCATAGAACCTAGCTAAAATGGAAGGAAGAAGTGGCGCTAAACAGTAGCATGAAGGAAGAGAAAATTCTGTTTTTCATACCTCAACTGATGGTCGAGATGGTGATATATGTCGAGAAGATGATGAGGAACAAGGTTGATGAAGAAAGTTTATGCAGAAGCTCGATAAAACTCAAGGTTCTTCGATGGAGGTTTGGAGAGGAAGAGGAAACTTAGAGAAGAAGGAAGAAGAAAGAAGAAAAGAGAAAGTGAGGGTTGTGAGGGCTGATCGTGATATATAGCTGGTCAGAAACCATTTAAATGAATTTTTCTTTTTTTTTTTTTTTAAAACAAAACACAACTAAGTGACGTGTAACTACTGTTATGAGATGCTAATCCCATCAATCATTCTACCCATCTAATCTCTCCTCTCTCATGATTACCCTCTAATCTATAGGTTAAAGATCTAAAAAAAACACAGCGTCGAGAACTGCAAACCGATAATATAAATATTACAAACAATATAATCATTAACGCTAGATAACGTTCGTAAAATACGAGTGTTACAGTCTCGACACGAGGTCGATCAGGGTGCTTGTGCAAGCGCACAAGGCTCCAACACGAGTTCGTGCACGCGGCCTCCTCAGTTCGACATGTGACCTTCTCAGCTCGGTACGCGATCTTGGCACGGGATCTCGACACGTGGCCTTGGTACGAGGTCTCGACAGGAGATCTCGATGCGAGGTCTTGGTACGAGGTCTCGACACGATGTCCTAATACGAGGTCGATCTCGTCCTCAGGTGTTACAATCTCTCCCTCTAAAAAAAATTTCGTCCTCGAAATTGCAAATAAGTTACTTACCATGAAAAAGTTCAGGGTACTGAGTCTTCATCTTCTCTTCCAGCTCCCAAGTCGCATCTCCGGTCTTCTGATCCCACACAACTTTAACAAGTTGAATCTCTTTGTTCCGCAACTGTTTGGCTTTCCGGTCAACGATCCTTGCTGGTGACGCTTCAAAAGATAGGTCGTCCTTCAGTTGAATCACATCCGGTTCGATGACATGAGAGGGGTCGGAAATATATCTCCGCAATTGTGAGACGTGGAAGACGTCATGAATGTTTGACAAGAAGGGTGGCAGGGCAATCTGATATGCCACTGGACCGATACGACGCAGAATCTGGTAAGGTCCAATAAATTTAGGGGTAAGTTTCTTGGACTTGATCGCTCGACCAACTCCAGTAGTGGGGGTGACTCTAAGAAATACATGTTCTCCTTCCTCGAACTCGAGTGGTCGACGTCTTTGGTCTGCATAGCTCTTCTGTCGACTTTGAGACGTTCGCATCCTATCTCTGATCAAACGGATCTTCTCAGTAGTCTGCTGGATCATATCTGGTCCTACAACAGAACTCTCGCCATCCTGGTACCAACAAAGAGGCGTCTGACATTTACGTCCATACAGTGCTTCAAAAGGTGCCATTCCAATACTCGCATGGAAACTGTTATTGTAGGTGAACTCCACCAATGGTAAGACATCGTCCCAACTTCCTCGGTGATCTAAGGTACACGCTCGCAACAAATCTTCAAGCGATTGGATCGTTCTCTCAGTCTGACCGTCAGTTTGGGGATGATATGCCGAGCTAAGCCTGAGCTTGGTTCCCATCGCTCCTTGCAATTCCCTCCAAAAATGAGACGTGAACTTCGGATCTCGGTCCGACACGATTGAAAAGGGTATACCATGAAGTCGCACTATCTCCGCGATGTAGATCTCGATCAGCTTTTCCACGTTGTATGTCGACCTCACTGGTAAGAAATGAGCAGATTTGGTCAATCGGTCGACGATCACCCAAATCGAATCATTCTTCTTCTTAACCAACAACACTGGAGCTCCCCACGGTGACACGCTCGGTCGTATGAATTGCTTTGACTCCAAGTGTTCGATCTAGGACTTCAGTTCTTTCATCTCGGCAGGAGACATCCTGTATGGCGCTTTGGAAATCGGTCCTGTTCCTGGAATCAACTCGATGGAGAACTCGACCTCTCGCACTGGTGGTAACCCTGGCACGTCTTCGGGGAAAACGTCCACAAAGTCACACACCACTGGTACATTCTTCACTTCGATCTGCTGGAAAACTTCTGAACTAGCCAGATACATGTATTCTCTAGTTCCTTCTTTCAAAGAAACTCCAATATGTTCAGCAGAAAGATAATTGGAGACTCCAAGGTCTGGAAAAATTACAGTTTTACGGGCACAGTCCAAGAGGACATGGTGGTGTGACAACCAATCCATCCCGAGGATGACATCTAAGCCCTTAAGAGGCAAACAAACCAAATTGACCACAAACTTTCTACTCTGAATAACCACTACACAATTAAGACATGCAGTGTTTGTGACTAAGGTCTTAGCAGCTGGGGTTGTAACTACCAATTTGAACGGTAAAGCAGTCACAGACAAGTTCAAATGGTTCACACAATCAGAGGAAATAAAGGAATGGGTTGCACCCGAATCAAAGAGAACGGATAAGGATTTACCCTCAATCTCACATTCGCCTTGAATAAGATCATCAGCTCGCTCTGCTTCCTCGCCGCTCATGCAGAAGACTCTGCCTTTAGCTACCTGACGCTTCCCTTTGGCCTTTGCCGCAAGCATTGCCGGTTCAGCTTTAGGTGTGGAACAGTCCTTGGCAAAATGCCCTGGCTTCTTACAGTTGTAGCACACATCCTCCTTCTGAGTACAGTTATTTACATAATGTCCTGACTTTCCACAATGAAAACAAATCACTTCGACGCCAGTCTGACTTCCACTCCTCGCTCCCTGGGTCATCGGACGATACTGTCCTCTATTATTGTTGTTCCCCTGAGGTCGGTTGTAAGGCTTCTTCTGCAGTTGTTTCTCCTTCTGTGTAAACCTCTGCCCCGCACTCTGGGGTCTCACCAGTCCGCCTACAACAGTTTTCTTCTTGTGGCTTCTTACTCCTTCTACCTCGACACAGCGATCTATCAGCTCTTGGAGGTTTCGAATCCTCAATGATACCACTGACTTCTGAATGTCAAATCTTAATCCCCGTTGGAACCTCTCACTTAACCATCCTTGGTCAGCTCGATCATGAAATGGACTGAAATACCTCGCCAGTGACTCAAACTTGGCTGCATACTCGGGCACTGTCATACTGCCTTATTGTAGTTAAAGAAACTCTTGCTCCTTCTCAGCTCGTGCAGTATCTGGGAAGTATTTGTCCAAGAACCTTCCACGAAAAAGCTCCCAAGTTATCTCGCGACGTTCCGCTATCAGTGCTTGCTTCACTCCCTTCCACCAATACTCTGCGTCTCCTAGCAGCAAGTAGGTGGCATAGTCTACCTTCACGTTGTTTGGGCAATGGAGTGCCTCGAAGATCTTCTCGATCTCTTGCATCCAAAGATCAGCTTTATCTGGATTTGGCTCACCGTAGAACTTCGGTGGATCATGCTTCCTAAAGTCTGCTAATCCTCTCGCCTCAGCACTCCGCTCTGCTCGCTGTTGTTGCTGTAAGTTTTGCTGGGTTAACGCTGCCGTCTGTTGAGCCATCGCGTTAGCCTGTTGAGTTCTGGCGGTGATTCTTGAGCCATGGCTGCCGCCATCTCGGTCATAGCTTGAATTGCTCGTTCCATGTCGGCGTTCTCGCATGCGGTGTCGTATCCCTACGAGGTGGCATTAGATTCCACAAAGTTCAAAACCCTGTCAGAATCTCACAACAAGGATGTGTTAAAACACACTGCTTCAATCAAGAAACAGTTCAAACAATTTTTCAAGCAATAAGTGCTTCACTTAATCAAACAGCAATCAACATAGTACAACCATGTACCCGACACACATATATACCCCGACACAGTGACCAGTCCAAATTTCCTATGCACAGCTCGGTCAGAACCGAACTGCTCTGATACCAACATTGTAACGACCCGTTTTCGGACCGCTACCGAGCTCAATACACCGAGCTCAAGTTACCGAGCTCGACACACCGAGCTCAAGTTACCGAGCTCAACACACCGAGCTCAAGTTACCCTATATGCGATGCGTTTTAAAACGGTACTCTTGTGCCTTATAAAAATTTACGGTATATTATTTTTTTTTCTTCTAAGACAAGCTCGTGCACATCAGAGTAATTACAGCTTTTTGAAACATGGTGCAACTAAGACACAAGATTTAAGTCCTAAATGACAACACGCAGGTATAACAAGTACATATTATACATACAAGATATAAAAAGTGCATACAAAAAGACAGAGTAATAATGTACAAAGAAAATACACCTAAGGTATGACGACTTCAAGAGAGCAATCATACCCTGGGGGTACTTCCGGCAGACACCCACGCAGGGGGCTGCTCCAAAAGTAAAACCGCCAGTCTACCCCGTAATAACAAAACATAACCGGCCCAACTGGTCACAACCACTATACACAAAAACAAAGACAAAGCAAATCACGACAAGTAGAGGTCGTCGCCCTGATCCTCGTCGAGATCCTCCTCGCCATCATCTGCTGTCGAGTTCCCTGCGCCCTCGACCTCGCCTGGGTAACCATCATAGATTGAAGGCACCACGGGAAAGGGTCAACTTCTCGACAAATCAAGATAATCAATGCGTAAAGAAATAAGCAAACAACAATGTATATCATTCACCAGACGTAACTCGACCTTCTCACTCTAAACTCGACTCAACTCGCGATCCATTTTCTCTCGACTCGACCATTATTCCGGAAAGCAGACGCAGATCCATCAACTGACATACCAGCCGTAGCCTTGGGATCTTTCGCTTCTCCCTAGATATGCAGTACCCGGTTCCTACGCTGCGACGTCTAGTCAATCTCCCGTAAACAAAGGGACCTAGCACCCTCAGTTATCCGGTCAAGGCTCAAAACGTCATAACGACTGCCTAGTTCGCTCACTCGATGAAACGACTCTCCGCTTACAATATTCAAAGAGTGACGCTTAAAATTACTTACCCGCATATCAAATAAGAGATCATGCTTAATATGAAGAAAACGCAATTCGACAGTTAAGCAATAAAAACACCCTGCATGAAGAAACGCAATTCAACAGCAACACGCAATTCATGACATATATTTAATCTCATATCAAATAATGCATAACTCAATCATATCACGACATTACATGCTCGACAAGCAAATCAAGGAATCCATACATAGGAATATAACAATAAAAATCCTAGAATGTCTAGAAGTGCCCTTACCAAACTCCAAGCTAACGCTGCTCGACAACGACCTCAACACAGCTGTCTTCAAACGAGCTCGACAACGACCTCGACACGGCTGTCTTCAAACGAGCTTGACAACGACCTCGACACGTACGGCTCTCAGTCAACCTCGGTTTCGTGTTCTCGTACACCCTGATCTCCTTGCAGCACGATCTCGGAAATCACACTGCCTAATACGAGCACAACTTAGTTGTATCTATGGGTTCTAATAACACTTAGCTCTCATTACCCCAATCTTAACTACAACCCAAGTAAATATTAAAACTCCTTTTCTCTAATAATTTTATTAAAACTTTTTTCATACATCACCAGACAAAACCATTTTTCCTCTAACATAAAGTTAGGGTTTTCGATCAAAAGTTCATGAAATAGGTTATATGATTCTATAACAAATAAATCAACAACAACATCGACAAGAAGCAACGTACAACATACTAAAACAAGAAATCAAAACAAACCAAATAGGGAGGGTTTTGGGCACTGCCTATTGCAGAAAACAGAGAAAGCAATTTGTTTTACGAGCTCAAATAATTGGTTAGAAAAGTAGGTAATGTCATGAAGAAGAAAACCAATCGATATGACATGACTTGGAAGCATAGAACCTAGCTAAAATGGAAGGAAGAAGTGGCGCTAAACAGTAGCATGAAGGAAGAGAAAATTCTGTTTTTCATACCTCAACTGATGGTCGAGATGGTGATATATGTCGAGAAGATGATGAGGAACAAGGTTGATGAAGAAAGTTTATGCAGAAGCTCGATAAAACTCAAGGTTCTTCGATGGAGGTTTGGAGAGGAAGAGGAAACTTAGAGAAGAAGGAAGAAGAAAGAAGAAAAGAGAAAGTGAGGGTTGTGAGGGCTGATCGTGATATACAGCTGGTCAGAAACCATTTAAATGAATTTTTCTTTTTTTAAAACAAAACACAACTAAGTGACGTGTAACTACTGTTATGAGATGCTAATCCCATCAATCATTCTACCCATCTAATCTCTCCTCTCTCATGATTACCCTCTAATCTATAGGTTAAAGATCTAAAAAAAACACAGCGTCGAGAACTGCAAACCGATAATATAAATATTACAAACAATATAATCATTAACGCTAGATAACGTTCGTAAAATACGAGTGTTACAGTCTCGACACGAGGTCGATCAGGGTGCTTGTGCAAGCGCACAAGGCTCCAACACGAGTTCGTGCACGCGGCCTCCTCAGTTCGACATGCGACCTTCTCAGCTCGGTACGCGATCTTGGCACGGGATCTCGACACGTGGCCTTGGTACGAGGTCTCGACAGGAGATCTCGACGCGAGGTCTTGGTACGAGGTCTCGACACGATGTCCTAATACGAGGTCGATCTCGTCCTCAGGTGTTACATTTTTCCTGAAGACGTACCAGGGTTACCACCTGTGAGAGAGATCGAGTTCTCCATCGACTTGCTTCTGGGAACAGGACTGATTTTGATAGCGCCCTATCGGATGTCTCTAGCTGAGATGAAAGAGTTGAAGTCTCAGATTGAGCACTTGGAGTCGAAGCAGTTTATACGACCGAGCGTGTTACCTTAGGGAGCTCCAGTGTTGCTGGTGAAGAAGAAGGATGGACGATCAAGATTATGCGTGGATTATCACCAGCTCAACAAGGTTACTGTCAAGAATCGGTATCCGTTACAATGTATCGATGATTTATGGATCAATTACGAGGAGCCGCGATATTTTCTAAGATTGACTTGAAGTCTGGCTACCATCAGATTCGAGTGAAAGAAGATGATATTTCCAAGACAGCATTCAGGACAAGATATGGTCACTATGAGTATCTAGTGATGCCATTCGGAGTAATGAACGCACCAGTAGTGTTTATGGACTACATGAACATGATCTCTCTCGCATTCTTGGACCAGTTTATGGTGATGTTCATAGACAATATTCTGATTTATTCAAGGAGCAGAGAAGAGCATGAAGAGCATCTACGCCGAGTACTGCAGATACTACGAGAGAAGCAGCTTTATGCTAACCTTTCTAAGTGTGAGTTCTGGCTTGAAGAGGTGAATTTCCTCGGACATGTGATAACTAAGAATGGAATAGCTGTGGATCCAGCCAAGATTGAAGCTGTGTTAGCATGGGAACAGCAAAAGACTGTAACAGATATCAGAAGTTTTGTTGGATTAGCAGGCTACTACCGGAGATTTATTAAAGGTTTCTCGAAGGTCGTAGCACTGCTTACACGATTTACGAGGAAGGATCAACCTTTTGCTTAGATCGAAGAGTGCGAATCCAGTTTTCGGAGGTTGAAGGAACTTTTGACAACAGCACCTGTGTTAATTTTGCCTCAACCGGAAGAACCTTACAAGGTTTACTGCGATGCGTCACACCAAGGATTAGGATGCGTACTGATGCAACATAGGAAAGTTGTGGCTTATGCCTTAAGACAGCTCAAGATTCATGAGAGGAACTACCCTACGCACGATTTGGAGCTTGTTGCAGTGGTTTTTGCACTGAAGATTTGAGGCACTACCTTTATGGGAGCACGTTCACTGTTTACAGCGATCACAAGAGCTTGAAGTACTTGTTCGATCAGAAGGAGCTCAACATGCGACAACGAAGATAGACAGAATTTTTGAAAGATTACGACTTCACTTTGGAATACCATCCAGGGAAGGCAAACGTGGTAGCTGATGCACTGAGTAGGAAGAGCGTGTTAGCCTCAGCAATAATGATCAAGGAGACGGAGATGCTGGAGAAGTTCCGAGACTTGAAGTTGAATGTGGAAGTGTCACCAGGGAAGCTGAAGTTTGGGATGCTCACCATTTCTAACGGATTGTTGGACGAGATTAGGAACCATCAAGCTGATGACAAGCTACTACAAGAGAAGGTTGAACTGATAGCACAAGGGAAAGCGACAGAATTCAAGATTGGAGCGGACAACATCTTGAAGTGCAATGGACGTGTGTGTGTGTGTGTGTACCTAATGTGGCGGAGCTGAGGAAGTTGATTCTCAATGAGGCGCATAAGAGCAGATTGAGTATTCATTTGGGAGTTACGAAGATGTACCAGGATCTGAAGAAGCATTTTTAGTGGCCCGGAATGAAGAAACAAGTGGCAGAGTATGTGGCTTCCTGTCTAACTTGCCAAAAGGCGAAGGTGGAACATCGGCGACCAGCGGGGATGTTGCAACCGCTTGACGTACCAGTGTGGAAGTGGGATAGCATTTCTATGGATTTCGTTGTAGGATTGCTGAGGACACAGAAGAGGCATGATTCGATTTGGGTGATCGTCGACCGATTGACCAAGCCCGCGCATTTCTTGCCAGTAAGATCAACATACAACGTAGAGAAGCTAATAGAGATCTATGTCGTAGAGATTGTACGACTGCATGGCATGCCTTCTTCCATCATTTCTGACTGAGATCCAAAGTTCACATCTCACTTTTGGAGGGAATTGCAAGAAGCAATAGGAACCAAGCTCAAGCTTAGCTCAGCATATCACCCTTAGACCGATGGTCAGACTGAGCGGATGATTCAATCACTCGAAGATTTGCTGAGAGTATGCACGTTGGATCACAGAGGAAGTTGGGACAACGTCTTACCGCTAGTGGAGTTCACCTACAACAATAATTTTCACACTAGTATTGGTATGGCACCTTACGAAGCGTTGTATGGACGTAGGTATCAGACGCCTCTTTGTTGGTATCAGGATGGTGAGAGCTCTATTGTGGGACCGGACATGATTCAACAAACGACCGAGAAGATTCAATTGATCAGAGATAGGATGCGGACATCCCAGAGTCGACAGAAGAGTTATAGGACCAGGGTCACCGACAGTTAGAGTTTGAAGAAGGAGAGCATGTATTCCTCCGAGTTACACCTACTACTAGAGTTGGTCGAGCGATCAAATCCAAGAAGCTTACTTCTAAGTTCATTGGACCCTACCAGATTCTTCGTCGTATTGGTCCAGTGGCATATCAGATTGCCTTGCCACCTTTCTTGTCAAATATTTGATCAATGCATTTTAATGAATCTTTTATAGCATTGCACTTGGTGTTCTTAAATGTGTGATTTTCCCAACAACTACTTTTTAACATGGTTTGCATCTTTGGGTCTTAATTGGGCTTTAGTTAATTTAATTCCTAATTTTTGGATTTTGATTACATCCTGACCCATGTTCCTTCTGTAGGCCATAACTTGAGTTATACTTGTCCGATTTTAGTGATCTTTGTGGCGTTGGAAAGCTAAGAAGCAGAGCTACAACTCTTATGTTTGCACCGAACCCCAGTTTTGACTTTTTGAAGGTCGAAAATCCACTTTATTGAGGCTGGCGAGTTATACTACGGGTTTTGGACCATTCACTCATGTAATTAGTTGTTATTGGGCTAATTAAACCCTTTTGGGCCCTTCTCTTTGGTCATAAACTTCAGGTTACCAAGGTTAACCTAAGGAGACATTATAAATAGGATTTTTAGAGTCTTAGGATTTACCTTTTGATTACTATAGATCTTTTGCCGTTTTAGCAATCTTTTCTCCTTCTCCCCTTCTTAATTTCGTTTATGTTAATCCTTCCATGGAAGGCTAAGACCATAGATTAATTCACTAGTTAGGGAGTTTTTATAAGGATCTTGAGGTTTGGATCTTATTATTAATTTCGATTTCTGATTCTAATTCTTTTTCTTTTTAATCCATTGTCTCCTTTGATCATTGTTAGCAATTACGCTTTATTTGTTTTGATGCTTAATCACCCAAATCTCGTTTTTGCCTTCTATTTTTATTATACAATTCGATTAGATCTATTCAAAGTATGTTAAACGCTTGTTTTAATCTGCTGCGAGTAGGGATTAAGAAGAATCTACTACGCTTAGTTATAGGTTTGATTAAATTCGGTTATTAGATTAATTGTGTTCTTGTGACGCTTGTTCCTTGTTCATAATTAGTCGAATTCTGTGATGCTTAATCCAGTAGGAATTCTTATAGAATTAATTGACGCTTGATTGGTTAATTTTATGTTCAAACAAGAATAGAATCACGAAATAGAATAATCATTTGAAACCCGTGATAGATCCAAATATTAATTACCTTGAACCAGTGGATTAGTCGTTTTTATATATTGATATTTACATCTTTTATAACCTGTTTCTTGAATCAAAATCCCCCCAATTTTATTTCTTTGCGTGTTATTGTTATTGGTTATTGTTACTTAGAGATCCTTGTGAGACGACCAAGGTTAACTGCCTTGTTACTACATTCTTATTTTATTTATTTTGACCCGTGCGCGACAGCGGATCAAATTCTCTAAAAATCAAATAAAGATTACGCTAATTTTTTCTCTTCTTTTTAACCCTATCAAAAAAAAAAAATTTGTTTTGAGTTTTTTGTTATTATAAAAAAAAAATTGCATGCATTTTCATTGGATTTCTTGGTTTATATGAGTGGGGAGTGATTTCACTATTCTAGGACTATAGGTCTTGCGGCATGATATGGATGGCTTCCTTGCATTCTTAGTGTGATAAGTTGGATTGGAATATTAAATTGTGCATCTTTTGTGATAGATCATTTTTCTTGGTGAGATTTGAGCCTTATAATGGATGGAATACACTTTGCCATTATCTTTCTTTCTTGTGTGATTTCACTCATGATTGTTGGTTACTCTAGAACTTGACTTGACTCTTGTTAAAACTCTTGTTCACATGCATGCATTGAAATGATCTAGGCAATTTTTGTTCTTTTTAACCACTAGCCAAATAAGCCTACCTTGCATTTATCCCTTTGTTTAGCCCCTTTGAGCCTATTTATCCCATTCTTTGTTGTATAGCTCATTACAAGCCTAAAAGTGAAAGCCCATGATATGACCCAATCTTAGGGGATAAAGGAGCTTTGCTTTGAAAAAATATGATAATAAATATTGCATAAGTGTGGGGGTGCTAAAAAATGTGGTTGTGTTAGAATATCTAATGTTGTGCTCTATTGGAACTTTGGCAAGTGCAAAAAATAAAACAATAAAATAAAATAAAATAGTGGGGCACAACATTTGGTTAAAAAAAAAGTGTAAAAATAGAAAAATGGATTGAAAATTGGTTGAATTGCCCCTATGATTATTTGGCAATTGTTTTCCATTGCTCCTCTATCCTCTTTGATTTTATAGCCTAGTTACCCTTTCAATTATCCCACCTTGACCTTAGCCCCATTATAACCTTAATAAATACCTTTTGATCTTTGTGTGCATGTGTTTCAAGTGTGGATGTTAGAGTCTTGTCAAGCCTATGGTAGTGCTAGCTTTCATGATGTGATTTGAGTATAAACATTAGCCTAGACACTTGAGAGTTTGAGAGAAATATTTTTCTGTGAGGATTCGATCACTTTTGATGCATTCCTTGGTTATTCTATCCTCTTGTTTGCTTTGAAAGTAAAAAGATGTTGTTCATGATTGCCATGAGTCCTTGAAACCTTGAATGAGCATTTTGCTTGCCACAATGCATCCTTGGGATTCATTGGAAATGCATTTTTGCTTTGTTTTGACCATGAGTTTTGCTCGGAGTGCAAAAGCTTAAGTATGGGGGAATTTGATCAATGCATTTTAATGCATCTTTTATAGCATTGCACTTGGTGTTCTTAAATGTTTGATTTGCCCAACAACTACTTTTTAACATGGTTTTGCATCTTTGGGTCTTAATTGGGCTTTAGTGAATTTAATTGCTAATTTTTGGATTTTGATTACATCCTGACCCATGTTCCTTCTGTAGGCCATAACTTGAGCTATACTTGTTCGATTTTAGTGATCTTTGGGACGTTGGAAAGCTAAGAAGCAGAGCTACAACTCTTATGTTGGTACCGAATCCCATTTCTGCCGTTTTGAAGGTCGAAAATCCACTTTACTGAGGCTGGCGAGTTACACTACGGGTTTTGGACCATTCACTCATGTAATTAGTTGTTATTGGGCTAATTAAACCCTTTTGGGCCCTTCGCTTTGGTCATAAACTTCAGGTTACCTAGGTTAACCTAAGGACACATTATAAATAGGATTTTTAGAGTCTTAGGATTTACCTTTTGTTTACTATAGATCTTTTGCCGTTTTAGCAATCTTTTCTCCTTCTCCCCTTCTTAATTTCGTTTCTGTTAATCCTTCCATGGAAGGCTAAGACCATAGATTAATTCACTGGTTAGGGAGTTTTTATAAGGATCTTGAGGTTTGGATCTTATTATTAATTTCGATTTCTGATTCTAATTCTTTTTCTTTTTAATCCATTGTCTCATTTGATCATTGTTAGCAATTACGCTTTATTTGTGTTGATGCTTAATCAGCCAAATCTCGTTTTTGCCTTCTATTCTTATTATACAATTCGATTAGATCTATTCAAAGTATGTTAAACGCTTGTTTTAATCTGCTGCGAGTAGGGATTAAGAAGAATCTACAACGCTTAGTTATAGGTTTGATTAAATTCGGTTATTAGATTAATTGTGTTCTTGTGACGCTTGTTCCTTGTTCATAATTAGTCGAATTCTGTGATGCTTAATCCAGTAGGAATTCTTATAGAATTAATTGATGCTTGATTAGTTAATTTTATGTTCAAACAAGAATAGAATCACGAAATAGAATAATCATTTGAAACCCGTGATAGATCCAAATATTAATTACCTTGAACCAGTGGATTAGTCGTTTTTATATATTGATATTTACATCTTTTATAACCTGTTTCTTGAATCAAAATCCCCCTAATTTTATTTCTTTACGTGTTCTTGTTATTGATTATTGTTAATTAGAGATCCTTGTGAGACGACCAATGTTAACTGCCTTGTTACTACATTCTTATTTTATTTATTTTGACCCGTGCGCGACAGCGGATCAATATTCACGACGTCTTTCACGTCTCACAGTTGCGGAAGTATGTTTCCGACCCTTCTCACATTATCGAGCATGACGTGATTCAACTGAAGGACGACCTATCATTTGAAGTATCACCTGCAAGAATTGTCGATCGAAAGACTAAGCAGTTAAGGAATAAAGAGATTCTACTCGTTAAGGTTATGTAGAATCAGAAGACCAATGATGCAACGTGGGAGCTAGAAGAGAAGATGAAGAATCAGTACCCAGAACTTTTTCTCGGTACGTATCTTACCTGTAGCTTCGAGGACGAAATTATTTTTAGAGGGGGAGTATTGTAACACCCGTATTTTTTTGCGAGTCGTTATTTAGCGTTATTATAGTGTATTTTTTGTCGTATTTATGCTATAATAAACAATTTCTTGTTCGCTAAGCAAGTGAATTAATTAGATCAAGACTAAATTATAATTGAGAGTTAATATTTTATATTAATTCATGGTTCGAATATCGTCAAAAAATTCTAACGAAGTTTCGTCGCGTTTCGAATCACCGGGCAGTTTTGTGGCAGATAAAATTATAAATGAACCCCGATTTCGATGAAAATCGAATCGTAGCTTGTCATGATTATTTTTGAATATTTGATAGTGTTTTTATTATTTATAAAAAAAAATAATATCACACGGTGAATTAGTTTATCGATAAATTAATTTTCGCGAATTTATCGGCTGAGAATTAATCGGTAACGCGGTTATTCGACACCGTGTTTTAGTACCCTAGGACTCTAAAATTAGAGGGTAATCATGAGAGATGTGAGATTAGATGGGTAGGATTAAATGATGTGATTAGCATCTTTGCTTTATTGCTAGGTGTCATTAGTGGGGTGGTTATTTTCTTTTTATGCTTACTTTTACTAAACTACTTTTAACTTGTAATTTTTTTAAGAGAAAGAAATAATCCCTCCCCTCCATATGAAGCACCAGCCGCGCCCCCCCACTCTCTAACCCCCCTCTTTTTCATTTCTTCTTCTTCTTCTAGAGTGAGAAAGAGCTCCAAGTTCTTGGATTCGAAGTGTGATGTCTTCAATTCCTTGCATGAAAAGGAAGATGCAAGGTTGTAGATCAAGAATTGGATGAAGTATTTGAAGAATCCCTAAGTTGAGCAAAGAGGGAAAAACGTGAAGGAGAGTAAGGAGGGCAAAGTTCAACCATTCTGGCTCAAGGTCTTGAAGAATAGAGGTGAGTTCTTCATCCCTTAGGTGATGGGCACCCATAAGTCCCACATATAGGAATTTCTTTTCCTTAGTAATATGTGAACCCTTGGTTCAAGTTAGGATTTTGAATATCCATATGAAGTATAGTTTGATTTTATTATTATTATAATTTTATAGTGGGTTTGGTTAAAAAGAGGTTGGATGACTGCCCCCAACGCCCCACAAATGTATGTATATTTGATGTTTACTCCATTGTAAGCTCCATAGAGCTTTAAGAGGATGAGTTTGATGTATGTGTGTCCATTATATTGGTCAGTTTTAAGGCTTGTAAAATGAGCCCTAAGTTCATGGCAATGATGCCGAATAAAAGACCCAAGGAAACTATAGCCCTAAGTTCATGGCAATGATGCCGAATAAAAGACCCAAGGAAACTATGTGATAGGAAGAATGTTTGAAGTAGTTGTTCATGATTTGGTATAGTTCATATTATGAATTTGGTATGTTCCAACCTCTAAGTGAGTAGTTAGTTAGTAATGCATGTTGTTATTGTTAAGCTAGATTCATTGAAATGATTGTAAATTTCCTTGAATATTTAAATGATGATGAGGGTTGATAATCCTAGTTAGCTAATTTGAATTTTCTTAAACATGCATTAAAGTAAGAAAGTTGTGATAAAAATCACATAATGGCCAAGTAAGACTCCTCTATTTATAGGAGAAGTTCGGTATGGTTAGCCTCATGGGACGCCACTTAGACGGTTAAGACGTCTAACCACCGTACTGAAAGCCTGTTATTGGGGTCTATGGACCAAAGTATATGACAAAACCCAATAGCACAAAGCAAAGATGGATTACATGTCCTTAGTTAAAAAGATGCATTGCATAGTCTTGTATTATCTATTCTCTTGTGAAATGTATAATAAGTGGAGTGATGTTTAAGTTTATCATTGTTGATGAATTCCTTGTAAATATCTTTGGAATTAGCTTAGTTAGTTAGATGATGTCATGGATTGTAAATCCTTAGTTGCTAGATTACTCAATTGTAATAATGCATAGAAGTAATAAGAGTTGTGACAAGATCACTTAAAGGATAAGCAAGCTAGGTTGATTGGGGTCTGTGGTATAAAGCATAAGACTAAATCCAATAGCATAAAAGAAAAGCAAAGACGTGTAAGTACAAAGTAAGTAAGAACAATATGTCCTTAGTTAAGAAAGTAGCATTTACATTGCATTAAGTTTAGCAGTGCTAAGCATAGGTTAAAGAAAGAATGTTTATATGATTGATGTGTGTTTGCTATACATTTCTATGTCTAGACTCTTCACAAACCTTTAAGTGGTATATTGGACTTAGGATTTTTCTACCCGGCAATATACTAAGTTGTAAGTTTAGGTTAGCACATTCTAGGGCGTTCTCGCTTAGGATGTCGAACAGGTTGAACGTGAACACAAGAAGGGGGGTTGAATTGTGTTGAAAAAATTTTGTAAACTTTAAGTTAAAAACACTTTAGAACACTAGATTTTGAACCTGTTTGAAAACAGATGCTGGAGTATGACCAAACGCTGGAAATAAAGTTTATGAAAACTTGTTTTTATGCACAAGATAAAAGTAAATGTAAAGCAGTAAAGCAAGAGACACAAAAATTTATACTAGATCCCCACCAACCTGGTAGCTACATCTAGTCCCTTTGTTCCTGAAGGATTTTCCACTATAATCAACTGATTACAAATTTTCTTAAGAGTATTCTACTGTCACAAACTTGACAATACTTTTAACTTCCCAAAACGACTCAGTACGTTCGAGCCTTTGAGGAACAAAGCCTTAACTAGGCAGAACAACTTTTACAAAGTAATATTCTTTTGAATACAATAAAATAACTCTCACAGGGAGGATGAAAATATTAAGCACAAAAACAAATAACTTTCTAAAAGAAAGAATATCAGACGACGAGGTTCAGTTCTTGGTGTCCAGAAACTTGGCACGAAACTTGATTGCTCACTTGAGTAATAGCTTTTTCATAATATAGTTTCTAGCAGTTTTTGGCAACTTTCTTCAATGAATACCTTGGGGCATTTATAGGAGTCTTTGGGGGGTATTACCGTTGCAATAAATTTCAGCTCCATATCATTGAGTGAGGTAATCTGAAATGCTGTCCTTTTCTTTCTTTCTAGAGAATATCAGAATAGTACAAATTACCGTTTTTGTACTATCTGCTTTTCACAATTGCCTTGTACGAATTTTGTCTTATATCAAAGGTGTCACCTTTGATACCTCGTACATCAAAATGAGCGCACAAAATCAAATTCGAATTTCGTTCCAAAATAGCTGAGGTAGAAGAGCACAAACGTGACCATCACGTGATTCATTAACAAACCAAATGCTCGTTCAGAACAGGACGGACGCTCGCAACAATTGAGTAATCCACATGTCAAGGAATAACACTACCAGACGCATGCTATACACAAGACGCATGAGTGAACCGGATGCTGACACACATAGAATGTATACAATTTCATGTGAATTTCTCCTTCTTGCTTGAGTGACTTATGAAGCGTAAACAACTTTAATATCTGCACACTTCAAGACTTGTTAGAAGATAATTTGTTCAATTGCAAGTACTTTGTTATCATCAAAATTAATGAGGGTCTAAACTTCTCAATCGTTTACTAGGGTAAGATGAACTTTGTGGATCCTTTTATGTAATCGAATTCAGAATTTCAATGCAAGTATGATTTATGTTATTTGATCATTTATCTCTTTTCTTAATGCGATTCGATGCTTGATCACCATTGGATTGAACTAGGGTTTTAGCATCAATTGGAAAATTGAGGTTTTAAACTTGCTTTGGGATAATTTGACATGCTTAATAAAGTTATAGGAATATAATTCTTGTGGTATGAGTTTGCATGAATCCTTATTCGTTATGCTTGATTAAATTGATTTGGACCTAAGGAATTAGGACGCGTTTATTTAATCAAAGGGGTTAATAGAGAAGGGATTTTCATTAATCTAAACTTGTGAATTTGAACTTCAAATGCCTTATCATTGCTTGCATTGGAATAGAGTTCAAGAGCATAAAGGGTGAAACAAAGGGATTCGAGCCCTAGTCACTTTTATTCTCCTTAATATCCAAATACCTTGTCTCGTTAGTACTGTTTTTATTGCTAAACAAGAATTACAACTTTTCAAACACATTCGTATACGTTCAGTAGTTCAATTAGTTACAACTTTTGTTTAGTTAATAATTGGTCACAATCCCTGTGGATTCGATCTTTTTATTACTTGACGACGAATCGTACACTTGCGATTTTGTCCAACAGTTCACTATGTCACTTGACCCAGTATTCAGAATAATGCTCTTAGCAATAACTATGTGTGGAACTCTGTAATGACTTTTCAGATTCTTAGAAGTAGGAGTTACATCATTTTCCTTCAACTGGTGATAGTTCTCGAACAGAGCCTGTTGACGTTTTCCATTCCTCTGAAAGCGTCTTCCCAACCAATATAGTAACTAATGCCTTCATAGGGGCACTTAATGGTATCAGTGATGGTGTTTACGGTGAACACCAACTTGAAACCTCTGACATGACATTCAACTATTCCACCCGGAAGCATATGAACGTTTCCCCAGACTTCCTTGATAGCATTAACCATAACATCAACAGGTTCCCAAAGGAAGTAGTTTTTCCAGCCCAGATTCGTCAAACCTTCATCTAAATCAAACCCATAAAGCTTGAAACTTTTCAAGTCGATTCTGTTCTCAGTTAAGACTTTTGCTTCTGTCATGGTGTCGAAGATAGCAGTGTATTGTCTGACCTTAACGTCAGTCATGGTTGCAGTTAGAGAGTAGGTGATGGAGGTTTAGGGTTTCAGAGAAATCACACACACAGAGAGAGAGAAAACAATTTTCGTAAACAAAGACAGAGTGAGTGTGGAGCGAAAGAGGTGGAGTAGTGGGAAAGTTTTGATAAAATAGTACAGTTACTTTTTCAAAAACCTCTTCACATTTTCTCTGAATAAAAAATAAATCAAAAAGAAAATAAAATAAAGATTCACCTTTCATTAAATGCAGTTGCCAAAATGAAGATAAAATCAAGAAAAAGATTTTATTGAAAACCTAAATAATCATGACTCAGATTAGGTGTGATGAGATGCTTAAGTCCCCTCGGACGCACGCAAACGAATTCACCGGACGCTGAGTTATGTGATGTGAATGACACATTATATGTGTACACGTATGAATGCTTATGTCATACCAAATGCTAAATGAAGCATATCATAAGACGTTGAGATTAATCATTCTTCTATAAGATGAAAATTTAAGTTTCTTCTTATAAAATTGAATCTATCTTCAGCAAGGGGTTTTGTAAAGATGTCATCCCACTGATGATCAGTGTCTACAAATTTTATTTCAAGAAAACCCTTCTAAACACAGTCTCTTATGAAGTGATGTTAAATCTCAATGTGCTTTGCTCTAGAATGCAATATCGGATTCTTAGTAAGACAAATTGCAGATGTATTATCACAAAAGATAGGAATGTTACTCTCTTTTATCAAGTAGTCTTCAAGTTGATATTTCATCCACAGAAGTTGAGAGCTGCAACTTGCTGCTGAGATGTATTCAACTTCTGCTATTGAGAGTGCAATAGTGTTTTGTCTTTTGCTTGACCAAGACACCAGATTTGCTCTAAGGAATTGGTAGCCTCCACTTGTGCTCTTTCTTTCAATTCGGTCTCCAGCAAAGTTAGCATCATAGAAACCTAGTAACTTGTAATATTTTGATTTCTTATAAAGTAAACCAAGATTAGTAGATCCTTGCAAATATCTAAATATTCTTTTAACAGCACTCAAGTGTGACTCTCTAGGATCAGAATGAAATCTAGCACACAGGCAGACGCTGAACATAATATCAGGTCTTGAAGCAGTAAGATAATGTAGAGATCCAATCATACCTCTGTACATTTTCTGATCTACCTTCTTACCAGTTTCTTCTTTACTAAGAGTACATGTAGGATGCATAGGTGTGCTCATTGGCTTGCAATCCACCATGTTGAATTTCTTTAGCAATTCCTTGATGTATTTGCTTTGATGTATGTAAATACCATCATTGCATTGCTTAATTTGAATTCCAAGGAAAAACTTTAATTTTCCCATCATGCTCATTTCAAATTCAGCCTGCATTAGCTTTGAAAATTCTTTGCAAAGGCTTTCATTAGTAGCTCCAAATATAATATCATCAACATAAATTTGAACAAGTATAAAATGCATGTTTGATGATTTTCTAAAAAGAGTAGTGTCTACTTGACCTCTGATAAAATCGTTTTCCATTAAAAAGGAACTCAGTCTATCATACCAAGCTCGAGGAGCTTGCTTAAGACCATACAAAGCCTTTTTAAGCTTAAAAACATGTTCTGGAAATTCAATGTCTTCAAAACCAGGGGATTGTTTCACATAGACTTCCTCCGTTATAAAACCATTCAAGAAAGCACTTTTCACATCCATTTGATAAAGAATTATCTTATGGTGTGCAACAAATGAAAGTAAGATGCGAATAGCTTCTAACCTTGCAACAGGCGCAAAAGTTTCTGTAAAATCAATACCTTCTTCTTGTGAGTAACCTTGAGCAACTAATCTTGCTTTGTTTCTCACTACCTTACCATCTTCATCAAGCTTGTTTCTAAATACCCATTTAGTACCAATAGCTTGCTTATCTTCCAATAAAGTGATAATTTCCACACATCATTTCTTTGGAACTGATTCAACTCTTCTTGCATAGCAAGAATCCAACCTTCATCTTCCAATGTTTGATCAATCGTATTAGGTTCCATTTCAGAGAGAAGTACAATATCTGTATGCTCTTTGGTAGAGGATCTGGTTCTTACTCTATCTCCAGGTTCTCCTATGATTTGATCCTTAGGATGATTGGTTTTGTATCTCCAACACTTTCTGGTTTTAGCTTCGGCAGTAGAATCACTGTCCGTCACCACCAGATCTTTGAAGATCTTGAGTTCCTTTGTTTGTTGTACCACCAATATTTAACTCTGAAAATAATTCATCTAGCTCTGACATGGTAGTGTCAGGCTTCTTGTCATCAAACTTGACATGAATGGATTCTTCCACTATCAAAGTTTCTTTATTGTATATTCTAAAAGCTTTAGATCTTTCAGAGTATCCCAAAAAGATACCTTTGTCAGCTTTGGAATCAAACTTACCAAGTTGATCCTTAGTATTCAGAATATAACATATACAACCAAAGGGATGAAAATAAGATATGTTTGGTTTTCTACCTTTCCACAGTTCATATGGAGTCTTCTTCAAAATAGGTCTAATAAGAATTCTATTTTGAATATAGCAAGTTGTGTTTAGTGCTTCTGCCCAAAAATGTTTTACAATGTCAGCTTCATTGATCATGGTCCTGGCCATTTCTTGGATGGACCTATTTTTCCTTTCTACAACACCATTTTGTTGTGGTGTTCTAGGAGAGGAGCAATTGTGGGAGATGCCATTTTCTTCACAAAATTTTTGAAAGCTTTCATTTTCAAATTCTACCCCATGATCACGTATAATTGAAGAAATACAAAATTATTTTTCATTTTGAACTGATTTGCAGAAAACGGTAAATACTTTGAATGACTCATCCTTGTGGGCAAGGAATCTAACCCATGTCCATCTAGTAAAATCATCAACAATGACTAACCCATATTTTTTTCCAGTTAAAGAGGCTGTCCTAGTTGGACCAAAAAGATCAAGATGCAAAAACTCAAGTGGCCTAGACGTTGAAACAACATTTTTCGAATGAAAAGAAGTTTTAACTTGTTTTCCTCTTTGACATGCCTCACAGAGAGCATCCGATTGGAATTTAAGATTTGGTAAGCCCCTAACAAGACTGTGTTTGTTTAGTTTTGAGATTAATCTCAAACTGGCATGACCCAATCTTTTATGCCAAATCCATTATTCATCTTCAACAGACATGAGACACTTGACATCTTGTTTTGCAAGTTCAGAAAGATCAATTTTATAAATATTTTGTTTCATCTTTGCTGTAAAGAAAATAGAGTCATCTTTCTTGCTTTTTACTGAACATCCAGTTTCTGTAAAAATGACATCATAACCATTGTCACATAATTGACTTATGCTCAATAGATTATGCTTTAGTCCTTCAACATAAAGTACATTATCAATAGAGGGAAGAGAGCCTTTACCAATGCGACCAATTCCAATTATTTTACCTTTCTGCATGTTTCCTCCGAAACCAACAAATCCTTCTTCTCTAGGCCTTAGCTCCTGGAACATATGCTTTTCTCCCATCATGTGACGCGAGCATCCACTGTCTAAGTACCAAGATAGGTGTGTTGACTTTGTTACTAAGCATGTCTGCAACATAGAATATTTTATCTTTAGGTACCGATATCTTTTTGTGGTCTTTCAAGTTAGTTCTTGAAGGATATTTGTCCTTCTTACTCTTAAAAGCAGTACATAGACTTTTCAAATGACCAGGTTTGTTGCAGTAAGTATAATGCAAGCATTCACTGTGATCATTGGATTTATCAGATGCAATATTTTTATTTTCTAAAGAGGGTTCATCTGATATGTAGCCAAGACCTTGAGTTGTCGTTTTACTGACACCACAAATCATTGAAGCTTGCTTGCTTCGTGTTACACTCTCTGCAAGAAACTTTTGAAATGCATATTCATAATCATTTAATTTACATTTAAGATTTCCTTTAGTTTCAGAGCTTTCAGGTTGAGAGCTCTCAGCTTCTGGTTGCTGACATGTTACCAGACGCTGACTATCCACCAGATGTTGATTTTCAGTTTTTAGCTTCTGGTTCTCTTCACTGAGTTTTGAGTTTTCAATTTCAAAACTTGAAAATCTTGTGATAATTTTGAAAATTTATTTTTCAAAGCTTTGTACTCAGTGGAGAGAGAGTGGTAGAGTCCTTAAGAAGATCATCAAATGCAAGTTGAAGTTCAGAATAAGAATCATATATTATTACCTCTTCAACTTCTTCTTCAGAGTCTAAGTCAGTATTTGCCATGAGGGCAAGATTGGATTCTTTATCATTATCTTCTCATGTAGCCATGAGACTCTTCTTCTTTCCCTTGAAGGAACTTACCGTGGGCTTCTTCTTAAGATTAGGACATTAAAATTTGAAGGGTCCAGGCTTTTTACATTCATAGCAGACAACTTGACTTTTGTCTTTGCTTTCCTTCTTGTCCTCGACATCTTTCTTGTGGAATTTCTTCTTGAAATTTCTTTTTATCCACATCCTTTGGATCTTCCGGGATATGAATGCGAGCTCATCATCCGACCCATCAACGTCTCCTTCTGAAGCTTCATCTTCTGATTCTTCTTCAGCCTGAAGGGCTTTAGAAGTGCTTGCTTTATGTTTGTCGACTTTCAAAGCAATAGGCTTGCTTTTTTTTACAGGTTCTTCCTCATTCAACTCAAGTTCATGAGCTTTCAGAGAACTCAAAAGATCTTCAAGTCTCAAGACATTTAAATCTTTTGCTTCTTGAATAGCAGTGACTTTGGGTCTCCACTGCTTGGTCAAACTTCTTAGGATCTTTCTCACATGGTCAGGTGTGGTATAACTTTTTCCAAGGGCCTGTAACCCATGAACAAGTGTTTGGAACCTTCCAAACATAGATTCAAAGTTTGCACCATCTTCCATTTTAAACAATTCATATTGGCTAACCAACATGCTAGCTTTAGTTTCTCTTACTTGGGCAGAGCCCTCATAAGACAAAATAAGAGAATCCCATATCTTTTTGGCAGTATCGAATTTGCCACATTTATCATATTCTTTTTCTGACATAGCACAGATAAGAATGAATCTAGCTTTTTGATTGATTTGATATCTCTTTTTCTGCTCATCATTCCAATTTTCTCTGGCAATAACAACACCAGCAGCATTAGTGGGAATAAGGTAACTACTTTCAACAATATCCCAAAACTCAAGTTGTTGTGTCTCAAAGAAAGCTTTTATCTTATCATCTTATCTTTCCAGTAGTCAAATTTTTCTCCAGTAAATAGAGGACAACAGTTCATGTGACCACCTTTTGCAGACATGTTCACAGTATAGGATCTTTTCTCTTAACACTGTTAAGTGCTCAACCAAGAGGCTAAGCTCTGGTACCAACTAAACGTGAACATAAGAAGGGGGTTGAATTTGTTGAAAACTTTTCGCAAACTTTAAGTTAAAAGCACTTTAGAACATTGGATTTTGAACCTGTTTGAAAACGGATGCTGGAGTATGACTAGACGCTGGAAATAAATTTTATGAAAACTTGTTTTTATGCACAAGATAAAAGTAAATGTAAAGCAATAAAGCAAGAGACACAGAGATTTATACTAGTTCACCACCAACCTGGTAGCTACATCTAGTCCCTTCGTTCCTAAAGGATTTTCCACTATAATCAACTAATTACAAATTTCCTTAAGAGTATTCTACTGTCACAAACTTGACAATACTCTTAACTTCTCAAAACGACTCAGTACGTTCGAGCCTTTGAGGAACAAAGCCTTAACTAGGCAGAACAACTTTTACAAAGTAATATTCTTTTGAATACAATCAAATAACTCTCACAGAGAGGATGAAAAGATTAAGCACAAAAACAAATAACTTTCTAAAAGAAAGAATATCAGACGATGAGGTCCAGTTCTTGGTGTCCAGAAACTTGGCACAAAACTTGATTGCTCATTTGAGTAATACCTTTTTCAGAATATAGTTTCTAGCAGTTTTTGGCAACCTTCTTCAATGAATACCTTGAGGTATTTATATAAGTCTCTGAGGGGTATTACCGTTGCAGTAAATTTCAGCTCCATATCATTGAGTGAGGTAATTTGAAATGCTATCCTTTTCTTCCTTTCCAGAAAATAACAGAATAGTACACATTACCGTTTTTGTACTATCTACTTTTCACAATTTCCTTGTACGAATTTTGTCTTATATCAAAGGTGTCATGTTTGATACCTCGTACATCAAAATGAGTGTGCAAAATCAAATTCGAATTCCGTTCCAAAACAGCTGAGGTAGAAGAGCATAAACGTGACAATCACGTGATTCATTAAAAAACCAGATGCTCGCTCAGAACAGGGCGGACGCTTGCAGCAATTGAGTAATCCACGTGTCAAAGAATAACACTACCGGACGCTTGCTATACACAAGACGTAGGAGTGAACCGGATGCTGACACACATAGAATGTATTCAATTTTTTGTGAATTTCTCCTTCTTGCTTGAGTGACTTATGAAGCATAAACAACTTTGGTATCTGCACACTTCAAGACTTATTAGAAGATAATTTGTTCACTTGCAAGTACTTTGTTATCATCAAAATTAATGAGGGTCTAAACTTCTCAATCGTTTAGGTTCCAACACAGGTTTTCAAAGGAAGTCCCTATGGTACATAGGGAGAGCATGTTTAGGAATGGAAGGTCTAAGTTAGTCTTTTCAGGCTAGTAGATTCGACGAGTGAATGGTGAGGATTCCGTGAAGGACTCACTGAGATTTTTAATCTCACCCCGTTTCTTTTATTGTTTTTCAGATAAACAGGTACCGAAGACTGATCAGGCGAAGCTCCAGGCTGGGGACTCTGATTTAGTTTTTATTTTTGAGGTTGTAATCTATTTATTAGATTAATGACTTAGGTTTTTAATTTATGACTTGGATTACTGTAATCAAGTTTGTAAATTATTATTAATTCCTGTGCTTTAATGTAATTTGTCGTACTTTCAATTTATGTTAAGGTGCGGGTTTTACAACAAGCCAAGCACTAATACCACTAAATGTGACACCCACTACCCCACATGCTGTAATTAAACAAATAAACGAAAAGAAATGCAACTGCTGGAAAATACAGTCAAATAAAATTTTCATAAATAAAGGTAGAGTCATCACGTTCTTACAAACCTGTGGAAATAATCAAATAACAATCACAAATAAAAATTCGAATGATAAAAACACCCCGATGTCACAACGTCTCAGAGCTGACCCTAAGCACATACATCCGAAATAATAATAGCGATAATAACTAAAACAACGAAAATCCTAGTCTACAGTGACCGCATACATGGATCACTCCTCAGCCACGTCGTCATCCTCACCTGTAATCTCATCATCTAAACATACACAATGGTGTATGAGTAGCCACAGCAAAAAGGGGTTAGATATCATATACAATCATAGCACGAAACGGCAGAGGACATAGCTTAAGCAATGCACATACAACATGTTAACTTAATCAACACATAACATGAATGCACGACTCGACGAGTACCTATGCAATCCTAGACAACGTCTACTTCACCGAGCATGTAGATCCATAACAACTCAGATAAGCGAGTGAGGAAACACCATCACTCTTGAGTACAAACAGTGTCTAGTCAGGGTAACCGGTATATTTATTGGTCACGCCCCAGCTGTGGTAGCTATCCACCGCTTTTATATAAGACGCTCCTACCCGATTGACCCCCAAGGCTGGGTACCTTGCCCATCATGGCCGATACTATATTGCATCATCGTTGCTCAACCACAATAATGTTAACTTAACAACATACATATGATGCATAAACACAAACCAAACTAGTGTCTAACAATAACAACAACAACTTATAACTCACCAACCATCTCATCAAGCGGTCGGTTACAACTTATCAACTCACCGGCCATCTCATCAAGTGGTCGGCTACAACAACGTTAACAAGGTACTACTCATCACTAAACTGACAAGTTTCCCCCAATCTTGGAACAAGTCCAAGTTATCAACCTACCTCACAACACTAAGTCTAAGATAGCTTAACTTAATTGCCAACTCTTAACTCAAGTGTTTCAACTTACTTAATTTGACGGATGTATCGTACTACTCCCCTAAAATTATAGGACACTATCCAAAAGAGTTTAGGTCAATACTTATTATATCTTGAATTTAAAAATTCAATTAGTGAGACTTTGCTAAAACAATTCCAGACTTAGTCATTTTTCTGCATAACTATTACTCTAAGTTATCAACTATGCTCAATCATGCTCCTAACCACTCAAATCTCTACCACATAAAGATCATCATCATTCTTAAGTTCTAAGACTCCATTGATCATAACTTAACCATTAGGAACCTTGATTTTGTTAAAACTTGATCATAACGTGTTTAACGAACTAAAAGAAACTTAGGATTAGTTATGAATATGATTATGGCGTGGTATTGGAGGGTACAATCCCCTAGACATCAGCATGCTACGTGAAGGGTAAGGAGTATCGGAGGACGATTTGCAAAGAAAAGTGATGTTGAGGCATCAAACAACTTAGGCCTGGCGAAGAAAAACCGATATTAAACTTTATTAAACATATTTTAATTAGTTTATTGTTTTATTTCTATACTTGTTATTAGTATCGGAGAAAAGCCTTAGCTTCCCGTTTGAGGTTCAATATATTATTGAGTGCATGTACTCTTTTAGGGTACCACGTGTTCATTGTATATTGAACCTTGAATTGTCCAAATGGGATAGTTTGGGAAAAAACTTTTTCTTTACTCATATAATAGTTATTGCTTAATTCTCGTATCTTTATATTTGATGAAATTTAGGTTCAATTCATTTCCTTTTGTTTTATGGGTGCATACTTGATCATGGTATTCATAACTGCGATCATTTAGTGTACTCAGAGACCAATAGAAAATGCTGTCGAAATTTTGTCAAGTATAAGAGATGAGAATTTAGGAAGGACCATTATACAAGTTTTGAAAAAGTTTTTTCTCGAATGGCATAGGGTCATACCATTTAAAGAAAGAGAATGGTTCTACGAACGTCGTACTGCTGAAATTGTCATTTTTTTAACATGCAGAAGATGGAAATTTTTTTCCTTCGAGTCGTAGTTGCATGTACGATAGGTTGTATCCAGGGAGAAGGGGTTTGAAACACTCTTTTTGCGATCGGGTTGATCACTTTGTCCAAGCCGCAATGGCACATGAAGATTTCATAACTAATGGAGGGATTAGATGTCCATGCCTTAATTGTGATTGCATAAGGATTAAGAGCCCAGGTGAGGTCATGCATCACCTGTATTCAGTTGGATTTAGGCCTAATTACTGGATTTGGACTAGACATGGTGAAGAATTGCCTCGGGTTGATTTAGGGGTTGGGATAATTGCACAGGTGCTTCAAGTTGTTGCGTAGATACAGGATATGGTGAGCAGATTGAATTGATGCAAGATATGGTTTGTGATGCCTTGGGGGTCAACGTATCATTCGAGGAGCAACAGTATGATGACACAGATGAACTTCCAAATGAAACAACACAAAAATTTTATAATCTCATGTTAGAAACAAACAAGCCATGGTTTGGAGGGTCTGCAGACTCTAAATTATCAATGTGTGTGAGGCTTTTAGCTCTTAAGTCTAACTGTGGTGCTACCGATGTGTGCTTGGATCTCGTAACGAAAATGATGTTGGACTCGTCACCTATCAGAGATGTTTACCAAAAAGTTATTACAAGGCTAAAAGCTTAGTGTCCAAGTTGGGGTTGGAATCTAAAATGATTGATTGTTGTGTGAAAGGGTGTATGTTATATTACAACAATGAATTCGGTAAAAACGATGGCGCACTAGTTGAATGCAAATTTTGTGGTGAGCCAAGGTATATTTTACACACTGATAATAGGAAGGGTAGACAAAAATTAGTTCCAGTTAAGGCAATATTTTATTTGCCAATTATTCTAAGGCTGCTAAGAATGTTTGCATCAACACAGACTGCAGGCAAAATGACGTGGCACTATGAGAATAGAAGCACTTCAGGTATGTTGCGCCACCCATCTGATCGTGTGCATCCCGATTTTTCAGCAGATCCACGTAATGTACGACTTGGCTTATGCTCTGATGGTTTTACCCCGTATGTTCAATCCACGGCAAAACCTTATTCTTGCTAGCCAGTTATTATTACCCCATACAATCTTCCTCCCGAAATGTGCATATCTAAGCCTTATATGTTCTTGACCTGTATTATACCGAGTCCAGATAATCCAAAATATGGTATTGACATCTATTTACAGCCTCTCATTGACGATCTCAAAAGGTTGTGCAATGGTGTTTTGACATATGATATTGCACGAAAGAAGAATTTTACAATGAGGGCAGCTCTGATGTGGACCATTAATGACTTCCCTGCTTATAGCATGTTGACTGGTTGGGGTACTCATGGTAAAATGGCATATCAGCATTGCATGGAGAACACAAAGGCCTTTACCTGAAAATTCGAGGGGAAGAGTTCTTGGTTTGACTCACATCGCAGGTTTTTACCAGGTGATCATCTATTTAGACGAAATAAGAATGCCTTCAAGAATGGGGAAGTTGAATTAGATGGCCCGCCCCCAAGGTTGACATCAGAACAGATTTGTAGCAGAGTTATGGAACTGCCAAAAATCAAATATTATGGTGAATTGGATCGATTTGAAAGATATGGACAATGGCATAATTGAACAAAAAGAAGTATTTTTTGGGATCTGCCATATTGGAAAGACAATTTATTGAGACACAACCTCGATGTTATGCACATTGAGAAGAACTTTTTTGACAGTATTTTTCTCACAGTGATGAACGTCAGAGGAAAAACGAAAGACAATGATAAGGCCAGACTAGACTTACCACTTTACTGTAGGTGAAAGGAATTGCATTTGACGACTCGATCGGATGAGAAAACCCTGAAACCTAAAGCCTGTTACTCTTTAACTGCTCAGGAAGCTAAGTCAGTCTGTCGGTGGATAAAAGAACTTCGGATGCCAGACGGTTATTCTTCTAATTTGGCAAGATGTACCGATGTGAACAAAGGAACCATGATTGGGATGAAAAGCCATGATTGTCATGTATTCATGGAGTGTTTACTTCCTATTGCATTTAGTTCCTTGCCGTCAAATGTTTTAAATCCACTTACTGAACTCAGCCAATTTTTTAAAGATTTGTGTTCTATAACATTGAGAAAGGATGATCTTATAAAGATGGAGCAGAACATGTTGGAACCTAAACGATTGAGAAGTTTAGACCCTCATTAATTTTGATGATAACAAAGTATTTTCAAGAGAACAATTTATCTTCTAACATATCTTTGAGTGTACAGGTATCAAAGCTTCATATATATGTACAAAACACTCAAGAAAGAAGAAGAAATTTACAAGAGAATTGAATACACTCCACTAATGTCAGCGTCCGAACTCACTCCAGCGTCTTGCTAACAGAAAGCGTCTAGTAGTGTTACTCTTTGACACGTGGAATAATCAATTGCGGCGAGCATCCGTCCTCTGTTCTGAGCGAGCGTCTGATCTCTTCAATGAAGCACATGATGATCACGTTTCTGCTCTAAACCTCAGAATGTTCTGGAACGGAATTCGAATTTGATTTTATGCGCTCATTTTGATGTACGAGGAAGCAAAGGTGACACCTTTAGCAAAAGACAAAAATCGTACAAGGCAATTGTGAAAAGCAGATAATACGAAAACGGTAATATGTACTATTCTGATATTCTCTGGAAAGGAAGAAAAGGACTACATTTCAAATTACCTCACTCAATGAAAAGGAGCTATGTTTTTACTGCAAACGATAATATCCCTGAAGACTCCTATAAATACCCCAAGGTATTCATTGAAGAAAGTTGGAAAAACTGTGAAGAAACTTCATTCTGAAAGCAATATTACTCAAGTGAGCAATCAAGTTTCGTGCCAAGTTTCTGGTCTACAAAGAACTGAACTCAGCGTCTTATACTTTCTTTTAGAAAGCTACTCTGTTTTGAGCTTAATCTTTTCATCCTCTCTGTGAGAGTTATTTTGATTGTATTCAAAAGAATATTCTCTTTTGTAAACCGTTTTTGGCCTAGTTAAGGCTGTGTTCCTCAAAGGCTCGATCGTACTGAGTCGTTTTGAGAAGTTGAGATTATTGTCAAGTTTGTGACAGTAGAATACTCTTGAGGTAAATTGTAATCAGTTGATTATAGTGAAAAATCCTTCAGGATCGAAGGGCTAGACGTAGCTACCAGTTGGTGGTGAACTAGTATAAATCTTTGTGCCTCTTTCTTTACTGCTTTACATTTATCTTTGCCTTGCTCAGTAAAACAAGTTTTCATACACGGTTTATTTCCTGCATCCGGTTAGTCTCTCAGCGTCCGATAAACAAACAGTTTTAAAAAATCTGTATTGTTAGTGCTTTTAACGTATAGTTTGCGAAAAGTTTTTTGAACACAATTCAACCCCCCTTCTTGTGTTCACGTTCAGTTGGTACCAGAGCTCGGCCTCTTGGTTGAGCACTTAACAGTGTTAAGAGAAAAGATCTTATACTGTGAACATGTCTACTGAAGGTGGTCATATGAACCGTCCTCCTCTACTCGATGGAGAAAAATTTGATTACTGGAAAGATAAGATAAAAGCTTTCTTTGAGACACAACAACTTGAGTTGTGGGATATAGTTAAAAGTGGTTACATTCGTCCCACTAATCCTCGTGGTGTTGCTATAGCCAGAGAAGATTGGAATGATGAGCAAAAAAAGAGATATCAAACCAATCAAAAAGCTAGATTCATTCTTATATGTGCTATGACAGAAAAAGAATATGATAAATGTGGCAAATTTGATACTGCCAAAGAAATCTGGGACTCACTTGTTTTATCTTACGAAGGCTCTGCCCAAGTAAGAGAAACCAAAGCTAGCATGTTGATTCGCCAATACAAGCTGTTCAAAATGGAATATGGTGAAAACATTGAAACTATGTTTGGAAGATTCCAAACACTTGTTCATGGGTTACAGGCCCTTGGAAAAAGTTATACTACACCTGACCATGTTAGAAAGATCTTAAGAAGCTTGACTAAGCAGTGGAGAACCAAGGTCACTGCTATTCAAGAAGCAAAAGATCTAAATATCCTACGACTTGAAGATCTTATGAGTTCGTTGAAAGCTCATGAACTTGAGCTAAACGAAGAAGAACCTGTCAGAAAGGGCAAGTCTATTGCTTTGAAAGTCACTCAACATAAAGCTAGTTCTTCCAAAGCCCTTCAGGCTGAAGGAGAAGAATCAGAAGATGAAGCTTCAGAAGGAGATGTTGATACATCAGAAGATGAGCTCGCGTTTATATCCAGGAAGATACAAAGAATGTGGAAGAAGAGAAACTTCAGGAGGAAGTTTCAGAAGAAAGATACTAAGGACAAGAAGGAAAGCAAAGACAAAGACAAAGCTCAAGTCATTTGCTATGAATGTAAAAAGCCTGGACATTTCAAGTCTGAATGTCCTAATCTTAAGGAGAAGCCCACAAGAAGTTCTTTCAAGAAAAAGAAGAAAAGCCTCATGGCTACATGGGAAGATCTAGACTTATCCTCATCTGAGGAAGATAATGAAGAAGAAGCAAATCTCGCTCTCATGGCAAACACTGATCTTGACTCAGAAGAAGAAGTTGAAGAGGTAATAGTATATGATTCCTACTCTGAACTTCAACTAGCATTCGATGATCTTCTTAAGGACTCTGCCGCTCTCTCTGTTGAGTATAAGAATTTGAAAAAGAAATTTTCAAAATTATCACAAGACATTCAAGCTTTAAACAAAGAAAAATATGTACTCAATAAAGAGAACTGTAAGTTCGAAAAACTAAAATCAGCATCTGATGGATAACCAGCGTCTGGCCGCTAACAAGCAACAGAGCTCTCAAGCTGAAAGCTCTAAAGTTATAGGCAACCTTAAATGCAAATCAAATGATTATGAATATGCATTTCAAAAGTTTCTTGCAGAGAATGTAACTCGAAGCAAGCAAGCGTCAATGATTTGGGGTGTCAGTAAAATGACAACTCATGGTCTTGGTTATATATTAGATGAACCTCCATTAGAAAATGATTCAGCATCTGATAAATCCAATAATCATAGTAAATGCTTGCATTGTACTTACTGCAATAAACCTGGTCATTTAAAAAGTGCATGTACTGTTTTTAAAACTGTGAAGGATAAGCTTCCTTCAAGAACTAACAAGAAAGGACCCAAAAAGATATGGGTACCTAAAGATAAAATAGTCTATGTTACAGACATGCTTAGCAACAAAGTCAACACACCTGTCTTGGTACTTAGACAGTGGATGCTCGTGTCACATGACGGGAGAAAAGCATATGTTCCAAGAACTAAGGCCTAAAGAAGCTGGATTCGTTGGTTTTGGAGGAAACCAGAAAGGTAAAATAGTTGGAATTGGTCGCATTGGTAAAGGCTCTCTTTCCTTTATTGATAATGTACTTTATGTTGAAGGACTTAAACATAACTTATTGAGCATAAGTCAATTATGTGACAATGGTTATGATGTCATCTTTACAGAAACTGGATGTCTAGTAAAAAGCAAGAAAGACGGCTCTATTTTCTTTACTGCTAAGAGGAAACAAAATATTTACAAAATTTATCTCTCTGAACTTGCAAAACAAGATGTCAAGTGTCTCATGTCTGTTGACGAAGAACAATGGATTTGGCACAAGAGATTGGGTCATGCCAATTTGAGATTAATCTCAAAATTAAACAAACACAGTCTTGTCAGAGCCTTACCAAATCTTAAGTATCAATCCGATGCTCTCTGTGAGGCATGTCAAAGAGGAAAACAAGTTAAAACTTCTTTTCATTCAAAAAATGTTGTTTCAACCTCTAGACCACTTGTGCTTTTGCATCTTGATCTTTTTGGTCCAACAAGGACAACCCCTTTAACTGGAAAAAAGTATGGGTTAGTCATTGTTGATGATTTTACTAGATGGACATGGGTTAGATTCCTTGCTCACAAAGATGAGTCATACTAGGTATTTACTGTATTCTGCAAAACAGTTCAAAATGAAAAAGGAATTTGTATTTCATCCATTAGAAGTGATCATGGGGGAGAATTTGAAAATGAAAGCTTTCAAAAATTTTGTGATGACAATGGCATCTCCCACAATTTCTCCTCTCCTAGAACACCTCAACAAAATGGTGTTGTAGAAAGGAAAAATAGGTCTCTCCAAGAAATGGCCAGGACCATGATCAATGAAGCTAACATTGCAAAACATTTTTGGGCAGAAGCAGTAAACACAGCTTGTTACATTCAAAATAGAATTTTTATTAGACCTATTTTGAAGAAGACTCCATATGAACTGTGGAAAGGAAGAAAACCAAACATATCATATTTTCATTCATTTGGTTGTACTTGTTATATTTTGATTACTAAAGATCAGTTTGGTAAGTTTGATTCAAAAGCTGACAAAGGAATCTTTTTGGGATATTCTGAAAGATCCAAAGCTTTTAGAATATACAATAAAGAAACTATGACAGTGGAAGAATCCATTCATGTCAAATTTGATGACAAGAAGCCTGACACAGCCATGTCAGAGCTAGATGAATTATTTTCAGAATTAAATATAGGTGATACTACAAATAGTGAACCTACATCTTCATCGTCCGGTGGTGACCAGACACTAGAATCTTCAGAAGCTGAAGCCAGAAAGAGCTGGAAGTACAAAACCAATCATCCTAAAGATCAAATCATAGGAAAACCTGGAGATAGAGTAAGAACCAGATCCTCGTTTAAAGAGCATGCAGATATGGCACTACTCTCAGAAATGGAACCTAAAACGATTGATCAAGCATTGGAAGATGAAGGTTGGATTCTGGCCATGCAAGATGAGTTGAATCAGTTCCAAAGAAATGATGTATGGAAGCTAGTTACTCTACCAGAAGATAAGCAAGCCATTGGTACTAAATGGGTATTTAGAAACAAGCTTGATGAAGATGGAAAGGTTGTGAGAAACAAGGCAAGATTGGTTGCTCAAGGTTACTCACAAGAAGAAGGTATTGATTTTACTGAAACATTTGCACCTGTTGCAAGTTTAGAAGCTATACGCATTTTACTATCATTTGTTGCACACCATGATATAATTCTTTATCAAATGGACGTGAAAAGTGCTTTCTTGAATGGTTTTATAACTGAGAAAGTCTTTGTAAAACAACCTCCTGGATTCGAAGACATTGAATTTCCAGAAAATGTCTTCAAGCTTAAAAAGGCCCTGTACGGTCTTAAGCAAGCTCCCAGAGCTTGGCATGAAAGACTGAGTACATTTTTGATGAAAAATAGTTTTACCAGAGGTCTAGTAGACACTACTCTTTTTAAAAAATATCAAACAAGCACTTTATATTTGTTCAAATATATGTTGATGACATTATTTTTGGAGCTACTAATGAAAGCCTTTGCAAAGAATTTTCTAAGCCAATGCAGACTGAATTCGAGATGAGCATGATGGGTGAACTAAAGTTCTTCCTTGGATTTCAAATCAAACAATGCAATGATGGCATCTATATACATCAAAGCAAATATATCAAGGGATTGCTAAAAAAATTCAAAATGGTGGATTGCAAACCTATGTGCACTCCTATGCATCCCACGTGCATTCTTGGTAAAGATGAAACTGATAAAAAAGTAGATCAGAAGATGTACAGAGGTATGATTGGATCTCTACTTTATCTTACAGCTTCAAGACCTGATATTATGTTCAGCGTCTGTCTGTGTGCTAGATTTCAATCAGATCCTAGAGAATCACACTTGAGTGCTGTTAAAAGAATTTTTAGATATTTGCAAGGATCTACTAATCTTGGTTTGCTTTATAAGAAATCAAAAGATTACAAGTTAGTAGGTTTCTATGATGCTGACTTTGCTGGAGACCGAATTGAAAGAAAAAGCACAAGTGGAGGCTGCTAATTCCTTGGAGCAAATCTTGTGTCTTGGTCAAGCAAAAGGCAAAGCACGATTGCACTCTCAACAAAGGTTTAATATATTTCAAACACAAGTTGCAACTCTCAACTTCTGTGGATGAAATATCAACTTGAAGATTATCTGATAAAAGAGAGTAACATTCCTATCTTTTGTGATAATACTTCTGCAATCTGTCTTACAAAAAATCCCATATTGCATTCACGAGCCAAGCACATAGAGATTAAGCATCATTTTATAAGAGACTATGTTCAGAAGGGTATTCTCGAAATAAAATTTGTAGACACTGATCATCAGTGGGCTGACATATTTACAAAACCCCTTGCTAAAGATAGATTCAATTTTATAAGAAGAAATTTAAATTTTCATCTTATAGAAGAATGATTAATCTCAGCGTCAGATGATATGCATCATCTCAGCATCTGGTATGACATAAGCATGTATACGTGTAAGCATTTTATTTGTCATGTGCATCATAACTCAGCGTCTGGTGAATCGATTGCGTGCATCCGAGCGCACACACACGTGTCATACGTGTAAAGGACTTTAGCGTCTCATCACATCTCACTGAGTCATGATTATTTATGTTTTTCGATAAAATCTTTTTACTTGATTTTACTTTTCTTTTGGCGTCTTCATTTAATGAAAAGGGGAATCTTCATTTTCTTTTCTTTTTTGATTTAATTTATTTTGGAAATGCGAAGCGGTTTTTGAAAAAGGACTGTACCATTTTCTATCAACTTTTCCACTACTCCACATTTTTCGCTCCATCACTTCACTCTGTTTCTACTTGCAAAATTGTTTTCTCTCTCTTTCTCTCTCTCTCTGTGTGACTTCAAACCCTAAAACCTCCATTACCCTCTCTGCAACTGCTACCATGGCCGATAGAAAGGTTGGACAATATACTGCTGCCTACGATGTCTTCACAGAAGCAAAACTTATGAATGAAAATAGAATTGATTTTGAGAACTTCAAGCTCTATGGTTTTGATTTCGAAGAAGGTTTGGAGAAACTGGGTTGGAAAAATTACTTTATCTGGGAACCAGTTGATGTGTTGAGCTATGCTATAAAGGAATTCGGGGGGAACGCCTATCTAATTCCGGGTGAAATTATTGAAGGACATATCAGAGGTTTCAAGTTACGTTTCACCATAAACTCTATCGCTCAGACCATCAAGTGCCCTTGTGAAGGAATCAGTTACTATGCTAACTGGGTTGACGCTTACAGAGGGTTGGAAAACGTCAACGAAGCTTTGTTCGAAAACTATCGTGAGTTGAAGAAGAAGAACATAACTCCCACTGCCAATGACTTGAAAAGCCACTACAGAGTATTGCACAAAATCATCGCTAAGAGCGTGATTCTGAAGGCTGGTTCAAGCGACATAGTGAACTATGAGCAAAAGTTCATTATGAGAAACTATATGGATGGAAAGAAAATCAACCTGCCAAGGTTGATTATCAATAATCTTGTCAATGCTCTTGTCTTCTCAAGGAAAAGTGTTGATAAAAAGAATATTGTCAATGTTATCCCTTATGGAGTTCTTCTTTCCATTATGATGATAAAAGATGGTATTGTGAGAAAGCTTGCTGATTCTACAAACAAAGAAGAAAGAGATAAATACTTTGGTGTTGGTGCTGTTGTTCGTCCTGAAGCTTTTGGAGTCAACACTCTGGTCAGAATGCAGTTGATAACTGGCTCTATGATTAAGAAGGTGAAACTAGAGCAACATGAAGGAGAAACTACTGCGAATGTTAGAGAAGGTGAAAAGAAAACCACCAGAAGCTCAATGGCTGGTGTGAAGAGACCTACTGAATCTCCTATAAAGGAGACAAGAAGAATGAAACAGAAGGTGGCTCCTGCACCTACTGTTGAGGAACCAAAAGATGAGGACAGAATTCCCATCAGAAAGATCTTGGAGAAGAAGAATAAGCCAACAGCTGAAAAAGATGCTTCAGCGTCTGGTCAAGGGAAGCAAGTCCCTCCTCCTCCTCCGACCGTTGTTGCCTCTAGAGGAACAAAGAGAAGGTTGGTTAAGTCTTCTGAACTTAACTCAAAGGTACTTGACTTTACTGTTGATGAGTCAGTATCTATTTTTGATTCTCATGATGTTATTCCTGCACCTCCATTGTCTGTTTCACAACCACAAACCCAAACACAAACCAAGAAAACCAGAATGAGCCTATGATAAACATCTACCCTCATCCCCTCAAAACCGACCCAAACACCATCCAATACACTCAACCTTGACCTACCACAAATCTCCTTAAATACCTCACTTACTACATACATTTCCAAACTTCACTCTCATCCCTTCAACCTATTATTCAAAGTACCTCCCATCATTCCATTCAAACCCTACACACCTAAATCTATACAATCACCAAAACCACTCCCACTTCACTCACCCTTACCTACAAACCTATAGACTTCAGTGGAAGGAAGAATGTCTCGCGCATTAACAGACCTCGGTTTGTTAAGTATGAGTCATACCACAGTATCTACAATCACCCTTCTACTTGGCACTTGAAAACCTTCACCTCTGGAATTGCCAGACTGGAGATTGCCTCTCCAATGAATGCTACCTTCAAGGATGGAGAAGACCGTTTCGAGATGTCATTCAAAGGGAGATTGAGACCGGAACCTGGTAGTAGGGCAATTCCCTTCTCTGTTGACCTTCTGAAGTTCCTGCCTCAAATTGAACCTCTCACACTGGAGGAGTGTGGAAGATGGATCACGGATGAAGAAGCTGCCTTCATGGCACACAATCATGAGATGAAGAAACTTAAAGTTATCAGACAGTTCAGAGATCCTTCTTCTGTATCCATAAAGATTGTTCCCGATAGGCAAAGGTGGCTACCTTGGTCTGTTGTAACACCCCGTTTTCGGAGCGCTACTGTGCAATCCAATCTAATGCTGAAAACATTTAATGCTTGTATGCTTTCAGTTAAAGAGTACTCTTATGTATTTCGCAATGGAAAAATTGGAGTAATTTTTTTGTTTTTCATTTTCTTTCCTTTTACAACCCTTTTCAAAATGAGACATAGAGTACTACAGTTTTCTAAGTGATGTCAATTCAGACTTTTGCAAATATCAGAGTATAATGCATCACAAAATGATACTTCACATAACATAATCATTTCGCACCAAGGCGAGGTTTTCTGAAAAGAGTAATTACAAAACAACAAATACAAAACCCTAAGCTACGCTGGCCAACAACTACAACCCTTACTGAGAAACAGCTCAGCAAGATCAAACATGAGGTACTCAGAGGAATCTTCCTCCACTGGCTCAATCTTCAATGCTCCTGAAAGACGAAGCTGCGACAGCTACCGAACTCCATCTGGAAGTGACATCCATAAGGACATCCAATCCAACAACAGTGCAAGGGTAAATCCTTTGTCCACGAGTTTATCATAAGCTATGTCGCATGCAAACAATATATACATATATAATACAACAACATGCTTTTATATACATATACATACTTAATAGACCGCACGCATCATCATGGTATATTAAGCATTGAATGTGAGCAAACAAAACAACCAACAGATCAACAATCAAGTCACTACAACATCAAACTATTGCATGTGAGCAGGCAATCTATCAACAGATTAGTGATCAAGTCATCACAATATCCAATTCATCCAATAATTCATCACATATCATAAATGTGGTTTGCTATGCATGTCAATGCAGTATGGCAAGTTGTGTATACACCTGTAGCCTTAATAGGTCAGCAGTATGACAGGGACTACTTTCCCAACATCCGAACAAAATAGCCTCTGCTTAGGCTTGCCACTACTTTGGCTGGCCACTACTTTGGCTTGCCTCTACTTAGGCAATGCAGTGTCAACTCGCCTTTTGAAGTCTGTACGACCAATCAAACGCTACGAGCACTACAAGAAAATTCGGATTTACCGACGGGCATATACCGACGGTCAGAGACCGTCGGTTAAACGTTGGATTTTCCGACGGCCAAGTCATCGGTAAAACAACAAGTCCGTCGGTAAATGGAGTCTGATTTACCGACGGTCAATGCTCGTCGGTAATTTCAAAGATATTTCATTTTCACGCCTATTTTTCAAATACCGACGGCCTTATACCGTCGGTAAGTTAAAAAACCCATCGGTAATGCCGAACAGTTTACCGACGGCCTAGACCGTCGGTAAAAAGCCGTCGGTAATGCGCGATAATAACCAGAAGCCAGGCCTTCCCTTTCTCCTCCATCTTCATCCCTCTTCTCTTTCACTTCCCTCTCTTCCTGCGGCCCCACCACTACCCCGCCAGCACCACCACCACTCTATTGTCTCTATTCTCTCTGTTCTCTCACTGTTCTCACTCTTTCTCTCCACCACCACCACCACCGCCGCGCCCACACCACCATGTCTTAGTCGCCACCACCACCGCGTTTCCTCTGCCACCACCACCACCACCGTGTCTGTCTCTCTCTCTGTCTCTCATCTCTCTCTCTATCCGCCGCCACCTCCACAGAACAGTCCGGCGCCGCCACCTCCACAAAGACCGTCCGCCACCACCTCCACAGCACCTTCTGCGCCCCCCTCCACAGCACCGTGGTCTGCCGTCACCTCTGCCACCACCGTCTATTCTCTGTCTCTATTCTGTCCTTCTTTGTTCGTGTTTTTTTCTTCCGAATCCCAAATTGATTTGGTGTTCCTTTTCGATGTTTCAGGAACGATTGAAGGTTCTTGAAGTGATTTGAAGGTTTTTGACGTGATTTTGAAGGTTTTGGTGCATCACGTATTCTTTTGTGGCTTGACCTCCAATTTTGTGTTCTGTGATTTTGGGAACTAAGGTTTGTTTGTATTCGCTGTTGTTGGTATTTGATTTTTGTTTTAGTAGCTTTGCAAGAGTAGCCTTTGCGTGAGATTATTAGTTGTTTGATGGTTGTTCAGCTCTTATTGATTTTGTGGATTGTTAGTTGTTTGACGGTTGCTCTGCTCTTATTGATTTTGTGGATTGTTAGTTGTTTTAAAAGTTTAGGATACTTATATTATGTCCAAGGTTAAAAGTTTGTCTTAAGCATGCTAATTAGAAGGGGAAAAAAAAAATTCTAGTTAGCGCATCCTCGCTTCGGTTAGCATCATGATTTGAAAAAAATATTGAAAAATATTGGAATAAAGTCTTAAATACTGCAAACCTATGCCTTTGTTCGTTTTGTTGTAATTCGATTATTTTCAGTTTATATGCTCATGACTGACCAATGTTGACAACAAACAGACAATGTCTTTAGATGGAAACCGTGGTCGAGGTAGGGCTTCCAGGAGGCCGATGATGTCTGCAAGGGAGTATCGGAATAGCTTTGCGACGATTGAGGATCGCGATGCTCGCCATCGTGATCCTCCTATGCCTTCCAGGAGGCCGATGATGTCTGTGAGGGAGTATCGAAATAGCTTTGTCATCAGGACTAAGGATCGTGCTGAGGATCGTGATTTGATGAACCAGCATGGTGATCCCAGGAGGCCTGTAGCTACCGGTGATGCTCATCAAGGGACATACATCGTTCAGGTCTCCAGCGATGACGATGAGATCTTGGAGTATACTCCACCCACACCGGAGTATTCTCCAATCGGAGAGGATTACACTCCGACCTCACCGGAGTATTCTCCAATCGGAGAGGATTACACTCCGTCCACACCAAAATATTCTCCCACCGTAGCAGATTACACTCCATCGACTCCTTCGGAGGATTCTACCGCCCGATTTTGTCCTGGGGACCCCTCAAGGAGCCGCCACTAGCTAGCCTCTATTTTATATTATGCATGTTATGTACATTAGTATTTGACTGCTTTAACATTTTAATTGGATAAATGTATTAGGATAATATATGATGTATGTCTTTACATTTGTGCTTTTCTATTTAATTTTTGTGTTAAGCCTAAGTTCCAATTATTCCAACGTTTCAACGATTGTTCGTGAAACCAGGCCGCCGCCACCACCACCACCATTCTATTATGCTCTATTATATGTTTTACATGAGGAGGTTAAATAGCTTTTGAGAATTCATGATTTGATAAAAATAGTGAAAGCCAAAAAGCTTACTTGGGGTTTATTTGGAATTATTTTATAACATGATTGTTGTTTGGTTGGCATCCTGCTCATTTTTGTTGATTGCTATTTGGTAGCTTGTTAGTTAAAATTTTCTATGTTTTTTCTGTATTTTTAGTTCGAGGCCATGACATTGCTCCGAGACTGCCACTCACATCGAAGGACGTGGACACTCTCTTGTTCTGAGAATTAGGTATGCACTCTAACGAAATATCGGTTGACTCATTGGGTGGAAAAGGGTTGGCTGTTGACCCCCACACCGACATATTTATTTGATTTGCTTCATAGTTCTCTCCAGAGAGAGAATTTTGAGGTGATGTGTGTTTTGGCTAACAAAGGATGTTTTATGTTGAAGTGATGTATAGTTCTCTCCACAGAGGAAATTTTGTTTGATGTATATTTTATGTTAGAGTAAGGTAGCATGTAGATTATTCATTTAGCAAGCAACACATAAACTCAATTTCAGTAAGTGAATCTCTGATCCTATGTTCATGCTACGTCTCGCTATACTTATAGAAACCAATTTATATTGAGATAGTAACCATATTAATCTCCAAAATATTTACAGATTATAACTATATACTATACTGTAAATACAAACAACGTTTATTAAACTAAAAAATTTAACATATGAAAGACATATTATTACACAAAGACATGAATTCTGTCGAGGAAATTGATTCCCAAATTAATCGTATCAGACACTAATTATAAACTATTAAAATCCTATATTTGATGAATTTAATTATGTGATGATCTTATTTTTTTAAAAAATAATAAAGTAACCAATTTTATGTTGTTTAGAGATACCATCAACTGCCTTGGTTAATGTAGTAGATTCTGGTGCTAGGCTAATTTTTAAGCTGCAGAAAGCAGAAAATGATTGTTTTTGGCCAATTAATGGATTAGGATGTATGGTAGATGTGGCCATATAGGAGCTCTAATTGCATGGCATATACCAAGCCAAACCACTATGAAAACAAAAATTGTTAAAAGGATTTATGCTTCCCTTGCCACTTCTGCTTGTTTAATTCTATCCTTTAAGAGGATGTCAACTTTCAACATGTTACTTTTTAATTATTGATGAAATGGATGTTTGATTGTTGTTATTAGTATCGGAGAAAAGCCTTAGCTTCCCGTTTGAGGTTCAATATATTATTGAGTGCGTGTACTCTTTTAGATACCACGTGTTCATTGTATATTGAACCTTGAATTGTCCAAGTCAGACAGTTTGGGAAAAAACTTTTTCTTTACTTGTATAATAGTTGTTGCTTGATTCTCGTATCTTGATATTTGATGAAATTTCGGTTAGATTCATTTCCTTTTGTTCTCTGGGTGCATACTTGATTGCCTTGTTCCTAACTGCGATCATTTTGTGTACTCAGAGACCAATGGGAAATGCTGCCGAAATTTTGTCAAGTATAAGATATGAGAATTACGGAATGACTATTATACGAGTTCTGAAAAAGTTTTTCCTCGAATGGGATAGGGTCATACCATTTAAAGAAAGAGAGCGGTTGTAAGAATGTCGTCTTCTTTGAAATTGTCATTTTTTTGACATGCGAGAAGATGGAATTTTTTCCTTCAATCGTAGTTGGATGTCACGATAGGTTGTATCCGGAAGAGGGGTTTGAAACAATCTTTTTGCGATGGGATTGATCACTTCTCAAGTCGCAATGGCACACGAAGATTTCAAAATTAATGGAGGGATTAGATGTCCATGCCTTAAATACGATTGCAGAAAGATCAAGAGCCCAGAGAGGTCATCCGCACTGGCAGAGAGTTGGATTTATGCCTAATTACTGCATTTGGACTAGACATGGTGAAGAGTTACCTCGGGTTGGATTAGGGGTTGGCGATAATTGCACAGGTGCTTCAAGTAATTGCGTAGATACGGGATATGGTGAGCAGATTGAATTGATGCAAAATATGGTTTGTGATGCCTTGGGGGTCAACGTATCATTCGAGGAGCCACAGTATGATGACACAGATGAACTTCCAAATGAGACTTCACAAAGATTTTATAATCTCTTGTTAGAAACAAATAAGCCGTTGTTTGAAGGGTTTGCCGACTCTAAGTTATCAATGTGTGTGAGACTTTTAGCTCTCAAGTCCAACTGTGGTGCTACGGATGTGTGCTTGGATCTCGTAACGAAGATGATGTTGGACTCATCACCTATCAGAGATGGTTTGCCAAAAAGTTATTACGAGGCTAAAAGCTTAGTGTCCAAATTGGGGTTGGAATCTAAAAGGATTGATTGTTGTGTGAGAGGGTGTATGTTATATTACGACAATGAATTTGGTAAAAACGATAAGCCTTGTTGGTTGAATGCAAATTACGTGGTGAGCCAAGGTATATGTCACATAATCGATAATGGGAAGGGTAGACAAAAACTAGTTCCACTAAGGCAATGTTTTATTTGCCAATTATTCCAAGGTCGCAGAGAATGTTTGCGTCAACACGCATCGCAGACAAAATGACTTGGCACTATGAGAATAAAAGCACTTCAGGTATATTGCGACATCCATGTGATGGTGAAGCTTGGAAGCACTTTGATCGTGTGAATCCCGAATTTGCAGCAGATCCACGTAATGTACGACTTGGCTTATGCTCTGATGGTTTTACCCCATATGTTCAATCAACGGCGAAACCTTATTCTTGCTGGCCAGTTATTGTTACCCCATACAATCTTCCTCCTAATATGTGCATGTCTAAGCCCTATATGTTCTTGACTTGTATTATACCGGGTCCAGATAATCCAACAGATGGTATTGACATCTACTTACAGCCTCTCATTGACGATCTCAAAAGGTTGTGGAATGGCGTTGTGACTTATGATGTTGCACGAAAGAAGAACTTTACAATGAGGGCAGCTCTTATGTGGACCATTAATGACTTTCCTGCATATGGCATGTTGTCTGTTTGGGGTACTCATGGTAAGATGGCATGTCCCCATTGCATGGAGCATACAAAGGCCTTTACCTTGAAATTTACCAGCAGATCATCCATTTAGACGGAATAAGAACGCCTTCAAGAAGGGGGAAGTTGAATTAGATGGCCCGCCCCCGAGGTTGACATCCGAACAGATTTTTACCAGAGTTATGGATCTGCCAAAAATCACAGATTTTGGTGAATTTGATCGATTTGAAGGATATGGACAATGGCACAATTGGACTAAAAGAAGTATTTTTTGGGATTTGCCGTATTGGAAAGATAATTTGTTGAGACACAACCTTGATGTTATGCACATTGAGAAGAACTTTTTTGACAATGTTTTTCTCACAGTGATGAACGTTAGAGGAAGAACGAAAGACAATGATAAGGCCAGGTGGACTTACCACTTTCTTGTAAGCGAAAGGACTTGCATTTGGCGGCTCGGTCGAATGGAAAAACCACGAAACCCAAAGCCTGTTACTCTTTAACTGTTGAGGAAGCTAGGTCGATGCAGCCGGTGGATAAAAGAACTTCGAATGCCAGACGGTTATTCTTCTAATTTGGCAAGATGTGCTGATGTGAACAAAGGAACAATGATTGGGATGAAAAGCCATGATTGTCATGTATTCATGGAGTGTTTACTTCCTATTTCATTTAGTTCCTGCCGTCAAATATTTTAAATCCACTTACAGAACTCAGCCAATTTTTTAAAGATTTGTGTTCCGCAACATTGAGAGATGATGATCTTATCAAGATGGAGCAGAACATACCAGTCATTCTTTGTAAGTTGGAGAGAATATTTCCCACTGGTTTCTTTGACTCTATGGAACATCTCCCAGTGCATCTTGCACATGAAGCTACGCTCGGTGGACCGGTTCAATACAGATGGATGTATCCATTCGAAAGGTAATATAATCAAATATTCTTTAACATAATTATTCACTGCCCCGGGTTAAATGTTGAAATGTTGATCACCAACCTGGTTATTCTGTAGATTTATGGGTGACTCAAAACGGTCGGTGAAAAATAAGGCCAGGGTTGAAGGATCTATTTGTGCAACTTACTTATACCGTGAGACAATTCATTTATGTTCCCATTATTTTACGAACTTCATGCTGACACCAACAAATAATAGGAATGAAATAGAAATTGAAAGTGAAAGGCACCCGCTGGCCTTATCAGTGTTTTGCCTTCCCGGTCGTCATGCTGGAAAGGAGCTGAAGTCCTGGTTAACGGGAGAAGATTGGAAGTCAGCACACGTTCACATGTTGATCAACTGTGCCGAAGTATCACCATATCTTACGTATATATACTTTTGACCACTTTCAATTTATTTAGTCCACACCTATTCATGATCATTTGTTTGATAATGACTTGTTCAGGGCATTCTTGTTAACTAAGCCCACAAGCGAACAAGACTCTTCTGCCTATATTCATGAATATTTCCCAACGTGGTTTAGGAGCCAGGTATGTATTTTTAGTCCTATTTCAACTATTTGTTGTTTGAAAATACAAAGATTGTTTGCAAAAGGAACCCTAAATCACTTGTGCATGTGTATCTGCAGTGTATAGCGAGTCGAATCGCCCATAATCGAACACTTGAGAAATTTATCTCATGGTCCTAAATCACGTGTAAAAGAATGGCACACGATTTTAAATGTGATTTACAAATTTCAAACTCGGTCAAAAGCAGAGGGGAAAAAGCGATTAACAGCGGAGTTTATGTAAAAGGTGCCACAGAGGGAGGTGAAGATGACTTCTACAGCGTGATTCAACATATATATGAGCTGGCATACAATACTTTAGACTATACTAAAAGAATAGTGCTATTTTATTGTAATTGGTTTGATCCGTCAAGTAGAGGCACAAGAATGGATCGCAAATATAATACTGTTGACATATGCATGAGCAGAAGATACCAAATGTTTGATCCGTTTATCATAGCACAACATGTAAGACAGGTGTATTATGTCCATTATCCGTCAACTCGAAGGGACAAACAAGGTTGGTGTGTTGCAATAAAGACAAAACCAATGGGTCGCATTGAAGCAGATGATCCACAGGAAGAAGTGGCTTATCAAGTGGATGAGATGTCTCATGTCAACGTAGTAAACGAAGTTGAACCCATTTCTCGACTACGTGACGATCCAATCACATATGAAGATGTAAATGGAGATGAGGAATTAAATGAAGAAGTGGCAGAACCATCAAGATCTCAAGACGATGCGAAGCGAGTGGGCGTGAATGGGCGTAATAAATTTGTTTAACTTTTTACAATTAGAGAATTTAATGTCTAACAACATATTTTATTTTGTCAGTTATTTTCATATAACTTGTTTATTTTTTGGAATTCATTTTTAATATTGTTATGTTTAAATATAATATTTCATGACTGTTATTATTGAATTGCTCTATAGACATATATGGCATCAGGAGGTTCAGGCCCCGACCCCCCCGACCACCCAGTAGTGGTCAACGGAAGGGGAAGGGCATCGCTGTCGACCCCCCTCGTCGTCGGAGGCCGAACATTATTAGGATTGATGATGCTGGCTATGCGATGTTGTCATCCACACAACGTCCGCATACATCTACGCCTACACAGGCTCCAGCGAGTTCGGCCCCTACGCGACCTCGTCACATTTGGCACCTACACAGCATGCAGGACCTTCTGCATCGACACCCATTTACATGATGCCCACCCCAGGGTTCCAGCAGACACTTGCCGCTTCTTCCTCTCATTTTGTGTCTGAGACGGTGCCCGACACTCATGTGTCCGATCAGGAGTATAGTGCGGGCCAGGCACCTGATCAGACCGGGGTTCAAGAGACGAGGAGGTTGAGCGGCGGCAGGATGAAGCGGAGGTCGTTGATGATATTCGAGATCTTTGCATGATGGCCGAGTTGCTATCAGGCCAGTTGGTAGAGGGTGAGTATGTAGGTTGAATACACATTTTTGCCCCTTATCTTTTTTTAGTTTTCAATTTCGTCCCTTATCTTTTTTTAGTTTTCATTTAAGTCCCTTAAACTTCAAAAATCACATCAATTTCGTCTTTTACGTTTATTTATTCATATTTTCTTAGGCGAATCACCATCCGACACGTGTGGCGTAAAAATAAAATAAAATAAAACAAACTGCCACGTGTAAGATGGTATTTCGTCTATGACAAAAAAAGAATAATTAAAAAGAAAGGACGAAATTGAAGTAATTTTTATAACTTAATAGACTTAAATGAAAACTAAAAAAAAAGGATAAGGGACGAAAATTACAGTTTAACCTATATATTTTTAACTTGTTCGGTATGTTGTTATTGTTTAGGTTCCTTCCGACAAAGCCAGCTGCGAAGGCTATCACTAAGTAATTGAGCAAAATTACCACACCTATTCGCCCACCTGGGACGCTGACGGTTGAGCGGAGGCACATGTTCAATTCTTTAAGTAAGTTGTTTATTTTTTTTTGTCACGTATTATTTTTATTTCATGAATCTCAATTATTTTTAATAATGTATTATATTCATACAGAGAGGTTTCTTGGAAGGAAGAGCGGGAGGAGCGGATCAAGAAGAACTTCCATATGAAGGCTTCCCACCGCCTATCTCGATATGCTTAGAGATGCCGCCTCAATGGGCAGCCCACTTGGATAGGAGATGAGATCTGGCGACTCTGCGCCTTTGGAACTCCCCGAGTTCAAGGCGTAGCGAAAGGCGAAGAAGAATAGAGCCTCTCGAAAAGGGTGGGAGCTTGCATCTTGGAGGTTCGGTCGATCGGCGCGATCGTGCTCGACTTGTATGTTTTATATTATTATTATTATTATTATTATTATTATTATTATTATTATTATTATTATTATTATTATTATTATTTAGTTAAGCTTTTTATTAAATAATTACAGTCTCGTGATTTGCAAAGGGAGGTTCGATTGCACGAGCTCCATCGTGCAACTCATATTAGGAAAGGCAGGTGAGTTTGTCGATGAGCGATCGGCGGACCAGGTAATTATAAAACATAATGAATAGTTTTTTAACAATGTTTATATTGTTTTATTACAATAAAAATTGACTAATTTGTTTATGTTTGACAGAGGAGTTTGGCGAGGATGTCTCAGGTTAGATCTCGAGACATCCTCATGTTCCCCGCCTCGAGCCCGGAAGGATCCATTGCGTCGGCCGATGGTTTGGGCGAATGTTGTTGGCGGCAAGAAGAAGGTCGCCTATCACGGTCTTTGGCGACCTTGCCAAAGAACTACAAGAAAGGGGCCCGCTTCTGCCGAGAGTCGTCCAGCCCGATCGTCTTCTGCCGCGGATGAGCGGGAGATAGCGAGTTGAAGCGGGCCATGGCGGCGGCGATGATTGGTGGCCGAGCGGCGGCGGATCGCGGCCGTCCAGCGAGAGGAGGCCCGCCAGACGGCCGCCATGTTGGCTCAGTCTTTGCGGCGACGGAGGATCTGTACCATTTGCTAGCTCGCCAGCCGCCTCCTCCACGCCTCCGCCTCCGCCTCATAGTACTGGTGATCATGTCGATGATGTAGATAGTGATCACGATCATGATTATCAGGACTATTAGTTATGTTTGTATCGAGATTTTTTTATATTTTCGGATATTTTTTATTCTTTGTTTTGTTAAATCGAATTTTTTATTTATTTATTCACGTTTCTTTTTAATTTGTTTTATAGTTATGTTATCGCATTACATTTTTAAATACAGGAAGAAATTAATTATTAAATGTGATAACTAGTAATCGTTAATTAAATGGATAAATAAATTAAATTGATTACAGAAATTAAAATTAAATAATTTAAAAAAGTAAATAATTTTTTAATAAAAATTTAAACAATTTTCAAAAAAAATTTAAAGTTCGGATTTACCGACGGTCATGGCCGTCGGAAATGTCATCGGAATTATCGACGGGTTAAAACCGTCGGAAAAGCCGTCGGAAACTTACCGACGGGTTAAAGCCGTCGGAAATGTCATCGGAATTATCGACGGGTTAAAACCGTCGGAGAAAACCGTCGGAAATTTACCGACGGGTTAAAGCCGTCGGTACGTATTTGCGACGCGCAGTTTACCGACGGACATTAGGCCGTCGGTAATCCGTCGGAATTTTTTTATTACCGACGGTATTTGTGGATTACCGACGGCTTTTGGCAGTCGGTAATCCCACTATTTCTTGTAGTGGAGTGACATGACAACTCGTCTTTTGAAATCTTTAAGACCAATCAAACGCTCCGAGTGTCGATGCTCAATGGTTAGTACGCATCCAAACAAATTCAACAATATAGCATGCTCACCGTAGTGAACGCTCGATTGATATCCAACAAATTCAACAATATGGCATGCTCACCGTAGTGAACGCCCGAGTGATATCCAACAAATTCTACAATATGGCATGCTCACCGTAGTGAATGCCAGAGTGATGTTTTAATTAATCAATGCGGATCGACGAACCCTCACTCACTCAACTTAGTGGGTTTCCAAATCTCAATTAACTAAGAGTTCAACACAGGACACAAAGTCCGGGTGTTCAATTGCGGAACGCTAGTCCCAATCTTGGATCAGAACTCTAGGCACGTAATGCGGAACGCTAGGCTCAACTTTTAGGTTAAGACACTAGGCACGCCATACGGAACACTAGGTCCAATCCTTAATCAAGAAAATGCGCACGCAAGCAGGACATTAAGTCCCAGCACAGGACACGTGGCCCATATGCTCAATAGGAACACTAGGTTCCCTATGTTTTATTCTTTCAAAAACTCGATCTTTGAAATCTCTTTCTCAATTCTTGTATCCCCCCTATGTATCTGAAAATGCTTTTTAGTTCTATGTCGTTAAAACCCTAGTTGTGCTAAATAACACACTGGAAGAATTCCCAGGAAAGAGAGGTGGTACGAACACTCTTAATTACCAAGTCTTTCCTAGCCAGAATTTTCCCAGGCGCATCATTTAACTCAACCATTTTCGCAAATTGTACTATTTATTTCAAGTTCTTTTCTCTACTATTACTCCATTGAGATTCCTTGCAAGCTTTGGCTAGTTATACTAAAACCCTCATGCTTACTTTTAAATCAAAATGCCCTTAACAATTTGTTTACGAAATCAGAATTCAGCTTGTGGAATCGCATCAGATTTACCGATGTAAATCGTCAACCAATAGCATTCGATCAACGCATTGTTAATTAATCCATTATCAACAATAATATTTTTCATATTCCAATTCAATACCAAGTTCCAATGAAATCCAAGGTGATTCAAGGAAAACAATACAACTCATAATGCCACGCAGGGCCAAGAACAAGCTACATATTATCATCAATTTCAAGTCCAATTAAATCAATCAAGTATGATTTAAGTCACACAATACAATTCAGTCTTGCCACACAGGGCCAAGTCAATACACAACAGTTCATGCTACAACATCTCAACAGCACATAGTAATACTACAAGTACTACCACACCATCAATCAACAATCAAACAAACAACACACAAGGCGAAAAGCCCAAACTCATTATGTAAGAATTTCCCTTACCTTGGGCGCTTTAACAATCCAAGCAAGGTAAATTCGAACTATCGTCAAGTCGTACCTCGCGCGTATCCTAACAACACAAGTTTCAATCAATTAAAACCAAAACTCAAGCCCTAATACCCCTAGGGCAGCCACGGCTCTAAGGTTCCTAAGGCCTAAGAATTACTCACTTAATCCCATTTGGTTCACCCCTAGTCATATGTGATGGAACAATTTCAAACCATGCAAGTTTTCAAACTTTTACAAAAGCTACACACTTAGAAAAATAGCTAAACCAAAATTTACCAATTGGAATAGTATTTTTACCAAATGAATAGTGTTTTACCAACTTTGAACCATTTTTCAAAGCACTAAAACATGTCACAAAATTCTAGAATTAAATTCATTACAAGTTTTTAACAATTCTTAAGACATAAACCAAAACTTTTTCCAAAATCATGCTTCTTTGAATTGTTTTGCTAAATCAAATCATCAACCACTTTTACAACTATTTTCAAGCATAAATGCAAGTCAAGAACAAGTTAGAAATCTCCCTTGAAGGCCACAATTTTGGAAGTTCAAAAACAACTTCAAGGTTTTAAACCTTTAACTCCTAAATCAGGCAAACTTTGCTTAATCAAAACTTCTTATCAAAACCAAACTTATTTACCACTTTAATACACTTAAAAACAAGTTAGAACTCACTCAAATCATGCTCATAAATCACTGTTTTTAAGCATCACAAACAGCCCCAAATTATTTTGTTTTCAAACAATTTTTCAAAGCTTCACACATACAAATTCACTACATTCAATTCCTTTAACAAGAGACCAACTTCTTAAACACTTAAAACACTTTGAAATCAATTTAAAACATCCCCCTAAATCATATTATCAGCCACGGTTTCAGCCCCAACAAAATCCCCAAAATAATTTTGCAAAACTTGTTCAACATGTATATATGACTAGTTCTAAGCATACTAGTTACTAACCCTCAAATATCTAACTTCCAATCACTTAAAAACACAAAGATAAAACCCTAAGAACAGCCACTAGTGGTCGGCCTCATCAAGAGTTAGGGTTCCTAAATTTTAAAAATCAAGAACAAAGCTAATCTTGGAAGGAAACAAAGGGCTAAAAGACTAATCATGCATATCTAGCAAAATCCAACACTTTTGCCCAAAAATAATTCCTAAAACCAACCAAACCCATTCATGAAACTCAAGAGAGGAAAAGGAATGGATGTGGAGCTTACCAATCAAGGTGATGATGATTAATCAAGGGTTAGGAAGAAAGGATGGAAGATTGCAAGCTTAGCATCAAACTTCCTTCAAGAATCAACATCAAAATTATGAGAAACAAAAATCTTAAAAACTCATCCATGGCTGCCATGGAGGAAGAAGAAGGGATTAGGATCCTTACAAAGAAGATTAGAGGTGACAGAACAAGGATCAAGAATAAGGATGGAAGATTGAACTCCAAAATCACCATTTTCTCAAGTTTCTCAACACTTTCTCTTTCTAAAATTTTTTTTTTCTCTCCATGTCATGAATGGAAGAACTGAAATGGGGCAGCCAAGGGAAGGATGAACCACGAAATTTTGAGGGGCAATGGTGGAAGAAAATGTTCATTTAGTTGGAAACTAACCAACTAGTCACAAACTAACTAAACTAACTAACTACAATTACATAACCACCAATCACACATCAACACTTGTAAAGTAACCTTCTAAGGATGAGGTTCAGCTCCCCTAGTGGCTGGATGCATCTCCCCTTAGCCCAAAATATCTAGATATTTCGTTTCGTCGCGTTCTCGCTCAATCGGGTCTTGTGGCGTTCTGGCGTAAATTAGGGTTTTTGTATCAAAAACTCCAAATATAAATCTAATAAATTATTCTATAATCAAAAAATTATTAATCAACCAAAATATCCACAAAAATATTAGGAGTATTTCTATGAATGTCGCTTTCTGTAACACCGTTAGTTTTACTACGGCTTAATTATCGCTACTGTATTGTAATTCCCTGTATTACGCATTAATATGCATAATTAATATGTTGTGTGCTGTTAATCAAGTGGATGAATTTAACTAAAATGAAATTATATTTGGGACTTAATATATTATAGTAAGACACAGTTAAATTTTCAGTTCAAAATTCCACCGTTTTCCGGTCGCGTTTTGAACTACCCGGGTAAGTTTTTGCCCGATTGAAAACTCTAATTCGACCCGAATATTTAAATATTTGGGAATTTGATGTTTTATAATATTTCTGATTTATTAGAATTTTTTTGGCAATTTTACTTAATTTTTAATAATAATGTATTTTCTACGCTTGAGGCGAGACACGTGAAACCGAATGCGCTGATTTAAACTGGAAGCTGAGAGGACCTTGAGGGAGGGGGGAAAATCAGAAGATAAAAAGGGATTAGATTGTGGTAGATTTTAAGTCATGACACAAAGAGATAGTGATGTGATTAACCTACCAAAAATGTTAAAGTTTAGTTCTATTTATGGTAATAGTTAGTAAGGTCATTATGCTAGCTTGCACCCCTGGATTTGGCCAAGATTTCCTTCTCTCCTTTTCAGCTCATCTTGGTCGAATCATGCAGCTGAATTGGAGGAGAATTCCACTCCTAACTCATTCACCAAAATCTTGATTTCATGCATGATGATTTCCTATCTTTTCCTAGTTTTTCCCTATCATCTCCTAAGATCACTTCAACACCAAATCTCCTTCTTTTGATATCAGACCCTCCCCATTTGCTGGCTGAAAATCAGCTTCTTTAATTGACCAAATCATTTTTTTGATCTTCTATCACAAGGTATTAGATGAACACATAGGTTATTAACTTATGGTCTTGCATGGTTGTACTTGGCAAGGGAAACAATTTTTTTTTCTTCCTTCCTTCCAGCTAGAGTCGTGGCCTATATAAGGGGAGGGAAGCAACTCTTTTCAGCTGAACTTTGATGTGTTTTAGTGCCAAGAAGTAGTGGAGAGGTAGGAGTGAAACTTGTGAGGAAGTGAGGTAGTTGAGAGTAAGTTTACAACACAAAAAAAAAAATTCTGCACTTCCTTATTCTTTCTAAGCTGCGAACAGCAGCCCTTGTGGTAAGAACCACCACCTTTCATTCCTTTTAATTCACTTCATATTGCTAATGTTTGGGTTATGATGTACTCTAGAGTGTTTCCAAAACAAAAAGGATTTTTATGCTACTTTGTGTCGCCATTTTTCTTCCATACTTCTAGTTATCTATGCATATGTTCCTTTCCAGTTCAAGCTTGATGAGAAGCCAAGAATTATATGGATACATATATATGTATCATGGATTGTCCATGATGAGGCTTGAAAGCATTGCTTTAAAGTTGTGACTTGGGTTTTGTTGTTTAAAACTTGCTTGGAAGATTTCATTTTGTTAATACTACTACCAATATTTTAAGATAAGTTATAAACTCCGATGAACTTGATGAAACACATAGAGGCTTGATCATTCCAAAGGTCATGACCCAAGTTGTTGAGAGCAAGGGAACTCCATTTTTTCACTCTTTCTTGTTGAAGAGTTTATGGACTCAAGAACCTCAAAGAAAAAAACTCTACTACATCATTTGTAACATAGTAATAAAAAGTTTTTTGAAACAACAAAATATTTTCTTGTTGCTTCTTGTTGACCGCCCTTTCTCCATTTTGGGGGTAAGAATCAAAAATTTCCTCCTTACCTTCTTGAATACCATGAGTAGAGAAAAATATGTATATTTTAAAACTCCATTGTTTGGGCTATGATCTAAAAGAGAGCCTCACTTTGAATGGGTGAAACATCTACTTGATGAAAGGATGTAACCCATGACAAGTTTCTTACTACTTTCATTCTCTTATCATAATTTTTTGATAAAGGGAATGGATATTTAAAATAAGAAAGGATGATCTAGGCATTTTATGGCCTTGAGGCCATGAGCTCCACTTGGAGAAGGAGACAAATTCTTCATTTGATTCCTTGTTTTCTTGATAATAAAGAATAATGTTTTTTTTTATATAGTTAAGTGATCCTACACTTTTTTTTTAGAAACAAACTCTCCTTGCCCTTTTCTTGTAGAACCGTGGCCATAGGGTAGGGATCAGGACACTAGGTTGGGTTTCTAACTTAGTTAAATAACTTGATTGGTTGAAGGTGTGAGAAAGTAAACTTGTAGAGCAAAATTGTGCGTTGGAAGGAAAGCGTCTACGGTAAGGGCAACTCTTAGATATTGTTAAGGATTATGTTTTATATGTTATGAGTAAGGGCAACTCTTAGATATTGTTAAGGATTATGTTTTATATGTCATGAGTAAGGGCTACTTCTAGATATCTCTAGGCTTATGTTTCATATGCTTTATATGCTTGTATTTTACATGCTTATGTTCCATATGCTTATGTGTAAGAACATCTTTAAGTGTGTATATTAGTAAAATCTGAATGCATAAATTAAGTATGTGACAATATGATGAACAATGTGATGGAATGATTTTCTTGAATGATGCCTTGTGATTGTGATTATTGTGTTGTGATCATTGACTATATTTGAGAATATATTGTTAAATGACTATGATAATTTTGGGAAGTGCCGAGAGCACGTGAGTTGGGTTACCGTCGCATCAACGTCAAATAAATCTTGGATTTTGAAATAAAAAAATAAGAGGCATTTTATTAAAATCAAAGAGACACTTAAAAATAGATCTTTCTAAAACCCTAATTAGTAATGGACTAACCACCTTTTCATTAAAAAGAATTAAGTGAGAGTTAGAATAATTAAATTAATTATTTTGAACTATTAGTGGATTTCCAACATAAATCATTTCATAACTAGTAGGAGATTTTCTAAAGAAAAGAGACATAGGACTATAAAGGGAGATCTTGAGCCGAAAATATGGGGTTCTAATTAAGGGAGTTAGTACAAGAATAGATGATCTCGGACACTCCGTGTGAGTGATCCCATCGAGGTAAACTAACTATGATGATAGAGTTGCTTGTTCATGCATACATCGATGCCAGAAGAGAGGTTTCGTAGAGTCGCCCAGACCTAGGTGCGAGCACGTACCGACAGTCAAGAGGAAAAACGGGCGTTGTGTCATCAGGGGGATTGCTGTGGGCACAAATCCCTGCGGGGAATAGCATTTGAGAAAGCCTGGTAGCGGACTCCAGAGCTCCTAAGGCCCTTGCGAGGGTGATATTTTGGAATCATGTGCATTGGCATATAGACTGACAAATAGGGATTTGTGGTGCATCTTATTTTGTGGACTATTCGTTATGATATTGTGTTATGCTTGCCTATTCGTATATGTTGTCATTATTTATGACTTGTTAAGAAGTTGACCCTTGCCCGTGGTTCTTTTAATTAATGAATGTAACCCAGACAATGACGACGATCGAGCTGACCCCGCTAGTCATGTCGTCCATGACGACATTTGAGTTCTCAGACTCGGGAGCCCCGTTCGCCTGGGAGGTAGACCACGCCTCAGGCCAGGTGACGTACATAGGGAACGTGGTCGAGACGACGCATACCGACGGACAGGCTACACACATAGGGATCACGCGCCGAGTGATGCGGTTTCCGGTGCCCTTCGCACGCATATTAGCTGCTTGGATAGACGCACACCCTGATGGAGACACCTCAGCTTCAGAGGGCATGTCCGAGATTCCACGCCGGACCACTTTTCGCAGCTAGCCTCGAACTACGGATTCAGCGTTACGTGCCACTCCCCTTAGATTTGTACGGCGCATGCAACCCAGGAGGATGGACGTTGGAGCACCCTCTTCTCACGCCGCTGTAGACCCGTCGGGTTCCCCTGCTAGATCTGTATCACCCGTAGAGTATACTCCCTCGTCTCTGATTCCTATCCCTGAGACTACTCCCTCGGCGGATCCTTCTGTATGCCTTCACTGTGGCCAGGTAGGGTGTGGATCCGGAGGTTGGATCATAGATTCATCTGACGAGGAGGATAGTACTAGGGATGCACCTCTCGATATCCCTACTGTTGACGCCATTGGTGACGACGACGTCATTACGCCCGTGGTAGACGATATGGAGGAGGATTTGATGGTGGAGGAGGAGGAGGAGGAGGAGGGCCTCTATGAGTGGCAGGCACCGTCCTTGGTAGTTCATTTTGAGGCGGACCGAGATCGCATGACGCCCTCCGCTTGAGTTAGCGTGTTGATCAGCTTAGTGTTTCTTATGTCGGAGTCTGTCTGTTGTATTTTGGGATTATGTCTGTACTTGTAGTAGTTTAGTAGTCGAGTGGGGCTCTACTTTTGGAGCAGCCCTCTACGTAGGTGTCTGCCGGGAGTACCTCAGAGGTATGAGTATTTCTTATAGGAAATTCATATGTCAGATGTATTCCTATTTTGATGTTGTATTTTGTAAAACCTTGTAGGATGTATTGCCTCAGAATTTTATATTTGTATTCCAGACGTATTTCCCTTTATTCTCTTTGTATGCCATGTTCTGTCAACGCTGTATTTACTCTGTCATGTTATTTGCGAAAGGGTTTTATAAAAAAAAAAAAAAATTTAACCGTGATTTCTAGCGAACAGTATCAAAACTATTTCATACTCGGTGGTTTTTGTCTCGTAAGTAGCGCCTGGATTTCGGGGTGTTACATTGTGGTATCAGAGTAGTTCGGCCTCACCGGATTGTGAGTTGGGTAGCCTAAGCTGATCAAGGTCGTCGGGTTGTTGTCTGCTTTTGAGCTGTGTCTAAATTGTACTTGTTTGCTGAGTGAAGCATATATGCTTATAATTGCTTGAATTGTTTCTTAATTGAAGCAATGTGTGCCAACACACCTATTTGTTGTGGGGTTCTGACCGGTTTTAAACCTTATAGGAACCCGATGCCTCCAAGACACGAAGTCCCTACTGAAGGAATGAACAACTCGGAGATGGCACAGATGGCTCAAGCCATGGCCGAGATGGCGACTGCTGTTGCTCAGTAAACTGCTGCCAAGAATCAACGGGATTTACACAAACAAGAGAGGGAACCACGAGCTGCTGAATCAAGGGGATTGGTTGACTTTCGCTGACATGACCCCCCGAAATTTCGTGGAGAAGTCGATCTGGAGAAGGAAGACCTATGGCTGCAGGAAGTAGAGAAGATCTTTGAGGTAATACGTAGCCCGGTGGAAGTAAAGGTGAACTATGCGACTTATCTGCTCCTGGGGGACGTAGAATACTGGTGGAGAAGCACAAGACTGATGATGGAGGCAAAGCATCAAGCAATTACCTGGGAGGCCTTTCGGGAGAAATTCCTGGATAAGTATTTCCCAATTAGCGCAAGGACCAAACTTGGAGACGACTTTCTGAAGGTACGACAAGGCAATATGACGGTCGGTGAGTACGCTGCAAAGTTCGAGTCACTGTCTCGATATTTCCTCTTCTTTCGACAGACTGTGGATGAAGGATACATGTGTCATCAATTCATGGAGGGACTCTGTTATGACATCCAAGATTCAGTGCTACCACTGGGAATCCGACAATTCCAACCACTGGTCGAGAAGTGCAGAGAAGTGGAGACCATGAAGAACCGAAGACTCAATCGGGGAGGCAACAACTCTGGGGGACCAATCAGACAGAACAACCAGAACCAAAGGGGAAAACAACAGCAGAAGAAGCCATACAATAGGCCACAAGGACATAACAAGGGTCAGTATCGTCCAATGGCTCAGAACTCAGGAGGTGGGAGTCAATCTCGAGGTACAGAGGTACGTTGCTACCGCTGTGGAAAGTCAGGACATCTCGCCAACCAGTGCCCCACCAAGGATGACCTATGCTTCAACTTCAAGAATCCGGGTCATTTTGCCAAAGACTGCAAGGCGCCTAAGGCAGAACCATCCGTGAATGCCGCAAAAACCAATCGCCCAACTGCAAGGGGACGAATCTTCTGCATGAACAGAGAGGAAGCAGAGCAATCTGATGAGCTGATTCAAGGGGGCTGCGAGATAGCTTGTAACCTTCTATCCGTACTCTTTGATTCCGGTGCAACCCATTCATTCATTGCCATGGATTGTGTGAACCGCTTGAAATTATCTGTGACTGCATTGCCATTTGACTTAGTAGTTACTACTCCGGCTGTTAAGACATTAACCGCTAACACCGCATGTCTTCATTGTCCGGTGGTCATTCAGAGTAGGAAGTTCTTTGCCAATTTGATATGTCTGCCTTTGAAACATCTTGAAATTATTCTCGGGATGGATTGGTTGTCACACCACCATGTCCTTTTGGACTGTGCCCGTAAGACCGTGATTTTTCCTGACCCTGGAGTTTCTAAGTACTTATCTGCCAATCCCGTCAGAGTTTCCTTGAAAGAGGGGACTCAGGAATACATATCGCTCGCTAGCTTAGAAGTCACTCAGGAGATAGATTTGAAAGATGTGACCGTGGTGAGAGATTTTCCGGATGTTTTCCTTGACGACGTACCAGGTTTACCGCCAGTAAGAGACATCGAATTCTCCATCGATTTACTACCTGGGACGGGCCCGATTTCAATAGCACCCTATCAGATGTCCCCATTTGAATTGACAGAGCTGAAGGAGCAACTAGAAGACTTGATGTCTAAACAGTTCATCAGACCCAGCGTCTCGCCGTGGGGAGCTCCAGTGCTATTAGTAAAGAAGAAGGACGGACGGTTAAGACTTTGTGTGGATTATCGGCAACTCAACAAGGTTACCATCAAGAACCGATACCCCTTACCACGTATTGATGATTTGATGGATCAACTTAGAGGATCCGTAGTATTTTCGAAGATCGATCTAAAGTCCAGGTACCATCAGATACGTGTGAAGACCGAAGATATTCAGAAGACCGCGTTCAGAACTCGATATGGACATTACGAGTATCTTGTGATGCCGTTTGGAGTAACGAATGCCCCAGCAATATTCATGGACTACATGAACAGAATCTTCCACCCGTTCCTGGATCAGTTCGTTGTGGTATTTATCGACGACATCTTGATCTACTCAAGGAGTCATGAAGAGCATGAGGAGCATCTGCGTCAAGTTTTACAGATTTTAAGAGAGAAGCAGCTTTACGCTAATCTGTCGAAGTGCGAGTTCTGGCTCGAGGAAGTCAAATTCTTGGGACACGTTATCTCAAAGGACGGAATTACCGTGGACCCGACCAAGGTGGAAATAGTATTGGCATGGGAATAACCAAAGACAGCATCTGATATTAGAAGCTTTGTTGGACTAGCGGGATACTATCGGAGATTCATTGAGGGTTTCTCGAAGATCGTAGCACCACTGACTCAACTTACCGTAGCGACCAGTCGTTCGCTTGGACAGAGAAGTGTGAGAACAGTTTTCAACTGCTGAAGAAACGCTTGACGACATCACCTGTGTTGGTCCTGCCACAGCCAGAGGAACCTTACGAAGTTTACTGCGACGCCTCTCATCAGGGACTCGGATGCGTGCTAATGCAACACAAGAAAGTGGTGGCCTACGCCTCAAGACAACTAAAGATCCATGAAAGAAACTATCCCACGCATGATTTGGAACTTGCTGCCGTAGTTTTTGCACTGAAGATTTGGAGACATTATCTATACGGGAGCACATTTACCGTGTTTAGTGACCACAAGAGCCTAAAGTATCTGTTTGATCAGAAGGAGCTCAACATGCGACAACGAAGATGGATGGAATTCCTGAAAGACTACGACTTTACGCTAGAGTATCATCCCGGAAAGGCAAATGTAGTGGCTGATGCCTTAAGCAGGAAAAGTATGTTGGTCTCGACGATGATGATTAAGGAGTTGGAGTTACCGAAAGGTTTCGGGACCTACACTTGGATGTGGAACTGTCATCAGGAAGGATTAGTTTTGGGATGATCACTATTTCCAGTGGATTGTTGGATGACATTAGAGAACAGCAAGTTAATGATAGGTTGCTACAGGACAAGAGGGAATTGATCATGCTAGGAAAGGCACCTGAATTCAAGGTTGGACCCGACAATATTCTGAGGTGCAATGGGCGTGTGTGCATACCCGATGTGACAGAACTAAAGAGGACAATCCTAGATGAGGCGCACAAGAGCAAGTTGAGCATACATCCGAGAGCAACTAAGATGTACCAGGATCTTAAGCAGAAGTTCTGGTGGCCTGGAATGAAGAAGCAGGTGGCTGAGTACGTGGCGTCATGTTTAACTTGTCAGAAGGCGAAAGTGGAGCATCAACGACCTGCCGGGATGCTACAATCGTTGGACGTACCAGAATGGAAGTGGGACTACATTTCCATGGATTTTGTTGTGGCACTGCCCAGAACGCAGAAAAGATACGACTCAATTTGGGTAATCGTCGACAGGTTAACCAAATCCGCTCACTTCTTGCCAGTAAGGACGACGTACAATGTGGGGAAGCTGACTGAAATCTACATTGTAGAGATCGTGCGACTGCATGGGATTCCCTCAAGTATCGTATCCGATCGAGATCCGAAATTCACTTCTCACTTTTGGGGAGCATTACAAGAAGCCTTGGGGACGAAGCTGAGACTTAGTTCTGCCTACCACCCTCAAACTGACGGCCAGACCGAGAGAACAATCCAGTCACTTGAGGATCTACTGAGATTGTGTATTGGACGATCGTGGGTGTTGGGACGACTTACTGCCGCTGATCGAGTTCACCTACAATAACAGCTATCACGCAAGCATAGGGATGGCACCGTACGAGGCCTTATATGGACGCAAGTGCCAGACGCCACTCTGCTGGTACCAAGATGGTGAGAGCGCAATCATAGGACCTGACATAGTACAGTAAACCACTGAAAATGTGAAGAAAATCCGAGAGAACATGAGGACATCTCAGAGTCGACAAAAGAGCTACGCAGACAATCGTCGCCGACCACTGGAATTTGAAGAAGGCGACCATATATTCCTCCGTGTCACACCCACAACTGGAGTTGGTCGAGCGATCAAATCCAGAAAGCTTACTCCTAAATTTATCGGAACCTACCAAATTCTTCGTCGTGTGGGGCCAGTTGCCTACCAAATAGCTTTACTGCCATTCCTATCAAATATTCATGACGTCTTTCATGTCTCGCAGTTGCGAAGGTACATATCTGATCCGTCTCATGTCATTGAACCGGATGTGATCCAGTAGAAGGATGACCTCTCATTCGAACTACCCCCGATCAGAATCACCGACAGAAAGATAAAGCGACTGAGAAACAAAGAGATTCCACTGGTTAAGGTAATCTGGAACCAGGCAACCGGAGATGCGACTTGGGAGCTTGAGGACAAGATTAGGGAACAGTATCCAGAGCTATTCTCTAACCCTTAGTTTCGAGGACGAAACTATTTTAGTGGGGGAGTATTGTAACACCGGTAGTTTTACTACGGCTTAATTATCGCTACTGTATTGTAATTCCCTGTATTATGCATTAATATGCATAATTAATATTTTGTGTGCTGTTAATCAAGTGGATGAATTTAAATAAAATGAAATTATATTTGGGACTTAATATATTATAGTAAGTCACAGTTAAATTTTCAGTTCAAAATTCCACCGTTTTCCGGTCGCGTTTTGAACTACCCGGGTAAGTTTTTGCCCGATTGAAAACTCTAATTCGACCCGAATATTTAAATATTTGGGAATTTGATGTTTTATAATATTTCTGATTTATTAGAAATTTTTTGGCAATTTTACTTAATTTTTAATAATAATGTATTTTCTACGCGCCGGAGACGCGAGACACGTGAAACCGAATGCGCCGATTTAAACCGAAGTCGAGAGGACCTTGAGGGAGGGGCGAAAATCAGAAGATAAAAAGGGATTAGATTGTGGTAGATTTTAAGTCATGACACAAAGAGATAGTGATGTGATTAACCTACCAAAAATGTTAAAGTTTAGTTCTATTTATGGTAAGATTTAGTAAGGTCTTTGTGCTAGCTTGCACCCCTGGATTTGGCCAAGATTTCCTTCTCTCCTTTTTAGCTCATCTTGGTCGAATCATGCAGCTGAATTGGAGGAGAATTCCACTCCTAACTCATTCACCAAAATCTTGATTTCATGCATGATGATTTCCTATCTTTTCCTAGCTTTTCCCTATCATCTCCTAAGATCACTTCAACACCAAATCTCCTTCTTTTGATATCAGACCCTCCCCATTTGCTGGCTGAAAATCAGCTTCTTTAATTGACCAAATCATTTTTTTGATCTTCTATCACAAGGTATTAGATGAACACATAGGTTATTAACTTATGGTCTTGCATGGTTGTACTTGGCAAGGGAAACAATTGTTTTTTTTTTCTTCCTTCCTTCCAGCTGGAGTCATGACCTATATAAGGGGAGGGAAGCAACTCTTTTCAGCTGAACTTTGATGTGTTTTAGTGCCAAGAAGTAGTGGAGAGGTAGGAGTGAACCTTGTGAGGAAGTGAGGTAGTTGAGAGTAAGTTTACAACACAAAAAAAAAAAAATTCTGCACTTCCTTATTATTTCTAAGCTGCGAACAGCAGCCCTTGTCGTAAGAACCACCACCTTTCATTCCTTTTAATTCACTTCATATTGCTAATGTTTGGGTTATGATGTACTCTAGAGTGTTTCCAAAACAAAAAGGATTTTTATGCTACTTTGTGTCGCCATTTTTCTTCCATACTTCTAGTTATCTATGCATATGTTCCTTTCCAGTTCAAGCTTGATGAGAAGCCAAGAATTATATGGATACATATATATGTATCATGGATTGTCCATGATGAGGCTTGAGAGCATTTCTTTAAAGTTGTGACTTGGGTTTTGTTGTTTAAAACTTGCTTGGAAGATTTCATTTTGTTAATACTACTACCAATATTTTAAGATAAGTTATAAACTCCGATAAGCTTGATGAAACACATAGAGGCTTGATCATTCCAAAGGTCATGACCCAAGTTGTTGAGAGCAAGGGAACTCCATTTTTTCACTCTTTCTTGTTGAAGAGTTTATAGACTCAAGACCCTCAAAGAAAAGAACTCTACTGCATCATTTGTAACATAGTAATAAAAAGGTTTTTGAAACAACAAAATATTTTCTTGTTGCTTCTTGTTGACCGCCCTTTCTCCATTTTGGGGGTAAGAATCAAAAATTTCCTCCTTACCTTCTTGAATACCATGAGTAGAGAAAAATATGTATATTTTAAAACTCCATTGTTTGGGCTATGATCTAACAGAGAGCCTCACTTTGAATGGGTGAAACATCTACTTGATGAAAGGATGTAACCCATGACAAGTTTCTTACTACTTTCATTCTCTTATCATAATTTGTTGATAAAGGGAATGGATATTTAAAATAAGAAAGGATGATCTAGGCATTTTATGGCCTTGAGGCCGTGAGCTCCACTTGGAGAAGGAGACAAATTCTTCATTTGATTCCTTGTTTTCTTGATAATAAAGAATAATGTTTTTTTTCATATAGTTAAGTGATCCTACACTTTTTTTTGAGAAACAAACTCTCCTTGCCCTTTCCTTGTAGAACTGTGGCCATAGGGTAGGGATCAGGACACTAGGTTGGGTTTCTAACTTAGCTAAATAACTTGATTGGTTGAAGGTGTGAAAAAGTAAACTTGTAGAGCAAAATCGTGCGTTGGAAGGAAAGCGTCTACGGTAAGGGCAACTCTTAGATATTGTTAAGGATTATGTTTTATATGTCATGAGTAAGGGCTACTTCTAGATATCTCTAGGCTTATGTTTCATATGCTTTATATGCTTGTATTTTACATGCTTATGTTCCATATGCTTATGTGTAAGAACATCTTTAAGTGTGTATATTAGTAATATGTGAATGCATAAATTAAGTATGTGACAATATGATGAACAATGTGATGGAATGATTTTCTTGAATGATGCCTTGTGATTATGATTATTGTGTTGTGATCATTGACTATATTTGAGAATATATTGTTAAATGACTGTGATAATTTGGGGAAGTGCCGAGAGCACGTGAGTTGGGTTACCGTCGCATCAACGTCAAATAAATCTTGGATTTTGAAATAAAAAAATAAGAGGCATTTTATTAAAATCAAAGAGACACTTAAAAATAGATCTTTCTAAAACCCTAATTAGTAATGGACTAACCACCTTTTCATTAAAAAGAATTAAGTGAGAGTTAGAATAATTAAATTAATTATTTTGAACTATTAGTGGATTTCCAACATAAATCATTTCATAACTAGTAGGAGATTTTCTAAAGAAAAGAGACTTAGGACTATAAAGGGAGATCTTGAGCCGAAAATATGGGGTTCTAATTAAGGGAGTTAGTACAAGAATAGATGATCTCGGACACTCCATGTGAGTGATCCCGTCGAGGTAAACTAACTATGATGATAGAGTTGCTTGTTCATGCATACATCGATGCCAGAAGAGAGGTGTCGTAGAGTCGCCCAGACCTAGGTGCGAGCACGTACCGACAGTCAAGAGGAAAAATGGGCATTGTGTCATCAGGGGGATTACTCTGGGCACAAATCCCTGCGGGGAATAGCTTTTGAGAAAGCCTGGTAGCGGACTCCAGAACTCCTGAGGCCCTTGCGAGGATGATATTCTGGAATCATGTGCATTGGCATATAGACTGACAAATAGGGATTTGTGGTGCATCTTATTTTGTGGACTACTCATTATGATATTGTGTTATGCTTGCCTATTCGTATATGTTGTCACTATTTATGTCTTGTTAAGAAGTTGACTCTTGCCCGTGGTTCTTTCAATTGATGAATGTAACCCAGACGATGACGACGATCGAGCTGACCCCGCTAGTCATGTCGTCCATGACGACATTTGAGTTCCCGGACTTGGGAGCCCTGTTCTCCTGGGAGGTAGACCACGCCTCAGGCCAGGTGACGTACACAGGGAACGTTGTCAAGACGACACATACCGACGAACAGGCTACACACATAGGGATCACACGCCGAGTGATGCGGTTTCCGGTGCCCTTCGCACGCATATTAGCTGCTTGGATAGACGCACACCCTGATGGAGACACCTCAGCTTCAGAGGGCATGTCCGAGATTCCACGCCGGACCACTTTTCGCCGCGAGCCTCGGACTATGGATTCAGCGTTACGCGCCACTCCCCTTAGATTTGTACGGCGCATGCGACCCAGGAGGATGGACGTCGGAGCACCCTCTTCTCACGCCGCTGTAGACCCGTCGGGTTCCCCTACTAGATCCGTATCACCCGTAGAGTATACTCCCTCGTCTCTGATTCCTATCCCTGAGACTACTCCCTTGGCGGATCCTTCTGTATGCCCTCGCTGTGGCCAGGTAGGGTGTGGATCCAAAGGTTGGATCATAGATTCATCTGACGAGGAGGATAGTACTAGGGATGCACCTCTCGATATCCCTACTGTTGATGCCATTGGTGACGACGACGTCATTATGCCCGTGGTAGACGATATGGAGGAGGATTCGATGGTGGAGGATGAGGAGGAGGGCCTCTATGAGTGGCAGGCACCGTCGTTGGTAGTTCATTTTGAGGCGGACCGAGATCGCACAGCCGCCCCTGCTGCTTGAGTTAGCGTGTTGATCAGCTTAGTGTTTCTTATGTCAGAGTCTGTCTGTTGTATTTTGGGATTATGTCTGTACTTGTAGTAGTTTAGTAGTCGAGTGGGGCTCTACTTTTGGAGCAGCCCTCTGCGTAGGTGTCTGCCGGGAGTACCTCAGAGGTATGAGTATTTCTTATAGGAAATTCATATGTCAGATGTATTCCTATTTTGATGTTGTATTTTGTAAAACCTTGTAGGATGTATTGCCTCAGGATTTTATATATGTATTCCAGACGTATTTCCTTTTATTCTCTTTGTATGCCATGTTCTGTCAACGCTGTATTTACTCTGTCATGTTATTTGCGAAAGGGTTTTATAAAAAAAAAAATTTAACCGTGATTTCTAGCGAACAGTATCAAAACTATTTCATACTCGGTGGTTTTTGTCTCGTAAGTAGTGCCTGGATTTCGGGGTGTTACACTTTCTCGATTTGCGTGCTAAAACGCTACCGTAATGCAGTTATGGGCGTAGAAAACACCCTATATTATTCTGATGCCTAAAAATTCCAGAAAAATTTCCAATAAATCATAAATATTGGAAAATGCTAAGATCTCAAATTTTATATAATTTGGATCACGTTTGGGCATGTTTCAGTTAGACACACACACAATAGCCTAGTTACGGCAGAATTCGATAGAATTCTTGCAACGAAATAAAAACTGTAAATTAGTGAGGATCACTAATTTCAATTTCTCTTATCATATAGATATTAATCAAACAATAATATTATCAAGACAGAATCTTTAAAATAATAGTCATATTAAATATGACATAAAACAGACAATTAATACAATAACTAAACCATGAAAATTCAAACTATGACTTAAAAATATTTATTAAATCCTGAAAATTATTACTCTTTCAATAAAATAATTTTATTTAATCAAACAACAATCTTTCATATTTTTTGGGATTAATTCATATTAAAAACAGCATACGTCTACACTGTCTATTAATCTGAATTAATTACTAAAACAGTAAATTGTTTACAATAAATCTTGGTAGTTCTTCGTACTTTTTACAAACCATTGAGGTGATCAATCTCTATGATTTATTTTCAAGTAGTCGGAAACTATAAAATAATTTTCATAAAAATTGGGATGTTACATCTATCCCTGGGAAGAGGAAAGAACCTACTCCTGGCAAGTTGCCATACAGCAAATCGGACTCAAAGAGTATGAGAAGGCTCCTAAGAAGTTTAATCTTAAAGAATTCTCAGAGCTTCCGATTGCCAAGATCACTGAGGACTATGCCAGAAGGTTTTACCTCAGTTCTCTGAAGGAAGATGAATGGAGAACCGGCTCCTCAAATTGCTGCAATGCTGAGAAAGCCACAATCCCCACAGTTAGCACTATCAGAAAAGTTACTGACACCAATCTGGGAACTGCATACTTTGATGATACATTCAGGTGTTCAGTAATCAGGCCTCTTGACTGCATGAAGATATATATCCAATGGGCTGCTGTGACCAAGCACTTTGACATTGGATTTACTTGGAATCAATGGTCTGAGTCTTGGAAAGACAAAGCCATGTTTCCAGGCCTTGTCCCCCTAGTGCTTGAAGAAGATGATAGGGAAAATCTGTGAAGAGTATACCTGGCAGAAAATGAAGGACTCTCTTTCGCTTTTGAAGCATTGAGTGTCTTTATCAGAAGAATATGGGGAGAAGATGCTGGAAACAGGTTTGACGCCTTCACTGCTGATGTGTTTCTGCACAGAGAAATTATCTTCATGGATTTGCTGTATCTAGAAGATGTGAAGAATAGAAGGGAAATTCAGGCAGAATCTGAGCAGAGAAAACTTAGAAATCTCATCAAATGGTTTATACCAAATGATGCATTCTTTCAAAGAGCTCAACAGAAGAAGGAATTGAGACTGAAGCTATCTAACTGGGTGCTAGCAGAGCATCAGAAGGTGAAACCTGCACTAGTATCAGAAGCTGGACCTTCTACTTCTACTTCTACTCCTGTAGTTGAGATGGTCACTATTCCTAAAGCAGAGTTTGAAGAAATGAAGGCCACAAACCTGAAAGTTACTCAGCTGGAGAATGCCCTGAAATTACTATATGAACGTCTCAACATTCCTCCACCACCTCCACCAAACCCTTGAATTTATATATTTTTTTGTGTGATATAAAATATTTTTTTGGTACTCTAATTTATATATATAATTTTGTTCTGATTATCTGTTTATATATATCTCTATCTGACGTATATTCAAATTTTTCTAAGTCTTATTTTGACTATGATGTGCTTTACACTCTTTTTGTCTGATGACAAAAGGGGGAGTAAAAGAAAGGTTTGATGAACACGTGTGTTGGCTCTTTAGAAACCTAAGGATGCCCTCTACAACTTTTGTGTTGGCTCAAGGGTCTACTTTAGCCATCTAGGATGTGCTAATTTACGATGAATCCAAAGTTGTATTTTAATTGTAGTGGCTGACATATGCTCAGTATTCTGGGCATAACTAGAGTAAGAAAACTCATTTTGAGTTGAAACCAAAGCCATTTGTTAGCTAACGTCTAGGGCTACAACTCTTATGAGGGAACCTAAGGCTAACTAGGTCGTCTACACCTTGCTTGGCGAGGATTTTTATCGCATTTTTCCCCTGCAAAAGTGCAGGGCTTCGCCTAGCGAAGGCTGGGGTTTGCCTAGCGAAAAGCTGCAGAGCAGTGCTTCACCCAGCGAAGAGAGGCAGAACGGTAGAGTTTTTGACTGCAGCATGGATCGCCCTACGATGGGAGGGCTTCGCCCCGCGATCCCTCACAGAATTTTCTTCATAATCCCTATTTCTCAACATCAACTCATCCAATCTTAACTTATTTTCAATCCGAAACAAATTTGAGCTAGGAAAATCAAGGATTCTAGCATGGCAAATGAAGAACAATTCAATTAACATTTACATCTCAAGAAATCACATGATTTGAACATCACCAACTACGTCAAATTATGATAAAAACTCATATACTTCAAACCCATTTCATGATTCCCACAAACCCCATCTTTGAAATCAAGAAATCATGCAATCATAGAAGAAAAGAAAAACCTAATGTGGGACTTATGGGTGCCCAACACCTAAGAGAGGAAGAACTCACAAATAATCTTCAAGATCTTGAACCAAAAGTGGTGAAACTTGGTCCTTCTTCCTCTTCTCTTCTTCTCCACGTTTTTCCCTGTTCTTCAACTTAGGGCTTCCTCTCAATCTCCTCCTCTAAGCAAGAATTGAAAGGAATTTCACTTGAATCTCTCTAATTTCCCTCAAAAACCCACAAAACCCTAACATTCTCCTTTTTTTTTCTCTCGAGTATATGAAGAAGAAAATGAGAAAGATGAAGAGAATGAGGAGAGGGGGCTGATCGTGGAAGTCATAAGGGGAAGGGAGAAAAATTTAATATTTCTCACTTGGACCATTTTGTCCCTCACTATAGTAGATAAAGTACTTAATAGTCCTTCCTTTTCTCTCCAATTTCCACCATGCCATTCTATTCACACCCCATCAACTTATTAATTACATCCCAAAACATTTGAATTATCAATCAATTTAAACATAATGAGATCTAAATTAATAAAGCTAATTAATTAAATTAGATTGGGTGTTACACTAAATGTATACACATGATACTTCAGAGACTAATTTGACAGTAAGTCATCACTTTTGGGGACCAATTTTACTTCAAAATTGTCCTTGTACACGTGGCATGATAGGTAATTAATTAAATTAGATTGGGTGTTACACTAAATGTATACACATGATACTTCAGAGACTAATTTGACAGTAAGTCATCACTTTTGGGGACCAATTTTACTTCAAAATTGTCCTTGTACACGTGGCATGATAGGTAGAGACCCAAAGATGACAAATCATCTTTCTGTATGGCATATAACATGACAACTTAGTGTGTCTGACGGAGTTAACTAACTGAGTTGATGTGAAGGATCAAACTGACTAACGAAAGACATATTTATATATGTTTTTGTAATTTTGATACATTTCAGAATTATAGTGATAGAGCTTCACATGTTCAGCGACTAAACCCGAGCATATAACAAGTTTGTTTGCGCAAATGACTGTAAATCCACGTTAATATCTATCACTTCATTGATGCAAGTGCAACCCTCAATTTTTGGTCAAAGCGCGTTTTATTTGTTCATATTGCTAAAGAGGAAAGTGTACCTTAAAGCGCGTTACACGTCTTCCACACGCCAGTGAACTCCTTTTAAATATCTATTACTATCTGAAGCATACTACAAACTAGGTGCTCTTCTTCATTTTTCATCACCAATTAAAAGTTTAGCATCGCACTAATGTCTTAATCATGGAAATCAATCCTCATGTGCCACTTCCAAGTAGACGACACATGCAACGTTAGATACGTGTCTATACGTGGAGCCCGTAATTAATTTTCTCCTCCCCTTTCTTGGTTTCACACACATTGCAACAGTATTTGGTCTCCTTATTTTGTCTCTCTCTTTGGTTGGCGGCATACATGGGATTCTAATATCCTATCCAGTAACTAAAGAATTTAACCGAACCTACCGAAAGAGAGATATAAAGAATAACCACCGCTATGAGAATTGACGCTTGACTGCCGACTTGGTACCGTTGATTTTGGTAAGAAACATAATCAGAGAAACCTTTTAACTTGAATAATATGAACAAATATCCCTCCCTCTCTCCCGGTTACTTTTTAGGTGGATTCGTCTCTTTTGTCCTTGGTATATAATATATATCTGTGTGTCAAGCGTAGAACCAACAGCTCAACGAAAGAAGTTTTGAAATACAAAAACAAATGAGTTAATTAATATATTTTTTTTTAAAGGGGAATGGGGGAAGAGATATTTTTATTAAAGTAGTAGCACTAATGACCATATTACAACTGTCTCTGAGGGGATTAGAACTCTGTTCCTTGGAGTTATAAGGCCAAGCTTTTAATTAATATATGATTATGTATTTATTTATTTTTTCACTCAACTTTGAAAAGGAGTGTGATGTTGCTAAAAAAGTAATATGTATCATACTTTTATTAGAAAAAATTGCCACAAGCAACTTTTATTATCGAAGTTTTGTCATGTTATGCTGAAAATGTACCGGGTGAGTAGGACGGATTGTGGAATTTATTACATCGGGGTGGAAATAATTTTTTAACAAAAATTTCCAAGGTCAAGATTTTTTTATTTAAAAAATAATTAATTTGTTTGGCGTGTCTCTTTCAATTTTAGAAGAGAATAGAACCCGTAAGAGAAAAGGAAAAATAATAGATAACAAATGAAAGAAAAGAAAAGGAAAAAAAAAAAGCATAAAAGGTACTACTCTCTCTCTCTCTCTCTCTCTAGATCCTTCTCAATTATTTTGGTTTTTTGTACGGACAAGTTTGTTTTGGTTTCTATCATGGTTTTGGTTTTTGGTTTTTTTTCTGTTGACAAAAAAAGGCTTTAAATTTTTTTCTGAATGGAGGGAGGGACAGCAGCCCCCTACTGTATCTATCACTATATTTGTGCAAAATATTATGAATTAATTCAAATAGTGAACGGCGTGTCTCTTTCAATTTTAGAAGAGAATAAAACCCGTAAGAGAAAAGGAAAAATAATAGATAACAAATGAAAGAAAAGAAAAGGAAAAAAAAACATAAAAGGGTACTCTCTCTCTCTCTCGATCCTTCTCAATTATTTTGGTTTTTTATACGGACAAGTTTGTTTTGGTTTCTATCATGGTTTTGGTTTTTGGTTTTTTTTCTGTTGACAAAAAAAGGCTTTAAATTTTTTCTGAATGGAGGGAGGGACTGCAGCCCCCTACTGTATCTATCACTATGTTTGTGCAAAATATTATGAATTAATTCAAATAGTGAACCGAATCAAATCATACCATAAGCAACTTATCTCAAACAACTCAATAACTGAATCAAAGCTCTGGCTAGGGCGCGTGACCCACCCATATTGCGCACAGTGTGTGACTTAAGCAAGAGAATCATAGTCGTCTGATGGTGAAGGTGCTCGATTATCTTCCGTTAACCTCTTACTCTCTCTTTTCTGTCTCATCCGTTTTGATGTTTCTGGATGCCTGAGTGCATGTGATACTAGCTAGTTCCAGGTGTGGTGGCCATAAACGTTATTGGCCAAGGGATTTTTTGCTACGAATGATGATAGTGTGGGGCTACCGATTCCTGTTTGGCCATCTTTGTCGGAGCCCCTGAAAAAGTGAAAAAGGGTTTTGTATAGGGTTCGCACATGTGACTGTAGTTCACCCCATTTCTCTATCTCTAACATTCATCATTATCATAACAAGAAATTATTAAACAAGTTTGAATTTATTTCCCTTACACTACGACTGTTTCGTAAAAAGTAGCAGATAGTAGATAAGCTAGCAGATAGTGGATGAGCTTATAGCTGTTGGAACCTAAACGATTGATATGTTTAGACCCTCATTAATTTTGATGATAACAAAGTATTCACAAGAGAACAATTTATGTTCTAACATTTCTTGAAGTGTGCAGATACTAATAATACGTATATTCTAAGCCACTCAAGCAAGAAAAAAGTAATTCTCAAGAGAAGGATTCATTCTATGTGTCAGCATCCGGCTCATCCTTGTGAGCGTCTGAATTTCCTCTTTATACACTATGCTTATCCAATTGCTACAAGCGTCCGAACTTCCGATTTTGAACGAGCGTCTGAACTTCCGATTCTGAACGAGCGTCCGAACTTCCGATTCTGAGCGAGCGTCTGAACCTCACTTCTAATCACGTGTTAGTCACGTTGCTGCTCTACCTCTCAGAAGTTTCTGGAACGGATTTCAAAATTGATCTTGAGCGCTAAAATTTTTGTACGAGGTATCAAAGGTGAAACCTTTAACTACAAGACAAAAATCGTACAAGCAAGGTAGTACAAAAACGGTAACATGTACTCTTTGGGATATTCTCTGCAAAGCAAGAAAGAGACAAAGATTTTGAATTTACCTTACTCAATGGTAAGGAGCCATTTTTACCTTAACGGTTATATCCTTGGAACTCCTATATATACCTCATGGTATCCATTGAAGAACAAACGCATACATCTTGTGAAAAAGCTTGCTGAAATTCTGCTGAAATATTTGCGAGAACAAGCACCGCTTCGTGAGCAACCAAGTCTCGTGCTAAGTCTACGGACTACGTAATCGAACTCGGCGTCAGGCCACTTTCTTTAAGAAAGTTTTTCTATAGTTGAGCTTAATCTTTTATCCTCTCTGTGAGAGTTAATTTTAAGCGTACTTCAACTCTTTTGTAAAAGTTGTTTTGGCCTAGTTAAAATTTGTATCCTCAAAGGCTCATTGTCTTGAGTCGTTTGAGAAGTTGAGAGTATTGTCAAGTTGTGTGATAGAATACTCTTGAGGAAATTGTAATCAGATTGATTATAGTGAAAATCCTTCAGGAACGAAGGGACTAGACGTAGCTATCAGTTTGGTAGTGAACTAGTATAAATTTTTGTGTCCCCTGCTTTACTGCTTTCTATTCATTTTTATCTTGCTGCGTTAAAAACAAGTTTTATCAAACTGCTTTTTCCAGCGTCCGGTTATACCCAGCATCCGATAAACAAACAATTTTGAAAAACTTGTGTTCTATAGTGTTTCTAACTTAAAGTTTACGAAAAGTTTGTAAACACAATTCAACCCCCCCTTCTTGTGTTCACGTTCAGTTGGTATCAGAGCCAGGTTCTTGGTTGAGCACTTAACAGTGTCAAGAGAAAAGATTCTATATTGTGAACATGTCTACTGAAGGTGGTCATATGAGCGAATCTCCTCTATTCAATGGAGAAAAATTTGATTCTTTGGAAGGATAAGATGAAAGCATTCCTTGAGGCACAAAGTCTTGATTTGTGGGATATAGTTGAAAGCGGATACATTCTTCCGCTAATGCCCTTGGCGTTGCAATATCAAGGAAAAGCGGTGCTGATGATCGTAAAAGAGATATCAAACCAACCAGAGGGCCAGATTTATTCTCATCTGTGCTATGACAGAAAGAGAATATGATAAATGTGGCAAGTTTGATACTTCCAAAGAAATCTGGGATTGTCTTATGTTGTCTTATGAGGGTTCTGCCCAAGTAAGAGAAACGAAGGCTAGCATGATGGTTCGCCAATATGAACTATTCAAAATGGAAGATGGAGAAAACATTGAAACTATGTTTGGAAGATTCCAAACACTTGTTCATGGGTTGCAAGCCCTTGGAAAAAGTTATACCACACCTGATCATGTGAGAAAGATTTTGAGAAGCTTGACAAGGCAGTGGAGACCCAAAGTCACTGCTATTCAAGAAGCAAAAGATTTGAATGTTCTTCGGCTTGAAGATCTTATGAGTTCCCTAAAAGCTCATGAACTTGAGCTAAATGAAGAAGAACCTACCAAGAAGAGTAAGTCTATTGCTTTAAAAGTTAATCAACATAAACCTAGTACTTCTAAAGCTTTTCAGGCTGAAGAAGAAGAATCAGATGATGAAGCTTCAGAAGGAGACTCTGATGGATCAGATGATGAGCTTGCATTCATATCTAAGAAGATCCAGAGAATGTGGAAGAAAAGAAACTTTAGAAGGAAGTTTCGTAAGAAAGATTCAAAGGACAAGAAGGAGAGCAAAGACAAGGACAAAGCCCAAGTCATTTGCTACGAATGTAAGAAGCCTGGACATTTCAAATCCGAGTGTCCTAATCTTAAAGAAAAGCCCACAAGAAGCTCCTTCAAGAAAAAGAAGAAAGGTCTCATGGCAACATGGGAAGATCTTGACTTATCCTCCTCTCGAGGAAGATAAAGAAGAAGCTCACATTGCCCTCATGGCGGTAATCGACATTGAGTCGAAGAAGATGTTGAAGAGGTAATAGTATATGATTCCTACTCAACTTCAACTTGCTTTTGATGATCTTCTTAAGGACTCTGCCACTCTCTCTGAGTATAAGAACTTGAAAAGAAATTTTTAAAACTATCACAAGATTTTCATTCCTTACGTAATGAAAACTCAGACTCGATGAAGAGAACCTGTAAGCTGAAAACTGAAAATCATCTGGTTGATAACCAGCGTCTGGAAGCTAACAAGCAACCGTAGTCGAGAGCTCTCAAGCTAAGAGTTACGTAGTTACAGCATCCTAATCGCAAATCAAATGACTATGAACAAGCATTTCAAAAGTTTCTTGTAGAGAGTGTAACTCGAAGCAAGCAAGCTTCAATGATGCAGGGTGTCGATAAAACGACAACTCATGGTCTTGGCTATATACCGATGAAACCCTTTTGGAAAATAATTCAAAGATCGATAAATCCCATAGCCATAGTAAATGCTTACATTGTACTTATTGTAATAAATCTGGTCATTTGAAAAGTGCATGTAATGTTTTTAAAACTAAGAAGGATAAGCCTCCTTCAAGAACTAACAAGAAAGGACCCAAAAAGATATGGGTACCTAAAGATAAAATAGTCTATGTTGCAGACATGCTTAGCAACAAAGTCAACACACCAGTCTTGGTACTTAGACAGTGGATGCTCGCGTCACATGACGGGAGAAAAGCATATGTTCCAAGAACTAAGACCTAGAGAAAATTTGGATTCGTTGGTTTCGAGGAAACCGAGAAAGGTAAAATAGTTGGAATTGGTCGCATAGGTAAAGGCTCTCTTCCTTCTATTGATAATGTTTTATATGTTGAAGGACTGAAACATAATCTATTGAACATAAGTCAATTATGTGGCAATGGTTATGAAGTCATCTTTACTGGCTGGATGTTCAAGAAAAAGCAAAAGCGATGGATCTATATTCTTTCTGACATAGAGGAAACAAAATGTTTATAAAGTTGATCTTTCTGAACTTGAAAAACAAGATGTCAAGTGTCTTATATCTGTTGAAGATGAGCAATGGATTTGGCACAAAAGATTGGGTCATGCCAACTTGAGATTAATCTCAAAATTAAACAAGCACAATCTTGTTAAAGGCTTACCAAATCTTAAGTACAAATCGATGCTCTTTGTGATGCTTGTCAAAAAGGAAACCAAGTTAAAACTTCATTTCATTTAAAAAAAATGTTGTTTCAACTTCTAGACCACTTGAACTTTTACATCTTGATCTTTTTGGTCCCACAAGGACAGCCTCTTTAATCGAAAGAAATATGGTTTAGTCATTGTGGATGATTTTACTAGATGGACATGGGTTAAATTCCTTGCCCACAAGGATGAGTCTTATAAGGTATTTCTTGTTTTACAAATCAGTTCAAAATGAAAAAGGCATTTGCATTTCCTCTATTAGAAGTGATCATGGGGAGAATTTGAAAATGAGAACTTTCAAAAATTTTGTGAAGAAAATGGCATCTCCCACAATTTCTCCTCTCCTAGAACACCTCAACAAAATGGTGTTGTAGAAAGCAAAAAAAGGTCCGTCCAGGAAATGGCCAGGACCATGATCAATGAAGTCGATATTGCAAAACATTTTTGGGCGAAGCGATAAACACAGCTTGTTATATTCAAAATAGAATTTATATAAGACCTATTTTGAATAAGACTCCTTATGAATTGTGGAAATGAAGAAAACCAAACATTTCTTACTTTCATCCTTTTGGTTGTATTTGTTATATCCTGAATACTAAAGATCAGCTTGGTAAGTTTGATTCCAAGGCTGACAAAGGAATCTTTTTGGGATATTCTGAAAGATCTAAAGCTTTTAGAGTATACAACAAAGAAACTTTGACAGTTGAAGAGTCCATTCATGTCAAGTTTGATGATAAGAAGCCTGACACTGCAATGTCAGAGCTAGATGAGTTATTTTCAGATTTAAACCTCGGTGAAAAGCCAGACGGTGAAAATACATCTTCATCATCCGGTGGTGACAAGACGAAGAATTCGACTCAAGCGGAAGCTGAAGCAAGAAAAAGCTGGAAGTACAAAACCAATCATCCAAAAGATCAAATTATAGGAGAACCTAGTGACAAAGTATGAACCAGATCCTCTTTCAAGGAGCATGCTGATTTTGCACTTCTCTCTGAGATGGAACCTAAGACGATTGATCAAGCTTTGGAAGATGAAGGGTGGATTCTAGCTATGCAAGATGAGTTAAATCAGTTCCAAAGGAATGATGTCTGGAAGCTAGTCACTCTACCAGAAGATAAGCAAGCTATTGGTACTAAATGGGTATTCAGAAATAAGCTTGATGAAGACGGTAAAGTTGTGAGAAATAAGGCAAGGTTAGTTGCTCAAGGCTACTCACAAGAAGAAGGTATTGATTTCACTGAAACTTTTGCACCTGTTGCAAGATTAGAAGTTATTCGTATTTTACTATCATTTGCAGCACATCATGAGATAACTTTATATCAAATGGATGTGAAAAGTGCTTTTCTAAATGGTTTTATAACTGAAGAAGTTTATGTTAAACAACCTCCTGGTTTTGAAGATATTGAATTTCCTGAACATGTTTTTAAACTTAAAAAGGCACTATATGGTCTTAAGCAAGCTCCCAGAGCATGGTATGATAGACTAAGTTCCTTTTTAATGGAAAATGGATTTACAAGAGGTTTAGTTGACACTACTCTTTTCAGAAAAACTTCAAACAAGCATTTCATACTTGTTCAAATATATGTTGATGATATTATTTTTGGAGCCACTAATGAAAATCTTTGCAAAGAATTTTCTAAGCTTATGCAGGCTGAATTTGAGATGAGCATGATGGGAGAATTGAAGTTCTTCCTTGGAATACAAATCAAGCAATGCAGTGATGGTATTTATATTCATCAAAGCAAATACATCAAAGAATTATTGAAGAAATTCAAGATGCTGGATTGCAAGCCGATGAGCACGCCTATGCATCCTACCTGCTCTCTGAGTAAAGATGAAATTGGTAAGAAGGTAGATCAGAAGCTATACAGAGGTATGATTGGATCTCTACTTTATCTTACGGCTTCAAGACCTGATATTATGTTCACGCCTGCTTTGTGTGCTAGGTTTCAATCGGATCCTAGAGAATCACACCTAAGTCTTTGTTAAAAGAATATTTAGATATTTACAAGGAACTACTAATCTTGGTTTGCTTTATAAGAAATCAGAAGATTACCAATTAGTAGGTTTTTGTGATGCTGATTTTGCTGGAGATCGAATTGAAAGAAAAAGCACAAGTGGAGGCTGCCAATTCCTTGGAGCTAATCTTGTGTCTTGGTCAAGCAAAAGGCAAAGCACAATAGCACTCTCAACGGCAGGTTGAATACATCTCAAGAAAGAAGTTGCGCTTCAACTTCGTGGGTCAAGTATCAACTTGAAGACTACTTGATAAAAGAGAGTAACATTCCTATCTTCTGTGATAATACATCTGCCATATGTCTTACTAAAAATCCTATATTGCATTCTAGAGCAAAGCACATTGAGATTAAGCATCATTTTATAAGAGACTATGTTCAGAAGGGTATTTTAGAAATAAAATTTGTAGACACTGACATCAGTGGGCTGACATATTTACAAAACCCCTTGTTGAAGATAGATTCAATTTTATAAGAAGAAATTTAAACTTTCATCTTATAAAAGAATGATTAATCTCAGCGTCTGATGATAAACTAAATCTCAAAGATCGATATGACATAAGCATGTATGTGCATCAAGATCTTATCGTCATACGCATCATAACTCATCATCCTAAAGTCGGTTGCGTGCGTCAGAGCACACCCACACGTGTCACACGTGTTAAGGACTCAAGCGTCTCATCATACCTCTTGAGTCATGATTATTTACGTTCTGCGATAAAATCTTTTACTTTTATTTTGGCGTCGCATTTAATGAAAAAGCGAATCTTTATTTTCTTTTCTTTTTGATTTATTTTTATAAGAGAATACGGGCGATATTTTTGAAAAATAACTGTACCATTCTCCTTTAACTTTCCCACTACTCCACATTTTTCGCTCACTCTGTGTTTTCTGCAAAACTGTACTCGTTCTCTCTTTCCCTCTCTCTCTCTCTGTGTGTGCTTAAACCCTAAAACCTTCATCACCTCCTTCTCTCAACTGCACTCATGGCTGGAGTAACAACATCTGAATATACAGCTATCTATAACACCATGACTGAAGGAAAAGTCTTGTTAGAAAATCGAGTTGATTTGGAAAACTTCAAGCTCTATGGCTTCGACTTCTTCAATGGGTTCAAGGCAATGGGCTGGGAACAGTATTTCTTCTGGAATCCGGTTGAGGTTCTAGTGACTGCGATTAAAGAACTTTGGGGTAACGTTCGGTTACATAAAGGTGGCATCTTTGAAGGAACAGTGAAAGGTTTCAAGTTTATTTTTTCCATCAAAAATATTTCTGAAGTCACTGGGTGTCCGTGTGAAGGCATCGTCTTTTATTCGTGAATGGTGGCGCATTTCATGGGATTGAGAAGGTCAACAATGATCTGCTTTGAGAACTACCAAGAATGAAAGAATCTGGTGAAACACCTCATCGCCAAGAATCAAAGCCATTTCGAGTTCTTCATAAGATAATCACCAAGAGCGTCTGTTGAAGGTGGCTCTAATGACATTGTCAACTACGAGCGTAAGTTCATCATGAGACATTTCATGGTCGGAAACAAGGTGAACACGCCAAGGTTAATCCACAACAACCGCTCAATGCTCTAGTCAACTCAAGAAAAGGTGTTCTTGACAAGAAGAATACCTCTGAGTTCATTCCGTATGGTGTCTTGCTCACCAAAATGATGGACAAGAATCTGGTCATAAACAAGTCGATCGCTTTACCAGATCGAGGAGAAGGCAAAGTATTTTGGTCTTTGATAATATTGTGATTCCCGACACTTTTGGAGTCAACGGCTGGTAAGAATGAAATTGCTTCGGGTCCATGATGAAGAAGGTGAAAGTTGAGCAACAGGAAGAGGAAGCGGAAAAGAAAACCACCAGAAGCTCAAAGCCTGGTGAGAAAAGATCTGCTGAGTCTCCTTCGAGAGAGACCAGAAGAACAAAACAGAAGGTGGCTCCTGCACCTACTATTGAAGAACCAGAAGATGAGGACCGAGTTCCCATCAGTCAGGTTCTGAGAAAGAGGAGCAAGCCAGAAGCTGAGAAGCCAGTCTCAGCATCCGGACAACAGAAGAAGGACATTCAAGATTCGCCTCCAAAGATCTCGCCCCGCATTAAGCTCAAAAGATCGGTCGAACAATCTGAACCTGAACCAAAGGTCTTGAATTCTCTGATGAATCAGTATCTGTTGTTGCATCCGATACCATTCTTTGCTCCACCACTATCCTTTGCTCAACCACCACAACATCAAACCCTTAAACAGAAAACCTCCATTGCCCTAAACAACCTATCCAACCATCATCCACTACACTCAATCTTAACCTACCACAAATTTCCCAAACACTTCACTCACTACATACATTTCCAAGCTTCATTCTCATCCTTTTAACCTACTTTTCAAAACACCCCCCATAAATCCCTTCAAACCCCACTCACCAAAAGCCTACAAAATCACCAAAGCCACTCCCACCTTACTTACCCTTACCATAAAACCAACAGACGCTGGTGAAAAGAAAAATATCTCATACAAACCTCGGTTTGTAAAGTATGAGATATATAACAACATCTATAACCGTCCTTCAACCTGGCAGTTAAAAACCTTCACTTGAGTCGCCAGATTGGAGATTGCCGATCCTATAAGTGCAACCTTCAAGGATGGAGATGATCACGTCCAAATGTCTTTCAAAGGAAGGTTGAGACCAGCTTCAGGAAGCAGAGCAATTCCCTTCTCTGTTGATCTTCCTCTATCCCTTCCTCAGTTTGAACCACTCACATTGGAAGAATGTGGAAGGTGGATCACAGATGATGAAGCTGCCTTCATGGCACATTGCCTTGAGCAGAAAAGGCTTGAAGTTATAAGGCAATATCGAGACCCATCATCTGTCTCTGTCAAGGTAGTACCAAATAGACAAAGGTGGCTACCTTGGTCTATTCCTGGGAAAAGGAAGGAACCCGCTCCGGGGAAGCAGCCTTTCAGCAAGATCGGGCTAAAGGAATATGAGAAGGCACCTACCAAGTATAATATTAAGGATTTCGCTCAGCTTCCGATTGCCAAGATCTCTGAGGATCACGCCAGAAGGTTTTACCTGACTTCTCTGAAGAAAGATGAATGGAGAACTGGCTCCTCAAGCTGCTGCAATGCTGAAAAGGCCACTATTCCTACTGTTGGGAAAATCAGCAAAGTTACTGACATCAACTTGAACGGATACTTGATGATATGTTCGGATGCTCGATGTCGCACCCTTGGACTGCATGAAGATCTATAACCAATGGGCTGCTGTGACCAAACTCTTCGATATTGGGTTTACGTGGAGTCAATGGTCTGAATCGTGGAAAGCCAAAGCCTTATTACCACGCCTCGACCCCCTTGTGCTAGAAGAATATGACAGGGAAAATCTGAGAAGAATCTACCTGGCAGAAAATGAAGCACTCTCCTTCACCTGTGAAGCTTTGAGTGTCTTTATCAGAAATTTATGGGGAGAAGACGCTGGGAATAGGTTTGACTCTTACACAGCTGATGTTGTTCTTCATAGGGAAACCATCTTCTTGCATTTGATTTATCCAGAAGATGTGAAGCATCAATGGCGGTCGCATGTAATCGAGCTCGAAGACTCGGAAATTTCATCAAACGGGTCATACCAAATGATGCATTCTTCTTGAGAGCTCAAAGGAAGAAGGATTTGAGACTGGTTATCCAACTGGGTGCTAGCAGAGCATCGAGAAGATGAAGTTGCATCTGTACTGCAGTGGACCTTCGCTTCTTCTTCTGCAATGGAAATGGTCACCATTCCCAAAGCAGAATTTGAAGAAATGAAGGCTACAAACTTGAAGGTTACTCAGCTAGAGACTGCACTGAAGCTACTCTACGAACGTCTCAATATCCCACCTCCACCTCTTCCAAGCCCTTGATTTTTTTTTACTTGTGTGTGATATAAAATCTATTTGGTTGATACAATTATATATATAAATATGTTTGATCTAATTATCTGTCTTTTGTTCAAATTTTTCTAAGTCTTATTTTGACTATGATGTGTTTTTACACTCTTTTTGTCTGATGACAAAAGGGGGAGTAAAAGAAAGGGATGATGAACACGAAAGAAAGGTATATTGAACACGTGAGAATCCGATTATCCACCATCCGATGGATACACTGGAACTAAAGTATCATGCATATCATTTCATACATAGCATTTTTTACGCTAATATTCATTGATCTAGTGCTATGATAATGTTTAATAAATTTTCGGTACAATGAAATATATTTGATTAAATCAATCTATTTGGTATATAATCAGCATCCGATCTCACTTTATTAAATACATGCTCTGATACATTTACTGATTTTTCGTAATCACTTAGATGAATTTGCTTACCAAAAATTGCCTTAAAACCTGAATTGTTCATATATATCTAAACTGTTAAATTCAGGGGGAGACCCTTAATGTCTTTTTGAAACTAAATTGTTCATCTACCTTAGATGTTTGTCATCATCAAAAAGGGGAAGATTGTTGGAACCTAAACAATTGAGATGTTTAGACCCTCATTAATTTTGATGATAACAAAGTATTCACAAGAGAACAATTTATGTTCTAACATTTCTTGAAGTGTGCAGATACTAATAATACGTATATTCTAAGCCACTCAAGCAAGAAGAAAGTAATTCTCAAGAGAATGATTCATTCTATGTGTCAGCATCTGGCTCATCCTTGTGAGCGTCTGGAATTTCCTCTTTATACACTATGCTTATCCAATTGCTACAAGCGTCCGAACTTCCGATTTTGAACGAGCGTCTGAACTTCCGATTCAACGAAGGCCTCAACTTCCGATTCGAGCGAAAGGCTCAACCTCACTTCTAATCACGTGTTAGTCACGTTCTGTCGCTTCTACCTCTCGAAGTTTCTGGAACGGATTTCAAAATTGATCTTGAGCGCTAAAATTTTTGTACGAGGTATCAAAGGTGAAACCTTTAACTACAAGACAAAAATCGTACAAGCAAGGTAGTACAAAAACGGTAACATGTACTACTGGGATATTCTCTGCAAAGCAAGAAAGAGACAGCATTTTGAATTTACCTTACTCAATGGTAAGGAGCCATTTTTACCTTAACGGTTATATCCTTGGAACTCCTATATATACCTCATGGTATCCATTGAAGAACAAACGCACATACTGTGAAAAAGCTTGCTGAAATTCTGCTGAAATATTTACTGAGAACAAGCACTGCTTCTGTGAGCAACCAAGTCTCGTGCTAAGTCTCTGGACTACAGAACTGAACTCAGCGTCCGACCCTTTCTTTAAGAAAGTTTTTCTATAGTTGAGCTTAATCTTTTATCCTCTCTGTGAGAGTTAATTTTAACTGTACTTCAACTCTATTGTAAAAGTTGTTTTGGGCTAGTTAAGGCTGTATCCTCAAAGGCTCGACTGTACTGAGTCGTTTTGAGAAGTTGAGAGTATTGTTAAGTTGTGACAGTAGAATACTCTTGAGGAAATTGTAATCAGATTGATTATAGTGAAAATCCTTCAGGAACGAAGGGACTAGACGTAGCTATCAGTTTGGTAGTGAACTAGTATAAATTTCGGTGTCCCCTACTTTACTGCTTTCTATTCATTTTTATCTTGCTGCGTTAAAAACAAGTTTTATCAAACTGCTTTTTCCAGCGTCCGGTTATACCCAGCATCCGATAAACAAACAATTTTGAAAAACTTGTGTTCTATAGTGTTTCTAACTTAAAGTTTACGAAAAGTTTGTAAACACAATTCAACCCCCCTTCTTGTGTTCACGTTCAATAGCGGATAGCTTGTAACATCCTAAATTTCTTATTTTGGAAACCCTAATTAGATCCTAACACACTTATAGTGTTAAGGGCTTTAAATAAGCTAGAGGGTTCTGAAAATGGGGCTTGGAATAGGCTAGAAGTGAAGAAAAGGAAAAATATGCAAATTGTATATCAGTCTGCTCGCAATGCGACCAAGACCATTTGCAACACGACATTATGACATCTTGCAACACGACATGAAAATCTCGTAATGCGACTAACTGAGACGTGTGTCTTCAGGCATGTGTCTCAGCGTTGACACGCATAAGCACTAGAACCAGTCGCATCGCGACCAAGGCTGTCTTGAGACGCGACGAAGCCGGTTTCCAAAACTATCAATAGCCCTCGTCATGAAGTTTATGGACGTCCCTTAGCCGTTTCTCCCTCTCTCTAAAAGGGTAATTTGGTCACCTCGACCAAATATCCAAATCCTAGTGCGATAGCGAGGCTTTGGAGCTATTCTAAGGCTTCAGGAGTTATGGCAATACCCTACTCCTTAGGCTATGGTAGCTTTATTCCTCCCTAATCTCATATTATACTATTTCCTATGTGTAGAGGAGGTGTTGCACGAGAAGATCGGGATTCCAGTTTAGAGGTTACCTACGTTGTCCTTTCGACTCATAGGTATAACTCTGAACTATCTTTTAAGACTTATTTCTTAGGATTCACGTAGCAAGGCTAGGATATTATTTGTAACACGATAATAATATAATATATATTCTTTTCATAAATAATCCTATGTCAATGAAATACCCAATGTACAGTTGGGTCATGTCTTTGGACGTAAGGATTACGTATGTCGTAATGACATTCGAGAGTATCCCAAATCCCTTTGTGGTACAACATGAACAATGGCAGGAACCTAAAAATCAAGTGAGGACTTCTCCTACCGATGCCAGATATGTGGGACAGAGAAGCCTAAATGCTAGAATAGTAGTTAGATTACCTGTATAGAATAGAGTCGAGTCTCACGCTCTACTAGACGCTGATATCAGTAGTTCTTAGTAGAACTATGGGATGCAATTGCTCCAGAGAGTGATTGCAATACCTATCAGCCACCATATGATTGGTGTGACTTGTGTGTTTTGTGCAATTGTATGCTCTGTGATTATAAGCTTGTGCTTCTAGTAGTCGCCTTATGCGACATTAGGCTTTTATATGTATGATGATGTTTGCTATGATTGACATGAGAGCACGCAGTGAGGTTTATTAGGTTCCTGAACATGATTAGGATAGGTTGATTTCGGGAGAGACGTATGGGTAGATGATAATTATGGTTTAGTGAGTAACCAACCCTTAGGAAGATTGATCCTTTATTGATATGATTGATGGTTAGACTGGTTCGAGATTACTCTTAGGCATGAATATGGATTAGGAGCATGATTAGTATGTTACCATGCAGTATGTACATGGGTCGGACATTGCGTATGAGGCCAGAAGTACTAGTGTGGGAGTACAATATGCGCAGTACAGAGGACTTACGGTTTTCTTGAGGATGGTATTGGGTCCGACATATGCCTTTAGTGACAGAGAGCTGGCCTCTCTTCTATCTTGGTAGTCAAGTAGACCCCTAATCCTGACGGAGTTACTGGCATATCAGAGTCCATAGTATGTGCTATCCAGAGTGCAGCCTCGATATCGGCCGCCATTGGCGGGGAACCACTCTTAGGGGTACGATGAGCTGGATATGCCGGATGGACGACTAGCTCTTTCCTAGTCTCGGTTGGCGAGATAGGAACAACATAGGTAGGCCTAGTGGTGCCAACAAGGAGGATTTGCGAATGATAGAATGTCCACTTCCACATGTAGTGAATATTAGGATATGCATGGGAAAAAGGGGATCAAAGCTTTACTACGGTTTAGAGAGGATCCTAGGGCCTGATCTTTAGTCTAGGCTATGATCCTGTTTATAAATATTGTTAGAGATGGATGATTTGTGTGCTATTCTATAAGTATCTATACTATCTATTCCACTATAATAGTATTTAGATCACTTCTCATCTCCCCTCTTTCTATGTTTGTTTGTATGTGCTAGTTGACTACACTAGCAGCTAGGAGAAGACCTTACAGTACAAGTGTACTGTGAAGGAATCACCCGTCAGCATTGGTTGGTGAGTTATGGCCAGTGAGTCAGTAATATGTCTTTGTGTTTGTCTATGTTGCTTGTCACTGCACCCACAAGCCAAGAGTATATTAGACCTATGAATGGCTTGATGTACACTGGTGCACAATATTATAATAATTTATTTTTTATTATTCCTTTATAATGCCTATTATGACGATATCAGAGTATACTATTGTAAATAATTAATTAAAAGAAAGGATCATAAATGAACAGGAGATTTCGGTAGCCACATTTAATAATAAAATAAAGTTAAATGGCTCATAAGCGGAACTGGCATAATTTATGTTTGGAGTATGATTCCAAGTTAGTGGTCCAAGCTTTCTCTTCTCCTTCTTTAGCCTTGGCAACTTAGAAGCAAATGGCTTAATTGCTTAGCTATTACTAGGAATATGAATTTTGTTTGTTCCCATATATATAGGGAGGGTAATGTTGCGGCTCAGGCAAGTGCACCTGATCGTAACTCATAATAAAGTGGAGTATTTTTAAGACTCCAAATGTCGAACCCACAGAGAATGCGCGAGTACTAAATTAATAGGGATCCTTATTATTTAGACGAACGAAAGTGATGGTTTTAAGAATCAAACAACTGAATTGTAAATAACGAGATCAAAATAATAAAGCAAGAACGAAGGAGAGATCAATTAGGAAAAGCCTAGGAGAACAGGGTTCACTAATACTAGATCCTGAATCTACTTCCTTGCTGTTACGAATTGTATTCCCTTATTGAATGCCAATTATTTACTCTAAATTACTAAGGGCTTCCTAGTGTACAATAGCCTTCCTCTCGACTAATTACTCCGTTTTGGTCCAGGAAGGTAATTAAGGGAAAAAAACATTAAGAGCAAGCAAGTTTGTTAATCTAATAACTGATTGAAAACAAACAATAACCTATCCGGACATATAAAGCGAGTTCTGTGATCCTAGAGTTCCACTAGTTAACTATGATCCTTTTACCACAATTAACTAATTTTATAAAGAATTGGCCAGATCCTATGGAATTAAGCATACTAAGATCAGCACATTCATAGGGATAATAAGGAATTCATAATAATAATTAAATAAATGTCAGAACATTGTAAAAGATCTCTCATCACCCCTAGTGACGGAGTTAGCTACTCAAATTAACAAACATCTAAACATGCAATCCTAAAAGAAAAGAAAAGAAGACAATAGGCAAGTAAGCAAAAGACCCTCACTCAGAGAGAATGAATTCTCTCCTAGAAAGTGGGTTAGTTCTCAAAATGGGGTAAGAATGCCTATTTATAGGCTATAGTGCAGATTTAGGTCAACTGACTTCAAATCTGTGCGTTCTGGGCCTCAGTACGGGGGCACTAACATTATGTACGGCCGTACTTCGCATTTTATCGGTGCTGGGTCGTACTACACAATATGTACGGCCGTACCACCCTTATGGACAGCCATACCTGCCTTTTTTACCTATGCAGCCTTATAGATCTTTTTGAGAGCTTTCCAACACCACAAAGATCACCTCAATCGGACATTCCTAGCTCAAGATATGGCCAAAATACCGCAACAGGGTAAAAGCTGAATTCTGCACTATGTACGGCCATACTGAAAGGAAGTGCGGCCGTACCCATGGAAAACTTCGGCGTTTGCCCGTAATGATTGCTCTGTACGCCCCTACTATTATGTGCAATTAGGTATGGCCGTACTGACTGACTGTCAGGCCGTACCACTCGCCCAGAAGTGCTAAAAATCTCCAAAACTAGCTAGAATCTTCCCAAAATTACTTCTTTTGCTTTCCAAGTTGCCTTTATTACTTTTCTGCATAAATGAGAAAATAGTGAGCATATTTTATCTAATAAGGAACAAAATCATAATATTCTATACTCAAAATACCTCATAAAAATAGACAAAATGGAGTGCTAACACATCTCCACACTTAAGCTTTTGCTTGTCCTCAAGCAAACTATTTGGATAGTTATAAGAAAAACTGAATTTACTGGCTAGGGGCATAAACGAGATATGAGACAGCAGAGTAATATTTTAAGAAGTGCTAAGTATTAGAATACCCAATTAGAGATGCAACTTTAACAAGTTCACCAAGTCTGTGATTCATAAGTCACTCTTCTCACCACTCTCAAAGTGTTTAAAAGTGTAGTAATTAACGCTCAAATTTTTCCAAAGAAGTGAATTACCATAGGCTTGTACATTGACTAAAACTCTACTATTAAAATCCACTTATCATGCAAAAGAGGAAAAAAGGGTCTTTCATAGGTTGTAACGGGGCCAAGGTAACAATGTTAGGTGGGATAAAAATAAAGAAAATGTCATGCAAAGGGTCAGAAACAAATCAACCAAACAAGTAACCTTTTTCTTTTTTAACTATAAACAGCAGGCAAGAATCCCTCTAATATTCATCATTTTTTTTCTTGAAGGCAATTTAATGATTCTAGGAGGGGAAAGTAACTGCTAAGCCTTCCTTTTTATAAGCTTTCCTGAGAGATTTCTAACATTATCCTTTTTATTTTTTTGCCACTACTTGCTCTAACAAAAGTATTTTCCAAGGTTACCTCAATAAAAATAATAATCAATAACAATGAAAGGATACCAAAGAAATATAATAATAAGCACAAAAATGGGCAACTAGTGGAAAAATATTTGTAACAAAATTGAAGTGGGCCTGAAAAATTCCTAAAATTGCCCCTTTCAAATTCACTTGAAAGTAAATTTTTATTCTCTTTGTAATGGTCTCAGCACAAGTTCTAGAATGCACAACAAAGGAAAATATCACTCAAACAATAAAGAGGTAAAAAAATGATGTGACCTCTTATTTAGGCTCAAATATCATATTTAGTGGTTTACACAGACAAGTTGAAACTCATAAAACTTCAATGATAATTATCAGCGAATTCTAAAATTAACAACAATCTCATTTTAACCACAAGTTGTCAGATTTTTTTTTTTAAATAGCACCTAAATCAAAAAAATCTCAAATTTTCCATAATTTAGCAGTTAAAGCATAGCCAAGTAATTATAATTATAGTTTTCTCCCCACACTATATTTTAGCAGTGTCCTCACTGCTAACAGTTATAACATAAACAATAAAAAGGTATAGCAATTTAATATGTGCTAAAAATAAATTAAGGTGAAAAGGTATTCCCCTCTTAATAATTTCATGAGCAAATTGCGGAGGGTTGATTCAATTAGTGCTGCTGCCTTGCCAATGTTTCTAGAGAAACTGTAAATCATAATAAACTATTAAAAATATAAAATAAATAAAATTAAATTAAATAACATAAAATTAAATAGCACAGGTTGCCTCCTGCAAAGCGCTTTTTTAACGTCGTGAGCTTGACGATTTGCTTAAATGTCGTCAACCAAGCGGCTCTCGAAGAGTAAATTTTGCATTCATTGCATTGCCTCTTCTCCACTTCTTAACCATGTGGTTTAGGTTGTTCTTTCTTTTGCCAAGTGGTGGATGGACTTCAAAATATTGTGGAATTTTAATTTTTCATCACCCACCACTATAACAGGATCCTGCAAGTTAGTAATTTCTTCTAAAGGTTCCTGCACTCTTAAGTCATCAAAGCCGTTAAAAACAATCACATTATTAGTAAAATAAGAAAAATTAAAAGAAGATGGATTTTTAGTAGAATTTACAATCTTTAGGACATCATCTTCCTTACCACATTTTATAGTTACCTTCCCCTTTTTAACCTCAATGACTGCTTCACCGATTTTGGCCAAAAGAGTTTGTCTCGAATTAATTGGGACTTCCTCCTTTTGCTCCAAATCAAGAACTGTGGGGTCTTCCTTGTTCTCTTCTTGAGTGCTCCCTTCAGTAGGAGCTTCAGTTTCAGCTTGACTCCTTTCACTAGGAGTTTTAGTTGTTCTTGTGATTGACTGTTATTCACACTCAGACTCAGACTTAGGCTCTTCAATAGGAGTTTCGAAAACATCAAATGGGTCACCAAGCTTCTTCCCATATTTAGCCAAAATCTCCTCCATGGTTAGTTCTTCATTTAACTCTTCATCACTCTCATAGACGGTAACTTCGTATTCCACCTTGGGGTCGGGCTCAACTTGAGTGGGCGGCGATTCTAGAGCTTGTTGAGTCATTAATGCTATCAAAGTAGAAAACTGACTTCTCAAACATTCTTGTTCTTCTCTATTTTGATTCACTGTTCTTTTTAAAAACCTGAATCTTTCATCGAGTTTTCTTTTTACCTCCTCACCTTCTAGTTCTTGCTCCTTAAGTAAGTAATTTTTCAAGGCAGTGAGTTGTTCTTGTAAAGCTTTGGTTTCCTCTATATCGATTCTTAATATCTTGTCCAAAGAATTGAGTCGTTCATCACATTCTTCTAATTGATTCCAAATTCTCCAATACTTTTTCTTTGCCCAATATGCAAAACAGTCTTGTCATTTGTGTCCTACATCACCACAATGCTCACAAAAAAGGGAAAGAACCCAACAGTTGTCTGCATGTCGTACAGAAAAACCACAATACCTACAAAAAGGGATAGGATACATGAGAAAATATTTTTTTAATTAATAATAATCAAAATAAAATAAAACAAAATCAAAATCAAACAAAATAAGGAAAGTTAGAATAAAATAAAAGTAAAGTAAAATAAAATCAAAACAATAAAAGAAGATAATATTATCCTAATTCAATCCTTATCAAATCTTTATCAAATTAGACTTATCATATCATATCTTTTCTGAAATTCAAATTCAAATTATGTTTATATCTAATCTCAGATTCAAAATAAAATAAGAAAAATAAAGATCAGGATAAATATATAAAAAAAATTATTTTGGATTTTTGATATCAAATTTAAACAAAACAAAATAGAATAAGATAAAATAGGATAAGATCTAAACAAATAGATAGAGAGATAAAAAAAACAACCAAACAAAAATTTAAAATCTAAATAAAGAGATAAAATAAAAAATCTTTTTGGATTATTGAATGTAAATCTAGATCTAAATCTAAACAACCAAACAAAAGTTTAAGATAAATCAAACAACTAGGAAATCTAACAAATAACTCGAAAATCTTTTTTTTTAATTAAGAGAATAATAATACAATAGCAACCAGTAGTTAAGAAACTATAGTAGTAGTAGTAATAATAATAATAATAATAATCAAATAGTAAAGAATTTTTTTTAAGATAATAACTACTAATAATAACGAATAACAATAATAACGATAACGAAAGAAGAAGAAGAAAAATGTCTAAATTAACAAGAATCTCGTTGGTCTAATACCGCTAAAACATTCTCCGGCAACGACGCCAAAAACTTGTTGCAGTTCCGGCAAGTGCACCTGATCGTAACTCGTAATAAAGTGGAGTATTTTTAAAACTCCGAATGTCGAACTCACAGAGAATGCGTAAGTACTAAATTAATAGGGATCTTTATTATTTAGACGAACGAAAGTGATGGTTTTAAGAATCAAACAACTGAATTGTAAATAACGAGATCAAAGTAATAACGCAAGAATGAAAAAGAGATCAATTAGGAAAAGCCTAGGGGAACCGGGTTCACTAATACTAGATTCTGAATCTACTTCCTTGCTATTACAAATTGTATTCCCTTATTGAATGTCAATCACTTACTCTAAATTACTAAGGGCTTCCTAGCGTACAATAGCCTTCCTCCAAACTAATTACTCTGTTTCGGTCCAGGGAGGTAACTAAGGGAAAAAGCATTAAGAACAGGCAAGTTTGTTAATCTAATAACTGATTGGAAACAAGCAATAACCTATCCGGGCATATAAAGCAAGTTCTTTGATCCTAGAGTTCCATTAGTTAACTATGATCTTGTTACTACAATTAACTAATTTTATAAAGAATTGGCCAGATCCTATGGAATTAAGCATACTAAGATCAACACATTCATAGGGATAATAAGGAATTCATAATAACAATTAAATAAATGTTAAGAACATTGTAAAAGATCAACCATCACCCCTAGTGATAGAGTTAGCTACTCAAATTAACAAACATCCAAACATGCAATCCTAAAAGAAAAGAAAAGAAGACAATAGGCAAGTAGGCAAAAGACCCTCACTCAGAGAGAATGAATTCTCTCCTAGAGAGTGAGTTAGTTCTCAAAAAGGGATAAAAATGCCTATTTATAGGCTCTAGTGCGGACTTAGGTCAACTGGCTTCAAATCTGTGCGTTATGGGCCTCGGTACGGGGGCGTTAACATTATGTACGGCCGTACTTCGCATTTTATCGGCGCTGGGTTGTACTGCACAATATGTATGGCCATACCACCCTTATGTACGGTCATGCCTGCCTTTTTCTACCTATTTAGCATTGTAGATCTTTTCGAGTGTTTTCCAACACCACAAAGATCACCTCAATCGGACATTCCTAGCTCAAGATATGGCCAAAATACCGCAACAACGTAAAAGCTGAATTCTGTACTATGTACGGTCGTACTGAAGGGATGTGCGGCCATACCCATGGAAAACTTTGGCGTTTGCTCGTACTGACTACTCTGTACGCCCCTACTATTGTGCGCAATTAGGTACAGCCATACTGACTGACTGTCAGGCGTACCACTCATCCAGAAGTGCTAAAAATCTCCAAAACTAGCCAGAATCTTTCAAAAATTACTTCTTTTGCTTTCCAAGTTGTGTTTATTACTTTTCTGCATAAATGAGGAAATAGTGAGCATATTTTATCTAATAAGGAACAAAATCATAATATTCTATACTCAAAATACCTCATAAAAATAGACAAAATGGAGTGTTAACAGGTAACAGTTGTGCGGATAGATTAGCATCCCATGACACATCTATTCAGGGCTTTCTTTGGTAGGATACTATTCCTAGATTCATTAGTGAGGAGTTCTATCGTAATAGGGTAGGCCTTCCTAGCTGTAGATTTAAATAATATTCTCTTGGGTTTTGGTTTGATCCCCCCAAGCTCTTGTTCCTCTTTTTTCAGTTTTAATAAAATTTTGGTGTGCTCCAAATGATTAATAGTTTCTGAGGTGCCAACATAGTTAGGATGTCAGTCTTTATTGTGATGCTTTTGCATGTCTTTTTTGTTTTTTTAAAAAAAACTAAGATGTCACATAGCTGATAGCGGATAAGCTAGCAGACTGAACTTAAAGTGTTTGGTAAAATTAACGGTTGAACTAACTGATAAATACAAAATGACATAAAAGGAAATTTTAATAAATTAAAGAGAGAATGTAAAGATTAATAATTTTTTACTTCATTTAATAGAGGATAAATGAGGAATTTTATTAAAATGGTAAGGGTAAAAACAAGAGAAAAAATAATATGCTATAAGCTATAAGTTCAAATGCTACTTCAAGTAGCATTTGAAAAAACACTATAAGTTAGTGAAAAAAATGCTATAAGCTAGTGGTTACCAAACACCTGCTACGAGCTTATCCGATATAAGCTAGCGGCTATGTCTTACCAGACAAAGCCTACAAGAAAACACGTTATTATAAACGACGTATTACTGACGGGCTCGTGGCCATCGATAAGTCTGAAATTTGCGACAACTTAAACCCTCGGAAAAGAGGCCGTTGAATTCTGCCAATATTACCGACGACATGGGTCGTCGGTAAGCGATTTTTGTCATTACCGACGAGCATGTCCATCTATAATATTGGTGCCTTTTTTGCCACCACGTTTTCAAATACAGATGACTTAGCCCATCGATAACTTCAACAATCACATTCATGTTACCAACAACATTTTCAAATATTGACAGATTATACATGTTGGAAACTATCACGTGACTATTGAGTTTATCGACGACCGTTTCCCATTGGTACTGTTAAGTGGCCATCGGTAACTTCAACAGTTACATTCATGTTACCGGTAACTTTTTCAAATACCGACAGATTATACTCGTCAGAAACGTTTCAAGTGACGGTCGAGTTTACTGATAAGCAAGCCTTTTCCCGTCGGTATCGTTAAGTGGTCATCGGTAAGCTTCGTTTAGAAGTAAACCGCAAATGATTTCCCCCATTCTGTCTCTTCTCTCTCAAGAGCTATTCTCTTACCTCCTCTCTCTCCTTGCCACTCTTGCCGTCGCCACCATCCCAACCCCTCTCTGTCTCTCTCGCACTCTTCTCTCAACTCGTCTTTCACTCTCTGTGATCGCCACCGCACCATCACTGTCACCACAGTCTCATCCCCTCTTTGTCTCTTTCACGGCATCTCTGTCTCGATCTCTCGCAACATCTCTTCTATATCGCGCGGTGCTAATGCTGCTGCTAGTACCATTGCATCCGCTACCACTACGTCTGCCACTAACCAATTGTATTGCGCCTTTTTTCCTATGTTGGTTTTTTAGGGTGAACTATGGAGTCCATGAAAAAACTTCTTATGAAAATTTAGGGACCTTGGGGTCCATGAAAAAACTTCTTGTGAAAATTTCAAGGACCTTGTCGTTGTGATATCTATGTCGTGTTCTCTGCTGTTGTTTCGTTATGTTGTCACCGTGACTAGTCCCTTCGCTCTTGTGTTGGAGACTCTGACATATTTTGTGTTTTGTGATTTCTTACTCAAACTTTAGTGATGTTGGTCTTATTGGACCATAACTCATAGATGATCCTCCAATGTAACTCGTGTCTTTTCCTTGCTTCATCAGCTCTACCTTCCTACATTTCTTGACCAAAAGATGGGAATTGACGAATCTCTAGAGGTACTACAGATCCCCTGATTTCGTACTTCAGTCCTCCTTCAAATCTTTCACACTTCATTCCTCATCCGGTTGGACTTGAAAGAAACGAAAATACCTAGCAAGTGATTCAAACTTTGCTGCATATTCTCCAACGGATAGATCCCTTTATTGTAGGAAAAAGAAATCCTGCTCTTTCTCTTTCCTTGCACTTTGGGCAAAGTATTTCTCCAAGAACTTGGAAAGGAATAACTCCTAAGTGACTTCTCTCTGGTCAGCATCCAACAGCTGCTTAGTTCTTTTCCACCAACATTCAGCATCTCCTAGCAGTAGACAGGTCGTGTACGTCAGCTTTACATCTTTCGGGAAACGTAAGTCAACAAAGATCTTCTCGATTTCTTGTATCCACAAGTCGGCATTCTCAAGGTCAGACTCTCCATGAAACTTCAGAGGTTCATGTATGTAAAAATCAATTAGTCCTCGATTTCCAACAGCTTGTTCTACCCTCATTTGATTTTGTTGGCCTTGTTGAGTCATTGCAACAATTTGTTGAGCTACAGATGCAGCCATATTGGTCATGGCTTGAAGGACTCTTTCTATGTTGTTATCGGTACTTCCAGAGGTAGTATTTTTGCGAGTCATGGGTTCCTACAGGGTGCAACCAGTCAGAACCCATAAGAGAACAAGTATTTCGTGTGTTAGAGCACACATTGCTTTCATAAGGAAGCAATTCAGACAAGTTACAAGCACATCAAATGTGTTAAGCACACTTTGTTTCTTTTGGAAACAACTTAAACAATTCAATCAGAGTTCACACAACCTAGGCATAACAAGCCTATTACCAAGACTATCCGAAAGACTTGACTAGCTCTGATACCACTAATGTAACACCCTATTGGTGCTACTTTACCAAACTCAAATGATGTGCAAGAATAAGGTTGGTGGTCTATTATTTTTATGTTAAAACAAAAGAAAGAAGTATTTAATGTAAGAAAGACACCACATTCCTCCTTACTTCATTCGTCTTATATTTTTATAATCTTCCAAAAGATATTATATTGAAGAGTGTATCAAACTCTTAATATAAATGAAGTCCAAGATTACGTACCAACAAAAGTTTCTTCATAGCTTCACACCTTTTTAGTGTAGAAGATTTCTTCTTGGATGTACTCTTTCTGAATGCAGACAGCAGTTCTTCTCATTTTCTCATGAGACAATACCAATCATGATAGCTCTTATATCTTGCATTATCCCTTTGTGGATAGATATTTTTGATCTTGGAGTATCCATTAATACGTATTAAGATGCATAAGCATGTGTTATGACTTCCATAGTCATATACACGGCTACAATATATCACACCAACAATAGATATAGTGTTTAGCACACTTTGCCTGATATCATCTTTAAGATTGTTTCTTTATCAAAACCTTCTTTTTTCTCTTAATCTTAACTTGATCATCTAGTTCAAACACTACCATTTAGTGTTTTGATTCTGACTAGGCCTTCAACTTTCTTCAATCTTCTTCTGCTTTGAGAATTCTTCATCTTCTGTTGTAGGCTTCTTCATCTAGTTCAAATACACTTTGTTAAGTTGATGTATTTAACTAGGTCTTCATCTTCATAGTCTTCATCTTTTAGTTCAAATACAAATTGTTGAACTGTTATATTTGACTAAGTTTTCAATGTCTTCATTGTCTTCATTTTCCTTTAGTTGATGCTTTCTTCTTCTTGTTCAGACACAATAGTTGTAGTGTTGTTTCTGATGTTGTCTTCTGTTTCTATCAGACATGACAGTTATAGTGTTTTTTTGATGTTGTATTCATAACAGTTGTAGTGTTGTTTCTGATGTTGTCTTTAAATTCTTTGTTGTGTTCTTGATGTTTCCGTCTTCTTGTTTACGTTTCTATGCTTTAGCTTATTATTCTTTATTTTTCTGTGTGATTAATCATGCAGACATTGTTTGATGTAGACACTTACTTCTTGCTAATGTTTGAGTTATACTTGTAGTTGTAGACTTCGTGTGGGCTTCTTGTAGGCTTCTTGTAGACTTTTTTTCTTAAATGTGTATACTTACTTCTTATATACACTTCTTCATGTTCTTGTTTCTTATAGATGGATGCAGTCTTCTTTCTTTCCTGTTATTTGTAAGTAGTTTCCTACACACTTAACAAACATGTTAAATACTCATAAAGTTAATTGTTCATACTTATGGTATCATTGTTATCATCAAACCCTAAGGATAGTCAGACGCAACTGTTCATTTAGCTCTAACAATTGCACTTTTCCCATTATGGATAAAAGGGAGCCCTTCCAAGCAGCCGACTTATTTTTAATCTTATCCACAATAGGTTGCAAATAGACTGGTTTAGGCTCCCCCTTATATAAAGGCACACCTAAGTAATTGGAAAAGGAAGTTGACCATTGGAGAAGCCTATAACGTTACTAATCTCGTTAATCCTTCTGAGAGACATTGAACCAGCATAAAACTTACACTTTCCTAGACTGAGATGCTGACTAGAGGCGTTTCCATACACATTAAAAAGATCCATAAGAGCTCTAAGATTAGATTTCATACCTTTACAAAAGACCAACATATTATCTACATAGAGAACATGGCTAGGAGTGGAAAATCCACTAAGACTAGCCATAGGCTTTAGAGATCCAAAATCAGCCAATAAGGAAATACCTCTGCTGAGAACTTCTTCAGCTAAACAAAAAAGAAGGGAAGAGATAGGATCACCTTGCCTCACGCACTCTTACAATCAAAGAAACCAATACAGTGACCATTAACAGAAAAAGAAAGCTTTACAAATTCAAAAAGGTTCTCACCCAATGTAGAAAATTGGATCAAAGCCAAAGGCCTCCAACACCTAAAAAAGGATTAACCAGTCAATGGTATCAAAAGCTTTCTTGATGTCAAACATAACAGCCAAGTTACCACCAAAAGCTTTAGAATTTAATAAGTTGTCTGCCTTAGAAGCTATGCAAATACATTAAAAAATTTGCCTTCCTTTAATGAATCCCCTTTGCTGCTCAAAAATAACCTTGGGAGCAATCAAAGCAAGCCTGTTAGCCAACACCTTTGTAATAATTTTGAACTGAAAATTAGCAAGAGCAGTAGGCCTATAATCTTCAATTCTATCAACACCAATAAATGTAGGAATCAAAACCACAAGATTAGAATTGAGAATGAGAAGTAACCAAGATTGTTTAAAAAAATGTAAAACTGAATTGAAAACATCTTGACCAATTACATCCCAAAAACTTTGGTAAAAGTCACCACCAAAACCATCAGCCCCACGAGCACAAGAGGCATTCATTGAAAAAACAACTAACTTAACTTCATCTAGAGATGACAAATTAGTCAACATTAGATTGTCCTCTCTAGGCACACAACTATTAGTTGAGGCATAAAGAGATGTGTAAAATTGAAGGATATGATTTTCAATATCATTTCTAGATTCCAGAATATGACCACCATACTTAAGCATAGACATTCTTTTAGAGACTTGTCTAATTTTAGCAACCCCGTGGAAAAAAGATTTATTCATGTTCCCTTGAGAAAACCAGTTGAGCTTAGCCTTCTCCTTCTAGAAATTGTAACACACCGTTTTCGGAGTGCTACGGTGCAACCTAATCTAATGCTGAAAACATATGATGCTAATATACTTTCACTCTTTTGTATTTCGCAATGGAAATTAGGAGTGAATTTTTTTTCTTTTTCTTTCCCTTGAAACCCTTTTCAAAAATGAGACATAAAGAGTACTACAATTTTCTAAATGATGAATAATCAGTCTTTTGCAAATATCAAAGTATATCACATCACAATGTATGCTTCACATAACATAAAACATAACATAATCGTTTTGCACTGAGAGGAGGTTTTCTGAAAAGAGTAATTACAAAACAATGGGTAATTACGCAGATAACAACGACAATACCCTAAGCTAAGCTGGCCAACAACTATAAATCTTACTGAGAAACATTCAGCAAGATCAGAACATAGAGCACTCTGAGGAATCTTCCTCCACTGGCTCATCTTCAATACTTCTGGAACAGCAACAACAATGTGGAACTCCATCTGGCAACATCCATGAGAATGTCCAATCCAACAACAGTGCAAGGATAAATTCTTTGTCCACGATTTTATCATAGGCTATGTCGCATGCAAACAATATATATATATATAATACAGCAACATCCTTTTATATATATATATATATATATATATATATATATATACTTAATAGACTGCATGCATCATCATGGTATATCAAGCATTTGCATGTGAACAGACAAATCAATCAACATATCAACAATCAAGTCGTCACATATCAAGCATTTGCGTGTGAGCAGACAAATCAATCAATATATCAACAATCAAGTCATCACATATCATCAATGTGGTTAATTATGCATGTCAATGCATTATGAACAAGTTTATGTATACACCTGCAGCCTTAAACAAGGTCAGCAGAGACGAGGAACTTTATTTCCTAACGTCCGAACAAAATTCCCCTACCAAGGGTATTGCCTACCTTTAGTCACCAAAAGGACCTCGGGTATTTGGCAGAGCCATTTATAACCACTAGTCACCAAAAGGACCTTGGGTATTTAGCATGAAGTGACAACTCGTCCTTGTGAAGTCCTTAAGACAATCAAACGCTCTGAGTGTCGACGCTCAATGGTCAGTATGCATCCAAACAAATTCTTTAATATGTCCCACTCACCAAGAGGAGTGTCCGAGATATGTTTTAATTAATCGATGCGGATCGACAATCAACTACGATTTCTTAAGCCTCTCATGTTCTATAATTCAAATCACTGCGTTTCACTTTTGAAAAGGTGGAGGGAACTCAAAGTTTAAGCACTACATTGAACATCCCATACTACTCAAGTAATGCTCGGGCATTCTTCATCACACAGTAAACTGAGACGATGAGAAATACCACTTAGAGTTCAAATATAGGACACTAGGTCCAGGTGTTCAACTGCGGAACGCTAATCTCAATCATAGATGAAAACTCTAGGCACGTAATATGGAACACTAGGCTCAATCTTTAGGTTGAGATACTAGGCACGCCATACGGAACACTAGGTCCAATCCTTAATCAAGAAAATGCGCACGCAAGTAGGACGTCAAGTCCCAGCACAGGACACATGACCCATATGCTCAATAGGAACACTAGGTTCCCTACATTTTATTCTTTAGAAATCTGGGTCTTTGAAATCTCTTTCTCAGTTCTTGTGTCTCTTTTATGCACCATGTATCTGAAAATACTTTTTAGCTCTAGGTCGTTGAAACCCTAGTTGTGCTAAATAATACGCTAGGATAATTCCCAAGAAAGAGAGACGGCGCGAACACTCTTAATTTCCAAGTCTTTCCTAGCCAGAATTTTCTCAGACACATTATTCAACTCAACCGTTTTCGCAATTTACATTGTTCACTCAAGTTCTTTTTCTACTATGGTTCCATTGAAAATTCTTTATAAGCTTTGGCTAGTTGTAATAAATCCCTCACACTTACTTTTAAGTCAAAAGGCCCTTAACAATTTACTTATGAAATCATATTCGGCTTGTGAAATCGCATCGGATTTACCGTTGTAAATCGTCAACCCAATAACAGTCGATCAACGCATTATTAATTAATCCATTATCATCAACAATATTTTGCATATTTCAATCAATTCCAAGTCCAAATTACATCAAACATGGTTTAAAGCACACAATACAAATCATGGTTGCCACACAGGGCCAAAACATGTTATAGCATTTCATACAACACATAACAATTCAGTACACTACAACATGCTACAACATTTCATACAGCACATAGTAATACTACAAGTACTACCACACAATTAATCAACCAATCAAACCAATCAACAATCAGGGCGAAAAGCCAAAACTCATTATACAAGAATTTTCTTTACCTCGAACGCATTCCAAAAGAGGTAATCCAAAAGTTGCCGTCAAGGCGTACTTCGCACGAACCTTAACAACACAAACTTAATTCAATTAGAACCAAAAACTCAAGTCTAATGCCCCCAGGGCAGCCACGGGTTTAGGGTCCTAAAATGCCCAAGAATTTTCTTACTCAATCTCATTTGGATCACACCTAGTCATATATCATGAACCAAGTCTAAGTTATGCAAGTTTTGAAACTTTCCCAAACACTACACACTTGGAAAAATGTTTAAACCAAAAATTACCAATTGGAATAGTATTTTACCACTTTGAATAGTGTTTTCCTAACTTTGAACTGTTTTTCAAAACACTAAAACATGCCTCAAAATTTTAGAAACAATTTTATTACAAGCTCAAAACAATTCTTGAAACATACACCAAATCTTTTCCTAAAATCAAGCTTCTTTGAAATGTTTTGTTAAACCAAATCCTTAATCAACTTTTGCAACATATTTAAGACATAAAACAACTTAAGACAATGTTCTAAATCACCATGAGGGTCACGGTTTTGGTGCCCTAAAAACAACCTCAAATTTCAAACTTTTAACATCAAAATCTTACAAACTTTGCTAACATAAATTCTTTTACCATAAGCCAACTTTTTTAAACACTTTAACATACTTGAAAACAAATTAGAACATGCACAAAATCATCCCTCTAAGCCACGGTTTCTAGCCCTTAAAAATCAAACCATTCAATTTCTCAAAACTTGTTAAACATGCACATATGACTAGATTTAAGTGTATAAGGCAAAACCCCCCAAATATCTAACTCCAAAACTACCAAAATCAAGTCAAGATCAAGTCCTTGAGCAGCCCCTATGGTTCGGCCAAGTCTTGCTCTAAGGATTTCAAAACTTTTAAATACCTTAAACAAGCTTAATCATGGAGGAAATTGATGGATCTAAAGATTAATCAAACTAATCTAACAAGATTCAACACTTCCTAAGCAAAATCAACTCTAAAATCAACCAAACCCATTCATGAAACTCAAGAGAGGAAAAGTAATGGAAATGGAGCTTACCAATCAAGGTGATGATGATTAATCAAGGAGGAAGAAGAAAGGAATGAAGATGGTAAGCAAAATCACCAAATTCCTTCAAAATCTCACACTTTCTCTCTCTAAATTTTTTCTCTTCAAGTCATGAATGCCAGAAAACAGAAATGGGGCTGCCAAATGAAGAAGGAGCCACGAAATTTAGGGGACAAGGATGGAGGGAATTTGTTCATTTAGTTAGGAATTAACCAAACTAGTTAGAAACCAACTTAACTAACGATATACCTTTTACATAACCACCACTCCTAATTAAGCTTACACATGTCATGGAACCTTCTAAGGATGAGATTCAGCTCCCCTAATCCTTAGATGAACCGCACCTCAGCCCCAAAATATCTAGATTTTATTTCGTCGAGTTCTCGATCAATCGGGTGCGCGACGTTTTACTTATATTAGGGTTTTTGATCCAAAAACTCTAAAAATTAATCTAAGAAATTACTCTATAACAAAAAATTATTAATCAGTCAAAATATCCCTTAAGACATTAGAAGTATTTCTATGAATATCGCTTTCTCGATTTACGAGCTAAAAAGTTACCGTTCGGTAGTTTCTAGGCGTAGAAAATACCCTATATTTTTCTGATGCCCAAAAATTACCAAGAAATTCCAATAAATCGTAAATATTGTAAAATACTAATATCTCAAATTTCGTAAAATTTGGATCACATTTGGGTATGTTTCAGTTAGAAACTCTCCCAATAGCCTAATTACGACAGAATTCAATAGAATTTTCGTAACGTAATAAAAACTGTAAATTAGTGAAGATCACTAATTTCAATTTCTCTTATCATCTAGATATTATTCAAACAATAAAATCATCAATACAAAATCATTAAAATAAAAGTCATATTAAATACGGCATAAAACCAATAATTAATAAAAAACTAAATATCGAAAATCCAAACTGTGACTTAAAAATATCTATTAAGTGGTAATATATTGTTTTATTACTTTATTTTTCTTTTTTTGATGGAAGAAAGTTAAGAAAAGGAGTGCTTTAATGGATCTAGGTGTGACAATAAGTGTAGTAAGATTCTCTCAATGGGATGAGAATCAAATTCGTATGATTATTAGATTAGTAGAAAAACAAGAGAAGGATTAAGAAGTTTTTCTTGAAAGAAGAATTGGAAGAAGACTAGCTTATAGGACAATGATCCAAATATTAAGGACATATATAGTTAGGAAAAAGAATAGGTAGAATTGATGAACATGGGAATTTATATTTTTTTTTTGTGAAAGGAGATAAAGAGTTGACCTTCTGATATAGTTAACCTATAGATACTCGTAAAGAATAATATCGAGTTTGAGATTGGAGATAGTAAGGTATGATTAAAATTGGGGACTCAAGAATGAAATAAGACTGGAGTGATATAAAGAAACCTTAAAGAGCCTATAAGTTATAGATATTATTGAGGAAAGTTCCTTAGTGTAGGTTAGTAAACTATTAGGAAAACTATAGTGATTAGGATGAATCAAGATTCGAAGGAAGATAGAAGAAAAGATGATTAAGAATCTCAGGGTAATAGTCTTAGTAAGGTATCCACCGCTGAATTTTCGAGGACGGAAATTATTTAAGGGGGGTAGTAATGTAACATCCTGATTTTTGGATAATTATAAATAATATTTTAAGTATAATTAGATTAGTAAGTAAGTGATAAAAGGAAGTTAAAAACCTTAGTTAGGGAGAAAACAGGCTTAAGAATAGTCTAGAAAGGCTTAGAAAACTCTAGAAACAACTAGAAGGGCAAAAATGGAATTTTACCATTTAGGGACGGTCGCGACGCGACGGAGAATACAAATGACTCCATCGCGACGCAATGGAGAGAATTCTAGAACTGGTGAGGCAGTGACTAAGTCAGTGACTGCAACCAACGAATGAGCAACACGTGTCATGGTCATGACGCGACGGGAGTTATGCCTATGGTCTATCGCGACGCGATGGGACCAATTTGTGCCTATTTATAGGGCTTATCACTCCCCATTTCACGCAAGGCTCCAAATGAGCCATTGGTGTACGAAAAGGGGCTTAGGGAGAAGGAAGAATGACGGAGAGCGATGGGGCGCAAGCGATAGCGGTCTTCTAAGCCAAATACGCTCTTTATCCTCTTCTCTCCCTTGGTTTCTCTCTCTAGGAACTTCTAAGGGTAAGTATGCTCTGTGCTTACTTCTGAGGAGGATCTGGCACATCAGAAAATCCTTAGTAAGTAATCCTAGAGATTGAGAATAGGAGTGAGGCTTAGAGGGTCACTAGGAAGCAAGTATGCTCTGCACTTGCCTCAAAGAGAGGACCTTGTGCATCAGAAAGCTCCTAGTGGATAATCCTCTAAGAGGAGAGGATGGGAGTGGCTTAGTAGACTAGATAAGAGTGTCTAGGAGTAGGAGTAGGAGTAGAAAGAGCGGCGAGGACATGGAGAATGACAACAGTTGCAATGGTCCTCTAACCATGTAAGGAGACCTGAACCCTATCCACTAGGGATTGTAGGAATTGAATAAGTGTATAACTAGGTGTAGGGTGACCTAAGCCCTGCTAGAGGTTGATAGTAGCAGCACCTTAGGAGAGGGGCTGTGGCCTGTGATAGCTGAGGACAGTTGTCAGAGGTCTATCAACCATATGAGTAATCTATTGACATCAGTGGATGGATGTTGATTGATGTAATGTTGGTTCCTTATGATTGTATTATAATTGTGTGTAATTGCTGGTGTGTGTGGATTGATAATATGCCAGTACTGGATCGCCTGAGCGACACTAGGGTTGACTTATGTGTGGATCAAGGATGGTTGATGCTTAATAATGTGTTAGCTGACCTATGTGATACTAATTGATAATTGATGTTGTGTTGGTTAAGTTATAAATCATTCGAGGATGGTTGAGTATTGATAATGTGTTGGTTGATTTACAATATGATATAGATGTTGGTAATTCTGCTTATGCTGATTTGATGATTAAGTGCTATGTGTGGGAATATAGCTGAACTATTTAATTATAAAGAGTTAAATAGTGCTGGAATAAGATATTAAAGCTGGTTGAGCTGATGGCCTGATAAGTGCTAAGATAAGATGATGATTGTAACACGCGTATTTTTATGATGCGTTATTTAGCGTTAATTAGTACGTTTTGCCGTATTTATGCTATAATAAGCAATTACTTGTTCTTTAAGTAAGTGATTTAATTAAATCAAGAGTTAATATAATTGAGAATTAATATTTTTATATTGATTCATGGTTTGAATATCGTCAAAAAATTCTAACGAAGTTTCGTCGCGTTTCAAATCGTCGGGCAGTTTCTGCCGCAGATAAAATTTAAAATGAGCCCCGATTCGATGAAAATCGAATCGTATCTTGTTCTAAGTGTTTGTAAGTGATTATTGTTGTTATTATTAATTATGAAATAATATTATCACGCAGAGAATTAATTCCTCGCGAATTAATTTTTTGGGATTTTATCGGCGAGAAATTAATCGGTTTTGCGGTTTCTCGTCGCCGTGTTTTTAAATCTTAAGACTCTAGATTAGAGGGTAACCTTGAGAGAAGTGAGATTAGATGGGTTAGAGTGAGTGATGTGATTAGCATCTTTTAAAGTGATTTAAGTGTCACATGTGTGTGGTTTTTATTTTAAAAACTATTACTTAATTTATTTTTATTACTACTAATTATGCCTTATTATTTTTTTAAGTTTATAAAAGAAGGGAACCCCCCATTCAGCTGCTCTAACTCGTGACCCCCACCCCCACTCTCTCATTTCCTCTCTTTTACTTTCTTCTTGAAGAAGCCAAGAGCTTCATGACTTCCATAGCCAAAAACCTTCAAATCCATTGAGTTTTTCAACTAGCTTTCTTCATCAAACCTATTCCAAATCATCACCTCAACTTAGTTCTTCATTCTCATCATCATCCAAGTAAGAAAAACAGAATTTTTCTCCTTATTTTGCTGCTGGAAATCATGATTTTCTTCCCCACTTTTAGTCTTGATTTTTGCTTCCAAACTTTATCAAAATACTAGGTTATTCTCTCTACTATATTACCTATGTTTCTAACCATTTGAATGAGAAGAAAAATCAAGTTTTCCTCCCCCAAACCACTGTTCAAATCAGCGCCCAAAACCCTCCCCTTTTGATTACTTGATTTGTTTGTTTCTAGTTTGAATTAATTGATGTTTATGTGTTGTTTTGTTGGTTGTTGATGATTAGAAAGAGATGAAACATCATGAACCCTTTTCTTGATGATTTAGGGCGAAACCCTAAGTGATAAAAAGAGGGAGAAATGTTGTGATCCTCTCCAATCATGTAATTGATGGTTTATATGAGTTAGTGGAACTTGTTTGATGTTGATTTAGGTTGTAGTTTAAATTGATTATGTGTAACATGATAGTTTTAGCAATTTTTCAATTCTTGAACTATGAGAATATGAAGCTATGATGTTTGATTATGTGTTAGATGTTTAATAAAATGATTAGAATAAGTTTTAAGGTTGTTAGAATTTATATGCATGTATTAGCTTAAGTATTAGTTGTGTTTTGACTAAAATTGGTTCTTGAGGGACTAGAGTAACATGCAAGGAAATGATCCATTGTTCTTTAAATTCTTGACATGGTGATGGCATGATTTAAGTGTTTAAGGATTTTTGGAATTTAACTAAATGATAGAACTCTTGTTTTGGGACTAATTTGGAGTAATTGGACTATGAGGCTTGTGAACTAGTTTCGAAAATGACTTGTTTTGAAAAAGAAGGCTATGGAAATGGTATGAAATTGTTATGGCAATTATTTTAGAAACATTACTTTGGATATGCTTGAGTATGTTTAGTAAAGGTTTGATGCTTTAATGCTTTGAAGTATGTTTGGAAGTGATTAGGAATTGTTGTAACCATGGAAAGAAGATTTTGCAAAAAAAAATTTGGAGAAAAAGGGCATAGAGGCCGTGAGGCCTAGGGAATTTTTGAAAAGGATTTTTGATTGCTAACTTGCTTAAATCCTTGAATGCATATATGTTAATTATGGAAAAAGAGTTATTGCTTGGTGCTTATTTGAAGTTCAAGAGAAGGTTTAATTTCAAAACTTTATTCTTTTCAAATGGCTTTGACTTTCAAAAAAAAATTGTTATGTGCTATGTCACTTCTCCTAGGAGTGTTTTATTCTAAAGCTCCACTTAATTTCAAGTATGTTAATAATTTGAAATGTTTGTTTGAGTTTTGGTTAGGAAAGGGGTTAGTTGAGAGCTAAGTTCTAATTTTTCCTAGAAGTATGCTAAGTTGTATTTGGTAATAGGAATCGTAATACCGGAGACCGAGCGACGCGGACCCGACGACGTTGGAGCTACGCAAGTGACAGCTTGTGGTAAGGGCAACTTTAGATATTTTTAGGCTTTCGTTATTTAATTGTTTTATTAAATACGAAGAAGTCTGAGAACTCTACGAGTTCGAAGTTAGGGTTTTCGAACCCCTTCATTATTTTATTATCGTAAGGCCGTCATATTCGAGTCATTCGTGGGTGAAAAATTGTGCGGTTGGTCTTCCGCCCCAACCCCCACTTGTTTGTGCCTCTCTCACAATTCCATAGAATTGCAGAGGGATGGATTCCATATTGACCGATCATTATTCTTTGCTAAGTGTGATTATTTGAGATGAGATGCTTATGTTATTTATCTCTGATGGATTGAGTTATATTGCTATGTTGCTTATGCTGTTGAACTGAATTATATTGTTATAGTTATGCGAATTGTTCATCGGAGTGCGAGAGTTGGTCGAGCCGTTGAGTCGTTGAGACGTTTTTGAGCTTGAGCCGATTCACCTAGGGTGCGAGAATCCCCTAAAAGGCTACGACTGGTGTTCGGTAGTGAATGGCTAGACGTTAGTTTTGCCGGGACGTTTTTGAGCTTGCGTCGATTCACCTAGGGTGCGAGAATCCCCTAAAAGGCTACGGCTGGTGTTCGATAGGGAATAGCTAGGCGTCGTGAATGTCCTAGGGTGAGGAGAGAGCCCAAGGCTACGGCTGGTATTCAGTGGATGGATCCGCGTTACTTCCGGTATGTGGCGAAAGTGTTGAGAGAATGAGTCTTGATTTGAGTCTTGAGTCGCGCTTGTGAATTGTATACACTGTTGTTTGCCTACTGCTTTATGCTTTGGTTGATTTTGATTATTTGAGAAGTTGACCCTTTCCCGTGGTGCCTTCAACCAATGGTGGCTACCCAGGCGATGGCGAGGGCGCAAGGAACCCGATAGCAGATGATGGTGAGGAGGACCTCTTCGAGGATCCAGGCGACGACTTTTATTTGTCATGATTGACTATGTCTGTTATATGTTTTCTTGGGATGGCTGTAGTATGTCTTTTGTGTACAGTGGGTTGGTGACCGGTCGGGCTAGTGATGTTTTGCTAACAGGGTAGACTGGTGGTTCTACTTTTGGAGCAGCCCCCTGCGTGGGTGTCTGCCGGGAGTACCCCCAGGGCATGATTACTCTCGCGAGGGTTTTCATATCATAGGTGTATTCTCTCATACATTTCTACTCTGCTTTATTTTGCACGCACTGTGTATATTGACTATGTATGTTTATGCGTGTATGCATTTCCAGTATGTAACTTGTGTCCTAGATGCACCATGTTTCGAAACGCTGTAAGTACTCTGTCTGTGCTTTACTGGCACTATTGTCTTTTAAAAAAAAATATATCGTATTTTCTGAAGGACACAAGAGTACCATTTTTTAAAATCCATCACATATAGGTTTAGTTTTAGTTCAGTAGCGGTCCGGAAATGGATCGTTACAATGATGCTGGCTGAGACAATGAGTTGATGTGCTGAGCTGATGAATAATGAAAAGCTGATAAGGTACTGAATAATAAATGGACATATGCATGTGCTGTAATCCACTGCCGTACACATAGGTTGTGTACGAGGCCAAGTGCCAGAGTGCGGGCACGATGAAGTCGATATAAGACCGTTTCGAGCAGATCCTTGAGGACAGTCTGGGTCCGACAAGACTCCTAAGTGACCAGTGACTTGGTCCCACTGTGTCGGGACGTCGGGTAGCCTGGTCATCCGGACGGGGTACTGTTGCATCACTGTCCATAGTGCCGATCCCGAGTGCCGCCCCGATACCTGTTTCTTATCGAAGAACAGGGATGCACTCTTAGGGGAACGATAAGCGGGATAAGGGGATGGACAACTAGCTGGCCTCGAGGTCACTATTATTTATACAGGCAAAGTAGCTAAGGTGGGGCTACTTCTGCCATATTTGTAAGCTGTGTAGCCACGTAGGCAAGTAGATGCATGTTGCATGGAACAGGGTAGCTAGGTGATGATCCAAACAGTTACTGGGAGATGTATGACTTAGTATATCATATATTCCTTTGTTCTGCCTTGTTGTTATATTTATGAGTGCTGCCTGGTTATGCATGAGTTCTAATACCTACCTTCCCATTCAATAGTGTGTATAGTGTGTTCTGAGTCTCCTATTCCTTTTTCTTGTTTGGCATATATCTGCCTTCGAATATCAACAGGTGCAAGAAGATAAAGAGAGAGAGGGATGATTCAGTCAACACACAACCAGTGAGTCAAAATTAGTAAATGGAGGGTCCCTATTATCATATACTTTGTTTAGTCAAGGACCAAGAAAGGGTATCTTTAGGTACACTAGTATACTTCTGCCTGCTAAAAAAATAAATAAAATTATTTCTATTATTATTGTACTAATTAATATATTTAAAAATAGACTAGGATATCACATTATGGTATCAGAGTAGTTCGGTCCTAAACCGGACTGTTGGGTTATTAGGGTACCATCACTAGAGCGGTTCAATCCTAATCAGATTGTGGAGTCATTAGGGTATTGTCACTGGCTATGTTTAGTCGAATCCCCACCGGATTCTGACTATACTTAGAAGAGAAGAGTGTCTATTTAGGAGTCATCTGTGTCATAAAAGTATTAAACTAGGTTGTAGTCTACTCATATGATAATCAAAACTCTTGGACTATGGACTATAGGATTCTTACTAGAATTTGTGACCCACCAATATGATGGTATCATTCCTTTTGGAAGGTGGTGAAATGATCATAGGAAAAACAGTAGGGACAAGACGTTAGAATTAGAAAAACAGTAAATTTAGGATCAATGTTAAACCTTTTGCAAATAGGGCGTGAAGCCTATATCGATAAGTTACTAAGAAGCAAAGCATTCAATGATTTACACTATTGAGATTGATGGATAGAGAAATGCGTTTTGGAGTTGAAGTTGAGTTATTGACAGGAATATTAGATGAATACTCTTAGACTTTAACCGATAGGATGAACCTTGATTGAGGGAAATTAAAATAGGATATTGGGAATAGTGAAAAGGATGAAAATGTTGTGAGAGCCAACAGTTTAGCAAGTAAGGAAGTAGAATAAGAATATCAGGTAAGAGAAGTAAATAGCTCTTAAGGATCTACTTTCGAAAAGGAATCTTTTGGAAAAGTGATAGAAGAAATGAACTTGACTCGAGGGGATATAATTATTCTAAATTCTTTGATTATTAACCGGACCTTAGGAATGGATGTATGGTGACGAAGGACTTAGAATCCAAAGGTGATCAAATTAATAATGGTGAATTTCGTAAGAGTCGGATTTTGGAATAGAAAGATAAGAAGAAGATATTTCATGTGTTAGATGAGAAGTTTCGATTGATTATAAAGGTGGAGGAGTTTGTTGACCTAGAAATAAAAGTCGAGGTGATGAAAGGTAGATGGATCATATGTTAAGAATAAAGGAGCTTATTAAGTCAATGATCTGAAAGTTTGTTAAATAGATCTTACGAGGAGTATTAGCAATAAAGGAAAAAGGGCCAGATGATAAAGGAAGAATTAGCAAGGATTGTGATCCAGGGATTGGGCATAGAGACAAAATAGAGATTTTATAGTGCAATAATAGTAGAACCCTTAGAACTTTTTCCATGAAGAATAAGTTACCACTGTATGGTTAGACGGATTAGCAAGAAATGTGGTTAAGGTAAACAGTATAAATAAACAGTGTTAATTGGAGTATAGATCAAGAACTAGGAAATAAAGGTATAAAGTATAGAAGCAATAAGGGAATGAAAATCCAAATATTAAAGTATGATTGATGTTGAAAGATCAAGGAGTTAGGCATGAGGGTTGAATGAGGTTCCCTAGAATAAGATTTACGATTGACAGATTGGGTTGGAACTTTTGAGAAGTTTTCTAGAAGCAAAGAAGTGAGTCCTTGCTATGTGGCTGATAGAGTAGGATTAGGGTGAACAGTTAAGGTGAATAACGTCATCATTAGAGAAAATAAATAAAATTATTTCTATTATTATTGTACTAATTAATTTATTTAAAAATTGACTAGGATGTCATAATGACGACCCTTCAGCGGTCCGACTCAATTGGAATCCTTGCCCGTTAGGCCGTGATGGATATCCAATACCCCTTGATTATGAAGTTTGGTGGAGTACCTAACTTTGTTTGTGTTGTTTGCCATGAGACCCTGTATAGGTTTGGGGTGAAGGATCATCGAGATGAAAGGGGGAGGCCATTAGGGGTGAGCCTTCGTGGCAGATATTCCCGGCCTTAGGGATGAGAAGCTCGAGTCCGTGACACCTAAAGGCTCAAGTTAGCTCCTTGAGTCGGGGAGTTGCTTATCAGAATTCGCTATCCCGACCGTCCCCGGACATTATTATGACTAGTCGAGAGTAGGAGGTAACAAGGTGATCACCGCAAATGCTCTCCCTCAATAAACAGAATATGTACTCCTAGTCCCTATCCCAGAGTAGTAGAATGGTACCGTGTAACATCTCAATTTTTAAGAAAAGTGATTTTAACAATAAAATCCTGAATACTTAAGATAAGTCATAGAGATTGATCACCTCAATGATTTACTGAGAGTACGTGGAATTATTTTGACTTATTTTGAATAATTTATTTATTATAAATAATTATTATTCATGATGTCAATTCGAATTAATTGACAGCGTAGACGTATGCTGCTTTTAAAGAGAATTCATCAATTATACTTATTCTAAGTTTTCTGCGTGATGCGGTAACGCGTATTTTTGTTGACTAAGAAATTGATTGAATTAAACCAAGATGAAATTAAATTTAAGAATTAGTATTTAATATTAATTCATGGTTCGAAAATCGTCGAAAAACTCTAACGAAGTTTCGTCGCGTTTCGAATTGCCGGGTAAATTTTATCCGCATTAAAATTTAAAACGAACTCCGAATTCGATGAAAATCGAATCGTAACTTGTTGCGAATATTTTTTAGTGTCTTTGATTGTTTTTATTATTTATGATAATTTATTATCGCGCGGTGAATTAATTTCTCGGTAAATTAATTTTCGCGAATTAATCGGCGAAAGAATTAATCGTTAACACGATTACTCGACGCCGTATTTTTTTTAGGTCACTTGAGACTCTAAGATTAGAGGGTAATCATGAGAAGAGAGGGATTAGATGTTAGACTTGTGATTAGATTAAAATCTTACTTTATGGTACTAGGTGTCAAGCTTATGGTGGCTAATTAAAATTAGTTTTCTCTAAATCATTCTTGACCAAGTAAATTCCTTTTATTATTTTTTTTTGATTTCCCCTTTATTTTTCAATGGAGCTGGTCGCAGCCCTCCCTTCCAATTATTCCTTCTCATTTTTTTTATTCCTATTTGTTTGTCCTTTCTTAAGTTAAGTGAAAATATTTGTTTATTAAGATTAATCCCTCCCCTTATTTTTAAGAACCTGGTCGTGGCTCTCTCTCCCCAAACCCCATTTCATTTTTCCTTTCTTCTTTCCAAGCAGCAGCAGCGTGAGCCCTTCTTCCTATCTCCCCAATTCTATTTTTTTTTCTCCCAAATTACTCATGGGTGATGAAGAGAAATGAGCCAAGTCTACTCCCTTCCTTCCTCTACTTCCAGCCGAGACCCACCCACTTAAACCACCCCATCATCTTCATTTTTCCTTTCCTCAAATTTTTGGGCTGAACCTTTAAACATTTGGGTAAAGTTTTGGAAACAAAATTTCCTCCTTATCTCTTCTTATTTCCAGCCAAGAGCCACCATTTTTTTTTTGGGCTGCAAACTTCTTTTATTCTTGCCACTTACTTGTGCTAGAGGAGCCAAAGTTCCCTTCCCCTTTTGTTCAGCCCCAAACCGTGGGGTATGTGTATATATGTGTAGGATATGATTTTCTTGTTCTTTCTTGTTATTTCTTGCTTTAATGCTTCATATTTTGCTTGATAATGATCAATGGAAGGTATGAGCACATTATCCCCAATTTTATTGAACCCTAGGCTCCATGGAAGAGGGGAAAATGTGATTGCCAATGTGAATCATCCAATTAGTTTGTGATTTGAACTATTTGTTGTTGTTGTTGTTGAATTAAATTCATGGTTTTGAAACTAGGAGTTATTGGGTAATTTTTATGAAGAAAACCCTTCTTGAAAAAGGAAAATGTGGATTTATGTTGTAGAATCATGTATTTAATTGTTAAATGATATGTTTTGGGTAGTTTTATTGTTATTGGGATTATTATGTATGAGTTAGTAAGAAGTTAGTGTATGTTTTGTGAAAGAAATCGATTTTTGGAGGACTAAAATGGCATGTGGGGATTGATTGAGTGGTTCTCTAATTTTTTATCTTGCTATGATTATGATGAAAAATGTTTTGGGACCAAAAGAAATGGGGGGGGGGGGTTCTTTGAAGCTTTTATTTTTGGAATTGTTTTGGAAATCGGGGTAGTTGTGAAAAGAAGTTTTTGGCAAATTCTCTTGAAAGAAAAGGGGTGAAGGCCGAGAGACTTAGGAGGTTTTTGAAACGAAAATTCTTGAATGTAAACTTGTCTAAATACTTGATTGAATATGTGTCTAATCTTTAAAGTTATGACTTCTTACATGATGTTTTCCTTGAAGTACAAGAAAACTTTTAATTTCAAAAACTTTACCTTTTTTATATTTCTATATTGTAAAGTGTTATGTGTTACCCTTTCAAGAAGTGTTTTAGATTCAAAACCTTATTTCCTTTCAAAATAGTTAGTGTTTCAATGCTTGCATGAATTGTTGGTTAGAAAAGAAGGGTTAGGCTTGAGAGCTTAAGTTAGCTTAGAATTGTGCTAAGTTTATTTGTTGTGTTAGGCTTTTGAGTAAATCTGAGACCGAGCGGCGTAGGATTGGGGAACACGTGGACACGTGGCGTGGAGTTCGGTAAGGGCGCTTCACATTCCAGAGTTATTGTATATGTATTTATGCGTAAGGGAACTTCTAGACATCGTAGGCTTTTATTGTATATGTCCTTGTGTAAGGGCAATTTTTAGATACGAATTTAATTTCAAGTGTTCATGCGAAGAAGTCTGAGAACCTAAGGGTTCGAGGTGAGGGTCTTGTACCCCTTCGCTTTATTTTTGTTATATATGCTGATTATTTAGTGGGCTTGTCTGCAAGTGGTTGGCAGCTGTCCCCAACCCCCCACACTTGTTTGTTCCTCTCTGTCAATTCCATCGAATTGCAGAGGGATGGATTCCATATTGATTGACGACTGTTGCTGCTAAGTGTGATTATTTGGGATGAGATGCTTATGTTGTTTATCATTGATGAATTAAGTTATATTGCTATGTTGCTTATGCTGTTGAACTGAATTATATTGTTTATAATTATGCGAATTGTCCATCAGAGTGCGAGAGTTGGTCGAGTCGTTGAGTCGTTGAGACGTTTTTGAGCTTGAGCCGATTCACCTAGGGTGCAAGAATCCCCTAAAAGGCTATGGCTGGTGTTCGGTAGGGAATGGCTAGACGTTAGTTTTGCCGGGACGTTTTTGAGTTTGTGTCGATTCACCTAGGGTGCTAGAATCCCCTAAAAGGCTACGGCTGGTGTTCGATAGGGAATAGCTAGGCGTCGTAATGCTAATGGAACCTGAGCTGAATGTCCTAGGGTGAGGAGAGAGCCCAAGGCTACGGTTGGTATTCAGTGGATGGATCCGCGTTACTTCCGGTGTGTGGCAAAAGTGTTGAGAGAATGAGTCTTGATTTGGGTCTTGAGTCGCGCTTGTGAATTGTATACACTTTTGTTTGCCTGTTGTCATGATTTATTATTTTCCGTAATATGTTGTGCTATTACATGTTTTATTGCCGAGTGTGTTGTCGAATATGTGTATCTGCCTCTTTTATTTTAAGAAGTTGACCTTTGACAGTGGTTCTTTCAATTGATGAATGTAACCCAGATGGTGAAGCAAGCGAAGGATTCGGAACTGCAGAGAGGAGTAGCTGAGGATAGTCGTCCAGCTTTTTACTCGCGTTATGTTTGTGGAATTTGCTAGTAGTCTAGTGAAGAGTATAGCTTGTGGACCAGCTATAGGATATTTGTCATTTATTTCAGTGTTGTAATAAATCTCTGTTATGTTTCACGACACATTTGTTATATATGATTTGATAGAATAAATGAATGTGATCTATGTGGTGTCTTAAATTTTTTTTTCCCGCCATGTTTCTAAAGGTCGCTGTGATGCTCTGACTGCTTCTTTAAAGAACCTTTAAAAAAAATAGGACCACATTTCTTGAAAACCTACGAGCAGAGTATTCCACCTTTTGGAGACATGTCAACTTTTGTCAGAATGTTCACTTAGTAACACTCCGGATACGGGGTGTTACATACCGCATGCATACGAAGTACATGTTTTGGAATGGGCATGTTCCTGACTGACCGAATACTTACGTTTTTGAGATTGTGGATTAATGAAGTTCATGATTGCTTACGAATGTGTGAAGGTAGTAACGTGAAATTGTGGTGAAGACGCATGCCTTAAATTTATCTATGCCTGTTGTATATATATGTATCTATATATCGTTGTTTGTTGTTTGTTGTTTGTGTTTGTTTTCACCTATTCTCCCAATTATTTCACACTCAATCACAACAAACTCACCCCTGCCTTTTGTATTGTTTGTCTTGTTTGGTGTTATTTGCAGATAACAACAATGAGGCCAGTGACTAAGGACTTGTCTGAATTTTGAAAGTTTTACAAGAACTATGTTTTGGTTCATTTTAGTCACTTTACTTTATTTTGGAGATTTTTCTTGAGTTGTCTATTTGATTTTAAACTTGGGGTTGATAGCTCTGACCCGATGTGACAAGTTGGGGATTTTATTTTCCCTTTTTTATTTCAAATTTTAGAGGTTGTTTCCATGTTTAAATTTCAACTACGGAATGGTATTACTTTTATTCTTGAATATATTTAGGGGAGTAAAGTTTGGAGACTATGAGAATATGGCCCTTTAACTTGATAAAATTTTATTTTGAACGTTATTAATTTTCCGCAATGTTTTCCATTTTAAATTTATTATTAAATTTATTTAATTATTATTTTTAATTAATAAAAGGCATTTTGGGGTTAATGGTGTTACAGGGAGTATCTTTAACTATCTCTTCCTGATATAATAATCTTCATTTGATAAGAGAAAGTATCTTCAACTTTCTCTTATGCGCTTGATAACCTTTCTCAAACCAGCAAGAGGTTTTTCTTATTTAGCAAGCTTTTGCCATGCTAACTTGAACTTTCTTTTTGCTTGATGTCTCATAAACTTGTCTTATAACATTAAACTCAAGTGGAGACATTAGTAATCAATGATCAGAAAACAATATACTATAATCCAAAGGTTTGATCATCAACCAAAACTCGAGTTAAGGGATTTCGCCTCAACAATGAACAATTGAGATTTTGGAAGTAAAAAACAGTTATAAAAAGTAAAATTGTTTAAATAATCATTTGAAAGATATAAATAGATAGATTAAATTTATGGAAAAAGATAATATAAAAATAATTTCGAATTTTAAAAATATAAAAATATATTAAACTATGATAAAATCACATATCATAGAAATTGTATACTCCCTCCGGTCCTTTTTATAAGAAACAAAATGATCTATTTTCTTGGTTCTAATTATGAGAAACAAAATCAATTTTTAAAATCATTAACTACTTAATTTTCATTTATACCCTTATTTATGGTGAAAGATATTAATGAGATACACCTATTTCCTATACAAGTGAGATGGTTCATAAAAAGTGTATTTTTTGAGAAAAATTAAATCATTAGGAGTATTAATTAGAAAAAATTATTTTCAATATTTTCCTTGATATCTGTAAATTATTTTTTTCTTTATAATAAGTTTTCATAAAAAAAGTAGTATTTTATTCTGAAAACATCAAGACTCCCGTTAAATGGATAATATGGGGATGTGTAATGGAGTTTCAGTTCTGACTCGAAGATGGCCTTATATGAAAATTTCCCCCTCATTTATTATATAGTGGGTCAGGATCGCCATCTTTGTATTTTGGGAAGGATGCAAATGCATAAATGGGAACATGAACATATGTTTATTTTAGGAAAGTCATTTTCATATGGCCAATCTTCCAATGTAGGACAACTCTAATATTCGTGCATGATTCAAATTCATAACATATCAATCAATTGTATACACATGCACGAAACAATAAAATAAATGTAGTAACTCCAAGCACAGAGAATGCTCAGTTACTTGCCCAGGAACACAAGAATGCACACACCAAGAATAACAATGTAAAAAAGAAAAAAGATAAGAATGAACACAAGAGACTTTGTTCACCCAGTTCAGCACCAAGATTTGGTACCTACGTCTGGGGGATTGATCAACTGATCCAATCCAGTTTATTCAGAGTAATTGAACATTACAGCATTCATGATCACCTCACCAAGATTCTGTTTCTCTCCACTCACAATCTACCCAAACCCCAAGTGCACCCGAGCCTAAATCCTCTCTGCACTCTCAGTGTTTGCTCTCAAAAGATTGATCGAATGCTTACCCTCTCATGACCTTGGCATTGCCTTATATACATGGCTAGATGCACAAGTAATTACAAAGTGAGTAACAAACTGAAACTTAACAAAAAACAGAAAACGGCTAACTGTCAAAACTGAAAGTTAGTTATCCAACTAATATGCCACATCAACAAATCTCCACCTTGGCATATTGCAATCACTCTGAACAACTGAGACACTGCTGATCAAACCAAAACCTAGATGCTCAGCCAGCATCTATTCTCAACAAATTTAAGCAATGCTTAAATTTGCTCAAAGGAACAACTTTAGTAATGAAATCTGCAGCATTTTCTGAAGTATGCACTTTCTGAATCTGAGCTTTCCCTTCTTCAATGATGTCTCGAATCCAATGGAGTCTTGTATCAATGTGCTTAGTCCTTTCATGGTAAGAATGATTCTTACATAAATGGATAGCACTTTGATTATCACACAAGACATTGATGCTTTGTTGATCAATCCCGAGTTCATTTACAAATCCCTTCAACCAGATTGCTTCTTTCACAGCCTCAGTAACACCTATGTATTCAGCTTCAGTAGTTGACAAAGCAACAACATGTTGTAATGAGGCTTTCCAGCTAATTGTGTTACCAAACAAGGTAAACACATATCCTGTTAAAGATCTTCTTTTATCACGGTCTCCACCAAAATCTGTGTCCACATAACCCATGGCTCCACCTGAATTCTGATCACCTCTGCAATACTTCAATCCAACCTTGACTGATCCTTTGAGATACTTTAAGATGTGCTTAACAGCAAGCCAATGCTGCCCACCAGGATTTCCCATATACCTGCTGACTAGGCTAGCAGCATATGCAAGGTCAGGCCGGGTGCAGACCATTGCATACATGATGCTACCTACAGCACTAGCATAAGGTGTATCTTCCATGTCACTCCTTTCTGCAGCAGTCTTTGGACAATCATCCATGGATAACTTGAAATGTGAGGCTATAGGCACACTCACAGGTTTCGCATCAACCATACTGAACCTCTGCAGAATTCTTCTTAGATAACTCTCCTGAGTAACTGTCATTATACCTGAAACTGATTGCCTTCTGATTTCCATACCCAGAATTCGATTTGCTTGACCCAAATCCTTCATTTCAAACTCAGCTCTCAGCAATTTCTTCAGCTCATTAATTTCTTCCTTGCTCTTGCTAGCAATTAACATATCATCAACATACAAGAGAAGATAAATGTAGTTGCTGTCCTTAAGCCTTTTATAATAGACACAACTGTCATGATCACTTCTCTTGTATTTGATACTCAAGATGAAATTATCAAACCTCTTATACCACTGCCTTGGGGACTGTTTCAAGCCATACAAAGACCTTTGTAGAAGACAAACCCATTCCTCTTTACCCTTTTCTTCAAAGCCTTCTGGTTGCTTCATAAAAATCTTCTCTTCAAGCTTGCCATGTAAGAAAGCTGTTTTAACATCCATTTGATCAAGGAACATGTCAAACTGAGTAACCATGGCCAAGACCACCCTAATAGAGCTGTGCTTCACCACTGGAGAGAATATCTCATTGTAATCAACTCCCTCCCTTTGAGTGTAGCCCTTGGCAACTAATCTAGCTTTGTACCTAGTTGGTTCAGTTGCAGAATTTCCTTCCTTCTTTCTATAGATCCACTTGCTTCCCACTAATCTGACCCCACTTGGTCTTTTCACCAATTTCCAGGTATTGTTCTTGTATAGAGACTCCATTTCCTCTTCCATGGCAAGATACCACTTGTCATGATCTTTGCAATTAATGGCTGCCTTGTAAGATGCTGGTTCATCACTGCTTATGGTCATAGCAGCATTCAATGCATATGCAATCACATCCTCATAACCATATCTGTTTGGTGCCTTGATTTCTCTCCTTTTCCTATCTCTGCATAACAAATACTCATGATCTGCATCACTATCTGAACCTGTTCCAGTTTCTGTTTCTGCATTTCTGCCCTGCTCTTCAGATTCTATAGTTTTCTGCTTGTCAGTTTGTTTCTGCTCAAACTCCACCTCAAGTTGTGTCTCATTCAAACTGGTTGTGTTACCAACAATCTCAGCAGTAGTCCTGCTTTTGATCAGATCAATTTCATTGAATTTCACATCTCTGCTTGTAATACATTTCTTGTCTTCAATTGACCATATTCTATAACCTTTCACACCATCCGGGTATCCCATGAACAAACCCTTCTTGGCCCTTGGTTCCAACTTACCTTCACTGACATGAAAGTATGCTGGACAACCAAATATTTTCAGATTACTATAGTCAGCTGGTTTGTCATTCCAAGCTTCTTGAGGTGTCTTAAAGTTGAGTGCAGTAGAGGGACTCCTGTTAACAAGATAACATGCAGTATGCACTGCCTCTCCCCAAAAGGTTTTAGGCAAATTGGCATTAGAAAGCATACACCTAACCCTTTCTAAGAGTGTTCTATTCATTCTCTCCGCAAGGCCATTTTGTTGTGGTGTATATCTAACAGTATAATTCCTATAGATTCCATGCCTTTTACAGAATTCATTAAACTCATTTCCACAAAATTCTAAACCATTATCAGTCCTTAAGGCTTTTATCTTCCTATCACACTGATTTTCAACTTTAGCTTTCCAATGCACAAAGGTTTTAAAGGCCTCATCTTTAGTCTTTAACAAGTATATCCAAACTTTCCTACTAAAGTCATCAATAAAAGAAATGAAATACTTGTTACCTCCATGAGTTGAAGTCTTTGAGGGTCCCCACAAATCTGAATGGATGTAGTCAAGCTTGCCTTGAGTGTTGTGTATTCCACTGTTGAATTTCACTCTAGTTTGTTTCCCAAATATGCAGTGTTCACAGAAATCCAGAGTTCCCAACTTGTCTCCACACAATAAACCTTGTTTATTCAACTCTTGCAGCCCCCTTTCACTGATATGCCCGAGCCTTTGATGCCACATCACTGTTTTATTCAATTCTGCCCTTTCTGCAGTAGCCACTGATCCAGTAATTGCATCACCCTTTAGCACATACAGACAATTCTTCTTTCGATCCCCTTTCATCACAACTCTTGAACCTTTCATGATTTTCAAAACTGAGTGCTCAGCTTTGAAATAGTAGCCATGTTCTTCAAGAGTTCCTAGAGAAATTAAGCTTCTCTTGAGGTCAGGTACATGCCTTACCCGAGTCAAGACTTTTTCTGTGCCATCAATTAGTTTGAGTCTAATTGAACCAATTCCAATCACCTTGCAAGTTGCATCATTTCCCATTACCACCTTGCCTCCAGCATAGTCTTTATACTCAAAGAACCAATCCCTATTTGGACACATATGGTAGGAACAGCCTGAGTCCAAAACCCACTCAGAATCACCTTGACTGTTTGCTGCTACTAGAACATCAGAACTATCATAGCCATCACAAGCAACCGATGCATCACCCTTGTCTTCACTAGTGTGTTTTCTATTGGAATTCTTCTCAGGACAATTTTTCTTGAAGTGCCCTTCTTTATGACATAAGAAACACTTGAATTTCCCCTTTGATTTCGATCTTGGTCTGCCCTTTCCTTTGCTGTTATCCCTCTTGTCACTTCTTCCCCTTGCAGATAAATTTTCCCCCACTTCAGAATCCCTTCCCTCTGACTTCCTTGACAATTCTTTGGCCATAAGTGCTGCTTGCACTTCCTCCAGAGAGAGTGAGTCTCTCCCATAGATCAAAGTATCCGCAAGATTATCATAGGTACTGGTTAAAGATCGGATTAGAAGTAAGGCTTGATCTTCCTCTTCAATCTTGATATCAATATTCTCAAGGTCAAGAATTAACCTATTGAATTCATCCAAATGATCTTCAATTGACACACTCGGTTGCATCTTGAGTGTGTACAATTTCTGTTTAAGATAGAGCCGATTTGCCAAGGTCTTGGTCATGTAAAGATGCTCAAGCTTCAACCACAAGGCAGCAGCGGACTTTTCCTTAGAGACTTCGCGAAGAACTCTGTCTCCAAGACACAAGATAATCGCACTATGTGCTTTATCCAGTAACTCCTTCTTCTCTCTGTCAGAGAGAGTGGCTGGCAACTTCTTTACCCCTTCTAAAGCCTCATCAAGACCTTGATGAACAAGAAGAGCGCGCATCTTCATTCTCCATAAGGCAAAATCGTTTTTGCCATTGAACTTCTCGATATCAAACTTCGCCATTGTCATTGATCTTCCTTCTTCCTTCTTGTCCTGCTACTGATACCAGTTGTAGTAACTCCAAGCACAGAGAATGCTCAGTTACTTGCCCAGGAACACAAGAATGCACACACCAAGAATAACAATGTAAAAAAGAAAAAAGATAAGAATGAACACAAGAGACTTTGTTCACCCAGTTCAGCACCAAGATTTGGTACCTACGTCTGGGGGATTGATCAACTGATCCAATCCAGTTTATTCAGAGTAATTGAACATTACAGCATTCATGATCACCTCACCAAGATTCTGTTTCTCTCCACTCACAATCTACCCAAACCCCAAGTGCACCCGAGCCTAAATCCTCTCTGCACTCTCAGTGTTTGCTCTCAAAAGATTGATCGAATGCTTACCCTCTCATGACCTTGGCATTGCCTTATATACATGGCTAGATGCACAAGTAATTACAAAGTGAGTAACAAACTGAAACTTAACAAAAAAAACAGAAAACGGCTAACTGTCAAAACTGAAAGTTAGTTATCCAACTAATATGCCACATCAACAATAAAAAAGAACTTCCGTTGTGGGTTGGGTTTCAATAAATAGTAACTAATTTTTTGCTTTACATGTATCACAAAATAAAAATGTATCACAAAAAAAAATAGCACTAATAGTTAAAGATTATTAACATGTATATGAAATATTCCTTAAAAATAGTGCTATATATTTCTTAACAAATGGAAAATTCTTCTGCATATAGTAGTAATATAATAATTCAATACTCATTCAGAAATCTTCATGATTGGTACCGTCAATCTCTTCAATATACTAAATTTTTGAGCGTTGCTATGCATAGTAAAATTTCACGAGCCTCATGTCCATTTTTTTAAAAAGAGAAAATACGTAAATTGGTCCCAAAAAAATTTACGGAGACCAATTTAGTATCTGTGAAATAAAAAATATCAATTTAGTTCTTAAAAATATTAAATATTGGTTAAATTAGTCTTTTTTAAGATAATTTTTAAAAACATTTTAGTTCATATCAAAGACTAATTTGACCCATATTTAAAATTCTTAAGAAGTAAATTAATATTTTTTATTTTTTAGTGACTAAATTGGTCTCCGTAATTTTTGTTACGGAAAGGATGAATCTCGCGAGGGAAATCCTTGCGAATAGATCACGGAAGTTTCTTACTGATTAGTCAAACATTCCACCAACACGAAAGTATAGCGGTTCTGTGAGTAAATACTCGTATTGTTCCCTAACAAAAATTATGGAGACCAATTTAGTCACTAAAAAATAAAAAATACTAATTTAGTCTTTAAGAATCTCAAATATGAATCAAATTAGTCCTTGATAAGGACTAAAATATATCTAAAAATTACCCTAAAAAATACTAATTTAACCCATATTTGAGATTTTTAAGAACTAAATTGATATTTTTTACTTTACAGAGATTAAATTGGTCTTCGTAATTTTTTTAGGACCAATTTGCGTATTTTCTACTTTAAAAAAAAGCACATCAGGCTCGTAAAACTTTCGTGATCTATTCGCGAGGATTTCTCTCGCGAGATTTATCATTTCCATAAATTTTTTTAATCTTTAATTTATATTTTATTAGTTTTTACCAGGGATGCAAATTTTACATGTACATATCCACACATATCTTTACATAAAACTCGGAATGAGTTGGATATATGAATACCTTATTGAGTAAACAATCATATTGGTCCGTGTAGATGTATCAAAATTACAAAAAATCTCCGATTTTGTCTTTCGTTAGTCAGTTTGGTCCTTAAATGTATCTTTTATTAATCAGTTTGGTTTTCAAATGTTTCTTTCGTTAGTCAGTTTGATCCCTAAAATTACTAACAGAAAACACATTAAGGGATATTTTGAAGTTTTGACACATTCAAATACTATAGTGACAGCGCCTCACATATTTAGGGACCAAAATAACTATTTACTCATATCTTATTGGAAACCCACAAATTAAATAAATGAATATTTTCTCTATTAGGGATAGAGATGAGTATTGTGGTAACTGATAGGATTACTTTTTACTCATATCTTATTGGAAACCCACGAATAAAATAAATGGATATTTTCGTTATTATTTATTAATAGGATAGAGATGAGTATTGTGGTAACTGATAGCATTACTTTTCATTGAAGACCAGGGCGGCCCAAGGGGGTTGCAACTAAAACAATTATTTTAGGCCTCAAAATTTTTTGGGTCTCAAATTTTTTAGGCCTCAAATTTATTTTTAATTTAACTAATAGTATTAATTTAATTAGTATTTATTTTTTAGACCTAATAATATTAATTTCACTCACTATTTTTACTACTAAATAATTCTACATCAAAATTAATCAATCATATGCATATATTTAATATTTATTTTTGTATTGTTTAATAGTATAAAAATTAATTAAGCCTAAAATAACTTTTAATTTTTATATTGTTAATTTTAAAACAAAAATGTTTTTTGTACACAAATTTGGACACAGACACACATACACATACGGTCCGTACTGTACGGACATACGGTCCGTACAGTACGGACGTATATTTTTTTTCAAATTTTTTTTTTATAGATTTTTTTAAGTGGTTCAGAAAATATTTGTGATTAACCAGATAATGAACTGCATTCACCAGATAAATGAACTGTATTAACCAGATAAATAATGAAATGTGAGTTTGTGATTCACCAGATAATGTGAGCCATTAACCAGATAAGTGAACTGCGTTAACCAGATAAATAAAATGGAATGTGTTAAGTTTTAGAGTTGGAATTCACCAGATAATGTGAAGATAATGTGAAACATTAACCAGATAAATGAACTGGATTAACCAGATAAATAAAATAGAATGTGTTAAGTTTCAGAGTTGGAATTCACCAGATAATGTGAAGCATTAACCAGATAAATGAACTGCATTAACCAGATAAATAAAATGGAATGTGTTAAGTTTCAGAGTTGGAATTCACCAGATAATGTGAAGGATTAACCAGATAAATGAACTGTATTAACCAGATAAACAAAAAAACGTTGAGAATTGAATAATATGTGTGTCCATTTTTGTGTCTATTTTTGTGTTCAATTAACAGCTTTGATTTTAAAAATATCTCACTTTAAATTTCGCTTTTAAGCATACATATACGATGTAGTAATTAATTTTAAAAAATTAGAGAGGAGTGAGAGAATGGTCAGTTGGTGGGACTAGTAAGATTTGGTGGGGGAGATAGGAGGCCCCATTAGATGCAAAAACGACACCATAAATCCCTATCTGTTTCATTTTTCAAGCTCGCTAATTCAACGGTCTTTGCATGAAGCGGTCGAATCCACGTGCCTTCTCCCTTTGCATTTTCCCTCTCCTCCTTCTCCACCGTCGTTTCCTTCATTTTCTGTCACTTTCCCGGGAAAAAAATGTAACCGCACGCGCTGCATTCACTATACTCTCTGCCTGCCACTCTACCGTTAGTTTCAACTCAAATGATTTGATTAGTCTATTGTGAAATTCCGTTGAAGCAGAGTGAGAAAGTGTAGAGAAAGAGTGTGCGTATGTGTGAGCGAGACACAGAGAGAGGATGAAGACTGCGTACACAGCAAATGATCCTTCAAAACCGCTGATTCTTTGGGGATAGACGCGGATTGTTTTGTCCTTTTCGAAATTGAGACTTCACCGGCTTCAACAACAAGAAGTTATTATTCACCTTCTGGTACTTTATCTCTGAATTTCTCATATTTTTCTCCTCGTTTGCTCAATTTGACTAGGGTTTTGAATCGCACTTTCGGTTTCCAGGAATTATGCTTCGACCTCAATGCGCGAATCCACTGCTTTGCCAACCCTAAGTTCTCGTCTTTGATTTGCGTTCTCCTTCGATTGATTCACTGTTTTGGTCGCGCGATTTCGAATTTTTCAATAGCTTTTGGTGTCCATGGCGTCTGATCAAAACTCCAGCTCCAACGATTTGCGGCCACCGCCGCCAAGTGTAGCCCGAACGAAAGAGCCACTCGTTTTGCCGGCGAGTACGGCAGCGGTTCCGGACAACAGAGTCTCCGGTGCAGTGCCCCTTTTCTACCCCGCAGCTGTCTCCGATGCTGGGTTAGTTGGAGTAGGATATAGAAATGTGGCTCCGGGTGCTAGTGCTACCACCTGGTGCGTTCGCCCTGCTGTGCCCCCGATTCACCATCCCACTGTTAACCCTGCTGTTGGGTTTAGTTTTCCCAATCGGGTTGCTGGTGGCAATGCTGTTGATCTTTCGGGTAGCTTTGTGGCAACTTCTAATGGGTATCCTTTGAATTTGGGCAACTGGATTGTCGGTAATGCCTTGGATGATAATAATAATAATACCCCTCAGGGCAATGGCAGAGTCATTGGCAATGCCAGTGATCGTGCCAATGGTGTTGGGTTGGTTGGGACTGGTTACCACCCTGCTAGCCAGCGTGCTGATCAGGCGAGTCAAAAGGGTGGGGATGATTCAGTTTTGGGGCGGAAATTGAAGTTCATGTGCAGTTATGGTGGGAAGATATTGCCTAGGCCTAGTGATGGGGTGTTGAGGTACGTTGGAGGGCAGACGAGGATCATAAGTGTTAAGAGAGATGTGAGCTTTAATGATTTAGTGCAAAAGATGGTTGTTACTTTTGGGCAACCTGTGGTTATCAAATATCAGCTCCCTGATGAGGATCTTGATGCATTGGTCTCGGTTTCATGCCCCGATGATCTGGAGAATATGATGGAGGAGTATGAGAGGTTGATTGAGAGGTCTCTTGATGGTTCTCCTAAATTAAGGGTCTTTCTGTTTTCTGCTTCAGAACTTGAGCCTTCCAGTGTGCTACAGTTTGTAAATTTACATGATGGTGGGAAGAAATATGTTGAGGCTGTGAATGGAATTAATGATGGGATTAGTGGTAAACTCACAAGGAAAGGGAGTATTGCTAGTGCAGCTTCTACTCAAAATTCTGATTTGAGTGGGACAGAGGCTCCTGATAGCACAAATGCAGCCCAAGTGGATGTTAGTGGGCCGTCTATGTCCAGCACTATATCGCCTGAGGGGAATGTTTCCGCTTCTCATGATGCTACTACTGCAAATTTTGTGTCTTCTGAGCCTGTTGCATCGGTATGCTCAGATGTTTCTGCAGTTTCATTGGGCATGCCTGTAGCTAATGGTCCAACTCATACTCCACCTTTCCAGAGTGAGGTTGAGGTGGAAAAGTCTGTGCCTATTACTTTATCTCAGCAACAATTTGGGTTGCAGCAGTCTGGAATGGAAATTCCACCACCTGCACCTTTGCAGGTATTCATTGATCCTCGACCAGAAGTTATGAACCATGCAGATCATATCCAGCTGCCTCCGCATATGGGATTCCCAAATCCTCAGCTTTTAGGCAAGACTGGGACTATCTACTCTCAACATCATTTTCATGATAATACTCTTCTTCGTTTAGCATACCATCAGGTATTCCCTGCAGTGCAAATGACAATGACTCAGCCATCTTCTCATGCCAGTGTAAGACCAAGTGGTATCCAACCTCAACCATTCATGCAAGGGCAGCAACACCATTTGGACCAATATAATGATGAAAATACTTCAGGGCTAAGGATACACCAGCTTCCTTCTGAGCAAAGCTACAAAGCATACCCACTTCAAGTCCCTTTCGGAGGTAATTATGGCTGGGTTCAGGTTTCTCCTCCACAAGATGCTTTTCCTGATGCATTATTACCTCAACAACAGGTAATGATCCCTGAGAAAATCCAAAGAGTGGAGGACTGTTATATGTGTCAGAAAAAACTGCCTCATGTACATTCAGATCCAGTGGTTCAGGATCAGCGTAATAGCTGCGCAGGTCCAATTCCTGATTCAATGCCAAGTTACAATAGTTTTCCTGTAGAGGACAATTCAAGAGCTCAAGCAACAAATAGGGTTTTGGTGACTGCACCAATGAAGGAAGGCAATGTTGAACAAACAGTTGGGACCAGGCCAAGGGTCAGTAGCAAATTTGAACCTCACGGTTTAGTACCGTGTAGTGATGCAACCGGTCTTTCTCTGGAGCCTGAAGGTGAGAGGAACTTTATAGTGGACAGGTCTGATCATCACAGAAATGCAGTGGTTATCCCGGAAATAGTTGGAAGAACAGGTGAAAAACAGTCACCAAGAGATGGGCTAACAGGAACAGCACCGCTGTCTTACCTAGACAATATTGTCGGCCAGCATGTGGTGCCAGTTGAAAATTGGGCCAAAGAGGATCTGGGTGTGAATAAACCGGTTAATAATGATATACCCTTAGTTGGTGGCATATCTGTTGAAACTTCTGAGTGTATGGTTCAAGAATCTCCAACAGAATATGCTAACGTACTTGCTAGCACTATTTCAAAAGCAGATGCTGTGGAGAACTGGATTCCACAGGACCTTCTCAAACCTATTGATGGAAGGATGGACACCCTCAAGATAGGCAATCCTGAAATTTTTGTAAATAATGATAAATTTGACTACAATACTCAGAATGCTATAGAGAAGAAAGGGGTGGTTTTGGATAACAATCTTGGCAGATCAAAATTGATTGCTGATGCAAATCAAATTAAGATGATGGATGTTCTTCCTAGTTCTACTATGGAAAATTCATATGGGAATAATTCCAGGCCAGTGGAATATAATGAGGTTGCACACCCGCCTGTTTGGGGCATTCCTGGATCAAATCCTCCATCAAGGAATGGAATCCATCAGAAGGATGATGCAGTTTTATCTTCAATTTCGCCATCTGTTAGGTTTGGAGATGTGCAAGATTCTTCGAACTCGCTTTTTAGCAATCAGGATCCTTGGAATATACATGGCACCTACTGTCCACCACCTAGACCTAACAAAGTCACATTGAGGACAGAAACCTATTCTTATAAGGATCAGTTCGGTGGGAATCCAGGCAACAGTGGGGAACAAAATTCAGAGGCTCAATTGGATGATGGTCTCTACCAGACATTCAAACATAATTCAACATTAGAAGAAGCTCGATCTTCCAAGGGTCTGTAAATTGTTAATTCTTATATATATGTTATCTTTATAAATCATAAATAGTTTTGATCTTGGAGCGCATACTCATTGTTTTTGGTTTCTTCATTGAAGGCTCACCAGAAGACCAACATCTTCAAGCTGTTGCTGAAGATTTAGCCGAATCTGTTCTGCACTCAAGCACTTCAAATCCTGACTTACATGCCAGAGATGCGTCCCATAATGAAAACATTGAAGATGGGGTTGTTCAAACAAATCTAATAGACATACGGAGTAAAGAAAATACTCAGGTGACTGCTTGCACATTCCTCGGTATTTATATTATCTTCTCTTTCTTGCAATTGCGGGAATTGTCCCCAAAACAAAATGTTTCTCTGTCCCTCCCCATCTTGCTCTCATTAGGTGTGATTTTATTGTTATTGTTATTATTATTATTATTATTATTATTATTATTATTATTATTATTATTATAAGTAGAATAATTTTTTTTCCTGCGTAGGATGTCAAAAGCAAGCTCCCAGAGAAGGCAAATTTTGGCTTTCCAGCATCAGATGTTGGAGCGTTGCAGGTTGAATGTTTTCTATTGTGTGTTTCCTCTTCTATGAAAATATTGCCTGCTCGGCTAAACTAAAACCTTGCTGTGGAATGTGACTAGGTTATAAAAAATTGCGACCTTGAAGAGCTGATAGAATTGGGTTCTGGGACCTTTGGGACTGTATATCATGGAAAATGGAGGGGTACTGATGTTGCAATAAAGCGAATTAATGATAGGTGTTTTGCTGGAAAGCCTTCAGAGCAAGAGCGCTTGGTCTGTGTCTCATTATTAATAATTCTGATTTCTATTGTCTCCTACTTCTTTTCATTAACAGCAAACTAACTTACATTGTTCATGATTTATGCATCTCGCAGAGAGCTGATTTTTGGAATGAGGCAATCAAGCTTGCTGATTTGCACCACCCAAATGTGGTAGCTTTCTATGGTGTTGTGCTTGATGGCCCAGGAGGTTCTGTGGCAACAGTAACAGAGTATATGGTTAATGGTTCTCTAAGAAATGCATTACAGAAGAATGGGAGGTAGTGTGTTTTTGTGTGCGTGCATGCTCACACACCCATCTGTTGGTTATTTTGTGTTGCCCTGATTTAATATATCACTGTTCCATATTATAAATGTTTGATACTTATTTGTTTATATCAGGAATCTTGACAAGCGCAAGCGTCTTTTGATTGCAATGGATGTGGCCTTTGGTATGGAGTACCTGCATGGAAAAAATATAGTTCACTTTGACTTGAAAAGTGACAACTTGCTTGTGAATCTCCGAGACCAACACCGCCCAATATGCAAGGTTTAAATGTTACTGATGTGATCATATTTTAAATCTCGTTTTGCAGTATCCGTGTTAGACATTCATCACATTATTTTGCATATAAGGAGCTGAATGATTAGTGCACCAACTTCCATATACTCTTACGCTATGATTGGTTGCAGCTAAAATGCAACGAAAGATAATTTTCTCCAAGAAAACGTGGCGAGAATTGTTTTCTCTCCTGATTGGTTCGCAGCGTAATTGGTGAGAAATTGGTGAGAGAGAAAAAAATATCGTGGGTCCCACGCCTTTTGGTTTTCTTCGGCAAAGTGACGTGAAAATGGGGAGAGAAAAAAATGATCCCCTCTTTCCAATTCTACCCCTATTTTCCAAATCAAATAATCAACACTTCTCAATTTTCAAAAATAATCAATACTTCTCTCTTCTCTTTTTAACTCAAGGACATTGATGTCTTTTTAAAAATAACCAACACTTCTCTCTTCTCTTTTTCTCTTCTTTTTTCACTTATTCCAATCAATACTCAAATCTATCCAATTTCTCACATTTTTCTCACATTTTTCTCTCTTTTCATACTTTCTCTTCATAATTTCTCTCTTCACATTTTCTCTCGTCTACCAATCATACCCTTAAGGTTCTTAGCAATTCAATGTAATATGTCCAGTGTGTGGCATCCTATAACCCCTGTTCCATTCGCATCCCAATCATTGTCTGAGGTTCTATCAACTTAAAATTTCTTACAATCCATCTTTTTTAAAAAGGGTGTTAAATCATGGAGGAGTCTGGAAGTCTGGAACACCAGGGCAAACATTTGTTGGCAAAAGTCAATAATTCATGATGCTGCATTTGGAATTTCTTTGTACCCTTCTGTCAAGGACATGTGGATAGTCAATATTATCTGTTCCATCACTATAGTTAGCTAGCTAACTTAGATTGCATATGGTTTTGACCAACTTATGTGCTGTCAGTCTTTCTAGGATGCTGCTTCTAATAATTTTGGATATTGAGAACAGGTAGGAACGGTTGCTTAGCTTGGAGCCATTATACTAGTTGGGTACATTTTCACTAAGGATATGTGAACGTTTGAGCGTCCACTTATTTCACTGTTATTTATTTATCACAATACGTAGATCAAGGCTTTATTGGCCACTTGTCTCTTTTTGGAGTGTTTTCTTTATGATCTCCAGTAAATCTCACATTCACCTCTGTCTCTCATAATTTCTTTATTTTCCATTGTAAGATATATTCTAGATCTGCTTTATTTCCTTTCTTTTGATTGAGAATTATGATCCCACTATGTTTGGTGGTTCTGGTTTCTTGATAGTTGCTGTGTATGGATATGTTTTCATCTTGGAGACACTGAACATATTTTGATTATACTGTATGCCATTAGGCATTGGCCATTCATGCATTGCATTAGTATTTGATGAGCTAGATTTTGTCTCTATAAGAAGAATGTTAGGCCCATTATTCATAATAGGCCCATGATTAGTGTGAAGGAATATTCTAGAATTAGGAAAATGTAACAGAATTGGCCACGTGAGAGAGTGAGGAGGGCGTGGGATATTTGTAGTGGAGTGACCATTGTGTGAGGCATGCAATTGGTGAGGTATGAATCTGGTTGGTTAAGTCTGAGAGAAAGCATTTGTGCTCTCCTCAGCAAGTGGTTATTTCTTTGGTTGTTCCCTTTTCTATTCCATCGTTTTGTAAGGAGAGATTTCTCCATTCCATCTTTACTGTTTCTTTAATTAATAGAAATTACACTCAGTTTCTGCATTATTGAGTGCTTTCTTCTTCTCTGTTACATCCTTTTGTCTGTTTCTGATTTTGGTTTGTAACAATTTGGTATCAAAGCACTGATCCTTGGTGTATGGTATCAACAAGAATGGAGGCCAGAGTAGAAGCACCGGAGCAGAGAATTGAAACACTGGGGACGACGCTGTTGGCGGCGATGCGAGCCATGTTGGCTCTGCGTCAGAATCACGATGAGACTGGTCCGGTAGTTCAACGCGAACGGAGGGAACGCGATCGTGCCAACGATCGAATGCGAAGATTAGAGGTGCCGTATTTTTCTGGTGAAGATCCTTATGGGTGGATCTATCGAGCTGAGAGATACTTCGAGATTAACCAAATCCCTGAAGGGGAGAAGGTGCTCGCGGCGTCGATCTGTTTGGAGGGGTAGGCTCTGAACTGGTTCCAGTGGTGGGAGGCTCGGACGGAGAGGATTACCTGGGCGATGTTTCGGAGGGCTTTACTGGCGTGTTTCCAAAGTGCGTCATCGGAGAACCCTTACGAGGTTCTGATGAGCCTCCAACAACGGGGAACGGTGGTTGAGTTCATTGAAGAATTCGAACTCGTGACATCGCCCTTGAGACACGCGGCGGATGAGGTGCTATCAGCGGCCTTCATGAACGGGCTCCGGGAGGAAGTGAGGGCGGAGGTGAGGTTGCATCACGCCAGAGATCTGGAGGCGATGATGAAATTGGCAAAGCTGGTGGATGAGAGGAATTGGTTGATCGAACACAAGGAAGAAGGGTTCGCGAAGAAGGCTGGGTCGAATTCCAACCGACCCGCTTTGTCGAGTAGATGGACCGGGTCAAATGATCAAGTGACCCGAGATGGAAATGGACCCGAGACCAACAGAAACGGGCCTCGTGGGCTTACAAATGGACCGAACGCTACAGGGGGAGGCAATACAGGGCAACGCGAAGGTCAGGGGAGTGTGGGGAGTGTGAACAATCTTCCAGAAGGATCTAGCGGCAGCGGCAATCGCCGGAACGCACCGTTCAGGAGACTCACTGAGGAGGAAATGGAGGATAGGTTCCGCCGCCGGATCTATTTCCGATGTGACGAGCCATTCTCGCCTGGTCATGTATGCCGCAACAAAAGCCTGAGGGTATTGGTGCTTGGAGAAGGAGAGACCGCCAGGAATGAAGAAGACGACATAGGCGAGGAAGAAGGAAAACCGGACAATGGCATCATGCAGCTCAACTGTATGCAACTCAACACAAGAAGCGTGGTAGGTATGACCTCCAAAAAGTCCCTAAAGCCATGGGGTACCATATTTGGGAAGAAGGTTTTAGTGTTGGTTGATTCTGGGGCTTCGCATAATTTTGTTTCCAAGGGTGTTATTGATGCCATTGGTGTGTAAAGTTGGAAGTCACAGAGGAGTTTGTGGTAGAAGTGGGGGAGGGCAACAAGGTGAAAAACAGAGGGGTTTTTAGGAACATGAAGTTACAATTGCCAAATCTTCAAGTGGTGTAAGATTTCTATGCTTTTCAATTGAGTGGAGTTGATGTGGTCCTGGGGTATGAGTGGTTAGCTGGGTTGGGGGAGATTAAGGCAAACTTTGGTCAGCATTTGATGTGGATAACCGAGAAGGGGGAGACTGTGGAGATAAAAGGGGAACTGGCTCTGTCTTGCACCAGGGTTTTAGCAAAAACCAAGGTTAGGGAAATGGTTAGGGGGGTGGAAGCTTCTTATGTTGAATTGGGGGTGATGAGCAAGGAGGAGCAGGGAGTAACAGGGGGTGTGCAAGGAGTAGGGGCAGTGGGGAAGGAGTTTGAGGATCTGTTTAGAGAAGCTAAGGAGAGTTCACTCAAGAGGTGGTGTGATCATGGAATTGTCATCAACGAGGGTACTCAAATTTAGAGAACCAAGTTGTGGGATTTAGTTGGAGCTATCCTGGGTTTCAAGTTTAAAGGAAGGCCTAAGTGGGTGTTGGTGGAGACAAGGTGTATTGTGATTGATCTTAAAACAACAATCACACTCTGTTTTCGGGCCATACACATCTCCCGAAACAAAGCATATGATCCAGGAGGAAGTGTCCCTGTTTCACGCACAGCTCAATCATTCTGCTTCAAGTTATGGGACCTTGGTGGAGGTTGTTTTCAGCTGCTACAAGATTCTGGTGCAATTTCCCTCACCTTGAGGACAAGGTGAAGCTTGCGGGGGGGAGGGGGGTGGTATTGTTAGGCCCATTATTCATAATAGGCCCATGATTAGTGTGAAGGAATATTCTAGAATTAGGAAAATGTAACAGAATTGGCCACGTGAGAGAGTGAGGAGGGCGTGGGTATTTGTAGTGGAGTGACCATTGTGTGAGGCATGCAATTGGTGAGGTATGAATCTGGTTGGTTAGGTCTGAGAGAAAGCATTGTGCTCTCCTCAGCAGGTGGTTATTTCTTTGGTTGTTCCCTTTTCTATTCCATCATTTTGTAAGGAGAGATTTCTCCATTCCATCTTTACTGTTTCTTCAATTAATAGCAATTACACTCAGTTTCTGCATTACTGAGTGCTTTCTTCTTCTCTGTTACATCCTTGTGTGTGTTTCTGATTTTGGTTCGTAACAAAGAACCTTGAGGCAAAGGCTTAGCCAATGCTCGTGAGGATTGTCCCACACCTAGGACATGATTAAACTGTATGCCATTAGGCATTGGCCATTCATGCATTGCATTAGTATTTAATAAGCTAGATTTTGTCTCTATAAGAAGAACCTTGAGGCAAAGGCTTAGCCAATGCTCGCGAGGATTGTCCCACACCTAGGACACCTTAGTATGCCATTAGGCATTGGCCATTCATGCATTGCATTAGTATTTAATAAGCTAGATTTTGTCTCTATGAGAAGAACCTTGAGGCAAAGGCTTAGCCAATGCTCGTGAGGATTGTCCCACACCTAGGACACCTTATGGTCTTACCAAAATAATAATGCTACATTTTTGTGTTATTTATTGAGATTGTTCTGCTTTGTAGACGGGGTTCTTTATACCTGAATATGATAGAAGTGAGAGGCTATTATATTTAATGGGATCAATGGGATGTCACCAGACACTGGCTGACATGAAAAATAGATGAGGAATTTAAGATTATTTTGCATTTCTTTGGAATATTTTTTTCAGTGTTGGTGCTTTTGATGGTGATGAAACCAATTTCTGGTATTCGAATAACGAATAGCAACTTTTGTTTATTTCTATATTTCCAAACAAAGATACCAATCATGACCTTCCATCAAGCCAAATCAGATTAGGTTTTTCCATGCTTGCACTATGCACTTTCTCTCTTCTTTGTTCTTACCACCTTGTGCTCTTTGTGATGCAAATGTATATTTTACTCTTAACTACGGTGGCAACTTATGCTCATCAAATATTAGTGTCAAATTATTCTGTTGACTGCCCATACCTGCGGTTTGCAAGTTTTGTGGATCCAAATATGCCAACAACTCATCTTTTTTTTTTTTTTACATATACAGTGCAATGGAGTCAATTGACACCATGATCAACCAATGATTTAGAATTGGCTCCACCTCTGCTACATTAAGCACCATCTGTTTTTTCAGAAATCTTTTTGAACTGATTTTAGGGTCTATATAGTATTCGCTTTCATGATCAAAACAGCTCTACTTTTACCAATGCAATTAAATAAATATTGTTCAATATCTCAGTTATTCACACTTTTGATTCTGATACCAGGTTGGTGACTTGGGTCTGTCCAAAGCAAAATGCCAGACTCTAATATCCGGTGGTGTTAGAGGAACTCTACCTTGGATGGCCCCTGAACTGCTGAACGGGAGTAGTAGCCTTGTTTCGGAGAAGGTTTATACTTGATGTTTTTGTAAACATTGACTTATTTTGATGCTTCCTTCATATTTTATCATTCTCTAAACTAGTTGTGTTCTGAATTTTTTTCTTTCAGGTTGATGTGTTCTCGTTTGGTATTGTGATGTGGGAACTCATCACTGGAGAAGAGCCATATGCTGATTTGCACTATGGGGCTATCATAGGTAGTAACCCAAATGTTGAATTCATACTTTTAAGAGTCCGATTCACTAGCTTTTGGTTTTTTTTTTTTTCTTTTTTTTTTGACGCGAGCTTTTGGTTATTGTGCATAAATCAGGTGGTATTGTGAACAACACTTTGCGGCCTCCAGTTCCAGAATCGTGTGATCCAGAATGGAGAGTGCTGATGGAGAAGTGCTGGTCATCAGAACCATCAGAAAGACCGTCTTTTACTGAGATTGCAAATGAATTACGTTCCATTGCAGCCAAGATCTCCCCCAAAGGACAAAATCAACAGCAGCAACCTGCTTCATCGCAGAATCAAGTGCAGAAATAATTTCCTACAACTGCAGGATGCTTAATCCCATATCTATCTCTGGTTTTTGTTTTCCATGCATCTGGCGGATCAATGTGTTGTGCAAATATATGCCGTAGGGAAGGTTTGTAAGTGTCAGAAGGTAAGTTTTGCTGTTAATAAGTGTCAGGTCGTCTAGCACTACTACCTATTCTTGTATTACGCCCAAACCTCAGTGAACTTTATGTAATTTGTCGGTCATTACTAGAAAAGGAAAGGAAAAGAAAAGGTGTTCATATCTTTATTTTTTTACAGTGCTTGTAAAAATGGATAGATATTGTAAATAATAGCTGCACTTTTAGCCATGTTTGCTATGGTTACTGTTATTCCATGTTTTCAAGTGATTATTGGTCATTATTGGTGGTGTTACTCTACTGACCAAGACTGATTCTTTTCTTCAACACTTGCTAATACTGGGTTTGACTTGTGGCCGCCCTAGCAATTAAATTTCTTTGTTACAATACAATCAATTACGTGGGAGCCACCAACAGCTGAGCGTGACACAGCGTACCGTTGGAGTCGGCTTTATCCTTCTTGTTTGTTGTGGGTCACATAAAATTGAATCCATAAATTATATCATTTTCATATTTCATTTCTTTCTTTTTTAATATTAAATTGTATTGCCGCGTCTTGAGCGACGGACATGCCCATTGAAATTGCCAATTGCCAGATACATCGCGTAATACTGTTAGTTGCATTTCCAAACTCCATAGGATGCCTAATAGTTTATATACTTTCAGTTAATACAATTCTAGTTCCTTTTTTTTATTATTATTTTGGCTGGAGATGATTCAAGACAGTTGTAGGTTCATTTGTTTTTAGTCATTTCCTCCTTTGCACCTCTATTTTTAAATGATCGTCACCTATAAAAGCATCTGCGCCACTAAAGCCCCTCAACTCTAACACTACAAACTTTCTGTTCTTTCTCTGAAAATATGGCTTCTTTTGAGGGAAAGCCATTGGTGGATGCAGTAGAACATGAGGGGGAGGATTTAAATGATCACCAAGAGGCTAGCGGATGCGGGTATGGATGCTTTCAGGTTACTGGGTTGAGATGGTGGCAAGGCAATGAAGAAGGTAAAGGCCTACTGGATCAAAGGGGAGATTCTTGGTGGAGTTGCAAGTTGAGGAAGGTGAAGGAGGCTTCGGAAGTGATTGCAGGACCCAAGTGGAAGACATTCATTAGAAAGATGAGCGGGTATCGCAAGAAGCAGCAGAAGAACATGTTTCAATATGATGAACACAGCTATGCTCTCAATTTCAGTAGTGGGGCTCAGAGTGAAGATGATGACATGCCTCCCAGTTTCTCAGCTAGGTTTAGTGTTCCATTTCCCTCTGGACGTCGCCAAACTGAACTATGATTTAGTGCATGTTTATTAAGAGGTTTTATTGCTTAAATTTGTTCTCCTGCTGGTGCTTACATATGTAAAATCATTCATTATTCATTCTGTAAAGGTATTCTTTTTGTCAATATTTTCTTACTTTTTAGCATTTGGCTCTTCCCCTTGCCCAATTTTCCTCAACAGGTCATACGTAAAAAGACACGGGGTTTGTAGCATGATAACATTTACTTACAGGTCAAACATAGACTTAACAATTATGTCCTTTTCAAAACAAAACGGAAGATGGAGAAGGAGATGGAGGGATGAAATGATGCCACAAGATAAGATTTTTGATAGATATATTGTAGGAACTTGCTCAAATCAAAAACGTGTTGAAAGCAAATCATTCTTTGATTTGTTTTTCTTTGCTTTGTGTCAATGGGCATATAATCTTTCTAGTCGCTTTTGTTGTACGGTGGCGAATGGAAGTTGTCTCCTCGAGCAAACTTGCACACTTATTCAATAAGTGTCGTACTAGGTTTTTTTACACAGATTAAGAAAAAATTATAAATAAATAAAATAATATAATAATATTACAAAATTATCCTTATTAACTATTGATTATAAACTATTGTCATAAATGTTTATCGAAATATAATGACTTAAGAGCGATGAGCACATTATTAATTTGGGTTAAAAAAGAAAAAAAATTAATTAATAATATATTGAAAAGATAAAATGACATTTTTTTTTTGACTAATTTTTTCTTCAAATATGACTATCATTATGAGACTCAGGGAGTATCTCCTTAGCACTCAAAACAATGAGAAGAGAAATCTTGTCTCGGCTAATTGAGTTATGAATCTTGGAATTGTCTTTCTATTTTCTTAAAGCTTTAATGATTCAGTTGAAGAAAATAAAAAGTACAAACAAAAATTGCCTATATGCTCATGTCATATCAAATTTATTTTTAAATAGATAAGATCAAGACGTTTTGAAAAGCTTATTCACCTCAAAAACCAAACTTTATGCTATCTAAAAAGTCTTTTAGTCCTAACAGGTCTATCTATTTAAATAAATCTAATATTTTTTTTTGTTGCTATTAATAATTTTTTTTTATTTGGTAAAATCATATACTTATTTATCCATCTCAAGATTTAAGCACTGACCTACATAAAAGACTTGAGTCTATAAGTTTATTTAGTGATAAACATATGTCCTAATAAATATCTTATTGTAAAATATATTTTTTAAAAAGATTTTATGTCATGTCAGATTTTAAAAAAGATTTATATCACATAAACAAAGCAACATCAGTCCTAGAAAACTTAGCTTAGTGATAGCGATGCAACCATCTCATCTAAAGATCCTTAGCAAGGAATTGGAGGCTCTATGACTAGGGCCAAGACCAAGAGGAAGAATTTGGGTGGTAAAAGGTAGGGTATGGGTAGGGTCTCTATACCCGCATTTTGAACAAAAACAAATATTTATACACAAATCCATAGTCATGTGGGCAGTAACTGTAATACTTGTACCCTAACCTATTGGGTACCTAAGTACTCGTTACCCGCACTTTAATTAACTATGAAAAAAAATGTTCATTCAATGTCTCAATTGAAAAACTATTCAAAATCTTTCAAACTCAGACATACATAAAACATTACAAACAAAACTATTTAAGTAAATTAAAACTTAATATAATAATTTTATTAAATACAACTCATAATATTATGTTTGACGTAACACCCCTCATTCTCATGTTTTTATGTTTTGATGTGAATATGCATGACTTGGATGCGTTTGACATGACTTAGAATGAATTTCTTAGGATTATGCAACTTGTTAATCAATTAGAGGCTATACTAATGTATTAACAGAGTGTTTCGCAACTTGGTAGTTTTTCCAAAAGCATTATAATCGATTAACATAGGCCTTAATCGATTAATGAGTGGTTTGGGATCTCAATAATTTTTTCCAGGGACATTCTAATCGATTACGATTGGGTCCTAATCGATTAGAAAGAGCCCTCCAAGCCTTGGTACATTTTCCAGAGAAAACCTTATTGATTAATGCATTCCTTAATCGATTAATGTGAGTTTCAAAGTGTCCAGTACTAAAACCAGAACTGTTGTAATCGTTTAAAGCCTTGCCTTAAAGGATTAATTCACGAAGCTGATCCATTCTACGCATTTTAATTACCCAAAACGCTGCACCTAAACCCCAAACCTTATAAATACTCAAAACCTTCGACTTAAACCCTTCCAAAACAACTGGTCCTCAACCCTAACCACTCAAGAGCTCCTTCATTGGTTTTCAAGGGTTCCAACTTCATCTTCTCCAAGGAGGTCGTCATCCATTGAAGAGTTGCAACCCCAAGCTTGGACCGGTGAAGACCTACACAAATTCTCCCTCTTTCTCCCTTTAGAAACAGTTCCATTCAAGCCAAAGCCTTGGTAAGTCACCTTGATCCTTGATTCAAATTTTTAAATGTTAGGGTTTTGTCTTAAAATTGAATTCTTATGATTCCTTTTGCTTCCTTTCATGGCGTAAAGACATTCTTCCCAAAGGGACGATGCAAAATTCTAATCTCCTCATCTATTGTGGACTTCACAATTTCCTCTTCACAGGGAGGTTATTGTAGTTGTGAGTGTATAGGTAGGTAAATGAAGGGGGTTACCCTTGCACCCCAAGAAGTTCTATTTGATCATTGTGACACTTGTGAACATATATAAATGTAAATATGTGTGTTTTGTGATCCCCATTGGCTTGAGTGACTTTGTGAAGCCTTGATAATACTTGTATATCATGTTCTGAATTCACTGTTGTGAATGATTTGGGGATATGGATTAATACTTAAGGTCTTGGAAAAATAGATAATGACTGGTTTGTTGGATTAGTACGTAGGTATTACTAATTTCGAATTAATTTATTAAGGTAAAATAACCTAGCTTGTAAATATGATCTATGGTATTAAGTCTGGTATGCTTAAACACAATTTAAAAATGAGTAGCTATAAGGATAACATGAATTAGAGGGTTTGAATCTTGATGCCTTGGGGATAGATAAAACTAGACTTAAGGTGTAACACCCCAATTTTTATGAAAACCATTTTACAGTTTCCGATTACTTGGGAATAAGTCATAGAGACTGATCAACTTGACGACTTAAGAAGAGTACGAAGAACTGCAATGATTTGTTTTAAACAATTCACAATGTTGGTATTAAGTCATATTAACAAACAATATAGACATATACTGTTTTTAATATGAATTAATCCTGAAAATACATAACCTTATTGTTTAAATTAAAGTATTTATTTTATTGAAGGTGAAATGATTTTTAGGACTCAATAAGACGTTTAGTTAATTGTTAATCATCTGTTTTCTGTCGTATTTAATGCGACTTTTCTAGATGATAAGAAAAATTGGAAATAGTAATCATCACTAATTTATAGTTTTTACTACGACGTAATATTTCTGTCGTAAACTGCCGTAATTAGACTATCGGGTGAGTTTTTAACTGAAACAAGCCCAAACGTGATCCAAATTTTACAAAATTTAGGATTTAAGCATTTTCCAATATTTTTGATTTATTGAAAAAAATTTGGGAGCTTTTGGGCGACAGAAAATATTTAGGGTATTTTCTACGCCTAAAACTGCGTAATTGCAATGTTTTATATCGTAATTTGAGAAAACGAGACACAGGGGAGCATTTCTAATGTTATGAGGGACAAGTATACTGAATAATAAATTTTAGTTGTGAACTGGTAAAATAAAATAATTTTTAGAGCGATTGTGGTAAAAACCTAACATACGTGAAACGCCGCGCACCTGATCAAGCGATAAAACATCATAGCAAGACCCCTTGATTTGATGGGCAATATGGCAACCCAAATGGACCAACAAGGGCCAAGCCATGTGCTTGGGGCCCACCAATGGCAAGTGGAAGCATGTGATTGGCTTAGGAGTAAATGCTAGGTAGTTAAGGTAGTTAGTTTCTAACTATTTGGTTAAAACCTAACCAAATGAACAAATTTCCTTCCCATTTACTCCCTCCTAAACCGTGACCTCCCTCCCTTGATTAGGCTTCATCTCCTTCATTTCTCCATTGTTTGAAAGTGTAAAGAGTTGTATGTTTACTTGTTGATTCAACATGAGTACAATGTGTATATATACACTAGGATATGAACCCGATTCCTAGAGAAATAAAGGCTTATGCTAATTCCTAGAGGAATGGATACAATGAATGGTAGAATACATTGGATAGGACTCCACCGTCCACACCGTCCATATTAATTACAAGCAATACTCCCCCTCAAGCTGGAGCATACATGTCATATGCACCAAGCTTGTTACAAATGGATTCAACCCGAGGTCCTCTAAGGGACTTAGTCAACAAATCAGCCAGTTGATTATTGGAACCGACAAAACTAGTCATGATTTCTCCTGAAAGAACTTTCTCTCTCACAAAGTGGCAGTCGATCTCTATGTGCTTAGTTCTTTCGTGAAATACTGGATTGGAAGCAATATGCATTGCAGCTTGGTTGTCACACATTAGTTTCATTGTCTTGACATCTCCCAATTTGAGTTGTTGGAGTAATTGTCTAAGCCATGTGAGTTCACAAGCTGTTACTGCCATAGCTCGATACTCTACTTCTGCACTCGATCTTGCGACTGTGTTCTGTTTCTTGCTTCGCCAGGAGATCAAATTATCTCCAACAAAGACACAATATCCTGTAGTGGATCTTTTATCTGATGGTGAACCTACCCAATCAGCATCAGAATAGCCAACAACTTCGGTGTTACCCTTGTTTTCATAAAGTAATCCTTTACCTGGTGCATTCTTGATATACCTAAGAATGCGAACCACGGCGTTCCAGTGGCTGTCACAGGGAGCATTCAGAAATTGACTGACTACGCTTACAGCAAAGGTAATGTCAGGCCTGGTTACTGTAAGATAGTTAAGTTTGCCAACCAGACGTCGATATCTACCAGGGTCTTTCAATGGCTCCCCCTGACCTGGTAGTAGTTTGACGTTGGGATCCATGGGAGTATCACTAGGCCGACAATCAAGCATCCCAGTTTCCTCTAGTATATCAAGCGCATATTTCCGTTGAGTAATAGCTACACCTGTCTTAGACTGAGCAACTTCAATCCCCAAAAAATATTTTAAGGGACTCAAGTCTTTGGTCTGAAAGTGGATGGACAGATGTTGTCATCAACATAGACAAGCAGATAAAGACAGGTAGTAGGTGAAGAATGCATGAAGAAGACAGAGTAATCAACTTCACATCTGGTCATGCCATACGCTTGAAGTACAGTGCTAAATCTCCCGAACCAAGCACGTGGAGATTGTTTCAAACCATAGAGAGATCGACGTAGTCGACATACGTGGTGAGGCGCACCACTAACAGTGAATCCCGGAGGTTGCTCCATGTACACCTCTTCCTGTAACTCACCATGTAGGAAGGCATTTTTGATGTCCAATTGATGGAGAAGCCAGTGATGAATAGCAGCTATGGCAAGGAAAAGACGAACAGATGCGATCTTGGCAACTGGAGAGAAAGTATCCCCATAATCAAGGCCAAAAATATGTGTATATCCTTTTGCTACGAGGCGAGCTTTCAAGCGGTCGATCTTCCCATCGGGCCCAACCTTAACTGTGTAGACCTATCAACAACCCACTGTAGTTTTGCCATTAGGCAAAGGTACCAAATCCCAAGTACCATTGGAGTGCAAAGCGACCATCTCATCCACCATTGCTTATTGCCAGCCAGGATCAGACATAGCTTCACCTGTAGTTTTGGGAATAGACACAGAATCCAAGGAGGAAACAAAGGCAGAGTAGGATGGAGATAATTTTTGATAATCCAAAACACAAGCATAAATAGGATTAGGGTTCCGAGTGGACCTGTTACCTTTACGTAGTGCAATGGGTTGTTCCGGTGTAGGATGCAGAGCCTGAGAGTCTGGTAGAGTAGGAGATGAGTCCTGAGGTGCAGAAGTGGCTTCTGGACGGGGCCTCCATTGATATGTGTGGAAGGTAGGAATAGAAACAGGGGTAGGTGCAATTGGAATAACAGAGTTCTCTAAGGGAAGAAAGTGGGACTTACCAGGATCATTTGCCTTGTCAGGAGTAGAAGGAAAGAAAGGACTAGTCTTAAAGAAGCTGACATCCGCAGAGATAATGTACCGATGAAGATCTGGCGAGTAGCATCGATAGCCTTTCTGCAGACGGGAGTAGCCGAGGAAAAGACACTTGAGCGACTTGGAAGCAAGTTTATCTTTCCCTGGAGTAAGGTCGTGGACAAAACAGGTGCATTCGAAGACTTGGGGTGGTAGAGAGTAGAGGTGTTGGTGAGGGAACAAAATGGAGTGTGCTACCTGGTTGTCAAGAACAGATGAAGGCATGCGATTGATTAAGTAACAAGCTGTGAGAATCGCATCCCCCCAGAACTGAGGTGGTACATTACTATGAAGGAGCATGGTACGAGCTGTTTCAACTAAGTGTCGATTCTTCCTTTCAGCAACACCATTCTGTTGTGGAGTATGGGCACATGAAGTCTGATGGAGGATACACTATGAAGTCAAAAAAGATTGAAAGGAAGTAGACAAATATTCATGAGCATTATCACTTTGCAATATTTTTATTTGGGTACCAAATTGTGTTTTTATTTCTGAACAAAAGGTTTGAAAGGTGGAGAAAACTTCTGAACAATTTTTCATTAGAAATATTCAAGTGCATCGTGAAAAATCGTCAATAAAGGTAACAAAATATTGATATCCTAAACAAGAAACAACACGACTAGGACCCAAATATCTTAATGAACTAAAGCAAAAGGAGACGTAGCTCGTTTATTGACTCTGTAGGGAAAAGAACTCCTAGTATGTTTCCCAAACTGACATGACTCACACTCTAAGGTGGACACTATTGAAAGACTTGGAACCATAAGATGCAACTTGGAAAGGCTAGGATGTCCCAAGCGTTGATGAATAATAGCCGGAGACTTAACAGCAGAACATGCAATAGGAGGTGCAGGTGTCGAAGGGTAATATAGGCCTCGGGACTTATGTCCTACTCCAATCATCTTCCCAGTACTCCGATCCTGCACAAGAACAGAATTGTTAGTAAAGGTAACATCGTAAGGTAGGGTACTAGTGATTTTACTGATGGAGATTAAATTAATGGGACATTCAGGGACATAAAGCACAAAGTCCAAAGGAAGTGAGGGTAGGGGTTGAGATCGGCCAATGCCTTGGAATTTGGTTTGTGATCCATTAGCCGAAGTAACACTAGGTAGTGTGTTCATAAAAGTGAGATGGGAGAAAAACAATTTGTTACCAGACATATGATCAGATGTGCCTGAGTCAAGGATCCAAGGTCCAAGTGAAGAAGATTGTGAAACAAAGGCAACAGGATTACCAGTCTGAGCAACAGAGGCAACAGGAGAAGAGGCTGTAGCAGATCCGGTTCCCGTCATGATGAACAAGGCAAGGTGAAAGAGAGAAGGTTGTTGGAAAATCACCAAATGAAGAAACGGACCTCGGAAATAGGCAGAGGAGGCTCTGCGACGGTTGGCGCAGAAAAATGGTGGCCGGAGATGGAAGCACGCGCTCTCACGCGCGGATCTGGTGGCGGCACGTGGGTTTCACTCACAGAGACAGTGGCAACGCATGGCGGCGCGTGTGGAGTCGGATCGGAACGGGGCAACGACGGTTGTGCTCGCTGGAGTGATGCGCACCTGTTTGTGATGGTAGCTCGGTGTGGGTCGCACCGGAAAAGGAATTTCTGGACTGGACAACACTGTTTTGAAGGGAAAAAAATAGTGTGTTTTAGAACAAAAAATGAAGATACACTGGCCCAGGAATAAACTGGACTTCTGATACCATGTAAAGAGTTGTATGTTTACTTGTTGATTCAACATGAGTACAATGTGTATATATACACTAGGATATGAACCTGATTCCTAGAGAAATAAAGGCCTATGTTAATTCCTAGAGGAATGGATACAATGAATGGTAGAGTACATTGGATAGGACTCCACCGTCCACACCGTCCATATTAGTTACAAGCAATAGAAAGTTTAAGAAAAGAGTTCTTGAGAGAGAAAATTGTTTTAGACCACAAACTAGTGATTTTGGACTCTTAATCTTCATCCTTTCTTGTCCTTTCTTCTAAGTGATCTCTCCTTCATCTTCAAGTGGTAAGAAATCTGAATTTTTCTCCATTTTTATGTTCTTGAGAGTTTAAGGTTTTGGATCTCATGATTTTGGTGGAAAAAGAGTTGATCTTAAGCTTATCTAGTGTTAAACTTCCTAGATCTACAATTTCCTTTGTATTCAAAAGAGTTTGATGAACTAAAAAATTGTGAAACCTCTAGTTCTTGAAGAGGCCGAAGTCTTAAGGGTTGTTTAAGGGTCCATAATACTTGTTTTGGTTGTTTGGAGATGAGATCTTTGAAGGTTAATACTTAATAGTTTTAGATCTGGCCATATACATGCTTATGAATGAATTTGTGAAATTTAAATTGTTTGGTTTTTGACTTGTAAAACCGTGGCTTTGAACATGTTTTAGAATGATTTTTTAACTTGTTTTTAGTGTATCAAAGTAGTAAAGATGTTGGTTTATGGCAAGAATTTTTAGATCTAACAGAGTTGCATGATTTAGAATTAAATGGTTCAAAACTTTGCAGTTGTTTTTGGTACTTCAAAACCGTGGTCTATAAGGGTTTTTGGAAAATGATATTAACTTGTTTTGATGCTTAAAAGAGTTGTACAAAGTGGTTAACCATTGGATCTAACAAAACCTTTCAAAGAGATATTATTTTGGGCAAAAGATTTGAAGTTTGTCTTAAGATTTATTTTAAAACTATAAAGAAATTGTTTTCAAAGTTTATGCCTTATTTAGATGCTTTAACAATGTGTTCAAAGATTGAAAACACTATTCCAATCGGTAAAAACAGTATTGCAATTGGTAAAACACTATTCCAAGTGGTAAGTTTTGGTTTAGGTGTTTTCCAAGTGTGATAGTTTTTTAAAAGCTTAAAAACTTGCATGTATTTAACTTGATTCATGGCATATGGCTAGATGTGATAAAAAACGGATTAAGTTAAGTAATTCCTAGGCCTTAGGAACCCTAAACCCATGGCTGCCCTAGGGGTAGAACACTTGAGTTTTAGTTCTAACTAAATTGATCGTTGTATTGTTAAGGTTTGTGCGAGGTACGACTTGATGACAACTTGAAATTACCTCTTTTGGAACGCTTTCGAGGTAAGAGAAATTTCTATATAATGAGTTTAGGCTTTTCTCTTTGATTGTTTGTGTGATTTGAATGATTGATTAGTTGTGTGATAATACATGTAGTATTGTTATGTGATAGTATGGATTGTTGTTGTTGTTTTGGCCCTGCATGGTAAGATTGTTTTGTATTGTGTGATTTAATTCATGTATGATGATTTAATTTGGATTGATATTGATTGAGTATGCATGATAATCATGAGTTAATTAATAATGCGAAGATCCATTGTAAACTGGTTTGACAATTTACATAAGTACGTCTGATGCGATTCTGCGAGCCGAACTAAGGTTTCAAAAATGAAATGTTAAAGGCTTTTTGATTTAAAAGCAAGCGAGAGAGTTTTAGTAGAACTAGTTAAAGCTTGCAAGATTCTTCAATGAAACCATACTAATAAAGGACTCAAGATAAACTATTAAATTTTTGAAACAGTTGAGTTAAATAATGCGTCTAGGAAATTCTGGCAAGGAAAGACTTGGTACTTAAGCGTGTTCATCACCACCTCTCTTTCCTAGGAATCATTCTAGTGTATTATTTAGCACAACTTGGGTTCGAACGACCTAAAACTAAAGAGTATTTTTAGATACAATAGTACATAAGAGTGACATAAGAACTGAGAATGGGATCCATCAAGTTGAGAGTTGAGGACTCATCGATTTGCATTAGTTAATTAAAAGATTTCTCGAACACTCCGATGGTGAGTGGGCCGTACCAAAGAATTGGATTGATGCATACTAACCATTTAACATCGATATTCGTAGCATTTAAAAGTCTTATGTTGAATTTCAAAAGGTGAGTAGTCGTTTTCTGCCAAATATCTGAGGGTACGATAGTGACCAGAGGTTGTGAGTCGCAAAGTCTAATGTGAGTTCAATTAGATTGTAATTCCCTTGATGTGGGATTTGTTTGGACCTGGAAATAGGAGTTCCAGTGTCTGGCCGCTGTCCTTGTTTAAGGCTGTAATTGTCTAACTCATCCTTACAAAATCGGCTTATAAGGTGAGGATTGCCTTAGCTTTATAAGCTCTATTTAGGCCTTACCTGTAGCCAATGTGGGACTTGGGTTTTTTCCAATACGCCCCCTTAAGCCTAGCACTATTGGGCTTGGTGCATGTATATAATCTGATGGGTGGCCCAATGGATCTAGGATAGGCTTTGATACCATATTAGGATTTTGGGCCTAACTCTTCCTTACAAAACCGGCTTATAACGTGAGGATTGCCTTGGCTTTATAAGCTCTATTTAGGCCTTACCTCTAGCCAATGTTGGACTTGGGTTTTTCCCAATATAACTGACCACATTGATAATATGTGATGATTGAATTGTTGATCTGTGGATTGATCATTTGTTCACATGCAAACTGCTTGATATTCCATGTTAATGCTTGCGATCTATTAAGCTATATATGTATATAGATAAAGCATGTTGTTGTACTATGTATATATCTTGTTTGCATGCGACTAGCCTATGATGTACTCATGCACAAGGAATTTACCTATGCATTATTGAATTGGACATTCTCATGGATGTCACCACTAGATGGAGTTCCTATTGCTGTTGCAGTTCTGTCCTTCTTAGAAGCGTTGGAGAATGAGCCAATGGAGGAAGATACCTCCTAGTGCTCCAGTTCTGATCTTTCCAAACGATTTCTTAGTAAGAGTCGTAGTTATTGGCCAGCTTAAGGTATTGTCTTGTCTCTCAACCTGTTGGTGGAGCATGACTTTGTTATTTGCGTATTTACCTATTGTTTTGTAATTACACTTTTCAGAAAACTTTGTCTCAGTGCGAAATGATTATGGTATGTATTATTGTATGTGATGCATTCAATATGATGTGCTATACTCTAATGTTTGACAAAAGACTGATTACTCATCATTTAAAAATTATAGTGCTCTTCATGTCTTATTTTAGAAAAAAAGGTTTTCAATGGAAAAGAAAACGAAAAGAAAAAGAAAAAAAATTTACTCCTACTTTCCATTGCGAATAATAGAAGAGTACATTTTACTGAAAGCATATGAGCATTAAATGTTTTCAGCATTAGATTGGATTACACCGTAGTGCTCCAGAAACGAGGTGTTGCATAAGGTAGTAATAATTCATAATTCCATCACTAGTACCTTGTAGAATTATAAGTTTGATCTTAGAGTGTGAGGTGAAAATATGTCGGAAGAAGTGAGAATAAATTGAATGATCACTAGAAAGTGTAACTTAGAAATCTTAGTATAATCGGGATACAACTAGTATCATAGGCTTGAATTGATCCTTTAAAACTTAAGATTTCGGTCTAAGTTAATATGTTAGGAGGTACTAAGTGTGAGGCATTAGATTATGATTTTAGAGTCTTAGATATTTCGTGATCTACTTTGTGACCATGACCACTTTCAAGTGGGACTTACTTTGTGACTGCATGGTAGCCACATGAACAAGTCAACTAGCTATTGTAGCCATCATGGGACTTGGGTTTTACCTATGCAATGATGAACCTAGACATATGTGCCATAATGGAACGTCTTGAACCTTATGACATGAGGTGTTCTAGAGGTACCCCACCCTTGTTTGTATGATTGGCATACATTATCTTGACCTATAAATAGGATTTGGGGGAAGTACCATAGAAATGAAGGGTGGAGGCCACTATGAGTAAGCCTGCGTGGCAATATCTAGACCTAGGAGGTGACAAACCCGGAGTCTGTAGCACCCAATGGCTTGAAATGATCCTTTGAACTAAGGGTTACTTAGCATACTTAGCTACTCTGGCCGTCACCAAACATTATCAGGATTAGTCAAAAGTGAGTGGTAATGAAGTATCCACCATTGTGGTGTTCTGCTTCAATAAACCAAACATGTCCTCTTAGTCAAACTTTCTTGAGTAGTAGATTGGTACCATATGAATATGAAGTAGTGATGATTGAGACTATGCATTGCATATGACATGATGATATGATTCAAGTTGGATGCATATTGTTTTTATGGATCGTCCTTAAGTTGATTTCTTGTTTCAAGAATTAAAGAAGAGAAAAATATGAACTTTAAGTACGATTCTTTAATACTTAATGATTGAGTGCACACTTCTGTTGGAAGAATGCACAAAAGTTCAAGCTTTAAGCTTTTAACTAAGAAGCACAAAATATGGAGAAGAAGATCAAATTAGCGCATAAATATTAAAACTTTAATGTATGCACATGAATATGAAGCACATGAAAATATAAAGAACAAAATGAAAAAAAATGGAAAAGATAGAAGATGGAAGAAGATGCCACACTCTATGGAGAATGATAAATATAATGATGATTCACCACAAAGGTATGGAAACCTTTGATAAGAACCAAGAAGGTGGTTCACCCAAGAACCCAAAGAGAACTAAGCTCTCAAAAACTCACAAAATTCTACTTCTCAAACATCCAAGGTTCCAAATGATGGAGAATACAAGCCTCTTTATAGGCATTAAGTAGGAACACAACTTTCACTCCTTTCCATAATGGGAACACATGGTTATGACTAGGATATGACTAGACTATGACTAGGCATCAAACAAGGTACAAACAAAGCCAAATCGTAGTGCTAATAAGGCCCAATAACAACAGGCCCAAAACTAAAAACAAATAGTTAATGGCCCAATTTGAGTGCTCCTTCTTCTGGATTGGGCTTAAGGCTCCTTATTAGGCTTGGACTTTCATTGGACTTGGACTATTTTTGGGCTTAGACTCTTCTTTGGGCTTGGGCTCCTCAATGAGTGCGGGCTCTTCGTTGGGCTTGCTAGGTTTCCATCATGCTCTCCTCTTTCGAAAGAATTCGTTCTCTAATTTATAGCTCCAATCCCTACATCACAAAAAAAATCATATCTTAGTTTTATTGAAAATATTATAAAGAAAAAGCCTATTTCAATGGAGACTTGACTTCCTTTAAATGGGAGGTATCTTATTCTTTATGTTCCTACGAACCCAACCTCCAGGGTAAAAAACAAGTCTAAAGAGCCCATCACATGTGCATGCATAATTCTTCAATTTGGTCAAGGTAAGAAACACACTCAAGTCTCAGATTTGCACAATTATTTAAGAAAAGATCATGCACATCCGGTAAATCGTGCATCAAATCATGTTCTTTGAGTCCCCAATCATAAAATCTAGGAGTATTGTGGGTCAAAGATTTCTTCTCCCTATTGTTGCCTTGCTTTCCAAATGGGTCCACCACCCCATCAAGCTTCGTTGCAATATGAAATTTCATGTTCAACTTGGCCTTGGGCTTCAAGTACTATATGTACGTACATACAATCACCACTACAACAACTCATCAAACATAGAAACAAATGTCCTTGCCAAAAGATTAGGCAAATCACTATGTCAAACACTTTGTATGCATGTGGATCCATAAACTACTCTAGGAAGTTTGACTAGGAGGACATATTTTGCTTTTTGAAGGAATACATTGCAATGGTGAACACTTTGTTGCTGCACACTGTCGAATAATCCAGAGAATGTCTGTGATGGTCAGGGTAGCTAAGTTTGATAAGTGACCCCCAACTCAAGGCGCGAAACTCAAACCATCAAGGACCACAGACTTGGGCTTCGCACCCCCAAGGCCGAGGTATTGCCACGCAAGCTCACTCGTGATGGCTGTTGAAGATTTCGGCAGTGTACCGAATCGCACAAGTAATAAAATAATAAGTAAGATCGTCTCCACAGGGATTGCGATTGATTATTCAACTAAACAAAGTTCGTAACTATTTTGAACGAGAACCGAATAGTGGTATTTGGAAATAAGTAGATTTGTAACAATTGAAAATTAATAATAACAACTATTTAAAAATCAAAGGATTAAAAATGACTAGGGATCGAATCTTCTTGTTTTCACTCTTATGCATTTAATCTACAACCAACGCAAGTTATCCCATACAAATTGAAGTTCGAATCAATGATATTAGATTAAGTACAATTCCTTGTCTCATAACCCCTTTAACTAAACCAAAAATCCCTAATTCCTTAGGTGACCAATAATAAAGTTAAGCATAAAGATCAATGATTCACAAGAACACATAATCACAAAGTTATATTCCTATACTCATCATGACTATGGCTAGCAATCTCAGTTCAAGTCATTCACCCAATTTCCCAATCATCATGAAAAACCCCAAATCAATTCAATAGCGGCCAAGTATCAAAAAGCATTAAGCGCAGAGAATTGAAAGCTCAATTGAAATGAAATAAACTTGCTTTAATAAAATAGAATTAACTACACAAGAGTTTCATCAAGATTCATCTACCCTAGTCTGAGAGATTTAGCTACTCATAAAGTAAGAAAAACAAACCAGAAAAATCGAGGAAGAAGAGAGGAGGAGAACGAATCCTATCCTCCACCGTGCCTCCAAGCATCCAAGTTCAGACCCTAGACAAGTCTTTTTAGTGTCTATTTATAGTCTAGGGTGAAAAGGAGTGCAAAACATCTAAAAATTAGGTCAAAACGCGCAAAAATAAAAGTATGGCCGAGACGCAGCACGGCCGTGGAGCCTGGCACGGCCTGGCCGTGCTGCTTTTAAAGCACAAAAACGCAGATGAGCAGCCCGACACGGGCGTGGGGACGAACACGGCCAGGCCGTGTTGTTGTCTGGAAGCAGAGGCACGGCCGTGTTATTTACTGACTTCAAATTCTTGAGTTTCTTCATATCCACCAAGGCACGGTTGTGCCATAGGGCACGGGCAGGCCGTGTTTTCCTCTGATCTTGCCATATTTTGTCATTTTGGCCTCCGAGTTGGTTGCAACATCCGTCTAAGTGATCTAGCTCCGCTTTCCTAGGCCAATAACCTTCTTTTCTGCACAATTGAGCTCACATTATCCAATTCAAGCAAAAATGCATGAGAACTATGGGTAAAAACCACTACAATGCCTACTATGCAATGCAAAACTAACAACAAACTATATGCTATTATGAGCGCATCAAATTACCCCAAGCTTAGAATTTTGCTTGTCCTCAAGCAATTACTGTGGCCAAAGATGGAATGAGAAACAAGAGATGCAACAGATAAAGAACCCGAGGTAAAAGCAAGATCAAGCAATAGGCTAAAGGCTAACAAGACAATAGAGATAATCAAAATCAAGTCCAATTAGAAACTCAGGCTCTCTGAAATCATGTCTCTCACCGATAAGGGCACTCTCCTTACCACTCTCCAAGTGTTTAAAGGTTAAAACAATTCACTCATATTCCTCAAAGAAAGTGCTCTACCATAGGCTTGACTATTAACCAAATCTCAGCAAATAATTATTGAAAACACAAAAGAATCAAAAGGTCTTTCAAAAGGTTGTAACATGGCCATGGGATTTTACTTGAAAGGTGGGATAATAACAAGGAAAGGAAAATTCAAGGGCTATAAACATGAACAATCAAAACAACCCTTTTAAAGTAGCATAAGTGGAGCAATTCATTTTTCCTTTTTGCTTTCAAAACCTTTTTATTTTTTTTACTCCTCTTCCGTTGTTTTTTTTTTCCTTTTTTTTCTATTTTTTTTTTAATTTTATTCTCCCTCATTTGAGATTTTGCAATATTTATTGGGGAGGAACTAAACAACAGAAGAGATCCCAAGATCAAGCATCAAAACAATTCACAAGATTAAGCATCCAATTGCTCCCTTAAACATACTCTAAAAAGGTACCATAAACATTGGTCAATAGCATGGGTACCAAGAAAATTTATTTCAGTTAAGGCTCAAAAGGGGCAACTAGAGGAAGCTTTCGTTCAAAAATTAGAGGCTTGAAAACATGCCTATAATGCCTTAATTATATTCAAGTGTGTAGACAAAAATTTTCAAGTTTTGAAATGGTTTCAAGTCAAGTTCTAGAGAGCACAATCAGGATGGACACACTCATACAAGGAGAAGGGGGCATATAAACATGATGAAGTGAAAGCCCCAATATTAAGCTCAAGTCTCACATTTAGAAGTTAAAACCAGTGAGAAACATCAAATCAGAGTGCCACATGCTAATTCTCAACTTATCCAAAGATTATCACTATGTACATTAAGAACACTACCTTTAAGCCCATCACAAAAGAAAATAATTGGGTTCCAAATCATTGCAATCTCAAATTTCAACAAAATTACGGCACACATGGAAAAGCACAAGAGAATAGCATGACAATTTGGGGGATAAAATGATGCAAATAAAAACAAAAATTAACACAAGATGCAAAAACTAAAATGAGATGCAAGACTAAATGCACAAAATGTAAACTCCTTACCCCAAGCTTAAAAACTTACATTGTCCCCAATGTAAAAATTTAAGTTGAAGCAAGGATGAGAAGGAAAGAACTAACCGAAAAACTTGGGTTGCCTCCCAAGAAGCGCTTCTTTAACATCATTAGCTTGACACTTCAACACCCTTGTTAGGGTGGATAATATGTCATGAAGAAGATTTCATCCTTCCGCTTCCTTCTTTTGGAGAGAATTCCCATGTACTTGACATAGGGAAGTAAGTGTGCCCATGCCTTAGCAATTGTACATTTGGGATATTGTTTCCCCCACTCCTTATCTTGAAGCACATCAAATTCATCTTGCGGAGGACGATTCTCTTCAATGCCCAAGAGTTGAGCTATCACATGAATTTCTCCGTGTCTCACCCTTAGGTCCTCTTCCATGTCACTATTTTTGTTTTTCAATTCTTCTTCCAATGCCACCATGAAGTTATGTTCACTCTCTATTTCCACTTTCTTCTGCTCAAATTGGGATAATTGCTCTGACAACCTCTCACAACGAACCTCAAAGCTATCAAATGAAGCTTGGTTGGCTCTCATGAATTCCACCAAAACATTGTTGAGGTAAGAGTCTCTGTCATGGGATTCTTCGAATTGAGTTTCAGGATGTGACTCTTTGGTTTGCTCCGCAAGTTGCTTTGAGAGTTGCCCAATTTGATTCTCCAGATTTTTGATAGAGGCCTCTTGGTTTTTGAAATAAGACTCATGTTTCTTGAAATTGGATTGAGTCATCTTCACGAACTGAATAAGAGCATCTTCTAAGGCACTTGTCTTCTCTTGCTTTTTAGGATGTGACTCTTCTTCTCCCAAGATACTTTCCATGCAATAGTCCTCTTCTTCTTCTACCATGACTAAGAAATCCTCACAATAGCCATTCTTATGCTTTCCTCCACAAAAATCACATCTAAGAGGCTGCATGCTACAGAAGCTAAGAGAATTGTGAGCAACACAACAACTTTATAAGAAGAGAAGAAAAAAAATTAAATTTTTGGTTTTTTTTTTATATAAACAAAAAAAATAAATGTTCAAAATAACACTAGTTTGCCTTGTTAAATATCAATTCAACAATCCCCGGCAACGGCGCCAAAAACTTGTTGAAGATTTCGGCAGTGTACCGAATCGCACAAGTAATAAAATGATAAGTAAGATCGTCTCCACAGGGATTGCGATTGATTATTCAACTAAACAAAGTTCGTAACTATTTTGAACGAGAACCGAATAGTGGTATTTGGAAATAAGTAGATTTGTAACAATTGAAAATTAATAATAACAACTATTTAAAAATCAAAGGATTAAAAATGACTAGGGATCGAATCTTCTTGTTTTCACTCTTATGCATTTAATCTACAACCAACGCAAGTTATCCCATACAAATTGAAGTTCGAATCAACGATATTAGATTAAGTACAATTCCTTGTCTCATAACCCCTTTAACTAAACCAAAAATCCCTAATTCCTTAGGTGACCAATAATAAAGTTAAGCATAAAGATCAATGATTCACAAGAACACATAATCACAAAGTTATATTCCTATACTCATCATGACTATGGCTAGCAATCTCAGTTCAAGTCATTCACCCAATTTCCCAATCATCATGAAAAACCCCAAATCAATTCAATAGCGGCCAAGTATCAAAAAGCATTAAGCGCAGAGAATTGAAAGCTCAATTGAAATGAAATAAACTTGCTTTAATAAAATAGAATTAACTACACAAGAGTTTCATCAAGATTCATCTACCCTAGTCTGAGAGATTTAGCTACTCATAAAGTAAGAAAAACCAAACCAGAAAAATCGAGGAAGAAGAGAGGAGGAAAACGAATCCTATCCTCCACCGTGCCTCCAAGCATCCAAGTTCAGACCCTAGACAAGTCTTTTTAGTGTCTATTTATAGTCTAGGGTGAAAAGGAGTGCAAAACATCTAAAAATTAGGTCAAAACGCGCAAAAATAAAAGTATGGCCGAGACGCAGCACGGCCGTGGAGCCTGGCACGGCCTGGCCGTGCTGCTTTTAAAGCACAAAAACGCAGATGAGCAGCCCGACACGGGCGTGGGGACGAACACGGCCAGGCCGTGTTGTTGTCTGGAAGCAGAGGCACGGCCGTGTTGGATAACACGGCCTGGCCGTGTTGGATAACACGGCCTGGCCGTGTTATTTACTGACTTCAAATTCTTGAGTTTCTTCATATCCACCAAGGCACGGCCGTGCCATAGGGCACGGGCAGGCCGTGTTTTCCTCTGATCTTGCCATATTTTGTCATTTTGGCCTCCGAGTTGGTTGCAACATCCGTCTAAGTGATCTAGCTCCGCTTTCCTAGGCCAATAACCTTCTTTTCTGCACAATTGAGCTCAAACCAAGTGCATTATCCAATTCAAGCAAAAATGCATGAGAACTATGGGTAAAAACCACTACAATGCCTACTATGCAATGCAAAACTAACAACAAACTATATGCTATTATGAGTGCATCAATGGCCTCCACCTTTCATTTCGAAGGTAATTCCCCCATAATTAAACAAGGTCAACATGTTAAACAACACAGAAGGATGGGTTTCTACCAAACTGCACCTATCAAGGTTCATGGACAATCCATTGTGGCTTATATGGCTAGGATCGTTAAACGAAACAAAGATTAATCTGAGCTCCATAATGGTTGCGTATAGCTAGAAGACTCAAACAAATGGTCATCTTAAATATTAAACATTGCCACTCCCAGTGGGATTTACATAAACTGTGAGAGATTTCCAAAATAATGGAATTCAGTTTTGGTTCTAAAGGTTGTGTCTTTTCATGGAGTTGAGATTCAAATTAACAAGTGTGTTCCTTCATGATTGAATGTGTTTATTCATGAATCAATACATATTTTCTTTGAATCAATTCATGAAAGAATGCAACACTTTGTGAAGAATTGTTTCTTCTTATCAAGTGTTATGAGTTACTCTATAAATAGAACAATCCTACATGCACAAATGACCAAGAAAAAATCAGCACCACTTCATCTATTCCAAATCATTTCCTCTCTTCTCTTATGCGCAAATTGAAGTTAGGGAACTATTATTCTGTAAAATACCATTGACGATACGCTTGGTGTGGGGGTGCAAACCATATCAAGGGAACTCCATTGTATCCTGAAGGGGATTCGCTATTCAACCATTTGCATCCAATCTAAAGGGATTGGTGGGGCGAATCGAACCTAAAGCCTAGTGTTTACACACGCCTTGGAGTCTTGCGCAATCTTCTTTTTTGTTCTTTAATTTACAACATCTTATCTTTATTCGAACTTATCAATTTTTGTTGTTTGTTCTTAGTAGTTGCAGCATTCCCACCACAATATCACCAACAATCTTTAGGTTCGATTTCGTTTGTGTTGGCTACAACTTTGGAAGAAGATGTATTTCTTCTTACAACTTGAGAGAGATGAAAACTCAAGCTTCATCAAAAATATTATTTATGACCATGGTGAAAGGTACACAATTAATTTATATGGATACGATATTATTGAAGTTCTAAATTCATGTATGTTATCAGAAAGATAATCTTGTTTATGTTAGACTTAACATGTGATGTTAGAGTCTTAATTAGATGCATGATTTAGAATCCATTCAAGCATGTGAATATATTTTTAGTTGAAATGATGCAAAGTTTGGCAAAAGATCCATTTTCAAAATTTATTTTTTGGTACCATATTGATGTATTTTTCATGTTGTGTTCTCCATGAAATTATTGTAATCGATTCTGATAAATGGAAACAAGACATCCCAATAGTTTTCTAGTAGAAAATTAGAAATGATGCTAATTTAGTGAAAAGTCATGAAGTTGGTTTCTTCAAGTTGTTTTCAACCCAATTTTCGTTTTTGATTTCGGGCACCATATTTTATCCCATTTTCGAGTTGGTTTCTTCATGAAAATTGTATAAAATGATTCTAAGACATTAAAGTATTTTAACCAGTTTCACAGGATTCAAAAAGATGCATTTTTGGTATAAAATCATGTGCCTATATATGAACTAGGATATACAAACCCATTTTGGTTTTTGGTGCATCGTTTGACTCATTTTTATGAGATGTTTGAAGTTCAAAATTATTCCATTTGATCACAAATCAATAGGATATGTCAACCCAATGATTTTCTGAAAGAAACAGTGTAAGATTTGGCGAAAAATAGCTACAGGTTGTAAAGGGTTGTGTTTGAACCCGTTTTGAAGTTCAGTTTCGGTTTCATATTTGGGCACTATTTTGAACCTTGTTTTTGACCATTTCGAGGCTTAAAAGTTGCACCATTTCAATCCTTGATTTTCATAATATAAAATAGGTTCAAGAATCATGCAAAACGGTGCCAAAACGAGTGAGATATCATGCCTCAAAGTACTGGGTTGAAAAACCCATTTTTCTGTATTCTGGGTCAAAATTGACCCTATTGGATGAAGAAGATGAACAGTAATCGTGCGGTAAAGCCCATTCTCACCTTTTGGAGAGTGCAGGAGATGCGGACTGTACAAAACTCCGTTTTCTGAGCCGTTTTTTGCATTGTGTTTGTCTTGACCTCTAGTTATTGGATAACTAGGCTTCATATTTTATGAATATATAAAATTATTTTTAATAATTTTTTGTTGTTTAATACCTTTTAAATCATTTAAAAATTGTAAATAGTGATTTTGATTTGTTTATTTTGGCATGGAAAATATTTTGGCATTGTTCTGAACCTATTTATGATAGTCACTCTCCATGGATACTATGTTATGATGGTTCACTCTCTTGATACATTTAAATGTTATGATGAGTTCATATTTCATATTTAACAAGTAGATTTATGATGCACGTATTATTTGTATGTTAAGTCAGATGACAATGCTTCTGATAGAGTTGACATGAATTCTAAAGTGTTAGAATAAATTTGTTGTTTATGATTTACATGATTGACCCACCTAAAGTAATCAAAGGTAGTTTATGATCTTTAAACAAGATTGTACTAGTTGTTGCTAGGTTTCTTTTAATGCATTCAATGTATGATATCTTAAATAAATTAAGATAGCTAAAATGAAATTAAAATGTCATATTGAAATGTGTATTGAATGCTTTAGTAGCAACAAAGTAAAGTTATTTAGAAACTTGTTGTATGATATATCAATTTGGTCAAAACCAATGACATTAGTATACATACATGATGATAGTCAAGACTATCAAAGGCATATAGCCAAGTGTATAATGTAAATTCAATGGGACAAGTGGTCCATTTTTGTGATAGTTATTCAATACTATCAAGAGTATATTAACTAATGAGTAATGACATGTCATAAGACATTGGATTAAAGCATAGCTATGTGAAGAAGTAATGTTTGGAATTTTATAAGAAAAGAAAAGAAATCTTGCAATCTTTTGACGAAAAGATTGACAAGGGATATGGTGTTTTTATGACATCAATGGGATGAGATTCAAGCCCATATCTATATAATTACCAATGGTGGAAACCCAACTCACACTTAAGTAGCATTAAGTCTTGAGTTCAATGGTGAAAGTACACTATTAGAGTAATTGTAAGTACTTGACTGTAGATACATCCCAAGGTTTATAAGTACTTGGACCATAAGTATAAAGTTGGAAGGTTGAGCTTTTGCTCTTAATAGACCTATAGCATGTATGTGCTGAAGTGCTTATTATGGGAGCATTTTTATAGAGTCTACCTATATGAGAGTGAAGTGGGGCCGCTTCTTGGAGATTAAGGGCTTGACTCTTAAAGCTCTCATGAAAGGGATACACGACACAAGGCCTTATCAAACGTGTCAATTTACAATTCGTTCAATGGTACCGAGATCTCATGTGTAAGTTAATTTACGCTTGTTCTAATGAATAATTGGTTCAAAGCTTGTCTACCAATCTATTCGGGATAAGTGAAACAATGACTTACTAAGTAAATGTTCAAATCGCAAGATACCTTTATCTGAAAACATGTGATTTCCGGAATAATGGGATTTGAGTTTATTTTGAAAATGGTGGGGGATTGTGAGAGATTTCCAAAATAATGGAATTCAGTTTTAGTTCTAAAGGTTGTGTCTTTTCATGGAGTTTAGATTCAAATTAACAAGGTGTGTTCCTTCATGATTGAATGTGTTTATTCATGAATCAATACATATTTTCTTTGAATCAATTCATGAAAGAATGCAACACTTTGTGAAGAATTGTTTCTTCTTATCAAGTGTTATGAGTTGCTCTATAAATAGAACAATCCTACATGCACAAATGACCAAGAAAAAATCAGCACCACTTCATCTATTCCAAATCATTTCCTCTCTTCTCTTATGCACAAATTGAAGTTAGGGAACTATTATTCTGTAAAATACCATTGACGATACGCTTGGTGTGGGGGTGCAAACCATATCAAGGGAACTCCATTGTATCCTGAAGGGGATTCACTATTCAACCATTTGCATCCAATCTAAAGGGATTGGTGGGGGCGAATCGAACCTAAAGCCTAGTGTTTACACACGCCTTGGAGTCTTGCGCAATCTTCTTTTTTGTTCTTTAATTTACAACATCTTATCTTTATTCGAACTTATCAATTTTTGTTGTTTGTTCTTAATAGTTGCAGCATTCCCACCACAATATCACCAACATAAACATGGCCACCGTAAAAGTGATCTTATCACAAACTTTGGGCGACACTGAAGAAGAGATCCCTAAGGGTCTAGTGAGCTACCTTAGGTACCTTACTTATTTCACTCTAATTTTATTGATGTCATTTCCTTAAAACTGAAGTGATACCCTTATTATTAAAGCTCAATCATAAACTTCCTTTCTACTAGTTTACTACCATTTAACCCATTGATTTGAGGCCCTATATTACACCAAATATTTTAACCCATTCCCTTAGCAACTTTTCGATTAATCCATTATTAATCTATGTAGTCCACTATTGATTTTTAACTTAGGTTCTTTAGGGTGACAACTCCTAAGATGGTGAAGGCTTATCCTAAACCTCTTTTCAATTCAATTGATCCTAAGCAATTAGTTAATGATAATCTTAAGGGTAGTTCCTAGTATTCTCATGCCATTCAATCAAACAAACATCCCATTATCAATTTGGACATTCAAACTCATCATGGCATTAAATCAATATATATATATAAGCATCAATGAAATAATAGCACACTATGGGGCTAAGGGAGACCACTTCACCTATTCCCTCTACACCCACAACTATAATATCTCCCCTTACTTGAGTAGAGATAATCATGGGACCATAAAGAGTAGAAGGGTAGGGCTTTTGACGACTCTCCTTTGGGAAAAAGGTACCCCATGAAAATCAAGGATTCCAATGGTGTCATCGGATTTTGATTCTAAGATAAAAGTTTAAATTTGGGAAAAATGACTTTAGGATCATGAAGGACTTATCAGTGTTTTTGGATTGAAGGAAACCCTTTTTCTAAGATGATGAGACAAGGATACAAGGTGGTTCTTCAATCTGGAGAGGTTTGGGCTCTCAAGCTTCAATGGAGGATGAGCTCCTTGAAGAAGATGAAGTGGAAAACTTGAAGAACACCTTTGGAGGCTCTGGAGTGATTATAGTTCATATTTAAGGGTATGTGAAATGTTCTGGTTGTGTGGGCTATGAACGTGACAAAAACACAAGAATGAGGGTTTGAATTGGGTTTTTTGAAATCTTTTCAAGATACTTATGTTTTTGAAAACCTTTTTTAAAACAACTATTGGACAAAAATAACTTTAAGAAACAATACGGATAAGGAAAGAAATGAGACATAGAGATTTATACTAGTTCACCACTGCCTGATAGCTACGACTAGTTTCTTCACCACACTGAAGGATTTTTCACTATAATCAACTGATTAGATACTAAAGAGTATACTACTGCCAAACTGGCTATACTCTTAACTTCTCAGAATAACTTAGTACTGTCAAGCCTCTGAGGAATTACAGCCACTACTGGGCTAAATACAAGTGTTCAAAAATGATTTGAAGCAATATAAGTTAACTCTCACACGAGAGGATATATAATGAAGATTTAAGCACAAAAATAACTTTCTTGAAGAAAGAATAAACGACTGGTCTCAGAAACTTGGAATATTTTCTTGGTTGCTCACTTGTCTAACCTTCTTCAATGATTTGAATAAGGTATATGTAGCAAGGATTTCAAATAGTGTCATTGTGACCTAAGCAGGTCCTTCACCACTGGATTAAAATTGAGATCCACTTTTTGTAGCTTTTAGAGCTTTGTGTCCTTTTCAACTTTCTATTCCGTACACTGACACAACGAGCGAAAGATATAGAAAGAACATCATTGTTAAAATAGAGTATAAAAAATGTAGAAAGATAAAAAGTTAAAACACAATAAGTACCAAAATTAACTTATCCATTTAATTCAAAGTTGTACCAAATTACAGGAGTTGAAATTTTTATACACCTAAGACAAAAGTACAGAAAAGGGCTAAAACAAAAAGTGAAAATCCTAATGGCTTTCTAAAGCTTGTTCAACTTCTCCAAAATCATCTTTAGCATGTCAGCAACTTCATCATTTTCTTGCTTGAGGAGACCATGAATTGCTTAAACTCTCTGTTGTCTTTAATCAGCCTGTCCAGGACGTCCCTTGGAACATCAATCCGATCAAATTGGCTTGATTGAGCAGAGGTAGATGCTTGAGCGACCAAGGCAGAAGAAGATGCACGATGAGGTGTAACAGGTTCAGGTTCAGGTGCAGGTGCTAGTTCAGGCTCCCAAGTAGCTAGAAGTGGAGTAGGAGGCTTTTTCCAAGTAGAAGCAGCCAAGAGTCTCCTTGTGAGATGAAGCTATTGCTGCTTGTGACTTTCAAACCAATCAGTCACAGTGTACCATTCTGCAAAGTAATCATCCAGAGCCAACAAGGTATGAACAGATAGGGCACGATCCCTTTCAGTGTGTTGCTCTATTTCAAGCTGTTCATGCTGTTAGTTCATAAACCTCTCAAAGGTAAGAAATATATGATGGTTTGGCAATGGTAGAAATGTTGGACCTCGGTATAGAGAGATGATTGAAGTCTGGTTTAGGTTAGTAAAGGATGTTTGGGTTTAGTTCACAATATTTGGTTGGATCTAGATTTGGGTTTGGGTATCAGAGGGTAAGGGAATGGTGGGGTTAGAAGGATCAGGGTGGGTAGAGTGTGAATCTAGAGAAGGAGGTTCAAATTCATGGTTTTGAATTACCTCAGAGGCAATCTTAGAAGTGATGATAATTTCATCTTTTATGATTAGTTCTATTGTAATTTCAGGTTCATTGTGGTGTGGTGGTGGTGATGGTGAGATTTATTGGGTTGAAGATAGTGAAAAAAGTCAAATTGAAGCTAAGGATTGAATATCTAGTATTTTATCAGAGCCAGGTTCAAGTGTTTGAGTTTCCTGGGTAATAGGTTCTGATTCAGTTTCTGGTTGAGTTGGGAGGTTAAGGTCAGGTTGTGTTTCTGGTTGAGGTGGAGGAGTAGGTTTGGGTTGTGATGGTGGAATATGATCTATTTGTTGTGGGGGGTAAACAAAAGTAGGTTCTTTAAGAGTAGGACTAGAAGTATTGGTTCTAATTCTATGTCTTAAAGACATATCATCTTCTAATTCATCAGATGATGAGTCAGAGGGTAATGTGGGTAGAGGGGCAGTGGTTGTTTGAGGGTTTCCAGTAGCATAAACACTTTCATTAAGCTTAACAACATTTTCAAGTACCTTAGTCTTCTTTACAGGTAGCTCATAGGTCTTGACAAGCCTCCTCTTCTTAGCACCAGAGGCAGCAGTAGCATCAGAGGCAATAGCAACACCAGAGGCAGCATGTTGAGATGCCCTTGCAGAGGCTTCCTCCTGAAGCCTTTTTGCCCCTAATTTCCTCATGGAACTTAGTATATTCCTCCTGACTTTTAGCCAAAAATTATGCTATTTCTGCTTTCTTTTCTTCATGTTCTTCAGTCAGCAGGGAAGGCATACAAGCAAGGCGAACTTGAGAAACCAGTGGAAGTGCTAGTGAAGAAATGGAAATTCCAGCAGAGCTTCTGGTAATCATTTTGATGGGTTGAGAGGGACCAGCATCAGTTGTTTTCACCCTTTTTCCTTTCTTCCTCTCCTCAGCCTTAGTTGATTATTCTTCCTCTTTAGCAACTTGAGCAATCAACTCAGATGACAAGAGCTTCATCTTCTTCAAGTTGTTACTATCAAAGATAGGGGGCTGTACACTTACGAAGCATCAACCCAGCTTCTTTAGTGTCCTGTGCATGAAGATCCCTTATTACACCATGCCCTTCTAGGATAGCTGAAATAACCCTTCCATAGGGTATATTCCTATTCTTCCCTTATCTAAAGAAGGAGATAGCTCTCCTTAAGAAGTTGAAGATGATGCTGGGTAGGTTAATACGGGTGCTCAGATCATAATGCCATAGCACAAACTCGTGTTCAGAGCTAATAGTGTCCAGTGAGCCCGCTTTTGGTATAACATTACTCTTGATGATCTTGAACAACATCCTAAAATAGTTCTTCATGTCCATAGCCATCGTTGCACCAGGTATCTCATAGAGATGATCTGAAATCACAGAGGATTCACCTACTCTAGTTCCCACTTTGGAGTAATTTCTTTTCCTTCGTTTAGGAAGTTAATAGCTTGACCTATCAAACTCTTAGTCACCACGATCTCCCTTCCTTGAACATGGCTAATGACGGCTTCATTTGCAGTCCTTCCAAACCTCCAGAATTCTTTGACTAGTTCTAGGTTGGTGTCTCTAGATTCAACGTAGAAGAAATCTATCTAACCCATATCTATGAAGTGAGTTCTGAAGTCGTACTCATTAATAGCTAGCTCGTTGAGACCAATCGTGCTTTAGTCATGACAACGAGATCCTTGGGGTCAATATCCATAGTAGGAACGGGAGCATTTTAGGGAGCAACTCCTTCTTGTTGTTGTTCAGCCATGGCAGAGAGTTGCAGTGAGATTGCAGAGAGAAGAAGAAAGTAGAATGCGAAAGGGGGCTAGGGTTCAAATTGTAGGACTTCTCAGAGAGTAATAATGGGAAGTGGGTGAGTGAGTGTGGTGAGTGGGTATAAACGTGTTTGAGAAGGTAAACCGCCTTCGTCAGTTTTTAAAATAAAATTAAGAAAATATTAAAACTGTTGTTTCAAACTGAAACGTGTCAATCACACTTAAAAGAGGTGCAGTAATACTGTCCTCGGGTAGTAAGAATCATTAAGACTAAGCAAAGAGCAATTCTCATCCACTAACGTATCAACCAGTCTCAGAGAGACACGTGTTCATTAATATTCCCAGAGGGAACATGTAATGAATGCACGCATGCAAATATGAACAGTGTTCCAGATGCATCCAACAACTGAGGATATATATATTAAAACAAAGGTAGCATGGTATCAGAGGCATATGATATCAGAGGCAAGCATAATCACCAGATGCAACACATAGTATCAGAGGCACATATAATTACCAGACGCACATATGATATCAGAGGCAAGCATGTTATCAGATGTAAGGATATCAGAGGAAAATATGCTATCAGATGCAAGTATATCAGAGGCATGCATACTAGAGGAAGATATACTCAATTTAAACAATCATTCCTTTATAAGATGAAAATTTAAGTTATTCCTTATAAAGTTGAATCTATCTTCAGCAAGGGGTTTCGTAAAGATGTCTGCCCATTGACGGTCAATATCAATAAATTTAATTTCAAAAATCCCTTCCTAAACATAGTCTCTAATAAAATGGTTTAATTTCAATATGTTTAGCTCTTGAATCTAAGATAGGATTCTTAGTAAAACATATAGTAGATGTATTATCACAGAAGATAAGAATGTTACTCTCTTTTATCTAATAATCCTCAAGCTGATACTTCATCCATAGAAGTTGTGAACTACAGCTTGCTGCAAAAATATACTCTGCTTCTGCGGTTGAGAGTGCTATTGTGCTGTATCTTTGTTGGACCATGAGATAAGGTTTGCTCCAAGAAATTGGTAGCCACCACTTGTGCTTTTTCTTTCAATTCTATCTCCAGCTAAGTCAGCATCACAGATACCTACTAACTTGTAATCATCTGATTTCTTATACAACAAATCGAGGTTAGCAGTTCCTTTAAGATACCTTAAGATTCTCTTAACAGCAGTTAAATGAGATTCTCTAGGATTTGATTGGAATCTTGCACATAAGCACACACTAAACATTATATCAAGTCTTGAGGCAGTAAGATAAAGGAGTAAACCTATCATACCTCCGTATACCTTTTGGTCTACCTTTTTACTTGATTCATCTTTGCTTAGAGCATATGTAAGCTGCATCGGTGTGCTCATTGGTTTGGTTTCCTCTAGCTCGAACTTCTTCAAGAGTTCTTTTACATATTTTGTCTGATGCATGTAAGTTCCATCTTGACATTGTTTAATTTGAATACCAAGGAAGAACTTCAATTCTCCCATCATACTCATCTCAAATTCATTCTACATAAGCTTAGAGAATTCCTTGCAAAGAGATTCATTAGTAGCACCGAAGATAATGTCATCTACATATATTTGTACTAAAATGAAATGCTTTTTAGATGATTTCCTAAAGAGTGTAGTATCCACTTGTCGTCTTTCAAAATCATTGGACATTAAAAAGGAACTAAGTCTATCATACTAAGCTTTTGGAGCTTGCTTAAGACCATATAGAGCCTTGTTAAGTTTGAAGACATGCTCTGGAAAAGCAACATCTTCAAAACCAGGTGGTTGTTTGACAAATACTTCTTCACTTATGAAACTATTTAAAAATGCACTCTTTACATCCATCTGATATAAAGTAATGCCATGATGTGCATCAAATTATGATAAAATTCTAATTGCTTCTAATCTAGCTACAAGTGCAAAAGTTTTAGTATAGTCAATACCTTTATCTTGCGAATACCCTTGAGCAGCTAACCTTGCTTTGTTTCTTGCCACTTTACCATCTTCATTAAGTTTGTTTCTGAAAACCAACTTGGTTCTAATGGCTTGCTTATCCTCTGGTGAAGGTACTAGCTTCCACACATCATTTTTCTGGAATTGATTCAGCTCTTCTTGTATAGCAAGTATCCACTCATCGTCTATTAGGGCTTCATCAGTTGTCTTTGGTTTTATCTCTGACAACAGTGCAAGATAAGAGTGTTCTTTGAGACATGATCTGGTTCTGACTCTGTCACTTAGTTCACCAATGATCTGGTCCTTTGGGTGATGAGTCTCGAACTTCCAATCTCTTCTTAACTCAGCTTGAGTCTGGTCACCAGACACAGGACCAGGAGCAACATCAGAGTCACCACTTGATGCATCATTATCTGTTCCATTATTTATCTGCATATCTGAGAAAATCTCATCTAGTTCTGACATTTCATTGTCAGGCTTCTTGTCATCAAACCTTACATGCATTTATTCACCAACAATTAGAGTTTCTTTGTGGTATACTCTATAAGCTTTTGAGCGTTCAGAGTATCCTAAAAAGATACCTTTTTGTGCTTTAGAATCAAATTTACCAAGACTGCCTTTTGTTTTGAGAACAAAGCAGTCACACTCAAATTGATGAAAATATAAAATATCGGGTTTTCTCCCTTTCGACAATTCATATGGAGTCTTATTCAAAATGGGTCTAATATAGATTCTATTTCGAATATAGCATGCAGTGTTTACTGCTTCTGCCCAAAAGTGCTTTGCAATGTTTGTTTCATGAATCATAGTTCTGGCCATCTCTTGAAGAGATCTATTTTTCCATTTTGCAACACCATTTTGTTGTGGTGTTCTAGGAGAAGAAAAATAGTGTGAAATGCCTTGTTCTTCACAAAAGTTTTGAAATAGTTAATTTCCAAATTCACCACCATGATCACTTCTAATGGTTGTAATGCAAAAGCCTTTTTTATTTTGCACTTGTTTGCAGAAGATAGAAAACATCTTAAAAGGCTCATCCTTGTGTGCAAGGAATTTTACCCATGTCCATCTGGTATAGTCAGCAATAATAACAAGACCATATTTCTTACCAGACAAAGAGGCAGTTCTAGCTGGACAAATAGATCTAAATGTAAAAGTTCAAGTGGCCTTGAAGTGGAAACGACATTTTTTTTTATTGAAATGAAGATTTTGTTTGTTTCCCTTTTTGACATGCTTCACAAAGAGCATCAGACTGATGCTTGAGATTTGGTAAGCCTTTAACAAGTTCATTCTTGTTAAGCTTTGAGATTAACCTCAAGCTGGCATGATCCAATCTCTTGTGCCAAGTCCATTGTTCTTCATCAAGTGACAAAAAGCACTTGACATTTTGATTGGCCAACTCAGAGGGCTTGATTTTATAAATATTATTCTTCCTGTTTGCTGTAAAGAAAATAGAGTCATCTTTCTTATTTTTTACTATACAGGCATTATCACTAAAGCCAACATCATAACCATTATCACATAATTGTCTTATGCTAAGTAGACTATGCTTAAGGTCATTAACAAGTGAAAAATTATCAATAGAAGGTATAAATTTCTCACCAACCCTTCCAATGACAATGATTTTACCTTTCTGGTTTCCATCGAAACCAACTGTTCCACTTTCTTTATATTGAGCTCTTGGAATATACGTCTTTCTCTCGTCATGTGACGTGAGCATCCACTGTCCAAGTACTAGGACTGGTGTCTCAACTCTGTTGCTAAGCAAATCTCTTCTTCCTCTTAGCATGTTCTTTATCATTATCAGTTGATGATGAGTCAGAGTCATCCCATGTTGCCATAAGACTCTTCATTTTGCCTTTGAAACCACCTCTCTTTGGTTTCTCTTTTTCAAGTAATGGACATTCTGACTTGAAGTGTCCTGGCTTCTTGCAGTCGTAGCACACTACTTGGCTCTTGTCTTTGTAATCTTTCTTTTCCCTTGTATCCTTCTTCTGGAATTGCTTCCTGAACCTTCCTTTCTTCTTCCACATACTTTGAATCTTTCTTGAGATAAAAGAAAGTTCATCGTTTGTTCCATCATTGCTCTCACCAGACGATCCTTCATTTGTTTCTTGTTCAGCTTGCAGAGCCTTGGAGGAGGAAGCTTTGTTAGTAGATTTCAAAGCTATAGACTTTGATTTTTTTGGAGGTTCATCTTTTTTCTGCTCAAATTCGTGAGCTCTCAAGGATCTGAGAAGATTTTCAAGATGCAAGGCATTTAGGTCCTTAGCTTCTTGTATAGCCATGACCTTAGGTCTCAATTGCTTGGGCAGGCTCCTCAAAATCTTTTTCACGTGATCAGTAGTAGTGTAGCTTTTATCAAGAGCTTTTAGACTGTGAACCAATGTTTGAAATCTCCCAAACATCGTTTCAATATCTTCTCCCTCTTCTAACTTGAAGAGTTCGTACTGTCTAACAAGAATGTTAGCCTTTGTTTCTATCAGTTGGGCAGTACCCTCATAGGACAAAGCCAATGAGTCCCAAATATCTTTAGCAGTGGCATTCTTACCACACTTCTCATATTCTTTTTTTAGAGATAGCACAAATAAGGAAACAAAGATAATAAAAAGAAGTAGTAAAGAGAAGAGAGAGAGCAGGACACAGTGATTTATACTAGTTCACTACCACCTGGTAGCTACGGCTAGTCCCTTTACTACACTGAAGGATTTCTCCACTATAATCAAGTGATTACAACTCAAGAGTATATAGTGCTACCAAACTGGCTTTACTCTTAACTTCTTAGAACGACTTAGCACAGTCAAGCCTCTAAGGAATACAGACACTACTGAGCTAAATATAAGTGTTTAAAAAATACTTTGAAACAATATAAATAACTCTCAGCAAGAGAGGATTTACAATGAAAGCTTTAAGCACAAAGATGACTTTCTAAAAGAAAGGATAAAACTTTTGAGTGCTGTTCACTTGGTCTTAGAGACTTGGAAAATTTCTTGATTGCTCACTGTCTCATAAGTATGATGCAATTCTTTTCTTTAACCTTCTTCAGTGATTTGAGTAAGGCATATATAGCTACGGTTCCAAATAGTGTCGTTGTGACCTAGGCAGGTCCTTCACCAATGGAAAAAACTTGAGATTCGCTTTTTGTGGCTTTAAGTGAGTAGTGTCATTTTCAAATTTGCTTTCATACATTGACCCAGCTGTCTAAAGCAGTATCTGTCCTTTTGTGATCCTTTTTGAATTTGTGATCCTTTCAGAGTAAGACATATCTGATGATTATATCCGTTGACATTCTATTTGGCCTTTGATTCCTCATACAAGATCATCAATGAGGTTTATTTAATGCTTGAAATAGTCTTTAATGCTTCACTTTGTCTAGTTTCCAACCAGAGGCATCTTCTACCAGATGATGGTTGTTATTGAGATACTCTGCTTACCAGAGTAAGCTTGGACCAGAGGCAAGTTCTTCATAGAGCAGTTTCACTTAGGCTTTCGTCAACCAGAGTCTTGTAGTACCAGACGTAGGATTCCAACAATGTAGTCCTACCAGAGCTTGGTCTACCAGCGGCATGGTCTACCAGATGGTTGACTAACAGAGCTTCTTACCAGAGTGTTGACTAGCAGAACTTGGTCAACAGAGCACAGTTATAAGACGCTGATGTCATCAGCACTTACCAGAAGATCAATGCCAGACTCAGTAGAATGGAGCAAAGGGTGAAATGTGCACAGAGCCAAAGCTTTTTGAGACAGTTCCATCTGATGAATAGTGATTTACTCACTAATTTTTGCACATAAACAAACACATCAAAGAATAAATTATTCTTTTCATTATTTGTTATCATCAAAACAATTAAGGGTCATTGTTTCCGAATCCACTTGATTCTAACAATAACCATGCAAAGAAAGATGTGTAAACATTTATAAGAATATGATACGAGTTTTCAAAAGGTGCAATGTGTAAAATACAACTTGAAGAGATACACCTATAGCTGGTTAGCCCTATAACTCTTACTGTATCCTACAGCAAGTCTCATGACTATGACTCTAAATAAATAAATCCGTGTGAGGTCCTCCTCCTTTGCCGACCTCGATTGAATACTACCCTTCGACATGCACCATCATTTGGGGTGACATCCATGAGAATGCCCATATATAGAAAGGGTCATCTTCCGAAAATAAACATATATAATAACAACAGAGCATATAAATTTGCAAATCAAAACATGCCAACAACTCATAATCAATCACGACAAATCAACCCACCAATCACTTATCAAAATAAGAATGTACCATATATCTCTATTGATTTGTCTACATGCCAATGCAGATGATTATGGAATATCACCACACTTACCCATACCAATGGGCATACCTGGTCCCACAGGTTGCTTCAGGTTTTGACACATACCCATAACAACACAAGATTCAATCAACATACATCTCAAACATTTCACCAAATCTCAATATCACATCAATAAACAAACATTCACCAACACAAACATATTTAAAATAATAACATGATGGAAGATGCCCTTACCACAGAGCTTTCTTTCCACATCAACATCACAAATACGGTCAGGAACTCAACCCCGCACACACCTACGACCTCTACAACCTTAAAACAACAACACTTGGGTTTTAGAAACAACTTCTAAACTACTAACATACTCCTAGAGCCAAGGTTTAACCATGCTAACTGGGTACACAACTCTAAAATTTCTAATTTATAACTCACACTTAAACTACTAAAACAAGGTTGAAAACAATGTTTAAAACTTCACAAATTCTCAAATATTTTCACAACTTAAACTCAAAAAACTTTTTAACCTTTTTAATCGACTAAAACCATATTTTCTTCAACAAAACCATGGATCTAACTCGCAAAACACTTAATTATTAAACTATAAATATTTTAACCAAATAAAAGTTTGAAAATCAATCTCAAAACCCTAGGTTAGCTCACGGCTTCACCCAAGACAACTTCAACCCAAAATTTTTCTTCTTCCAAACCTTTTTAACAAAAAACACAATATCAAAATTAAAGATTTTGTCACAAAATTTCTTAAGAGTCCACCTCCTTAAGAAATACAAATATTACTTTAAGGTTTTGGTGTTCATTTGTCATAATTCACCAAAACATACTTAAATCAAAGTTTAAACTACTTCAAACTTTCTCAAAACCTCTTAAAAACCAACAACAACAAAATCATAAAAGAAACCAAGTTTTAAAAACTTGAAATCTTCCCCTTTTTCTTGTCTAAGGGTCACAGCCTTTGGGGCTCAAAATGAGGAAGAAAATTTTATTTTTTCCTTAATCAAATCATCAACAACAACAACAAAAACAACAACAATCTAACAAGTGATTCAAAGTAATTTTTCCCCAAATTTTCCTCTTGATCACGGCCAACGAAGGCTCAAAGGAGAGGGAAAAATTCCCATTTTATCACATCAAAATCCATCATCAACATTATGTAAAATATTAGAAGCAAAAGAAACAAAATCCTCAAAACCCTCACAGTATTAAGCAAGGAAACAAGGGAGAAAAAGCTTGATCCAAATCTCTCACTCACACTCAACATCCTAGCACTAATTAGGAGAGGGAAAATCAAAGAAATGGAAGGGTTCTTTGGGAGAGAACTCACGGCTTTGTGAGGAAGAAAATGAGAAGAACTTTGGCTTTCTTTTCTTTCACCAACACAAAGAAAAACAAGAAAAATGAATCAAATTATATTCTCCCCTTTCCCTTATATATGGCCGGCCACAAGAGAGAGAAATAGAGAAAGAAATGAGTCACCACACTAGGCCATACCTCCACCATGCTTTAGGTGAGATTTTTACTTCTAAACCACTAAAATCATGACACCTAATCTAATATCCATACTCCCTTCACTAACTCTAGTCCAACCTTTAACTCATTAGTCAAATGAGTCACGACATCACAAAATCACGGCATCGAGTGATCACGTTACCGATAGTTCGTCGCCGATTAATCGCGTAAATTAATTTACCGAGAAATTAATTCAACGCGTGATTAAGAAATTACCCGCAGATAATTTCTTTACCAATAAATCACAAATCCAATTTAAAATAATCACATATTATCACAGGAAGTTACGATTAGATTTTCGTCGAAATCGAAATTCCTTACAAATTTTATTGTTGATAAAAATAACCCGATGATTCAAAATACGAAAAAACTTCGATAGAATTTTTCGACGAGATTTGAATCATGAATTAATAATAAATATTAATTCTCAATTATCATTTTATCTCAATGAATTTCACTCACTTGATTAACAACAAAATACGTGTTATCGCGTAACACAGAAAACTTACAGAAAAATCTGCCGATGAATTCATATTAAATGTATCATACGTCTACATTATCTATTAATCTAAATTATCACCAAATAGAAATCATAAAAAAATAAACTTATATAGTTCCTCATACTCTCGATAAGTCATCGAGGGAATCAATCTCTACGACTTATCTTCAGTAGTCAGCATTAAAATCGTAAAAGATCTTTCGTAAAATTTGGGGTGTTACATTACCACCCTCCTTAAAAAAATTTTGTCCTCGAAATTTGCACTCAAATACTAAATCAAAATACTGTAATTTTCCTCAATCAAATTCATGAAAATAGCAATATAATATATATTATAATCCCAAAATCACAATATAAGTTTGGTTTATAATCAGCGAAAATACATCAAGGATCTCAAAATACTGACGTGGTCTATACTTAGAACCACCTACATACCAAAATACATATTAAACAGTAATAATTAACCTATTCTAAGGATGATCTTCGTTCTTTTCTTGAATCCTCCTCAGTCTGGTCTACATTGCATTCCTTGAATGTGATCCGACGAGATCTCTTCTGCATTCATCATGTAGACACATCCTCCAGTAGTTGGGCGTGCGACTCTAACAACATTGGTAGTTGGCTCCACCTTTGGTGTCTAACAGTCTCTAGCAAAATTCCCAGGCTTTTTGCAATTGAAACACAATTCTTCCTTGGTGGTGCACTTGTCACCATAGTGTCCCGGATCTCCACAGTGAAAGCAACGTTGTCTGTTTCTGACCTGTTTTCCTTCACTTCCACTTCCATCATTATGAGCCATTGGACGATACTGGCCTTGGTTGTTTTCCTGCAGACGGTGGTATGGCTCCCTCTGCTGCTGCTTTCCCTTCTAATTCTGGCCTTGGCCCTGAGGTTGTGATCGGATTAGTCCCCCATAACTGCCCTTTCTCTTCCCGTTTTTCATCGTCTCCACCGGGATACATTTCTCAACCAACTGTTGGAACTATCGGATACCCAATGGTAGCACCGACTTCTTCACATCATACCGCAGCCCACGTTCGAACTTCTCACTCATCCATCGTTCATCAATTTGGTCACGAAAAAACCAAAAATACTTCGCCAACGCCTCAAACTTAGCGACGTACTCCAACACTGTCATGTTCCCCTAGTGCAGACGAAGGAATTCCTGCTCCTTCTCTATCCTGTGCTTTCCGGAAAATACTTGTCCAAAAATCTGGCATGGAAGGTCTCCCAATTTGCTTCCCAGTGCTTAGCAGCCAACATATGCTTCATTCCTTTCTACAAGTATTCGGCATCGCCCAACAACAAGTACGTGTAGTTGACATTGACACACTTAGGATGGCGAATCACTTCGAAAATCTTCTCTGCCTCCTGTAGGAAAAGATCTGCCTTCTCGGGATCAGGTTCTCCGTAAAATCTTGGTGGGTCATGATTGCGAAAGTCCATCAGCCCTCTTGCTTCAGTGTTTTGCTTAGCCCATTGCTGCTATTGCAGGTCACATTGAGTCATTATTGCTATTTGTTGTGCCACATCTACTGACATATCCGCCATCACTTGAATCACTCGATCCATCTCAGGGTTCCCGATTACAGCAGTCGCAGGCTCTCATCTAGCAGGCAATGGGTTTCTACAAGGTTCAAAACCTGTCAAAACTTCACGCAATTGGTGTGTCAACACACATTGCTTCAATTAAGAAGCAATTCAGCACTCCAAGAAACAAAACAAACACAAAAGCACAACTTCACTCACAACAAAGCACAAGCAAAACTTGACTCACAACAAAACACAAGCACAACTTGAGGTCCAACAAATCTACTTCCGACAAAATGTTGCTGCTCAGGCAAGTGCACCTGATCGTAAACTCGTAACAATAGTGGAGTATATTTAAGACTCCGAATATCGAACCCACAGGAAATGCGCGAGTACCAATGTAATAAAAACTCTATGTTATTTAGGCTAACAAAGGTTGTGAGTAAGAATTGCACGGATTAAAAGTGAAATATAATACTAATTTACGATGCGCAAGAACAAGTTAAGATTATTATGGAAGCCCTAGGGGAACCGGGTTCACTAATACTTAACTCCTAAATTTACTAATTAATTATTATGAGTTCTATTCCCTGATTGAAAGCTAACCAGTAACTCTAAAATTACTAACACCGTTCGATCTTGCAATGTCAATAGTCTTCTTCCTAATAACTACCCAGTTTGATCATGCAAGGCAATAAAAGGACAGAGCATTAAGCAATGGTGAGTTTGTTAATCTAATAACTAATTAGAAATAAGTAATTACCCTTGATCCGGCATAAAATGCAAGTTCTTTTATTCCTAGAGTTTCGCTAACTAATTGCGGTACGATAGCTGCCAATTAAGTCAACTAGTTAAAGGTTGATCAGGCCTTATATGATTAAGCATGCTAGGGATAAAATAATTGATCAAAATAATAGAAACTCATAAAAGTAATTAAATAAATATCAAAAGCATAGTAAAGGATCCCCCATCACCCCTAGTGATAGATTTAGCTACTCATATCAAATGATAATAACATAAATTCGTGCATAAAGCCATATAAATCCATAATAAAGAGTATAAATCTAAACTGGGACACCCTTTCGATATGACGATGGTCCTTAAGCACATTCTTCACGTCCTCACGAGCTCCGGCAGCAAAACAGGATTAGCAAGAAGCTCCAAGGAATTAAAGATCAATCAAATAATAAGGGATTTGTAAGAAACTTTCAAAAAGGGGGCTGAGAATTAGAAATTCATCGAAAGGTCCTGAGAGTAGGCTAAGACTGCCTATTTATATACTGGGATGCGAATTAGGTCATCTGGCTTCAAATCTGCACGTTCTGGGCTGAGGTACGGCCATATCGTCTTTATATACGGCTGTACCAGACTTTGTTTGTGACGTTGGTCCGTACTTGTGCACTCTGCACTCCCTGACAGCAATTGTGTACGATCGTACCTGACTTTTTCTTCGACGTCAGGCTGTACTGACCAAGGGGATACGCTCCTACTACTTCTCTTGCATAGGTACGATCGTACTGGCTGACTTTCAGGCCGTACCTCTTGTCCAGAATTGCCAAAAATCTCTAAAACTTGCCAGTTTTTTATCCAATCTCGAATCTTTTGTTCTGAGTGATGTCTTTATGATATTTCTGTAAAATGGGACATAAGTAAGCACCTTTATACTTTAAATAGCACAAAATGATATATTAAAGTAATAAAAATGCCCCATAAAAGTAGATAATTTGGTGTGTTAACATATCCCTACACTTGTGTAATTATAATAGAAACTACTTTTACTGAATAGAGGCAAAAACACAAGTATGACAACAAAGTGATATCATAAGAAATGCCAATAAATGGAATGCCCAACTAGAGGTGCAAGTTCACATAAGTCAACAATCTATGATTTACAAGTCACACTCTCACCATTCTCAAAGTGTTTACAGGTAAGTCATTAACGCTCAAACTTTTTCAATGAGTTAACATTACCATAGGCTTTTACATTGACCAAAACTCTATTATTAATGTCTATTTTTCAAGTAAAAAAGGAATGAGGGTCTTTCATTGGTTGTAATGGGACCATAGTAATAGTGTTAAGTAGGATAAGAGAAAGAAAAGGTCATGCAAAAGGGTCAGAAACAAATCAACCAAAACAAGTAACTTTTTTCTTTTTCACTTTTAGAGATCAGGCAATAATCCCCAAATTAATAACAAATTTTTGTTTTGTATTTCCTGAAGGCATTATCACAATAAACATTTCTTTTTCAATGTTTTTTCTTTTCTTTTTCTTTCCTTTCCTCCTTCCATACATTTATGCAACAAATAAATATTTTCAATAACTAGGACGGAAAATAGATACTAAGCCTTCTTTTTATAGATAAATATGAGGGATTCATAACATTATTCTTTTGATTTCTGCCACTAAATGCTCTTAAAAAGTACTTTCCAAGGTTACCTTCACAAAGTAATAATCAATAATAACAAGTTGGGGTACCAAAGAAATATAAGTTTAGGCACAAAAGTGGGCAACTAGTGGTAAGATAATTTCAAAACAGAAGTAGCCTGAAAATTTCCTAAAAATTTCCCTTTCCCAGTTCACATGAAAATAAACTTTTATTCGCTTTGTAATGGTCTCAACATAAGTTCTAGAATGTATAATCATGGAAAAATATCACTCAACAAAGAAAAGAGGCAAAGAATATAATGTGGCCTCTTGTTTTAGGCTCAAATCTCACATTTAGTAGCTTACACAGAAAATTGAAACATACAGAACCTCAATGTTAATTTTCAGCAAATTCTAATACTAGCAACAAACTTATTTCAGTCACAAGTTGTCAGAAAAATATTTTAATATCCCCAAAATCAGCAAAAATTTAAAGTTCTCTATAATTATAAGCAATTGTAAGCACAGCCAAGTAATAATGAAAATATCAAATCCCTCCCCATACTTATTTCTTGCAGTGTCCTCACTGCTACTAAGTAGATCAAGCACAAAAAAGGATAAAAGAAATTAAAAGTAATTATGCTAAAATAAAAGAAGTAGGAAAGAGACTCCCCTTTGAAAAATATCACGAGCAAATTGAATGGGGAAATGAATAAAATTTGATGTTTCCTTTCCCAATACCAATGAAGCTGGTAAGCGTGCGTAAAAACTGTGCATCACAACAACTAAAAATTTAGAAACAAGATAAAAAAATAAAAATAAAATAAAATAACAAAATAAAGATAAAAGTAATAAAATAAAATGTGTCCTGCAAGCATGCCAATATATAAAAATCTCTTTTTAATACAGAAGTAAATGCCTAAGTACTAAAAGAGAAAAGAAAATGAAGTCCCGCATCACTCGGCACGAGGGTGTAGCTAGAGCCACTGAAGGTGCTCCAAAATGCCTGCCAGTTGCTGGTTCACATGGGTCCGATGCTCCTGAAAACTAATCCGCATCTCGTCCAGACGCATCATGAAGTCCTAGTAGGAGTGGGTGGTGCTGGCTCTGGCTGTGGTGGTGGTGCTGGTGGTGCAGGAAGCTCCTCTGTTAACGGCTCAAAGTCTGCAGCCTGATCCTACTGGTGTTGCTCCTCTAGCCTGACTGCCTCATAATCCTCATGGCCCAATCTATAATATCCTCTATTTTCTAATCTTTCTTAATGTGTGATTGTGTGTGTATAAGTGTATTTGTGTAAACCTAGATGTGTATTGTGGAGTTTGACAGTGTATTAGAGTGTTTGGTTGTGTGTTCACTTTCTCTGCCTTTGTGTAAGGGCAAGTATGAGACTTATGAGGTTTTGGGGGTCATAAAGACGTAGAGAAGTGCTTGATAGTGTTTTAGTAATAGTCTTAGAAGCCTCATAAAATTTGAGAACAATCGGAGCTAGAATTAGGATTTTGTGTTTTCGTGACCTAGAGTAAGTGCGAGTTTTCGAGCGAGTAATCGGGATTGTAAATCCTTAATTCTGAGGTGAATCATTTGTTCTATGTGTTTAGAATGATGTTTAAGTGTTAGGGTATTAAGTTCTGGGTCGTACGAGCGTTGGAATCGAAGAAATCACGCGAAAGCGGATAAAATGTGCAAAAGTGCGTGGGACGCGCTTGATCGCTCTGGGCTATGGTACACCAGCAGTTTCTGTCATCTATGACACATGGCATGCAGTCCAATCAGGAGATGAGACGCTGCGTTCATGGATGGAGCCACGTGGCGGGCATGCGTGGGAAGACTTCAACGTGAGCGCGCCCAGCAACCCCGTTTCACCTATATAATCCCATTTTCACCATTTAATCAGATTTTTACCACTCTTTCTTCATTTCATGACCTGAACAGTGTTATAAACTAGAAAACACCATTTTTTGACCTTCCAAGTTTTGGGGGTTCAATCCCAAGCCATCTCAAGTGCCGATTCAATCGTTCGATCCTACCTATTTATCGTTATCGTTCATGCTTTTTAGGGCTTATCTCCGAGCGAGGTTTTTCCAAGGTAAACCTAAGCACCTCAATTTTATTCTCCTCTATTTCATTCTGATTTTGGCTTAAGGATTCAAGGTTCTCGAGCTTAACCCTAATCAGACTGTGTTTTGGACCCCGGTTGAGCCATACGGGTACCAAACGAGCTAGGGTTTTGCCAAAACAAGCTAGTGCAAGTGCGGGTGCCGAACGTCTGAAAAACCCTATCAGAAGTTGGAATTGGGTAAGTTAGATTCTTCGAACCCTTAGAATAGGGGCTGGCCAAATCCTTTATGGTATTTTTGTAATTTCATAGTTTGCCCTAATTCTAATCTGAGTGCATTTCTGTGTTTCCGGTGAATTATGGACCGTGTGGGTGTGGTCGGCGGAATTTTTGGACAACTCATGGTATTTTAATAGTGGGGGACAGAACCTGGACCTGTTAGGGAGAGAGGATTTTGTGCTTGTGTTTCCGTGGTTGAGGCCTTGGAGTTAGTGGAACGCTGAGTTAACGCTTTGGAATCCAAGTGGGAGTAAGAATACATTTTTACCGGGATTGCTAGATTAGAATAATATACATTGCATGAGTAGGGTACCTAAACCCTACTAGAGGTTGAGTCAGTAATGCCTAAAGATAGGGGTTACGGTTTACAGTATCTGAGGACAGGTATCGTGAACCTATCAATCAACATAGGAGCAATATTGTGTGTTTCGGGTCCAATGTTTGACGTACTTAGTGTGTAATAGTGAATGATTATGTTATGTATTATATTAGAAACATGTGTAGGAATATGTGATGTGTGCTTATGTGATCAAATACCTGTGTGATACTCTATAGGTATAATATGTGATATTAAGTGTTGTGTCACTGCTAATGTGAGATGTAACATGCATAATGTGAATAGTGAATAGTGAATAAAAGTGAATCTAAGTGTATAGTGATATGTGAGTGGTGTGAGCTTTTAAAGTGTTTGTGTTGGTGCAATGTCACAACCGTGTGTGGTGCACGAGGTCAGGAGATACTCGAGTACGAGTCTGAGGTAACAGTGCAGGTCACATAGACCTTGGGGGTGTATATCATGGGGTTTGGAAATATTCCATAGGAGGCCGATAGTTTGGGCACTATTGTGTCTGTTTACCCTGACGGTGTTGTATACTTCAAGTCCTTAGTGAACGATCTCGAGTGAAGGCCTAGATACCTAACCCTGATTATTCGGGGCTACGGGGATTTGCTCTTATAGGTCACGATGAGCGGGGTATGTTGCTTGGATAACTGACTGATACTTCGAGTGGTGACGAGTACAATGTGACATAGGGATGTACTCTGAGTGGTGAGGAGTACAACAAGCCGATGTAGTTAGTGGCCATGAGTCTATAATTCGGAAACCACAGTGTGATAAATGATTAGTGTCTACGTTAGGAATGTAAAACATGGTATATCTGATTACTTGTATGTTGTATACTTTGTATTGCCTTCTTCTGCTGCTTTCACATTTTATGGTGATCATGTTGTTCTTATCTCCCTGTACATGTGTTTGTGCGTATGTGCTATGTGTATATTAGATACCAGTACCGAGGAGGCTGCTGTTGCTGAGGATGGCACAATTCATGCATCCGTTAATATGGATGAGTCTGAGGATCCCCGTCTGAGGGAATTTTTAGTTGGGCACTACCTTTTGCCTTTCTCAGTAGTTAGGGATTGTAGAGCATTAGTTCTCGATTACCAGTTACATACCTATGGCCAGTAGTCTTGTTTTGCTTCCGTTTGATGGTGGTTTCTTTTTGATGAGGCACGTGTTAGCTTCTAGTGTGTATTTTGAGGTTGACTGTATTACCTTTATGCTGCGCTTCCATCTTTGACTTTCTTTTGTTTTTTTTAAACTCTGATGTAGGTGTGCCCATGGAGTGGCCACCGAAACCTTAAACCGATGCATATAGTATACATTATGTGTGCTTATTTCCGCTGTGCATTTTAGTTTAAATTCCTACATGTTTTTCGCTGTATTTATTAATGATAAGCTGTATACGATTAAGGCTAATTAATTAAGGGTTACTGTGATGGGACGAGGGGTGTCTCATTTTGTGGTATCAGAGCAGTTCAACCCTAACCGGACTGTGAGGTTTAGGATGTTATTCTGGCCGTGTCTAGTTGGACCCACACCGGGTATTTGACTATGTTTAGAATTGGGTAGAGTGTCTGTATTTGGTTAGTTATCTAAATTATTCGCAATAAAGATAGCTATTCGCATATTCATAAGATATATTGCATATAATTATATGGTTCTTTATGTCTTATGAATGCTGAGCTGTGGATTTCTTTTGAGGATATCATGGCTCGCAGGGGTGGTAGAACGACTCGTCGTGGAGTCAATGAGGATACTTCTCATATAGATGGTAGAGAGGAGTCTTCAGAGACCTTGAGGTTAGTGAGACAGTTGGCTACAGCTATGCTGCAGCAAACTCAAAATAATACTCAGATGCTATAGAGGCAGGAGACTAGGAGAGATGATGCTGGTTTGACTACTTTTCTGAAAGGTCAACCTCCTCAGTTTGATGGTGAGTTTAACCCAGAGGGTGCTGGATTCAGGAAGTGGAGAAAATACTTTACGGCAATGCACTACCATGAGGACAGGAGGGTGATGTATGCTTCTTTCCTACTGGTGGGAAATGCTGAGTCCTAGTGGAACGTGAACCTATCAATCAACATAGGAGCAATATTGTGTGTTTCGGGTCCAATGTTTGACGTACTTAGTGTGTAATAGTGAATGATTATGTTATGTATTATATTAGAAACATGTGTAGGAATATGTGATGTGTGCTTATGTGATCAAATACCTGTGTGATACTCTATAGGTATAATATGTGATATTAAGTGTTGTGTCACTGCTAATGTGAGATGTAACATGCATAATGTGAATAGTGAATAGTGAATAAAAGTGAATCTAAGTGTATAGTGATATGTGAGTGGTGTGAGCTTTTAAAGTGTTTGTGTTGGTGCAATGTCACAACCGTGTGTGGTGCACGAGGTCAGGAGATACTCGAGTACGAGTCTGAGGTAACAGTGCAGGTCACATAGACCTTGGGGGTGTATATCATGGGGTTTGGAAATATTCCATAGGAGGCCGATAGTTTGGGCACTATTGTGTCTGTTTACCCTGACGGTGTTGTATACTTCAAGTCCTTAGTGAACGATCTCGAGTGAAGGCCTAGATACCTAACCCTGATTATTCGGGGCTACGGGGATTTGCTCTTATAGGTCACGATGAGCGGGGTATGTTGCTTGGATAACTGACTGATACTTCGAGTGGTGACGAGTACAATGTGACATAGGGATGTACTCTGAGTGGTGAGGAGTACAACAAGCCGATGTAGTTAGTGGCCATGAGTCTATAATTCGGAAACCACAGTGTGATAAATGATTAGTGTCTAAGTTAGGAATGTGAAACATGGTATATCTGATTACTTGTAAGTTGTATACTTTGTATTGCCTTCTTCTGCTGCTTTCACATTTTATGGTGATCATGTTGTTCTTATCTCCCTGTACATGTGTTTGTGCGTATGTGCTATGTGTATATTAGATACCAGTACCGAGGAGGCTGCTGTTGCTGAGGATGGCATAATTCATGCATCCGTTGATATGGATGAGTCTGAGGATCCCCGTCTGGGGGAATTTTTAGTTGGGCACTACCTTTTGCCTTTCTCAGTAGTTAGGGATTGTAGAGCAGGAGTTCTCGATTACCAGTTACATACCTATGGCCAGTAGTCTTGTTTTGCTTCCGTTTGATGGTGGTTTCTTGTAACGACCCTCATTTTCTTTATTTTATTTTTTGGTAGCAGTTATTTTAATTAATTGCATTACATGTTTGTGCATAAAAGAGAGACTTTTAATTTAATTGAATAATTCTTGAGAGTTGTTAAAAAGAAAAATAAAGGATGAGGACGCCTTGGGCTAGCACTTGTATGCATAGTTATATTCCTTTCCACCTACCTAATGGACCAACACTCATGGGCTCTCACCAACCCAACCCAAATAAAAGAACCATGGGCGTATGAAGGGCATGTGACGCCTCAAGCCCTAGCGCCTCAAGCTCTCTCCCTCTCTCAAGTTGATTCACTTGTTTCTTCTCCTTCCTATCTCCAAACCCTAGCGCCACACAAGGTTGAAGGGAGCAATCCACATTTTTCCTCTCTTGCATAATTCGCCACCAAGGTTAGGAGCAACTCCATCTTTGTTCTTCATCGAAATTGGGTAAGTCATGATTCTTTTCCTTCCTAAATTTCGTATCCTGGAGACTTGAGTTTGAGAATTTCCAATGTTTCTTATAGCCTCTTTTCCATTCGTAGCAAACTCATCGTAGGATTGGTTCTGAGTCATCATCATCTCTCTTCCACAAGAGGATTTCGCAAGGACCCAAAGGTAAGGGGAGATTATTGAAATTGGGGATATTTGAGGGAATAGGTGAAGGGTTGTCCTTGAACCCCGTTGTTTGATAATTAATCGAAAAAATTCTGGTTTACATGCTTATAGACACTATAACTATGGTTTGAATAAATTATGTGGCTGCCATGGTTGGTCATATATGTTTTAAGTGTTAGAAAAATTTCTGTTTTGATGCCTAGGACGTGGTTGAATTATTAGAGCACCAAATTGATATGTTCGTTAATTTGGAGATGAACTTCAATGTTGGAATGGGTGAATTGCGCTTGAGACTATCTAAATGATTAAAATAGATGCTGTTTTATGGATATTGTTAATGGAAAATTTTAGAATAATTTAACTTGTTGCGTTCATATTTTAATTCGTATTATTTTCCTTGTAATAATGTTGCCGTAACTATTTTGAAATTCGAGAACCGGGTTAGAGCTTTAAGAATTACTCCTAAATACTAATTAAGATTTTTCCCTAAGTGTTAGTCTTAATCGTGATGTTCCTAAATATTTAGAATTGAAGAAAAATAGGCTTAACGCTTTTAAGACAGCAAAGTAGCGCTGCTGTTTTCGGTTTCGCTGCTGTTTCTGTTTTTCGCTGCTGTTACTGTTTTTGCTGCTGTTTCTGTTTTTGCTGCTGTTTCTGTTTTGTTGCTGTTTCTGTTTTGTTGCAGTTTTGTTGCAGTTTTTGTTGCTGTTTAAATTACTGCGAAAATCCTGTTATTTCTGCTGTTTAAATTGCTGCGAAAAATTCTGTTGTTGTTGCTTCTGTTTTCTGCAGAATTTTCGTTGGCTGCGGTAGTTTTTTTTTTAGTGCAGTTCCTGTTTCTGTTGCTGCAGAATTTTCTGCTGCAGAATTTACGTTGTCTTGTGCGCTTCTGTCTTTGTACGATTTTTGTTGTTGTTGCTGCGTTGTTGCGGTGTTTGTTGCGTTGCTACAGATTTTAATTACATGATCAAGAAATAATTATTCTTAAGACAAGTCGTGGATTTCTTATGATTTGTTCTTTGATCCGTTTATTATTTTGTGATGATGGTTGTGAAAAGTCCACACTTGTGGCAATGACCTTGAAAGGATAAATGACCTTTTGTGCAAGTCACCTAGCTATTAGTAGCCATAATGGGACTTGAGTCATTCCTTGTGAGATGATCCTAGCCATATGGGCCATGATGGATTGTCGATGAAAAATTGAACTATGACGTTCGGAGGAAACCCGACCTTGTGTGTTTGTTTGTCATACAATCCTTGTAACAGGATGGGGGGAAGCACTATTGAAATGAAAGGTGGAGGCCAATATGAGTGAGCCTGCGTGGCAATACCTCGGCCTAGAGGGTGAGAAGCCGAGTTTGTGTTCCCTAATAGTTTGAGTGTCGCGCCTTGGCCTGGGGCCCACTTATCAGACTTATCTACCCTGACCGTCACCGGACATTATCATCCCTAGTTGAGAGTATGCGGTAATAGAGTAAAACACCCGAGGTGATCTCTAATAAACCAAATATGTACTCCTAGGAGACTTCCAGAGTAGTAGATGGTACCACATGCATAAGAAGTAGTGTCGTTAGCATCTGCATTATTTTCTTTTGATAATTATGTGACTATGAGGAATAATGAAATTTTCTGCGTGTACTCGTGGATGATACGAGATGTTGTTGCTACTTTATGTGAATTGATTGTTAGAGTGTGGTGTGAAAATACATATATAGATATCTGATATCGTATATAAATATATTATTTATTTGTTCACCTTTTTCTCTCTAAATATCACTATAACTCGATTTCAACGTACTCACCCCTCAATGGTTGTTTGTCTCTTGTTCTTCCATGTTCGATTGCAGACACTACTAATACCAGGACACGTAGCTAGTGGTGAAGGCCTCTTATGGAGAATTTTTATAGTTTTATTTCGAACATTTTCTTAGTGACACGTTGAATCTTTTATGTATTTCGTTCTTTGTTGTGTAAGTGGGTTAAGTAAAGCTCTGAGGCTATGTGACACAGGTTTTCTTTTCTTTGGGGGTTCGTATGTCGTTTGGTTTTATTTTTATTCCACAATTTCAAATAAGACCTTTGAAAGAAAAATACTTACTATGCTTGTTATTACTAAATACTTGCAAACTGAATGATATCTGAAATTGATTTATTCGTCGAGTTATCCGTTGATCTTTTTTATTGGATTTATTTTATTTAACGATTTTCAAAACGGGCATTAGAGTGTCACATTAAGTGGTATCAGAGCAGTTCGGTCTTACCGGACTGTGTGTGTGTCTATTATGTTTCTCTGTGTGAACTCTGTGCTTTGTGCGTCAATGTTTTATTTATTTATTTATTTATTTATTTATTTATTTATTGATTTAGTTTATGGGTTGACGTTGCTTGTTGCATCCAATTTGGTTCTGATTGGTGCAGGGAGTAATGGCGGGTAGGAACGATAGAGCTTTAGCGGATGCACTCGTTGCCATGGCTCAGGCCGTATAAGAAATTTGTGGTTGATTTGGTTTGCTTGCCTTTGAGCCAACTTGATGTAATTCTTGGCATGAATTGGTTAGCTACTAATCAAGTCATCTTAAATTGCTTTGAAAAGACTGTTTGTATTCCTGATTCAGTTGAACTCAGAGATCATCGACTCTTAACGGCCAACCAAGTACAGGCATGTTTGAAACAAAATGCCCAAGTTTACATGATGATAGCCTCTCTAAAAGTCGAAGACCAAGTCAGGATAGATGGTATGCCTATAGTGAGTGAGTATTCCGATGTGTTTGAAGAAGTACAAGAATTGCCTCCAGAGAGAGAGACTGAATTTACCATAGACTTAGTACCAGGTACTGGACCCATATCTATAGCTCCTTATAGGATGTCTCCCGCAGAACTAGTTGGGCTTAAGAAACAGTTGGAGGAACTGCTAGAGAAACAATTCGTGAGGCCTAGTGTATCCCCTTGGGGTGCCCCAGTGTTGTTAGTCAAGAAAAAGGATGGGAGTATGAGGTTGTGCGTAGATTACCGCCAATTGAACAAGGTAACTATTAAGAACAAGTATCCCTTGCCTAGGATAGATGATCTGATGGACCAGCTAATTGGAGCCTGTGTGTTTTCTAAGATAGACCTTAGGTCAGGTTATCATCAAATCCGAGTGAAGTCTGAGGACATCCCAAAGACTGCATTCAGAACCCGTTATGGGCACTACGAGTACCTAGTTATGCCATTCGGTGTAACCAATGCTCCTGCCGTGTTCATGGACTACATGAACCGAGTCTTTCACCCATACCTTGATAAGTTTGTAGTGGTCTTCATAGATGATATCTTAGTGTACTCTAAGAGTAGGGAAGAACATGTGGAACACTTGAGGATAGTATTACAGACCCTCAGGGAGAAGCGACTTTATGCCAAGCTTTCTAAGTGTGAGTTTTGGTTGGAGGAAGTGAGTTTCCTAGGACATGTGATCTCAAAAGGGGGAATAGCAGTAGACCCATCCAAGGTAGAAACGGTGTTGAAGTGGGAATCACCTAAATCGATGGCGAGATCAGGAGTTTCTTAGGCCTTGCAGGATACTACCGTAGATTCATAGAGGGATTCTCTAAGTTAGCCTTGCCTTTGACAATGTTGACCAGGAAAGGAAAAGCTTTCGTGTGGGATGCTCAGTGTGAAAATGGATTTCAGGAGTTGAAAAGGAGATTGACTTCTGCCCCAGTTTTAGTGCTACCTAATCCAAGTGAGCCTTTTGAAGTGTATTGTGATGCATCTAAGTTAGGACTCGGAGGTGTGCTCATGCAAAATAGACAGGTAGTGGCCTATGCCTCTAGGCAGTTGAAGACCCATGAAAGGAATTACCCCACTCATGATTTAGAGTTAGCCGCTGTGGTGTTTGTGTTGAAAATATGGAGACATTACTTGTATGGTTCTAGGTTTGAAGTGTTTAGTGACCATAAGAGCCTTAAATATCTTTTTGACCAGAAAGAATTGAATATGAGACAATAAGGTGGATAGAGTTTCTTAAGGATTATGATTTTGGGCTTAACTATCACCCCGGCAAAGCCAATGTAGTGGCTGATGCTTTGAGTAGGAAACCCCTACATCTTTCCGCTATGATGGTTAGAGAGATGAGTTTGATCGAAGAGTTTAGGGATCTGAACTTAGTTTGTGAGGTCACTTCTAAGAGTGTACGACTAGGAATGTTGAAAGTCACTAGTGGATTACTAGAGCAGATTATGGAGGGTCAGAAGACCGATCAACATCTTTTGGATCAGAAGGAGCTTATCGCTCAAGGTAGGGATATAGGTTTTAGTGAAGGGACTGATGGAATTTTGAGGTTTCGAGGTAGGGTTTGTGTACCTAATGTTCCTGAGCTTAAGAGAATGATTTTGGAGGAAGGGCATAAGAGTAGTCTGAGTGTTCACCCCGGAGCAACCAAGATGTACCAAGACCTTAAGAAAATTTTCTGGTGGCCTGGAATGAAAAAGGAGGTAGCGAGAATTTGTCTACGCCGCTCGACTTGTCGAAGGCCAAGATAGAACACCAAAACCATCCGGATTCTTACAACCCTTGAGTATTCCTGTATGGAAATGGGACAAGATAGCAATGGACTTCAGATCGGGACTCCTAGGACTCTTGCAGGAGTAGATGCCATCCGGGTTGTTGTGATGATTGACAAAGTCTGCACATTTCATCCCTGTGAATGTGGAATATCCTTTAGAGAAGTTGACCAGGTTGTACATTAGGGAGATAGTAAGGTTGCATGGCGTATCTTCTAGTATTGTGTCTGACAGAGACCCCAGGTTTACCTCTAGATTTTGGGGAAGCTTACATGAGGCTTTAGGAACCAAGCTCAAGATGAGCTCGCTTATCACCCTCAGGTGATGGTCACCTGAGCGAACCATCCAATCATTAGAGGACTTGTTAAGAGCTTGTGTCTTAGAACAAACCGGTAGTTGGGATACCTTCTTACCTCTGGTTGAGTTTACCTACAACAATAGCTATCATTCCAGTATTGGGATGGCACCCTATGAAGCCCTATATGGCAGGAAGTGTAGGACTCCCTTGTGTTGGTATGAGACCGGTGAGAACCTTGTGTTAGGTCCTGAAATAGTTCAGCAAACCACTAAAAAGGTCAAAATGATTCAGGACAAGATGAGGGCCACTCAAAGTAGGCAGAAAAGCTATCATGACAAGCGGAGAATGGATTTGAGATTTGAAGAGGGCGATCATGTATTCTTGAGAGTCACTCCCAAGGCCAGGGTTGGCCAGGGTAATGAAGTCGAAGAAACTTACACCTCGTTTTATTGGCCCCTACCAAATTTTGAAAAAGATTGGGGAAGTTGCCTACCAGATTCCCTTACCACCTTTCCTTTCAACCCTTCATAATGTCTTCCATGTGTCGCAACTCCGTAAGTATGTCCATGACCCTACTCATATAATTGAACTTGATGAAGTACCATTAAAAGAGAATCTTACCTATGAGGTACTACCAAGGAGGATTGAGGGACCGGCAGTCAAGCGAGTTGAGAGGAAGGAGGTTCCGTTGGTCAAGGTTATTTGGGGAGGAGGCAATGAGGAGAGTGCTACTTGGGAACTTGAGAGTCCGATGCAAGCCTCTTATCCACACTTGTTTGACCACGGTAAGTTTCAGGGACTAAACTTTTTGTAAGGAGGGAGGATGTAACGACCCTCATTTTCTTTATTTTATTTTTGGTAGCGATTATTTTAATTAATTGCATTACATGTTTGTGCATAAAAGAGAGACTTTTAATTTAATTGAATAATTCTTGAGAGTTGTTAAAAAGAAAAAGAAAGGATGAGGACGCCTTGGGCTAGCACTTGTATGCATAGTTATATTCCTTTCCACCTACCTAATGGACCAACACTCATGGGCTCTCACCAACCCAACCCAAATAATAGAACCATGGGCGTATGAAGGGCATGTGACGCCTCAAGCCCTAGCGCCTCAAGCTCTCTCCCTCTCTCAAGTTGATTCACTTGTTTCTTCTCCTTCCTATCTCCAAACCCTAGCGCCACACAAGGTTGAAGGGAGCAATCCACATTTTTCCTCTCTTGCATAATTCGGCCACCAAGGTTAGGAGCAACTCCATCTTTGTTCTTCATCGAAATTGGGTAAGTCATGATTCTTTTCCTTCCTAAATTTCAGTATCCTAGAGACTTGAGTTTGAGAATTTCCAATGTTTCTTATAGCCTCTTTTCCATTCGTAGCAAACTCATCGTAGGATTGGTTCGGAGTCATCATCATCTCTCTTCCACAAGAGGATTTCGCAAGGACCCAAAGGTAAGGGGGGGAGATTATTGAAATTGGGGATATTTGAGGGAATAGGTGAAGGGGTTGTCCTTGAACCCCGTTGTTTGATAATTAATCGAAAAAATTCTGGTTTACATGCTTATAGACACTATAACTATGGTTTGAATAAATTATGTGGCTGCCATGGTTGTTCATATATGTTTTAAGTGTTAGAAAAATTTCTGTTTTGATGCCTAGGGCGTGGTTGAATTATTAGAGCACCAAATTGATATGTTCGTTAATTTGGAGATGAACTTCAATGTTGGAATGGGTGAATTAAGCTTGAGACTATCTAAATGATTAAAATAGATGCTGTTTTATGGATATTGTTAATGGAAAATTTTAGAATAATTTAACTTGTTGCGTTCATATTTTAATTCGTATTATTTTCCTTGTAATAATGTTGCCGTAACTATTTTGAAATTCGAGAACCGGGTTAGAGCTTTAAGAATTACTCCTAAATACTAATTAAGATTTTTCCCTAAGTGTTAGTCTTAATTGTGATGTTCCTAAATATTTAGAATTGAAGAAAAATAGGCGAAAACGTTTTTAAGACAGCAAAGTAGCGCTGCTGTTTTCGGTTTCGCTGCTGTTTCTGTTTTTTGCTGCTGTTACTGTTTTTGCTGCTGTTTCTGTTTTTGCTGCTGTCTCTGTTTTGTTGCTGTTTCTGTTTTGTTGTAGTTTTGTTGCAGTTTTTGTTGCTGTTTTTGTTGCTGTTTAAATTACTGCAAAAATCCTGTTATTTTTGCTGTTTAAATTGCTGCAAAAAATTCTGTTGTTGTTGCTTCTGTTTTCTGCAGAATTTTTAGTTAGCTGCGGTAGTTTTTAGTGCAGTTCTGTTTACATTCTTTGCAGAATTTTCTGCTCTGAGAATTTACGTTATCTTGTCTGATTTCTGTCTTTGTACGATTTTTGTTGTTGTTGCTGCGTTGTTGCGGTGTTTGTTGCGTTACTCTGATTTTAATTACATGATCAAGAAATAATTATTCTTAAGACAAGTCGTGGATTTCTTATGATTTATTCTTTGATCCGTTTATTATTTTGTGATGATGGTTGTGAAAAGTCCACACTTGTGGCAATGACCTTGAAAGGATAAATGACCTTTTGTGCAAGTCACCTAGCTATTAGTAGCCATAATGGGACTTGAGTCATTCCTTGTGAGATGATCCTAGCCATATGGGCCATGATGGATTGTCGATGAAAAATTGAACTATGGCGTTCGGAGGAAACCCGACCTTGTGTGTTTGTTTGTCATACAACCCTTGTAACAGGATGGGGAAGCACTATTGAAATGAAAGGTGGAGGCCAATATGAGTGAGCTCAGTGGCAATACCTCGGCCTAGAGGGTGAGAAGCCGAGTTTGTGTTCCCTAATAGTTTGAGTGTCGCGCCTTGGACTGGGGACCACTTATCAGACTTAGCTACCCTGACCGTCACCGGACATTATCATCCCTAGTTGAGAGTATGCGGTAATAGAGTAAAACACCCGCGAGATGATCTCTAATAAACCAAATATGTACTCCTAGGAGACTTCCCAGAGTAGTAGATGGTACCACATGCATAAGAAGTAGTGTCGTTAGCATCTGCATTATTTTCTTTTGATAATTATGTGACTATGAGGAATAATGAAATTTTCTGCGTGTACTCGTGGATGATACGAGATGTTGTTGCAACTTTATGTGAATTGATTGTTATAGTGTGGTGTGAAAATACATATATATATATCTTATCGTATATAAATATATTATTTATTTGTTCACCTTTTCCTCTCTAAATATCACTATAACTCGATTTCAACGTACTCACCCCTCTATGGTTGTTTGTCTCTTGTTCTTCCATGTTCGATTGCAGACACTACTAATACCAGGACACGTAGCTAGTGGTGAAGGCCTCTTATGGAGAATTTTTATAGTTTTATTTCGAACATGTTCTTAGTGAGACGTTGAAGCTTTTATTTATTTCGTTACTTTTGTGTAAATTTGGGTTAAGTAAAGCTACGAGGCTATGTGACACAGGTTTTCTTTTCTTTGGGGGTTCGTATGTCGTTTGGTTTTATTTTTATTCCACAATTTCAAATAAGACCTTTGAAAGAAAAATACTTACTATGCTTGTTATTACTAAATACTTGTAAACTGAATGATATCTGAAATTGATTTATTCGTCGAGTTATCCGTTGATCTTTTTTATTGGATTTATTTTATTTAACGATTTTCGAAACGGGGATTAGAGTGTCACATTTCTTTTTGATGAGGCACGTGTTAGCTTCTAGTTTGTATTTTGAGGTTGACTGTATTACCTTTATGCTGCGCTTCCATCTTTGACTTTCTTTTGTTTTTTTTAAACTCTGATGTAGGTGTGCCCATGGAGTGGCCACCGAAACCTTAAACCGATGCATATAATATACATTATGTGTGCTTATTTCCGCTGTGCATTTTAGTTTAAATTCCTACATGTTTTTCGCTGTATTTATTAATGATAAGCTGTATACGATTAAGGCTAATTAATTAAGGGTTACTGTGATGGGACAAGGGGTGTCTCATTTTGTGGTATCAGAGCAGTTCAACCCTAACCAGACTGTGAGGTTTAGGATGTTATTCTGGCCGTGTCTAGTTGGACCCACACCGGGTATTTGACTATGTTTAGAATTGGGTAGAGTGTCTGTATTTGGTTAGTTATCTAAATTATTCGCAATAAAGATAGCTATTCGCATATTCATAAGATATATTGCATATAATTATATGGTTCTTTATGTCTTATGAATCTTTGGTGTGGATTTCTTTCAAGGATATCATGGCTCGCAAGGGTGGTAGATCGACTCGCCGTGGAGTCAATGAGGAGACTTCTCACATAAATGGTATAGAAGAGTCGTCAGAGACCTTGAGGTTAGTGAGGCAGGTTGGCTACGGCTATCTTTGCGACAAACTCAAAAGAATACTCAGATGCTATAGAGGCAGGAGACTAGGAGAGATGATGCTGGTTTGACTACTTTTATGAAAGGTCAACCTCCTCAGTTTGATGGTGAGTTTAACCCAGAGGGTTCTGGATTCAGGAAGTGGAGAAAATACTTTACGGCAATGCACTACCATGAGGACAGGAGGGTGATGTGTGCTTCTTTCCCTCTTTGGTGGGAAATCTTTGAGTCCTAGTGGAACGTGAACCTATCAATCAACATAGGAGCAATATTGTGTGTTTCGGGTCCAATGTTTGACGTACTTAGTGTGTAATAGTGAATGATTATGTTATGTATTATATTAGAAACATGTGTAGGAATATGTGATGTGTGCTTATGTGATCAAATACCTGTGTGATACTCTATAGGTATAATATGTGATATTAAGTGTTGTGTCACTGCTAATGTGAGATGTAACATGCATAATGTGAATAGTGAATAGTGAATAAAAGTGAATCTAAGTGTATAGTGATATGTGAGTGGTGTGAGCTTTTAAAGTGTTTGTGTTGGTGCAATGTCACAGCCGTGTGTGGTGCACGAGGTCAGGAGATACTCGAATACGAGTCTGAGGTAACAGTACAGGTCACATAGACCTTGGTGGTGTATATCATGGGGTTTGGAAATATTCCATAGGAGGCCGATAGTTTGGGCACTATTGTGTCTGTTTACCCTGACGGTGTTGTATACTTCAAGTCCTTAGTGAACGATCTCGAGTGAAGGCCTAGATACCTAACCCTGATTATTCGGGGCTACGGGGATTTGCTCTTATAGGTCACGATGAGCGGGGTATGTTGCTTGGATAACTGACTGATACTTCGAGTGGTGACGAGTACAATGTGACATAGGGATGTACTCTGAGTGGTGAGGAGTACAACAAGCCGATGTAGTTAGTGGCCATGAGTCTATAATTCGGAAACCACAGTGTGATAAATGATTAGTGTCTAAGTTAGGAATGTGAAACATGGTATATCTGATTACTTGTATGTTGTATACTTTGTATTGCCTTCTTCTGCTGCTTTCACATTTTATGGTGATCATGTTGTTCTTATCTCCCTGTACATGTGTTTGTGCGTATGTGCTATGTGTATTGTAACGACCCGTTTCCGGACCGCTACCGAGCTACACTAAAACTGTATGCGATGCGTTTTAAAACGGTACTCTTGTGCCCTTCAGAAAAATACGGTACTTTTTTTTTTCCGCTAATGCACATCAGAGTAATTACAGCTTTTCGAAACATGATGCAACTAAGACACAAGACTTAAATCCTAAATAAAACATACATAGATAATATATATATATACAAGTCGGAATGATAGTGTATGCAAAATACAGAGTAGTGAATGTACAAAGAAATACACCTATGGTATGGCGACTTTCAAGAGAGCGATCATACCACAGGGTACTTAGCGAACACCCACGCAGTTTGCTCCAAAAGTGGAACCACCAGTCTCACCTCTAATAACAAAATATCACCCGGCCCAACTGGTCACGACCCCTGTACACAAAAGACATACTACAGTCATCCCAAAAAAAAAATCTAACAGACATAATCAATCACGACAAATAGAGATCGTCGTCCGGATCCTCGGCGAGGTCCTCCTCGCCATCACCTTTGTCGGGTTCCTGCGTCCTCGCTATCGCTGGGTAACCATCATGGATTGAAGGCACCACCGGGAAAAGGGTCAACTTCTCGACAAATCAAGATAATCAAGGCGTAAAGAAATAAGTAAACAACAATGTATATCATTCACCAAACGTGACTCGACGCTTCTCACTCTAGACTCGACTCGACTCGCGATCCATTTTCTCTCGACTCGACCATTATTAGGAAGCGACGCAGATCCATCAATCGACAAACCAGCCGTAGCCTTGGGATCTTTCGCTTCTCCCTAGATATGCAGATGCAGGTTCCTACTGCGACGTCTAGTCAATCTCCGTAAACAAAAGGGACCTAGCACCCTTAGTTATCAGGTCACGGCTCAAAAGCGTCATAACGACTCGCCTGGCTCGCTCACTCGATGAAACGACTCCGCTTACACTATTCAAAGAGTGACGCATAAGATTACTTGCCGCATATCAAATAAGAGAGCATGCTTAATATGAAGAAAACGCAATTCGACATTTTAAGCAATAAAAACACCTGCATGAAGAAACGCACTGACAAAGAATGATTCATGGCATATATTCAATCTCATATCAAATAATGCATAACTCAATCATATCACAACATTACATGCTCGACAAGCAAATCAAGGAATCCATCCCTCTGCAACTCAATGGAATTAACGAGAGAGGAACATACAAGTGTGGGGGTCGGGTTCGAGAGACCAACCGCATAGCGACTTACGCTTCGCCCACGAAGACTCGGATAAATGTTCGACCTCACGACAACAAAACGAAGGGGTTCGAAGACCCTAACTTCGAACTCGTAGAGTTCTCCGACTTCTTCGTATTTAAATAAAGCAATTTAAATAACAAAACAATAGCTTAAGCATATCCAAAGTTGTCCTTACATAGGGACATAAAATGAATCCTAAATGTCTAGAAGTGCCCTTACCGAACTCCAAGCTCGGCGTCTACGTGCTGTCCTCAATCGAGCTCGACAACGACCTCGACACGTACGGTTCTCAATCGACCTCGACACGTACCGTCCTCAATCTGGATCCCACTGCTCCCACGTCCTCGGGTTCGCTCTCCCGTTCACCTCGATTCCGTGCGGTACGATCTCGGGAATCACAATTCCTAATACCAGCACAACTTAGTACTATCTATGGGTTTTCTAATAGCACTTAGCTCTCATATCCCAATCTTAACTACAATCCAAGCAAGCATTAAAACTCAAGAACTTAGACAAATACAACAAGAATTCCAGCATTACAAATTAATTCCTTTTCTCTAAAATTTTATTAAAAACTTCTTTCATACATATCACCATACAAGGCCATTTTTCCTAAATACTAATTCAAGCTTAAAATCAAGTAGCATATTAAGCACAAATTAATAAAAATCTAAGTTTATGTTTTCTTAAAAAAATATTTTCCTCTGGGTCCAACAATTAAAATAAGACCATATCCAATTGTGTTAAAGTTTAAATCATAAAAAAAAAATCAATTTCCCTACATGCCATTTTGGTCCCTCAAAAATCCATTTTTGCACAAAAACTTATCTAACACTAAACTAATCAGGCAACTTAATCCTAATTAGTCCTAAAATCATATTAACACATAATCACATACTTCACACCTAATTAGACAATTAAATAGCAAGTTTCTTAAGACTCAAGAATAGGAAAGATCCAAAACCAACTGTTGCACTTGATTAAATTAAACTAGCCATGCTATTAGCACCTAAATAATTACTATAACACAATAACATATCTCATGCATGATTCAAGCAAGATTAAACATATTTTCCCTTTTTCTCAAGGTTAGGTTTTTGATCAAATGCTCATGAAAGAGGTTATATGATGCTACAACAGATAAATCAACAACAAACAACAACCAGAAGCAACATACAACAACATAGAACAAGAAATCAAAGCAAGCCATGTGGTTAGGGTTTTGGGCGCTACCTACTGTAGAAAACAGAGGAAACAATTTGTTTTTTTCAAGCTCAAATAAATGGTTAGAAAGGTAGGTAATGTCATGAAGAAGAAAACCTATTGATATGACATGATTTGGAAGCATAGAAACTAGCTAAAATGGAAGGAGGAAGTGGCGCTAAACAAGTAGCATGAAGGGATAGGAAATTCTGTTTTTCATACCTCAAATGATGATCGAGATGATGATATAGGTAGAGGAGATGATGAGAAGCAAGATTGATGTAGAAGGTTTGTCTGAAACTCGATGGAACCCAAGGTTTTTCAATGGAAGTTTGGAGAGGAAGAGGAAACTTAGAGAAGAAGGAAGAAGAAAGAAGAAAAGAGAAAGTGAGGGTTTGAGGGGACTGATCGTGATATTTAACTGGTGAGGGAAGGGGCATTATGGTCCTTTCTCCCTTAATTAACACTCAACAATAATTAATTAAAAGAAAACCATAAATAAGTGACATATAATACTAATTAATCACTAAATAACGTTCGTAAAAATACGAGTGTTACAGTCTCGGCACGAGGTCGACCAGGGTGCTTGTGCAAGCGCACAAGGTTCTATCACGAGCTCGTGCACTCGGTCTCCTCAGCTCGGCAGCTAGCGCACGCGGTCTCCTCAGCTCAGCAGCTAGTGCACGCGGTCTCCTCAGCTCGGTACGCGACCTCAGCTCGGCATACGACCTCCTCAGCTCGGTACGCGACCTCAGCAGCTCGTGCACGCGGTCGATCTCTTCATCAGGTGTTACAATACTCTCCCTCTAAAAAAAAAATTTCGTCCTCGAAATTGCAAATAAGATACTTACCGCGGAAAAGTTCAGGGTACTGAGTCTTCATCTTCTCTTCCAATTCCCAAGTCGCATCTCCGGTTTTCTGATCCCACACAACTTTGACAAGTTGGATCTCTTTGTTCATAGCTGTTTGGCTTTAGATCAACGATCCTTCTTTGGTGATGCTTGAAGGATAAGTCGTTCCTCGGTTGAATCACATCCGGTTCGATGACATGAGAGGGTCGGAAATATATCTCATGGCGTGAGACGTGAAAGACGTCATGAATGTTTGACAGGAGGGGTGGCAGGGCAATCTGATATGCCACTGGACCGATACGACGAAGAATCTGGTAAGGTCCAATAAATTTAGGGGTAAGTTTCTTGGATTTGATCGCTCGACCAACTCCAGTAGTGGGGGTGACTCTAAGAAATACATGCTCTCCTTCTTCGAACTCTAGCGGTCGACGTCCTTGGTCGGCATAACTCTTCTGTCGGCTCTGAGACGTCTGCATCCTATCTCTGATCAAACGGATCTTCTCAGTAGTCTGCTGGACCATATCTGGTCCCACAATAGAACTCTCGCCATCCTGGTACCAACAAAGAGGCGTCTGACACTTGCGTCCATACAGTGCTTCAAAAGGTGCCATTCCAATACTCGCATGGAAACTGTTATTGTAGGTGAACTCCACCAATGGTAAGACATCGTCCCAACTTCCTCGGTGATCTAATGTACATGCTCGCAACAAATCTTCAAGCGATTGGATCGTTCTCTCAGTCTGACCGTCGGTTTGGGGATGATATGCCGAGCTAAGCTTAAGCTCGGTTCCCATCGCTTCTTGCAATTCCCTCCAAAAATGAGATGTGAACTTCGGATCTCGGTCCGACACGATTGAAGAGGGTATACCATGTAGTCGCACTATCTCCGCGATGTAAATCTCGGTCAGCTTTTCCACGTTGTACGTCGACCTCCTTTGGTAAGAAATGGCGATTTGGTCAATCGGTCGACGATCACCCAAATCGAATCATTCTTCTTCTGCGTCTTCGGCAAACCTACAACGAAATCCATGGAGATCTTGTCCCACTTCCATCTTTGATGCGTCAAGCGATTGTAGCATTCCCGCCGGTCGTTGGTGCTCCACCTTCGCTTTCTGACACGTTAAACACGAAGCTACGTACTCAGCCACTAGCTTCTTCATTCCGGACCACCAAAAATGCTTCTTCAAGTCTTGATACATCTTCGTAACTCCTGGATGAATACTAAAATTTCTCTTATGTGCTTCGTCAAGTATTAACTTTCTCAGCTCCGCTACGTTAGGTACACACACTCGGCCATTGCACCTTAAAATGTTGTCCGCTCCGACTTTGAATTCGCCGCTTTCCACTTGCGCGATCAATCATATCTTCTCTTGCGAAGCATGTCATGAACCTCTTTGGTCTCGATCTCGTCCAACAATCATTAGAAATGGTAAGCATACCAAATCTCGGCTTCCCGGTGAACCTTCCCGATTCAACTTCAAATCTCGGAATTTCTCGAGCATCTCCAACTCCTTGATCATCATTGCTGAAGCTAGAACGCTCTTCCTACTCAACGCATCTGCTACTATATTAGCCTTTCCTGGATGATATTCCAACGTAAAGTCGTAGTCCTTGAGAAATTCGTCCATCTTGCCGACGCATGTTGAGTTCTTTTCGATCGAGCAGTGCTTCAAGCTCTTGTGATCGGCCGAAAGCGATGAGAGTGCTCCCATAAAGGTAGTGCCTCCATATCTTCACCAAAAACCACCGATGCCACTCCAAATCGTGAGTAGGGTAGTTCTCTCGTGAATCTTAAGGTGTCTTGAAGCATACGCTACCACTTTCGGTCTTTGCATCGACGCACCCCAATCCCTGGTGTGACGCGCCGCAATAAACCTCGTAAGGCTCTTACGGTTGAGGCAAAATCAACACAGTATTTGTTGTCAAAAGCTCTTTCGATCTTTGAAAACTGGATTCACACTCCTCGGTCCAGGCAAAGGTTGATCCTTCCTCGTGAGTCGTGTAAGGCGCGACAATCTTCGAAAAACCTTCAATGAATCTTCGATAATAGCACGCTAAGCCAACAAAGCTCGATATCGGTGGTATCGCCTTCTACTGTTCCCACGCTAGCACAGCTTCAATCTTAGTTGGATCCACAGCTATTCCTTCTTTGGAAATCACATGTCCAAGAAAATTCACCTCTTCGAGCCAAAATTCACACTTCGAAAGGTTGGCATAGAGTTGCTTCTCTCGTAATATCTGCAATACTCGGCGTAAGTGCCCTTCGTGCTCTTCTCTGCTCTTCGAGTAGATCAATATGTCGTCAATGAACACTACTACAAACTGATCAAAAAACGAATGGAAAATCCTGTTCATGTAATCCATAAACACTGCTGGCGTATTTGTCACTCCAAACGGCATCACCAAGTACTCGTAATGACCGTATCTGGTCCTGAAAGCTGTTTTGGGGACATCTTCCTTCTTCACGCGAATCTGATGATAACCAGACTTCAAATCTATCTTGGAAAATATTGCAGCTCCACGTAATTGATCCATCAGATCGTCAATACGCGGTAACGGATACCGGTTCTTCACAGTAACCTTGTTGAGCTCGCGGTAGTCCACGCACAGTCTTGATCGTCCATCCTTCTTCTTGACCAACAACACTGGAGCTCCCCACGGTGACATGCTCGGTCGTATAAATTGCTTTGACTCCAAATGCTCAATCTGGGACTTCAGTTCTTTCATCTCGGCAGGGGACATCCGGTATGGCGCTTTGGAAATCGGTCCTGTTCCTGGAATCAAATCGATGGAGAACTCGACCTCTCGCACTGGTGGTAACCCTGGCACGTCTTCGGGAAAAACGTCCACAAAGTCACACACCACTGGAACATTCTTCACTTCGATCTGTTGAAACTTACGAACTAGCGGATACATGTCTTCCTAGTTCCTTCTTGCAAAGAAACTCCAATACGTTCGATAGAAAGATAATTGGAGACTCAGTGCAGGAAAATTACGCTTTCACGGCACAGTCCAAGAGGACATGGTGGTGTGACAACCAATCCATCCCGAGGATGACATCTAAGCCCTTAAGAGGCAAACAAACCAAATTGACCACAAACCTTCTACTCAATAACCACTTTACACAATTAAGACATGCGGTGTTTGTGACTAAGGTTTTAGCGGTGGGGTTGTAACTACCAATTTGAGCAGTAAAGCGATCACGATCAAGTTCAAATGGTCCACACAATCGAGGAAATAAAGGAATAGGTTGCGCCGAATCAAAGTGCGGATAAGGATTTACCCTCAATCTCACATTCGCCTTGAATAAGATCATCGACTTGCTCTGCTTCCTCGCCGCTCATGCGTAAGACTACGCCTTTTCTTTGTTTGGCGCTTCCACTTTGCCTTTGCCGCCAAGCATTACGGTTCAGACTTTAGGTGTGGGGCGATCCTTGGCAAAATGCCCTGGCTTCTTCTGATTGTAGCACACATCCTCCTTCCGAGTACGATTATTCGCATAATGTCACGACTTTCCACAACGGAAACAAATCACCGGCCTTGATCGACCTCCACTCCTCGCTCCCTGGGTCATCGGACGATATTGTCCCCTGTTGTTGTTCCCCTGAGGTCGGTTGTAAGGCTTCCTCTGCAGTTGTTTCCCCTTCTGTGCAAACCTCTGCCCCGCACTCTGGGGGCTCACCGGTCCGCCTACAACAGTTTTCTTCTTGTGGCTTCTTACACCCTCTACCTCGACACAACGATCTATCAACTCCTGTAGATTTCTGATCCTCAATGACACCACCGACTTCTGAATGTCAAATCTTAATCCTCGTTGGAATCTCTCACTTAACCATCCTTGGTCAGCTCGGTCACGAAATGGACTGAAATACCTCGCCAGTGACTCAAACTTGGATGCATACTCGGACACTGTCATACCGCCTTGTTGTAGTTGAAGAAACTCTTGCTCCTTCTCAGCTCGTGCAGTATCTGGAAAGTATTTGTCCAAGAACCTTCCACGAAAAAGCTCCCAGGTTATTTCGCGACGTTCCGCTATCAGTGCTTGCTTCACTCCCTTCCACCAGTACTCTGCGTCTCCTAGCAGCAAGTAGGTGGCGTAGTCTACCTTCACGTTGTTTGGGCAATGGAGTGCCTCGAAGATCTTCTCGATCTCTTGCATCCAAAGATCGACTTTATCTGGGTTTGGCTCACCGTAGAACTTGTGGGTCATGCTTCCTAAAGTCTGCTAATCCTCTCGCCTCGGCATTCCGCTCTGCTCTCTGTTGTTCTTTGCAAGTTTCTTTGGGTTAACGCCGCCGTCTGTTGAGCCATCGCGTTAGGCTGTTGAGTTCTGAAGGTGATTCTTGAGCCATGGCCGCCGCCATCTCGGTCATAGCTTGAATTGCTCGTTCCATGTCGGCGTTCTCGAATGCAGTAGTCGTATCCCTACGAGGTGGCATTAGACTCCACAAAGTTCAAAACCTGTCAGAATCTCACAACAAGGATGTGTTAAGACACACTGTTTCAATCAAGAAACAATTCAAACAATTTTTCAAGCAATAAGTGCTTCACTTAATCAAACAGCAATCAATATAGTACAACTATGTACCCGACACACATATCCCGACACAGTGACCAGTCCAAATTTCCTATGCACAGCCCGGTCAGAACCGAACTGCTCTGATACCACCTTTGTAACGACCCGTTTCCGGACCGCTACCGAGCTACACTAAAACTGTATGCGATGCGTTTTAAAACGGTACTCTTGTGCCCTTCAGAAAAATACGGTACTTTTTTTTTTCCGCTAATGCACATCAGAGTAATTACAGCTTTTCGAAACATGATGCAACTAAGACACAAGACTTAAATCCTAAATAAAACATACATAGATAATATATATATATACAAGTCGGAATGATAGTGTATGCAAAATACAGAGTAGTGAATGTACAAAGAAATACACCTATGGTATGACGACTTTCAAGAGAGCAGTCATACCCTGGGGGTACTTCCGGAACATCCACGCAGGGTCGCTCCAAAGTGGAACCACCCAGTCTACCTGTAATAACAAAATATCACCCGGCCCAGTAGTCACGACCACCGTACACAAAAGACATACTACAGTCATCCCAAAAAAATCTATGAGACATAATCAATCACGACAAATAGAGATCGTCGTCAGGATCCTCGGCGAGTCCTCCTCGCCATCACTGTTTGTCGGGTTCCCTGCGTCCTCGCTTATCGCTGGGTAACCATCATGGATTGAAGGCACCACGGGAAAAGGTCAACTTCTCGACAAATCAAGATAATCAAGGCGTAAAGAAATAAGTAAACAACAATGTATATCATTCACCAAACGTGACTCGACCTTCTCACTCTAGACTCGACTCAACTCGCGATCCATTTTCTCTCGACTCGACCATTATTCCGGAAAGCAGACGCAGATCCATCAACTGACAAACCAGCCGTAGCCTTGGGATCTTTCGCTTCTCCCTAGATATGCGATGCCGGTTCCTCTGACTGCGACGTCTAGTCAATCTCCCGTAAACAAGGGGACCTAGCACCCTTAGTTATCCGGTCACGGCTCAAAAAGCGTCATAACGACTTCGCCTAGCTCGCTCACTCGATGAACAACTCTCCGCTTACAATATTCAAAGAGTGACGCATAAGATTACTTGCCGCATATCAAATAAGAGAGCATGCTTAATATGAAGAAAACGCAATTCGACATTTTAAGCAATAAAAACACCTGCATGAAGAAACGCACTGACAAAGAACACGCAATTCATGGCATATATTCAATCTCATATCAAATAATGCATAACTCAATCATATCACAACATTACATGCTCGACAAGCAAATCAAGGAATCCATCCCTCTGCAACTCAATGGAATTAACGAGAGAGGAACATACAAGTGTGGGGTCGGGTTCAGGAGACCAACCGCATGACTTACGCTCGCCACGAAGACTCGGATAAATGTTCGACCTCACGACAACAAAACGAAGGGGTTCGAAGACCCTAACTTCGAACTCGTAGAGTTCTCCGACTTCTTCGTATTTAAATAAAGCAATTTAAATAACAAAACAATAGCTTAAGCATATCCAAAGTTGTCCTTACATAGGGACATAAAATGAATCCTAAATGTCTAGAAGTGCCCTTACCAAACTCCAAGCTCGGCGTCTACGTGCTGTCCTCAATCGAGCTCGACAACGACCTCGACACGTACGGTTCTCAATCGACCTCGACACGTACCGTCCTCAATCTGGATCCCACTGCTCCCACGTCCTCGGGTTCGCTCTCCCGTTCACCTCGATTCCGTGCGGTACGATCTCGGGAATCACAATTCCTAATACCAGCACAACTTAGTACTATCTATGGGTTTTCTAATAGCACTTAGCTCTCATATCCCAATCTTAACTACAATCCAAGCAAGCATTAAAACTCAAGAACTTAGACAAATACAACAAGAATTCCAGCATTACAAATTAATTCCTTTTCTCTAAAATTTTATTAAAAACTTCTTTCATACATATCACCATACAAGGCCATTTTTCCTAAATACTAATTCAAGCTTAAAATCAAGTAGCATATTAAGCACAAATTAATAAAAATCTAAGTTTATGTTTTCTTAAAAAAAATATTTTCCTCAGGGTCCAACAATTAAAATAAGACCATATCCAATTGTGTTAAAGTTTAAATCATAAAAAAAAAATCAATTTCCCTACATGCCATTTTGGTCCCTCAAAAATCCATTTTTGCACAAAAACTTATCTAACACTAAACTAATCAGGCAACTTAATCCTAATTAGTCCTAAAATCATATTAACACATAATCACATACTTCACACCTAATTAGACAATTAAATAGCAAGTTTCTTAAGACTCAAGAATAGGAAAGATCCAAAACCAACCTGTTGCACTTGATTAAATTAAACTAGCCATGCTATTAGCACCTAAATAATTACTATAACACAATAACATATCTCATGCATGATTCAAGCAAGATTAAACATATTTTCCCTTTTTCTCAAGGTTAGGTTTTTGATCAAATGCTCATGAAAGAGGTTATATGATGCTACAACAGATAAATCAACAACAAACAACAACCAGAAGCAACATACAACAACATAGAACAAGAAATCAAAGCAAGCCAAGTGGTTAGGGTTTTGGGCGCTACCTACTGTAGAAAACAGAGGAAACAATTTGTTTTTTTCAAGCTCAAATAAATGGTTAGAAAGGTAGGTAATGTCATGAAGAAGAAAACCTATTGATATGACATGATTTGGAAGCATAGAAACTAGCTAAAATGGAAGGAGGAAGTGGCGCTAAACAGTAGCATGAAGGGAGAGGAAATTCTGTTTTTCATACCTCAAATGATGATCGAGATGATGATATAGGTAGAGGAGATGATGAGAAGCAAGATTGATGAAGAAGGTTTGTGCAGAAACTCGATGGAACCCAAGGTTTTTCAATGGAAGTTTGGAGAGGAAGAGGAAACTTAGAGAAGAAGGAAGAAGAAAGAAGAAAAGAGAAAGTGAGGGTTTGAGGGGACTGATCGTGATATTTAACTGGTGAGGGAAGGGGCATTATGGTCCTTTCTCCCTTAATTAACACTCAACAATAATTAATTAAAAGAAAACCATAAATAAGTGACATATAATACTAATTAATCACTAAATAACGTTCGTAAAAATACGAGTGTTACAGTCTCGGCACGAGGTCGACCAGGGTGCTTGTGCAAGCGCACAAGGCTCTATCACGAGCTCGTGCACTCGGTCTCCTCAGCTCGGCAGCTAGCGCACGCGGTCTCCTCATTTCGGCTAGTGCATCGCGGTCTCCTCCTCGGCTCGATGCAGCGACCTCAGCTCGGCATACGACCTCCTCAGCTCGGTACGCGACCTCAGCAGCTCGTGCACGCGGTCGATCTCTTCATCAGGTGTTACAATACTCTCCCTCTAAAAAAAATTTCGTCCTCGAAATTGCAAATAAGATACTTACCGCGGAAAAGTTCAGGGTACTGAGTCTTCATCTTCTCTTCCAATTCCCAAGTCGCATCTCCGGTTTTCTGATCCCACACAACTTTGACAAGTTGGATCTCTTTGTTCCGCAACTGTTTGGCTTTCCGATCAACGATCCTTGCTGGTGATGCTTCGAAGGATAAGTCGTTCCTCAGTTGAATCACATCTGGTTCGATGACATGAGAGGGGTCGGAAATATATCTCCGCAACTGTGAGACGTGAAAGACGTCATGAATGTTTGACAGGAAGGGTGGCGGGGCAACTGATATGCCACCGACCGATCTGACGAAGAATCTGGTAAGGTCCAATAAATTTAGGGGTAAGTTTCTTGGATTTGATCGCTCGACCAACTCGATGGTGGGGTGACTCTAAGAAATACATGCTCTCCTTCTTGAACTCTAGCGGTCGACGTCCTTGGTCGGCATAACTCTTCTGCCGGCTCACGAGGCGTGCATACTATCTCTGATCAAACGGATCTTCTCAGTAGTCTGCTGGACCATATCTGGTCCCACAATAGAACTCTCGCCATCCTGGTACCAACAAAGAGGCGTCTGACACTTGCGTCCATACAGTGCTTCAAAAGGTGCCATTCCAATACTCGCATGGAAACTGTTATTGTAGGTGAACTCCACCAATGGTAAGACATCGTCCCAACTTCCTCGGTGATCTAATGTACATGCTCGCAACAAATCTTCAAGCGATTGGATCGTTCTCTCAGTCTGACCGTCGGTTTGGGGATGATATGCCGAGCTAAGCTTAAGCTCGGTTCCCATCGCTTCTTGCAATTCCCTCCAAAAATGAGATGTGAACTTCGGATCTCGGTCCGACACGATTGAAGAGGGTATACCATGTAGTCGCACTATCTCCGCGATGTAAATCTCGGTCGACTTTTTCCACGTTGTACCTCGACCTCACTGGTAAGAAATGAGCAGATTTGGTCAATCGGTCGACGATCACCTAAATCGAATCATTCTTCTTCTGCGTCTTCGGCAAACCTACAACGAAATCCATGGAGATCTTGTCCCACTTCCATCTTTGATGCGTCAAGCGATTGTAGCATTCCCGCCGGTCGTTGGTGCTCCACCTTCGCTTTCTGACACGTTAAACACGAAGCTACGTACTCAGCCACTTGCTTCTTCATTCCGGACCACCAAAAATGCTTCTTCAAGTCTTGATACATCTTCGTAACTCCTGGATGAATACTAAAATTGCTCTTATGTGCTTCGTCAAGTATTAACTTTCTCAGCTCCGCTACGTTAGGTACACACACTCGGCCATTGCACCTTAAAATGTTGTCCGCTCCGACTTTGAATTCTGTCGCTTTCCCTTGCGCGATCAATCAGTATCTTCTCTTGCGAAGCATGTCATGAACTCTTTGGTCTCGATCTCGTCCAACAATCTGTTAGAAATGGTAAGCATACCAAATCTCAGCTTCCCCGGTGAAACTTCCACATTCAACTTCAAATCTCGGAATTTCTCGAGCATCTCCAACTCCTTGATCATCATTCTTTGAAGCTAGAACGCTCTTCCTACTCAACGCATCTGCTACTATATTAGCCTTTCTGGATGATATTCCAACGTAAAGTCGTAGTCCTTGAGAAATTACGTCCATCTTCGCCGACGCATGTTGAGTTCTTTCGATCGAACAGTACTTCAAGCTCTTGTGATCGCCGAAAACAAGTGAGAGTGCTCCCATAAAGGTAGTGCCTCCATATCTTGACGCCAAAAACCACCGATGCGGCTCCAAATCGTGAGTAGGGTAGTTCCTCTCGTGAATCTTAAGGTGTCTTGAAGCATACGCTACCACTTTCCTGTCGCATCGCGACGCACCCCAATCCCTGGTGTGACGCATCGCAATAAACCTCGTAAGGCTCTTCTGGTTGAGGCAAAATCAACACAGGCGCTGTTGTCAAAAGCTCCTTCAGTCTTTGAAAACTGGATTCACACTCCTCAGTCCAGGCAAAAGGTTGATCCTTCCTCGTGAGTCGTGTAAGAGGCGCGACAATCTTCGAAAAACCTTCAATGAATCTTCGATAATAGCCTGCTAAGCCAACAAAGCTCCTGATATCGATCGTTGTCTTGGTGTTCCCACGCTATACAAACTTCAATCTTAGTTGGATCCACAAATATTCCTTCTTTGGAAATCACATGTCCAAGAAAATTCACCTCTTCGAGCCAAAATTCACACTTTGAAAGGTTGGCATAGAGTTGCTTCTCTCGTAATATCTGCAATACTCGGCGTAAGTGCCCTTCGTGCTCTTTCTCTGCTCTTCGAGTAGATCAATATGTCGTCGATGAACACTACTACAAACTGATCCAAAAACGAATGGAAAATCCTGTTCATGTAATCCATAAACACTGCTGGCGCATTTGTCACTCCAAACGGCATCACCAAGTACTCGTAATGACCGTATCTGGTCCTGAAAGCTGTTTTGGGGACATCTTCCTTCTTCACGCGAATCTGATGATAACCAGACTTCAAATCTATCTTGGAAAATATTGCAGCTCCACGTAATTGATCCATCAGATCGTCAATACGCGGTAACGGATACCGGTTCTTCACAGTAACCTTGTTGAGCTCGCGGTAGTCCACGCACAGTCTTGATCGTCCATCCTTCTTCTTGACCAACAACACTGGAGCTCCCCACGGTGACATGCTCGGTCGTATAAATTGCTTTGACTCCAAATGCTCAATCTGGGACTTGCTTCTTTCATCTCGGCAGGGACATCCAGTATGGCGCTTTGGAAATCTGGTCTGTTCTGGAATCAAATCGATGGAGAACTCGACCTCTCGCACTGGTGGTAACCCTGGCACGTCTTCGGGAAAAACGTCCACAAAGTCACACACCACTGGAACATTCTTCACTTCGATCTGCTGGGAAACTTCTGAACTAGCCAGATACATGTCTTCCCTAGTTCCTTCTTGCAAAGAAACTCCAATACGTTCAGTAGAAAGATAATTGGAGACTCCAAGGTCTGGGAAAATTACAGTTTTACGGGCACAGTCCAAGAGGACATGGTGGTGTGACAACCAATCCATCCCGAGGATGACATCTAAGCCCTTAGGAGGCAAACAAACCAAATTGACCACAAACCTTCTACTCTGAATAATCACTACACAATTAAGACATGCAGTGTTTGTGACTAAGGTTTTAGCAGCTGGGGTTGTAACTACCAATTTGAACGGTAAAGCAGTCACAGTCAAGTTCAAATGGTCCACACAATCAGAGGAAATAAAGGAATAGGTTGCGCCCGAATCAAAGAGTACGGATAAGGATTTACCCTCAATCTCACATTCGCCTTGAATAAGATCATCAGCTTGCTCTGCTTCCTCGCCGCTCATGCAGAAGACTCTGCCTTTCATTTGGCGCTTCCACTTTGCCTTTGCCAAGCATTACCGGTTCGACTTTAGGTGTGGGGCGATCCTTGGCAAAATGCCCTGGCTTCTTCTGATTGTAGCACACATCCTCCTTCCGAGTACGATTATTCGCATAATGTCCTGACTTTCCACAACGAAACAAATCACTTCGGCCTTGATCGACCTCCACTCCTCGCTCCCTGGGTCATCGGACGATATTGTCCCCTGTTGTTGTTCCCCTGAGGTCGGTTGTAAGGCTTCCTCTGCAGTTGTTTCCCCTTCAGGCAAACCTCGCCCGCACTCTGGGGGCTCACCGGTCCGCCTACAACAGTTTTCTTCTTGTGGCTTCTTACACCCTCTACCTCGACACAACGATCTATCAACTCCTGTAGATTCCTGATCCTCAATGACACCACCGACTTCTGAATGTCAAATCTTAATCCTCGTTGGAATCTCTCACTTAACCATCCTTGGTCAGCTCGGTCACGAAATGGACTGAAATACCTCGCCAGTGACTCAAACTTGGCTGCATACTCGGACACTGTCATACCGCCTTGTTGTAGTTGAAGAAACTCTTGCTCCTTCTCAGCTCGTGCAGTATCTGGAAAGTATTTGTCCAAGAACCTTCCACGAAAAAGCTCCCAGGTTATTTCGCGACGTTCCGCTATCAGTGCTTGCTTCACTCCCTTCCACCAGTACTCTGCGTCTCCTAGCAGCAAGTAGGTGGCGTAGTCTACCTTCACGTTGTTTGGGCAATGGAGTGCCTCGAAGATCTTCTCGATCTCTTGCATCCAAAGATCAGCTTTATCTGGGTTTGGCTCACCGTAGAACTTCGGTGGGTCATGCTTCCTAAAGTCTGCTAATCCTCTCGCCTCAGCATTCCGCTCTGCTCTCTGTTGTTCTTTGAGTTTCTTTGGAGTTAACGCCACGTCTGGTTGAGCCATCGCGTTAGGCTGTTGAGTTGCGGCGGTGATTGCTGAGCCATGGCCGCCGCCATCTCGGTCATAGCTTGAATTGCTCGTTCCATGTCGACGTTCTCAGGTACAGCCGTCGTATCCCTACGAGGTGGCATTAGACTCCACAAAGTTCAAAACCTGTCAGAATCTCACAACAAGGATGTGTTAAGACACACTGTTTCAATCAAGAAACAATTCAAACAATTTTTCAAGCAATAAGTGCTTCACTTAATCAAACAGCAATCAATATAGTACAACTATGTACCCGACACACATATCCCGACACAGTGACCAGTCCAAATTTCCTATGCACGGCCGGTCAAACCGAATCAAGCTCTGATACCACCTTTGTAACGACCCGTTTCTGGACCGCTACCGAGCTACACTAAAACTGTATGCGATGCGTTTTAAAACGGTACTCTTGTGCCCTTCAGAAAAATACGGTACTTTTTTTTTTCCGCTAATGCACATCAGAGTAATTACAGCTTTTCGAAACATGATGCAACTAAGACACAAGACTTAAATCCTAAATAAAACATACATAGATAATATATATATATACAAGTCGGAATGATAGTGTATGCAAAATACAGAGTAGTGAATGTACAAAGAAATACACCTATGGTATGACGACTTTCAAGAGAGCAGTCATACCCTGGGGGTACTTCCGGCAGACACCCACGCAGGGGGCTGCTCCAAAAGTGGAACCACCAGTCTACCCTGTAATAACAAAATATCACCCGGCCCAACTGGTCACGACCACTGTACACAAAAGACATACTACAGTCATCCCAAAAAAAAAATCTAACAGACATAATCAATCACGACAAATAGAGATCGTCGTCCGGATCCTCGACGAGGTCCTCCTCGCCATCACCTGCTGTCGGGTTCCCTGCGTCCTCGCTATCGCCTGGGTAACCATCATGGATTGAAGGCACCACGGGAAAAGGGTCAACTTCTCGACAAATCAAGATAATCAAGGCGTAAAGAAATAAGTAAACAACAATGTATATCATTCACCAAACGTGACTCGACCTTCTCACTCTAGACTCGACTCAACTCGCGATCCATTTTCTCTCGACTCGACCATTATTCCGGAAAGCAGACGCAGATCCATCAACTGACATACCAGCCGTAGCCTTGGGATCTTTCGCTTCTCCCTAGATATGCAGTACCCGGTTCCTACGCTGCGACGTCTAGTCAATCTCCCGTAAACAAAAGGGGACCTAGCACCCTTAGTTATCCGGGTCACGGCTCAAAAACGTCATAACGACTCGCCTAGCTCTCTCACTCGATGAACAGCTCTCCGCTTACAATATTCAAAGAGTGACGCATAAGATTACTTGCCCGCATATCAAATAAGAGAGCATGCTTAATATGAAGAAAACGCAATTCGACATTTTAAGCAATAAAAACACCCTGCATGAAGAAACGCAATTCGACAGCAACACGCAATTCATGGCATATATTCAATCTCATATCAAATAATGCATAACTCAATCATATCACAACATTACATGCTCGACAAGCAAATCAAGGAATCCATCCCTCTGCAACTCAATGGAATTAACAGAGAGGAACATACAAGTGTGGGGGGTCGGGTTCAGGAGACCAACCGCAACAGCTTACGCTCGCCCACGAAGACTCGGATAAATGTTCGACCTCACGACAACAAAACGAAGGGGTTCGAAGACCCTAACTTCGAACTCGTAGAGTTCTCCGACTTCTTCGTATTTAAATAAAGCAATTTAAATAACAAAACAATAGCTTAAGCATATCCAAAGTTGTCCTTACATAGGGACATAAAATGAATCCTAAATGTCTAGAAGTGCCCTTACCAAACTCCAAGTTCGGCGTCTACGTGCTGTCCTCAATCGAGCTCGACAACGACCTCGACACGTACGGTTCTCAATCGACCTCGACACGTACCGTCCTCAATCTGGATCCCACTGCTCCCACGTCCTCGGGTTCGCTCTCCCGTTCACCTCGATTCCGCGATGCGATCTCGGGAATCACAATTCCTAATACCAGCACAACTTAGTACTATCTATGGGTTTTCTAATAGCACTTAGCTCTCATATCCCAATCTTAACTACAATCCAAGCAAGCATTAAAACTCAAGAACTTAGACAAATACAACAAGAATTCCAAAGATTACAAATTAATTCCTTTTCTCTAAAATTTTATTAAAAACTTCTTTCATACATATCACCATACAAGGCCATTTTTCCTAAATACTAATTCAAGCTTAAAATCAAGTAGCATATTAAGCACAAATTAATAAAAATCTAAGTTTATGTTTTCTTAAAAAATATTTTCCTCAGGGTCCAACAATTAAAATAAGACCATAACCAATTGTGTTAAAGTTTAAATCATAAAAAAATCAATTTCCCTACATGCCATTTTGGTCCCTCAAAAATCCATTTTTGCACAAAAACTTATCTAACACTAAACTAATCAAGCAACTTAATCCTAATTAGTCCTAAAATCATATTAACACATAATCACATACTTCACACCTAATTAGACAATTAAATAGCAAGTTTCTTAAGACTCAAGAATAGGAAAGATCCAAAACCAACCTATTGCACTTGATTAAATTAAACTAGCTATGCTATTAGCACCTAAATAATTACTATAACACAATAACATATCTCATGCATGATTCAAGCAAGATTAAACATATTTTCCCTTTTTCTCAAGGTTAGGTTTTTGATCAAATGCTCATGAAAGAGGTTATATGATGCTACAACAGATAAATCAACAACAAACAACAACCAGAAGCAACATACAACAACATAGAACAAGAAATCAAAGCAAGCCAAGTGGTTAGGGTTTTGGGCGCTACCATCAGAGAAAGCGGAGGAAACAATTTGTTTTTTTCAAGCTCAAATAAATGGTTAGAAAGGTAGGTAATGTCATGAAGAAGAAAACCTATTGATATGACATGATTTGCAAGCATAGAAACTAGCTAAAATGGAAGGAGGAAGTGGCGCTAAACAGGAGGATGAAGGGAGAGAGGAAATTCTGTTTTTCATACCTCAAATGATGATCGAGATGATGATATAGGTAGAGGAGATGATGAGAAGCAAGATTGATGAAGAAGGTTTGTGCAGAAACTCGATGGAACCCAAGGTTTTTCAATGGAAGTTTGGAGAGGAAGAGGAAACTTAAAGAAGAAGGAAGAAGAAAGAAGAAAAGAGAAAGTGAGGGTTTGAGGGGACTGATCGTGATATTTAACTGGTGAGGGAAGGGGCATTATGGTCCTTTCTCCCTTAATTAACACTCAACAATAATTATTTAAAAGAAAACCATAAATAAGTGACATATAATACTAATTAATCACTATAACGTTCGTAAAAATACGAGTGTTACAGTCTCGGCACGAGGTCGACCAGGGTGCTTGTGCAAGCGCACAAGGTTCTATCACGAGTTCGTGCACTCGGTCTCCTCAGCTCGGCAGCTAGCGCACGCGGTCTCCTCAGCTCAGCAGCTAGTGCACGCGGTCTCCTCAGCTCGGTACGCGACCTCAGCTCGGCATACGACCTCCTCAAATTTCGATGCAGCGACCTCGGCTCGCACGCGCGGTCGATCTCTTCATCAGGTGTTACAATACTCTCCCTCTAAAAAAAAAATTTCGTCCTCGAAATTGCAAATAAGATACTTACCGCGGAAAAGTTCAGGGTACTGAGTCTTCATCTTCTCTTCCAATTCCCAAGTCGCATCTCCGGTTTTCTGATCCCACACAACTTTGACAAGTTGGATCTCTTTGTTCCGCAACTGTTTGGCTTTCCGATCAACGATCCTTGCTGGTGATGCTTCGAAGGATAAGTCGTTCCTCAGTTGAATCACATCTGGTTCGATGACATGAGAGGGGTCGGAAATATATCTCCGCAACTGTGAGACGTGAAAGACGTCATGAATGTTTGACAGGAAGGGTGGCAGGGCAATCTGATATGCCATTTGACCGATACGACGAAGAATCTGGTAAGGTCCAATAAATTTAGGGATAAGTTTCTTGGATTTGATCGCTCGACCAACTCCGATGGTGGGGTGACTCTAAGAAATACATGCTCTCCTTCTTCAACTCTAGCGGTCGACGCCCTTGGTCGGCATAACTCTTCCGGCTCACGAGGACGCCTGCATACTATCTCCGATCAAACGGATCTTCTCGATGATCTCCGCCGACCATATCTGCTCCCACAATAGACCTCTCGCCATCCTGGTACCAACAAAGAGGCGTCTGACACTTGCGTCCATACAGTGCTTCAAAAGGTGCCATTCCAATACTCGCATGGAAACTGTTATTGTAGGTGAACTCCACCAATGGTAAGACATCGTCCCAACTTCCTCGGTGATCTAATGTACATGCTCGCAACAAATCTTCAAGCGATTGGATCGTTCTCTCAGTCTGACCGTCGGTTTGGGGATGATATGCCGAGCTAAGCTTAAGCTCGGTTCCCATCGCTTCTTGCAATTCCCTCCAAAAATGAGATGTGAACTTCGGATCTCGGTCGACACGATTGAAGAGGGTATACCATGTAGTCGCACTATCTCCGATGTAAATCTCGGTCGACTTTTCCACGTTGTACGTCGACCACCGTAAGAAATGAGCAGATTTGGTCAATCGGTCGACGATCACCTAAATCGAATCATTCTTCTTCTGCGTCTTCGGCAAACCTACAACGAAATCCATGGAGATACTGTCCCACTTCCATACTGGTACGTCAAGCGATTGTAGCATTCCCGCCGGTCGTTGGTGCTCCACCTTCGCTTCGACACGTTAAACACGGTTACGTGCTCAGCCACTTGCTTCTTCATTCCGGACCACCAAAAATGCTTCTTCAAGTCTTGATACATCTTCGTAACTCCTGGATGAATACTAAAATTGCTCTTATGTGCTTCGTCAAGTATTAACTTTCTCAGCTCCGCTACGTTAGGTACACACACTCGGCCATTGCACCTTAAAATATTGTCCGCTCCGACTTTGAATTCTGTCGCTTTCCCTTGCGCGATCAACTGTATCTTCTCTTGCAGAAGCATGTCATGAACCTTTGGTCTCGATCTCGCCCAACAATCTGTTAGAAATGGTAAGCATACCAAATCTCGGCTTCCCTTGAAACTTCCACATTCAACTTCAAATCTCTAATTTCTCGAGCATCTCCAACTCCTTGATCATCATTCTTTGAAGCTAGAACGCTCTTCCTACTCAACGCATCTGCTACTATATTAGCCTTTCTGGATGATATTCCAACGTAAATTCGTAGTCCTTGAGAAATTCTGCCCATCTTGACGCATGTTGAGTTCTTTCTGATCGAACAGGTACTTCAAGCTCTTGTGATCGCTGAAAACAGTGAGAGTGCTCCCATAAAGGTAGTGCCTCCATATCTTCAGCGCAAAAACCACCGATGCCAGCTCCAAATCGTGAGTAGGGTAGTTCCTCTCGTGAATCTTAAGCTGTCTTGAAGCATACGCTACCACTTTCCTGTCTTTGCATCGGACGCACCAATCCCTGGTGTGACGCATCGCAATAAACCTCGTAAGGCTCTTCTGGTTGAGGCAAAATCAACACAGGCGCTGTTGTCAAAAGCTCCTTCAGTCTTTGAAAACTGGATTCACACTCCTCGGTCCAGGCAAAAGGTTGATCCTTCCTCGTGAGTCGTGTAAGAGGCGCGACAATCTTCGAAAAACCTTCAATGAATCTTCGATAATAGCCTGCTAAGCCAACAAAGCTCCTGATATCAGTGACTGTCTTCGGCTGTTCCCACGCTAGCACAGCTTCAATCTTAGTTGGATCCACAGCTATTCCTTCTTTGGAAATCACATGTCCAAGAAAATTCACCTCTTCGAGCCAAAATTCACACTTCGAAAGGTTGGCATAGAGTTGCTTCTCTCGTAATATCTGCAATACTCGGCGTAAGTGCCCTTCGTGCTCTTCTCTGCTCTTCGAGTAGATCAATATGTCGTCGATGAACACTACTACAAACTGATCCAAAAACGAATGGAAAATCCTGTTCATGTAATCCATAAACACTGCTGGCGTATTTGTCACTCCAAACGGCATCACCAAGTACTCGTAATGACCGTATCTGGTCCTGAAAGTCGCTTGGGGACATCTTCCTTCTTCACGCGAATCTGATGATAACCAGACTTCAAATCTATCTTGGAAAATATTACAGCTCCACGTAATTGATCCATCAGATCGTCAATACGCGGTAACGGATACCGGTTCTTCACAGTAACCTTGTTGAGCTCGCGGTAGTCCACGCACAGTCTTGATCGTCCATCCTTCTTCTTGACCAACAACACTGGAGCTCCCCACGGTGACACGCTCGGTCGTATAAATTGCTTTGAATCCAAATGCTCAATCTGGGACTTCAGTTCTTTCATCTCGGCAGGGGACATCCGGTATGGCACTTTGGAAATCGGTCCTGTTCCTGGAATCAAATCGATGGAGAACTCAACCTCTCGCACTGGTGGTAACCCTGGCACGTCTTCGGGAAAAACGTCCACAAAGTCACACACCACTGGAACATTCTTCACTTCGATCTGCTGGGAAACTTCTGAACTAGCCAGATACATGTCTTCCCTAGTTCCTTCTTGCAAAGAAACTCCAATACGTTCAGTAGAAAGATAATTGGAGACTCCAAGGTCTGGGAAAATTACAGGTGTTACATGTATATTAGATACCAGTACCGAGAAGGCTGCTGTTGCTGAGGATGGCACAATTCATGCATCCGTTGATATGGATGAGTCTGAGGATCCCCGTCTGGGGGAATTTTTAGTTGGGCTACCTTTTGCCTTTCTCAGTAGTTAGGGATTGTAGAGCAGGAGTTCTCGATTACCAGTTACATACCTATGGCCAGTAGTCTTGTTTTGCTTCCGTTTGATGGTGGTTTCTTTTTGATGAGGCACGTGTTAGCTTCTAGTTTGTATTTTGAGGTTGACTGTATTACCTTTATGCTGCGCTTCCATCTTTGACTTTCTTTTGTTTTTTTTAAACTCTGATGTAGGTGTGCCCATGGAATGGCCACCGAAACCTTAAACCGATGCATATAGTATACATTATGTGTGCTTATTTCCGCTGTGCATTTTAGTTTAAATTCCTACATGTTTTTTGCTGTATTTATTAATGATAAGCTGTATACGATTAAGGCTAATTAATTAAGGGTTATTGTGATGGGACGAGGGGTGTCTCATTTTGTGGTATCAGAGCAGTTCAACCCTAACCGGACTGTGAGGTTTAGGATGTTATTCTGGCCGTGTCTAGTTGGACCCACACCGGGTATTTGACTATGTTTAGAATTGGGTAGAGTGTCTATATTTGGTTAGTTATCTAAATTATTCGCAATAAAGATAGCTATTCGCATATTCATAAGATATATTGCATATAATTATATGGTTCTTTATGTCTTATGAATGCTGAGCTGTGGATTTCTTTTGAGGATATCATGGCTCGCAGGGGTGGTAGAACGACTCGTTGTGGAGTCAATGAGGATACTTCTCATATAGATGGTAGAGAGGAGTCTTCAGAGACCTTGAGGTTAGTGAGACAGTTGGCTACAGCTATGCTGCAGCAAACTCAAAAGAATACTCAGATGCTATAGAGGCAGGAGACTAGGAGAGATGATGCTGGTTTGACTACTTTTCTGAAAGGTCAACCTCCTCAGTTTGATGGTGAGTTTAACCCAGAGGGTGCTGGATTAAGGAAGTGGAGAAAATACTTTACGGCAATGCACTACCATGAGGACAGGAGGGTGATGTATGCTTCTTTCCTACTGGTGGGAAATGCTGAGTCCTAGTGGAAAGGTAAGAGCAAGTTATTGGAGGAGTAGGGTAGGATATTGACTTGGGAGTGATTTAGGGAGTGCTTCTTGGAGAAGTTCTTTCCTAGATTGACACGTAGAGAGAAGGAAAAGGAGTTCAATAGTTTGAAGCAGGGAGGACTATCTGTAGGTGACTATGCTACTAAATTTGAAGCATTACTGAAGTACTCTGAGTTTTACAGTTTGCATCTTAGTGAGGCTTAGATGTGTATGAGGTTTCAGGATGGAATGAGGTATGAAACCCAGAGGGCGGTGATGCCATTGAAACTTGTCCGTTTTCCTGACTTAGTGGAGTAGAGTATGGAGTTAGAGAGTTTAGACCGCCGTAGAGAGCATCAGAGGAGTGGCGGACCCAAGAGAGGTGGTGGTACAGGTAGAGGTGGTGGACTGAGAGGTGGAGCCCGAGGTAGAGGAGGCAGATTTCCTCCGAGGGGAGCAGGTCCTTATTCTAGACCAGAGCAGCCAGCTGCTGCTGCTGGGAGTGGTGGAACATTCACACCTGCTGTGAACTGTTTTAGGTGTGGAGGACCTCATATAATTAGAGATTGCCTGACGGGAGGTGGAGACCATTCTTGCTTCAACTGTGGGAAGCCAGGACATATTGCTAGAGATTGCAGAGTGGGACAGAGGGCCACTAGTGGGCCTACGACTTGAGGACGTAGTACTGGACGTGGTGCAGGTGCAAGAAGGGCTAGACCCCAAGTCACTAGGAGAGTGTTTACAGTGAAGGGAGCTGAATCCTCTCAATCCCCTGATCTGATACAAGGTATGTGCATTGTTTCTGATAAACTCTTAGCTGTATTGTTTGACTCTGAGGCTACTCATTATTTTATATCCCATGATTGTATAAATTATTTGAAATTGTCTGTTTCTACTTTACCTTGTAAACTAATAGTTTTTACTCCTACTGGTAAACCTTTGGTTACAACTTCTGTTTGCTTTAAATTTTCCAATCATCATAGAGAATAGGAAATTTCTTACTGATCTTGTGTGTCTTCCTTTGCAGGATTTAGATATGATTCTGGGTATGGTTTGGCTTGCTGCCAATCATGTGTTGTTGAACTTTGCTAACAAGAGTCTGTCTTTTTCTGATCAATCTAGTGTGATATCTGCCAACGACAGTAGTGATAGACTTAGTGGTGATTCTCAGAAGTATGTGATGTTGTTTTCTATGGAAGGCAAGGATACTCCTAACTTAGATTCTATTTCTGTGGTGAGAGAGTTTCCTAAAGTGTTTCCAGATGATGTTCCTGGATTGCCACCTGAGAGAGAGATAGAATTTGCCATAGACTTAATCCCTGGTACTGGCCCTATTTCAATAGCACCTTATAGATGTCACCAGCAGAGTTAGCAGAGCTGAAGGACTAACTGGATGACATGCTAAAGAAGGAGTTTATTAGGCTTAGTGTTTCACCTTGGGGAGCTCCAGTGTTGTTTGTTAGGAAGAAAGATGACTCGTCGAGGTTGTGTGGATTATAGGCAGTTGAACAAGGTAATTATTAAGAACAAATATCCTTTGCCTAGAATAAATGATCTGATGGATCAATTAAAGGGAGCAGTTGTGTTCTCTAAGATTGATTTGAAGTTTAGTTACCACCAGATTCGAGTGAAGAAGGAAGATGTGCCAAAGACATCCTTTAGATCCAGGTATGGGTATTATGAATATTTGGTTATGCCTTTCGGTTTAACTAATGCTCCTGTAGTGTTCATGGACTACATGAACCCATTCTTGGATAAATTTGTAGTGGTGTTTATTGACGATATTCTAATTTACTCTTCGAGTAGGGAAGAACATGAAGGACACGTTAGGGTAGTACTTCAGATTTTGAAAGATCGTCAGTTGTATGCCAAGTTTTCTAAATGCGAGTTCTGGTTGGAAGAAGTATAATTCTTGGGACATGTGATCAGTAAGGAAGGGGTAGTTGTTGATCCATCCAAAGTCGAAGTAGTGATTCGGTGGGAGAGCCCGAAGATGGTTAGTGAGATTAGAAGTTTCCTTGGGTTAGCAGGGTATTATAGAAGGTCTATTGAAGGATTTTCTAATATAGCCTTACCTATGACTCAGTTGACCACGAAGGGTACACCTTTTGGCTGGTCAGAAAGGTGTGAGAAGAGTTTTCAGGAGTTGAAGGAAAGACTGACCACTTCACCTATTTTAATCCTACCTGATCCTTTAGGAGAGTTTGTAGTTTACTGTGACGCTTCCTATCATGGGTTAGGTTGTGTATTGATGCAAGAAGGGAGAGTAGTGGCCTATGCTTCTAGACAATTGAGAATTAACGAAAGGAATTATCCTACTCATGATTTAGAACTAGCTGCTATAGTCTTTGCTTTGAAAATTTGGAGGCATTATCTTTATGGTGCTAAGTTCATTGTGTTCAGTGATCACAAGAGTTTGAGGTATTTATTCGACTAGAAGGAATTGAATATGAGACAGAGAAGATGGATGGAATTCCTTAAGGGCTATGATTTTGAGCTGCAATACCATCCAGGAAAAGCTAACGTAGTGGTTGACGCTTTGAGTAGAAAATCCCAACATGTGTCTGTCATGATGGTCAAGGAATTGGAGCTAGTTGAGCAGTTTAGAGACCTTGGTCTCGGAGTACAACTGTTTAAGGATAGGATGTGATTGGGAAAGATGGTAGTAACTGGCGAATTCTTAAAGCAAGTGAAGGAAAAGCAAGAGACAGATGAACATCTGCACAAGATGAAGGAGCTAATGAATGATGGAAAGGTTTCAGAATTTAATGTGGGCAATGACGGTATCTTTAGGTTCGGAGACAGGATTTGTATACCTAGCGATACTGAGATTAGAAAGATGATTTTGGAAGAAGCCCATAAGAGCAAGCTTAGTTTCCACCCAGGCGCTACTAAGATGTATCAAGATCTGAAGAAGATGTTTTGGTGGCCTAGTATGAAGAAGAACATAGTTAAGTATGTTTTGTCTTGCTTAGTTTGTCAGAAGGTGAAGATAGAACATCAGAAACCAGCAGGATTATTGCAATCCTTGGATATTCTTAAATGGAAGTGGGATGGAATAGCAATGGACTTTGTTGTAGGACTACCAAGGAGCCCTAAGAAGTTTGATCCTATATGGGTAGTTATTGATCGGTTAACGAAGTGTGCTCATTTCATTCTGATCGGAGAGAGATATCCTTTGGAAAGGTTAGCTCAGATTTACATTAAGGAGGTAGTAAGACTACATGGTGTTCTTTCGAGCATCATTAGTGACAGAGACCCTAGATTTACCTCTAAATTTTGGAACGAACTGCAACGAGCTTTAGGGACTAGGTTAAGATTGAGTTCAGCTTATCCTCCTCAAACGGATGGTCAGTCAGAATGAATAATCCAATCCCTAGAAGACTTGTTGAGGGCATGCGTGTTAGAGCATGTAGGAAGTTGGGATGAGTTTTTGCCTTTGGTGGAATTCACCTATAACAACAGTTTTCACTCAAGTATAGGTATGCCATCTTTTGAGGCTTTGTATAGACGAAAGTGTAGAACCCTGTTGTGTTGGTTTAAGACCAGAGACAGACAAGTGTTAGGTCCAGAGATGATCCAACAGACCATAGAGCAAGTCAACAAGATTAGAGAGAATATGAAGGCAGCTCAGGATAGGCAGAAGAGTTATAGTGATAAGATAAGGAGACCTTTAGAATTCTAAGTGGAGGATCACATTTTTTTGAGAGTAACTCCTAGGACTAGAATTGGCAGAGCTATCAAGTCTAGAAAATTAACTCCTAGGTTTATTGGTCCATTCGAATTTTTTCTCGGATTGGCCAGTAGCCTATCATATTGCTTTACCGCCTAATCTTTCCAATCTTCATGATGTCTTCCATGTATCTCAGTTGCGAAAGTATTACCCCGACCCTTTTTCATATCATTGAACCTGATTCAATACAATTAAGAGATAACTTAGAATATGAGGCATTACCTATAAGGATCATGGATCGAAGGATCAAGAAACTTCGTGGTAAACACATTCCTTTGGTTAAGGTTGTGTGGGATGAGACTACAGTGATATGACTTGGGCGCGTGAGGAGGAGATGGGACAACAATTTCCACATCTGTTTACAGGTACGTGATTTCCAGTACGAGATCTCTTTTTTAGGGGGTGGTAATGTAGCATCCTCAATTTTCTGATCGTGCTTAATGTGTGATTGTGTGTGTATAAGTGTATTTGTGTGAACCTAGGTGTGTATCGTGGAGTTTGACATTGTATTAGAGTGTTTGGTTGTGTGTTCGCTTTCTGTGCCTTTATGTAAAGGCAAGTATGAGACTTACGAGGTTTTGGGGTTATAAAGAGGTAGAGAAGTGCTTGATAGTGATTTAGTATTAGTCTTAGAAGCCTCATAAAATTTGAGAATAATCGGAGCTAGAATTAGGATTTTGTGTTTTTGTGACCTAGAGTAAGTGCGAGTTTTTGAGCGATTAATTGGGATTGTAAATCCTTAATTCTGAGGTCAATCATGTGTTCTATGTGTTTAGAATGATGTTTAAGTGTTAGGGTATCAAGTTCTGGGTCGTACGAGCGTCGGAATCAAAGAAATCTCGTGAAAATAGACAAAACTGTGCAAAAGCGCGTGGGACGCGCTTGAGGCACGCTTGAGTGCGCTGGTCTATGGTACACCATTAGCTTTTGTCGTCTGTGACACGTGGCATGTAGTCCAATCAGGAGATGACACGTGGTGTTCATGCATGAAGCCACGTGGCAGGCATGCGTGGATCACTTCATTGTGAAGGATTAGTCGCGGACGCGCGTGGGATGCTTGCAGGCACGCGGGCCATCTGGACGCGCGCACTAAGTGCTGGAGCGCGTGCTGAGCGCGTCCAACAACCCCTTTTCACCTATATAAACCCATTTTCACCATTTAATCAGATTTTTACCACTCTTTTTCATTTCACAAGTTGAACAGTGTTATAAACCAGAAAACACGTTTTTTGGACCTTCCAAGGTTTGGTGGTTCAATCCCAAGCCATCTCAAGTGCCGGTTCAATCGTTCGATCCTACCAATTTGTTCGTTGCCGTTCGTGCTTTTTAGGGCTTATCTCCGAGCGAGGTTTTGCCATGGCAAACCTAAGTACCTCAATGTTATTCTCCTCTCTTTCATTCTGATTTTGTTGTAAGGATTCAATGTTCTTCAGCTTAACCCTAATCAGACTGTGTTTTGGACCCTGGTTGAGCTATACGGGTACCAAATGAGCTAGGGTTTTGCCAAAACTCCCGGAGAGATTTCCATATGTCACGAAACAGAGGGGAGCACCCCTGTTCTCAATGAACATGTGGGAGAATTCGTGGTTCCTTGTTGTTCATAGTCCCTAATTATCTGTTCTTCGTATTTTAGGGTTTTGGTGCAAGTGCGGGTACCGAACGTCCAAAAAACCTTGTCAGAAGTTAGAATTGGGTAAGTTAGATTCTTAGAATCCTTAGAATAGGAGCTAGACGAATCCTTTATGGTATTTTTGTAATTCCATAGCTTGCCTTAATTCTAATCTAAGTGCATTTATGTGTTAGGGAGAGAGGAGTTTGTGCTTGTGTTTCCGTGGTTGAGGCCTTAGTAGTTGGTGGAACGCCGAGTTAACGCTTTGGAATCCAGGTGGGAGTTAGAATACATTTTTATCGGGATTGCTAGAGTAGAATAATATACATTGTATGCGTGTTGTGTCACTGCTAAATGACTAAGTGATTGAGAATATGACTAATGTGAGTTATAACATGCATAATGTGAATAGTGAATAAAGTAAATAAAAGTGAATCCAAGTGTATAGTGATATGTGAGAGGTGTGAGCTTTTAAAGTGTTTGTGTTGGTGCTATGTCACAGTCGTGTGTGAGAGGTCAGGAGATACTCGAGCACGAGTACGAGGTAACAGTGCAGGTCACATAGACCTTGGGAGTGTATATCATGGGGTCTGGAAATATTCCACAGGAGGCCGATAGTTTGGCCACTATTATGTCGTGGTTTCAGTTGTGCCCGTTGACCCCGACGAGTGCTGTAAACTTTAAGTCCTTGGTGAACGATCTCGAGTGCAGGCCTAGATACCCGACCCTGACTTTTTGGGGCTATTGGGATGCGCTCTTATAGGTCACGATGAGTAGGATATGTTGCCTGGACAACTAACAGATACTCCGAGTGGAGACGAGGACAATGTGACATAGGGTTGTACTCTGAGTGGTGAGGAGTACAGCATGCCGGTGTAGTTAGTGGCCATGAGTCTGTAATTATGTAACCACAGTGTGATAAATGATTAGTGACTGTGTTAGGAATGTGAGTCATGGTATATCTGATTACTTGCATGCTGTATACTTTGTATTGCCTTCTACTGCTACTTTCCCATTTTGATGGTGATCAAGTTGTTCTTATCTCCCTGTAAATGTGTTTGTGCATATGTGCTATGTGTATGTTAGATGCAGGTACCGAGGAGGCTGTTGCTACTGAGGACGGCACAGTTCATGCATCCGTTGATATGGACGAGTTTGAGGATCCCCGTCCGGGGGAATTTTGAGTTGGGCACCACCTTTTGCCTTTCTCAGTAATTAGGGATCGTAGAACGGGAGCTCTCGATACCCAATTACGTACCTATGGCCAGGAGTCTTGTTTTGCTTCCGTTTGGTGGTGGTTTCTTTTTGATGAGCACATGTTAGCCTCTTGTTTGTATTTTGAGGATGACTGTATTACCTTTCTGCTATGCTTCCGCCTTTGACTTTCTTTTGTTTTCTTTTAGACTTTGTTGTAGGTGTGCCCATGGAGTGGCCACTAGAACCTTATACCGATGAATATAGTGTACATTACATGTGCTCATTTCCGCTGTGCATTTTAGTTAAAATTCCTACATGTTTTCTACTGTATTTATTAACGATAAGCTAAACAATTAAGGCTAATTAATTAAGGGTTACTATGATGGGACGAGGGTGTCTCGCAATCTCTGTAAAACACTGATGTTGCTGAGCATCGAAAGACAAATGGCCTCCATCTCAATGACTGTGGCCCCCGCTCCAGCGCGAACTCCAAGATGGGCTGCCAGTCTGGAGATAAATGAACCCAAAACTATATGTCCGGTGTTTTGGGTCTGTGTAACACCGCAATTTTTATGAAGATTATTTTACAGTTTCTGACTACTTGGAAATAAATCAAAGAGATTGATCACCTTCATGATTTATAAAAAGTACAAAGAACTGCTATGATTTGTTTTAAACAATTTGTTGTTTTTGAAATTAATTCAAATTAATAAACAGTGTAGACGTATACTATTTTTTAATTTGAATTAATCCTGAAAAATATGCAAAATTGTTGCTTGATTAAAGGAAATTATTTTATTGAAGGAGAAATAATTTTTAGGACATAATAAATACTTTTAAGTCACAATTTGAATTTTCAACATTTGGAGGATTGTTAAATTGTCTGTTTTATATCATATTTAACATGACTTTTATTTTAATGATTTTGTATTGACGATATTTTTGTTTGAATACTATCTAGATGATAAGAGAATTTGGGAATTAGTGATCCTCACTAATTTATAGTTTTTACTATGCTTCTAGAATTTTGTCGAATTCTGCCTTAATGAGGCTATCGGGTGAGTTTCTAACTGAAACATACCCAATAGTGATCCAAATTTTACAAAATTTGAGATATTAGTATTTTCCAATATTTATGATTTATTGAAATTTTTTGGAAATTTTTGGGCATCAGAAAATATATAGGGTATTTTCTACGCCTAAAAACTACCTAACGGTAACTTTTAGCTCGTAAAACGAGAAAACGATATTCATAGGAATATTTCTAATGTCTTAAGGGCCATTTTGATTGATTACTAATTTTTTTATTGTGGAGTAATTTATTAGATTTACTTTTAGAGTTTTTGGATCAAAAACCTTAATAAATACGAAATGTCGCGCACCCGATTGATCGAGAACGCGACAAAATAAAACCTAGATATTTTGGGGCTGAGGTACGGTTCATCAAAGGATTAGGGGAGCTGAATCCAAGCTTTAGAAGCTTCCTTGCCATGGGTTAAGTGGTGATTAGTAAGTAAGTAAATTGTAGGTAGTTAACATAGTTAGTTTAGGACTAAATTGGTTGATTCCTAACTAAATGAACAAATTCATTCCTTCCATGTCCTAGATAATTTCGTGGCCTTCCTCCCATAACCAAGTTCATCTCACCCTTTCCACCATTAGAGAAAAAAATCAAGAGAGTTTTAGAAAGAGTAAGTGTGAGGAAACTTCAAAAATTTGTGATTTTGTAGTTCAATCTTCCTTCCTTGTTATTGATCCTTGTTCTATCACCTCTAAATTTCTTGGTAAGCTCCATGATCATCCTATTATCTCTCTTGAGTTCCATGATATGGGTTTGTGTGAGCTTGGAGTCATTTTTGCTTAAAGGTGTTAGATTTTGCTAGATTAGAATGATTAGTCCTTTGATCCTTTACTTTCTTCCATGACTAAGCATGGTTAGAGTTTTTAAAATTTGGGAAACCCTAACCCTTGACCCTGGCCGAATCGAGGGGCTGTTGTGGGGGGTTGTTCTTGACTTGTTTTTGTTGATTTGGAGTTAGTTCTTGGAGGGCTTTTAGTGGTATGCTTAAAACTAGTCATATATGCATGTTTAACAAGTTTTGAGAAATTAAATGGTTTGATTTTTAGGGGCTGGAAACTATGGCTTTGCGGGATGATTTTGTGCATGTTCTTATTCGTTTTTAAATGTCTTAAAGTGTTTAAAAAATTTGGCTTATGGTAAAAGAATTTATGTTAGGAAAGTTTGTAAGATTTTGATGTTAAAGGTTTGAAAATTTGAGGTTGTTTTTAGGGCACCAAAACTGTGACCCTTAGGTTGTTTTAGAACATTGTGTTAAGTTGTTTTATGTCTTAAATATGTTGTGAAAGCTGATTAAGGATTAGGTTTCTTGAAAAATGAGTCAAAGTTGGAAAAGCACTATTCAAAGTGGTAAAACACTATTCCAATTAGTAATTTTTGGTTTAAGCATTTTTCTAAGTGTGTAGTATTTGGAAAAGTTTCCAAACTTGCATAACCTAGACTTGATTCATTATATATGACTAGGTGTGATCCAAATGGGATTAAGTGAGAAAAATTTTAGGCTTTTAGGGACCCAACCGTGGCTATCCTAAGGTGTTAGGACTTGTATTTTTGGGTTCCAATTGAATTAAGTTTGTATTGTTAAGGTTCGTGTGAGGTACAGTCCGACGACGTTGTGGAACTTACCTATTTGAAGCATATTCAAGGTAAGGAAAATTCTTATATAATGAGTTTGCGCTTTTTGCCTTGATTGATGCTTGGTTGATTGTTTGATTAATTGTGTGGTAGTACTTGCAGTATTACTATGTGTTGTATGAAATGTTGTAGCATGTTCTTGACCCTGCGTGGTATTAGTGATTTGTATTGTGTGCCTTAAATCATGTTTGATTTAATTTGGACTTGGAATTGATTGAAATATGCAAATTATTGTTGATGATAATTGATTAATTAATAATGCATTGATCGACTATTATTGGTTTGACGATTTACAACGAAAAATCTTATGCGATTTCACAAGCCGAATTATGATTTCATAAGAAAAATGTTAAGGGCATTTTGATTTAAACGTAAGCATGAGGGTTTTAGTACAACTTGCCAAAGCTTACAAAGAAATTTCAATGGAACAATAGTAGGAAAAAGAACTTGAGTAAACAGTGTAACTTACGAAAACGGTTGAGTTAAATGATGCGTCTGGAAAATTCTTGCTCGGAAAGACTTAGTAATTAAGTGTGTTCGCACCGCCTCTCTTTCCTGGGAATTATCCTAACATATTATTTAGCACAACTAGGGTTCCAACCACCTAAAGCTAAAGTGTATTTTCAGATACAATATTACAAATGAATGACACAAGAACAAAGAAAGAGATTTCAAAGATCCAGATTTCTAAAGAATAAAATGTAGGGAACCAAGTGTTCATATTGAGCATACTGGTCATGTGTCCTGTGCTGGGGCTTGGCGTCCTACTTGCGTGCGCATTTTCTTGATTAAAGATTGAGCCTAGTATTCTGATTACGTGCCTAGAATTTCAATCTAAGATTGAGACTAGCATTCCCCAATCGAACACATGGACCTTGTGTCCTGTGTTAGAACTCTAAGCAAATTGAGTTTTGTAATTCACAAATTGATTGAGTTGAGGTTTTGTCGATCCGCATTGATGAATTAAAATATTACTCGGACGCTCCTTATGGTGACCGAGTCATATTAAAGAATTTTTTTGGATGGATACTGACCATTGAGCATTTCAACCTGGAGGATTTTTCCAGTGTCCAATACCCTTGATAGGGGAATTTTGTCTGGGCTTGGAGGATTTTTCCAGTGTCTTATTGCTGTCCTTGTTTAAGGCTGCAAGTGTATGCACAAACTTGTTCATAATGCATTGGCATGCATGATTAACCACATTGATAATATATGATGACTTGATCATTGATCTGCTAAATGATTTGTCTGCTCACATGCAAATGCTTGATACACCATGATGATGCATGCGGTCTATTAAGTATGTATATGTATATAAAAGCATGTTTTTGTATTTTATATATATATATATATATATATATCTTGTTTGCATGCGACATAGCCAATGATAAACTCGTGGACAAAGAATTTACCCTTGCACTATTGTTGGATTGGACTTTCTTATGGATGATACCAGATGGAGTTCCACATTGCTGCTGCAGTTCCATCCTTCCCAGGAGTGTTGAAGAATGAGCCAATAGAGGAAGATTCCCCTGAGTGCTCTATGTTCGGATCTTACTAAACGGTTTCTCAGTATAAGTTATAGTTGTTGGCCAGCTTAGTTTGGCCAGCTTAGTTTAGGGTACTGTCTCAGTGATTTGCGTAATTAACCATTGTTCTGTAATTACTCTTTTTAGCAAAACCTCACCTCAGTGCGAAATGATTATGTTCTATTTTATGTTGTGTGAAGCATTCATCGTGATGTTATATATTCTGATATTTGATAAAAGATTGATTTCTCATTATTTAGAAATTGTAGTACTCTTCATGTTTTATTTTTGAAAAAGATTTTCAAAGGAAAGAAAAAGAAAAAAAATTTACTCCTATTTTCCATTGTGAATAATAGAGTGTACTTTTTACTGAAAGCATATAAGCATCAAATGTTTTCAGCATTAGATTGGGTTGCACCGTAACGCACCAAAAATAAGGTGTTACTTAGGTGGTATCAGAGCAGTTTGGTTCTAACCGGAATGCTTTTGTTTAAGCTGGCCTAGATTGTCAGGGATTGTCGGGTATAAGTCTGTTATGCCTACGATTGTGTGAACTTGGTGCTTGATTGTCTGAAATGTTTCCAAGTTGAAACAAGTGTGACATTGCGTGAAATTGTGTGTGATCATCACGAATGATTGATTTTGTTGTGGGGTTCTGACTGGTCTTCGACTTGAAGGAACAAATGGCACCTCCTAAACGTGATACCTCTGTTCCTGAAGCTAGAAACAAGGATATGGACCAAGTTGTGCGAGCGATGGCTGATATGGTTACTGCGGTAGCACAACAGACGACTACAAAGCAACATCGCGACCTACAAAAGCAACAACGCGAGGAACAAACTGCTGAGGCAAAAGGATTGATTGATTTTTGCCGCCATGACCCGCCAAAATTTTATGGAGATTCCGATCCAGAACAGGTAGATCTCTGGTTGCAAGAGATCAAAAAGATTTAGGAAGTACTTCGTAGTCTCACAGACATCAAGGTGAACTATGCCACATACCTGTTGCTCGGAGACACAGAGCTCTGGTGGAGAGGGACAAAGCTGATGATGGAAGCCAACCATCAGGAAGTGACCTGGGAAGCATTTCGTGCGAAGTTTTTGGAGAAGTACTTTCCCAAAAGTGATCGCATTGAATAAGAACAAGAATTTCTGAGAGTTTACCAAGGGAACTGAAGTGTTGGGGAATGCGCTGCAAGTTTCGAATCGTTGGCTAAGCATTTTCGCTTCTTGCAATAGCGCGTTGATGAAGAATACATGTGTGAGCGCTTTGTGAATGGCTTGCGGGGCGACATTCAGGTTTTAGTGTTGCCATTAGGAATTCATCGTTTCCAATAGCTTGTAGAGAAAAGCAGAGAAGTGGAAGTAATGAAGAATAAGCGGATGAAAAGAGCAAATACGGGTGGACCGTTTAGATCAAGTGATCAGGATCAAGGAAATAAGGGGAAGTAGCAACAGAACAAGCGATATTTTCTTCCTTAGGGGAATGACTGCAATTAGGATCGCCTTGTGGAGAAGGCTACAGGAAACAACCAGAAAAAGGGGTTGCACTGTTACTAATGTGGAAGCAAGGAGCATTTGGCTGATAAATGCCTATCGAAGGACCGACTGTGCTTTAACTGCAAAAAGCCTGAACACTTTTTAAAGGACTGCAATCTGCCAAAAGTGGAGTATTCTACTAAGACTACCAGAGCTGCAAGATCAACTGAGGGACGTGTCTACATCATGCACGGAGAAGAAGAAATCCACACCGAAAGACGTTAATCCGGAATACACAACATGAAGAAATCAGGAATAGTTATGAACAAGGAATGAGAGGAGAAGAGGATATAGAATAAGAGACAAGGATTTCTATAGGAGACGTTTAATACTATGTTTGGTATATGTGTTATAGTGTGCGCGTGGTTCTAAATATAGACCACATAAGTGTTTTGACTCTCTGACGTATTTTACTATTGTATTAGATTCCAAAGCCCAAATTTATAATATACTTTTGGTATTATGTTATGATTTTCGAGACTTTTAGATTTTGATTTGGTTTGTGAGTGAATTTTTTGGGACGAAATTTTTTTAAGGAGGGTCGTAATGCCACACCCCAATTTTTATGAAGATTATTTTACAGTTTCCGACTACTTGGAAATAAATCAAAGAGATTGATCATCTTGATGATTTACAAAGAGTGTAGACGTATACTGTTTTTAATATGAATTAATCCTGAAAAATATGTAAAATTGTTAAAAGAAATTATTTTATTGAAGTAGAAATAATTTTTAGGACTTAATAAATACTTTTAAGTCACAGTTTGAATTTTCAACATTTGGAGGATTGTTAAATTGTCTGTTTTATGTCATATTTAATACGACTTTTATTTTAATGATTTTGTATTGACGATTTTATTGTTTGAATACTATCTAGATGATAAGAGGAATTGGAATTAGTGATCCTCACTAATTTATAGTTTTTACTACGCTGCTAAAATTTTGTCGAATTCTTCCTTAATGAGGCTATTGGGTGAGTTTCTAACTGAAACTTACCTAAACATGATCCAAACTTTACAAAATTTGAGATATTAGTATTTTCCAAGATTTGTGATTTATTGATTTTTTTTCGGAATTTTTGGGCATCAGAAAATATAAGGCATTTTCTACGCCTAGTAACTCCTAACGGTAACTTTTTAGCTCGTAAATCGAGAAAACGATATTCATAGGAATACTTCTGATGTCTTAAGGGTCATTTTGATTGATTAATAATTTTTGATTGTGGAGTAATTTATTAGATTTATTTTTTGAGTTTTTGGATAAAAAACCCTAATAAATGCGAAACGCCGCGCACCCGATTAATCGAGAACGCAACGAAATAAAACCTAGATATTTTGGGGCTGAGGTGCAGTTCATCAAAGGATTAGGGGAGCTGAATCCAAGCTTTAGAAGCTTCCTTTCCATGTGTTAAGTGGTGATTAGTAAATAAGTAAATTGTAGGTAGTTAACTTAGTTAGTTTAGGACTAAATTGGTTGATTCCTAACTAAATGATCAAATTCATTCCTTCCACGCCCTAGATAATTGCTTGGCCTTCCTCCCATAACCAAGTTCATCTCACCCATTCCACCATTAGAGAAAAAATTCAAGAGAATTTAAAAAAGAGTAAGTGTGAGGAAACTTGAAAAATTTGTGATTTTGGAGTTCAATCTTCCTTCCTTGTTATTGATCCTTGTTCTATCACCTCTAAATTTCTTGGTAAGCTCCATGATCATCCTCTTATCTCTCTTGAGTTCCATGATATGGGTTTGCATGATCTTGGAGTCATTTTTGCTTAAGGGTGTTAGATTTTGCTAGATTAGAATGATTAGTCCTTTGATCCTTTACTTTCTTCCATGACTAAGCATGGTTAGAGTTTTTAAAATTTGGGAAACCCTAACCCTAGACCGTGGCTGAACCGAGGGGCTGTTGTGGGTGCTTGTTCTTGACTTGTTTCTGTTGATTTGGAGTTAGTTCTTGGAGGGTTTTTAGTGGTATGCTTAAAACTAGTCATATATGCATGTTTAACATGTTTTGAGAAATTAAATGGTTTGATTTTTAAGGGCTGGAAACTATGGCTTTGAGGGATGATTTTGTGCATGTTCTAATTTGTTTTCAAATGTGTTAAAGTGTTTAAAAAATTTGTCTTATGGTAAAAGAATTTATGTTAGCAAAGTTTGTAAGATTTTGATGTTAAAAGTTTGAAAATTTGAGGTTGTTTTTAGGGCACCAAAACCGTGACCCTTAGGTTGGTTTAGAAGATTGTCTTAAGTTGTTTTATGTCTCAAATATGTTGTAAAAGTTGATTAAGGATTTGGTTTAGCAAAACATTTCAAAGAAGCTTCATTTTAGGAAAGGATTTAGTTTATGTTTCAAGAATTGTTTTGTACTTGCAATAAAATTGTTTCTAAAATTTTGTGACATGTTTTGGTGTTTTGAAAAATGAATCAAAGTTTGGAAAATACTATTCAAAGTGGTAAAACACTATTCCAATTCGTAATTGTTAGTTTAAGCATTTTTCTAAGTGTGTAGTGTTTGGAAAAGTTTCAAAACTTGCATAACTTAGACTTGATTCATAATATATGACTAGGTGTGATCCGAATGGGATTAAGTGAGAAAAATTTTAGGCTTTTAGGGACCTAAACTGTGGCTGTCCTAGGGTGTTAGGACTTGTATTTTTGGGTTCTAATTGAATTAAGTTTGTATTGTTAAAGTTTGTGCGAGGTACAGTCCGATGACATTGCGGAACTTACCTATTTGAAGCATATTCAAGATAAGGAAAATTCTTATATAATGAGTTTAACCTTTTCGCCTTGACTGATGCTTGGTTGATTGCTTGATTAATTGTGTGGTAGTACTTGTAGTATTACTATGTGCTGTATGAAATGTTGTTGCATGTTCTTAGCCTTGCGTGGCATTTGTGATTTGTAGTGTGTACCTTAAATCATGTTTGATTTAATTTTGACTTGGAATTGATTGAAATATGCAAATTATTGTTGATGATAATGGATTATTAATAATGAGTTGATCGACTGTTATTGGTTTGACGATTTACAACTGTAAATCCGATGCGATTTCACAAGTCGAGTTATGATTTCATAAGTAAAATGTTAAAGGCATTTTGACTTAAAAGTAAGCGTAAGAGTTTTAGTACAACTAGCCAAAGCTTACAAAGAATTTTTAAAAGTACAATAGTAGGAAAAAGAATTTGAGTAAACAGTGTAATTTACGAAAATGGTTGAGCTAAATAATGCGTCTGGAAAATTCTGGCTAGGAATGACTTGGTAATTAAGAGTGTTCGCACTGCCTCTCTTTCCTGGGTATTATCCTAATGTATTATTTAGCACAACTGGGATTCCAACGACCTAAAGCTAAAATGTATTTTCTGATACAATAGTACAAAGGAATAACACAAGAACAAAGAAAGAGATTTCGAAGATCTAAATTTCTAAGGAATAAAATGTAGGGAACCTAGTGTTCCTATTGGGCATATGGGCGATGTATCCTGTGCTGGGGCATGACGTCCTACTTGCGTGTGCATTTTCTTGATTAAAGATTGAGCCTGGTATTCCGCATTACAGGCCTAGAATTTCAATCTAAGATTGAGACTAGCATTACGCAATTAAACACCTGGACCTTGTGTCCAGTGTTTGAACTCTAAGCAAATTAACATTTGTAATTCACAAATAGAGTGAGTTAAAGTTTTGTCGATCCGTATTGATTAATTAAAACATGACTCGGACGCTCCTTATGGTGAGCGAGCTATATTAAAGAATTTGTTTGGATGCATACTGACCATTGAGCATTTCAACCTGGAGGATTTTTCCAGAGTCCAATACCCTTGCTAGGGGAATTTGATTTGGACCTGAAGGATTTTTCCAGCGTCCTATACCCTTGGTTGGGAATTTTGTCTGGACTTGGAGGATTTTTCTAGTGTCTTATTGCTGTCCTTGTTTAAGGCTTCAAGTGTATACACAAACTTGTTCATAATGCATTGGCATGTATGATTAACCAGATCGATAATATATGATGACTTGATCATTGATCTGCTGATTGATTTGTCTGCTCACATGCAAATGCTTGATATACCATCATGATGCATGCGGTCTATTAAGTATGTATATGTATATAAAAGCATGTTTTTATATTATATATATATATATATATCTTGTTTGCATGCGACAAGCCAATGATAAACTCGTAAACAAAGAATTTACCCTTGCACTATTGTAGGATTGGACATTCTTATGGATGATACCAGATGGAGTTCCACATTGCTGTTGCAGTTCTGTCCTTCCCAGGAGCGCTGAAGAATGAGCCAGCGGGGGAAGATTCCCCTGAGTGCTCTATGTTCGGATCTTACTAAACGGTTTCTCAGTAAGAGTTATAGTTGTTGGCCAGCTTAGTTTAGGGTATTGTCTCTGTGATTTGGGTAATTAACCATTGTTCTGTAATTACTCTTTCCAGCAAAACCTCTGTTGGAACCTAAACGATTGAGAAGTTTAGACCCTCATTAATTTTGATGATAACAAAGTATTCACAAGAGAACAATTTATGTTCTAACATTTCTTGAAGTGTGCAGATACTAATAATACATATATTCTAAGCCACTCAAGCAAGAAGAAAGTAATTCTCAAGAGAAGGATTCATTCTATGTGTCAGCATCCGGCTCATCCTTGTGAGCGTCTGGAATTTCCTCTTTACGCACTATGCTTCTCCAATTGCTACGAGCGTTCGAACTTCCGATTCTGAGCAAGCGTCTGAACTTCATTTCAAATCACGTGTTAGTTACGTTGCTGCTCTTCCTCTCAGAAGTTTCTGGAACAGATTTCAAAATTGATTCTGAGCGCTAAAATTGTTGTACGAAGTATCAAAGGTGACACCTTTAGCTAGAAGACAAAAATCGTACAAGCAATTGTGAAAAGCAAGGTAGTACGAAAACGGTAATATGTACTACTGGGATATTCTCTACAAAGGAAGAAAGAGACAGCTTTTTGAATTTACCTCACTCAATGGAAAGGAGCCATTTTTTACCGTAACGGTAATATCCTTGGAACTCCTATATATACCTCATGGTATCCATTGAAGAAGTAACGAATATACTGTGAAAAAGCTTGCTGATATTCTGCTGAAATATTACCTCATTTACTGAGAACAAGCACTGCTTCTGTGAGCAACCAAGTCTCGTGCTAAGTCTCTGGACTACAAGAACTGAACTCAGCGTCCGACCCTTTCTTTAAGAAAGTTTTTCTATAGTTGAGCTTAATCTTTTATCCTCTCTATGAGAGTTATTTTTAACTGTACTTCAACTCACTTGTAAAAGTTTGTTTTGGCCTAGTTAAGGCTGTATCCTCAAAGGCTCGACTGTACTGAGTCGTTTTGAGAAGTTGAGAGTATTGTCAAGTTGTGACAGTAGAATACTCTTGAGGAAATTGTAATCAGATTGATTATAGTGGAAAATCCTTCAGGAACGAAGGGACTAGACGTAGCTACCAGTTTGGTAGTGAACTAGTATAAATTTCTGTGTCTCTTGCTTTACTGCTTTCTATTCATTTCTATCTTGCTGTGTTAAAAACAAGTTTTATCAAACTGCTTTTTCCAGCGTCCGATTATTTCCAGCATCCGATAAACAAACAGTTTTGAAAAACTTGTGTTCTAAAGTGTTTCTAACTTAAAGTTTGCGAAAAGTTTTTAACACAATTCAACCCCCCTTCTTGTGTTCACGTTCAGTTGGTACCAGAGCTCGGCCTCTTGGTTGAGCACTTAACAGTGTCAAGAGAAAAGATTCTATATTGTGAACATGTCTACTGAAGGTGGTCATATGAACTGTCCTCCTCTATTTAATGGAGAAAAAATTGATTACTGGAATGATAAGATGAAAGCATTCCTTGAGGCACAAAATCTTGATTTATGGGATATAGTTGAAAGTGGATACGTTTCTCCCGCTACTGCTCTTGGTGTTGCAATACCTAGGGCAAACTAGAATGATGATCAGAAAAAGAGATATCAAACCAATCAAAAGGCTAGATTTATTCTCATCTGTGCTATGACAGAAAGAGAATATGATAAATGTGGCAAGTTTGATACTGCCAAAGAAATCTGGGATTCTCTTGTTTTATCTTATGAGGGTTCTGCCCAAGTAAGAGAGACAAAGGCCAGCATGATGGTTCGTCAGTATGAGTTATTCAAAATGGAAGATGGAGAAAACATTGAAACTATGTTTGGAAGGTTCCAAACACTTGTTCATGGGTTGCAGGCCCTTGAAAAAGTTATACTACACCTGATCATGTGAGAAAGATCTTGAGAAGCTTGACTAAGCAGTGGAGACCCAAAGTCACTGCTATTCAAGAAGCAAAAGATCTAAATGTTCTTCGGCTTGAAGATCTTATGAGTTCTTTGAAAGCTCATGAACTTGAGCTAAATGAAGAAGAACCTACCAAGAAGAGTAAGTCTATTGCTTTAAAAGTTAATCAACATAAACCTAGTACTTCTAAAGCTTTTCAGGCTGAAGAAGAATCAGATGATGAAGCTTCAGAAGGAGATTCTGATGGATCAGACGATGAGCTAGCATTCATATCTAAGAAGATCCAAAGAATGTGGAAGAAAAGAAACTTCAGAATGAGGTTTCAGAAGAAAGATTCAAAGGACAAGAAGGAGAGCAAAGACAAGGACAAGGCCCAAGTCATTTGCTATGAATGTAAGAAGCCTGGACATTTCAAATCCGAGTGTCCTAATCTTAAAGAAAAGCCCACAAGAAGCTCCTTCAAGAAAAAGAAGAAAGGTCTCATGGCAACATGGGAAGATCTTGACTTATCCTCCTCTGAGGAAGATAAAGATGAAGAAGCTCACATTGCCCTCATGGCAGACACTGACATTGAGTTAGAAGAAGATGTTGAAGAGGTAATAGTATATGATTCCTACTCTGAACTTCAACTTGCTTTTGATGATCTTCTTAAGGACTCTGCCACTCTCTCCACTGAGTATAAGAATTTGAAAAAGAAATTTTTTAAATTATCACAAGATTTTCATTCCTTATGCAATGAAAACTCTGTACTCAATGAAGAGAACCAGAAGCTGAAAAATGAAAATCAGCGTCTGGTGGATAACCAGCGTCTGGAAGCTAACAAGCAACGAGAAGCTGAGAGCTCTCAAGCTAAGAGTTCAGAGTTACAGCAAATTCTAATCGCAAATCAAATGACTATGAACAAGCATTTCAAAAGTTTCTTGCAAAGAGTGTAACTCGAAGCAAGCAAGCTTCAATGATCTGGGGTGTCAGTAAAACGACAACTCATGGTCTTGGCTATATACCAGATGAAACCCTTTTGGAAAATAATTCAGCATCTGATAAATCGCATAGTCATAGTAAATGCTTACATTGTACTTACTGCAATAAATCTGGTCATTTGAAAAGTTCATGTAATGTTTTTAAAACTAAGAAGGATAAGCCTCCTTCAAGAACTAACAAGAAAGGACCCAAAAAGATATGGGTACCTAAAGATAAAATAGTCTATGTTGCAGACATGCTTAGCAACAAAGTCAACACACCAGTCTTGGTACTTAGACAGTGGATGCTCGCGTCACATGACGGGAGAAAAGCATATGTTCCAAGAACTAAGACCTAGAGAAGCTGGATTCGTTGGTTTCGGAGGAAACCAGAAAGGTAAAATAGTTGGAATTGGTCGCATAGGTAAATGCTCTCTTCCTTCTATTGATAATATTTTATATGTTGAAGGACTGAAACATAATCTACTGAGCATAAGTCAATTATGTGACAGTGGTTATAGTGTTGTCTTTACAGAAACTGGATGTTTAGTAAAAAGCAAAAACGATGGATCTATATTCTTTACAGCAAAGAGGAAACAAAATGTTTATAAAGTTGATCTTTCTGAACTTGAAAAACAAGATGTCAAGTGTCTTATGTCTGTTTAAGATGAGCAATGGATTTGGCACAAAAGATTAGGTCATGCCAACTTGAGGTTAATCTCAAAGTTAAACAAGCACAATCTTGTTAAAGGCTTACCAAATCTTAAGTACCAATCTGATGCCCTTTGTGAGGCTTGTCAAAAAGGAAAACAAGTTAAAACTTCCTTTCATTTAAAAAATGTTGTTTCAACTTCTAGACCACTTGAACTTTTACATCTTGATCTTTTTGGTCCCACAAGGACAGCCTCTTTAACTGGAAAGAAATATGGTTTAGTCATTGTTGATGATTTTACTAGATGGACATGGGTTAAATTCCTTGCCCACAAGGATGAGTCTTTTAAGGTATTTACTGTTTTCTGCAAATCAGTTCAAAATGAAAAAGGCATTTGTATTTCTTCTATTAGAAGTGATCATGGGGGAGAATTTGAAAATGAGAACTTTCAAAAATTTTGTGAAGAAAATGGCATCTCCCACAATTTCTCCTCTCCTAGAACACCTCAACAAAATGGTGTTGTAGAAAGGAAAAATAGGTCCCTCCAGGAAATGGCCAGGACCATGATCAATGAAGCTGATATTGCGAAATATTTTTGGGCAGAAGCAGTAAACACAGCTTGTTATATTCAAAATAGAATTTATATAAGACCTATTTTGAATAAGACTCCTTATGAATTGTGGAAAGGAAGAAAACCAAACATTTCTTACTTTCATCCTTTTGGTTGTATTTGTTATATCTTGAATACTAAAGATCAGCTTGGTAAGTTTGATTCCAAGGCTGACAAAGGAATTTTTTTGGGATATTCTGAAAGATCTAAAGCTTTTAGAATATACAACAAAGAAACTTTCACAGTTGAAGAGTCCATTCATGTCAAGTTTGATGATAAGAAGCCTGACACTGCAATGTCAGAGCTAGATGAGTTATTTTCAGATTTAAACCTCGGTGACAAGCCAGACGGTGAATATATATCTTCATCATTCGGTGGTGACAAGACGAAGAATTCTACTCAAGCGGAAGCTGAAGCAAGAAAAAGCTGGAAGTACAAAACCAATCATCCAAAAGATCAAATCATAGGAGAACCTAGTGACAAAGTATGAACCAGATCCTCTTTCAAGGAGCATGCTGATTATGCACTTCCCTCTGAGATGGAAACTAAGACGATTGATCAAGCCTTGGAAGATGAAGGGTGGATTCTAGCAATGCAAGATGAATCAAATCAATTCCAAAGGAATGACGTATGGAAGCTAGTCACTCTACCAGAAGATAAGCAAGCTATTGGTACTAAATGGGTATTTAGAAATAAGCTTGATGAAGACGGTAAAGTTATGAGAAATAAAGCAAGGTTAGTTGCTCAAGGCTACTCACAAGAAGAAGGTATTGATTTCACTGAAACTTTTGCACTTGTTGCAAGATTAGAAGTTATTCGCATTTTACTTTCATTTGCTGCACATCATGAGATAACTTTATATCAAATGGATGTGAAAAGTGCTTTTCTAAATGGTTTTATAACTGAGGAAGTTTATGTTAAACAACCTCCTGGCTTTGAAGATATTGAATTTCCAGAACATGTTTTTAAACTTAAAAAGGCACTATATGGTCTTAAACAAGCTCCCAGAGCATGGTATGATAGACTAAGTTCCTTTTTAATGGAAAATGGATTTACAAGAGGTTTAGTTGACACTACTCTTTTCAGAAAAACCTTAAACAAGCATTTCATACTTGTTCAAATATATGTTGATGATATTATTTTTGGAGCCACTAATGAAAGTCTTTGCAAAGAATTTTCTAAGCTTATGCAGGCTGAATTTGAGAAGAGCATGATGGGAGAATTAAAGTTCTTCCTTGGAATACAAATCAAGCAATGCAGTGATGGTATTTATATTCATCAAAGCAAATACATCAAAGAATTATTGAAGAAATTCAAGATGCTGGAGTGCAAGCCTATGTGTACACCTATGCATCCTACCTGCACTCTTAGTAAAGATGAAATAGGTAAGAAGGTAGATCAGAAACTATACAGAGGTATGATTGGATCTCTACTTTATCTTACGGCTTCAAGACCTGATATTATGTTCGTGCCTGCGTGTGCTAGGTTTCAATCGGATCCTAGAGAATTACACCTAAGTCTTTGTTAAAAGAATATTTAGATATTTGCAAGGAACTACTAATCTTGGTTTGCTTTATAAGAAATCAAAAGATTACAAATTAGTAGGTTTACGTGATGCGACTTTCTTTGGAGATCGAATTGAAAGAAAAAGCACAAGTGGAGGCTGCCAGTTTCTTGGAGCTAATTTTGTGTCTTGGTCAAGCAAAAGGCAAAGCACAATAGCACTCTCAACAGTAGAAGCTGAATACATCTCAGCAGCAAGTTGCAGTTCTCAACTTCTGTGGATGAAGTATCAACTTGAAGACTACTTGATAAAAGAGAGTAACATTCCTATCTTCTGTGATAATACATCTACCATATGTCTTACTAAAAATCCTATATTGCATTCTAGAGCAAAACACATTGAGATTAAGCATCATTTTATAAGAGACTATGTTCAGAAGGGTATTTTAGAAATAAAATTTGTAGACACTGATCATCAGTGGGCTGACATATTTACAAAACCCCTTGCTGAAGATAGATTCAATTTTATAAGAAGAAATTTAAACTTTCATCTTATAGAAGAATGATTAATCTCAGCGTCTGATGACAAACTAAATCTCAGCATCTGACATAACATAAGCATGTATGTGCATAAGCATCTATCATATGCATCATCACTCATCATCCGGTAAGTCGGTTGCGTGCGTCCGAGCACACCCACACGTGTCACACGTGTTAAGGATTCAAGCGTCTCATCATATCTACTGAGTCATGATTATTTACGTTTTCAATAAAATCTTTCACTTTTATTTTGGCATCCGCATTTAATGAAAAAGCGAATCTTTATTTTCTTTTCTTTTTGATTTATTTTTATAAGAGAATACGAAGCGATATTTTGAAAAATAACTGTACCATTCTCCTTTAACTTTCCCACTACTCCACATTTTTCGCTCCACTCTGTGTTTTCTGTAAAACTGTACTCGTTCTCTTTTTTCTCTCTATCTCTGTGTGTGTGTGTGTTTAAACTCTAAAACCTCCATCACCTCCATCTCTCAACTGCAATCATGGCTGGAGTAACAACTTCTGAATATGCAGCTATCTACGACACCATGACTGAAGGAAAAGTCTTGTTAGAAAATCGAGTTGATTTGGAAAACTTCAAGCTCTATGGCTTCGACTTCTACAATGGGTTCAAGGCAATGGGCTGGGAACAGTATTTCTTCTGGAACCCGGTTGAGGTACTGGTGACTGCGATTAAAGACTTTTGGGGTAATGTTCGGTTACACAAAGGTGGCATCTTTGAAGGAACAGTGAAAGGATTCAAGTTTGTTTTTACCATCAAAAATATTTCTGAAGTTACTGGGTGTCCGTGTGAAGGCATCATCTTCTATTCAGAATGGGCTAACGCATTTCATGGGATTGAGAAGGTCAATGATGATCTGTTTGAGAACTACAAGCAGCTGAGAGAATCTGGTGAAACACCTACTGCCAAGAATCTGAAAAGTCATCTCAGAGTTCTTCATAAGATAATCACCAAGAGCGTCTTGTTGAAGGCTGGCTCCAGTGACATTGTCAACTACGAACAGAAATTCATCATGAGACACTTCATGGCTAGAAACAAGGTAAACCTGCCAAGGTTGATTTACAACAACCTGCTTAATGCACTGGTTAACTCGAGAAAAGGTGTTGCTGACAAGAAGAACACCTACAAGTTCATTCCTTATGGTGTCCTGCTCACCAAAATGATGATCAAGAATCTGGTCATAAATAAGCTGACTGCTTTACCAGATCAAGAGAAGGTAAAGTATTTTGATGCTGATAATATTGTGATTCCTGACACTTTTGGAGTCAACAGCCTGGTAAGAATGAAATTGCTCACTGGGTCCATGATCAAGAAGGTGAAAGTTGAGCAACAGGAAGAGGAAGTCGAAAGAAAACCACCGAAGCTCAAAGCCTGGTGTGACAAGACTCTTGAGTCTCCTTCACGAGAGACCAGAAGAACAAAATGTAAGGTGGCTCTCGCACTCTTTGTTGAAGAACCGTAAGATGAGGACAGAGTTCCCATCACCAGGTTCGAGAAAAGGAGCAAGCCAGAAGCTGAGAAGCAAGTCTCAACATCTGGTCAATGTAAGAAGGATATTCAAGATCCGCCTCCAAAGAATCGCCCCTGCAGACAGTCAAGAGATCGGTCCGACATTCTCAACCTGAACCAAAGGTACTGAATTCTCCTGATGAATCAGATCTGCTTTTGCATCCGATACTATTCTGCTCCACCAATATCCGTTGCACAACCACCAAACACTCAAACCCGTGTCTGAGAAAACCTCCATAACTCCCACACACCTTACCCAAACACAAACCAATTCACTCACTATCTCATCACCTCAAACCTCCACATATAACTCCCTCACTTCATACATTTCCAAGCTTCATTCTCATCCTTTTAACCTCCTTTTCAAAACACCTCCCATTAATCCCTTCAAACCCTACTCACCAAAAGCCTATAAAATCACCAAATCCACTCCCACCTTACTTACCCTTACCATTAAACCCACAGACGCTGGTGGAAAGAAACATATCTCATACAAACCACGGTTTGTCAAGTATGAGATATATAACAAAGATCTACACCGCCCCTCCACCTGGCATTTAAAAACCTTCACCTCTGAGTCGCCAGATTGGAAATTGCCGCTCCAATAAGTGCAACCTTCAAGGATGGGGAAGACCACATCCAAATGTCTTTCAAAGGAAGGTTGAGACCAGCATCCGGAAGCAGAGCAATTCCCTTCTCTGTTGATCTTCCTAGATCCCTACCACAGTCTGAACCGCTCACATTGGAAGAATGTGGAAGGTGGATCACAGATGAAGAAGCTGCCTTCATGGCACACTGTCTTGAGCAGAAAAGGCTTGAAGTCATAAGTCAATATCGAGACCCATCATCTGTTTCTGTTAAGATAGTACCAGATAGACAAAGGTGGCTACCTTGGTCTATCCCTGGGAAAAGGAAGGAACCTGCTCCGGGCAAGCAGCCTTTCAGCAGGATCGGGCTAAAGGAATATGAGAAGGCACCTACAAAGTACAATATTAAGGATTTCTCTCAGCTTCCGATTGCCAAGATCTCTGAGGATCATGCCAGAAGGTTTTACCTGACTTCTCTGAAGAAAGATGAATGGAGAACTGGCTCCTCAAACTGCTGCAATGCTGAAAAGGCCACTATTTCAACTGTTGGGACAATCAGCAGAGTTACTGACATCAATCTCAGAACAGTATTCTTCGATGATATGTTCAGATGCTCAGTAATCAGACCCTTGGATTGCATGAAGATTTATGACCAATGGGCTGCTGTGACCAAGCACTTCGACATTGGGTTTATGTGGAGTCAATGGTCTGAATCGTGGAAAGCCAAAGCCATATTACCATGCTTCGACCCCCTAGTGCTAGAAGAATATGACAGGGAAAATCTGAGAAGAATTTACCTGGCAGAAAATGAAGCACTCTCCTTCACCTGTGAAACATTGAGTGTCTTTATCATAAATTTATGGGGAGAAGACGCTGGGAATAGGTTTGACTCTTACACAGCTGATGTTGTTCTTCATAGAGAAACCATCTTCATGAATTTGTTATATCCAGAAGATGTGACGCATCAATGGAAGATTCAGACAGAATCAGAGCTCAGAAGACTCGAAAATTTCATCAAATGGGTTATACCAAATGATGCATTCTTCTTGAGAGCTCAAAGGAAGAAGGATTTGAGACTGAAGTTATCCAACTGGGTGCTAGCAGAGCATCAGAAGATGAAGTCTCAGACTGCATTTGAAGTCGACCTTCTACTTCTTCTTCTGCAATGGAGATGGTCACCATTCCCAAAGCAGAATTTGAAGAAATGAAGGCTACAAACTTGAAGGTTACTCAGCTGGAGACTGCACTGAAGTTACTCTATGAACGTCTCAATATCCCACCTCCACCTCTTCCAAACCCTTGAAATTTTTTACTTATGTGTGATACAAAATCTGTTCTATTTGGTTAATACAACTATATATATAAATATGTTTGATCTAATTATCTGCCTTTTATTCAAATTTTTCTAAGTCTTATTTTGACTATGATGTGTTTTTACACTCTTTTTGTCTGATGACAAAAGGGGGAGTAAAAGAAAGGTATGATGAACACGTGAGAATCTGATTATCCACCATCCGATGGATACTCTGGAACTAAAGTATCATGCATATCATTTCATACATAGCATTTTTGTGCGCTAATATTCATTGATCTGGTGCTATGATAATGTTTAATAAATTTTCGGTACAATGAAATATATTTGATTAAATCAATCTATTTGGTATATAATCAGCATCCGATCTCACTCTATTAAATACATGCTCTGATACATTTACGGATTTTTTCGTAATCACTTAAATGAATTTTTTTACCAACAATTGCCTTAATACCTGAATTGTTCATATATATCTAAACTGTTAAATTCAGGGGGAGACCCTTAATGTCTTTTTGAAACTAAATTGTTCATCAACCTTAGATATTTGTCATCATCAAAAAGGGGGAGATTGTTGGAACCTAAACGATTGAGAAGTTTAGACCCTCATTAATTTTGATGATAACAAAGTATTCACAAGAGAACAATTTATGTTCTAACATTTCTTGAAGTGTGCAGATACTAATAATACATATATTCTAAGCCACTCAAGCAAGAAGAAAGTAATTCTCAAGAGAAGGATTCATTCTATGTGTCAGCATCCGGCTCATCCTTGTGAGCGTCTGGAATTTCCTCTTTACGCACTATGCTTCTCCAATTGCTACGAGCGTCCGAACTTCCGATTCTGAGCAAGCGTCTGAACTTCATTTCAAATCACGTGTTAGTCACGTTGCTGCTCTTCCTCTCAGAAGTTTCTGGAACGGATTTCAAAATTGATTCTGAGCGCTAAAGTTGTTGTACGAAGTATCAAAGGTGACACCTTTAGCTAGAAGACAAAAATCGTACAAGCAATTGTGAAAAGCAAGGTAGTACGAAAACGGTAATATGTACTACTGGGATATTCTCTGCAAAGGAAGAAAGAGACAGCTTTTTGTATTTACCTCACTCAATGGAAAGGAGCCATTTTTTACCGTAACAGTAATATCCTTGGAACTCCTATATATACCTCATGGTATCCATTGAAGAAGTAACGAACATACTCTGAAAAAGCTTGCTGATATTCTGCTGAAATATTACCTCATTTACTGAGAACAAGCACTGCTTCTGTGAGCAACCAAGTCTCGTGCTAAGTCTCTGGACTACAAGAACTGAACTCAGCATTCGACCCTTTCTTTAAGAAAGTTTTTCTATAGTTGAGCTTAATCTTTTATCCTCTCTGTGAGAGTTATTTTTAACTGTACTTCAACTCACTTGTAAAAGTTTGTTTTGGCCTAGTTAAGGCTGTATCCTCAAAGGCTCGACTGTACTGAGTCGTTTTGAGAAGTTGAGAGTATTGTCAAGTTGTGACAGTAGAATACTCTTGAGGAAATTGTAATCAGATTGATTATAGTGGAAAATCCTTCAGGAACGAAGGGACTAGACGTAGCTACCAGTTTGGTAGTGAACTAGTATAAATTTCTGTGTCTCTTGCTTTACTGCTTTCTATTCATTTCTATCTTGCTGTGTTAAAAACAAGTTTTATCAAACTGCTTTTTCCAGCGTCCGATTATTTCCAGCATCCGATAAACAAACAGTTTTGAAAAACTTGTGTTCTAAATTGTTTCTAACTTAAAGTTTGCAAAACGTTTTTAACACAATTCAACCCCCCTTCTTGTGTTCACGTTCAACCTCGCCTTTGTGCAAAATTATTATGTTGTGTTTTATGTCGTGTGAAGCATTCATCGTGATGTTATATACTCTGATATTTGATAAAAGACTGATTTTTCATCATTTAGAAATTGTAGTGTTCTTCATGTTTTATTTTTGAAAATGGTTTTCAAAGGAAAGAAAAGGAAAAATAAATTTACTCCTATTTTCCATTGTGAATAACAGAAAAGTACTTTTTACTGAAAGCATATAAGCATCAAATGTTTTTTGCGTTAGATTGGGTTGCACCGTAGCGCTCCAAAAACGGGGTGTTACATAAGTGGTATCAGAGCAGTTCGGTTCTAATCGGACTGCTTTTGTTTAAGCTGGCCTAGATTTTTGGGGATTGTCGGGTATGAGTCTGTTATCCCTAGGATTGGGTCAATTTTGTGCTTGATTGTCTGAAATGTTTCCAAGTTGAAACATGTCTGACATTGGGTGAAATTGTGTGCAATCTTCTTAGATGATTAATTTTGTTGTGGGGTTCTGACTGGTCTTCGACTTGAAGGAACCCATGGCACCTCCTAGATGTGAAACCTCTGTTCCTGAAGCTGGAAACCAGGATATGGACCAAGTTGTTCGAGCGATGGCTGATATGGCTACTATTGTAACACAGTAAACAACAGCGAAGCAACACCGTGACCTGCAAAAGCAACAACGCGAGGAACGAACTGCTGAGGCGAAGGGATTGATTGATTTTCGCCGCCATGACCCGCCTAAATTTTATGGGGATTCCGATCTAGAACAGGCAGATCTCTGGTTGCAAGAGATCGTAAAGATTTAGGAAGTACTTCGTAGTCCCGTTGACGTCAAGGTGAACTATGCCACATACCTGTTGCTCAGAGACGTAGAGTACTGGAGGAGAGGGACAAAGCTGATGATGGAAGCCGACCATTAGGAAGTGACCTGGGAAGCATTTCATGCCAAGTTTTTGGAGAAGTACTTTCCCAAAAGTGCTCGCATTGAAAAAGAACAAGAATTTCTGAGAGTTTACCAAGGGAATTGGAGTGTTGGGGAACACGCTGCATGGTTCGAATCATTGGCTAAGCATTTTCGCTTCTTTCAACAGCGCGTTGATGAAGAATACATGTGTGAGCGCTTTGTGAATGGCTTGCGGGGAGACATTCAGGTTTCAGTGTTGCCATTAGGAATTCGTCGTTTCCAACAGCTAGTAGAGAAAAGCAGAGAAATGGAAGCAATGTAGAATAAGCGGATGAAAAGAGCAAATACGGGTGGACCATTTAGATCAAGTGATCAAGATCAAAGGAATAAGGGGAAACAGCACCAGAACAAGCCATATTTCCGTCCTCAGAGGAATGACTACAATCAAGATCGCCTTGTGGAGAAGGCTATAGGGAACTGCCAAAAGAAGGGGTTGCACTGTTACCAATGTGGAAGCAAGGAGCATTTGGCAGATAAATGCCCATCGAAGGACCAATTGTGCTTTAACTGCAAGAAGCCTGGACACTTTTCAAAGGACTGCAATCTACCAAAGGTGGAGTCTTCTGCTAATACTACCAGAGATGCAAGATCAACTAAGGGACGTGTCTATGTCATGCACGGAGAAGAAGAAATCCACACCGAAAGACGTTAATCCCGAATACACAACATGAAGATGTCAAGACTATAGAATATGAGACGAGGATCGTTATAGGAGACGTTTACTACTATGTTTGGTATATGTATTATGGTGTGCACATGGTTCTAAATATAGACCACATAAGTGATTTGAGTCTCTGACGAATTTTACTATTGTATTAGATTCCAAACCCCAAATTTATAATATACTTTTGGTATTATGTTATGATTTTCCAGACTTTTAGATTTTGATTTGGTTTGTGAGTGAATTTTCGGGGATGAAATTTTTTTAAGGAGGGTGATAATGTAACACCCCAATTTTTATGAAGATTATTTTACAGTTTTCGACTAATGGAAAACAAATCATAGAGATAGATCACCTTGATGATTTATAAAAAGTACATAGAACTGTTATGATTTGTTTTAAACAATTTGTTGTTTTGGAAATTAATTCAGATTAATAGACAGTGTTGACGTATACTGTTTTTAATATAAATTAATCCTGAAAAATATGTAAAATTGTTAAAGGAAATTATTTTATTGAAGGAGAAATAATTTTTAGGACTTAACAAATACTTTTAAGTCACAGTTTGAATTTTCAACATTTGGAGAATTGTTAAATTGTCTGTTTTATATCATATTTAATATGACTTTTATTTTAATTATTTTTATTGAACATTTTTTTGTTTGAATACTATCTAGATGATAAGAGAAATTGGAATTAGTGATCCTCACTAATTTATAGTTTTTACTACGCTGTTAGAATTTCGTCAAATTCTGTCTTACTGGTGAGTTTCTAACTGAAACATACCCAAACGAGATCCAAATTTTACAAAATTTGAGATATTAGCATTTTCCAATATTTATGATTTATTGAAATGTTTTGGAAATTTTTGGACATCATAAAATATATAAGGTATTTTCTACGCTTAGAAACTACCTAACGGTAATATTGTAGCTCGTAAATCGAGAAAGCGATGTTCCTAGGAATACTTCTAATGTCTTAAGGGACATTTTGATTGATTAATAATTTTTTATTGTGGAGTAATTTATTAGAATTATTTTTAGAGTTTTTAGATCAAAAACCGTAATAAACACGAAACGCCGTGCACCCTATTAATCAAGAACGCGATGAAATAAAATCTAGATACTTTGGGGCTGAGGTGCAGTTCATCTAAGGGTTAGGGGAGCTGAATCCAAGCTTTAGAAGCTTCCTTTCTATGTGTTAAGTGGTGATTAGTAAGTAAGTAAATTGTAGGTAGTTAACTTAATTAGTTTAGGACTAAATTGGTTGATTCCTAACTAAATGAACAAATTCATTCCTTCCATGTCCTAGATAATTTCGTGGCCTACCTCCCTTAACCAAGTTCAGCTCACCCATTCCTCCGTTAGAGAAAAAACTTAGAGAGTTTTAGAAAGAGAAAGTGTGAGGAAACTTGAAAAATTTGTGATTTTGGAGTTCAATCTTCCTTCCTTGTTTTTGATCCTTGTTTTATCACCTCTAAATCTCTTGGTAAGCTCCATGACCATCCTCTTATCTCTCTTGAGTTCCATGATATGGGTTTGCATGATCTTGGAGTCATTTTTGCTTAAAGGTGTTAGATTTTGCTAGATTAGCATGATTAGTCCTTTGATCATTTTCTTTCTTCCATGATTAAGCATGATTAGAGTTTTTAAAATTTGGGAAACCCAGGCCGAACCAAGGGGCTGTTGTGGGGGCTTGTTCTTGACTTCTTTTTGTTGATTTGGAGTTAGTTCTTGGAGGGTTTTTAGTGGTATGCTTAAAACTAGTAATATATGCATGCTTAACAAGTTTTGAGAAATTAAGGGTTTGATTGATTTGATTTTTAAAAATAGTTTTTTGATTTATAATACTTAATAAAGAACAAATTTTATTCTTCTTAAATTTTTAAAAACAGAAAACTGTCTTTAAAAATGTAATCAAACATACCCTAAATGGTTTGATATTTAAGGGCTGGAAACCGTGGTTTTGAGGGATGATTTTGTGCATGTTCTAATTTGTTTTCAAATGTGTTAAAGTGTTTAAAAAAGTTGGCTTATGGTAAAAGAATTTATGTTAGCAAAGTTTGTAAGATTTTGATGTTAAAGGTTTGAAAATTTGAGGTTGTTTTTAGGGCTCCAAAATCGTGACCATTAGGATGGATTAGAACAATGTCTTAAGTTGTTTTACATCTTAAATATGTTGTAGAAGTTGATTAAGGAGTTGGGTTAGCAAAACATTTCAAAGAAGCTTCATTTTAGGAAAGGATTTGGTTTATGTTTCAAGAATTGTTTTGAACTTGTAATAAAATTGTTTCTAAAATTTTGTGACATGTTTTAGTGTTTTGAAAAATGATTCAAAGATGGAAAAACATTATTCAAAGTTGTAAATCAATATTCCTATCGGTAATTTTTGGTTTAAGCTTTTTTCTAATTGTGTAGAGTTTGGAAAAATTTCAAAACTTGCATAACTTAGACTTGATTCATAAAATATGACTAGGTGTGATCCAAATGGGAATAAGTGAGAAAATTTGTAGGCTTTTAGGGACCCAAGCCGTGGCTGTCCTAGGGTGTTAGGACTTGTATTTTTGGGTTCTAATTGAATTAAGTTTGTTTTGTTAAGGTTCGTGCGAGGTACGGTTCGACGACGTTGTGGAACTTACCTATTTGAAGCATATTCAAGGTAAGGGAAATTCTTTAATAATGTGTTTGGGCTTTTTGACTTGATTGATGGTTGGTTGATTGTTTGATTAATTGTGTGGTAGTACTTGTCGTATTACTCTATGCTATATGAAATGTTGTAGCATATTCTTGGCCCTGCGTGGCTTTAGAGATTTGTATTGTGTGCCTTAAATCATGTTTTATTTAATTTGGACTTAGAATTGATTGAAATATGCAAATTATTATTGATGATAATGGATTAATTAATAATGCGTTGATCGATTGTTATTGGTTTGACGATTTACAACGGTAAATCCGATGCGATTTCACAAGCCCAATTATGATTTCATGAGTAAAATGTTAAGGGAATTTTGACTTAAAAGTAAGCGTGAGGGTTTTAGTATAACTAGCCAAAGCTTACAAAGAATTTTCAATGGAACAATATTAGGAAAAAGAACTTGAGTAAACAGTGTAATTTACGAAAATGGTTTAGTTAAATGATGCGTCTGTAAAACTCTGGCTAGGAAAGACTTGGTAATTAAGAGTGTTCGCAGCGCCTCTCTTTTTTGGGAATTATCCTAACGTATTATTTAGCACAACTAGGGTTCCAACGACCTAAAGCTAAAGTGTATTTTCAAATGCAATAGTATAAAGAAATGACACAAGAACGAAGAAAGAGATTTCAAAGATCCAGACTTCTGAAGAATAAAATGTAGGGAAACTAGTGTTCCTATTGAACATATGGGCAATGTGTCCTGTGTTGGCGCTTGATGTCCTACTTGTGTGCACATTTTCTTGATTAAAGATTGAGCCTAGTGTTTCGCATTACGTGCCTAGAATTTCAATCTAAGATTAAGACTAGTGTTCTGTAATTGAACACCTGGACCTTGTGTCTTGTGTTTGAACTGTAAGCAAATTGAGATTTGTAATTCACAAATTGAGTAAGTTGAAGTTTTGTCGATCCTCATTGATTAATTAAAATATTACTCGGATGCTCCTTATGGTGAGCGAGCCATATTAAAGAATTTTTTTGGATCCATGCTGACCATAGAGCATTTCAGCCTAGAGGATTTTTCCAATGTCCAATACCCTTGCTTGGGGAATTTGATTTGGACCTAGAGGATTTTTCCAGTGTCCAATACCCCTTGGTAGGGGAATTTTGTCTGGACCTGGAGGATTTTTCTAGTGTCTTATTGCTGTCCTTTTTTAAGGCTGCAAGTGTATACACAAACTTGTTCATAATGCATTGGCATGCATGATTAACCACATTGATAATATATGATGACTTGATTGTTGATCTGCTGATTGATTTGTCTGCTCACATGCAAATGCTTGATATACCATGATGATGCATGCGGTCTATTAAGTATGTGTATGTATATAAAAGCATGTTTTTGTATTATATATATATATATATATATATATATATATATATCTTGTTTGCATGCGACATAGCCAATGATAAACTCGTAGGCAAAGAATTTATCCTTGCACTATTTTTGGATTGGATATTCTTATGGATGATACCAGATGGAGTTCCACATTGCTGTTGCAGCTTCGTCCTTCCCAGGAGCATTGAAGAATGAGCCAGTGGAGGAAGATTCCACTAAGTGCTCTATGTTCGGCTCTTACTGAACGGTTTCTCAGTAAGATTTACAGTTGTTGGCCAACTTAGCTTTGGGTACTGTCTCTGTGATTTGCATAATTAACCATTGTTCTGTAATTACTCTTTTCAGAAAAACCTCGCCGCAGTGCGAAATGATTTTGTTCTGTTTATGTTGTGTGTAGCATTCATCGTGATGTGATATACTTTGATATTTGATAAAAGACTGATTTCTCATCATTTAGAAATTATAGTACTCTTCATGTTTTATTTTTTAAAAAGGTTTTCAAAGAAAAGAAAAAGAAGGAAAAAAAATTACTCCTATTTTCCATTGTGAATAACAGACGAGTACTTTTTACTGAAAGCATGTAAGCATCAAATGTTTCAGTAATAGATTGGGTTGCACCGTAGCGCTCTGGAAACGGGGTGTTACAGTCTGCAAATGAACGCCTAACTAACTGCAACTCCACAAGAAGATCATCCCTGCGTCGCAGCGGTGGCCCGAATCGTGCGTCGTGGCCCAAATTAGAAAGAGGTCTGGCCGGGTCACTATCCCGTCGCTAAGGACTCTCTCGTTTATAAAACGGGCTAACCATCTGTCCACAACATGCACAGCTGGATCTCTGATCTTGCTAGGCTTAGCGCGACTAGGGTTGTAGTGGGCATCCCCTGTGAAAGCCTGCCAATTCTTTGAATCTTCTCATCCCTCTGGCATCTCCAAGAGGGCTCCCAAATGCTCTAGCGTCTGTCTGGTCTCTGCCGTCTCGAATCCCAGTCCGATGTTGAACTCGGCTAAGGTTATCATGTGGTGGGTCCCACAAAGGTAAAATATAGCTACTAGATCCTGGTCTGGCTGATCCTCCATCTCCGGATGCTTGGGCTCCCTATCCCTCATGTGGTAGCCACAAGTGGTTATAAAATCTAGGATAGCCTTCACATGAGTAGGCTATTTGACTGAGGCTGTCCGGAGCCATCCAATCCTCTGCAGCAGGGTCTCCACCTCCCCTCGTAGGCCGACCTGCTCGAGGGTATCGAAATCTAGGAATCTCTGGGTGTGAGTGTGGAAATCCTGCAGCTGTCTATTGTTGGAACCTAAACGATTGAGAAGTTTAGACCCTCATTAATTTTGATGATAACAAAGTATTCACAAGAGAACAATTTATGTTCCAACAATTCTTGAAGTGTGCAGATACTAATATTACATATACTTCTAAGCCACTTAAGCAAGAAGGAAGAAGTTCACAAGAGAAGGATACACTCCATGTGTCAGCATTCGGCTCATCCTAGTATACTGTCTTCATGAGCGTCTGGAATTATCTTTTTGTGACACAAGGCTTATCCATTTGCTACGAGCGTCCGACCTTCCTGTTCTGAGCGAGCATCTGAACTTCATTTTAAATCACGTGATGGTCATGTAGTTGCTCTTCCTCTCAGAAGCTTCTGGAACGGATTTTGAATTTGATCTTATGCGCTCAAATTGTTGTACGAGGTATCAAAGGTGACACCTTTAGCTAAAGACAAAAATCGTACAAGCATTTGTGAAAAGCAAGGTAGTACGAAAACGGTAATGTGTACTACTGAGATATTCTCTGGAAAGGAAGAAAGAGACAACTTTTTTTTGAAATCACCTCACTCAATGGAAAGGAGACATTTTTACTGTAACGGTAATATCCTTTAGAACTCCTATAAATACCCCATGGTATCCATTGAAGAAACTGCCGAAACTCTACAAGAGAATATTGCTTCACTTACTGAGAACAAGCACTGTTGCTATACACTACAAAGAGTCAATACTATGAAAGCACTGCTTCTGTGAGCAATCAAGTTTCGTGTCAAGTCTCTGGACTACAAGAACTGAACTCAGCGTCCGACACTTTCTTTTAGAAAGCATTTCTATATTGAGTTTAATCTTTTATCCTCTCTGTGAGAGTTATTTCTGCTTGTATTCAACTTACTTGTAAAAGTTGTTTTTGCCTAGTTAAGGCTGTACCCTCAAAGGGTCGAACATACTGAGTCGTTTTGAGAAGTTGAGAGTATTGTAAAGGTTGTGACAGTAGAATACTCTTAAGGTTTTGTAATCAGTTGATTATAGTGGAAAATCCTTCAGGAACGAAGGGACTAGACGTAGCTACCAGTTTGGTAGTGAACTAGTATAAATCTCTGTGTCTCTTGCTTTACTGCTTTCTATTTATCTTTATCTTGTTCTGTTAAAAACAAGTTTTCACAAACTGCTTTTCCAGCGTCCGGTTTATTTCCAGCGTCCGATACACAAACTGTTTTGAAAAACCTGTGTTCTAAGTGTTTTTAACTTAAAGTTTGCGAAAAGTTTTCAACGCAATTCAACCCCCCTTCTTGTGTTCACGTTCAGTTGGTACCAGAGCTCGGCCTCTTGGTTAAGCACTTAGTAATTGTTGATGATTTTACTAGATGGACATGGGTTAAATTCCTTGCCCACAAGGATGAGTCTTTTAAGGTATTTACTGTATTATGCAAATCAGTTCAAAATGGAAAAGGCATCTGTATTTCTTCTATTAGAAGTGATCATGGGGGAGAATTTGAAAATGAAAACTTTCAAAAATTTTGTGAAGAAAATGGCATCTCCCACAATTTCTCCTCTCCTAGAATACCTCAACAAAATGGTGTTGTAGAAAGGAAAATAGGTCCCTCCAGGAAATGGCCAGGACCATGATCAATGAAGCTGATATTGCGAAACATTTTTAAGCGATAAAGAACACAGCTTGTTATATTCAAAATAGAATTCTTATAAGACCTATTTTGAATAAGACTCCTTATGAATTGTGGAAAGGTAGAAAACCAAACATTTCTTACTTTCATCCTTTTGGTTGTATTTGTTATATTTTGAATACTAAAGATCAGCTTGGTAAGTTTGATTCCAAGGCTGACAAAGGAATCTTTTTGGGATACTCTGAAAGATCTAAAGCTTTTAGAATATACAACAAAGAAACTTTGACAGTTGAAGAGTCCATTCATGTCAAGTTTGATGATAAGAAGCCTGACACTGCAATGTCAGAGCTAGATGAGTTATTTTCAGATTTAAACCTCGGTGACAAGCCAGACGGTGAATATATATCTTCATCATTCGGTGGTGACAAGACGAAGAATTCTACTCAAGCGGAAGCTGAAGCAAGAAAAAGCTGGAAGTACAAAACCAATCATCCAAAAGATCAAATCATAGGAGAACCTAGTGACAAAGTACGAACCAGATCCTCTTTCAAGGAGCATGCTGATTATGCACTTCCCTCTGAGATGGAACCTAAGACGATTGATCAAGCCTTGGAAGATGAAGGGTGGATTCTAGCAATGCAAGATGAATCAAATCAATTCCAAAGGAATGACGTATGGAAGCTAGTCACTCTGCCAGAAGATAAGCAAGCTATTGGTACTAAATGGGTATTTAGAAATAAGCTTGATGAAGATGGTAAAGTTGTGAGAAATAAAGCAAGGTTAGTTGCTCAAGGTTACTCACAAGAAGAAGGTATTGATTTCACTGAAACTTTTGCACCTGTTGCAAGACTAGAAGCTATTCGCATTTTACTTTCATTTGCAGCACATCATGAGATAACTCTATATCAAATGGATGTGAAAAGTGCTTTTCTAAATGGTTTTATAACTGAGGAAGTTTATGTTAAAGAACCTCCTGGTTTTCAAGATATTGAATTTCCAGAACATGTTTTTAAACTTAAAAAGGCTCTATATGGTCTTAAGCAAGCTCCCAGAGCATGGTATAATAGACTAAGTTCCTTTTTAATGAAAAATGGATTTACAAGAGGTTTAGTTGACACTACTCTTTTCAGAAAATCTTCTAACAAGCATTTCATACTTGTTCAAATCTATGTTGATGATATCATTTTTGGAGCCACTAATGAAAGCCTTTGCAAAGAATTTTCTAAGCTTATGCAGGCTGAATTTGAGATGAGCATGATGGGAGAATTAAAGTTTTTCCTTGGAATACAAATCAAGCAATGCAGTGATGGTATCTATATACATCAAAGCAAATATATCAAAGAATTATTGAAGAAATTCAAGATGCTGGATTGCAAGCCTATGTGTACACCTATGCATCCTACCTACACTCTTAGTAAAGATGAAATTGGTAAGAAGGTAGATCAGAAAATGTACAGAGGTATGATTGGATCTCTACTTTATCTTACGGCTTCAAGACCTGACATTATGTTTAGCGTCTGCCTGTGTGCTAGATTTCAATCAGATCCTAGAGAATCACACCTGAGTGTCAAGTAAAAGAATATTCAGATATTTGCAAGGAACTACTAATCTTGGTTTGCTTTATAAGAAATCAAAAGATTACAAATTAGTAGGTTTCTGAGATGCTGACTTTGCTGGAGACCGAATTGAAAGAAAGAGCACAAGTGGAGGCTGCCAGTTCCTTGGAGCTAATCTTGTGTCTTGGTCAAGCAAAAGACAAAGCACTATTGCACTCTCAACAGCAGAAGCTGAATACATCTCAGCAGCAAGTTGCAGTTCTCAACTTCTGTGGATGAAGTATCAACTTGAAGACTTCTTGATAAAAGAGAGTAACATTCTTGTCTTTTGTGATAATACACCTGCCATTTGTCTTACTAAAAATCCTATATTGCATTCTAGAGCAAAGCACATTGAGATTAAACATCATTTTATAAGAGACTATGTTCAAAAGGGGACACTTGAAATCAAATTTGTAGACACTGATCACCAGTGGGCTGATATTCTTACAAAACCCCTTGCTGAAGATAGATTCAATTTTATAAGAAGAAATTTAAATTTCCATCTTATAAAAGAATGATTAATCTCAGCGTCTTATGATAGATATCATTTTAGCATCTGGTATGACATCATCATCATACGAGTAAGCATTTTTATATGCCAACTGCATCATAACTCAAAGATCCGATGAATCAGCCATGAGCATCCAAACACACACATGGTAAGCTCGTGTGGAACTTAAGCGCCTCATCACACCTAATCTGAGTCATGATTATTTACGTTTTCAATAAAATCTTTTACTTTATTTTGGCAACTGCATTTAATGAAAAGAGGTATCTTTATTTTAATTTCTTTTTAAATTTATTTTTATTACTCGGATAATGAAGAGGTTTTTGAAAAGTAACTGTACTAATTACAAGACCTTCCTACTACTCCTTCTTTTTCGCTCCATAATCACTCGCTCTGCTTTCACCAAAATGCTTTTTTTCTTCTCTTCGTGGATCGCTCAAACCCTAAACCTCCATTTCTCTATCTCTCAACTGCAATCATGTCTGGTGTAACAACCTCTGAGTATACTGCTATTTACGACACCATGGCTGAAGGAAAGGCTCTGTTGGAAAATCGAATTGATTTAAAGAACTTCAAACTCTATGGCTTCGATTTCTACAGTGGTTTCAAGGCAATGGGTTGGGAACACCACTTCTTTTGGAAACAGGTTAAGGTTCTAGTTACTGCTATCAAGGAATTTTGGGGTAATGCTCGTTTACACCAAGGTGGTATCTTTGAAGGAACTGTGAGAGGCTACAAGTTCATTTTTACCATTACCAATATTTCTGAAGTCACTGGTTGTCCCTGTGAAGGTATCGTTTACTACACAGATTGGCCTGATGCATTTCATGGCCTTGAGAAGGTCAATGAGGATTTGTTTGAGAATTATAAACAGGTGAAAGAATCTGGTGAAACCCCTACTGCAAAGCATTTGAAGAGTCATTACAAAGTTCTTCACAAGATAATCACTAAGAGCGTCTGGTTGAAGGCTGGTTCTAGTGACATAGTCAACTATGAACAGAAGTTCATTATGAGGCACTACATGGCTGGTCACAAGGTAAACCTGCCAAGATTGATCTACAACAACCTGATTTATGCACTTGTTAATTCGAGGAAAAGTGTTGCTGACAAGAAAAACACCTACAAGTGCATTCCTTATGGTATTCTTCTCACTGGGATGATGGCCAAGAATCTGGTTGTAAACAAGCTGACTGCTTTGCTAGATCAAGAAAAGGTGAAGTATTTTGGCACTGAGAGTGTTGTGATTCCTGACACCTTTGGAGTTAACAGCTTGGTCAGAATGAAATTGATCACTGGTGAACACATGAAGAAGGTGAAAAAGGAACAGGGAGTAGAATCTGGTCCCTCTCTTAGCAAGAAGTCTACTACTGATAAAACCACCAGAAGCTCAGTAACTGGTGTGAAAAGGACTTCTGATTCTCCAGAAGAGGAGACAAGAAGCAAAAAGCAGAAGGTGGATCCTGCACCTAAAAGAAAGACTGAATCAGAAGATGAGGACCGCATTCCCATCACCAGGTTCGAGGAAAGAAGCAAGCCGTGTCGAGAAACAAGTTTCAAAGATCCGGTGCACGTAAGAAGGCAATTCAACGTCGCCTCCACCGCCCCTAGACAGGTCAAGAGATTGGTCGAGCGATCGAGCTTGAACCAAAGGTCTTGAATTTTACCGATGATTCTCAGATCTGCTTTTGAAATTGATGATACCATTCCTGCTCCACCTATATCTGCTGCACAACCATCAACCATTCAAACCTGTGCACGTAAAGCCGTAAACACAACCACTCCCATAGCCCCCAAACAACCTACCCAAACACGTACCAATACACTCACCATCTCCTCACCTCAAACCTCCACATATACCTCCCTCACTTCATACATTTCCAAACTTCATTCTCATCCTTTTAACCTCCTTTTCAAAGTCCCTCCATTTAATCCTTTCAAACCCTACATTCCCCAAGTACAATATCACAAGAAGTGACACCAAAAAGTATTGCCCTAATTCCAAAGAAACCTGTCCCTCTTGACATTAGACCAAAATTTGTTAGATATGAGTCATATAACTCTATCTACAATCACCCATCTTTATGGCACTTAAAGACCTTCACCTCTGGAGTTTCAAGACTGGAGATACCCCCTCCAATGAATTTTGTCTTCAAGGATGGCAAAGACAATGTTGAGATGTCCTTTAAAGGAAGGCTGAGACCCAAACCAAACAGCAGGGCTATTCCTTTTTCTGTTGATGTACCAAGGTTCTTGCTCCAGAATGAACCTCTTACATTAGAGGAATGTGGTAGGTGGATCATAGAAGCTGAAGCCTGTATGATGCCTCATTGTTATGAGCAGAAAAGGCTTGAAGTCACTGGCAAATATAGAGACCCATCATCTGTCTCTATAAAGATTGTTCCAGATAGGCAAAGGTGGTTACCTTGGTCTATTCCTGGAAAAAGAAAGGAAACTGCACCTGGCAAAATGCCATTCAATAAGATAGGCCCTAAGGAATATGAGAAAGCTCCCAGAGACTACAAGGTCAAGGAGTTCACCCAGCTTCCGGTAACGAAAATTTCTGAAGATCATGCCAGAAGGTATTATCTGAGTGCTCTAAAGAAAGATCAATGGAGAACTGGATCTTCCAACCGGCCGTAATGCGTAGAAGGCAACAATCCCTACTGTTGGTATCATCGAGAAGATACCTGAATCCAATCTTGGAACTGCTTATTTTGATGATATGTTCATGTGTTCTGTGATTAGACCGCTCAACTTGGTGAAGCTATATGCTCCATGGGATCTAGTCTGGAAACACTTTTACACTGGATTTGGCTGATGCAAATGGTCTGCGTCTTGGAAAGACAAAGCCATTATGCCTTGTTTTGAGCCCCTGACTATTGACAAAGATGACAGAGAAATTTTGAGGAGACTATTTATTGCTGAAAATGAAGGCCTCAACTTCTCCTTTGATGCCCTAAGTGTCTTCTTAGGCAATGTGTTTGGAGAAGCTGCTGCTGAACAATTTGATGGGTATGCCAAAGTCATTCTTCAACACAGAGAAATGATCTTCAATTATCTTCTGTTTCCTGATATTGTTGAGCAAAGAAATGAAGCCCTATATGAGTCTGAAAGAAGAAAACTTGGAACTATTATCAAATGGTTTCCACCAGGAGATAATTATTTCCAATGGGCCAAGGATAGGAAGAAGATAAAATCTGATTTGTCTCAAACTGTTCTTGAAATCCATAAGAAGATGAATTCGTGGCCGCAGTGTTGCTAGTGTGCCGGAATTTGAATCTGCTCCTCCACATCTTCAGTGGAAATGGTTACAATTCCTAAGGAGGAATTTGAAACCATGAAGGCAACCTGTTTGAAAGTTCCTGAGCTTGAAATGCAGCTAAAACTCATCATGGAACGAATCAACCTGCTACCTCAAAACCCTTAAACTTTGTTTTGTTTTAAATTTTTTGGTACTGAGTGATATTACTTAATTTTTGGTACAATTATATTGTGAATTTATTACTCAAATTTTTCTTCTATTTTGCTTTTTGACTATGATGTGTTTTTACACTCTTTTTGTCTGATGACAAAAGGGAGAGTAAAAGAAAGGCTTGATGAATGCTAAGATAAACACGCTAAGGATAGATATGCATACTAATCAATCATGCATAACATCATTTCAGCATCCGATCTTAGCGTATTTTATTGCTATACTTATCTAAGTTGTTGAACTCAGGGGGAGACCCTTAAAACTCTTATTTGAAACTTAAAATTGTTCATCAACCTTGGATATTTGTCATCATCAAAAAGGGGGAGATTGTTGGAACCTAAACGATTGAGAAGTTTAGACCCTCATTAATTTTGATGATAACAAAGTATTCACAAGAGAACAATTTATGTTCTAACAATTCTTGAAGTGTACAGATACTAATATTACATATACTTCTAAGCCACTTAAGCAAGAAGGAAGAAGTTCACAAGAGAAGGATACACTCCATGTGTCAGCATCCGGCTCATCCTAGTATACTGTCTTCGTGAGCGTCTGGAATTATCTTTTGTGACACAAGGCTTATCCATTTGCTACGAAGGCCCGACCTTCCTGCTCGAGCGGCGTCAACTTCATTTTAAATCACGTGATGGTCACGTAGTTGCTCTTCCTCTCAGAAGCTTCTGGAACGGATTTCGAATTTGATCTTATGCGCTCAAATTGTTGTACGAGGTATCAAAGGTGACACCTTTAGCTAAAGACAAAAATCGTACAAGCAATTGTGAAAAGCAAGGTAGTATGAAAACGGTAATGTGTACTACTGAGATATTCTCTAGAAAGGAAGAAAGAGACAGCTTTTTTTTGAAATCACCTCACTCAATGGAAATGAGCCATTTTTACTGTAACGGTAATATCCTTTAGAACTCCTATAAATACCCCATGGTATCCATTGAAGAAACTGCCGAAACTCTACAAGAGAATATTGCTTCACTTACTGAGAACAAGCACTGTTGCTATACACTACAAAGAGTCAATACTCAAAATCGCTTCGTGAGCAATCAAGTTTCGAGCCAAGTCTCTGGACTACAAGAACTGAACTCAGCGTCCGACACTTTCTTTTAGAAAGCATTTCTGTATTGAGCTTAATCTTTTATCCTCTCTGTGAGAGTTATTTCTGCTTGTATTCAACTTACTTGTAAAAGTTGTTTTGGCCTAGTTAAGGTTGTACCCTCAAAGGCTCGAACGTACTGAGTCGTTTTGAGAAGTTGAGAGTATTGTCAAGGTTGTGACAGTAGAATACTCTTAAGGTTTTGTAATCAGTTGATTATAGTGGAAAATCCTTCAGGAACGAAGGGACTAGATGTAGCTACCAGTTTGGTAGTGAACTAGTATAAATATATGTGTCTCTTGCTTTACTGCTTTCTATTTATCTTTATCTTGTTCTGTTAAAAACAAGTTTTCACAAACTGCTTTTCCAGTGTCCGGTTTATTTCCAGCGTCCGATACACAAAGTGTTTTGAAAAACCTGTGTTCTAAGTGTTTTTAACTTAAAGTTTGCGAAAAGTTTTCAACATAATTCAACCCCCTTCTTGTGTTCACGTTCATCTATATCTTTCCTTGTGCTGCTGTGGGATGTAAGATGGCACTGCTCTAGACGAGCGTGCTGCTGTAGAAGAGGAGGCCTCACGTCTTTGGTGCTTAGACATTTTTCTGCAAAAATAGAATAGTAGAAAAGATTAGAAAATTTATGTAGGTTTTGTGTTAGGTACGGCCGTACTTCATGAGGTACGGTCGTACTCCGTGTCTGTGTGCGCCCTAATTAAAACAACAAGTACGGCCTGACTTTACCATTATGTACGGTCAGATCACATAGCTACGCTTTGTAACTATGTCGACTCTTTCAACCCTAAGGCCGCCAAGACGCCTTCAAGATTTACATGTTCTTGATAGATACGATTAAATGCTGCTACTCTGATTTTGTGAAAAATCTACCCTATGATCTGATTTTCTCAGTTTTAGTCTTATAAAATAAGACTCTAATCATTCCTAGGGTCTCTAAGCATGCAAAACCTATCCAAAACTACTCCTAAATTAGTAAAATCAAAATTAAACTAAATGTAAAACCTAAAATATCTAAAGACTAAAAACAACTAGTGAAACAGGCATTCAATCCAAGAAATAAATTTAGAATCAGCACCTGGATAGTCTTGGGATGAAAAATGCGAAGAATTTGAGGTTAGAGGGTGCTTGAGTGGAGAGGATTCGGGCGTATGAGAGTAGGGTATGCCCTTATCTCTCACTGTTACCTTTTATTTTCAGCCTTTGGACATGGGGTACAGCCGTATCTGGTTATATGTGCGGCTGTACTGACCTGTTTCTCCGTGTTTTTCAGGATGAAGCCATGAGGTACGGCCGTGCCTAAAGATAGGTACGCCAGTACGTACTGGTTTTCCAGAAAAAAATTTGTTTTTCAGAATTTTTCATTTTTTTTTTGGTATTTTTAATAATTAATGAAAATAATATCACTAATAAAAACATAATAAATAAAAGGAAATAAAAATAAATGTTAGCAAATACAGGTTGCTTCCTGGTTAGCGCTTGTTTAACGTCCCAAGCCTGACGGTTCGAAGGACTTAGAATTAGTCCTCAGTGGCCAATTGCCCTTCTTTGAGGTTACCTTTCATCTTCTTTCCATTGGGGAGGACTGTAATATAGTTGCCTTCATCATAGTGATCCATCCAAGCAGGACCTGAGCACTTCTCTAGTGGGTTCACTGTTTACCTAGATTCTTCACAGATGTAAATTGGCTTTCTCATAATGGGTGAAAATGTCTTGATAAATATCTTCACTAAGTCATTCCACGTCTCTATTTCTCCAGCCGGTAAAAGATATAGCCATATTTTTATTTCCTCATCCAATGAAAACGGGAAGATCTTCAATTTTGCTTCATCTGGAGACAAGTTCCTATATTTAGCATTCCTCATCTTTTTGCAGAACGGTCTTATGTGCTGAACAGGAGCTTGCCCTGTTGTTCCCTTAAATTGTAGGACTGACACCTCTGAGATAATGGATGGGTTTATTTCAAAACTAGCAAACTCTTCAGAAGTATCACCCTTCAATTGTTGAAATCCTTGGATGTGATCCCCTTTGTCTTTTTCTTCACATGTGGCTTGACATGCCCTGACAAACTCTTCCATTAATTCGTCCCATGATTCGAAGTGAAGTTTTGGGTAAAATAGGAACCATTGCTTAGCCACTCCTCCAAGAGAAAGGGGGAATAACTTCAATCTTATCTCATTTGCGGTGGGTCCTCTATATTTGTCGGTCTTAACCAAGTCATAAAAATTCAGTGTATGGAGAATGGGATCCTCTCCATGCAGTCCTTTGAATTTAGGCAAACAGAGTGCTTCTAATATCAAAGAAAGGGTTATGTCTTTATGCTGTTCAACACCACGGTTGTCTTGCTCCTTAACTTGCTCTTCTTTTTCTTTAGCCTGTTTATGTTCAATGTCCTGTAAGAAACAACAAGAAGCACTAGAGGAAGAGGCTTTGTTAGAATTATAAATTTTAAATATCTCCTTCTTATCTTCAATTCTTAGAGTCATGGTTCCCTTTTTTACTTGAATGGTGGCATCTCCTGTTGCCAAAAATGGCCGTCCCAATATAATAGGAATATCCTTGTCTTCTTCCATGTCCAAAACTAGCACATCCTCTATTATTCCTCTTGGGTAAGCAAGAGTTCTATCAGCTACCTACAAAGACATGTTAGAAGGTTGTGGCTCCTGCAAATTCCCATTTTGGATTAATTGCATTTTTGGTCCCCCAACTTTTTTAATTTAGTGATTTTGGTCCCCTTATTTTATTTTTGGCGATTTCGGTCCCTAATTTTCTCAATTTGACGATTTTGGTCCCCAAACTTTTTAATTGCACTTTTAGTCCCACAAAATCATGGATTTTTTGCACTTTTGGTCCCAAAAACTTAGATTTTGGGAAAGTGGGGGACCAAAAGTGCACATTCAATGATTTTTAGGGGGACCAAAAGTACAATTAAAAAAATATAGAGACCAAAATCGCAAAATTGAAAAAGTTGGGGGACCAAAATCAAAAATAAAATAAAATAGAGGGACTGAAATCACCAAATTGGGAAAGTTGGGGGACTAAAAGTGCATTTAAGCCTTAAATTTTCTAAAAATAGACAGAGGCATTAGATTCACACTTAAACTCAAATCACATAATGCATTAAAAGAATTATTACCAATTTAGCAAGGAACAGCAAATGTCCCTGGATCTTTAAACTTAGGAAGAAATTTATTCATTAGCATCGCAGAGCAATCTTCATTCTAATTGGGGAGAAGAGTTACTTACCTGCTGAGACTCAATTTTAACCTTCTTTTCTTCACTTCCCTCTGACGTGTCCTTATTTGCACAAACTCGTTCTTCTTTTGCCGCAAAGATTGCATTGCACTTCTCATTTGGATTTGGTTCCACTTGACATGGAAGTGTTTCTTTTTCCCTTTGAGTCATTAAACTTACCAAGGTTGGGACTTTGCCTTTTATCTAGTTCTGGTATTTTGTTGTGGTGCTTAATAATTTCTCTATAGTTTTGAACCTTTCATCCACTTGTTGCACGAATTTGTTAAAATCATTCCAACCGGGACCTCTATCACCTTTAGCATGGTTCTGTAAATGTGGAGGCTTGTAAGTATTCTAATTCTGGCCTTATGATTTCTGTTGACCTCCCCATGAGAAATTGGATGGTTCCTCCATCCGAGATTATAAGTGTTGGAGTGGGGGTCATTCTGTGCCTTGTTTCCTATAAAGTTCACCTCTTCGGTGCAGTCCTTTAAATCATGACCGTTTACTCCACAAAAATTGTAGGAAGCTCTGGTCGTCTTGGTTTCATTGAGTCTTTCTCTAGTTTTTTCCATGAATTAAGCTAAGACTCCCATAAATGGATGTCTATGTCTCTGCATAAACTTCAGCATGGCTTCTTGCATTCCAGCCTTCGGATCAAAGTCCTTATGGCATACAGCATTGACTTCTTCCAATTGGCTCTCAATTGCCATGCATCCCCAGTCATTATTAGTTGCTATTGCATAAGACTAAGTTTGCATTGCCATTAGAGTCTCTATCTTCTTGGTCATTGCCTCCAATTTGGCTTCGAGGGCTGTGTTTGTGTCTACCTTATAAATTCCTGCTTCCTGGGTCTTCTTTCCGGTTTGTCTTTCTCCTGCCGACTACTGAACATTATTCTGAGCCATTTCAGTCATTATTTCACAGGCCTTGGTGGATGTCTTCTTTCCAAAAGATCCTCCACAACCAGCATCGACATCGCCTCTAGTTTGCATAATGAAACTATTATATAGAATTCGAACCAACTGCCATTTGGTAAAACCATGATTAGGGCAGCTTCTAAGTAGATCTTGAAATCGCTCCCATGCCTCATGCATTGATTCTCCTTCATTTTGAGCGAACCCAGATATGTTAGCTCTCAGTTTTGCAGATTTTGTGGGAGGAAAATACTTATTCAGAAATTTAGTCTTCAAGTCCTCCTAGGTGGTAATAGAATTGGTGGAAGTGAATCCAACCATAGTTGTGCCTTCCTCTGTAATGAAAATGAGAACAACCTTAACTTAATGGCCTCCGGTGTCACACCTTGACACTTGACAGTGTTAGCAACCTTCTGGAATCTTTTGAGATGAGCATTTGGGTTTTCAGAAGGTAAGCCAGAGAATTACACTGCGAACACCATTGAAATCAGTGATGGCTTTAGTTCCAAATTAGTGGCCTCAATTGCCGGATAGTTGACGCTATCTGCCACATCTATAGTTGGTGTGAAGTACTCGTTCAACGTAAGTTCATTCTCCATTGCTAGCTGTTGTCTTCTCAACAAACGAAGTGTTTTTTCGATTTCTGGATCAAATATCAATTCAAGATGTTGAGACCTTGTCTGTATATACCAACGGAAACCAAATTAGAGTGTTCTTAGAAAAATAAAATATACAGAAAAACAAATAAACAAAATAAATTTCCTAAAGTAACTAGAATCTCGTTCAATCAATATCGCCAAAACATTCCCCAGCAACGGTGCCAAAAACTTGTTGCGACTCAGGCAAGTGCACTTGATCGTAACTCGTAATAATAGAGGAGTATATTTAAGACTCCGAATGTCGAACCCACAGGGAATGCACGAGTATCAATTGTAACACCCCGCATTTCTCGTACATTTTATATTTTTAAATGTATTTATTTCATTAATTATGACGACTTGTAAATGTAGTTATTCTGATTTTCCTAGGTGTGTTTAAATTGTTGAAAATTGTAAAAGTTGTATTTATTTGTATTTTTAGAAAATATTAGTAATTTGTTATTTAATCATTTTACCTTTATAAAATGTTAGTATTTGAAAGGTCAATTATTTGAAAAAAATATTTTGACTTAAAGAAGTGTTAAAAATGAGTTTGATGGGTTAAAAGGTTTTAAAGGTATATAAAAATGAGTTTTACTGATTTACTGTGTACACCCGTTCTTTACTGATACGCCCCTCATTCTCATAGACTATCTCATTCTCATTTTCATTTATTATGTGTTAATTAAATTTTAATTATGTGTTATATGTGTGAATATAATTACAGGAGTCTAGAAATGATTCTAGTTGTTTTTCCTTAATTTCTATAATTATTTAATTAGATGCTTATGTGCAATGCCTCAATTAAATAAGTGATGATGTGATACCTTGTGTGACTTTGAATTTGTTACTGATTAATGCTCTTAGGCCTTAGTCTATGTGCCATGGGCTATTAAGAAATGATTTAAGATAGTTTAGAATTATTATGTTGTTATTGGGCCTAGAGGATTAGTGCTTAAGTGATCCACTTACCTAAAAACCTAGCTAGAGAAAACCTAAGGAGTAAGACAAGCTCTCATTCTTGCCTCCACTAAAAAGTGGCGCCTCTTATCTCCCTCTCACCCTCTCATACGCTTTCTCTCTTTCTCTCCTTCACAAACACTCTCATCACCAAACACCCTCCCACCATTGAAGGAGCAAAGGGTTGAGAATGGAGGAGCCACCCAAGTGTCAACTCTAGGACCATGAAAGGAATCATAAGCATCTCTCTTGTTTGGTAAGGTTCCTAGGAAGCTCTCTCGTTGTCCCTCATTTTAAGTTTTTGAGAAGCAAACCTTTAACCCCATCTTCTACCCTTATCCTTGTTAGTGGGACCAAGAAGGAAGCCAAGGACACCCACCCTCTCTAAAGGTTGCAAATTCTACATTAAAGGTAAGGGGGGGAGATTATTGTGGTTGGGGATATTTGGGGGAATAGGTGAAGGGGTGTCCTTAAACCCCATTGTTTGATACATGGTTGAAATGTATGCAAAACCAATGACTTATAAATAATTACGCTTGCTGTTTTTAATTAAGTAAAGATGGTAAAGGACTATATGATTATTAAGAAAAATGGAATAGATTGTTTTATCTCATATATTTTTGAAATGAAGTTTTTTTTTTTGTGAAAATAATAAAGTTAATTGCTGCTGGATTTTTCTGCTGTTATGCAGAATTTTATTGTGCAGAATTTTGCTGTTTAAATTGCTGCAAAAATTCTGTTGCTGTTGCTGTTTAATTGTTTGCAGTTTTCTGTTTGCTGTGCTGTTTCTGTTTCTGCTGCTTTGCTGTTTCTATTTCTTTTATGCAAAATTTCTGTTGTGCAGAATTTAGGCTGTCACGATTTCTGTTGCTGTTCTTTGTGTGAATTCTGTTATTATTTTTGCGTCGTTCTTGTTTCTGTTCTACTTTCTACATTTTTATTACACTATTAATAATATGTTGTTGCTATTTTTATCTTTGTTAGTGCTTTCTGCATAATCTAATTACATGATTAATTACATGCGGTTGTAGTCTTTATGAGGTTCTTTGTTTTCTGCATATTTTAATTACATGACTAATTACATGTTGCTGTTTTGTCTCTGTTTTCTGCAGATTTGAATTATATGGTTTAAAGATAATTATTTTTATGACAATTCATTGATTCCCTGTAATTATATTTGTTATTATGTGACAATAATTGTGAAAAGCTCACATTTGTGACAACTATCTTGAAAGGATAAATGACTTTGTGTGCAAGTCACCTAGCTATTAGTAGCCATAATGGGACTTGAGTCATTCCTTGTGAGATGATCCTAGCCATATGGGCCATGATGGATTATCGATGAAAACTTGAACTATGATGTTCGGAGGAAACCCGACCTTGTGTGTTTGTTTGTCATACAACCCTTGTAATAGGATGGGGAAGCATTATTGAAATGAAAGGTGGAGGCCAATATGAGTGAGCCACGGCAATACCTCGGCGTAGAGGGTGATAAGGCAGAGTTTGTGTTCCCTAATAGTTTGAGTGTCGCGCCTTGGGCTGGGGACCAGTTATCAGACTTAGCTGCCCTGACCGTCACCGCACATTATCATCCCTAGTCGAGATTATGCGGTATTAGAGTAATCCCCGGCGAGGTGGTCTCTAATAAACCAAATATGTACTCCTAGGAGACTTCCCAGAGTAGTACATGGTACCACATGCATAAGAAGTAGTGTCGTTAGCGTCTGCATTATTTTACATTGATAATTATGTGACTATGAGGAATGGTGAAATTTTCCTGCGTGTATTCGTGGATGATATGAGACGTTGTTACAACCTTATGTGAATTGGTTGCTCTGATTGTGGTGTGTAAATATATATATACCTGTATACGTATATAAATATATTATTTATTCACCTTTTTCTCTCTAAATATCACCATAACTCGACTACAACGTACTCACCCCTCTGTGGTTGTTTGTCACTTGTCCTCCTATTTTCACTTGCAGACACTACTAATACCAGGACACGTAGCTAGTGGTGAAGGCTTCTTATGGAGAACTTTATAGTTTTACTTCGAATATTTTTCTTATTGAGACGTTGAGTCATTCATGTATTTTGTCGCTCTTGTGTAAGTTGGGCTAAGTAAAGCTCTGAGACTATGTGACACGGGTTTTCTTTTTCTTTGGGGGTTCGTATATCATTTTTATTTTATCTTTTATTTTTATCGCTACCTCCTCTGGAAAGTAGATAACTTATTTTCATTCCGCAATGACTAGTATATTTTTAATTCAGTTTACCGAATCAAGAGCAAATTGATGTGTTTACCTTTTTCTTTTGTTGAACGATTTTCAAAACGGGGTTTAGGGTGTCACATTAAGTGGTATCGAGGCTTGATTCGGTCTTCTGGGATGTGTATGTGTCTATTATGCTTTTCTGTCTACCCTGTGACCTTGTTAGGTTTGTTTTGTGTATCCTTTGATTTAATAGTGTCCCTTGTACTCGGACTTACTAAGTAGCTTTGCTTTCTGCTAGAGTAGGAGGTAATGGCTATTGGTAGGAACGATTGTGCGACATCGATGCTCTCCCACCACGAGAGAGGAATCGAGTTCTACGACTCGTCCGCCATATATGTTATGTATTTTCTACATTGGTTGTGTACTCTATAACATGATGACACTTCGCTTGTATTACATTATCTCTGTGATTTTATAACATGTTGATTATGTGGAAATTTCAGATTCTGTGATTATAGGATTCATGCCTTGAGTGATCTGTAAGCATATAGTATGTTGTTATTAAATTTTTTTATGGTACAATCGATGCATATGCAACCTCTGAAATGTTTAATGAAGGGGTCCACGTGATTCGAGTTTGCATGACTAATAAATTTGCATGATCTGTGTACCAATGTGACTCATATGCTGTGGATCAAAACCGCATGATAGCATGATTAAATGGCTATGTGAGTACCTTACATTGAATATATGGCTTATGATGTGATATCGCTAAGATGATGCTTGACTTATCTAAGCTTGCATGTGAATTACGATGACTTAAAACATGTAAAAGATAGAAACTTGTAATTTTCTGGATTTGTGTGTAGAAGGAGTTTCTGTTCAAAATATTTTTTTTTGAGAACGTTTGAGACAAGATTTTGACATAAGACCACTTGGAGACTGTTTGTATGTGTGTTAGGATCTTGCATATTTAATTTGGTGGATTTTCATTGTGTTTTAACTGTCCTATGATATTATGCATCACAGACAGTGTTTGCTGGAAAATTCTGGGCAGGATCCGAACCTTACATAATTTTTTTTTGTAATTTTTGGTAACGTATTTTGACCTAATAAAAATATATCAATGAACATATGCATGTCAAGGACCTACATACTAAATTTTGTTAAAACCCGATTCCGTTTGATATGGCACAAAAATCATTACTTTTAATAGTGTAATAACTGAGAAATTTCGCACTTTCTATGTATGTTTCGGTTTTGAATTTATTTGAGGACTGAATGAGTTGCTCCCGAGTTATAAAAATTATTTCTAAAGTCTTAACATGTTATATGTTGACCTGACATTTATTTAAAATTTTCTTAACCTTGGAGACATTTTTATAAATTCAGTAAATTTGCTACTACATATGCTTGTTCATGCTGTTTTTGGTAAATGTTTATATGAGTTTTGTAATATGTTCGGTAGAAATGTAGGACTTGATGATTATGCCATAAAAAGGAACTTTAATAGAGTTGTGAGAGTAATTATGTTGCGCGGACATAATTACATTCAAGTCTTTATCGAAGACCCTTATAGAGGCGTGTGTGCTTGATTTGTATAATTATTATCGTTTCAGTTACCAAATGGATGAGTAGGAGGGACTGATCACCCCAACAACTTGTCACTGGTAGGTGAAATAATAATAATCAAAAGTGTGCATGTGTACCCTGTTGATTAATTGCGAACTTGAGTAAGGATGCCTCTTTCATTTTGTCATCGACGTTTTCGCAAATTTTGTGGGCAAAATTTCTTTTAAGGGGGGTAGAATGTAACACCCCGCATTTCTCGTACATTTTATATTTTTAAATGTATTTATTTCATTAATTATGACGACTTGTAAATGTAGTTATTCTGATTTTCCTAGGTGTGTTTAAATTGTTGAAAATTGTTAAAGTTGTATTTATTTGTATTTTTAGAAAATATTAGTAATTTGTTATTTAATCATTTTACCTTTATAAAATGTTAGTATTTGAAAGGTCAATTATTTGAAAAAAATATTTTGACTTAAAGAAGTGTTAAAAATGAGTTTGATGGGTTAAAAGGTTTTAAAGGTATATAAAAATGAGTTTTCTTGATTTCTTGTGTACACCCGTTCTTTCTTGTCGCCCCTCATTCTCATAGACTATCTCATTCTCATTTTCATTTATTATGTGTTAATTAAATTTTAATTATGTGTTATATGTGTGAATATAATTACAGGAGTCTAGAAATGATTCTAGTTGTTTTTCCTTAATTTCTATAATTATTTAATTAGATGCTTATGTGCAATGCCTCAATTAAATAAGTGATGATGTGATACCTTGTGTGACTTTGAATTTGTTCTTGATTAATGCTCTTAGGCCTTAGTCTATGTGCCATGGGCTATTAAGAAATGATTTAAGATAGTTTAGAATTGTTATGTTGTTATTGGGCCTAGAGGATTAGTGCTTAAGTGATCCACTTACCTAAAAACCTAGCTAGAGAAAACCTAAGGAGTAAGACAAGCTCTCATTCTTGCCTCCACTAAAAAGTGGCGCCTCTTATCTCCCTCTCACCCTCTCATACGCTTTCTCTCTTTCTCTCCTTCACAAACACTCTCATCACCAAACACCCTCCCACCATTGAAGGAGCAAAGGGTTGAGAATGGAGGAGCCACCCAAGTGTCAACTCTAGGACCATGAAAGGAATCATAAGCATCTCTCTTGTTTGGTAAGGTTCCTAGGAAGCTCTCTCGTTGTCCCTCATTTTAAGTTTTTGAGAAGCAAACCTTTAACCCCATCTTCTACCCTTATCCTTGTTAGTGGGACCAAGAAGGAAGCCAAGGACACCCACCCTCTCTAAAGGTTGCAAATTCTACATTAAAGGTAAGGGGGGAGATTATTGTGGTTGGGGATATTTGGGGGAATAGGTGAAGGGGTGTCCTTAAACCCCATTGTTTGATACATGGTTGAAATGTATGCAAAACCAATGACTTATAAATAATTACGCTTGCTGTTTTTAATTAAGTAAAGATGGTAAAGGACTATATGATTATTAAGAAAAATGGAATAGATTGTTTTATCTCATATATTTTTGAAATGAAGTTTTTTTTTTGTGAAAATAATAAAGTTAATTGCTGCTGGATTTTTCTGCTGTTATGCAGAATTTTATTGTGCAGAATTTTGCTGTTTAAATTGCTGCGATAATTCTGTTGCTGTTGCTGTTTAATTGTTTGCAGTTTTCTGTTTGCTGTGCTGTTTCTGTTTCTGCTGCTTTGCTGTTTCTATTTCTTTTATGCAAAATTTCTGTTGTGCAGAATTTAGGTCTGCGATTTCTGTTGCTGTTCTTTGTGTGAATTCTGTTATTATTTTTGAGTCGTTCTTGTTTCTGTTCTACTTTCTACATTTTTTATTACACTATTAATAATATGTTGTTGCTATTTTTATCTTTGTTAGTGCTTTCTGCATAATCTAATTACATGATTAATTACATGCAGTTGTAGTCTTTATGAGGTTGTTGTTTTCTGCATATTTTAATTACATGACTAATTACATGTTGCTGTTTTGTCTCTGTTTTCTGCAGATTTGAATTATATGGTTTAAAGATAATTATTTTTATGACAATTCATTGATTCCCTGTAATTATATTTGTTATTATGTGACAATAATTGTGAAAAGCTCACATTTGTGACAACTATCTTGAAAGGATAAATGACTTTGTGTGCAAGTCACCTAGCTATTAGTAGCCATAATGGGACTTGAGTCATTCCTTGTGAGATGATCCTAGCCATATGGGCCATGATGGATTATCGATGAAAACTTGAACTATGATGTTCGGAGGAAACCCGACCTTGTGTGTTTGTTTGTCATACAACCCTTGTAATAGGATGGGGGGAAGCATTATTGAAATGAAAGGTGGAGGCCAATATGAGTGAGCCCGCGCGGCAATACCTCGGCCTAGAGGGTGAGAAGCCAGAGTTTGTGTTCCCTAATAGTTTGAGTGTCGCGCCTTGGACTGGGGACCACTTATCAGACTTAGCTACCCAGACCGTCACCGGACATTATCATCCCTAGTCGAGAGTATGCGGTAATATAGTAATCACCCGCGAGGTGGTCTCTAATAAACCAAATATGTACTCCTAGGAGACTTCCCAGAGTAGTAGATGGTACCACATGCATAAGAAGTAGTGTCGTTAGCGTCTGCATTATTTTCTGTTGATAATTATGTGACTATGAGGAATGGTGAAATTTTCCTGCGGGGATTCGTGGAGGATATGAGACGTTGTTACTACCTTATGTGAATTGGTTGCTACAAAGGTGGTGTGTAAATATATATATACCTGTATACGTATATAAATATATTATTTATTCACCTTTTTCTCTCTAAATATCACCATAACTCGACTACAACGTACTCACCCCTCTGTGGTTGTTTGTCACTTGTCCTCCTATTTTCACTTGCAGACACTACTAATACCAGGACACGTAGCTAGTGGTGAAGGCTTCTTATGGAGAACTTTATAGTTTTACTTCGAATATTTTTCTTATTGAGACGTTGAGTCATTCATGTATTTTGTCGCTCTTGTGTAAGTTGGGCTAAGTAAAGCTCTGAGACTATGTGACACGGGTTTTCTTTTTCTTTGGGGGTTCGTATATCATTTTTATTTTATCTTTTATTTTTATCGCTACCTCCTCCTGGAAAGTAGATAACTTATTTTCATTCCGCAATGACTAGTATATTTTTAATTCAGCCATGAATCAAGAGCAAATTGATGTGTTTACCTTTTTCTTTTGTTGAACGATTTTCAAAACGGGGTTTAGGGTGTCACATTAAGTGGTATCGAGCAGCTCGGTCTTACCGACTGTATGTGTCTATTATGCTTTTCTGTGTACTCTGTGACCTTGTTTGATTTGTTTTGTGTATTCTTTGATTTAATAGTGTTCCTTGTACTCGGACTTACTAAGTAGCTTTGCTTTACGCTAGAGTAGGAGGTAATGGCTATTGGTAGGAACGATTGTGCGACATCGATGCTCTCCCACTACAGAGAGGAATCAGAGTTCGGTCGACTCGTCCGGCCATATATGTTATGTATTTTCTACATTGGTTGTGTACTCTATAACATGATGACACTTCTGTTTGTATTACATTATCTCTGTGATTTTATAACATGTTGATTATGTGGAAATTCTGTATCTGTGATTATAGGATTCATGCCTTGAGTGATCTGTGTAAGCATATAGTATGTTGTTATTAATTTTTTTTTTTATGGTACAATCGATGCATATGCAACCTCTGAAATGTTTAATGAAGGGGTCCACGTGATTCTGAGTTTGCATGACTAATAAATTTGCATGATCTGTGTACCAATGTGACTCATATGCCTGTGTGACTGAAACCGCATGATAGCATGATTAAATGGCTATGTGAGTACCTTACATTGAATATATGGCTTATGATGTGATATCAGTTAAGATGATGCTTGACTTATCTAAGCTTGCATGTGATTTACGATGACTTAAAACATGTAAAAGATAGAAACTTGTAATTTTCTGGATTTGTGTGTAGAAGGAGTTTCTGTTCAAAATATTTTTTTTGAGAACGTTTGAGACAAGATTTTGACATAAGACCACTTGGAGACTGTTTGTATGTGTGTTAGGATCTTGCATATTTAATTTGGTGGATTTTCATTGTGTTTTAACTGTCCTATGATATTATGCATCACAGACAGTGTTTGCTGGAAAATTCTGGGCAGGATCCGAACCTTACATAATTTTTTTTGTAATTTTTGGTAACGTATTTTGACCTAATAAAAATATATCAATGAACATATGCATGTCAAGGACCTACATACTAAATTTTGTTAAAACCCGATTCCGTTTGATATGGCACAAAAATCATTACTTTTAATAGTGTAATAACTGAGAAATTTCGCACTTTCTATGTATGTTTCGGTTTTGAATTTATTTGAGGACTGAATGAGTTGCTCCCGAGTTATAAAAATTATTTCTAAAGTCTTAACATGTTATATGTTGACCTGACATTTATTTAAAATTTTCTTAACCTTGGAGACATTTTTATAAATTCAGTAAATTTGCTACTACATATGCTTGTTCATGCTGTTTTTGGTAAATGTTTATATGAGTTTTGTAATATGTTCGGTAGAAATGTAGGACTTGATGATTATGCCATAAAAAGGAACTTTAATAGAGTTGTGAGAGTAATTATGTTGCGCGGACATAATTACATTCAAGTCTTTATCGAAGACCCTTATAGAGGCGTGTGTGCTTGATTTGTATAATTATTATCGTTTCAGTTACCAAATGGATGAGTAGGAGGGACTGATCACCCCAACAACTTGTCACTGGTAGGTGAAATAATAATAATCAAAAGTGTGCATGTGTACCTGTTGATTAATTGCGAACTTGAGTAAGGATGCCTCTTTCATTTTGTCATCGACGTTTTCGCAAATTTTGTGGGCAAAATTTCTTTTAAGGGGGGTAGAATGTAACACCCCGCATTTCTCGTACATTTTATATTTTTAAATGTATTTATTTCATTAATTATGACGACTTGTAAATGTAGTTATTCTGATTTTCCTAGGTGTGTTTAAATTGTTGAAAATTGTTAAAGTTGTATTTATTTGTATTTTTAGAAAATATTAGTAATTTGTTATTTAATCATTTTGCCTTTATAAAATGTTAGTATTTGAAAGGTCAATTATTTGAAAAAAATATTTTGACTTAAAGAAGTGTTAAAAATGAGTTTGATGGGTTAAAAGGTTTTAAAGGTATATAAAAATGAGTTTTACTGATTTATCAGTGTACACCCGTTCTTTACTGTCACGCTCTCATTCTCATAGACTATCTCATTCTCATTTTCATTTATTATGTGTTAATTAAATTTTAATTATGTGTTATATGTGTGAATATAATTACAGGAGTCTAGAAATGATTCTAGTTGTTTTTCCTTAATTTCTATAATTATTTAATTAGATGCTTATGTGCAATGCCTCAATTAAATAAGTGATGATGTGATACCTTGTGTGACTTTGAATTTGTTACTGATTAATGCTCTTAGGCCTTAGTCTATGTGCCATGGGCTATTAAGAAATGATTTAAGATAGTTTAGAATTGTTATGTTGTTATTGGGCCTAGAGGATTAGTGCTTAAGTGATCCACTTACCTAAAAACCTAGCTAGAGAAAACCTAAGGAGTAAGACAAGCTCTCATTCTTGCCTCCACTAAAAAGTGGCGCCTCTTATCTCCCTCTCACCCTCTCATACGCTTTCTCTCTTTTTCTCCTTCACAAACACTCTCATCACCAAACACCCTCCCACCATTGAAGGAGCAATGGGTTGAGAATGGAGGAGCCACCCAAGTGTCAACTCTAGGACCATGAAAGGAATCATAAGCATCTCTCTTGTTTGGTAAGGTTCCTAGGAAGCTCTCTCGTTGTCCCTCATTTTAAGTTTTTGAGAAGCAAACCTTTAACCCCATCTTCTACCCTTATCCTTGTTAGTGGGACCAAGAAGGAAGCCAAGGACACCCACCCTCTCTAAAGGTTGCAAATTCTACATTAAAGGTAAGGGGGGGAGATTATTGTGGTTGGGGATATTTGGGGGAATAGGTGAAGGGGTGTCCTTAAACCCCATTGTTTGATACATGGTTGAAATGTATGCAAAACCAATGACTTATAAATAATTACGCTTGCTGTTTTTAATTAAGTAAAGATGGTAAAGGACTATATGATTATTAAGAAAAATGGAATAGATTGTTTTATCTCATATATTTTTGAAATGAAGTTTTTTTTTTTGTGAAAATAATAAAGTTAATTACTGCTGGATTTTTCTGCTGTTATGCAGAATTTTATTGTGCAGAATTTTGCTGTTTAAATTGCTGCTAAAATTCTGTTGCTGTTGCTGTTTAATTGTTTGCAGTTTTCTGTTTGCTGTGCTGTTTCTGTTTCTGCTGCTTTGCTGTTTCTATTTCTTTTATGCAAAATTTCTGTTGTGCAGAATTTAGGTATCACGATTTCTGTTGCTGTTCTTTGTGTGAATTCTGTTATTATTTTTGCGTCGTTCTTGTTTCTGTTCTACTTTCTACATTTTTTATTACACTATTAATAATATGTTGTTGCTATTTTTATGTCATAGTGCTTTCTGCATAATCTAATTACATGATTAATTACATGCAGTTGTAGTCTTTATGAGGTTCTTTGTTTTCTGCATATTTTAATTACATGACTAATTACATGTTGCTGTTTTGTCTCTGTTTTTCTGCAGATTTGAATTATATGGTTTAAAGATAATTATTTTTATGACAATTCATTGATTCCTGTAATTATATTTGTTATTATGTGACAATAATTGTGAAAAGCTCACATTTGTGACAACTATCTTGAAAGGATAAATGACTTTGTGTGCAAGTCACCTAGCTATTAGTAGCCATAATGGGACTTGAGTCATTCCTTGTGAGATGATCCTAGCCATATGGGCCATGATGGATTATCGATGAAAACTTGAACTATGATGTTCTGAGGAAACCCGACCTTGTGTGTTTGTTTGTCATACAACCCTTGTAATAGGATGGGGGGAAGCATTATTGAAATGAAAGGTGGAGGCCAATATGAGTGAGCCAGCGGCAATACCTCGGCCTAGAGGGTGAGAAGCGAGTTTGTGTTCCCTAATAGTTTGAGTGTCGCGCCTTGACCGGGACCACTTATCGACTTAGCTACCCCGATCACACCGACATTATCATCCCTAGTCAAGAGTATGCGGTAATAGAGTAATCACCCGCGAGGTGGTCTCTAATAAACCAAATATGTACTCCTAGGAGACTTCCCAGAGTAGTAGATGGTACCACATGCATAAGAAGTAGTGTCGTTAGCGTCTGCATTATTTTCTGTTGATAATTATGTGACTATGAGGAATGGTGAAATTTTCCTGCGTGTATTCGTGGATGATATGAGACGTTGTTACTACCTTATGTGAATTGGTTGCTACAGTGTGGTGTGTAAATATATATATACCTGTATACGTATATAAATATATTATTTATTCACCTTTTTCTCTCTAAATATCACCATAACTCGACTACAACGTACTCACCCCTCTGTGGTTGTTTGTCACTTGTCCTCCTATTTTCACTTGCAGACACTACTAATACCAGGACACGTAGCTAGTGGTGAAGGCTTCTTATGGAGAACTTTATAGTTTTACTTCGAATATTTTTCTTATTGAGACGTTGAGTCATTCATGTATTTTGTCGCTCTTGTGTAAGTTGGGCTAAGTAAAGCTCTGAGACTATGTGACACGGGTTTTCTTTTTCTTTGGGGGTTCGTATATCATTTTTATTTTATCTTTTATTTTTATCGCTACCTCCTCTGGAAAGTAGATAACTTATTTTCATTCCGCAATGACTAGTATATTTTTAATTCAGTTTACCGAATCAAGAGCAAATTGATGTGTTTACCTTTTTCTTTTGTTGAACGATTTTCGAAACGGGGTTTAGGGTGTCACATCAATGTAATAAAAACTCTATGTTATTTAGGCTAACGAAGGTCATGAGTAAGAATTCAATGGACTAAAACTGAAATAAAATCGTAATTCAAACGATGCACAAGAACGAGTTAAGATTATTATAGAAGTCCTAGGGGAACCGGGTTCACCAATACCTAGCTCCTAAATTTACTAATTAATTATTATGAGTTCTATTCCCTGATTGAAAGCTAATCACTCACTCTAAAATTACTAACACCATTTGATCATGCAATATCAATAGTCTTCTTCCTAATAACTACCCAGTTTGATCATGCAAGGCAATTAAAGAATATAGCATTAAGCAATGGTGAGTTTGTTAATCTAATAACTGATTAGAAACAAGCAATTATCTTTGATCCGGCATAAAACGTGAGTTCTTTTATTCCTAGAGTTTTGTAACTAATTGTGATACGATCGCCACCAATAAAGTCAACTAGTTAAAAGTTGACTAGGCCTTATAGGATTAAGCATACTAGGGATAAAACAATCAATCAAAATAATAGAAACTCATAAAAATAATTAAATAAACATCAAAAGCATAGTAAAGGATCTCCCATCACCCCTAGTGATGGATTTAGCTACTCATATTAAATGATAATAACATAAATTCATGCATATAGCCATATAAATACATAATAAAGAGTATAAATCTAAACCGGGACACCTTTTCGGTATGACGGCAATCCTTAAGCACGTTCTTCACGTCCTCATGAGCTCCGGCAGCAAAACGGGATTAGCAAGAAGCTTCAAGGAATTAAAGATCAATCAAATATTAAGGGATTTGTGAGAAGCTTTCAAAAAAGGGGCTGAGAATCATAAATTCATCAAAAGGTCCTGAGAGTATGCTAAGACTGCCTATTTATAAGCTGGGATGCAAATTAGGTCATTTGGCTTCAAATCTGAACGCTTTGGGCTAAGGTGGGTCGTACCATCTTTATACACGGTCGTACTAGACTTTGTTTGCGACGTTGGTCCGTACTTGTGCACTCTGCATTCCCCGAGTAATGTCTTTATGATATTTCTGCAGAACGGGACATAAGTAAGCACTTTTATACTTTAAATAGCACAAAATGATATATTAGAGTATTAAAAATACCCCATAAAAGTAGACAATTTGGTGTGTTAACAAAAAACCCGATAACTTGACCAGCTATAGCTACCTAACTTATAACACCCTAATTTTTATGAAAATTATTTTACAGTTTCCGGCTACTTGAAAATAAATCATGGAGATTGATCACCTTAATGATTTGTGAAAAGTACGAAGAACTGCACAAAATTGTTGTAAACAATTCGTTGTTTTAGTAATTAATTCAGATTAACAGACAGTGTAGACGTATACTGTTTTTAATATGAATTAATCCTGAAAATCATGTAAACTTGTTATTTGATTAAAGGTATTATTTTATTGAAGGTGGAATAAATTTAGGACTTAATAAATATTTTTATGTCACAGTTTGAATTTTTGAAGTTTAGTTAATTACGAATTGACTATTTTCTGTCGTATTTAATATGACTTCTCTGTTAATAATTTTCTATGGATAATGTTACTGTTTAAAATTATTCTTGATGATAGGAAAAATTGAAATTAGTAGTTATTACTAATTTACAGTTTTACTATGCCATAGTAATTTTGGCGTTATAAGGCTATCGGGTAAGTTTCTAACTGAATCATGCCCAAACGTGATCTAAATTTACAAAATTTTAGACTTAAGTATTTTCCAATATTTATGATTTATTGGAATATTTTGGGAATTTTTTTGCAACAGAAAATATTTAGTGTATTTTTCTCGCCCATAAACTATCTAATTGCAATGTTTTCGCTCGTAATTTGAGAAAACAAGATTCGCGGGTGCATTTCTCATGTCATGATGAATATTTTGATTGAATAATAAATTTTAGGTGTGGGCTAGTGAAATAGAAAAAAAATTAGAGCGACGGGTGAAAAACCCTAATATACGTGAAACACCAAGCACCTAGTTGATCGATAACGCGCCGAAGCGAAACCCTTTAATATTTTGGAGGGGAGGTCGACCACTTTGGAGGGAGCCAAGACACATGCTTGGTACCCACCTTGGATAAATGGAATGTTTTGATAGGCTTAGGTGTAATTGGTAGGTAGTTAGCTTGGTTGGATGTTAACTAAATGGTTAAGATACAACTAAATGAACAATTTTTCTTCCCTTCTATTGAGGAGTTCGGCAAGTGTACCGAATCGTACAAGTAATAAAGTGAGTAAGTGAGTTATCGTCTCCACAGGGATTGTGATCGATTAGTTAACTTAACAAACTTTGTAACTATTTTGAACGAGGACCCAAATTTTGGTATTTGAAATTTAGAATATTTGTAACAACTCAAAATAACTATAACAACGATTTGAAAATCAAAGGATTAAAAATGACTAGGGAACGAATCCTCTTGTTTCCACTCTTATGCATTCAATCTACAACCAACGTAAGTTATTCCATACAAATTGAAGTTCGAATCAACGAAATTAGATTAAGTACAATTCCTTGTCTCATAAACCCTTTAACTAAACCAAAAATCCCAAATTCCTTAGGTGACCAATGATATAGTTAAGCATAAAGATCAATGATTCATAAGAACACATGCTCATAAGGTTATATTCCTATAATCCTCCCAAACATGACCAACAAACTCAGTTCAAGTTCAAACCCCAATTTCCCAATCGTGAGAAGAACCCCAAATCAATTTGATAGCAATCAATTACCAAAAAGCATTAAGAATAGAGGTGAAGGCTCAATCATAATTGAAATAGACTTGCATTGAAATAATATAATCAAACTACATAAGAGTTTCCACAAGGTTCATCTACCCTAGTCTAAAAAGCTTAGTTACTCATAGAGAAACAAGAACCAAACCAGAGAAAAGAGAGAAAACCACTCCATTGAAGACTCCAATCCTTGTTCCCAAGCTTGAATCCTCTTTGGAGATGGAAGAAATTGAAACCCTAGCACCCTAGACCAGCCTCCCAGCGTTTTTAGGTCTTAGATATGATAAAGAATGATCCTAAACATCAAAAACACGAGTTTTTAACGTAACAGCGCGACCAGAGCGCTCCGGGAGCGCTCCGCGCGCAACCTGCGCGCTAAGACACAGAATGGTGTCAGATTTGGCGCTCCAGGAGCGCTCAAGCGTGCTTTGCGCGCTCACGATCAATCCTGCACCCGTTTTTCAACGTTGTTTTGCATTTTTCACCTCTGTAAAGTCCGAATTAGCTCAATGTGTCTTCATGAAAGTTGAAGCTATGGATCTTAGCTTTCCAATGGCACCAGCTTCATCTCATTTGGACACCTACAACTCCAGATATAATTAAAACATTGAACATGTGTCAGGCTGAGACAGCATCACCTAATCAACTTGTAGCACAAATTACCCCAACTTAGAGATTGATTTAGGTCTTGGTTCCATCATCAAAGTTGTATATAATTCTTCTATCTTTCCAACAAGACCAAGATCATCTCATTTGGATTAGTGTGGCTCAAGATATAGCTTTTGGAATCTTTTTTGTCAGGAAACAGCGCTTCCAGACGCGCTTTTAAGTCAATCATTTGGCTATGCTCTCATTTCTATGCACTTAGAGATAAAAAAATCATAGAAAACATTAATGCACAAACGTTAGAACGAATCCAAGTGAATACACTAAATCACCCAATTTAAGCAAGTAATCACTTTGAATTCTCTTCAATCACAACACAAATATCCAAGTAAGCACTATAAATCTACATGTGATGAAGACTTATCACCTTCCTTGTCCCTTGTGGCCTCTATAAATAGGAGATCACCATCTTCAAAAAATTTTCATTGATGCTTTGGTGGAGAAAAATTCTAGTAAGAGAAAGTTGGTGTTCTTGAAGAAACTTAGAGATTAAGCTTGTAATCTATATTCCTTTCTTCTTAATCCTTGATCAATCATCATCAAACTTCTTGGTAAGCCTCCTAACCCATCTTATTTTCCTCTTGGCTTCCATGGATGAGTTTTTCATGGTTTTAGTGTTGTTTTGCTTAGAAATTGTTTAGATCTTTATGTTTAAGCTTAATACTTCCTAGATCTACCATTACCTTCATGATTCAATGAGTTTTGTGTAATTAAAAATTTGGAAACCCTTAGATCTTGGACAGGCCAAATCTCATGGCTATTCTAAGGGGCTGTTTTTGACTTGATTTAGTTGTGTTTGGAGTTAGATCTTGGAAGGGATTTAGCTTATATACTTAGATCTAGTCATACGTATATGTTAAGCAAGGTTTGTGAAATTTAATTTGGTTGGTTTTTGTTCTTCAAAACCGTGAGTATGACTAAGTTTTAGAAAGAGTTTTAACTTGTTTTTAAGTGTATCAAAGTGATAAAGAAGTTGGCTTATGGTAAGGCTTTTTGGATCTAAAAAAAAAGTTGTTATGATTTAGAAGTTAAAGATTTTAAACTTTGGGTTTGTTTTTGAAGTCTCAAACCGTGACCCTTTAGAGTTTTTGTAAAGTGATAATGACTTGTTTTTATGCCTAAAATAGTTGTAATAAGTGGTTAAAGATTTGATTTAACAAAAGCTTTCAAAGAGATTTGATTTTGGGAAAAAGTTTTGGTATATGTCTTAAGATTTGTTTTAAACTTATAAGGAAATTGTTTCCAAAGTTTTATGACATGTTTAAGTGCTTTAAAAAGTTGTTCAAATTGGGAAAATACTATTCAAAGTGGCTTCCAATTGGTAAAACACTATTCAAAGTGGAAAGTTTTGGTTTTCGTATTTTCTAAGTGTGATAGTTTTGTAAAAACTTCAAAACTTGCATGATTTGAACTTGCTTCAAAACATATGACTAGATGTGATCAAATAGGGATTTAGTTGAGTAATTCCTAGGCCTTAGGAGACCCTAATCCGTGGCTGCCCTTGGGGGCATTAGACTTGAGTTTTTGGTTCTAATTGAATTAAACTTTCTTTGTTAAGGTCCGTACGAGGTTCGACTTGACGACAACTTTGGATTTACCCTCTTTGGAACGCATTCCGGGTAAGGGAAATTCTTACAAAATGAGTTTGGGCTTTTCGCCTTGTTTGTTGTGTGGTTTGATTGGTTGTTAATTGTGTGATAGTACTTGTAGTATTACTATGTGTAGTAGAGATGCTGTAGCATGTTTTTGGCCATGTGTGGCAACAATGATTTGGATTGTGTGACTTAATCAAGTATGACTACTTTGATTTGAACTTAAAATGATTGAAGTATGCAAAATAATGTTAATGATGATGGATTAATTAATAATGCGACGATCGACTGTTATTGGTTTAACAATTTACAACGGTAAATCCGATGCGATTCCACAAGCCGAGTAAAGATTTCACAAATGAAATATTAAGGGCATTTTGACTTAAAAGTAAGCGTGAGGGTTTTATTACAACTAGCCAAAGCTTGCAAAGATATTTTTTTAATGGAACCACATTAGAAAAAGAACTTGAGTAAACAATGAAATTTGCGAAAACAATTGAGTTAAATGATACGTCTGGGAAAAATTCTGGCAAGGAAAGACTTGGTAATTAAGAGTGTTCGCACTGCCTCTCTTTCCTTGGTATTGCACTAATGTATTATTTAGCACAACTAGGGTTCCAATGACCTAAAGCTTAAAAGCTATTTCTAGTACACTATCACTTAGGTGTGACACCAAAACTGAGATTTGAAATTTACTAAGTTGAGAGAGTGAGGACTCGTCGATCCGTATTAATTATTTAAATCATATCTCGGGCGCTCCTTAAGGTGAGTGGGCCGTAACAAAGAATCTGTTTGATGTATACTGACCATTGAGCATCGACACTCGTAGTATTTGATTGTCTTAAGGACTTCAAAAGGGCGAGTTGTCACTTCATGCCAGCTACCCGATGGTGCCCCTTGGACCATAGGTAGTGGTTGGCAACATTGCCTAATGTGTGGCTATATCCTTGGTAGGGGAATTTTTCCGGACCTGGAAAAGGCTTTCCTTGTCCTGTTGGTGTCCTTGTTTAAGGCTGCAAGTGTATATACAAACTTGTTCATAATGCATTGACATGGATGATTAACCATATTAATAATATGTAATGACTTGATTGTTGATCTGCTGATTGATTTGTCTGCTCACATGCAAATACTTGATATACCATGATGATGCATGCGGTCAATTAAGTATGTATATGTATATAAAGGCATGTTTGTTATATATATATATGCACATATATAGCCTATGATAAACTCGTGAACAAAGAATTTACCATTGCACTATTGTTGGATTGGACATTCTCATGGATGTTACCAGATGGAGTTACACATTGCTGGTGCAGTTTCATCCTTCCCAGAAGCGTTGAAGAATGAGCCAATAGAGAAAGATTCCTCTGAGTGCTCTAAGTTCAGATCTTGCTGAACGGTTTTTCAGTACGAGTCAATAGTTGTTTGCCAGCTTAGCTTACGGTATTATCCTGTAAATGATCATGGTATGTTTTATTGTATGTGATGCAATCAATATAATGTATTATACTATGATATTTGATAAATGGTTGATTATTCATCATTTGAAATTGTAGTACTTTTCTTGTCTCATTTTTTAAAAGTGTTTTCAAAGGAAAGAAAAAGGAAAAAAATTACTCCTATTTTTCACTGTGAACAACTGAAGAGTACATTTTACTGAAGGCATATGAGCATTAAATGTTTTCAATATTAGATTGGGTTACACCGTAGCGCTCTGGAAACGAGGTGTTACGCAACTCACAGTCTGGTTAGGACCGAACTGCTCTGATACCACAATGTAACACCTCAACTCTCGCAGCGCTACTGATCTAATATAATTCTTAAATGTCGAAATACTTTTAGTGGCAATACTCTGCTTGCATGGTTTTCGAAATAATATGGATCTATATATATATATATATATATATATATATATATATATATATATTCAAAATAGCAATCAGAGTACTGCAGCACTTTTGAAACATGATGTTCAAAAATAATCAAAAATCGCAATAACCATGCAAAGAAAGATGTATGAACATTTATAAGAATATGATACGAGTTTTCAAAAAATGCATTGTATAAAATACAACTTGAAGAGATACAACAAGACTCCTATAGCTGGTCAGCCTACAACTCTTACTGTATCCCATAGCAAGTCTCATGACTATGACTCCAAAGAAATAAATCTGTGTCAAGTCCTCCTTCGCATCGCTTTCAAACTTCGATTGAATACTACCCTTCGTCTTGCACCATCATCTGGGGTGACATCTATGAGAATGCCCATATATAGAAAGGGTCGTCTTCCAAAAATAAACATATATAATAATAACAGAGCATACAAATATGCAAATTATAACATGTCAACAGCTCATAATCAATCACGACAAATCAACCCACCAGTCACTTAAACAAAATAAGAATGTACCACATATCTCTATTGATTTGTCTACATACCAATGTCGATGATTCTGAAATATCACCACACTTACCCATACCAATAGGCATACCTGGTCCCGCAGGATTGCTTCAGGTTTTGACAATGGTCCCATAAGATTGCTTCAGGTCATGATTTAAGTACGACCAGGTCCCGCAAGATTCCTTCAGGTCGGAGCACACTTACCCATACCAATAGGCATACCGGGTCCCGCAGGATTGCTTCAGGTTTTGACACTGGTCCCACAAGGTTGCTTCAGGTCATGATTTAAGTATGACCAGGTCCCATAGGATTACTTCAGGTCGGCATCTCCTTAAACTTCCCGCAGGGATCATGTATGCATGAAAATGCACTACCACAATTAGTTCACCAAAACACGATCACTCCCACCGAGTGTCCGGGATATTCGACTTTTTATTCTAAGCCTCCTCCATTTAGAAACCCCCTTCATTTCCATGGAACCTTACCTGGTATTCCTAAAGTCTTTGTTCTTATCCACATTAAGTGTCTTGTTGATTTTATTGAACATACATACACAAAAGATATTCAATATTCACCACATAAACAACCACCATTAATCAACATCATTGAATCTAAACAACACAAGATTCAATCAACATACATCTCAAACATTTCACCAAATCTCAATATCACATCAACAAACAAACATTCACTAACAAAAACATATTTAAAATAACATGACAGAAGATGCCCTTACCACAGAGCTTTCCTTCCATGTCAACGTCACAAATACGATCACGAACTCGACCCTGCACACACCTACGACCTCTACAACCTTAAGGGTATGTTTGGATTGAAGTTTTTGGAGGGTTTTGGAGGGTTAAGTCTATATGTTGATATATTTTTGAGATTTTTAAAAAATTGAAAGAAAAACGTGATATATGATCATATAACAAGAAATATTTTATAGCTTCATTAATTCAAAAAAGAAAAACAAGCCCTCCCCTCCCCTCCCCTCTGAAACCCTCTATCGAAACATATCCTAAAACAACAACACTGGGGTTATAGAAACAACTTCTAAACTACTAACTTACACCTAGGGCCAAGGTTTAACCAAGCCAACTAGGGTACACAATTCTAAAATTTTCTAATTTACAACTCACACTTGAACCGCTAAAACAAGGTTGAAAACAATGTTTAAAACTTCACAACTTCTCAAAAAATTACACAACTTAAACTCAAAAAACTTTTTAACTTTTTAAATCAACTAAAACCATTTTTTTTTCAACAAAACCATGGATCTAACTCGCAAAACACTTAATTATTTAACTACGAACATTTTAACCAAATAAAAGTTTGAAAATCAATCTCAAAATCCTAGGTTAGCTCACGACTTCACCCAAGACAACTTCAACCCAAAATTTTTCTTCTTCCAAACCATTTTAACAACAAACACAAGATCAAAACTAAACATTTTGTCACAAAATTTCTTAAGACTCCACCTCCTCAAGAAATAAAAAGATTTCTTTAAGGTTTTGGTGTTCATTGTCTTAATTCACCAAAAATTACTTAAATCATAGCTTAAACTACTTCAAATTGAAATCTTCCCCTTTTTCTCATCTAAGGGTCACGGCCTCTGGGCTCAAAATGAGGAAGAAAATTTCATTTTTTTTTCCTTAATCAAATCATCATCAACAGCAACAACAACAACAACAATCTATCAAGTGATTCAAAGTAATTTTCCCCCAAAATTTCCCTCTAGGTCACGGCCAACAAAGCTTCAAAGGAGAGGGAAAAATTCACATTTTATCACATCAAAAGCCATCATCAACAACTATGTAAAAAATTAGAAGCAAAAAAAAAATCCTCACCCAAAAACTTCAAAACCCTCACGGTTTTAAGCAAGGAAACAAGGGAGAAAAAACTTGATCCAAATCTCTCACTCACACTCAAGATCCTAGCACTAATTAGGAGAGGGAAAATCAAAGAAATGGAAGGGTTCTTTGGGAGAAAACTCACGGCTTTGTGAGGAAGAAAAGGAGAAGAACTTCGGCTTTCTTATCTTTCACCAACGCTAAGCAAAACAAGACAAATGAATCAACTTATCTTCTACCCTTTCCCTTAGATATGGCTGCCACAAGAGAGAGAAATGGAGAAAGAAATGAGTCACCACACTAGGCCATACCTCCACCATGCTTTAGGTGAGATTTTTAATTCTAAACCACTTAAATCATGACACATAATCTAAGACCCATACTCCCTTCACTAACTCTAGTCCAACCTTTGACTCATTAGTCAAATGAGTCTCGGTGTCACAAAATTATGGCGTCGAGTGATAGCGTTACCGATAGTTCGCTCGCCGATTAATCGCGTAAATTAATTAACCGTGAAATTAATTCACCATGTGACTAAGAAATTATCTTGAATAATTTATTTACCAATAAATCACAAATCCAATTTAAAACAATCACATATTATCACAGGAAGTTATGATTCAATTTTCGTCGAAATTGGAATTCGTTAAAATTTTTATTGCGGATAAAAATTACCCAATGATTCGAAATACGACGAAACTTCGTTAGAATTTTTCGACGAGATTTGAATCATGAATTAATCATAAATATTAATTCTCAATTATCATTGTATCTCGACGAATTTCACTCACTTGATTCACAACAAAATACGCGTTACCGCGTTACACAGAAAACTTATAGAAAAATCTGCCGATAAATTTATATTAAAAGCAGCATATGTCTACACTGTCTATTAATCTGAATTATCACCAAATATAAATCATAAAAAAATTAATCAATATAGTTCCTCATACTACTTATCTTCAAGTAGTCGGAATTAAAATCGTAATAGATCTTTCATAAAATTTGGGGTGTTACAGTCACATACTCCTCTACTACCTCTGCACTCTTCCACACTTACCCCACTCCATCCTCCACGATTACAACAGAGGTATTGGCGGCGGCGGAGGAGCCACCTCCAACAACAAATGCAGAGGTTACTTGTTTTCGACTCCCAAACCTCCTAATCTCCGTTCAATTGAATCAATGACCAAATCAGCATTGGCAAACAATTGTACTTCAATGCAGAAATAAGATACCAAAAAAAACAGTGCGATGGCGTTTGAGCTAAGAAAATAATTATTACTACAAAGGAAATCTTTGAAAGTACACTTTCTTCTGAAATGGTTAAAACCTAGAAGCAAAATTTTTCAACTTTTGAAGATAAACTCTGAGAAAAATGCAGTACTTAAGCTTAAACCTCCACCGGCCTCCCAGAGCCGTGCGTGGCCGGAATCGCCCTCGCCGAAAAGTTGCCTCTTGGCTATATCCCCTAGACTTTATTCTCTGGGTTAGCTTTCTTTGCTTTGGTTTTCTAGAAAATAGTTTGTATCTTTAGTTTCAACATTAAAAACAGAGATTGCCACTGCTCTTCTCTCACCATTGCTAGAGTAAGACTGTGGGACAGGGAGAGGAGAGTGACAGAGAGGAAATCTAGTGTGATGAGCGTATAATAAAATCTTGTGAGGATGTTTGAATTAATGGTCCAGCTATGTCATGCACACGGTGCGAGATATGGTAGGGTCTGGCACCCTAACCAAAGCCTTAAAAGAATGGCTTGTATAGCATAAACTGAGTTAGGTGGTTAGAGGCTTAAAAGAATGGCTTGTCTAGTCTTATGCTTAGGCAGATCCTACTATCCTATAGGATGTAATTGGTGATAGAAAAAGATGAGAGAGAAAAACAGAACAGGAAATATGACTAAAACAAATTATGGGAAGAAAAAACGTATATACAAATTGATAGGAGTTGTATCGCTTTCTCATTCTGATAGAGCAGAGTAAGGAATTAACAGAAATGCAAGGGAAAAAGTCTGATTATATTGATACTGGAAATAAACTGAGAGACGAAGCTCTCTACAATGGCTAAACCAAAGCTAATGCTCCTCAGAGAAAAGATACTCTCTCTGCCCAAAAGCCTTTCTAATAGAATGCTGAGATATTTTTTGATTATTCCCCTCACTCCATATATCAGTAGCAGATCCTAACTAATTGCCCGCTAGGCAGTCCCCCTTTTCTCTCTACTCTCCATTATCTTTTCTTATGTTCGTACACTCTCCATATCATGGCCTTATCATCCTTTGATTCCACTAACACATCTTCAGCTGACCCAAAATTAATAAGCCTATTGGGTGTCCTATCATTACCCCCTCCTTCAATATTAGCCTTGTCCACAAGGCTGAAGTCTGGAAACTGGCTTTTCAGCAACAATTCTGATTCCCATTTAACATCTTCAGCTGGCATTCCTTGCCATTGAACTAACCATTCCCTAGTATGTTGTCCCTCCTCAAATGTGTCTCTCCAAGCTAACACTTTCTTAGGATGAATCATAGCTTCCCCATCAACACCCAAATCAGCCGGTAAGTCAACTGGTAATCTCCCACTGCTCGCTTAAGTTAAGAAACATGAAAAATTGGGTGCACCCTGGAAGTCTCTGGCAAGTGCCGCTTATAAGCCACTACCCCGACCTTCTGAAGTATCTTGAATGGTCCAAAGAAATGCAGGGACAGCTTCTGGTTGATGCGTTGCACCACAAAGTTCTGCCTCTTAGGTTGAAGCTTAAGAAACACCTATTCACCCACCTCAAACTGCATATCTTTACGTTTCTTTTCCGCCAAGAGCTTCATATGTTCCTATGCCTATTGCAGATTATACTTTAATTTTCATCTCGATCACGTAATTCCTAAGCTACCGCTTCTACTCTAGTTTTCTCTTCCAAGAACCGAACCAAGGCTGGTGGTTGTCTCCCATAAACAATCTAGAAGGGAGTGAAACCTGTAGAACTATGGAAGAAAGTAATATACCATACTCAGCCCAAGGTAGCCAATGAGACCAAGAATTAGGTTGTTCCGACATAAAGCACCTCAAATTGGCCTCCAAGCACCAATTTACCACCTCCGTTTGACCATCCGTTTGAGTATGATAAGCGGAAGACATCTTCAAAACAGTACCTTAAAGCTTGAAAAACTCCTTCAGGAATATGCTAACAAACAATGGATCCTGATCGCTCAATATTGATTATGGAATTCCATGCAGACGGGCTACCTCCTTAAACAAAAATGGCTGCTATACTCTGAGCCGTAAAAAGGTGTTTCAATGAGATAAAGTGACCATATTTTGAGAGGCTATCAACCACGACCATAATAGTTGCATAACCATTACTCTTAGGCAGTCCCGTTATAAAATCCATAGAAATCTCACTGCAAATAAGAGTAGGGTTGGGTAATGGTTGTAACAGCCCACTGGGAGTAGGTGCCACATATTTTTGACAAGTATCATAAGCTCGCACAAATTCCTGCACCATGCCTTTCATGCCATGCCAAAACAAATTCCCTGCAATTCTCCTATAAGTTCGCAGAATCCGGAATGCCCCCGACTTGGGGATGAGTAAAAATCCTTCAAAAGCGATGGGATGATGGGGGACATAGCTGCTAGAACCAACCTATTCTTATAAAACAACACCCCACCCTTCTGAATACCCAAGACGGGAAGTGGGATCATCCTGGACAGCCCACATAATTTCCTGCAACACTGGGTCTTGTATCACCTCAGCTTGAATTTCTTTCCCTTGCTACCATAATAGGTATGAAACCATGGTGCGCAATTCACTATCCTCCAACTGCCTAGATAAAGCGTCATCTGCCTTGTTGTCCACCCCAACCTTATACACAACCTCAAAATCAAGGCCCAACAGCTTGGCTATCCATTCTTGTTGGTTTGCTGTGGTAATGCGTTGTTGAAGAAGGTGCCTCAAACTCTTTTGGTTAGAATAAACTACAAACCTTCGACCTAACAAGTAGTGTCTCCAATGCTAAATGGCCAACACCTAGGCCATTAACTCCTTCTCATAAGCATACTTGGACAACTTGGAACCCGAAAAGGCCTTACTAAAGTATGCTATGGGATGTTTTAGCAGCATCAACACAACCCCTACCCCTTTTCCCGAGGCATCGCATTTAATTTCAAAGGGAATAGAAAAGTTTAGAAGGGTGAACATCGGGCAGAAGTGACGGCCCTTTTTAATTCTTCAAAAGCAGAGGCAACTACAACATTCCATTCAAAGCCATCCTTCTTAGTTAGCTCAGTCAAAAGCTGTGCAATTTTGCCATAGTTAACAATAAACTTCCGGTAGTAACCTGTTAACCCAAGGAAGCCTCTCACCCCTTTGGCATTCTTAGGAGTGGGCCAATTGCTCACACTACTAACCTTAAGAGGATCCACTGCTACTCTTGGTGAGAAATGACATGCCCCAAATACTCAATTTGTTGTTGACCAAAGGCACATTTCTTCTTGTTAGTCACAAATTTATGATTCTGAAGCACTTCTAGTACAGCAGCTAAATGCTTGAGATGTGTATCCCAATATGCACTATACACTAAAATATCATCAAAAAAGACTAGAACAACCTACGTAACAGTGGCTTGAATATTTCGTTCATCACAGATTGAAATGTTGTTGGTGCATTGGTCAACCCGAAGGGCATGACCAATCGTAATGGCCCTTGTGGGTACGAAAGGTAGTCTTGTGCATATCCTCCTCCTTCATAAGAATTTGATGGTAGCCGGACTTTAAATCCAATTTGGAAAAGAAGCGAGCCCCATACAACTAATCCAGCAACTTATCCACCACAGGTATAGGGTATTTATCTTACACAGTGACCCTGTTTAATGCCTATAATCAATACACTTTCGCCACGAATTATCCTTCTTCTTAACAAGAATTACAGGGTTGGAAAATGCACTAGAAGTGTTCTAAATCTCTCCCTGCTGGAAGATCCTTAATTTGTTGATGGAAGATCCTTAATTTGTTTCTCAATCTCATCTTTCTGGTAGTGGGGATGTCTACAAGGTGTAACACTGGTTGGACCCATTCCCTCCTGCAACACAATTGAATGGGAAGTGTTTCGAGCAGGGGTAAACCTTTGATGTCTTCAAACACCTGCATGAACTTACTCAACAGTAGCTGCAACTCATGCTACTGGGATAGAGGTAACCTGAACTCATACTCGAAGCCATAATGGTAGAGTTAACCCAGCCATTTACCTCTCTCGAATCTTCAGCTACCACACTTTAGAGTGCCCCTTCCATCAACGAGAGACTGTCCTTCGGCATTCCAATTGGTTGGCCCTACAGTTGATAGTTATGACCCACCTGCGTGATCTCCATAGTCATTTCCTTCCAATCCATCAACACTTTTCCCAACGTTTCCAGCCAAACCACTCCCAACACAACATCTAGGCCACCCAATTCCAACACATAAGCGTCCAGTTTCACCTCCAATTCCCCCAATTACAACGACAACCCTTCACATTTCCCCAAAGTAGTCACTCTATGACCATCACCTAAACGCACCCCCACGTATTTGGATGCATCCACAGAAAGACCCAAAGTTGCCACCACTACTGGGGTAATAAAATTGTGAGTAGTATAGCTATCCACTAAAACCGGTCATGAATTCCCTTCAAGCATTCCCTCCAACATCATCGTTTTGGATTTCGCCATATAACCCGAAGAATGCGTGATACTGAATACCCCAAGTGTAACATCCCAATTTTTATAAAAATTATTTTATAGTTTCCGACTACATGAAAATAAATTATAGTGATTGATCACCTTAATGGTTTGTTAAAAGTACGAAGAACTACAAAGATTTAATGTAAACAATTTACTGTTTTAGTAATTAATTCAGATTAAGAGACAGTGTAAACATATACTGTTTTTAATATGAATTAATCTTGAAAAATGTGAAAAATTGTTGTTTGATTAAAGAAAATTATTTTATTGAATGAAAAATAACTTTAGGACTTAATAGACATTTTTAAGTCACATTTTGAATTTTCATTGTTTAGTTGTTGTATTAATCTGTTTTACGTCATATTTAATATGACTATTATTTTAGAGATTTTGTCTTGATAATTTTTTTGTTTGAATAATATCTAGATGATAAGAGAAATTGAAATTAGTGATCCTCACTACTTTACAGTTTTTATTACGCTGCGAGAATTCTGTTGAATTTTGCCGTTAAGAGGCTACTGTGTGAGTTTCTAACTGAAATATGCCTAAACATGATCCAAATTTTATAAAATTTGAGATCTTCAAATTTTCTAATATTTATAATTTATTGAAATTTTTCTGGAATTTTTAGGCATCAGAAAATATTTAGTGCATTATCTGTGCCTAAAAACTACTTAATTGCAACGTTTCAGTTCACATTTCGAGAAAACGAGATACATGGGTGATTTTCTCATGTCATGAGGAACATTTTGGCTAAATGGTAATTTTTGGGTGTGGACTTGTTTTTAGAATTATTTTTGGAATTTTTAGTATTAAAACCTAATATACGTGTAACGTGGTGCACCCGATTGAGCGAGAACGCGACGAAACAAAATATCTTGATATTTTAGTTAAGAGGCGGTTCACCCAGATACTAGGGGGGCTGAACATGATCTTGGAAGGATTATTTTACAAGTGTTAGCTTATGATTGGTTGGTTAGTAAATTGTAGATAGTTAGTTAAGTTGGTTTAGAACTAGTTTGGTTAGTTTGGAACTAAATGAACAATTTTCTTCCACCCTTGTCCCTCCTCCATTTCGTGGCTCACCTCCTTCATTGGAAACCATCTTCATCATTCTTTCATTTTTGGAAAGCTTGGGAAGAATTTTAGTGAGAGAAAGTAGGGAGAAACTTGAAAATTTTGTGATTTTGGAAGCTTAATCTTCATCCTTTCTTCTTCCTTCTTGATCAATCATCCTCATCTTGGTTGGTAAGATTCCTAACCCATTTCCTTTTCTCCATGGCTGCCATGGATGAGTTTTTATAGTTTTAGTGTTGCCTCTCACAATTTTGGTGTTGATTCTTGAAGGAAATTTGATGTTTAAGCTTACAAACTTCCATCCTTTCTTCTTAATCCTTGATCCATCATCTCTAATCTTGTTGGTAAGTGTTCTTGACCACTTTCCTCTTCTCATGGCTTCCATGAGTGTGCTTTTCATGATTTTAGAGTTGTTTTGCTTAGAAAGTGTTAGATCTTTATGTTTTAGCTTTTCCATTTCATGGATCCATCAATTTCTTCCATAATTAAGCTTGATTAGAGTTTTTAAAATTTGGGAACCCTAACCCTTGACCCTGGCCGAACCTATGGGGCTGATTAAGGGACTTGTTTTGGTTTTATTTAGTTGTTTTGGAGTTAGATCTAGCAAGGTTTTAACTTAGCATACTTAGATCTAGTCATATATGCATGTTAAACAAGCTTTTGTGAAATCAATTTGGTTGAAAATGGGGGCTGGAACCGTGGTCTCAAACATGATTTTGGAGGATGTTTTAAATTGTTTTTAAAGTGTTGTAAGTGTTGAATAAGTTGGCTTAAGGTTAAAGGAATTAAGTATAGTGAATTTGCATGATTTAGTCTTAGAAGGTGAAGTTGTAAACAAAAACTTTTACACCTCTTTTATGTTTTGAAAAATAGCAACCTTTATGGTCTTAAATGGATTTTATGAACTTGTTTTTATGGCTTAAAGGTAGTACAATTAGTAGATCCTAGCTTATGATTTAAAGGCTAACAAGTTTGCATGATTCAGATTATAGAAAATGAAGTTTATAGATCAAATTCTTGTCTTGCTTTTGGGCTTTCAAAACCGTGGCCTTCAAGGAAGTTTTGTCACTTGTTCTTGACTTGTTTTATGCCTAAGATTGTTGTAAAAGGTGGTTAGTAAATTGATTTAGCAAAGCCTTTCAAAGAAGCTTGATTTTAGTAAATGATTTGGGTTATGTTTTAAGTATTGTCTTGGACTTATAATAAAATTGTTTCTAAAATTTTGTAACATGTTTTAGTGTTTTAAAAAGTGATTCAAAGTTGGCAAAACACTATTCATTTGGTAAAAACACTATTCCAATTGGTAAAATTTGATTTGAGCTTTTTCTAAGTGTGTAGAGTTAGTAAAAGTTTGAAAACTTACATGACTTAGACTTGTTGCATGACATATGACTAGGTGTGATCCAAATGGGATTAAGGGAGTAATTCTTAGGCCTTTTAGGGACCTAGACCCGTGGCTGCCCTAGGGGCATTAGATTGAGTTTTTAGTTCTAATTTTTTGAAACTTGCGTTGTTAGGGTACGCGCAAGGTGCAACTTGACGATAGTTTTGAATTACCTTGATTGGATTGTTAAAGCGCCCAAGGTAAGGAAAATTCTTATATAATGAGTTTGGACTTTTTGCCTTGTGTATTGTTTGATTGTTTGATTAACTGTGTGGTAGTACTTGTAGTATGACTATGTGTTGTTTGGAATGCTGTAGCATGTTTTTGGCCCCGCATGGCAAGACAGAATTGTATTGTGTGACTTAAATCATGTTTGATTAATTTGATTGGACTTGAAATTGATGAATGTATGTAGTAAGTTGTAGCGTACTGAATTATTATTTGCTGTATGAAATGTTGTAGCATGCTCTTGGCCCTGTGTGGCATTATGATTTGTATTGCTTGCCTTAAATCATGTTTGATTTAACTGGAATTTGGAAAATATTGTTGATAATAATGGATTAATTAATAATGCGTTGATCGATTGTTATTGGTTTGACGATTTACTATGGTAAATCCGATACGATTTCACAAGCCAAATTCTGATTTCGTAAACAAGTTGTTAAGGGCATTTTGATTTAAAAGTAAGCATGAGGGTTTTAGTATAACTAGCCAAAGCTTGCAAAGAATTTTCAAGGAATCAATAGTAGGAAAAAGAACTTGAGTAAACAATGTGATTTGTGAAAACGGTTGAGTTAAATGATGCGTCTGGAAAATTTTGGCTAGGAAAGACCTGGTTATTAAGAGTATTCGCACCGACTCTCTTTCCTGAAAATTTTTCATAATGCATTATTTAGCACAACTAGGGTTTCAACTACCTAGAGCCAAAAAGTATTTTCAGATACATAGGAGTGATACAAGGACGGAGAATGAGATTTCAAAGATCGAGATTTTGAAAGAATAAAATATAGGGAACCTAGTGTTCCTATTGAGCATATAGGCCATGTGTCCTGTGCTGGGACTTAATGTCCTACTTGCGTGCGTATTTTCTTGATTAAGGATTGGACCTAGTGTTCCGTATGGCGTGCCTAGTATCTCAACCTAAAAATTGAGCCTAATGTTCCGCATTACGTGCCTAAGTTTTGATCTAAGATTGAGATTAGCGTTCTGCAGTTTGAACACCTGGACCTAGTGTCCTGTGTTTGAACTCTAAGGGGTATTTCTCATCATCTCAGTTCACTGCGTGATGAAGAATACCTGAGCATTACTTGAGTAGTATGGGATGCTCGTTGTAGTGCTTAAACTTTGAGTTCACTCCACCTTTTCAAAAGTGAACGTAGTTAAGGTTTGTCGATCCATATTGATTAATTAAAACATTACTCAGGCGCTCCCTACGGTGAGCATGCCATATTGAAGAATTTGTTTAGATGCATACTGACCATTGAGCATCAACACTCGGAGCGTTTGATTGTCTTAAGGACTTCAAAAGGATGAGTTGTCACTCCATGCCCATGTGGTAGCAATGCCTAATGCGTGGCAAGCCTAATGTGTGGCTTGTGGCTATACCCTTGGTAGGGGAATTTGATTCGGATGTTGGGAAATAAAGTTCCTCGTCACTGCTGACCTTGTGTAAGGCTGTAGGTATATACACAAACTTGTTCATAATGCATTGGCATGCATGGATAACCACATTTATGATATGTGATGATTGTTTGATGAAATTGATATTGTGATGACTTGATCATTGATCTATTGACAGAATTGTCTGCTCACATGCAATTATTTGATATTGTGGTGACTTGATTGTTGATCTGTTGGTTGATTTGTCTGTTCACATGCAAATGCTTGATATACCATGGTGATGCATGCGGTCTATTAAGTATGTATAAGTATATAAAGGCATGTTGTTGTATTATATATGTATACTGTTTGAATGCGACATAGCCTATGATAAACTCGTGGACAAAGAATTTACCCTTGTACTGTTGTTGGATTGGATATCCTTATGGATGTCACTTCCAGATGGAGTTCCATAGCTGCTGCTGCTTCGTCTTTCCAGGAGCGTTGAAGATTGAGCCAGTGGAGGAAGATTCCTCTGAGTGCTTCGTGTGTTGATCTACTGAACTGTTTCTCAGTAAGAGTTATAGTTGTTGGCCAGCTTAGCTTAGGGTTTTGTCGTTGTTATTTGCGTGATTACCCATTGTTTTGTAATTACTATTTTCATAAAACCTCGCCTCAGTGCGAAACGATTGTGTTATGTTTTATGTTATGTGAAGTATTATTTTGTGATGCTCTAATATTTGCACAAGTCTGAATTTGCACTTTTTAGAAAATTGTAGTACTATTTATGTCTCATTTTTAAAAGGGTTTTCAAAGAGAAGAAAAAGAAAATGAAAAAAAAAAATCTCCTATTTTCCTTTGCGAAATACGTAAGAGTATTTTTTAACTGAAAGCATACAAGCATAAAATGTTTTCAGCATTAGATTGGGTTGCACAGTAGCGCTCCGGAAACGGGGTGTTACACTAAGCACCTTATATTCGAGTTCCTCTTCCTCTTCCTCTTTTGCTTTAATGGCAACTATCTCCCCCTCTGCATTCACTATTTCATCATCGCCCAGAACAAGTATCCTCATTTATTTAGCGGCACACTGATGAAGAGGGTGGTTACGCTCATTACGACGGTGCATATGCCCTTGGCTCTCCTCAGTAGCAATTCAGAGTAGGGAATATGGCGTAAGCCATGATTCCTGTCGGTAACCCCGCTCTTAAGCTCTTCCACAGTGCTACCCTTGGAACTCACTGTAGATGACACACTCCTATTGCCAATCCCGGATGCACCCTTTGACCCATGGTGAGATCTAGGTTTACTCAAAGGCCAAGAGTCATTGGATTTGGCCGACCCAGTAGGCCCAATGTGTGAATACATGCCTTGACAGGATTCTTTTGATGATTGACAAAAGAGAGTTATGCAAATAGTCAATTGTGCAAAATGCGAAAAAGTATATCAAGATGCTACCAAGAATTGGAAGACTTTAACTCTTTGGGTTTTGGGTATTTATTTATTTTTCATAGGACTATTTGTGAGTAGTAGTAAAAGCTCTCAATTAAAATTAAATCACACACTCACAATTAGGGATGGCAATTAGACCTAGGCCCGCTGGGCACCCGCAAAAAAAACCCGCAATGGGCAGGGTAATTACCCGCATTATTGGCCTGGGCCTGGACCTGGGTAATTACCTTCAATTTTAAGTGGGTATGGGTGCGGGTACGGGCAATCTAATGCCCAGCCCGCCCCGCGGCCCGCACACACACACACACATATATGTATAATATATTTATATTTATTTATTTATAGTCATATTAATTAATTAATTTCCTCAAAAAAAAATTAAGTAATTAATATATTTCTAAACCTAGATCTGCTTACAATTCCAAAACCAAACCCATATTTCTAAACCTAGAACTAAAAATTTCCTAAAATCTAACCCTCACACATAGTCACTACGACGCTGCTGCTTGTCTTCCCCATCGACCCTCACTGCGCCGCTGCTGCTTGTTCCTTCCCCATCGACCCTCACTGCGCGCTGCAGCTTCTTCTGCTATGCACTGCGCTCTGCTGCTTCTTCTGATTGCGGTGCTTCTTTTGTTCTCATACATTGGTCACGCTGCTTCTTCTGTTCACAGATCGCGCTGCTTCTTCTGTCCACGGATTGCGCTGCTTCTTCTGTTCTCACATACTGTGCGCCGCGAGTTCCTCTGACGAGTTTCTTCTGATCGTGCTTCTTCTGATCTTTAAAGCTGCTTCTTCTAATCGCGTTTCTTCTACTTCTTTGATTATCACTCTCTTTTTCTCACTTTCAAGTATACCCATTTTCTGTAAGCCTACGTTTATGAATCTGAGGATTTGTTTGGCTTTTTATGGAAGTGTTTTTTTTCCTTTTTTGTGAATCTCAGGACCTGTGGATGCTTTGAATTTCAAGTTTAATAATATTATCTTTATTTTAAGGATACTTCAGCGGAAATAGAACCTTCAACAACAGAACCAGAAAATTCTTGTGTTGCACAGGACAAGGAGGTATCTTTTTTATGTACTTTTCTTTAGCAAATTAATGAAAAATTTGTTAATATGAAAAATGTAGTTGTTTCTTTAACTTTTTATTTTCTTGTGATATCGGTGGTCACCCTTTATTTTTTACCAGTCTTCATTGATGGGTCTTTAGAATACCCAAAAAAAAGCACAAACTCTGTCAGTAAATATTTTTTCTTGAGGGTCTATATGAGGCAAATTTTTAGTTTTTCAAATGTGTGGTCCTGGTCCTGGTGCTGGTCATTCTTGCTTCTTAATTCATTACTTTTTTTTGTATAGGTTGTTTATTTGTTTATTCTTTTTTTATTTCTAGATGGAAAATCCGTGTGGAATATTTCAATCAAACGAATCTGAAGGTAGCTCTTCTCCCACACAACCTAAAAGTACTCCTAGTTATAATGTGGGCACTTCTGACAAAGATCAATCTCAATCCCCAACAGTTATTGTTCCTCCTGTTACCGTTGATGTTGATGCTTATGAATTAACTAGTGATGGCAAGAGAAGAAGCCTGTCAGTTGCTTGGAACCACTGCGAGAAAAAAAAAACAATTAAAGGAGAAGAAAAAGTCGTATGCAATTATTGCAACAAACCTTTGGCGGGTAAAAGATCTGATGGAACTAGTCATTTGCAGAGACATTTTCAGACTTGTAAAAGAAGGTCGTATAGGGATGTAAGACAATCATTCTTGTTAAGAGAACATAAGAAAGCAGATGGATCATATACTTATTTGAGTAACTATCACTTTGATCCAGAGAAATCAAGGAAAGACCTTGCTAGTCTTAACTTCATGACATTTTTCCTACATTATTTCAGTCACTAAATATTTTGAAAAATGTATTGAACAGTGTCCAAAAATACATATCCTTTATCTTGAAAAAATATTTTATTTTTGGCACTTATTTTGAATGAGAAATAGAATGCTCATAATCGTTTATAGCACTCACTATAATCATTTACGGCTATTTCACTCTTCCATATGTTTCAAACAAATCATCGTCGATTATAAGATTTACAATGATCGATTATAAGACTAGTGATATCTCTTGAACTAGGTACTCTGATTTAGAGTTGTAAAGGTTTCTAGCTGAACCTGATTTAAAAGCTACTGTTTTAGTGAAATCTCTTAGTGTTTTGCTTTGGGAACAGCACGTAGGCCACAGGGGTGTTCGGTGGCCAAACCTATAAAAATTGTTGTGTGCTTCTCTTTGCTCTTTATCTCCTTTATTTTTCAGAAATTTATATTTCAGTTATTTATTTTATTGCTCTTTATTTTTAATCTTTTAAATTCCGCTATTTAATTTGAGCAATTTATTTTATGCTATTTATTTCATTGTTATTTAAATTATGCAATTTATATTTCAAGTCAATTATATTTTTGCAGTTAAATTTCTTGCAAGTTATATTCCAGCACTTTATTTACAAAAGTTTTCAAAAGCACTATCCACACGCAATTCACCCTCTCTTGTGTTTGAAGTCACTTGGCAACAACTGGCATTAGAGCTAGACTCTTGTTTAAAGGACTTAACCGTCTCAAGGGTATGACTTCAAACATTAACGAAGGAAGCTCCATGAAAAACCCCCATTTTTCAATGGTGAGGGGTATGGTTATTGGAAGGATAGAATGCAAATTTTTCTTGAGGGTGTTGACCTCGATATTTGGAATGCTATGGAAAACGGTCCTTTTGTCCCCACTCACTCAATTAATGATAAAGTGGTGGAAAACCAAGATCTTTTTGGACCGAAGATGAAAAGAGAAAGGTCCAACACAATTTGAAAGCTAGGAACATCATCACCTCAGCTTTAAGCTACGATGAGTATTATAGGGTCTCAAATTACAAGACCACTAAAAAATATGGGACACCCTTCAATTGACCCATGAAGGTACTACTTAGGTCAAAAGGGTTCGAATGAACACTTTAACCCATGAGTATGAGCTATTTAGAATGAAATCGGATGAAACCATACAAGATATGCAAAAACTGTTCATCCATGTAATAAACCATCTCAGAGCTCTTGGGAAGGTCTTCAACAATGAATATTTAGTTAATAAAGTACTTAGATGTTTAAATAGAAACTGGCAACCCAATGTTACCGCTATATCTGAATCTAGAGATTTATCTACTATGTCTTTGACCACCTTGTTTTGGTAAATTACAGGAACATGAACTTGAACTAAATCGATTCATTAAGAGTGAGGAAATTGTGAAAAGAAAATGAAGGGAATTGCTCTCAAAGCAAGAGTCAATGAGAAAGGAGACTCTGACGAATATGATAGTCTTGATGAGGATGAGGATGAGGATGAGGAAGACATGAGCTCGATGGTTGGAAGATTCAAAAGGTTCATGAGGCAAAAAGGGAAAACAAGCAAGTTACAAAATCCTCAAAAGAAAAATGAGGAAGGAACTTCCTTCAATCCAACTTGCTACAAATGTGGTCAAAAGGGACACATAAAACTTGATTGCCCCCATGGTCAGAAGAAAAATGAAAAGTTCGATAAAAGGCCACAAAAAGAATCAAAAGGAAGAAGAGCCTATATTGTCTGGGATGACAATGACATGGACTCGTCTGATGAATCAGAAAATGAGGAGGTCAACTTTTGTCTCATGGAAAATCATGAAATAGATGAGGTAAATGCTCTTGAACACGAATCTCCTTTAACTTATGATGAGCTACTCATTGCTTGTGAAGAATTTAATAATGAAGCGATTAGACTTCGAAAAATTGTTTCTTCTTTTAAGAAAACCATCTCTTCTCTTGAATAAAAAATCCTTACTTTAAACCAAGAGATGGAAGTTCTTAAAGAAAAACAAGTTGTTTGTGACTGAAGTTTCCACTTGCATTTTTTGCGAAAACCAAAAGAACAAAATTTTCAAGTGTGATGAATGCAATGTTTTGAAAAACAAGATTGAAGATTTGTAAAACACCCTTACCAAATTTACCATGGAAAGGGATAACTTAAACATTCTTTTGGGAAAACAAAAAAGCACTTTTGAAAAAGCTGGTTTGGGTTATGATCCAAAAACTCATGAAAAATCTTTCAAACTTGTCAATCACAAGAACACTTCAAACAGTCCTTTCATTAAGTGTTTTCATTGTGGTAGAAAAGGCCACACTGCCTATATTTGCAACATTAAAAAGAACAAGAATGTGTCTGGCAAAAGGATATGGATTCCAAAGGGCACTTTGCCCAAGACTAACTCATCTAGACCCAACATGGTTTGGGTGCCAAAAGTTAAAGCTTGATTGTGTATTGCAGGTGTGCTTGAAAGCCAAGAGCTCAATGTGGTATCTTGATAATGGTTGTTCAAAGCACATGATAGAAGACGAAAGCAAGTTCTCCTTATTGTCTCCCAAAAGGGCGGTTACTTTTTAAAGTGTGCTAATAAGTTTATGTAGGTCACGTTAACTGTAAATGATTATGCGTTCAATATCAGCGAAGATGAGGAAACAACTGTGACGAGAATGAGTTGGATGAGGATTACTAACCCTCATCCTATTGCTTTATTTTGCTGTCTCTTTTACTGAATATTTTGTTGACCATGGATTTTTTATGCTTCATTGAACCCATGATACTCTATTTTGATTATTTTTCGCCATATCTGGTTACACGTATATGCATATGCTTTACATGTCTTTCCCTTTATCTTTCCCACTTTTTGATATTGCCAAAAGGGGGAGAGTTATATGATTCAGGGGGGTGAATTTTCCAATGCATAATGTGAGGGGGAGTTTTATCTAAAATACGCGCTTAAACTCTGTTATACCCTCGCTACAAACTCTGATATCTTTTATTGAAAAATCATGCTTATATCTCATTGTTATATCATGATTATACTTTACTAAGTTCCCTACCTGAGATGTTTGTCATCATCAAAAAGGGGGAGTCTGTGAATACATGCCTTGACAAGATTGTTTTGATGATTGACAAAAGGGAGTTATGCAAATAGTCAACTGTACAAAAAGCAAAAAAATATATCAAGACGCTACCAAGAATTGGAAGACTTCCACTCTTTGGGTTTTGGGTATTTATTCATTTTTGTTAGGACTATTTGTGAGTTGTAATAAAAGCTCTCAATTAAAATTAAATCACAGACTCACAATGTTTTATCTAAATTAACTTCATGACATTTTTCCTAAATTATTTCAGTCACTAAATATTTCAAAAAATGTTTTGAACAGTGTCCAAAAATACCTATCCTTTATCTTGAAAAAATATTTTATTTTTAGCACTAATTTTGAATGAGAAACAGAATGCTTAGAATCGTTTATGGCACTCACTATAATCATTTGCGGCTATTTCACTCTTCCGTGCGTTTCAAACAAATCATAATCAATTATATGATTTACAATAATCAATTATTTTGAAGAGAATGGCATCTTCGTGTTTCTAAAATACATAATCGATTATAACTTTATTATAATCAATTATGGTTTTTCAAAAGTGTCATCCGTGTTTCACTTTTTATAAATAAACGATTATGTTGGAACCTAAACGATTGAGAAGTTTAGACCCTCATTGATTTTGATGATAACAAAATATTCACAAGAGAACAATTTATGTTCTAACAATTCTTGAAGTGTGCAGATACTAATATTACATATATTTCTAAGCCACTTAAACAAGAAGGAAGAAGCTCTCAAGAGAAGGATACACTTCATGTGTCAACATCCGGCTCATCCTAGTATTCTATCTTCGTGAGTGTCTGGAATTAACCTTTTGTGACACTAGTCTTATCCAATTGCTTTGAGCGTCCGATCTTCCGTTCTGAGCGAGCGTCTGAACTTCATTTTATATCACGTGATGGTCACGTTGTTGCTCCTCTTCTCAGAAGCATCTGGAACGGATTTCGAATTTGATCTTATGCGCCAAAATTGTTGTACGAGGTATCAAAGGTGACACCTTTAGCTACAAGACAAAAATCGTACAAGCAATTGTGAAAAGCAAGGTAGTACGAAAACGGTAATATGTACTACTGAGATATTCTCTGGAAAGGAAGAAAGAGACAGCTTTTTGAAATCACGTCACTCAATGGAAAGGAGCCATTTTTACTGTAACGGTAATATCCTTTAGAACTCCTATAAATACCCCAAGGTATCCATTGAAGAAAAGAAAGAGACTGCTGAAATTGAAACTGCCAAAACTGTACAAGAGTATATTGCTTTATTTGCTAAGAACAAGCACTGTTGCTATACACTACAAAGAGTCAATACTCTGAAAGCACTGCTTCTGTTTGCAATCAAGTTTCGAGCTAAGTCTCTGGACTACAAGAACTGAACTCAGCGTCCGACACGTTCTTTTAGAAAGCATTTCTATATTGAGCTTAATTTTTTTATCCTCTCTGTGAGAGTTATTCATACTTGTATTCAACTTATTTGTAAAAGTTGTTTTGGCCTAGTTAAGGCTATTCCCTCAAAGGCTCGACTGTACTGAGTCGTTTTGAGAAGTTGAGAGTATTGTCAAGTTTGTGACAGAAGAATACTCTTGAGGAAATTGTAATCAGATTGATTATAGTGGAAAATCCTTCAGGAACGAAGGGACTAGACGTAGCTACCAGTTTGGTAGTGAACTAGTATAAATCTCTGTGTCTCTTGCTTTACTGCTTTCTATTTATCTTTATTCTGCTGTGTTAAAAACAAGTTTTCACAAACTGTTTTCCAGCGTCCGGCTTATTTCCAGCATCCGTTTAACAAACTGTTTTGAAAAACCTGTGTTCTAAGTGTTTTTAACTTAAAGTTTGCGAAAAGTTTTCAACACAATTCAACCCCCCTTCTTGTGTTCACGTTCAGTTGGTACCAGAGCTCGGCCTCTTGGTTGAGCACTTAACAGTGTTAAGAGTAAAGATCCTACTGTGAACATGTCTGGTGAAGGTGGTCATATGAACCGTCCTCCTCTATTCAATGGAGAAAAATTTGATTACTGGAAAGATAAGATGAAAGCATTCCTTGAGGCACAAAATCTTGATTTGTGGGATATAGTTGAAAGTAGATACATTTCTCCCGCTAATGCCCTTGGTGTTGCAATACCTAGGGAAAACTGGACTGATGATAAAAAAAAAAAGATATCAAACCAATCAAAAGGCTAGATTTATTCTCATCTGTGCTATGACAGAAAGAGAATATGATAAATGTGGTAAGTTTGATACTGCCAAAGAAATCTGGGATTCTCTTGTTTTGTCTTATGAGGTTACGCCCAGTAAGAGAAACAAAGGCCAGCATGATGGTTCGCCAGTATGAGCTATTCAAAATGGAAGATGGAGAAAACATTGAAACTATGTTTGGAAGGTTCCAAACACTTGTTCAAGGGTTGCAGGCCCTTGCAAAAAGTTATACTACACCTGACCATGTGAGAAAGATCTTGAGAAGTTTGACTAAGCAGTGGAGACCCAAAGTCACTGCTATTCAAGAAGCAAAAGATCTAAATGTCCTTCGGCTTGAAGATCTTATGAGTTCCTTGAAAGCTCATGAACTTGAGCTAAATGAAGAAGAACCTACCAAGAAGAGTAAGTCTATTGCTTTAAGAGTCAATCAACATAAACCTAGTACTTCTAAAGCTTTTCAGGCTGAAGAAGAAGAATCAGATGATGAAGCTTCAGAAGGAAACTATGATGGATCAGACGATGAGCTAGCATTCATATCTAAGAAGATCCAGAGAATGTGGAAGAAGAGAAACTTCAGAAGGAGGTTTCAGAAGAAAGATACAAAGGACAAGAAGGAAAGCAAATACAAGGACAAAGCCCAAGTCATTTGCTATGAATGTAAGAAGCCTGGACATTTCAAGTCCGAGTGTCCTAATCTTAAGGAAAAGTCCACAAGAAGCTCCTTCAAGAAAAAGAAGAAAGGTCTCATGGCAACATGGGAAGATCTTGACTTATCCTCCTCTGAGGAAGATAAAGAAGAAGAAGCTCACATTGCCCTCATGGCAGACACTGATCTTGATTCAGAAGAAGAAGTTGAAGAGGTAATAATATATGACTCTTATTCGAACTTCAACTTGCATTTGATGATCTGTTAAAGGATTACGCCACTCTCTATTGAGTATAAGATTTGAAAAAGAAATTTTCAAAACTATCACAAGATTTTCATTCTTTACACAATGAAAACTCAGACTCAATGAAGAGAACCGTGAAAACTAAAAATCGTCGTCGGTGGATAACCGGCGTCTGGAAGCCAACAAGCAACCGTGTCGAGAGCTCTCAAGTTAAAAGCTCGATGAATTCTGAGCAATCCTAACTGCAAATCAAATGACTATGAACATGCATTTCAAAAGTTTCTTGCAGAGAGTGTAACTCAAAGCAAGCAAGCTTCTATGATTTGGGGTGTTAATAAAACGACAACTCATGGTCTTGGTTATATATCAGATGAACCTCTTTTAGAAAATGATTCAGCATCTGATAAATCCAATAATCATAGTAAATGTTTGTATTGTACTTACTGCAATAAATCTGGTCATTTGAAAAGTGCATGTAATGTGTTTACAACTAAGAAGGACAAGCATCCTTCAAGAACTAACAAGAAAGGACCCAAAAAGATATGGGTACCTAAAGATAAAATAGTCTATGTTGCAGACTTGCTTAGCAACAAAGTCAACACACCAATCTTGGTACTTAGACAGTGGATGCTCGCGTCACATGACGGGAGAAAAGCATATGTTCCAAGAACTAAGACCTAGAAGAATTTGGATTCGTTGGTTTTGGAGGAAACCAGAAAGGTAAAATAGTTGGAATTGGTCGCATAGGTAAAGGCTCTCTTCCTTCTATTGATAATGTTTTATATGTTGAAGAGTGAAACATAATCTCGAGCATAAGTCAATTATGGGACAGTGGTTAAAAATGTTGTCTTTACAGAAAATGGATGTTCAAGAAAAGCAAAAATGATGGATCTATATTCTTTACAAAGAAAGAGGAAACAAAACATTTATAAAGTTGATCTTTCTGAACTTGCAAAACAAGATGTCAAGTGTCTTATATCTGTTGAAGATGAGCAATGGATTTGGCACAAAAGATTGGGTCATGCCAATTTGAGGTTAATCTCAAAATTAAACAAGCACAATCTTGTTAGAGGCTTACCAAATCTTAAGTTCCAATCTGATGCCCTGTGTGAGGCTTGTCAAAGAGGAAAACAAGTCAAAACTTCCTTTCATTTAAAAAATGTTGTTTCAACCTCGAGACCACTTGAACTTTTACATCTTGATCTTTTTGGTCCCACAAGGACAGCCTCTTTAACTGGAAAGAAATATGGATTAGTCATTATTGATGATTTTACTAGATGGACATGGGTTAAATTCCTTGCCCACAAGGATGAGTCTTTTAAGGTATTTACTGTTTTCTGCAAATCAGTTCAAAATGAAAAAGACATCTGTATTTCTTCTATTAGAAGTGATCATGGGGGAGAATTTGAAAATGAAAACTTTCAAAAATTTTGTGAAGAAAATGGCATCTCCCACAATTTCTCCTCTCCTAGAACACCTCAACAAAATGGTGTTGTAGAAAAGAAAAATAGGTCCCTCCAGGAAATGGCCAGGACCATGATCAATGAAGCTGATATTGCAAAACATTTTTGGGCAGAAGCAGTAAACACAGCTTGTTATATTCAAAATAGAATTTTTATAAGACCTATTTTGAATAAGACTCCTTATGAATTGTGGAAAGGTAGAAAACCAAACATTTCTTACTTTCATCCTTTTGGTTGTAGTTGTTATATTTTGAATACTAAAGATCAGCTTGGTAAGTTTGATTCCAAGACTGACAAAGGAATCTTTTTGGGATACTCTGAAAGATCTAAAGCTTTCAGAATATTCAACAAAGAAACTTTGACAGTTGAAGAGTCCATTCATGTCAAGTTTGATTATAAGAAGCCTGACACTGCTATGTCAGAGCTAGATGAGTTATTTTCAGAATTAAACCTCGGTGACAAATCAGACGGTGAACATGCATCTTCATCATCCAGTGGTGACAAGACGAAGAATTCTACTCAGCGTGTGAAGCAAGAAAAAGCTGGAAGTACAAAACCAATCATCCAAAAGATCAAATCATAGGAGAACCTGGTGATAAAGTTCGAACCAGATCCTCTTTCAAGGATCATGCTGATTTTGCACTTCTCTCTGAGATTGAACCTAAGACGATTGATCAAGCTTTGGAAGATGAAGGGTGGATTCTAGCAATGCAAGAGGAGTTAAATCAGTTCCAAAGGAATGACGTATGGAAGCTAGTAACTCTACCAGAAGATAAGCAAGCTATTGGTACTAAATGGGTATTTAGAAATAAGCTTGATGAAGATGGTAAAGTTGTGAGAAATAAAGCAAGGTTAGTTGCTCAAGGTTACTCACAAGAAGAAGGTATTGATTTCACTGAAACTTTTGCACCTGTTGCAAGACTAGAAGCTATTCGCATTTTACTTTCATTTGCAGCACATCATGGGATAACTTTATATCAAATGGATGTGAAAAGTACTAAATGGTTTTATAACTGAGGAAGTTTATGTTAAACAACCTGGTTTTGAAGATATTGAATTTCCAGAACATGTTTTTAAACTTAAAAAGGCTCTATATGGTCTTAAGCAAGCTCCCAGAGCATGGTATGATAGACTAAGTTCCTTTTTAATGGAAAATGGATTTACAAGAGGTTTAGTTGACACTACTCTTTTCAGAAAAACTTCTAACAAGCATTCCATACTTGTTCAAATCTATGTTGATGATATCATTTTTGGAGCCACTAATGAAAGCCTTTGCAAAGAATTTTCTAAGCTTATGCAGGCTGAATTTGAGATGAGCATGATGGGAGAATTAAAGTTTTTCCTTGGAATACAAATCAAGCAATGCAGTGATGGTATTTATATACATCAAAGCAAATATATCAAAGAATTATTGAAGAAATTCAAGATGCTGAATTGCAAGCCTATGTGTACACCTATGCATCCTACCTGCACTCTTAGTAAAGATGAAATTGGTAAGAAGGTAGATCGAAGCTATGCAGGTATGATTGGATCTCTACTTTATCTTACGGCTTCAAGACTGATATTATGTTCGTGCACTGTGTGCTAGATTTCAATCGGATCCTAGAGAATCACACCTAAGTCTTTGTTAAAAGAATATTCAGATATTTGCAAGGAACTACTAATCTTAGTTTGCTTTATAAGAAATCAAAAGATTACAAATTAGTAGGTTTACGTGATCTTGACTTTCTTTGGAGATCGAATTGAAAGAAAGAGCACAAGTGGAGGTGCCGGTTCCTTGGAGCTAATCTTGTGTCTTGGTCAAGCAAAGGCAAAGCACAGTTGCACTCTCAGCAAATGAAGGTTTAATACATCTCGGCTGACAAGTTGCAGTTCTCAACTTCTGTGGATGAAATATCAACTTGAAGACTACTTGATAAAAGAGAGTAACATTCGTATCTTCTGTGATAATACATCTGCCATATGTTTTACTAAAAATCCTATATTGCATTCTAGAGCAAAGCACATTGAGATTAAACATCATTTTATAAGAGACTATGTTCAGAAGGGTATTCTAGAAATAAAATTTGTAGACACTGATCATCAGTGGGCTGACATATTTACAAAACCCCTTGCTGAAGATAGATTCAATTTTATAAGAAGAAATTTAAACTTTCATCTTATAGAAGAATGATTAATCTCAGCGTCTGATAATAAACAAAATCTCAGCATCTGATATGACATAAGCATGTATGTGCATTAGCATCTTATTTGTCATATGCATCATAGCTCATCATCTGGTGAATCAGTTGCGTGCGTCCGAGCACACCCACACGTGTCACACGTGTTAAGGACTCAAGCGTCTCATCATATCTACTGAGTCATGATTATTTACGTTTTCAATAAAATCTTTTACTTTTATTTTGACGTCTGCATTTAATGAAAAGGCGAATCTTTATTTTCTTTTCTTTTTGATTTAATTTTTATGTGGAAATACGAAGCGATATTTTGAAAAAGAACTGTACCATTCTCTATTAACTTTCCCACTACTCCACATTTTTCGCTCCACTCTGCGTTTTCTGCAAAACTTACTCGTTCTCTCTTTCTCTCTATCTCTCTCTGTGTGTGTTTTCGAACCCTAAAACCTCCATCATCTTCTCTTCAAGTGCTACAATGGCCGACAGAAAGTTTGGACAATACACTGCTGCCTTCGATGTTTTCTCTGAGGCAAAACTTCTGAATGAGAACCGGGTTGATTTCGAAAACTTCAAGCTATATGGTTTTGACTTTGAAGAAGGTCTTGAAAAACTGGGATGGAAGAACTACTTCATTTGGGAACCAGTGGACGTACTGAGCTACGCCATTAAGGAATTCTGGGGAAGTGCACACTTACTTCCGGGGGAAATAATAGAAGGTCACATCAGAGGATTCAAACTACGCCTCACCATCAACTCTATTGCTCAGACAATCAAGTGTCCGTGTGAAGGAATCACTTACCACTCAAACTGGGTTGATGCTTATAGAGGACTTGAGAGAGTCAATGAAGCTCTGTTTGAGAACTATCGTGAACTGAAGAAGAAGAACATCTCTCCCACGGCTAAAGACTTGAAGAGCCACTACCGTGTACTGCACAAAATCATCGCCAAGAGCGTGATTTTGAAGGCTGGGTCAAGCGACATAGTGAACTACGAGCAAAAGTTCATTATGAGGAACTACATGGATGGGAAGAAAATCAATCTGCCAAGGTTGATTATCAACAATCTGATAAATGCCCTTGTCTTCTCAAGGAAGAATGTTGATAAGAAGAATATCGTCAAGACAATCCCTTATGGAGTTCTTCTCTCCATTATGATGGTCAAAGACGGTATTGTAAGGAAGCTGACTGACTCCATCAACACAGAGGAAAAGGAAAAATACTTTGGTGTTGGTGCTGTTGTTCGTCCAGAAGTTTTTGGAGTCAACAGTCTGGTCAGGATGCAGCTTATTACAGGCTCTATGATCAAGAAGGTGAAAATAGAGCAACAGGAAGGAGTAGCTGAGAAGAAAACCACCAGAAGCTCAATGACTGGTGTGAAAAGACCTGTTGAGTCCCCTTCGAGGGAGACCAGAAGAACAAAGCAGAAGGTGGCACCTGCACCTACTGTTGAAGAACTAGAAGATGAGGATAGAATTCCCATCAGAAAGGTCTTGGAGAAAGCTTGATTTAGACCCGGCCGGTGAAAAGGATGTTTCAAATACCTGGTCAAGGGAAGCAAATCCTCCTCCTCCTGCGGTTGTTGTCACCGGAGGGTCCAAAGAAGGTTGGTCAAGCCATCGAAGTTGACCCAAAGGTACTTGATTTTACCTGGCGATGAATCAAGATCAGATTTGATGCTCATGATGTTATTCCCGCACCACCTGCCTGCGTTTCACAACCACAAACACAAACCAGAAAACCAAAATGAGCCTCGAACAAACCTCAACTCTCTAAACCTACCCAACCATCATCCACTACACTCAACCTTAACCTACCACAAATTTCCTCAAATACTTCACTCACTTCATATATTTCCAAACTTCACTCTCATCCCTTCAATCTGTTATTCAAAATACCTCCCATTAATCCCTTCAAACCCTACACACCTAAAAACTACAAAATCACCAAAACCACACTCAACTTACTCACCATTACCCTTAAAGCTACAGACGCTGGTGGAAGGAAGAATATCTCATACAAACCACTGTTTGTTAAGTATGAGATATATCATAGCATCTACAATCGTCCCTCCACATGGCATTTGAAGACCTTCACCTCTGGAGCTGCCAGATTGGAGATTGCCTCTCCAATAAGTGCAACCTTCAAGGATGGAGAAGACCACATCCAAATGTCGTTTAAAGGAAGATTGAGACTAGCTTCCGGAAGCAGAGCAATTCCCTTCTCTGTTGATCTTCCTAGATCCCTACCACAATCTGAACCACTCACGTTGGAAGAATGCGGAAGATGGATCACAGATGAAGAAGCTGCCTTCATGGCACACTGTCTTGAAATGAAGAAGATGGAAGTAATCAGACAGTACAGGGATCCTTCTTCTGTTTCAGTAAAGATAGTACCAGACAGACAGAGATGGCTACCTTGGTTTGTCCCTGGGAAAAGGAAAGAACCTGCTCTGGGCAAGCAGCCATTCAGCAAGATCGGGCTAAAGGAGTATGAGAAAGCACCTAAAAAGTACAACCTTAAGGAATTCTCTAAACTTCCTATTGCCAAAATCTCTGAGGATCATGCCAGAAGATTTTACTTGACTTCTCTGAAGGAAGATGAATGGAGAACTAGCTCCTCCAACTGCTGCAATGCTGAGAAAGCCACTATTCCAACAGCTGGCACAATCAGCAGAGTTACTGACATCAATCTTAGAACAGTTTACTTTGATGATATGTTCAGATGCTCAGTAATCAGACCTTTTGACTGCATGAAGATATATGACCAATGGGCTGCTGTGACCAAGCACTTCGACATTGGATTCACTTGGAGTCAATGGTCTGAGTCTTGGAAAGCCAAAGCTATGCTACCATACTTCGTCCCCCTAGTGCTAGAAGAAGATGACAGGGAAAATCTGCGAAGAATTTACCTGGCAGAAAATGAAGCACTCTCCTTCACTTGTGAAGCCTTGAGTGTCTTTATCAGAAGTTTATGGGGAGAAGAAGCTGGAAATAGGTTTGATTCTTTCACTGCTGATGTTGTTCTTCACAGAGAAATCATCTTCATGAATCTGCTGTATCCAGAAGATGTGAAATATCAATGGGAAATTCAAACAGCATCTGAGCTCAGAAGACTTGCAAATTTCTTCAAATGGTCTATACCAAATGACGCATTCTTTCTAAGAGCTCAAAGGAAGAAGGAATTGAGACTTAAGCTATCTAACTGGGTGCTAGCAGAGCATCAGAAGATGAAACCCGCACCTGTACCAGAAGTTGGATCTTCTACTTCTGCAGTTGAGATGGTCACTATTCCCAAAGCAGAATTTGAAGAGATGAAAGCCACCAACATGAAAGTCACTCAGCTGGAGACTGCTCTGAAACTACTTTATGAACGTCTCAACATCCCTCCACCACCTCTTCCAAACCCTTAAACTTTGTTTTGCTTTATATATTTTTTTGGTACTAAGTGTTATTTCTTATTTTTGGTTGATACACTTATACATATAACTATTTTTGCTCTAATTATCTGACTTATATTCAAATTTTTCTAAGTCTTATTCTGACTATGATGTGTTTTTACACTCTTTTTGTCTGATGACAAAAGGGGGAGTAAAAGAAATGTATGATGAACACGTGAAAATCTGACTAACCCACCATCCGATTTTCACCGTCCGATGAATACGCTGGAACTGAAGTATCATGCATAGCATTTCATACATAGCATTTGTGTGGTTATTTATTAATGCGCTAATATTCATTGTTCTAGTGCTCTTATAATGTTAAATAAATTAATTTGGTACTAATGCTCTTTAATGATAAATAAATTTGGTACAAATTGATTAAATCAATCTTTCTGATCAGCATCCGATTTTACTCTGATACATCTACGTATTTTGTTTTGCGATCACTTAATTGAATTTGGTCATCAACTATCGCCTAAATACTAGAATTATCTTATATATCAAAATTGTTAAATTCAGGGGGAGACCCTTGATGTCATTTTGAAACTAAATTGTTCATCAACCTTAGATATTTGTCATCATCAAAAAGGGGGAGATTGTTGGAACCTCAACGATTGAGAAGTTTAGACCCTCATTGATTTTGATGATAACAAAATATTCACAAGAGAACAATTTATGTTCTAACAATTCTTGAAGTTTGCAGATACTAATATTACATATATTTCTAAGCCACTTAAACAAGAAGGAAGAAGCTCTCAAGAGAAGGATACATTTCATGTGTCAGCATCCGGCTCATCCTAGTATTATGTCTTCATGAGCGTCTGGAATTAACCTTTTGTGACACTAGTCTTATCCAATTGCTTTGAGCATCCGATCTTCCGTTCTGAGCGAGCGTCTGAACTTCATTTTATATCACGTGATGGTCACGTTGTTGCTCCTCTTCTCAGAAGCATCTGGAACGGATTTCGAATTTGATCTTATGCGCCAAAATTGTTGTACGAGGTATCAAAGGTGACACCTTTAGCTACAAGACAAAAATCGTACAAGCAATTATGAAAAGCAAGGTAGTACGAAAATGGTAATATGTACTACTGAGATATTCTCTAGAAAGGAAGAAAGAGACAGCTTTTTGAAATCACCTCACTCAATGGAAAGGAGCCATTTTTACTGTAACGGTAATATCCTTTAGAACTCCTATAAATACCCCAAGGTATCCATTGAAGAAAAGAAAGAGACTGCTGAAATTGAAACTGCCAAAACTGTACAAGAGTATATTGCTTTATTTGCTAAGAACAAGCACTATTGCTATACACTACAAAGAGTCAATACTCTGAAAGCACTGCTTCTGTGAGCAATCAAGTTTCAAGCCAAGTCTCTGGACTACAAGAACTGAACTCAGCGTCCGACATTTTCTTTTAGAAAGCATTTCTATATTGAGCTTAATTTTTTTATCCTCTCTGTGAGAGTTATTCATACTTGTCTTCAACTTATTTGTAAAAGTTGTTTTGGCCTAGTTAAGGTTGTTCCCTCAAAGGCTCGACTGTACTGAGTCGTTTTGAGAAGTTGAGAGTATTGTCAAGTTTGTGACAGAAGAATACTCTTGAGGAAATTGTAATCAGATTGATTATAGTGGAAAATCCTTCAGAACGGCGGACTAAACGTAGCTACCAATTTGGTAGTGAACTAGTATAAATCTCTGTGTCTCTTGCTTTCGCTTTCTATTTATCTTTATTCTCACAGTTAAAAACAAGTTTTCACAAACTGTTTTCCAGCGTCCGGCTTATTTCCAGCATCCGTTTAACAAACTGTTTTGAAAAACCTGTGTTCTAAGTGTTTTTAACTTAAAGTTTGCGAAAAGTTTTCGACACAATTCAACCCCCCCTTCTTGTGTTCACGTTCAGATTATACTTCTCTCATAATCGATTATATGATAGTTAAATTTTCGGATTGAGCGCAACGAACAAATTCTTCTTAATGCTCCAACGGTTCATTTTTTGCCTATATAAAGAGCAGCACCGTGCGCATTTTGAGACAAGACACTTACTTATTTTTTGTGCTAAAACTCTGTCAAAATAATTTTATCAGTCACACTTATTTGAGCACAATATTCTCTCTGAGAGCCTTTTATACTACATAGTTTTATTGTATTTTTTCTGAACTTCGAGTTGTATACATCTGCACTTTTGAGTGTAACTTCATTTTACTTTTTTATTTGTAAAATTATTTTTGAGTAAGAATCCTAAGTGGTTCATAGAGAGGTGATATCTCTTGAACTAGTTGTTTTGATTTAGAGCTGTAAAGATGTGGTTCATAGAGAGATGATATCTCTTGAACTAGGTACTCTAGTTTAGAGTTGTAAAGGTTTCTAACTGAACCTGATTTAAAAGCTAGTGTTTCAGTGAAATCCCTTAGTGCATTGCTTTGGGGACAGGACGTAGGCCACATGGGTGTTTGGTGGCCGAACCTGTATAAATTGTTGTATGCTTCTCTTTGCTCTTTACCTCCTTTATTTTTTAACAATTTGTATTTCAGTTATTTATTTTATTGCTCTTTATTTTCAGTCATTTAAATTCAGCTATTTAATTTGAGCAATTTATTTTACGCTATTGATTTCATTGTTATTTAAATTCTGCAATTTATATTTCAAGTCATTTATATTTTTGCAGTTAAATTCCTTGCAAGTTATATTCCAACATTTTATTTACAAAAGTTTTCAAAAGCACTATCCACACACAATTCACCCTTCTCTTGTGTTTGAAGTCACTTAACAACACAATGGAGTCACCTTCATGTGGAGTCCACCTGTTATGCGCATTATGAGACCCATTGGGTGGGTAACCCGGGTGTAACAGGACCCGGAGGCGTGACCCGATTGCCTGGTAGTGCGACTTAGGCTTCAATGTCCGCACCCGACTCCTAATATCATGGCGCAACCCGCCGATAAAATAGCCCAAGAATTGCAGCTCCGGCAAATGGCCACACTGGGAGGAAAACAACTCAAATTCCTAATATAATCCTCTACAGTACCTGACTGCTTCAAGGCAGTAAGGAAGAGAGAAGAAATAACACACGGCGATTTATACTAGTTCACTGCCACCTGGTAGCTACGTCTAGTCCATTCACCACTCTGAAGGATTTTTCCACTATAATCAACTGATTACAAATTCAAGAGTATACTACTGCCAAAACTTGGCTATACTCTCAACTTCTCAAAACGACTTAGTACGGTCATGCCTTTGAGGAACTACAGCCACTATTGGGCTAAATACAAGAATGTTCAAAAATGATTTTGAAATAAACTCTCAACACGAGAGGATAAGAATGAAAGCTTAAGCACAGAAAAACTTTCTTAAAGAAAGAATAAAATTTTTGAAGCGCAGTTCTTTTGATCTCAGAAAGCTAGGGTTGAATTCTTGGTTGTTCACTTCTCTAATGTTCTTCACTGTTAAGTGATGATATTTATAGTGAGAGACTCCAATAAAGCCGCTGTGACATAGGTAGGTCTTCACCAGCGGTTAAAAAATCAGATCCGCTTTTAGTGGCTTTTTGTGCGACGTATAGTCCTTATCTTTCCATTCCTTACACTATCACAGTTGTAAATGATAAATCTGTCATTTCGTGATCTTTTTTGAAAACGAGATCCTTTCAGGACAAAACAGAGTGAATAAATATCCGTTGACATTCTATTATGCCTTTGATTCCTCGTACATTAAAGAAACTTAAATGAGGATCCTTAAATGCTTGAAATAGACTTTGAGGACTTCGTTCCGTCTAACGAGATACAAGAGGCACACTTGTACCAGAGGCACTTTGACAGCAGAGACACACTTTATATCAGATGCAGAGTTGACGTAACAGATGCAAGGTTTTACCAGAGGCATGGATATAAGATGCTGACGTCATCTTGCTCTTATCAGAGGATGTATAACAGATTCAACTTGATCATACCAGAGGGTAAGTAGCACACAGAGCCATATCTATCTGACACAGATCCTTCTGATGAATAATAGTGAACTCTCACTAGATTCTGCACGCTAGAGAATACATCAGAGGATAAATTATTCTTATACATTATTTGTTATCATTAAAACAATTAAGGGTCATTGTTTCTGAATTAGCTTGGTTCCAACAAGACGAACGCCTCCTTGAACTTTTCCCAAGAAATGTCTTCTGTCGAATCACGCCACAGGTTGAACCAGTGAATTGTTTGGCTTTCCATGCTTAATTTCGCAAGCTGAATACAGACATCATCAGAAATTCGCTGGACCTCAAAGTACGTCTCAGCTCGTGTAATCCAAGCTACCGGATCGTCACCTTGGAACGAAGGAAACTCTACCTTCTTCGTCAAAATATGAAATTCGTCCAATGAAGAAGGGGTATGCTCCTCCATCATCGACGAATTCCCAGAACGCAACGGTTGTCTCGACAAACGATTCATCTCTGCGAGTAGACTCTCTTTCATCGCCTCCATTCCAGTCTTGACACTCTCCAAACGGGCTTCCAACTCAGTCGCTCGATCAGCCATTTTAGGGCGATGAAAGACAGTGGCAGGTCAGACCAATTGATATAGCTGAGTAAGGAATTAACATAAATGAAAGGGTAAAAGTCTAATTATATAGATACTGGAAATAAACTGAGACACGAAGCTCTCTACAATGGCTAAACCAGAGCTAATGCTCCTCAGAGAAAAGATACTCTCTCTGCCTAAATGCCTTTCTAACAGAATGTTGAGATATCCCTTGATTATTCCCCTCTCTCCCTATATCAGAATCAGATCCTAACTGGTTGCCAGCTAGGCAGTCCCCCTTTCTCTCCTGTCTCCACTCTTTTTCTTACGTTCATACACACTCCATATCATGGACTTATCATGCTTTGAGCCCACTAACACATCTTCAGCTGGCCCAACATTAATAGGTCTATTGGGTATCCTATCACATTCACACATGCATGTTGTACGAAACCTAACATGTAGCAAACAATATTAATTACGAAAATTTGCAGCACATTCAAGTATTTTTTTTGTTTTTTACTTTCAAAACTTTTTCAGTGTAATGGACTACAAATATATGTGAATCAGCATGCTTTCACAGATACCCGTTAAACTTAATAGTTCGACTGTCCCTGAAACAATATGGATCAGGTATCAATCAGCAGCCTCATACAACAATACTAGGTTTCTCTGTAACTGAACCAAGTAAACACTATTTCTAAGGAGTGGTTGGCATCACATATAAACATAAATTCCGCACTTCACATTTCATGCTTTTCACTGTAAGCTCTGGTCCTATGAATCCCATCATAGTTGCATAAAATGAAGAATACCATTAGTATTTTTTTCCAAACAGGTTTCCATTCACATGAAGCTTTGGTTACTTGTTTCACCTGCACCACTACTATCCAAAAGTAACATATTTAATTCAACATCTACATAATTCTAAAGAAAAATACACTATTTAAAACAATTAAAAAGGTGATTAAGCAACTAGTACTTAAAACTCACCTCTTGCGCTTGCTTTTGGAGCCACTTGAAGACGAAGGATTAGTATGCCAATTCCTTTTTCTTTGATTTATGAACCAGTTATTTATTTGCTTTAATTGCAATCCTGTTTCCTGGACCAACCTCGCCTTGTCTTCTTCCTAAAAGATCAATCACGAGTGGACTATTAGGCAATCATCGAAGAGACAAATCCCCAGCAACATCAACAACATACGTAGACCAATTCTTAGCTAGGTACGTTAATTTTATTTTATTTTTCATTAAGAAAAATTTATGTGAGTTGGGTTCGGGGCTCACCGGGATTTAAGAAAATCTCAAGGCTTAAAAAGCTTTTCCAGAGATAATTATGACATATTACCCACAACAAAATAGTCACATTGATAACGGGGTTTAAACTCATATCCTTTTATATTATGAGTCAGAATCCTTATCAACTAGACCGATTTTTGTTGGCTTGCTTAGGTACATTAATCAGCCCAACAACAAATTTTCTGTGCTATCAATTCAGTAGTCTTGGTTGTCTCACAGGTCAATTATAGTACGGAAAAATTAAACACAATAAAGCTGAAAAAATGATCTCAACATATGACTTGACACATTAACTGAGTGACACATATATATTTGATGATGGTGCAAGTCTTATCGTAGTTAAAATTTAATAAAGCTTTATATATAAATAATAGTTTTATTAATTTAAATTAATTCCCTTAAAAAAATAATTTTAATTAATTGTTAGATTAAAAGTTTTAATGAAATTGGTAAATTCTAAAAATTTAAAACAAATTAAAAACTTATCAAAAATTCATCACACCGATCTATCTATTTTAATATAATATGAGATATAATAAAATGAAACCAAGTGTCAAGGTTTAATGATGACACCAATTATTAACTTTACGTAGGATGCAAAATTAACTAATTCGATTGTTGGATTCAAAGTTCATATAAAATAGATCAAGCTTATGCAATTTCATGCAAATTAAAAATTGACTGATACTTCATTACATAATTTTATTTTAACTGATGTGTTATTTAAAATACAAGTAAATGTTTCTTATTATATAATATACACAATTGTCCAAATTTCTTAAAATTTTACATACATGGAATACAATATCTAACAATTCACGGTTGGAGTAGTTAACTTCGTATTCTACAAAAAAGTTTTAAATTGGCTTAAGTATTAAAGTTTGACACATTGTGTTATTTGATTAAGTGTGCGTGTATATATATATATATATATATATATATATATATATATATATATATATATATAATTGTTCATAAAAAATCTAAATAATTTCAAATTTTGATACATATGCATTTTAAAATAATATCATATAATTTAACAATCAAATTAATTAATTTTATATTTTATAAAAAATATTGGTTGATGTAAGTGTGTGGAGATCTTAACGCAAGTTTTATAACAGGCACACAAACACTCGTGTCAAAACTTACTGTGGGATAAGGCCATTTAGAATGTGACTGCCACCATGCTTTCAAAAGGGAGGTGGTGTCTCCAGGGAGCTTTCCCGCTCTTCTCTTCCGTAGAATTTCTTCTCTTATGTCCACAATCTTGTCCTTGTAACCCTGATCGAAAGAGCAAGAAATTATTCAAAACAATTATTCATTGTCACATACACACACAAACACCAGGGTTGGATATTCTTAAGTGTATATATATAATATATAATTACCTGTTTGAGCTCATGCTTCAACTCCTGCCTCACACGCTCCATCAAAGATCTTTCACTTTCAGTGGGAACAAGAGGGCCAAAGGTGAGACAATCAGCGCCATCTAGGCTTCCTTCGTATATGTTGGCATTGCTCTCTGCTTGGTCGTCTTCATCGTCGGACATTGTTGCACCCGTTCCTTCACCGGGAGATACACCTGTTCATGCACCATATATGCCTTCATCATTTTTACTTATAATTTATAGTCACTCTTCCATCTATTTTGGTTTATCTATTATCTTATGTTATCTACTTAAGAAATTTAGTTACACTAAAAACATAGAAAGACAAGTGTCAAATGCTCATTTATTCGTTTTCCTGTCAAAAATTATTTTTTTCCTACAAAAAACTTAACTAGACTAAAAAAACTTAACTACATTTACCACCTGTGCTGAGCAAAGGTTCTCTTAACTAGTATATTTGAAACTTAACTACATTTATACCATGTGGCAAAACCTAATTCACGGGTCATAAATTTGTTCCCGCTTTTTTTCAGCCCCCAATATATTTCCTGCTTCAATCACTCATATATTCTATTATCTATTTAAAAAAATTAAATACGCTAACGTTAGTTATCCACGTTGTGACAGTATTTCTATCTTTTATATAGAATATATGAAGAAAAAAAAAAAAAAACTCGCACTCATACTTAGCATCGATCTCATCTAAGAGTATAATAATGAAAGTGAGTCATACTATGCATACTTGTTCAACAGTGCATCACCAAATACTTGTCGTTACCGTAGCTAGATTCAATATCTATTTAAAAAAAATATTTAAGACTTAGAATCCTCTCAAGTTGAATCTCTCACCAGCCCTCCTACGTTTAAGAAACAAAGTGGTAGATGAAACTTAATACGTTTTAGTGATAGTTCTATATTTTTAGTGATGATATATTCAAACACAGATTAATTTTAGTGATAGTTGAAACTTACCGGTCAAGCTTTGAAGAGATTGCTCGAGCTCCCAACAAGCCATAACAGCTTCCATGGCATGAACACGGACATGCTGTTGCAATTGTTCTTTAAAAGCACAAAGCAGGAGAACATAATGCGTCTACAGCAAAGAAGAGCAACGCAAATAATTTAAGGAGCATTATATTAAGTTATGACATGTTTCTCAAAATGTATCATCAAAAAATAATGGGAACTAAAAAAGAGAAAACTAAAACAATATCAGAAGAAGAGAAACGGAATTGGAATGGTTGTTATAACAGATAAAAGGTGCAACATTTGAATAAATAATTATTATTGGTATACTATTTTTGCTGTCACTCAATAATAAGCTAAACTTGAATCAATGACTAGGTAATAAGCTAGATCATCATGATGTCTCATTCAATGAATTACCATGAAGGAATTAACTGATATAGAAATTAAAAGTGAAAAATATTTGTTGTATAAACATAGCTTTTTAAGTCACTAAAACATTTTTTTTCTTTCTTAATTTCTTAATCATTGTTCAAGGGCATTGGTTACAAGGACTTTGTGATAAAATAAGTACTATTACCTCTGTTCCTTTTTACTTGTCTTTTAAGATAGTTTTACATAAACTAATGAAACCAATAATTTTTGTTGCTTTTGATAAAGTTACTAGTTTTTTCCTATAATACCCTTGATTGTTTATTATTCATCACACTTATTTCTCTCTCTGCAATAAATAACTAAGGATATAATTGATAAACAAGTAATTAATATAACATTAATCTATCAAAATGACAAATAAAAAGGAACAAATTTCTTCTTAAAATCCGACAAGTAAAAAGGAATGGATGGAGTAACAAACTCTTAAATTTTCTTCATTTTTGCCCCTTCCCGGATCATTGTCTCTTAATTAATGAACGTTGAAAATGAATCAATTTAACTACGCATTAATTAATAGAATCGCCAACTGCCATGCCATCCACTCCGGGGAAACTATATTTTAAGGAGTTGGTATAGATGAACAAGGTCCCATAGCTTCATTATTGTATACTGAGGCAAACCAGTAACGTATACGAAGGGGAAAAGTGTCGAGAAAACGTAGCTAGACCTCCAAGTTGGTTTGGTAGTTTGTAATGTAATAATGAGAACATATTCTAATAGAATTCAAGAACTGAATACCACCAAATTAAGTTTCAGTTTAGTCAAAAAGAAAAAAAAAAGTGAACCATGGAACAAAGTAAGGAAGATTATTATCACAACGATAAGATGCTAGAAGAAAAAAGTACCCTTAACTTAACCTCACAGAAGCATCATCCTACACCTGGATAAATCAGATTCATTTACTCACAAGCCGTACTACAGTCCAAAATTTATAAAGAAAAAATAAGAATAACAAAACAAAAAATGGTCCTTTTCCCATCATCATCTTTTTCTTTTACTTTTTATTTTCCCTCCATCGTGAATTCTGTACCAAGCACCTTCAATCCTCTAACTATTCTACCCTCATCGACAGTACCCTTCCTTTACTGTTTTTTAAAGCTTAAAAAACAAACCCCGGAAAATCAGAAAAGTAAGGTCCAACCTAATAATAATTATAAAAAAGAACAGCACCCTAGAATAAATAAACAACAATTTTCCAAACACAGCAAATTCAGACAATCAATCACAAAGAAGTTTAATGGTTGATACTATTGCTATTGCACGCCACACAGTTAGTTATTAGGTTAAACTCGAGACAACAATAAAGAAACAAACAGAGACCATTAAATCAAATCATTCAAATCCATGGAAAGTAGATTAAAGTAGTGGGACAATAAAGAATAGAATAGGTTTGCATGGATAATAAGACATATATGATTGACAATAAATTAATAAAGGTATCAAAATAATAATAGGTTTGGTTTCGGTGTTTTGTAAGTGAATGGTAGTTGTAACTAACCATGAATTGATCAAGCTCCTTCTCATCCACAACCCCATTGGCAAGAGCAGAGTACTTGTCAACCACGCGCTGCGACTGTTGAAGCTGCGCGTCGATCCGAGGAAGCTGGTCAACGGGCGTGGCGATCCTCAAACAGGAAACGTGGGCAGATAGAAGCTGGTCGTAGAGAGGGTGTCCCAAAATGTCTGCTTTGTATTCTGCCAACTCCTCCGGTTCCGTGTTGCTCTCCGTCTGGTTCCGATCCCTGCTTTTCTCCATCATGTCAATTCCCCTAACATCATCGTTTTGTGCCGTATCTGGTTGCAAGTGGAGGAAATTCTGCTGCCGAAGTGTGGCGGCGTTGTTGAGCCACGTCGGCGCTGTTCCCCCTCCGCTGCCGCCGCCGCCGGAGAATGGTAGCATCCGTTGCATGTCTCTGTCCTGACTTAACTGCTGCTCCTCCGTGAACGGCTGAAAAGTGATTTCGTGGGATAGATGGTCGTGATGAAAAGCCATTTGCTTATTTGCTTAAGCGCTTTTGTTTATATTTTTTTCTTTTTTTTTTCCCTCTTTTTTTTTTCTTGTGTATTCCGCTGTGACTACATTTGATTGGATGTCATGACGCTAGCTGAGACTCAAAAGCGGTTGTAAAAATAAAACTGATGGTTGAGAACTTGCGGTGGGAAAAATCACTGTGGGAATCGGAGGCGTGGGAACTAGATAGAGGAGGTGGAATGGAAGGAAGGAAGAAGAGGTTTGGAAAAGCACTTTTTTAACGGGGGAAGACTTTGAAGGGTTGACACGAAAATCGAGGGATGGAAGGGGAAAGGATCGAAGGGCTGGGATTGGTGATAACGTGGAGGGGTTTGTGGTGCTACCTTATTGGAGATTTTCATGTAATAAAGACAAAGATTGATCAATGATGTCGGAGGCAGATAATGATATTATTATTATTTTTAATCGTGCCAATCAAACACTGCTAAGTGCCTTTTTAAACAGTGTTTTCTTTTTAAACAATGTTTTCTGTCAATTTCTTCTACTTTATTTTAATAAAATAAATTAAGATTAAGATATGGTTCCGAAAGCGTACACAGTATGCCGACGTGTTGTTTTCGTTTTTCTTTCGTGTCAGGCATAGATAGTTTTAGAAAAATGATTATTGAATATAAAATTGATCACAAAATTGATCACAGATACCAGATACCGTATATTTGTACTGTACTATCATATGTCTGTATAGTATAGATAAAGTTTTTTTTTAATTATTTTTTTAGACTTTTTTAATTGGTTAAAAAAATATTTGGCATTAACCAGATAATGAATTATATTAACCAGATATTTGAACTTGATTAATCAGATAAGAAAAAATTTCAGGACTTGGCATTAACCAGATATGTGAACGTGATTAACCAGAAAAGAAAATGAGATGTTTAAAAGTTTCAGAATGTAGTATTAACCAGATAATGAATAGTATTAACCAGATATATGAACGTGATTAACTAGATAAAAAAAAAGAAAATGGGGTCTATATTGTACAGACATATGTCCTTATAATACGGATATATGGTGTCTGTATTTATTTTTGTGTTCAAATAACACAGCTGAAAGTTTTAAATAATGTTTAATTTTATAATTGGTGATTGAATTGAAAGATTGGGAGGACTTTTTCTTTTCTTTTTTTTGGTACATGGACTTTTTCTTTTCTTTTGGGTTTAAAATGGATCAGTCCAAATCCTATTAAGTCCTATATACGTTTGTTTTTATTAAGGTAATTAAAACCGGATTGGGTATTGAATTGAAGAGGGTTAAGGTTTAGGATTTTTGGGTCGGATTAGGTTCGAATAAAATATTATTTTTTAAATATATATACATAACAAATATATAATATATATATATATATATATATTTAATATTTCAATTTATACACAAAATAACATGTTCTGAACTAATAAAATAATATTTTTTAAATATATATATATATATCAAATATATAATATATATACATAACATTTCAATTTACGAACAAAATAACATGTAGCCTAGTGGTAAGATGGCTTATTGTGGCCTTGTGGACAGGGGTTCAAGTCCTGTTAAGAGCAAAATTGATTTTTTTATTATAAAAGCAATTAAAAATTTCAAAAAAATAAACCAAAACCGGTTTGACCTAGACCGGCCAGTTTGACCAATTCAGGCCGGTTCTGCAGTCGAACCGCCCGACCCTTTGCAGGGCGGTTCAGAAAGGTCACCCGAACTAGACCATGGCCTTACTCTCGGTCAAACTTTTTATATACCCTTGTTTTCACCATGTTTTCACGCTGCATATTTTAAAAGGTGATAGGTCATGTTTAGGGTGCCAAAAGGTGATGGTAGGTAGATAGTAGGGATTTGCACGAGATTAGCAAGCAAGCGAAAAATTGAAAGTCCATAAAGGGAAGAGAGGATTTTTTTTTTAAATAGTGATTTTGGTCCCAAAATACGAGGCGTTGTTTTTATATTTACTTAGTAATTAGAAGAATTAAACTGACTAACAAAAGAAATATTTTAAAACTAAATGAATTAATAAAAGGCTCATTTGAAAATTAAATATTCTTAGATATTTTGTAATTTTAATATTTTCAAATGCTACAGTGATACTGGCTCACACGTTAAAACAAAAATGACTGATTACCCAGTTGTGTGTGCGCGCGTGTGTGTTAGATTAATGAGGTGACAACTTACTTTTCGTGTTACCTTGGTCTAGACTAGATTTTTTTTTTTTTCTCTTTAATCGTAAAATGGTTGAAGACTGTTGATGGCACAGTGACTGGCTCTCATATTCTCTCAGCGGACCCATAAACCCAGAAGGACGTAAGAGGGGGGAGTGGCAGTGTGGCCTGGGCTGGCAACTACCCAACCCGAAAGCGACTTGAGCACCCACGTCCGACACGTGTCCTAACGAGGTTTCATGGACCACAACATAGTACTGCAAGATTTAGTAGTGCGGGCCAAAGGTGATTGAATCAGGTTCGTACACTTGTTAAAAGTTGAGACAGTGGGTGCTGAGGTAAGGGGTGAGACAGAACTGCGCTCTGCTAATGCTATGCTCAGCTGAGCTTTAGCTGAATATGAAGAGAAAAGGGATGGATGGAGTTGCCGGCGGCTGAGGCACAGGCACTGCACAGCTTGGGTGGACACATAACTAGAGGCCTAGAGCTTCGTCCAGTTTGTTTTCGTTTTTCTTTTTCGTTAAAAAATTACTACTTCATTTCAAAGGATTTAGTTTGTTTTCCAGTTTAAATTTATGGAAAAAGTAGAATTTATAAAAACTATTTTTGTATTAATTGAGAAGCCATTTTTATATTTTCTTAAAATATTGAAAGTATAACTAATTTTTAAAATTAAAGTTGTTTTATAGTTATAATAAATGAACATAAATTTTATTTTACATAAAACTTCTAAAAATTAAATCACTTTTTATATAATCGTATAATTATTTTATTAAACAAACAAAATTAGATATAATAGAATATGAGTTCAAGAGCTAGTAGAATATAATAGCATAAAATGTGCAAAAGAATATAGCATTTCAATTGCATTCTCTACGATGGACTAATGCTTGAAAATTGCTTAAAACTCCAATGATAACTAACGTCACCCCTTGCAAGTAGAAGATCACGATCTTTCTCGTTCTCATGACTAAGACAGTGACCTAAAAACAAGAGAAAACGAATGAATATAATTTGGTTTTTGTCGAATCGGCATTGATTAAGTAAACATCTCAGCCGTGAGAACAGGAAAAACTATGAGTTTCTACTTACGGGAACATTGTTTGTCATCATTAGAGTTTCGAGTGATTTTCAAACATCAGTCACCATAGACCACATGAGATACTTGCGCAACCTAGAAGCCTCCGGACAAATATAGTCTCATATATATCCCTCAACGAAGATGAGAGAAGTAGATATAGAAAAGGACAATAAAAAAAAATAAAAGGAAAAAAAAGTAGGAGACATGATTAGCAATGTCTTAAAGAGGTGTAGATAAAAGAGCAATGACAAAAGGAGAAAGAAAGAAAGTAGGGGATGTGATGAAAAAGAAATAAAAAGAAAAATGAAGAAGAAGTGTAAAAAAAAAAATTAAAACAAAACAAGTTATTATAGCATTTAAATACTACCACAGAGGGAGAGACACAGACTGAGAGCCCGAGAAAGAGGTCACGCGCAACTGTTTTGTGGTCCCATTTTTATTTATTTTTTTAATAGTTGAAAACAGAAACTTCAAAAAACAGGAAGAAGGGGATGGATTGGGATTGATAGATCGGGGTGGTCCTTGCGAAGAACTTATGCATGAGATCCACTCAACTTACACCTTACTGCCACTACTTGCCTCTCCCACGTCGCCAATACTTGCAGTTTTGTACGGTGAGTTTGTGTAATTCCATTTTCTCTCGGCCCACCTTCCTGATAAGGTGGGTTTGGGCTTGCTAAATTATTACTCGCGTGATACAGCTTTAGGTTGATTATTTTTTATTTTTATGTTTTTTTGTTTTCCATAAGTCTCCACTAACGGAGGTAATCCTGTTCGAGGCGTATCGGACACTAAATGTGGGTACTTCTCCCAGCGAGATTCGAACCGTGGCTCGTCACGTTGGGGGGACTAGCCCCTTCTGCTAAACCCAACCCCCATTGGTTGATTATTTTATTTCAATGGAAAAAAAAATTGAATCAAGTTGTGTTATTCCATAAATTCCCAATCTGTTCATTTGAGAATGACTTCCCAAATTTAGAACGGCCCATTCCCTAGCTCTCTCATGCCCGGGCCCCATTTCCAGCTAGATTTGCCATTTGACTTCAATTATTCGCTGCTTCCTTCTAATTTTTTTTTGGTGTAATACAAAAGAAGAAAACAGAAACGCAGGAAGAGAAGATTAGATGCCTAAAGCATCCTTGAGGAGGAGAGATCCCATATCGCTAGGAGGGCTTGTCCAAGTCTGTCGAGTAGAACCTCGAGCTCCCTGCTTGGCTAAGTAATCGGCACATGCATTGGCTTCACGAACGACATGAACAAACTGAACTGAAACACCACCTTCCAGGAGCATAATGATAGCAGCAAGAATAGAAGCATGGCGATGGAACCTATGTAGATCCTTCGTGTGGAGTAGTGTAATAGCTTCGAGGCAGTCAGACTCACACACAAAGTTGTTAAAGCCTAGCTCCAAGGCAAGAGATAACCCATGGAGGATGCCAAATAACTCAGCCAACAAAGGGTCGCCAATACCATCAAAATTCGAAAATCCTCCAAGCCAGACACCCTTGTTGTCTCTAAGTAAGCCACCTGAGCCAATAGACTGAGAATCAGGGAGGGCACTACCGTCCGTGTTAAGTTTAACTTGACCCATAAGGGGGGGAGTCCATCTCGCTAACAACCTAGCATGATGCTTATCAGAAGACTTGCTAGCACAGTATGTAATATACTCATCGTGGGAGGCCTGGATATTCCGAATGACCGCGTCGATGCTCCTTGGCTCAGTGGAGAAATCATCTGGTTCCGCCACACCCAGACCCACCAAAGGGTTGCCACGAATAGAATGGAAGAGTGACCACCAATCATGGCGTTGACCCAACTACTTACATCACCGTGGAGTAGGAAGTTTGGGTGAGATAAAAACCCCACGCGAAGCCAAACCTCACGAGCATGAGGGCAGTCCCTCAAACAATGAAGCGCATCCTCGTCACTTCCAGAGCACCGAGTACACTCTGGGGAGGCCGCCAGGTTGCAGTGGTGTCTTTTGTGGTTGGTGGGGAGGGCATCATGCAAACAAAGCCAAATGAGGTGCTGGACCTTAGCCGGAGCACCGATCTTCCAAACCCAAAACCAGTTAGCATTATCATCCCAATCTCGATGGCGTCTCAAAAGCCATTGGTAACCTGAAGAGCACGAGTAGACTCCATTGTTGGAGCTCTGCCAAATCCATGCATCCTCCACTGAGTCATTCAAACAAGTTGGGGGAGCACGTGCATTAAACTTTTGGATCAGTTGTGGGGGTAGAGGCGTTGCAAGTTGATTTAGATTCCAAGTGCCTGCAACACAAAGATCACGTAAGCAGAGTTGAGAGTCAGAAATGTGGACATAATCCACCAGGTTGCTGATGGGACCACAGCCCATCCAATCCGTGAACCACAACGATGTGTTTCCCGATCCAATACGAAACCTGAAACCCTCCTTCAACTTCTCTACCACTTTCATGATGCTCCTCCAAGTCAACGAATCTCCAGGTTTAGCGGTCATATTCCAGATAGTGCAAGATCCCAGGTATTTGTGTGCCAACACCTGAACCCAAAGCTTATGTTGGTCATGACACATACTCCAAATAAGCTTCCCCAAGAGTGCAATATTACTCAAGCGAGCCTCCCTGATGCCGAGGCCACCATATTTACGAGGGGTAGTTACCTTCTTCCAATTAACAAGGCTCCATCCCCTGGATGTCTCCCCACCACCCCAAATGAAGCTCCTGGTTATTCTGTCGATCCGGTTACACATGGCATGGGGCAAATGATGCGTTTGCATAGTGTAGATTGGCACGGCAGTAGTCACCGACCTAGCAAGGCACACACGGCCCGCCTTGTTAAGGAGGTTAGTCTTCCAAGTCGCAAGCCGTTTATGCAGTTTCTCAAGCAAGCCCTCATAGTCACTGGTTTTCACTCGGCCTCTAATCAAAGGAAATCCAAGGTAATGCCCAAGATCCGCCACCATCTTATTAGAAGAGGTGTCTCTAATAGCCTGCTTAGTCTCCAAAGGGACCCTCCTTGAACACATGGCTTTGGACTTAGTTAGGTTAACCATGAGTCCAGAAGCATCACAAAAATCACTCAATGTGTCCATCACTACTTGTACCTGATGAATGTCAACTTCACATAAGAGGAGGACGTCATCTGCAAAAAGAAGGTGGGAGAGCCCTGGGCCACCTCTAGATACACGAATAGGCCTCCAAATCCCAGCATTGACTTTCTGCTGAATGCTAAGTGCCAACTTTTCCATACACATCACAAACAAGTATGGAGAAAGAGGGTCACCCTGTCGTAATCCCCGAGAAGGCCTGAGGTGGTCAGTTTTTGCACCATTCCAAAGAATTGCCAAATTGCTAGCTCTAACACAGCTCATAATCAGAGAGACCGTTAAAGAAGGGAGGCCAAAGTCGTTGAGGGTTAGCTCCAAGAAGCCCCAATCTAGCCTATCATAGGCTTTCTCAAGGTCAATTTTAAAAACTATGGACCCTCTACGAGCACGAGAAGTATGCATGTGATGGATCACCTCCTGGGCCAGGATAGCATTATCAGAAGTGCCTCTCTTAGGAATAAAACTACTCTGCAAGGGGCCAATGAGATCATCCAGGAAGGGTCGAAGGCGGTTCACCAGAACTTTAGTAATAACTTTGAAGATGATGTTGCATAAACTGATGGGTCGAAAATTCTTTAGGCGAGTAGGGTTATCTTCCTTGGGAATGAGGACTAGCAGAGTCTCCGCAACATGGTCATCCACCTGCCCTCTATTGAATGCCTGAGCAACCAAAGACCATAGATAAACCCCCACAGTGTCCCATAAGTGCTTAAAGAAGAGGGGTTGGAAGCCATCCGGACCTAGGGCTTTATAAGAGCTCATAGAGAACACAGACTTCCGCACTTCCTCCGTAGAAACGGGAGCAGTCAAGGCGGCCCTACCCTCATCACGAAGAGTAGGAAGCAAGTCCACGTGCAGGCTATCTGGCCTCGTGGAGGGGTCACCCGTGAACAGACGTTGGTAGAAAGAAATAGCTTCTCTCTGAAGTGTTTCATCCTCAGTACACCACTCATTATTCTCAAGAAAAAGCCCTTGAATTTTGTTTCTCTGCCTGCGCACAACTGTCAGGGTATGGAAGAATTTCGTATTCCGATCACCAAATTTGACCCACTTTTCCCGCGACTTTTGAAACCACAAAAGCTCATCTTGCTTAAGGACATCATTGAAATCCCTCTGGAGTTCCCTCTCACGGTTATGGAGTCGGACTGAGTCAAAAGTCTCCAACCTCTTTTGGACATTCTTGAGTTGCTTTTCAAGACTTCTCTTTCTAGTAAAAATATTGCCAAACACCTTTTCATTAAATTCAATGGAGTCTATGCGAACCTGGTCGAGGCTAGAAGGGACGAAGTGGTTACCTCTCAACCAAGCTTCAGTGACGACCTTGGGAAAGTCTTTATGGGTAAGCCAGGCTGCCTGAAAATGAAAGGGACGTTGCACCCTTTGAGGAATAAAACCAGAGTTTCTAAGGAGAAGAGGCCGGTGATCAGAGAAGGATCAAACGAGGTTTTCCACATAAGCCTCGGGGAATAAGTTACGCCAGTCACAATCTGCCACTGCTCTATCTAGCCGTTTGGCCACTTTCTGAACGCCTGACTCTTTTTTAGCCCAAGTAAATTTACTACTGGTTGCTCCCAAATCAAGTAACCTACAATCCTCCATCATCTGGGAGAATTTAGTAGCTCCTGCTATATGAAAAGCACCACCACGAACTTCTGAGGGTAACAGGATTTCATTAAAGTCCCCGAGAAGAAGCCAAGGACCATTCAAGCTATGGCGGATATTTTTTAGGTAGCTCCACAGGGGGTCCTTATTAGTCCATTTAGGGCTAGCATAAACTGCGGAGCAGAACCACATTCTACTCGCCTGGGTAATAGAGATAGTCACTACCTGAAAGTAAACATCAACCACGTCAATAATAAGAGAGCAGCTCTTACTTTTTAGGACCCAAATGCCACCGGCATGACCATTAGCTTCAGAGATAGCACATTCGTCATAACCGAGTTTGTTCCAAAAAGTAGAAGCCTTAGAAAACTGGCAATGCATTTCCATAGGAATAACAATAGAAGGTCTATAGCGACAGACAAGATCTCTAGTGTGTCTCCTACCCTCTCTATTAATGGCACCTCTAATGTTCCAGCAGAAAATAATCGGCTCAGCCATAACAAAAATATAAAGAGGGGTGTCCGTAGCAAACCAGTTACTTTTTGGCGAAGCCCATATCAGCTTTGGGCCCAGCACCAATCCTGTCCATTTGGTCCTCCTGCATTTATGTAGCTTGGATTGGGCCATTCCTCGTGTCATCCATTGAGCTAACAGGCTTAGGGTCATGTAGTGTATTGATTACTGTCTTACCCGGCCCAAACATGGGAGTAGTTGAGTCGTTGCTCAAACGGTCAAGTGTAGTGTCCCTGTTGTCTTCGTCATCCATGAATAACGTGTATCTGTTTCCTTCCACATGGGTGAAGCGAGACGCGGATTTTGCGCCGTTTCCCAGGTGGAAAATCTTCTTCCCATTTACGAACGTAAAGCCTTTATTGTCGTGATTATTCTTACCATTAAAAGCCACATTCCTCGTACCTGTCTTCGATGTAGACGCGCCATGATGAATTCCATGCCCCTTTAGGATCTGCGTGGAATCCGTTGCGTGCGTTGAGGTAATCAATGACGTCGTGGGGCTGCTTCCTTCTAATTAAACCCTAACGGCAAAACAATATTATTTTGTAATAAAACTAGTTCATAAAAAATATTATGTATTTCTTTTTTATAAGCAAAAATATTATTAGGTGTACAAGGGACAATTCATTACTCAAAGTACAAATGCAGCAAGCATGTAGGCAAACTAAAGGATTAATTAATACACCAATTTGAAAAACCGTCGCGATAAATGCACACCCCCTTTTAGGGACATCGTCTTTGAAACCGTAGTCCGTACGTGTACGGATCGTATGTCCATATGTGTACAGATTTTTTTATTTTTTTTCAAAAAATATTTTTTTTAAAAAAAAATTTCTACAGAAAAATACTTTTTTTTGAAAAAAAATATTAACCACTTACATAAACTGCGTTAACCACTTACATGAACTGCGTTAACCAGTTAAAAAAATCTGTGTATTAACTAGTTAGTGGCCTGCGTTAACCAGTTAAAAAAAGATGTGTCTGTATTAACCAGTTAAAAAAATCTGTGTATTAATCAGTTAGTGGACTGCGTTAACCACTTACATGAACTGCGTTAACCACTTAAAAAAATCTATGTCTATTAATGTTAGTGGATTGCGTTAACCACTTACATGAAATGCGTTAACCACATACATGAACTACGTTAACCAGTTAAAAAAATATGTTTCTGTAAAATAAAATAAACCGTACGGATTCCGTGCGGATTTGTACAATTCCATACCGTACGGACCGTACGGAAATACAATGTCACCGTAGATGTCCCATTAAATGGTGTTCGTTTATCATTTTTGTTTGAAAAAGAGACGCTTGAGTTTCTACTCCCCCTACAAATAAATCATCCCCACGACAATGTTTTAATTTGGTCAACTAGTACTATGACGCATGCATGCACACGGGTCGGTTGTTTTGCTTAATTCAAGAAATTGTAATAAAAATTCGTAAACATTAATTGTAATAAAATTTTGTAAACAAAAAAAATGTTGTCCAATTGTTCTATCAATAAATAATTAACGGGTATTAAACTATACAAAGCTATTAAATACCATACACACAAATAATTAACAGTTATAATGATGAAAATGTATAAACAATACCATACTGACAAAATTATATTAATTTAGCAAGTGAATAAGATAGCAATAATATATACTATATTATATATTTATATATATCAGATATATATATATTTATAGATTTTTGTCCCATGCATACTTACCAAAAAGTCATCAAATTGTTGTGCCATGAAATTGTCTAGAGTTGGCCAACATATACATTTTTTGACAGAGAATAGAAAAAACACAAGTACCATAAAACCAACATAACTCAAAAAACACAAGTACCATAAAACCAACATAACTCAAACTCTTTTCACAATGACAATATTGTTCAAATTGACATTAATGAACTCAAACTTCAGTTTGCTGCCATTTTTGAATTTGTTCAGTTTGCAGAACTCCTTCCAACCGAATCCAATTTTGACAGTTCTGGTGCCCTCATCTCTAATCAACAAATCGCATGCGATTTCTGTATTAGGTCCGCAAAGATATATAGTTTGGTAACCTAGATTTATGACAGAGTTTCTGACAAAGTCAATGGTAGCAGAGCAATTTGCAATAGCTCCCTGAAAAATAATTTTATTCCTTAAGCTACAAATTGACCATATAATTGCAAACCAGATGAGGAGTCATACTCTTTTAAGCTTCCTCCCTCTTATAACAGCTCCAAATTGAAATGATACATGCCATCCTTGTGAAAGACAGCTCCAAATTGTCCTGTTATAACCGTGGCCCCTATTAAATTCTTTCCCAACTCATTCACCATTAATCTGGTACCATTACACAACCCAGCAGACTGATCAATGTTTCTCATCAACATAACTGGAACACCAACTTTAAGCCTCAACTTATGATTTGGAATACCAGAACATTTAATTTCATTTAGAACCTCATTGGTGAACCACTCACCTTGAATTTCGTTGTCCTCATCTGATTGACAGATTGTATCAGAGCTAAGGTACTTAACCTCATTGCCAGGCATAGCTGACAATACAAATCCATTGACCTCACACACAGAATCAATAGTTGGAGCAAAAATTCCCCATTCTTCAAAATAATGTTGGCTGTTGATGTTTGTGAGTAATTCTGGATATGCAAAATCAACCAGAAATTTTAAGGGGCTAGACGTATCGAGTATCAGTATGTCTTCAGGAATCTTAATGTCACTCTTACCCAATTCATTTGCATTACAATCACCGTCATCAACACGTAGAATCCATTCAACAAATTCTTGGACATCTGCTTTGTCAACATCTAAACATGAAACACAACGTCTCATATTTATCGTAAGTCTCAGAACCTAACATTTCAACCAGATGTTTGATGCATTTATGGCAGAACCAACAATTTGTTGCCTGGATCCTTTTCTAATCACGGGTAGAATCTTGCTGAAATCTCTGCCTAAAACAACTTTTCCGCCAAAAGGCTTATCAAGATTACTTTTGTCATGAACTGACATAATATCACGAAGTGTGCGATCGAAAGCCTCAAAGCAAAATCTGCTCATCATTGGTACTTCATCCCAAATTATAAGTTTGGTGTGTGATAACACCAATATTGCATCATTTTTATAAGGATATTAGAATGTGATTTGAATAATTATTGAATATTATCAATTGAAATTCACTCTCTTTTAATCTAAATTGTGCAGAAATAGAAAATTAGGCAATATGGTGGTCAAATACAAATTTGGGCTTGAAATAGGCCCAGAATGCTAAGCACGGCCTTCCCATAATATAATGAAGCATGTCCATGCTTACCTGAAGCAGCGTGCGTCCACGCGCTCCCCGGATAGCTGGTTGGTATTTTAATCATATCTGGAGCTGTAGTTATCGGATTAAGACGTTCTTGGTGGCGTTGGAAAGCTAAGAGAATTTCCTACAACTGTGTCATCAATTGGATGGACTCTAACATGAAGCACGACCTCTTCATTATGGATCATGGCCATGCTCAACTAAAAATATCAGAAAATCATGTCGGCAAGGTCGGTGACGCTTAAACAGACTGTAAGGGGAGCACGGCCTTGGAGCACGGCCGTGCTGGTGCCATGCAGAACCCAAAATTTTGCCTATAAAAGGAACGCTCAGCAGAACATTTGAAGGTTCCCCGGGATTGATTCTCTCCCAATTCTCTTCTTCTCTGTAATCTTCTAGTCTTACTTTATAGTTGTTCTGTTAGTTTTAGTTTTAAATATGTATTTTGTAAATACGTTGTTGCTATATTCAAATATGTTTAGTAAATAATCCCGTCATTGAGGTGACGGTGGATCTTTTACTTTATCTTTGATATCTTGATTATTTATAATATGAGTGTTTAAATCCTTTTGATTAAATTATTCCTGGTGATATTTCTTTAAAAAGAATTAGCTACTCTTTACACAGTTAATTAAGTGTGTGGCGATCGTACCTTCAATTAGTTAACGGAACTCTAGGGATAATTGAATCTGCATGCTCTGCTGGATCAAGGATTGCGTGTTCATTTCCAGTCAGTCATTGAATTGGTAAATCTATTGATGCTTTATGCTCTTTCTATTTACTTACTTTGAATGATCAAACAAAGTAATAAATTAGGAGGAAGACTGTTAACATTGCATGATCATTGGGTGTTAATAGCTTTTGAATAGATGATTGATAATCAGTAAGAATTGTTACTCATGTTATAAATTAATCAAATACACAGATATAAGTATTAGTGAACCTATTGCCTTAGTGCTTTTATTATCTAATTCCTTTCTTAAATATTTTATAATTTCTTTTCTACTTATTTTTATGCACTCTTTGTTTAAAGTTCACCTCGAACCATTTGTCCAAATAAAAAATTGATCTAAGTAGAGCAGTAATCATTCCAATTCCCTGTGGAGACGATAATCTTTTATACTATATGTTGGAACCTAAACGATTGAGAAGTTTAGACCCTCATTAATTTTGATGATAACAAAGTATTTCTCAAGAGAATAATTTATCTTCTAACATATCTTTGAGTGTACAGGTATCAAAGATTCATATATATGTACAAATCACTCAAGGAAGAAGAAGATATTTACAAAAGAATTAAAAACGATCCACTAGTGTCAACATCCGAACTCACTTCAGCGTCTTGCTAACAGCAAGCATCCAGCAGTGGTACTCCTTGACACGTGGAATACTCAATTGCTGCGAGCGTTCGTCCTCTGTTCTGAGCGAGCGTCTGATCTCTTTAATGAAACACGTGACGATCACGTTTTTACTCTTAGCCTCGGTACTGCTCGAACTAATTAATTTGATTTTGTCCGCTCATTTTGATGTACGACGAAGCAAAGGTGACACCTTTAGCATAAGACAAAAATCGTACAAGGCAATTGCAAATAGCGAGATAGTCAAAACGGTAATGTGTACTATTCTGATATTCTCTGGAAAGGAAGAAAAGGACTACATTTCAAATTACCTCACTCAATGGAAAGGAGATATTTTTACTGCAACGGTAATACCCTTGAAGACTCCTATAAATACCCCAAGGTATTCATTGAAGAAATGTTGGAAAAATTGTGAAGAAACTTCATTCTGAAAGCAATATTACTCAAGTGAACAATCAAGTTTCGTGCCAAGTTTCTGGTCTACATAGAACTGAACTCAGCGTCTTATACTTTCTTTTAGAAAGTCATTCTGTTTTGAGCTTAATCTTTTCATCCTCTCTGTGAGAGTTATTTTGATTGTATTCGAAAGTATAATCTCTTTTGTAAATTGTATTTGGCCTAGTTAAGGCTCTGTTTCTCAAAGGCTCGATTGCACTGAGTCGTTTTGAGAAGTTGAGAGTATTGTCAAGTTTATGACAGAAGAATACTCTTGAGGAAATTGTAATCAGTTGATTATAGTGAAAAATCCTTCAGGAACGAAGGGACTAGACGTAGCTACCAGTTGGTGGTGAACTAGTATAAATCTTTGAGTCTCATCCTTTACTGCTTTACATTTATCTTTACCTCGCTCAGTAAAACAAGTTTTTATAAACTGTTTAATTTCTGCATCCGGTTCGGTTTAATTCTCTGCATCCGATATACAAACAGTTTTGAACAACCTGTGTTGAAGTTTTTACGTATAGTTTGCGAAAAGTTTTTTAACACAATTCAACCCCCCTTCTTGTGTTCACGTTCAGTTGGTACCAGAGCTCGGCCTCTTGGTTGAGCACTTAACAGTGTTAAGAGAAAATATCTTATACTGTGAACATGTCTACTGAAGGTGGTCATATGAACCGTCCTCCTCTATTTGATGGAGAAAAATTTGATTACTAGAAAGATAAGATAAAAGCTTTCTTTAAGACACAACAACTTGAGTTGTGGGATATAGTTCAAAGTGGTTACATTCCTCCCACTAATCCTCGTGGTGTTGCTATAGCCAGAGAAGATTGGAATGATGAACAGAAAAAGAGATATCAAATCAATCAAAAGGCTAGATTCATTCTTATCTGTGCTATGACAGAAAAAGAATATGATAAATGTGGCAAATTTGATAGTGCCAAAGAAATTTGGGACTCACCTGTTTTATCTTACGAAGGCTCTGCCCAAGTAAGAGAAACCAAAGCTAGCATGTTGGTTCGCCAATACGAGTTATTCAAAATGGAAGATGGTGAAAGCATTGAAACCATGTTTGGAAGATTTCAAACACTTGTTCATGGGTTACAGGCCCTTGGAAAAAGTTACACTACACCTGACCATGTTAGAAAGATCTTAAGAAGCTTGACTAAGCAGTGGAGACCCAAAGTCACTGCTATTCAGGAAGCAAAAGATCTAAATGTCCTACGACTTGAAGATCTTATGAGTTCGTTGAAAGCTCATGAACTTGAGCTAAATGAAGAAGAACCTGTCAAAAAGGGCAAGTTTATTGCTTTGAAAGTCGCTCAACATAAAGTCAGTTCTTCCAAAGCCCTTCAGGCTGAAAAAGAAGAATCAGAAGATGAAGCTTCAGAAGGAGATGTTGACACATCAGAAGATGAGCTCGCGTTTATATCCAGGAAGATACAAAGAATGTGGAAGAAGAGAAACTTCAGGAGGAAGTTTCAGAAGAAAGATACTAAGGACAAGAAAGAGAGCAAGGCCAAGGCTCAAGTCATTTGCTATGAATGTAAAAAGCCTGGACATTTCAAGTCCGAATGTCCTAATCTTAAGGAGAAGTCCACAAGAAGTTCTTTCAAGGAAAAGAAGAAGAGCCTCATGGCTACATGGGAAGATATAGATTTATCCTCATCTGAGGAAGATAATGAAGTAGAAGCAAATCTTGCTCATGGCGGACAATCGACCTTGATTGAAGAAGAAGTTGAAGAGGTAATAGTATATGATTCCTACTCGAACTTCAACTTGCATTTGATGATCTTCTTAAGGACTCGCCACTCTCTCATTAAGTATAAGAATTTGAAAAAGAAATTTTCAAAATTATCACAAGACTTTCAAGCTTTAAACAAAGAAAAATCAGTACTCAATAAAGAAAATCGGAAAATTTGGCGAAAATCGACATCGATGGATAACCGGCCTGACCGCTAACAAGCAACTGTGTGAGAGCTCTCAAAAAAGCTCTAAAGTTACAAGCAATCCTAAATGCAAATCAAATGATTATGAATATGCTTTTCAAAAGTTTCTTGCAGAGAGTGTAACTCGTAGCAAGCAAGCTTCAATGATTTGGGGTGTCAGTAAAACGACAACTCATGGTCTTGGTTATATATCAGATGAACCTCTTTTAGAAAATGATTCAGCATCTGATAAATCCAATAATCATAGTAAATGCTTGCATTGTATATACTGCAATAAACTTGGTCATTTGAAAAGTGCATGTACTGTTTTTAAAACTGTGAAGGATAAGCTTCCTTCAAGAACTAACAAGAAAGGACCCAAAAAGATATGGGTACCTAAAGATAAAATAGTCTATGTTGCAGACATGCTTAGCAACAAAGTCAACACACCTATCTTGGTACTTAGACAGTGGATGCTCGCGTCACATGACGAGAGAAAAGCATATGTTCCAAGGACTAAGGCCTAAAGAAGCTGGATTCGTTGGTTTCGGAGGAAACCAGAAAGGTAAAATAGTTGGAATTGGTCGCATTGGTAAAGGCTCTCTTCCCTCTATTGATAATGTACTATATGTTGAAGGACTTAAACATAACTTATTGAGCATAAGTCAATTATGTGACAATGGTTATGAAGTCATCTTTACAGAAACTGGATGTCTAGTAAAAAGCAAGAAAGACGGCTCTACTTTCTTTGCTGCTAAGAGGAAACAAAATATTTACAAAATTGATCTCTCTGAACTTACAAAACAAGATGTCAAGTGTCTCATGTCTGTTGACGAAGAACAATGGATTTGGCACAAGAGATTGGGTCATGCCAATTTGAGATTAATCTCAAAATTAAACAAGCACAGTCTTGTCAAAGGCTTACCAAATCTTAAGTATCAATCCGATGTTCTCTGTGAGGCATGTCAAAGAGGAAAACAAGTTAAAACTTCTTTTCTTTCAAAAAATGTTGTTTCAACCTCTAGACCACTTGAGCTTCTGCATCTTGATCTTTTTGGTCCAACAAGGACAGCCTCTTTAACTGGAAAGGAATATGGGTTAGTCATTGTTGATGATTTTACTAGATGGACATGGGTTAGATTTCTTGCTCACAAAGATGAGTCATACAAGGTATTTACTGTATTCTGCAAAACAGTTCAAAATGAAAAAGGAATTTGCATTTCCTCTATTAGAAGTGATCATGGGGGAGAATTTGAAAATGAAAGCTTTCAAAAATTTTGTGATGATAACGACATCTCCCACAATTTCTCCTCTCCTAGAACACCTCAACAAAATGGTGTTGTAGAAAGGAAGAATAGGTCCCTCCAAGAAATGGCCAGGACCATGATCAATGACGCTAACATTGCAAAGCAGTTTTGGGCAGAAGCAGTAAACACAGCTTGTTACATTCAAAATAGAATTTCTATTAGACCTATTTTGAAGGAGACTCCATATGAACTGTGGAAAGGAAGGAAACCAATACGTGTTACATTTTAAATACTAAGAATCAGCTCGGTAAGTTTGATTCAAAAGCTGACAAAGGAATCTTTTTGGGATATTCTAAAAGATCTAAAGCTTTTAGAATATACAATAAAGAAACTATGACAGTGGAAGAATCCATTCATGTCAAATTTTATGACAAGAAGCCTGACACAGCCATGTTAGAGCTAGATGAATTATTTTCAGAATTAAATATAGGTAATACTACAAATAGTGAACCTACATCTTCATCGTCCGGTGGTGACCAGACACAAGAATCTTCAAAAGCTGAATTCAGAAAGAGCTGGAAGTACAAAGCCAATCATCCTAAAGATCAAATCATAAGAAAACCTGGAGATAGAATAAGAACCAGCTCCTCTTTTAAAGAGCATGCAGATATGGCACTACTCTCAGAAATGGAACCTAAAACGATTGATCAAGCATTGAAAGATGAAGGCCGGATTCTGGCCATGCAAGAAGAGTTGAATCAGTTCCAAAGAAATGATGTATGGAAGCTGGTTACCTTACCAGAAGATAAGCAAGCTATTGGTACTAAATGGGTATTTATAAACAAGCTTGATGAAGATGGAAAGGTTGTGAGAAACAAGGCAAGATTGGTTGCTCAAGGGTACTCACAGGAAGATGGTATTGATTTTACTGAAACATTTGCACCTGTTGCAAGGTTAGAAGCTATACGCATTTTGCTTTCTTTTGCTGCACATCATGATATAATTCTTTATCAAATGGATGTGAAAAGTGCTTTCTTGAATGGTTTTATAACTGAGGAAGTCTTTGTAAAACAACCTCCTGGATTTGAAGACATTGAATTTCTAGAACATGTCTTCAAGCTTAAAAAGGCCCTGTGTGGTCTTAAGCAAGCTCCCAGAGCTTGGTATGAAAGACTGAGTACATTTTTGATGAAAAATGGCTTTACCAGAGGTCTAGTAGACACTACTCTTTTTAGAAAAACATCAAACAAGCACTTTATAATTATTCAAATATATGTTGATGACATTATTTTTGGAGCTACCAATGAAAGCCTTTGCAAAGAATTTTCTATGCTAATGCAAGCTGAATTCGAGATGAGCATGATGGGTGAACTGAAGTTTTTCCTTGGAATTCAAATCAAACAATGCAATGATGGTATATATAGACATCAAAGCAAATATATCAAGGAATTGCTAAAGAAATTCAAAATGGTGGATTGCAAACCTATGTGTACTCCTATGCATCCCACATGCATTCTTGGTAAAGATGAAAGTGGTAAAAAGGTAGATCAGAAGATGTACAGAGGTATGATTGGATCTCTACTTTATCTTACAGCTTCAAGACCTGATATTATGTTCAGCGTCTGTCTGTGTGCTAGATTTCAATCAGATCCTAGATAATCACACCTAAGTGCTGTTAAAAGAATCTTTAGATATTTGTAAGGATCTACTAATCTTGGTTTGCTTTATAAGAAATCAAAAGATTACAAGTTAGTAGGTTTCTGTGATGCTGACTTTGCTGGAGACCGAATTGAAAGAAAAAGCACAAGTGGAAGTTGCCAATTCATTGGAGCAAATCTTGTATCTTGGTCAAGCAAAAGGCAAAGCACGATTGCACTCTCAACAGCAGAAGCTGAATATATTTCTGCAGCAAGTTGCAGCTCTCAACTTCTGTGGATGAAATATCAACTTGAAGACAATCTAATAAAAGAGAGTAACATTCCTATCTTTTGTGATAATACTTCTGCAATCTGTCTCACTAAAAATCCCATATTGCATTCACGAGCCAAGCACATTGAGATTAAGCATCATTTTATAAGAGACTATGTTCAGAAGGGTATTCTCGAAATAAAATTTGTAGACACTGATCATCAGTGGGCTGGCATATTTACAAAACCCCTTGCTGATGATAGATTCAATTTTATATGAAGAAATTTAAATTTTCATCTTATAGAAGAATGATTAATCTCAGCGTCAGATAATATGCACAATCTGAACATCTGGTATGACATAAGCATGTATATGAATAAGCATCTTATTTGTCATGTGCATTATAACTCATCGTCTGGTGAATCGGTTGCGTGCGTCCGAGCACAGCCACACGTGTCACATGTGTTAAGGACTTAAGCGTCTCATCACATCTACTGAGTCATAATTATTTATGTCTTTTGATAAAATCTTTTTTCTTGATCTTACTTTTCTTTTGGCGTCTGCATTTCATGAAAAGGCGAATCTTTATTTTCTTTTCTTTTTGATTTAATTTTTGTGTGGAAATACGAAGCGATTTTTTGAAAAAGGACTGTACCATTTTCTATCAACTTTCCCACTACTCCACATTTTTCGCTCCATCACTTCACTCTGCATTTTCTTGCAAAAACTGCTTTCTCTCTCTCTCTCTCTGTGTCTGTGTTTTCGAACCCTAAAACCTCCATCACCCTCTCTGCAACTGCTACCATGGCCGACAGAAAGGTTGGAAAATACACTGCTGCCTTCGATGTCTTCTCTGAGGCAAAACTCATGAATGAGAGCCGGGTTGATTTTGAGAACTTCAAGCTATACGGTTTTGATTTTGAAGAAGGTTTGGAGAAGCTAGGTTGGAAAAATTACTTCATCTGGGAACCAGTCGACGTACTGAGCTATGCTATTAAGGAGTTCTGGGGGAACACTTACTTACTTCCGGGAGAAATCATAGAAGGACACATCAGAGGCTTCAAGCTACGCTTCACCATCAACTCTATTGCTCAGACGATTAAGTGCCCTTGTGAAGGAATTAGTTACCATGCTAACTGGGTTGACGCGTACAGAGGACTGGAAAACGTCAACGAAGCCCTATTTGAAAACTACCGTGAATTGAAGAAGAAGAACATAACTCCCACGGCAAAAGATTTGAAAAGCCACTACAGAGTACTGCACAAAATCATCGCTAAGAGCGTGATTCTGAAGGCTGGCTCAAGCGACATAGTGAACTACGAGCAAAAGTTCATTATGAGAAACTACATGGATGGGAAGAAAATCAATCTGCCAAGGTTGATTATCAACAATCTGATAAATGCTCTTGTCTTCTCAAGGAAGAGTGTCGATAAGAAGAATATCGTCAAGGTTATCCCTTATGGATTTCTTCTCTCCATAATGATGATTAAGGATGGTGTTGTGAGGAAGCTGACTGACTCTATCAACACAGAAGAAAAAGAAAAATACTTTGGTGTTGGCGCTGTTGTTCGTCCAGAAGTTTTTGGAGTAAACAGTTTGGTCAGAATGCAGCTGATAACTGGCTCTATGATCAAGAAGGTGAAATTAGAGCAACAGGAAGGAGAAGCTGAAAAGAAAACCACCAGAAGCTCAATGGCTGGTGTGAAGAGACCTGCTGAATCTCCTTCAAGAGAGACAAGAAGAACAAAACAAAAGGTGGCTCCTGCACCTACTGTTGAGGAACCAGAAGATGAGGATAGAATTCCCATCAGAAAGGTCTTGGAGAAAAAGTTTAGGCCAGCAGCTAAAAAAGATGCTTCAGCGTCCGGTCTAGGGAAGCAAGTCCCTCCTCCTCCTCCTGCTGTTGTTGCCCCGAGAGGAACAAAAAGAAGGTTGGTTAAGTCTTCAGAGCTTAACCCAAAGATACTCAACTTTACTGCTGTTGAGTCAGTATCTGTCTTTGATGCTCATGATATTATTCCTGTACCCCCATTGTCTGTTTCTCAACCACAAAAACAACCACAAACCAAGAAAACCAGAATGAGCCTCCGAAAAACCTCTACCCTCTCTAAACCTACTCAACCATCATCCTATACACTCAACCTCGACCTACCACAAAATTCTTCAAATACTTCACTTACCACATACATTTCTAAACTTCACTCTCATCCCTTTAATCTATTATTCAAAGTACCTCCCATTAATCCCTTCAAACCCTACACACCTAAAACCTATAAAATCACCAAAACCACTCCCACCTTACTCACCATTACCCATAAGCCTACAGACTTTGGTGGAAGGAAGAATGTCTCGTGTATTAACAAACCACGGTTTGTTAAGTATGAGATATATCATAGCATCTACAATCGTCCCTCTACATGGCATTTGAAAACCTTCACCTCTGGAGCTGCCAGAATGGAGATTGCCTCTCCGATGAATGATACCTTCAAGGATGGAGAAGACCACTTTCAGATGTCATTCAAAGGAAGATTGAGACCAGCACTTGGTAGCAGAGCAATTCCCTTCTCTGTTGACATTCCTAGATCCCTACCACAAACTGAACCGCTCACATTGGAAGAATGCGGAAGGTGGATCATAGATGAAGAAGCTGCTTTTATGGCACACTGTCTTGAGATGAAGAAGATTGAAGTAATCAGACAGTTCATGGATCCTTAAATGCAGATCGTTGAAGATTGTACCAGACAGACAAAGGTGGCTACCTTGGTCTATCCCTGGGAAAAGGAAAGAACCTGCTCCTGGCAAGCAGCTATTCAGCAAGATCGGGCTTACAGAGTATGAGAAGGCTCCCAAGAAGTATAATCTTAAGGAGTTCTCTAAGCTTCCGATTGCCAAGATCACTGAGGATCATGCCAGAAGGTTCTACCTTAGTTCTCTGAAGGAAGATGAATGGAGAACTGGCTCCTCAAACTGCTGCAATGCAGAGAAAGCCACAATTCCAACAGTTGGCACTATCAGCAGAATTACTGACACCAATCTGGGAACAATCTACTTTGACGATATGTTCAGGTGCTCAGTAATCAGACCACTTGACTGCATGAAGACATATGTCCAATGGGCTGCTGTGACTAAGCACTTTGACATTGGATTCACTTGGAGTCAATGGTCGAAGTCGTGAAAAGACAAAGCTATGTTACCATGCCTCGTTCCCCTAGTGCTTACAGAAGATGACAGGGAAAATCAGAGAAGATTATACCTGGCAGAAAATGAAGGACTCTCTTTTGCTTCTGAAGCATTGAGTGACTTCATCAGAAGAATATGGGGAGAAGAAGCTGGGAATAAGTTTGATGCTTTCCTTCTTGGCGTGCTTCGCATAGGAAACTATCTTCATGGATTTCTTTGTATCCGTAAGAGGTGGAGAAAAGGAGAAGAATTCAGTCAGAATCTGAGCAGAGGAAACTTGGAAGTCTCATCAAATGGTTTACACCAAATGATGCATTCTTTCAAAAGGCTCAGCAAAAGAAGGACTTGAGACTGAAGCTTTCCAACTGGGTGCTAGCAGAGCATCAGAAGATGAAACCTGCACCAGAAGCTGGACCTTCTACTTCTACTCCTGCAGTTGAAATGGTCACCATTCCTAAAGCAGAGTTTAAAGAAATGAAAGCCACTAACCTGAAAGTCACTCAGCTGGAGAATGCACTAAAGCTGTTATATGAACGTCTTAACATACCTCCACCACCTCCACCAAACCCTTAAATTTTTTTTTTGTGTGATATACTTTTTTTTTTGTACTCTCATTTATATATATATATATATATTCGGTGTTTTTCTGATCATTTGACTATACATACCTATATCTGATTATCTGTTTATATATATTCAAATTTTTCTAAGCCATTCTTTGACTATGATGTGCTTTACACTCTTTTTGTCTGATGACAAAAGGGGGAGTAAAAGAAAGGTCTGATGAACACGTGAAAGTCTGATTAACAAATTCACCGTCCGATGAATACACTAAAACTGAAAGTATCATGCATATCATTTCATACATAGCATTTGTATGGTTATTCATTGCTCTAATACCTATTAATGCATTGATATTCATTGACCCAATAATCTAGCAATGATCAATAAAATTGGTACTATGAAAATATTTTTGATAAAATGTAAATCAGCATCCGATCTCACTTTGTTAAAAATATGCTCTGATATATCTACGTATTTTTGCGATCACTTAAATGAATTGTTTATCAACAATCGCCTTAATACCAGAATTGTCTTATATATCTTAATTGTTAAATTCAGGGGGAGACTCTTGATGTTATTTTGAAATTAAATTGTTCATCAACCTTGGATATTTGTCATCATCAAAAAGGGGGAGATTGTTGGAACCTAAACGATTGAGAAGTTTAGACCCTCATTAATTTTGATGATAACAAAGTATTTCTCAAGAGAACAATTTATCTTCTAACATATCTTTGAGTGTACAGGTATCAAAGATTCATATATATGTACAAATCACTCAAGGAAGAAGAAGAAATTTACAAAAGAATTGAAAACAATCCACTAGTGTCAACATTCGAACTCACTTCAGTGTCTTGCTAACAGCAAGCATCCAGCAGTGGTACTCCTTGACACGTGGAATACTCAATTGCTGCGAGTGTCCGTCCTCTGTTCTGAGCGAGCGTCTGATCTCTTTAATGAAGCACGTGACGATCACGTTTTTGCTCTTAGCCTCAGACTGTTCTGGAACGGAATTCGAATTTGATTTTGTGCGCTCATTTTGATGTACGAGGAAGCAAAGGTGACATCTTTAGCATAAGACAAAAATTGTACAAGGCAATTGCAAATAGCAGATAGTAATGCAACAAGAATGTGTACTATTCGATATTCTCTGGAAAGGAAGAAAAGGACTACATTTCAAATTACCTCACTCAATGGAAAGGAGATATTTTTCTTTGCAATCGGTAATACCCTTGAAGACTCCTATAAATACCCCAAGGTATTCATTGAAGAAATGTTGGAAAAACTGTGAAGAAACTTCATTCTGAAAGCAATATTACTCAAGTGAACAATCAAGTTTCGTGCCAAGTTTCTGGTCTACATAGAACTGAACTCAGCGTCTTATACTTTCTTTTAGAAAGTCATTCTGTTTTGAGCTTAATCTTTTCATCCTCTCTGTGAGAGTTATTTTGATTGTATTCGAAAGTATAATCTATTTTGTAAACTGTATTTGGCCTAGTCAAGGCTCTGTTCCTCAAAGGCTCGACTGCACTGAGTCGTTTTGAGAAGTTGAGAGTATTGTCAAGTTTGTGACAGAAGAATACTCTTGTGGAAATTGTAATCAGTTGATTATAGTGAAAAATCCTTCAGGAACGAAGGGACTAGACGTAGCTACCAGTTGGTGGTGAACTAGTATAAATCTCTGAGTCTCATCCTTTACTACTTTACATTTATCTTTACCTTGCTCAGTAAAACAAGTTTTTATAAACTGTTTAATTTCTGCATCCAGTCCGGTTTAATTCTCTGCATCTGATATACAAACAGTTTTGAACAACCTGTGTTGAAGTTTTTACGTATAGCTTGCGAAAAGTTTTTTAACACAATTCAACCCCCCTTCTTGTGTTCACGTTCACTATAACCTGAAGAGATCGTATACTTGCGATTTTGACCGAACAAGTTTTTGGCGCCGTTACCAGGGAATTGTCAACAATATTAATCGAAATGATTAATTGTTAATTTAGATGTTTTTTGTAATTATTTTCCTTTTTCTTATTTTATTTTATTTTTATCTTTTATTTTTTCTTTCTTGTCATTTTAATTTTATTATCACCTCCAACATGGATAGTTATACCTCCTACATGGACGGTTAGCTTTTAGTTTTATATTTCGTCTCCTGGTTGGAAGACTAGAGTTTATTTTGTGTAGCGTCTCCTGGTTGGAAGACTAGATTTTATTTTGTGTAGCGTCTCCTGGTTGGAAGACTAGATTTTCTTGCTATTTTATTACTTAAACTTATTATTTAGCGTCTCCTGGTTGGAAGACTAGATTATTTCTTCTTTCCTTTAATTTTAATTTTATTTTTAATTTTTTTTTCTCTTTCTTATTTTTTTATTTTAAATCTACCTAAAAAAATTAAAAATTAAAAATATGGAGTATCTTTTCCTCTGTGAGTGCTGTTGTTTTACAGTACATGAAAACCGATATTGTCCATCCTTTGACACTATGTAAAACAGCATCAGTCAATTGAATGAAAGGGTCGAGGGAATTACAAAGACAATAAATACCTATGTAGCAAGCCAAAAATCCTTAGAACATCAAATATCAATTTTGGTGCAATTGATGATCCAAAGGGAAGGAGAGACCTTGCTTAATCAACCGGAGGCCAAAAATGAAATCATCATTAATGATGATGAAAAGTTAATTGAAGGTGCTAAGTCTGACGCTTGGTTTGATACTGAGTTTGATAGTTAGTCTGAGACTCACTCTGACACTTGGCCTGAGCCTGAGATTGAGCCTAAGCATGACTCACAACAATCCCTAGAAAAGATTGAAGTTCTCACGGAAGAAAGTAATTCTGAGAAGAGAAAGAAAAACCTCTCAGTTCTTAATGAAGAGCAAGAGACGAAAACTCCAATTACTTTGGGACAGACTCTTATTGTCAATATTGGTGAGGTAGCCATTGAAGTTCACAAAGGAAAGGTAACTATTAAAACTGGTAAGGTAGAGGATATTTCACAATTTCGGAATTTTAACCCCTCTCCTTTAATTTCTAGTTACTATATTGATGATGTGGTTGCTGTTAACAATCCTCCTTTAATTTCTTTTGATTTTATTAATAATATGGTTGTTGTTAACAAGTTTGCTTGTTTAAGAATGCTACAGGATCCTTTGAAATACATTACTAACTTGCAGGGTCCTAATATGTTGGTGGGGGGGTGTTAAAATAAAAATTGCATCACTCCATGAGAACCGATCCCCACCAAAGAGAAAGAGGTCAAGCAACTTGAACCACATGGTCAAGAAATGGCGAAGAGGGAATGCGCTAAATGCAAAATTCACTCTTGGGGAACCAGCTGGTTGACCACTTCTAAGTAATCCGTCAAGCTCACGACGTTAAATAAAGCGCTTCACAGGAGGCAACCTGTGTTTATATTATTTCAGTTTATTTTATGTTTACCCTTTTATTTTGTCGACAGTTCTCTTTTCATTAACTTCATCTTGACAAAACTATCGTTTTGGGAAGAAATTTGCTTACTGCCCCCTCCAAAATATGCTCGTGAAATTTTCTACAGGGAAGTCCCTTTCCACTCTTTACTTTTTAGCACTTGATTTTGTTGTTATATCTTTATGTGCTTATGTTGTGATTACTAGCATTGAGGACAATGTTAGAAATAAGTGTGGGGGGGGAGTTAACCACTTGATTTTTGGTTATTACTGTTTAAAAAAAATTGAAGCTACTAATTTTGGGGCGAAAAACTTGAACTTTTTCAGACAGCTTTTAATGTTGATTGAGATGATATAAATTTCTGAAAACTGAAAATTACAGATGAGCCCTTGATTGAAATTTTTTCCATGAAATAGCTTCTAAAAGTGAGGATTTGAGCATGATTTGGGTTTGCACATTGTTGCAAGATTATTATAACCCTATTCTTCATGAGAGTTGTTTTCATTTTTACATTGTGTTCTAGAACTTGACATGTGACCATTCAAAGCGAAACTAATTTATAGAATTTTTGGAAAATGATTGGGGCATTTAGGATTTGTTTCTAGCCTGCTAAACTTTGCGATTAAATTTCACCACTTAGTTGACCACTTTGAGCTCTAAAAAAAGAAGTTTTATTCTATACCCTCTGATTTGATTGAAAAAAATAGATTTGGGTACTGTTTTAATTTAAAATGGAGCTGCTTGGTTTTGGTGACAGATATATTCAAATGACAGAGACTTATTCCTCAAAAAAAAAAAAAAAGACAGAGATATTTGTAATGAGGAACTTTGATAACAAGGAAAATGTGAAAAAAAAAAAGAAGAAAAGTTTGGTGCTCTGTTAAAAGTGATTATATATCTAAAAGTTCCATTTTTCAAAAGGATAGCTGCTCAAAATTGATTATTTATTATAGCCCTTGAAATATCATTTCTTTGAATTTTCATACCTTAAAATTTCACCCCTGGCCTCATTACAACCTTATAAAAGTCCCCTTGATTTCAAAATTGTCTATAAATCGTTAGTCGAGTCTTGGTCTATCGTCAAGCTTATTCTAATGCTTTGTCTATGAAAAATTTGTCTGAATTCTCCTTACCCATTGATACACTTTAGAGATTGAAAGGGAGTGACATATTCTTGGTTGGTTTGATTTCAAAGGTGCTTATTTTTCTAATTATCCAATCAAGTGAAAAATATTTCTCTCAAAGAGATAAAAAGCCATCTTTTAAAAACATTTGCACTGCCCCATTAATTGGTAAGCTATCATTGATAAAAAAAATTTGGGAAATCAAAAACCAATTATTTTGCTTGAGGGCAAGCAAAGCTCAAATGTGGGGGAATTGATAACACCAATATTGCATCATTTTTATAAGGATATTAGAATGTGATTTGAATAATTATTGAATATTATCAATTGAAATTCACTCTCTTTTAATCTAAATTGTGCAGAAATGGAAAATTAGGCAATATGATGGTCAAATACAAATTTGGGCTTGAAATAGGCCCAGAAAGCTAAGCATGGCCTTCGCATAATATAATGAAGCATGTCCATGCTTACTTGAAGCAGCAATTAGCCACGAGCGGGCCTCACGCTCCACGTGCTCCTCGGATAGCTGGTTGGTATTTTAATCATATCTGGAGCTGTAGTTATCGGATTAAGGAGTTCTTGGTGGCGTTGGAAAGCTAAGAGAATTTCCTACAACTTTGTCAAAAATTGGATGGACTCTAACATGAAGCACGACCTTTTCATCATGGAGCACGACTGTGCTCAACCAAAAATATCAGAAAATCATGTCGGCAAGGTCGGTGACGCATAAACAGGCTGTAAAGGGAGCACGACCTTGGAGCACGGCCGTGCTGAACCCAAAATTTTGCCTATAAAAGGAACGCTCAACAGAACATTTGAAGGTTCCCCGAGATTGATTCTCTCCCAATTCTCTTCTTCTCTGTAATCTTCTAGTCTTACTTTATAGTTGTTCTATTAGTTTTAGTTTTAAATATGTCTTTTGTAAACACGTTGTTGCTATCTTCAAATATGTTTAGTAACTAATCCCGTCATTGAGGTGACGGTGGATCTTTTACTTTATCTTTGATATCTTGGTGATTTATAATATGAGTATTTAAATCCTTTTGATTAAATTATTCCTGGTGATATTACTTTAAAAAGAATTAGCTGCTCTTTACACAGTTAATTAAGTGTGTGGCGATCATACCTTCAATTAGTTAACGGAACTCTAGGGATAATTGAATCTGCATGCTCTGCCGGATCAAGGATTGCGTGTTCATTTTCAGTCAGTCATTGAATTGGTAAATCTATTGATGCTTTATGCTCTTTCTATTTACTTACTTTGAATGATCAAACAAAGTAATAAATTAGGGGGAAGACTGTTAACATTGCATGATCATTGGGTGTTAATTGCTTTTGAATAGATGATTGGTAATTAGTAAGAATTGTTACTCATGTTATAAATTAATCAAATACACAGATATAAGTATTAGTAAACCCATTGCCTTAGTGCTTTTATTATCTAATTCCTTTCTTAAATATTTTATAATTTCTTTTCTACTTATTTTTATGCACTCTTTGTTTAAAGTTCATCTCGAACCATTTGTCTAAATAAAAAATTGATCTAAGTAGAGCAGTAATCATTCCAATTCCCTGTGGAGACGATAATCTTTTATACTATAACTTGACGAGATCGTATACTTGCGATTTTGACCGAACAGTGTGAATAAGAAATTGCGCTCTATCACTACCCTGATTAATACTGCATGAAGAGTCGTCACGAATTACCAAAGGGATTGAAAAGGTGGAATGAGCAGTTTTACCACCTGGTAACAATAAAGAAGCAATACCACTTGAAGCAATGTTCAGCACAATGAATCCTTGAGATCGAAATCCAGCTGACAGTGTGTTCCAACAAAAGGTTTTTCCTGTACCACCATATCCAGAAAGGGAAAAAAATCCACCTAATCCAGACATAACTGCGGACATTATTTCTTCACATGCATTTTTTTTGTTCACCTGTCAATTTGCTCATTAACGATTGGTGTGTTGCCAATATCTCTTCTTTGTCATAGCTTAATTCATCAACAATCAACTTATTCTGAAAGTCAAAAGTATCCGATATATTTGGGAATGGCATAGGAAAATTTGTAAGGGTTCTACCGTTAGAATGAAGCAATTTTTCCAACTCTATAAGGCACAAATTCTTCAAATCGGCATCACTAATCTGAAACTCTGCAATGTTAAAAATAATATTATCAGGACCTACACCCACAATTTTATCCAACTGAGCTCTTCCACTCATCAACAAAAAGGTAGGCATGTCTTTGATTTCCAACTTGGAAGAAACTTCCTAGATAGAGTAACACAAAGCATAGAAGCCTGCAACAAAAGGTGGTTAAGAGAATTATGAATGCAAGTGATAAACAACAATCATGCATCGAATTTGTCCCTTAGAAACCACCAAAAGAGGATTACAAAAGATATTATTATAGGTCCCATGTTAATATCATCTACAACTTGTACCTTGATCAGTCTTATCTTTCAACTTGATTACATTTTAATGGTCTAATTTCTGTAGAATTTTGATTTCATGTGTGAATCATGGTGTAAACTACAATGAGAATCAAATTAGATATAGAATTAATTATGGCCTATGAGAATAAAGAGTTGTTACCTACTTTAATTAAAAGAAGAATAGCTCGATCCTCCTCTTAATTTCTCTTGCATTGTCTCTTCCAAAACCCTTTCAGCTTTCATTGACAATGCAACCTGCTTTCGCAAAATGATACAAATCAAGTAACAATTTTTAAAGGACCTTCATACCCCTGCCCCAGATTCACACGTGATTTTCCCCAAGATACTTTTCCTATACACCTTAGGGGCATGGCACTTCATTATTTTATTTAACTTTCTCTCTTGTCAGCTACAATAACCCTTTTACCCTTCAAGATCCTACAATTATTCTTGGTACGCTGTCCTCTGCAGGGAAGCCCTTGACTATGCTTATTCCTCTGTAGCATTGTATCTCCTTCAATCTCTTTATAATAAGTGCATTGAACTGCCTCTGAAGCTCCCTAAAGAAATAAAACCGTTAAAAAAATAATAGAAATGAAAAATATTAGAGAAGGTGGGAGTTATATACCAAGAATCATTCAATCATATATTTGGACATGAACCCCATGAATGTACTGTAGTGATAACTCAATTCGATCGTTGTTTGGAATTTCTAAACCCAGACACGAACGCATTGAATGCTTAACCTGTGAACCTGCATAGTCATCAGAACCATATTTAGCTTTTTTTCCCCTACTTTGCCAAATCCTGAAATCTTAATCATGTGTCATTACCTTTTGTTTGGGAGGGTCTAGATCAGGGAAGGAGACTATTGGAAAAGTGGCCATTGCAGATGACAGCGTGTTTGTACCATCTTTTGTTCTTTGCTCTGCAATTGCTTTTGTTAATAGCTGAAGAGAAGACAGTCCTGATGAAAGCTAAAAAGAAGAAATTAGAGAAAAGCTAGACAAATAGAGTCAGGGAAAGAATCGACATGCTAGAGCCGCGACTGGGTGGTAGGGGTGCGACGGAGTGGTGGGCGACAGGCCATGTTATGGCAAAAGGAAGAGTGAGCCACGAGAGGTGAGAGAGAGTGTGTCGAACTTGAGAGATATGGCTGTGTGATTGAATCAAAGAATTCCTAATTGAAATTTCGAAAGTCATGGCATTATTATGTCACGATGGTGTCTATATAAGAGTGAAGGAGAAAAAAGAAGTTCAAATATCAAAACCTGTGAGGAATATCAGGCAGATAAATATTGATTGAAAGTCCGATTGCATATCAAAGGCTATGTGAACGTAGCTTGGCTCAACTAGTTCGGCCTTCCGCTTGCACACGCTGCGACTTCGGTTCGATTCCAGGTGGCTGCGTTGGTGACGGATACGTAAATTCCACCATAAATCCTGGCTCAGGTTGGTGGTTCTCCCTAGCCCTGCACGGAAGTGAGCCGCCCCCAATCTAAACTTTTTTCCATAAAAAAAGGCAATAGATTACATGCAGATCAATTACCATGAATTATGTCATTTAGTTTAGCAATTTTGAAATTTGAATATCAAGGAAACAACTGAAATAATGCAAATAATCATTAGAAATTGTCATGAGCGAAACTTTTCACCAGCTGAAATTATGTCATTATATTGATTGAAGAAAAAGGTTAATTTTGCATGTTTTAAGCAATCGGTTATTGAAATTTAGTGTTTTAATGCCCATAGATAGCCTTAAAACGTGCGCTCGTTTTTAATTATGTGTGTTAATGGTCAGCCATGGTGATTTTATTAGAATCCTCCGAAGCTTGTAGTGTGACATCTGTCATAGTAACAATTAAACCTTATGTACAAATGACATGTGTATATGGAATATGTTCACACATTTACAGGTTGTAGCTTGTTTGTTCATCCTGATTACATTTAAAGGAATTATAATTTTACAATTTAGAAAACCATTAAATTGCCATGATATTTATATAGATGAAATTGAAATCTTTAAAGTTTTTTTAATTTTTTACAGTCATGTTCTTTTAAACTAAATATTTTAAATGTGACATGTTTTCAATCTTATTTCTTTGTTATATATATTTACATATTTATTTTATTTTGTAAACTAAGATGAGAAATATATATCTTTAAAAAAAATTGACGTAGGATTTACAAATTTTTCTTTCAAATCAAAATTATTCATTCTAATTTTGTAATTTTATTGAATGATGTCAATTATTTGTTTGATTGATTATAATTTTGGAATGCTTTAATATCTTTGACTGGTACTTGTTATAATTAATTTGCATTTATAGTTTATTTTGAAATTTAAAATCGATCCATTAATTTGCAGTTAATGTATTACCTATGACTTATAGGTTTGGAATAAATTTGTTTATCATACGAAGCATGAAAAAAGGACACATGTCATACGAACCGAATTAGTGTGCTAATAACCTGACAACTGTAAAAAATAAGTTTACTGGCCAACGATTAATTGACACATGGAATCCGAGCCAGTTAAGGCATTCCTAAATGTATTATTTATGATATTTTACGTATTTTGAAAAGAATATTTGAAAATGATGGAATTAATATGTGAATGATTGTTTTGAAAAGTCATGACTATAGTTATTGTCAAGTCGGATAAAGGTCTTATAATCACGACGACGAAATCACCGGGGACCCATAAATTGGTGCCTTGCATCTTTTGGCTTTGTTAAAAGTGTTATATATATATATATATATATATATATATATATATATATATATATATATATATATATATATATATATATATATATATATAGAAGTATCAAGTGAGAGGAGTATTTATATGAGAGGGTGAGAGGAGTGAATCCTAACCATAAATCAAATCATGAATGGTTAAGATTAAAACAAAAAGTCATGTTACTTTTTTAAGTGGTCATGTGATCACTAAATAACTTTTAATCATGACCATCTATGTATGGTTATATGGTTCTTATTTACTCCTTCCACCCTCTCATATTAAACATTCCTCTCACTTAATACATCCCCTATATATATATATGTTTTTAGTCCCTCAAATTAGAAAAAAGTTTGGTTTTAGTCCCTCAAAAAAATTTCGTCTGTTTTTTGTCCCTTTACTTTAAAAATGTGTTACATTTAGTCCCTGCGAGTTTAGTTTTAGTCCCTCAAAAATATATCGTCAGCTTTTGGTCCCCTTAGTTTGGAAATGTGTCACATTTAGTCCCTGTGTCAGTTTTTGTCTGCTTTTCGACTGATGTTGCTGGGAATAATAACATCGAATCTGGTGTTAGAGAGGTTGCAAAGAGAAGGGGAGAGAGAGAAATGAGGTACTAAAACCAAACCAAGAGCAGGGACTAAAAATCAGACGAAAACAGTCACAGGGACTAAATGTGACACATTTCCAAACTAAGGGGACCAAAAGCAAACGAAAATTTTTTGAGGGACTAAAACCAAACTCGCAGGGACTAAATGTGACACATTTTCAAACTAAATGGACTAAAAGCTGACGAAATTTTTTTGAGGAACTAAAACCAAACTTTTTCCTAATTTGAGGGACTAAAAAATATTTAGACTATATATATATAAACATGATTTATTGTTCTTGACTATCAATTGATGTTGGTGATGTTATAGTATTGTTATAGCATGGACCTTTAAGAACTATTATTGTTGTATGAAGTTTGAGAACTCTATTAATAGTTACATGAGGTGTCATAATGCGTCATGCATGAGTTTGTCATCACCTTTTGGGAAAGGGTGACAGTAAACATCTTATTCTGGGAATAGGATGAGATGTCACCATCTGGGATGGGATGTCTGATTTATTAAAAATATCAACATCTGGGATGAGATATTAGATACTCTATCCGGGATGAAGAATGGATATGAGCTCATAGACCTTAGTGAAGTTGGATTCACACTGGTTCTGGGAATCATATAGTCAAGTTAAGTGATTCCAAAAATCACCGAGTCATGTATATGAAGTTTCTTGTATGGAGTATGCAGAGTTGATGTGACTAAATGCTTTGAGACGTGAATGTTTGATTACAACAATATTTATTTCATTATATATATGATGAGAATAATTTATGCTTGATCTAAAAGTTTTTTTATGTGTATACTTTGCAGGTACCATGGTTGAGTTTTCCCGATTATAGCGCTGGCTGAGAATAACATTGTTTGTAAACTCCTTTTTAGAACTTGTTTTATTCACTGGGATTTTATCTCATTAAAAGTGTTGTTTTCAAAGCACGAGGATGATGTCACTGAGACTGAGGATACTTGAAGACTTAGTGCTTCTTTTTAATTATCTTTTTAACTTGGTTAGTATGTTCCTGAATAAGCAGCCCATTTGGGATACATTTGTATATTTACTTATCATTCGATTCTACTAGTAAACGCCTGGATTTTGAGCAAATTAAAATGAACTTTATTTATGTAAGGATTTATTAATATTGGTATTTTATTATTACAGAGGTATTGTTTCAGACCATCTTACTTTGTAAAATTTTAATTTTGCTATCGTTATGATTTATTACAAACTATTAATATAACGATGGGTCTTACAATATTAGTGAAGGACAAAATTTGAAGTTGGTCGTGTTGGAGTTTATAGGTCATGCACTTCTTTAGTGGGATAAAGAAAAAAAGTTTAGGAGGAATTGTGGAGTTAGGCCAATTGAAAAATGGGAGGATTTGAAGGCCATGATAAGGAGGAGGCATGTTCCTTCTCATTATCACAAGGAGTTGTGTGGCATGTTGCATAAGCTAACTCAAGGAAGTAAGAGTGTTATTTTAAGAATTTAAAGGTGGCTATGACTAGAGCTAATGTGGAGGAGGATTTGAGGCTCTCTTCGATAGGTTTTGGATGGTCTAAATGATGGTATTTGGGATACACCCAGGTGTCATTACGACATGGGTAATCCTAATGTTCAAGGGCATGACCCAACTGTGCCTTGGGTATGCCATTGACCTAGGATTATTGCTGAAAGGATAACACATATATTATTATAATTGTACTATTAACAATATCCTAGTAACGCTACGCGAACACTAAGGAATAAACCTAAAGGATAGTTTAGGGCTATACCTGTAACACCTGAGGACGAGATCGACATCGTATTAGGACGACGTATCGAGACCTCGACCAAGACCTTGTGTCGAGATCCCGTGCCAAGATCGTTTGTCGAGGTAATTTGTCGAGCTGAGGAGACTGCGTGCACTAGCTGCTGAGCTGAGGAGGTCGGGTGTCGAGTTGATGAAGTCGCGTACCGAGCTGAGGAGGCCGCGTTCACGAACTCGTGTTAGAACCTTGTGCGCTTGCACGAGCACCCTTATCGACATCGTGTCGAGATGATAACTCGTATTCTTTCGAACGTTATTCAGCGCTATTATTATATTGTTTGTAATAATTATATTGTCGGCTTGCCGTTCTCGTCAGCGATGTCTAGACCGTTGGCCAAGCCAGTAGAGGGTAATTATGAGAGGAGCGATTAGGCGGGTAGAATGATTGATGGGATTGGCATCTTATAGCTGAAGTTATGATTATACCCCTTTTCTCACCAAATTGTATACCACGACCGATTCCCTCAGATACTCATTTCTCTTTTCTTCTTTCTTCTTCCTTCCTTCTGCTCTGAGTTCCTTGTTTTTCTCCAGAACTTCCATCGACGAAACCGTGAGTTCCATCGAGACTCTGCACAAACTTTCTTCATCAACCTTGTTCCTCATCATCTTCTCGACATATCTCGCCTGCTCGACCATCACCATTGAGGTATGAAGAACAGATTTTTCTTTTCCTCTGTGCTACTGTTTAGCGCTACTTTTCCTTCCATTTTTAGCCAGTTTTATGCTTCCAAATCATGTCAAACTGATGGGTTTTCTTCTTCACGATATTACCTATCTTTCTAACCGATTAATTGGGCTTGTAAAACAAATTTTCTTCCTCTGTTTTTCTGCAATCGGCAGTGCCCAGAAACCCTTCATTTTTGGTTTGTTTCGATTTCTTATTTTAGTTGTCGATCGTTGCTTCTGGTTGTTGTTGTTGTCGATCTATCTGTTGAAGCATCAGATAGCCTTTTTCATGAAATTTTGACCAAAAACCCTAACTTTGTGTTAGAGGAAAAAATATATTTCAGTTCTTGAGTTTTTATATTTTCTGGGTTGTGGTTAAGTTTGGGATGAGAGCTAAGTGTATTAGAACCCATAGATCGATCTGAGTTGTGTTTGTTTTAGGAAGTCTGATTCCCGAGATCGAGTGAGAGCGAATCCGAGGACGTGGAAGCAATAATCCAGATCGAGAATCGACGCGGTCGAGGTCGATCGAGAAGCGTGCGTGTCGAGGTCGACCGAGAAGCGCACGCGGTCGAGGTCGATCGAGGACTCAGACGCGGTCGGGTCGCTGTCGAGCTCGTTGAAGACAGCCGTGTCGAGATCGAGTAAGAGAAGTCGTTGTCGAGCTCATTCGAAGACACCGTGTCGAGGTCGTTGTCGGCAAAGATTAACTTGGAGTTCGGTAGAGGCGCTTCACATTAATACTTTCATAGTATGCTAGCGTAAGGGCACTTCATATTCTAAGTGTTTATGTTATTGTGTATGTGTCGAGCTTAATATGTTGTGATATGATTGGGTTTTTGCATGTTTTTAATATGTGATTGAATATATCTTTGTGAATGGTGTATCTTGCATGTTGAATTGCGTTTCTTCATGTCGAGCTTGCTCTTTTTATTTGACATGCGGTTGAATATCTTGTGTTTAACTCTTTGAATATCGTATCTGGCGAATTGTTCATCGAGTGGCGAGCTAGGTGAGTCGTATGGCGTTTTGAGCCGTGACCGGATAACTAAGGGTGCTAGGTCCCCTTTGTTTACGGAGATTGACTAGACGTCGCCACGCTATGGGACCTGAGTCGATCGCCCTAGGGAGAGCGAGGATCCCAAGGCTTGGCTGGACTTTCAGACATCTGATGCAGCGTGTGCATTCGGAAAAATTGTCGAGTCGAGAGAAAATGGATTTGCGAGTTGTGTCGAGTTAGAGTGAGATGGTCGAGTCACGTCGGTGAATGTTATACTTTCTTTGTTTGCTTATATCCTTTATGTCGAGCTTATCTTGAATTGTTGAGAAGTTGACCCTTTCCGTGGTGCCTTCAATTCATGATGGTTACCCAGGCGATGTCGAGGGTAGGGAACTTCGGCGATGGATGGTGCCGAGGAGGGGCTCGAGGAGGACCCGAGTGACGACCTCTTTCTGTGGTGTTTGTTTTTGTTGCTGGATGTTGTTTTTTTATGGTTGTACCTTGTTTTTCTTCTGGAGTAGTATGTCGTGACCAGTTTGGCGGTGTTGTTTTGTTGTTTGAGGTAGACTGGTGGTCTTACTTTTGGAGCGACCCCTGCGTGGGAGTCTGTGGAAGTACCCAGGTATGATTGCTCTTTTGAAGTCGTCATACCTTAGGTGTATTTTCTTTATACATTTGCTACTCTGTATTTTGTATACATTATTATTTCGAGTGATATATATATGTATGTTATGCATGTATGTTTTATTAGAATTTAAGTCTTGTGTCTTAGTTGCACCATGTTTCAAAAGTCAGAATTACTCTCGATGTGCACGAGTTGGTTTTATAAAAAAATATATCGTATTTTTAAAAGGCACAAGAGTTTCGCTTAAAACACATCTCATACAGGTTTATGTTGAGCTCGGTGTGTTGAGCTTCGGTAACTCGAGCTCGGTAGATTGAGCTCGGTAGCGGTCCTGAAGCGGTCGTTACATTGTTGGTATCGAGCGCATTCGGTTCGACCGAGCCGTGCATAGGAGATTTGACCGGTCACGTGGTGTCGGGTTATGTGTGTTGGGTACCTAGTTGTAATATGTTGATTCTTTGTTTGATTAAGTGAAGCACTTATTGCTTGAGAAATTGTTTGAACTGTTTCTTGATTGAAGCGGTGTGTTTTAACACATCCTTGTTGTGAGATTCTCGGGGTTTTGAACTTTGTGGAATCTAATGCCACCTCGTAGGAATACGATACCGCAACCGAGAACGTCGACATGGAACGAGCAATTCAAGCTATGACCGAGATATGGCGGCGACCATGGCTCAACAATCACCGCCAGAACTCAACAGCTAACGCGATGGCTCAGCAGACGGCGGCGTTAACTCAGCGAACTTGCGGCAATAGCAACGAGCGAAATCTTTGAAGCTAGAGGATTAGCAGACTACAGGAAGCATGATCCACCGAAGTTCTACGGTGAGCCAAATCCGGATAAAGCTGATCTTTGGATGCAAGAGATCGAGAAGATCTTCGAGGCACTTCATTGCCCGGACAACGTGAAGGTCGACTATGCCACCTACTTACTGCTAGGAGACGCAGAGTATTGGTGGAGAGGAGTGAAGCAAACGATTATAGCAGAACGTCGCGAGATGACCTGGGAGCTTTTTCGTGAAAGGTTCTTCGCCAAGTACTTCCCAGATACTGCACGAGCCGAGAAGGAGCAAGAATTTCTTCAATTGCAGCAAGGCAACTCGACAGTGTCAGAGTATGCGGCCAAGTTCGAGTCGTTGGCGAGGTATTTCAGTCCATTTCGTGATCGAGTTGACCAGAGATGGTTGAGTGAGAGATTCCAACGGGGATTGAGATTCGACATTCAGAAGTCAGTGGTGTCGTTGAGGATCCGAAACCTCCAAGAGCTGATTGATCGCTGTGTCGAGGTAGAAGGAGTGAGGAGCCACAAGAAGAAGACTGTTGTAGGCGGGCCGGTGAGACCCCAGAGTGCGGGGCAGAGGTTTGCACAGAAAGGAAAACAACTGCAGAAGAAGCCTTACGACCAGGCCTCGGGGAACGACAACAGGGGACAATATCGTCCGATGACCCAGGGAGCGAGGAGTGGAGGTCAGACCGGTGTCGAGGTGACTTGCTATCGATGTGGAAAGCCGGGACATTACGCGAGTAACTGTACTCAGAAGGGTGGAGGTGTGTTTCAACTGTAAGAAGCCAGGACATTTTGTCAAGGATTGTCCTACACCTAAAGCTGAACCGACGATGCTTGCGGCAAAGGCCAAAGGGAAGCATCAAGTGGCTAAAGGCAGAGTTTTCTGCATGAGTGGCGAGGAAGCAAATCGAGCTGAAGATCTTATCCAAGGTGAATGTGAAATCGAGGGTAAATCCTTATCCGTTCTTTTTGATTCGGGTGCAACACATTCCTTTATTTCTTCTGATTGTGTGAACCATTTGAACTTATTTGTGGATTTACCGCTTAAATTAGTAGTTACAACCCAATTTGCTAAAACCTTAGTCACAAACACCGCATGTCTTAATTGTGTAGTGGTTATTGAGTAGAAAGTTTGTGGTCAATTTGGTTTGTTTGCCTCTTAAGGGCTTAGATGTCATTCTCGGGATGGATTGGTTGTCACACCACCATGTCCTTTTGATCGTGCCCGTAAAGCGTAATTTTTCCAGACCTTGGAGTCTCCAATTATCTTTCTGCCGAGCGTATTGGAGTTTCTTTGAAAGAAGGAACTAGGGAATACATGTATCCGCTAGTTCGGAAGTTTTCCAGATCGACGTGAAGAATGTTCCAGTGGTGTGTGACTTTGAGGGCGTTTTCAAGGCGTGCGGGGTTACCACCAAGATGCGAGGTCGAGTTCTCCATCGACCGATTCCAGGAACAGGACCGATTTCCAAAGCGCCATACCGATGTCTCTGCCCGAGATGAAAGAGCTGAAGTCCCAGATCGAACACTTGGAGTCGAAGCAATTCATACGACCGAGCGTGTCACCGTGGGGAGCTCCAGTGTTGTTGGTTAAGAAGAAGGATGGACGATCAAGGCTGTGCGTGGACTATCGCGAGCTCAACAAGGTTACCGTGAAGAACCGTTATCCGTTACCACGTATTGACGACTTGATGGATCAACTTCGTGGAGCGGCGATCTTTTCCAAGATAGACTTGAAGTCGGGCTACCATCAGATTCGCGTGAAGGAGGAAGATGTTCCCAAAACAGCTTTCAGGACTAGATACGGTCACTACGAGTACTTGGTGATGCCGGTTGGAGTAACGAATCGCCCGCTGTGTTTTTGGATTACATCACCAGGATTTTCCATTCGTTCTTGGATCAGTTTGTTGTAGTGTTCATCGACGACATACTGATCTACTCGAGGAACCGAGAAGAGCACGAAGAACACTTATGTCGAGTACTGCAGATATTACGAGATAAGCAACTCTATGCCAACCTGTCGAAGTGTGAATTTTGGCTTGAAGAGGTGAATTTTCTTGGTCACGTGATTTCCAAAGAAGGGATAGTGGATCCAACTAAGATTGAAGTCGTGCTAAGCGTGGGAACAATGAAGACGATTCTGAGATCAGGAGTTTTGTCGGCTTAGCAGGCTATTATCGAAGATTCATTGAAGGTTTCTCGAAGATTGTCGCGCCTCTTACGACTGACGAGGAAGGATCAACCTTTTGCCTGGACCGAGGAGTGTGAAGCCGCTTCAAAGGCGAAGGAGCTTTTGACGGCAGCGCTGTCTTTGATTTTGCCTCAACCTGAAGAGCCTTACGAGGTGTATTGTGATGCGTCACACCAGGGATTGGGATGCGTCTTTGATGCAACATCGGAAGGTGGTCGCGTATGCTTCAAGACAACTTAAGATTCACGAGAGGAACTACCCTACTCACGACTTGGAGCCGCGGCAGATGGTTTTCTTGAAGATATGGAGACACTACCTTTATGGGAGCACTCTTCTTCGCTTTCAGCGATCACAAGAGCTTGAAGTACTGTTCGACCGTAAAGAACTCAACATGCGTCGGCGTAGATGGACGAAATTTCTCAAGGACTACGACTTTACGTTGGAATGCCATCCCGGTAAGGCTAACGTGGTAGCGTATGCGTTGAGCAGAAGAGCGCTTTAACCTCGGTATTGATGATCAAGGAGTTGGAGATGCTCGAGAAGTTCCGAGACTTGAAGTTGAGTGTCGATGTTTCACCGGAAGGCGAGATTTGGTATGCTTACCATCTCTAACAGATTGTTGGGCGAGATCCGAGACCAGCAAGTTCATGACGAGCTCGCAAGAGAAGATTCGATTGATAGCGCAAGGAAGGCGACAGATTTCACATCGGAGCGGGACGACATCTTGAGGTGCAATGGCCGAGTGTGCGTACCTAACGTATCCGAGCCGAGAAAGTTGATTCTCGGCGAAGCGCGCATAAGAGCAACTTTAGTATTCATCCAGGAGTTACGAAGATGTATCAAGAGTTGAAGAAGCATTTTTGGTGGTCCGGAATGAAGAAGCAAGTGGCCGAGTACGTAGCTTCGTGTTTAACGTGTCGAAGCGAAGGTGGAGCACCAACGACCGCGGAATGCTACAATCGCTTGACGTACCAAAGATAGAAATGGGATAGTATTTCCATGGATTTCGTTGTAGGTTTGCCGAAGACGCAGAAGAAGAATGATTCGATTTGGGTGATCGTCGACCGATTGACCAAATCTGCTCATTTCTTGCCGTGGTGGTCGACATACAACGTGGAAAAGGCGACCGAGATCTACATCGCGAGATAGTACGACTTCATGGAATACCTCTTCGATCGTGTCGGACCGAGATCCAGTTCACGCCTCATTTTTGGAGGGAATTGCAAGGAGCGATGGGAACCGAGCTCGAGCTTAGCTCGGCATATCATCCTGGTCGACGGTCAAACCGAGAGAACGATCCAATCGCTTGAAGATTTGTTGCGAGCTTATGCGTTAGATCACCGAGGAAGTTGGGACGACGTCTTACCATTGGTGGAGTTCACCTACATAACGGTTTCCATGCGAGCATTGGAATGGCACCTTTGAAGCAATCGTATGGGCGTAAATGTCGACGCCTCTTTGTTGGTACAAGGACGGCGAGCGAATCGTCAGAGGACCAGATATGATCCAGCAGACTCACGAGAAGATCCGTTTAATCGTAGATCGAATGCGAACATCTCAAAGTCGATGTAAGAGTTATGCGGACCAACGACGTCGACCACTCGAGTTCGAGGAAGGAGAACATGTATTTCTTAGAGTCACCCCCACTCATCGAGTTGGTCGAGCGATCAAATCCAAGAAACTTACCCCTAAATTTATTGGACCTTATCAGATTCTTCGTCGTATTGGTCCAGTGGCATATCAGATTGCCTTGCCACCATTCTTGTCGAACATCCACGACGTCTTCCACGTCTCACAATTGCGGAAGTATGTTTCCGACCCCTCTCATGTCATCGAACCGGATGTGATTCAACTGAAGGACGACCTATCTTTCGAAGCATTACCAGCAAGGATCGTTGATCGGAAAGCCAAACGATTCGCGGAACAAAGAGATTCAACTCGTCGAGGTTGTGTGGGATCGTAAGGCGGGAGATGCGACTTGGGAGTGGAGGAGAAGATGAAAACTCGATTACCACTGAACTTTTCCGAGGTAAGAATCTTATTTGCAATTTCGAGGACGAAATTTTTTTAGAGGGAGAGATTGTAACACCTGAGGACGAGATCGACATCGTATTAGGACGACGTATCGAGACCTCGACCAAGACCTTGTGTCGAGATCCCGTGCCAAGATCGTTTGTCGAGGTAATTTGTCGAGCTGAGGAGACTGCGTGCACTAGCTGCTGAGCTGAGGAGGTCGGGTGTCGAGTTGATGAAGTCGCGTACCGAGCTGAGGAGGCCGCGTTCACGAACTCGTGTTAGAACCTTGTGCGCTTGCACGAGCACCCTTGTCGACATCGTGTCGAGATGATAACTCGTATTCTTTCGAACGTTATTCAGCGCTATTATTATATTGTTTGTAATAATTATATTGTCGGCTTGCCGTTCTCGTCGCGTGTCTAGACCGTTGACCGACAGAGTAGAGGGTAATTATGAGAGGAACGATTAGACGGGTAGAATGATTGATGGGATTGGCATCTTATAGCTGAAGTTACGATTATACCCCTTTTCTCACCAGCTGTATACCACGACCGATTCCCTCAGATACTCATTTCTCTTTTCTTCTTTCTTCTTCCTTCCTTCTGCTCTGAGTTCCTTGTTTTTCTCCAGAACTTCCATCGACGAAACCGTGAGTTCCATCGAGACTCTGCACAAACTTTCTTCATCAACCTTGTTCCTCATCATCTTCTCGACATATCTCGCCTGCTCGACCATCACCATTGAGGTATGAAGAACAGATTTTTCTTTTCCTCTGTGCTACTGTTTAGCGCTACTTTTCCTTCCATTTTTAGCCAGTTTTATGCTTCCAAATCATGTCAAACTGATGGGTTTTCTTCTTCACGATATTACCTATCTTTCTAACCGATTAATTGGGCTTGTAAAACAAATTTTCTTCCTCTGTTTTTCTGCAATCGGAAGTGCCCAGAAACCCTTCATTTTTGGTTTGTTTCGATTTCTTATTTTAGTTGTCGATCGTTGCTTCTGGTTGTTGTTGTTGTCGATCTATCTGTTGAAGCATCAGATAGCCTTTTTCATGAACTTTTGACCAAAAACCCTAACTTTGTGTTAGAGGAAAAATATATTTCAGTTCTTGAGTTTTTATATTTTCTGGGTTGTGGTTAAGTTTGGGAAGAGAGCTAAGTGTATTAGAACCCATAGATCGAACTGAGTTGTGTTTGTTTTAGGAAGTCTGATTCCCGAGATCGAGTGAGAGCGAATCCGAGGACGTGGAAGCAATGAATCCAGATCGAGAATCAGACGTGTCGAGGTCGACCGAGAAGCGACGCGTGTCGAGGTCGATTGAGGACTGACGCGTGTCGAAGTCGTTGTCGAGCTCGTTGAAGACAGCCGTGTTGAGATCGAGTAAGAGAAGTCGTTGTCGAGCTCATTCGAAGACAGCTGTGTCGAGGTCGTTGTCGAGCAGCATTAACTTGGAGTTCGGTAAGGGCGCTTCACATTAATACTTTCATAGTATGCTAGCGTAAGGGCACTTCATATTCTACGTGTTTATGTTATTGTGTATGTGTCGAGCTTAATATGTTGTGATATGATTGGGTTTTTGCATGTTTTTAATATGTGATTGAATATATCTTTGTGACTGGTGTCGTCCATGTTGAATTGCGTTTCTTCATGTCGAGCTTGCTCTTTTTATTTGACATGCGGTTGAATATCTTGTGTTTAACTCTTTGAATATCGTATCTGGCGAATTGTTCATCGAGTGAGCGAGCTAGGTGAGTCGTTTTTGAGCCGTGACCCGGATAACTAAGGGTGCTAGGTCCCCTTTTGTTTACGGGAGATTGACTAGACGTCGCCACGCTATGGGACCTGAGTTGACTGTCCTAGGGAGAGCGAGGATCCCAAGGCTTCGGCTGGACTTTCCGACATACGGGACGGCGTGTGCATTCCGGAAAAATTGTCGAGTCGAGAGAAAATGGATTTGCGAGTTGTGTCGAGTTAGAGTGAGATGGTCGAGTCACGTCGGTGAATGTTATACTTTGCTGTTTGCTTATATCTTTTATGTCGAGCTTATCTTGAATTGTTGAGAAGTTGACCCTTTCCGTGGTGCCTTTAATTCATGGCGGTTACCCAGGCGATGTCGAGGCGTAGGGAACTCGGCGATGAGATGATGCCGAGGAGGAGCTCGACGAGGACCCGAGTGACGACCTCTATCCGTCGTGATTGATTATGTTCTTTGGATGTTGTTTTTTTATGGTGTACCTTGTTTTTCTTACGGAGTAGTATGTCGTGACCAGTTTGGCGGTGTTGTTTTGTTGTTTGGGGTAGATCGTGGTCTTACTTTTGGAGCACCCCTGCGTGGGAGTCTGCTAGGAAGTACCCAGGGTATGATTGCTCTTTTGAAGTCGTCATACCTTAGGTGTATTTTCTTTATACATTTGCTACTCTGTATTTTGTATACATTATTATTTCGAGTGATATATATATGTATGTTATGCATGTATGTTTTATTAGAATTTAAGTCTTGTGTCTTAGTTGCACCATGTTTCGAAAAGCTGTAATTACTCTGATGTGCACGAGTTGGTTTTATAAAAAAAAAATATATCGTATTTTTAAAAGGCACAAGAGTTTCGTTTTAAAACACATCTCATACAGGTTTATGTTGAGCTCGGTGTGTTGAGCTCGGTAACTCGAGCTCGGTAGATTGAGCTCGGTAGCGGTCCGGAAACGGGTCGTTACAATACCTAAGGTCGGAAGGACGATGTAGGTAACCTTTGAACTAGAACCTCGACCACCTCTGCACATAGAAAAGAAGACACTATTAGATAGGTTAAGGATAAAGCTATCATTATAGCCTAAGAAGTAGGGTATTACCATAATCTCGTAGTCTCGGGATAGCACCAGAGCCTCGCCATCGCAACGGTATTTGGGTATTTGGCCGAGGTGACCAAAATACCCTTTATAGAGTGAGAAAATGGCAGAGAGGGAAAGGGAGAAGCTCTAGAACGAGCTTGGGGTACTCAAAACATAAATGAGACCCCTATTTATAGTGTTGGGTCCCGACTTCGTAGCGTCACGAGAAGCACTTGGTCGCATCGCGAGAGTGTCAATTCCTGATGCGTGTTAACGCTGAAATGCATGTGTGAGGACACACATATTGGCCGGTCACGTCGTGACAGTGCTACTTTACAATTCTCATATTTTTCCTTTTTATCGCTCCTGGCTTATTCCAAGTCCCATTCTCATATCCCTTGGGCTTATTTAAAGCTTTTAACACTATAAGTGCGTTAGGGTCCAACTAGGGTTTCCCAATTAGGAAATCTGGGATGTCACAGGATGTAAGAAGTCTGACGTACATAGCCATACATGCCCATGAGACGTGATTGAGCAATTGTAATCCTACCTGCAAAAGAAAGAGAAAAGGATTTCCACCCTGATAGTTTCTTCCTCATCTTGTCAATCGAAAAAACATATGAATTTTTTGAGTTGCATTGATGCAGCATAGGGGTGCCTAAGTAAATGCCTAGATCCTTTGTTGGAGCAATTCCTAAGTCTTCACTATATTGAAGCAGTCTATCCTGATCAATATTATCAGAGAAAAATACCGTAGACTTACTGAAATTTATTTTTTGGCCTGATGCTTCACGAAATTCTTGAAGACAATCTTTGATGATATCTATGTGAGAGGAAGAAGCTTTTGCCACTAAAATGAAGTCATCAGTGAAGAAAATATGAGAAAGTTTGACCTTGCTTCCTCGGTCAAAGCTAAAAGTATTCCACAAGTTGTTAGAAACTGCATCATCAATAAGGTGCCCTAATCTTTCCATGCAAGAATGAAGGCATAGGGCGAGATGAGGTCTCCTTAGCGAAACCCTCTAGAAGAATTAAACTTCTGAGTAGATCTACCATTTCAATTAATTGCTATAGAGATTGTGGAAATGCAAGAATCAATAACTGTCTGGATATTAGTAGGGATATCGAGGAGAGTCATTGTCTCTTATATGAATTTCCAATCAAGTCTATATTTTCCAAGTCAAGTTTGAGAATCATATAGCCCTTCTTTCAACTCAAATTGGACGTTGAATGAATAGCTTCTTGAAGGACTAAGATATTATCATAAGTAGACCTATTAGGCACAAAACTGCTTTGATCATGTGTGATTACTTTGTGGAGAATTTCGCTGAGCCTCTAAGAAATAGTCTTGACTACCACTTTATAAATGACATTACAAAGGGCAATAGCATGGAATTGACTGATATGAGCAGGCTCTTCACATTTTGGAATGAAAGTGAGAATAGTTACATTCACCTCTTGAATCCGTGAGTGATCGTCGAAAACTTGGAGCACAAAACTATGAATAGAGACCCCTATAGTGTCCTATTGTGATTTGAAAAAGAGAGAGTGGAATCTGTTCGGGCCTAGAGATTTGAGACTGCCTGTATGAAATAGAGGACTTTTAGTCTCTTCAAGAGTTACTTCTCGGTCAATATTTATCCTGTCAATATCACCAAGCATAGGAAAAATATGGTTAGTGGAAAAATAGAGTTTGTATGGAGAAGGGAGGCATAAAAGCCCTTGTAGAAGTCCACCGCCAAATTCTGAAGTTGCTCCTCCTCATAAATCCAATCATTATTATAAGTTAGAAGGCAACCGTTTTGTTGCAACTTCTTTAAGATAAAGTGGAGAGGTGGAAAAAGCGGGTATTTTGTTCCCCATAGTAAGCCATTTGGAGTGAGCTTGTTGGCACCAATATGCTTCTTCTAAAAACCATAGATTCATATTCCCTCTAGAGATTTTTCTTAACCTCTTTGAGATGATCTTTTGAAGGCAAATCGTTTAGAAGGGCACGGTTAATGCCTTCTAAGCGATGAATAATGCGGTGCTTCCTGCGAAAAATATTACCAAATGTCTCATTATTCTAAAGCCTAAGAGATTTGGTGAGGCGCTAAATATTATCTCTCCAGGAACTAGAAGTGCATCAAGATTTATGAACCTGCATAGCGAAATCATGGTGGTCCAACCAAGGACTCAAGAATTTGAAATAAGGATTGTTGTTGCTATTTGAAGCTGCAGGGTCTGTGGATCCAGAGACCTGAATGGTCTGATGTTTTAAGAGGAAAATGAATGACATCTTTCTGAGGGAATATAGTCTGCCACGAAGGAGTGGCTAAGGCACGGTCACGATGTTCCCTAAGAGAGCCTTTCAAAAGAGTGAAGATCGATCCTTTATAGCCAAGGCCAATAAGATTGCAAGTATTAATGCAATCTGGAAACTCGGAGCTTGAGGAAAAATTAAAGGAAGCACCCCCCGTCTTCTCCTTTTCATGTAAAACACAGTTAAAGTCACCTACAACAAGTGAAGGATCAGAGATAGAAGCTTGAAGATATATATAATGGTGATATGAATACAACTAGGGTTCCATAAGCACCAAATGTCTCCAGAAAAACCAACAACATCCACTTTTTCAACACCATCAAGACCAACCTTCTTAATGACTTTATCTGCAGTGATATCACTAATACGTGGTTCCAAGATAGCCATAAAATGAAGGTTATAAACACGCAAATAATATTTGATATGAGAGGGAAACAACTTGCCTCCTGCTCCCTATAGTTCATTATTGATAGTATTTGAAGTAGAAAAGTAGTAGAGGTAAGTTGTGGAATGTAGTCAAATAGTATTAGAAGATGGGAGGCTTTACAATTTGGAGCTAGAATGTAGTTTGTATTGCTCTCAAATTGATTGATTACAAATGCACCCAAACTTGCCTATTTATAGGTGCTTGAAGATGGTTCTAGCAATAGATGGTTCTAGGCTTTTCTTGACTTATTTTTACATTTGATTATTCTAGAGGCATTTGATTATGGTAGATATTTCTAGGAATTCTCTAGTCTTTCTACATTGTTTTGTATTAGATACTTCTAGGCTTATATGGCTATTTCTAGGCATAAGCTATCCTAGGCTTTTGTAGAAAATTCTAGAAAATTGCAAAGATCTTTAACACTCCTCCTTGATCCAATTTTGGAAACTCCGAGCTTTGTCCACAGTTCCTCAAAGTTGACTCTGGGCAATGCCTTTGTACATATGTCTGCAATTTGGTCTTCAGTCGTGCAGTATTTGAGCTTGATTTCTTTAGTTGCCTCTGCTTCCCTGATGAAGTGATATTTGATTGCTATATGCTTTGTTACATTTGTGATGCTCGGATTCTTTGCCATTGCTATTGTCGATTTGTTGTCGCAGTAGATTATGGTAGGGTCATCCTGCTGTTCACCCATGTCTCCGAGTATTCTCCGAAGCCATATAGCTTGATTTGTCGCCATTTCTGCCACGTCTCAACCTCTCGCCATTGATTGATTGTGCAACAGTCGCTTGCTTCTTTGATGCCCATGAGAAAAAACCTGATCCTAGTAAGAAGGCATAGCCTGATGTGCTCTTCATGTCATCAGCCGAACCTGCCCAATCACTATCGGTCAACTTTGAGTTGGTCATGGTTTTATACCATATACCAAACTCCTTCGTGCCTTGTAAATATCTTAGAACTCTTTTAGCTACTCCATAGTGAACCTGACTTGGTTTCTGCATGAACCTTGATAGAAGACTTGTAGCATACATGATGTCCAGTCGGCGTAGAGTGTAAGATATAATAGGCTCCCAATTAAGCTTCTATAGTGCGATGCATCGACCACGGTGCTCCATCTTCCTTTAATGACTTCTCATTTGTTACAAGCGGAGTAGCGACTGGCTTGCAGTCATTCATCCTGAATTTCTTTAATAATGCTTCTGTGTATTTCTTCTGGCATATGAATATCCCTTCTTTTTGTTGTTTTACCTCTATGCCGAGGAAATAATTCATCAAGCCAAGGTCGGTCATCTCGAATGTCTTCATCATGTCTTCTTTGAACTTAGTTATCATTTCTATATTGTTTCCCGTGTAGATAAGATCATCTACGTATAGGGAGACAATGAGAGTATCTTGCTGACTTTGGGTCTTGACGTATAGTGTTGGCTCACTTTTGCTCCTCCTGAATCCTTGATCGGCGAAGTATCGATCAATTCTGCTATACCATGCTCGAGGAGCTTGTTTTAGACCATATAAAGCTTTTCTTAGTCTTAGCACTTTACCTTCATTGCCTTTCTTTGACAAAGCCTTGTGGTTGCTCCACATAAATCTCTTCTTGTAGTACCCATTGAGGAAGGTGACTTGACATCTAATCGAAAATATTCCAGCCTTTTTGAGCTGCTAGAGCTATTAAAGCTCTTATTGTATCCATTCGAGCAACTGGAGCAAATGTCTCATTGTAGTCGACTCCAGGTTGCTGTGAGTAGCCTTTTGCTACCAGCCTAGCCTTGTGTTTTTGTATTGAGCCATCAGGGTTAAGCTTTGTCTTATAAACCCATTTGACTCCAATAATATCTTTATTTTTTGGACAGTCTACTAGCTCCCACGTGTTATTTTTCTCTATCATTTTTATTTCTTCCTCCATTGCCTTGACCCATACTTCTTGCCTTGAAGCTACTTCATAGCTTTCAGGCTCAAGTATAGCCAAGTTGCAAGATTGATATATATCCACCAACGATTTTTCTTTTATCGGAGTAGATTCTGGTGAAGAATCTTGTTGTTGTCGTGGAGATGAAGGGCGTGCTGAACCTCTGATTACTTAAATCGACTTCTTCTTCAGGTTGTTGTACTAGTAACGAAAAACCGCTTCTCTCAATTTTTTCTTTATCCCAGTTCCAAGAAGCACCTTCATCAACTTCAACATCTCGACTGACAGTGAGCTTCTTTGTTTGTAAGTTGTAGACTCGATAGCCTTTTATTTGCGTCTTTGTACTCCCAAGAAGATTCCTCGTCTTGTCTTGTCTTCAAGCTTATGTCTCTTTTGATCGGCACATGAATATAGCATATGGATCCAAAGACCGCCAGATGTTTAGCCGATGGTTTTTGCCCACTCCAGGCTTCAATAGGAGTTTTGTCTTGAGCGCCTTAGTTGGACATCTGTTGAGTATGTAGATCGCGGTGTAGACTGCTTCACCAAAAGGTGTTTGGTAATTCTTTTTCCTTCAAAGATTGATCTCGCCATCTCCATGATCTGCGATTTCTTCTTTCAGACACTCCATTTTGTTGTGGAGAATATGCGATCAGTAGTCGCCGTCAATGCCTTCATCTTCGCAGAATTTATCAAATTCGTGGGAGTTGTACTCTTTCGCGATCACTTCTAAGCCTCATTATATGTTTACCGCTTTGCTTTTAAACAAGGGCCTTAAACTTCTTGAATGTTCCAAAGACTTGATTTTCCTTGATGAAGTAGACCCAAGTCATTCTAGAAAAGTCATCAATAAAGAGGATGAAATACTGTTGTTGTCAAGTGATGGTGTCCTCATTGGTCATGGCGTCGGTATGGATGAGCTCCAACAAGTCTTTTGCTCTCCATGCTTTGGTGGTTGAAAACGGTGTCTGTGTTGCTTCCCAAGAAGACATCCTTCACAAACTCCATTATTTTCTTCCAAGCGTGGGAGATCTCTCATCATATTCTTACGATATAACAACTTCAAGGCTTGAGTGTTGAAGTGGCCAAATCTCCGATGCCATAGCCAGGAATCATCAACTTGCACCTTCATGGCAATGTTAGTGGTATATTTAAAGTTTATCGAAACTTACATTCCTCTTCTCCATTTTTACTTGGGTTATCTCAACCCTTTTATTATTGTTATCATAGATTGTGCATTTATCTCCTTCAAAGTGAAGGGCATATCCTTTCTCCATCATTTGGCCAATGCTCAAGAGGTTTTCTTTAAGATTGGGAACTAGTAAGACATCTTTAATGAATCTCGTACCTTTCTCTGTCTCCACCATGACAAAGGTTTTTCCTTTTGACTCCACGATCGTATCTGCTTCCTAGTCGAACCTTTACTTTGACGGAGTCATCAATATCCTTGAAAATGCTCTCATCTTTCGCCATGTGATTGCTGCAACCGCTATCCAAGTACCAGTTTCCACACATTTCGTCACTAGAATCTTGGGTAGCATAGAATAGATGTTGCTCACGGTCATGTGGATTTTGCTCACACTCGTGCTCTTCAACGAAATTGGCCTGATGTATATTTTTGCTGAAACAGTTCTTCTCCACGTGCCCAAATCTCTTGCAATGTCGACACCGTGTTTTTCCACGATAGCGACAGTCTTTCTCGGCATGATTTGTCCTCTTGCAGATGCCACATGGAGGATACTCATCTTGATTTTTCTTTGAGAAATTTCTAGAATTCTCTTTGTTTCTAAAATTTTCTCCACTATTTTTGTTTCCTCCATATCCTTTATTTTGAGACCGTAATTTGAGCTTTGATTGAAAGGCATTTTCTATTGAGTCATTTTCATGCCTACTCAATCTTTGCTCATAAGCTTCAAGAGAGCCCATTAGCTCATCACCGATAAAGTAGACAGTCTTTTGTTTGCTCAATCGTAGTCACGATTGAATCATACTTACAGGGAATAGAAATTAATATTTTCTCAACAATTCTTTTGTCGAGAATATTTTCCCCATAGGCTCTCATTTGAGAAACTATTTCTTTTATTTTAGAATAGTAATCTTTTACGGTCTCGGACTCCTTCATTTTTATTAACTCAAACTCACGTCTTAGAGCTTGAAGTTTGTGGCACGTACCTTGTCACTTCCTTGAAACTCCTCCTGTAGTGTGCTCCATGCTTCTTTGGCACTTGTAGCTCCCATTATTCTTGGAAAAATAGGGTCGACTACTGCTTGTTGTAGAAAAAATAACGCCTTTGCGTCTTTTTGTTTATTTGCCTTCAACTCTTTTTGCTGGGCTGCAGTAAGAGTTGAAGTGTCTGCGATAGCGATAAATCCTTCTTCTACAACGTCCCACAAATCTTGGGAGCAAAAAATGTCTTCATTTTAATGCTCCAAAAATCATAATTTTACTTTGTAAAATCGAGAGCGGTAATAGATGGAGATTGAATGGTATTAGCCATGAGTTAAGAAAATTTTGGGACTAGTATAAAATGTAAGGAGGAATTTTTTGGAAAATAGTTGGGTAATTTTTACGCCCAAGATATGACCTAACCAGGCTCTAGATACCACGATAGTATTTGAAGTAGAAAAGTAGTAGAGGTAAGTTGTGGAATGTAGTCAAATAGTATTAGAAGATGGGAGGCTTTACAATTTGGAGCTAGAATGTAGTTTGTATTGCTCTCAAATTGATTGATTACAAATGCACCCAAACTTGCCTATTTATAGGTGCTTGAAGATGGTTCTAGCAATAGATGGTTCTAGGCTTTTCTTGACTTATTTTTACATTTGATTATTCTAGAGGCATTTGATTATGGTAGATATTTCTAGGAATTCTCTAGTCTTTCTACATTGTTTTGTATTTGATACTTCTAGGCTTATATGGCTATTTCTAGGCATAAGCTATCCTAGGCTTTTGTAGAAAATTCTAGAAAATTGCAGCATCTTTAACAATTATTAAGCAATTCATAGAAACTAATAGGGTGATAAATAATCTCAAGACGAGACTATTGAGTGGGGGTGTGGTTCCCCTGAGTTGGGAAGGCTTGGCCAACATCTTGGGAAATATCCATGTTAAGGCATGAATTCTCCTTATTCTCAATAGCAGGATTTGAATCATTATCCATATTAAAACTACTATAATGAGGTGCTCCGGGCTCTTCAATGAACCGGAAGTGATTATTGCTAATTTGCTCCAAATTCATGGCAGAAACAAAAGGAGTCATTGGACTACCATCAACTTTTGTGGAGGAGGAAAGAGCTCTGAAGGTGGTTGAAGTAGCATTTTGTATATTGTAATACTAGTAGTATACTGTATTTTATTTAATGTTAATGTATTGTAATTTTCCTGTATTACGCAATTAATGCACACATTTTTGTCTGTTAATAAAGTGATTGAATTTCATCAATATAAAATTATATTTGAGAATTAATATTTATTATTAATTCATGGTTCAAATCTCGTCTAAAAAATCTATCGAAGTTTTACCGCGTTTTGAGCCGCCAGGGAAATTTTACCCACGAGAAAATTTTTAACGAACTCTGATTTCGACGAAAATCGAATCATAGCTTATTGGGTTAGTATATGATTGTTTTAAAATGGAATTTTGATTTATTGGTCAAGAAATTATTCGCGGATAATTTCTTAGTCACGCGTTAAATTAATTCCTTGGTAAATTAATTTACTCGATTAATCGGCGAGCGAGGAAAAGGTAACACGAATGATCGAACGCAAGACCCTTGGGGGCAGAGACCCTAAGAGCCACCTAGGGGAAACTTGGAGAGCAAGCTTCTTTTGGTCAAAGTTGTGAGATAATGGGAGTGGTTGGAGGGGTTTAGATAATTAGTGTAAGAGAAAGTAAGGTTTGTGTAAGAAAGCATAGCTTAAGGCATGGTCTTGTGTCATAAAATTTTTTACCAAAATTCTTCCCTTCCTTTCCCTTTGATTAGGACGTAGCCTTCCCCCCTCCCTTGGCCTTTTAGTTTCACTTATTTTCCATTTTAGCACCTTTAGAAGCATAAGTTTTAGTGAGAAAAAATAAAGAAAGGGGTAAAGTTGGAGCAAACATTTTCTTCCTTCTTTTCTTCTCCTAGGCCGTGACCTCCTAGAGATTTGTGGGTGAGTTTTTAAACTTGTTTCATCCATTTAATTCCTTATGTGTTAGCATGATTAAGTAGTCAAGTTTTGAAGAAATTCTCTCCTCCTTTTCTTGCTCTAAAACCGTGACCATGATATGGTTGGAGGAGGAAGATGATTCAAAATTTTCTAGCTTAAATCTTGCTTTCATTGTTGTTGTTGTTTGGCTGTTGTTGTTGTTGTTTTTATTGTTGTTTTGTTGTTGATTCATGGTTTTTAAAGAGGTGATTTTGGAAAATTTCTCTCCCTTTTTCTCCTTTAAAACTGTGGCCATATATTGTTGGGAGAAGGAGATTTTAAATTTTTTTCAACTCATTTTGTGTTGATTTGTTAGTTGGAAAAATGATTCTTTACTTATTTTACTGAGAAAGAAATAGCTAGTTAAGTGCTATGGTGATTTAGTTTCAAAAATGATGCTCAAAACCTCCTTAATGATGAGGATCTTAAACTTGAGAAAACCTAAGTGTTTTCAAGAAAGAGATTGAGTCAAGGAAATGTTTAGGTGTTGTTATTCTTTACCAAGATTTTGTAAAAACAAGTTTGATCATGATTATTACTCTTTGATCCTTGTTTTGAAAAAAGAAACGGATTTCACCGATGAAAACCTTGAGGTCGTGGCCTCACAAGGGAAAAGGAGTATGATCCAAAATTATTTCAAGTGCTTTTGAAGATTAAAAGGTTTTAGCTTAAAGGATTTCAAGGTTTTGATAGTAAAGTTTTCATAACTTAGTAGTTTAAGGTCTTGGGCTATGAATTCCTTAGTTGGATGAGCCTAGTATGTTTTAAAAAAGTTGAAACAAAGACTTGATCCAAGAGGAAATCAAGTTGTGGGCCTTCTAATTGTGAGAAGGACTAGTTTCACATCTTAGCATACTAACCGAAATGATTTTAGTGTTAAAGTGTCGAAAGTTTTCTAAAAGTTTTTAGTACTTTCAAACCTTGTTTTACCTCTTTGAGTGTGGGCAACAAATTAGAATTTGAAGTGATTTGTTTAGGGTTTAGGATGGTGGAAGCTGTGGGTACTCCTAAGAGTTTAGGGTTCTAGTTTTGTTGCTAAACCCTAAGTGATTGTTTGGTTAGGATCGTGTGTACATGGTTGTGATTTTATTCGTAGTAGAGATTGTGTTTACGATGTTTACATGGAAGGAAAGCTGTTAGGTAAGGCCATCTTCCAAAAATATATTATGGTGTGTGAATGCATAAGTTAATTATGTTGTATTTTGTTTGATGTTGAAGTGGTAAACATGCTTACGTTATGAGATTGTTTAAATGATGCATGATTATAATCCTTGTGCGGATGATGGTGATTTATGATTATAATCATTGTATTGTTGATCATTAACTGTATTTGTGAATATGTTGTTTGTTGGAACCTAAACGATTGAGAAGTTTAGACCCTCATTAATTTTGATGATAACAAAGTATTCAAGAGAACAATTTATGTTCTAACCTTTCTTGAAGTGTGCAGATACTAATAATACGTATATTCTAAGCCACTCAAGCAAGAAGAAAGTAATTCTCAAGAGAAGGATTCATTCCATGTGTCAGCATCCGGCTCATCCTTGTGAGCGTCTGGAATTTTCTCTCTATGACACAAAGCTTATGCAAGTGCTACGAGCGTCCGAACTTCCGATTCTGAGCGAGCGTCTGAACTTCATTTCAAATCACGTGTTAGTCACGTTGCTGCTCTACCTCTCAGAAGTTTCTGGAACGGATTTCAAAATTGATTCTGAGCGCTAAAATTGTTGTACGAGGTATCAAAGGTGAAACCTTTAACTAGAAGACAAAAATCGTACAAGCAAGGTAGTACAAAAACGGTAATATGTACTACTGGGATATTCTCTGCAAAGCAAGAAAGAGACAGCGTTTTGAATTTACCTCACTCAATGGAAAGGAGCCATTTTTACCTTAACGGTAATATCCTTGGAATTCCTATATATACCTCATGGTATCCATTGAAGAAGCAACGAACATACTGTGAAAAAGCTTGCTGAAATTCTGCTGAAATATTTACTGAGAACAAGCACTGCTTCTGTGAGCAACCAAGTCTCGTGCTAAGTCTCTGGACTACAGAACTGAACTCAGCGTCCGACCCTTTCATTAAGAAAGTTTTTCTATAGTTGAGCTTAATCTTTTATCCTCACTGTGAGAGTTATTTTTAACTGTATTTCAACTCACTTGTAAAAGTTTGTTTTGGCCTAGTTAAGGTCAGATCCTCAAAGGCTCGATTTGTCTTGAGTCGTTTTGTGAAGTTGAGAGTATTGTCAAGTTGTGACAGTAGAATACTCTTGAGGAAATTGTAATCAGATTGATTATAGTGAAAAATCCTTCAGGAACGAAGGGACTAGACGTAGCTACCAGTTTGGTAGTGAACTAGTATAAATTTCTGTGTCTCTTGCTTTACTGCTTTCTATTCATTTCTATCTTGCTATGTTAAAAACAAGTTTTATCAAACTGCTTTTTTAGCGTCCGATTATTTCCAGCATCCGATAAACAAACAGTTTTGAAAAACTTGTGTTCTAAAGTGTTTCTAACTTAAAGTTTGCGAAAAGTTTTTAACACAATTCAACCCCCCCTTCTTGTGTTCACGTTCATTGTTAATGACTGAGAGCACGTGAGTTTGGGGTATCCGTCAGAATGACGTTAAACAATCAAAAGATTTCAAAATAAAAACTAAGAGGTATTTTATTAAAATTAAAGATACACTTTAAAAGGGATTTTTATAAAAACCATAACTAGTAATGGATTAACCACTATTTCTTTAAAAAGAATAAAGTGAGAATTAGAATAATTAAAATAATTATTTTCGAACTACTAATGGAATTTCTCAACACAGATCTTTTTGCAACTAGTAGGAATTTTCAAAGAAAGAGAACTTAGGGATATAAAGTGAGTTCTCGAGACGATGGTGAGAGGTTCTAACTAAGGGAGTTAGAACAAGAGTTGGTTATCTCGAACACTCTATGCGAGTGATCCCGTCGTAGTGAATTAACTGTGATGATGGTGGTGCATTTCCATGCATACATCGATGCCAGAAGTAGGTGTCGTAGAGTCGCTCAGACCTAGGTACGATTACGTGCTGACAATCAAGTGGAAAAACAGGCGTGTGTCATCAAATGGTAATGTTCTGGACACAAATCCCTATAGGGAGTCGTGATTGAGCCTGGTAGGGAATCCCAGAGCTCTTGATGCCCATTGGTATGGGTAAGTGTGGTGATATTCTGAAATCATGTGCATTGGCATATAGACTAACCAATAGAGATTTGTGGTGCATCTTTATTGTGTTGATTATTTGTTATGTTAGTATGTTATGTTTTGCATATATATTGCTGTTATATATGTCTGTTTGGGAAAATGACCCTTTCTTTTCGGGTATTCTCATGGATGCCACCTCAGACGATGACGAGCATCGACCTCTCACGCAGTTGTGGACTCGCCGGTTTCCCTTAGGGAATCAGTGGCTCCCATAGAGTACACTCCTTCCTCTCCTAGTCCTGTCCTGTCCCCGAGCTTACTTCTTCGACAGATCCTTTTATTTGCCCTCATTGTGGTAGAGCGGAGTGGGGTGAACGTGGCAAAAACACAAGAAAGGGGGGGTTTGAATTGGGTTTTTAAAAAACTTTTTCGCAAATACAAATGTTTAAGAAAAATAACTATTGAATGAACTGTGCAAGGAATAAAGAGTAGAAAGAAGAAAGAGACACAGAGATTTATACTAGTTCACTATCACCTGATAGCTACGTCTAGTCCCTTCACTCACTTGAAGGATTTCTCCACTATAATCAACTGATTACACTTGAGAGTATATTTCTGCCAACTGGCTATACTCACAACTTCTTAGAACGACTCAGTACAGTTGAGCCTCTAAGGTATACAACCACTACTGGGCTAAGTACAGATTCAAATAAGAGTTTTGAAACAATATAGAGATAACTCTCTTCAGAGAGGATTTACAATGAAAATACTTTTAGCACAAAATAACTTTCTTAAAGAAAGAATAAAACAGTAAGTGCCTTGTTCAAAGATCTCAGAGACTTGGATGAATTCTTGATTGCTCACTTTCTCTTGATTGGGTAGTGTTTGAGAAGATAGATGTTGATGCTCTCACTACTCAGAAAAATATTCAAGTTGCTAGCTTGCGTACAACTGTGTTGAAAATCGTTTGTAAAATCTCAATTCTTATCTTACTTCAGTGTATAAGGTAGGATATATAGCTAGGGTTGAAAAAGTGCCGTTGTAAGTGCTGTTGTGACACAACGTCTCTTTTTGTCCGTCAAAGCTTCAGATCCTGGAACTTTGGCTTTGCGGTTACGCCGCTTTCAAGGCGAAAAGCATTCTTTCGATACTGAAAAGCATTACGAGTATTATACGCAATGTCGATAACTTTGTCCTTAGTGAGCTTTTCAAAATATAGACACTTCAAGCACAAGTTTCCTTGATGATTTTATCCTTTGACATTCTTCTTGTCCTCGTATAACAGGTACTTCAATTTCACTATCGAGCTCTTCGCTCAAAGACTTCACTTTGTTCACCGTAATCAAGTATTCTTCAATACAGAGTGAGAGGGCTATCACATAGCATTCTTGTTGAAGCACAATAAGTCTTCATAGAGTGCACTAAGTAGAATCTGTTGTATTGTTGACTTGCACTGCAGAGTTGACCAACCAGATTGTGACTATGCTCTAACAGAGCGTTGACCATCACAAGAGCGTTGACCAAACAGATTCGGAGTCTTCGAAAGAGCAGGTAACCAACAGATTTGACCGAGTCAAATCATGTCTTGCATCATATACCAGGGTGTTGACTAACATCAGAATGTTGACTAACTCCAGAGCGTTGACCAACCAGATTCTATGTGCCAAGAATCGAGCCGAGCTGACTTTGATGAGTGAAGTTCAAGATTTCACTAAGTCTTCAAGCAAATTTTTACAGTATAAATACTTTCTGCACACTTATAACCATGTTAGAGAATAAATTGTTCTCTTAATCTTTTGTTATCATCAAAACAATTAAGGGTTATTGTTTTTGAATCCACTTGATTCCAACAATCTCCCCCTTTTTGATGATGACAAATACATATATTGATGAACAATTTTTCTTTATAAAAAATATTTATTCAGATGATTTGAGGCTCCCTGAATTAAGCATATATAAATATTTCTAAGTGTAACAGAGCATAAGATATTACAAAGATATAAGTTTCAGAGCATACAGAATATATTAATCGTAACACATAATGTATGCATGATGACACTTGGTTGATACACTAGGTTCATCAATTGCTTTATACTCTCTATATTCTTCTCCCCCTTTTGTCATCAGACAAAAAGGTTAAGACAGAAATAAAGAACATCACAGTCAAAACAGTATAAAGAAAGATAAAGAAAAAACTTTTAAGTGTCATAAATAAATTTCATTAGAAATAATCACAGAGTGAGTAAATAAACAAAAACAAACTCAAAGAAAATCTATCAAAAGGGAGAAAACTAAAAGGTAAAAAGCCTAAGGTTTTCTAGGGCTTGTCCATCTTCTCCAAAACTTGCTGTAGTAAAGTAGTCAGCAAGTCAAGCCTACGATCAGTAGTTTCAGAGTGTTGTTGAGAGGCTTCCATAAACCTGTTGAATTTGTTGCTATCATCCACAAGTTTGTCATACACTTCCTTCGGTATCACTACTGATTGGCTTGTAGAGGCAGAGCCAGATGAGGATGGTTGAACAACCATTGCAGTAGGATCTGGAGGAGGTGTTACAGGTTCTCTTGGAGGAGTAGGAGGACGAGGAGGAGGAGGAGGTTCAGGTTCCCAAACAACATTGATGGTCAGTATCAATAAATTTAATTTCAAGAATCCCTTTCTGAACATAGTCTCTAATAAAATGATATTTAATTTCAATATGTTTGGCTCGAGAATGCAAAATAGGGTTTTTAGTCAAGCATATAGCGTGTATTATCACAAAGATATAGGATTTTACTCTCTTTAACTGATAGTCCTCAAGTTGATACTTCATCCAAAGTAGTTGTGAGCTACGACTTGCAGTGAGATATGTACTCGACCTGCTGTTGATAGTGCAATTGTGCTTTGTCTTTTCTTTGGACCAAGAGACAAGATTTGCTCCAAGAAATTGGCGACCACCACTTGTGCTTTTCCTTTCAATTGCCTCAAAGAAAGTCAAAGATCACGTAAACCTACTAACTTGTAATCATCTGAGTTCTTATAAAGCAAAGCAAGATTAGTAGTTCCTTTAAGATACCTAAATATCCTTTTAACCGCAGATTAAGTGAGATTCTCTAGGATCAGATTGAAATCTTGCACATAAGCACACACTAAACATAATATCGTGCCTTGAGGTCAGTAAGATAGAGGAGTGAACCAATCATACCTCTATATACCTTTTGGTCTACCTTTTACTTGATTCATCTTTGCCAAGAGCACATGTTGGATGCATTGGTGTGCTCATAGGTTTGGTTTCCTCTAGCTTGAACTTCTTCAAATAGCTTCTTTCACATACTTAGTCCGATGGATATAAGTTCCATCTTGACATTGTTTTATTTGAATGCCAAGGAAGAATTTTAGTTCTCCCATCATACTCATCTCAAATTCATTCTCGCATAAGCTTAGAATTCTTTGCAAAGAGACTCATTAGTAGCACCAAAGATAATATCATCTACATAAATTTGAACTACAATGAAATGCTTTTTAGATGATTTTCTAAAGAGAGTTGTATCCACTGTCCTCTTTCAAAACCATTTGACATTAAAAAGGAACTCAATCTATCATACCAGGCTCTTGGAGCTTGTTTAAGACCATAAAGTACCTTTTTAAGTTTGAAAACATGTTCAGAAACTTCAGTATCTTCAAAACCAGGTGGTTGTTTCACAAACACTTCCTCATTTATGAAACCATTTAAAAATGCACTTTTACATCCATTTGGTACAAAGTAATGTCATGATGTGCAAAGATAAGATAGTAATATTCTAATAGCTTCAAGTCTAGCTACAGGAGCAAAGGTTTCAAAGATAATCAATACCTTCCTCTTGTGAGTAACCTTGTGCAACAAGTCTAGCCTTGTTCCTTACCACTTTGCCATCTTCATCAAGTTTGTTTCAAAACCCACTTGGTTCCAATGGCTAACTTGTCCTCTGGAGGAGGCACAAGCTTCCACACATCGTTCCTTTGAAATTGATTTAGCTCTTCTTGCATAGCAATGATCCAACCATCATCGATGAGGGCTTCATCAATTGTTTTTGGCTCTATCTCGCAGAGTAAGGCCAGGTTAGAGTGTTCTCTCGCAGAGGATCTTGTTCGACTTTATCACTAGGTTCACCAATGATTTGGTCCTTTGGGTGATGGGGTTTGAACTTCCACCGATATGATTATTTCCTTATCACCGTAATCAGCACCAGAGACTTCACCAGAGATCACACGTAAACATCACCAGAGTCAACTTGTGATATCAACTCTTGTTTCCTTGTTTATCTGTAAATCTGCAAAAACTTCATCTAGCTCGACGTATCATTGTCGGGCTTTTTATCATCAAATCTTACATGCATAGATTCATCAACAACTAATGTTTCTTTGTTGTATATTACGTATGCTTTAGAGCGTTGAATATCCCAAAAAGATAGCTCTATGTGATTTAGAGTCAAATTTTCCTAGACTGTCCTTTGTATTGAGAACAAAGCAGTCACACCCAAATTGATGAAAATATGAAATGTTGGGTTTTCTTCCTTTCCACAATTCATAAGGAGTCTTATTCAAGATAGGTCTAATATAGATTCTATTTTGAATGTAACATGCAATGTTTACCGCTTCTGCCCAAAAGTGCTTAGCAATATTTGTTTCGTGAATCATGGTTCTGGCCATTTCTTGCAAAGATCTATTTTTCCTTTCTACAACACCATTTTGTTGTGGTGTTCTAGGGGATGAAAAGTTATGAAAAATACCATTTTCTTCACAGAAGTTTTGAAAGGATTCATTTTCAAATTCACCACCATGATCACTTCTAATAGTAGTAATACAAAAACCTTTTTCATTTTGCATTTGTTTGCAGAATACAGAAAACACTGTAAAAGACTCATCCTTGTGGGTTAAGAATTTTACCCATGTCCATCTAGTATAGTCATCGACAATGACTAGACCATATTTCTTTCCAGACAGAGGCGCTTAGGTTGGTCGAAATAAATCTAAATGTAAAAGCTCAAGTGGCCTTGAGGTGGAAACAATATTTTTGGAATTAAAAGAAGATTTCGTTTGTTTCCTTTTTTGACATGCTTCACAAAGAGCATCAGATTTGTACTTGAGATTTGGTAAGCCTTTAACAAGTCCTTTCTTGTTAAGCTTTGAGATTAACCTCAAGCAAGCATGACCAAGTCTCTTGTGCCAGATCCATTGCTCTTCATCAATTGACAAAAAGCATTTTACATTTTGATCAGCCAACTCAGAAAGTTTGATTTTATAAATATTGTTCTTTCTCTTTGCTCTAAAGAAAATGGATCCATCCTTTTTGCTTTTGGCTATACATTCATTATTGTTAAAGGCAACATCATAACCACTATCGCATAATTGACTTATACTCAGTAAGTTATGGTTCAGGCCATCAACCAATAAAACATTATCAATAGAGGGTAGAAATTTCTCACCAATTCTTCCACAACCAATGATTTTACCTTTTTGATTTCCTCCAAAACCAATATTTCCACCTTCTTTAAGTTGAAGATCTTGGAACATACGCCTTTCTCCCGTCATGTGTCATGAGCACCCACTGTCTAAGAACCAGGACTGGTGTCTTAACTCTGTTGCTAAGCAAATCTGCAACATAGACAATCTTGTCCTTAGGTACCCAAATCTTTTCGGGTCCTTTTTTGTTAGTTCTAGAAGGAGACTTGTCCTTCTCATTTTTCAGTTCATAACATGCACTTCTAATGTGTCCCTTCTGATTGCAGAAAGTACAAAGCAAGCAAATACTATGATTATTAGTATCCTTGGTTTCCAGATGTATATTTTGAAAGGTGGGTTCTTCTGGTTTGTAACCAAGACCCTTTTTACCATTTTGGCTTACGCCCCAAATCATAGATGCTTGTTTACTACGGGTGACACATTCAGCAAGAAATTTTTGAAATCCCTCTTCATATTTTGAAGAGTTGCATTCTCTTGATTCTCATCATTGCTGGGCTATTACTCACCAATCGGTGGTTTTCGCTTTGAGTTTTTCATTCTCCTCGATGAGTATTTGAAATTGTTTTTGAAGATTTGAAAATCTCTTTTTCAAGGATTTATACTCATTGTTGAGTTTGGAAGACTCGTCTAACAGCTTCATCAAAGGCTAATTGAATATTAGAAGAAATGTTAGAATTTACCTCTTCTTGTTCTTCTTCTTCACTGCCGACTCTATATTGGCCATAAGAGCCATGTTGGCCTGTTCTTCATCATCATCATCAGATGATGACTCAGAATCATCCCATGTAGCCATGAGACTCTTCTTCTTCTTACCCTTAAAGCCACCTTTCCTTGATTTCTCAAGTTGTGGACATTCTGATTTGTAGTGGCCAGGTTTCTTGCATTCATAGCAAGTAACTTGGCTTTTGTCCTTGAAGTCCTTCTTTTCTTTTGAGTCGTGTTTTTCCCTTGAGTCCTTCTTAGGAACTTTCTTCTAAACCTTCCTTTGCTTTTCATCATGCATTGAATCTTCCTTGATATTAAGGAAATTTCATCGTCGATATCTTCACTACTCTCTTGAGATGAATCTTTGTCGTTGTCAAGTTCAGCTTGGAGAGCTTTAGAAGTAGATGCTTTGTGTGAGGATTTTAAAGCAATGGTCTTAGTTTTCTTGGGAGGTTCTTCTTCATCAAGCTCAAGCTCGTGAGCTCTTAGTGAACTCAAAAGATCTTCAAGTCGTAATTCATTCAAGTCCTTGGCTTCTTGAATAGCCGTGACTTTGGGTCTCCATCTATTTGGCAGACTTCTCAAGATTTTCTTAACATGGTCAGCAGTAGTATAGCTTTTCTTGAGAACCTTCAAGCCATGAACTAATGTTTGAAATCTTCCAAACATAGTTTCGATGCTTTCATCCTCTTCCATCTTGAAGAGTTCATATTGTCTAACCAAGATATTAGCCTTGGTTTCTTGTACTTGGGAAGTACCCTCATAGGCTAAAGCCAGTGAGTCCCAAATTTCTTTGGCAGTGCTGTTATTACCACATTTCTCAAACTCTTTTTCAGAGATAGCACATACAAGAAAGTATCTTGCTTTTGGTGCAAGGTATATTCCTTTATGATCATCACCCAAGACTCCTAGGAATAGGATTTCTTTTGGAGTCAATCGTTCTGTCTTGTTTTGAACCATATCCCAAAGTTCAAACTGTTGAGATTCTAAAGTTTTTCACTTTATCTTTCCAAGAGTCATAGTTAGATCCAAAGTGAACAAAGGGGGACGGTTAACGTGACCACCGGTTCATTGCTTGCCATAGGATAGTATAGGATCTTTTCCTCTCACATGTTAAGTGCTCAACCAAGAGGCCGAACTCGATACCAATTGAGCGTGGCAAAAACACAAGAAAGGGGGTTTGAATTGGGTTTTTAAAAAACTTTTTCGCAAATACAAATGTTTAAGAAAAATAACTATTGAATGAACTGTGAAAGGAATAAAGAGTAGAGAGAAGAAAGAGACACAGAGATTTATACTAGTTCACTATCACCTGATAGCTACGTCTAGTCCCTTCACTCACTTGAAGGATTTCTCCACTATAATCAATCGATTACACTTGAGAGTATATTTACGCCAACCGGCTATACTCACAACTTCTTAGAAACGACTCAAGATGCAGTTGAGCCTCTAAGGTATACACCCTTCTTGGGCTAAGTACAGATTCAAATAAGAGTTTTGAAACAATATAGAGATAACTCTCTTCAGAGAGGATTTACAATGAAAATACTTTTAGCACAAAATAACTTTCTTAAAGAAAGAATAAAATAGTAAGTGCCTTGTTCAAAGATCTCAGAGACTTTGATGAATTCTTGATTGCTCACTTTCTCTTGATTGGGTAGTGTTTGAGAAGATAGATGTTGATGCTCTCACTACTCAGAAAAATATTCAAGTTGCTAGCTTGCGTACAACTGTGTTGAAAATCGTTTGTAAAATCTCAATTCTTATCTTACTTCAGTGTATGAGGTAGGATATATAGCTAGGGTTGAAAAAGTGCCGTTGTAAGTGCTGTTGTGACACAACGTTTCTTTTTGTCCGAAGTCAAAGCTTCAGATCCTGGAACTTTGGCTTTTGCAGGTTACGTCACTTTCAAGACGAAAAGCATTCTTTCGATACGAAAAGCATTCTGAGTATTATACGCAATGTCAGTAACTTTGTCCTTAGTGAGCTTTTCAAAATATAGACACTTCAAGCACAAGTTTCCTTGATGATTTTATCCTTTGACATTCTTCTTGTCCTCGTATAACAGGGTACTTCAATTTCACTATCAGAGCTCTTCGTTCAAAGACTTCACTGTTCACCAGAATCAAGTATTCTTCAATACAGAGCTGAGAGGGCTATCACATAGCAGATTCTTGTTGAAGCACAATAAGTCTTCATAGAGTGCACTAAGTAGAATCAGTTGTATTATTGACTTGCACCAGAGAGTTGACCAACCAGATTGTGACTATGCTCTAACAGAGCGTTGACCATCACAAGAGCGTTGACCAAACAGATTCAGAGTCTTCGAAAGAGCAGGTAACCAACAGATTTGACCGAGTCAAATCATGTCTTGCATCATATACCAGAGTGTTGACTAACATCAGAATGTTGACTAACTCCAGAGCGTTGACCAACCAGATTCTATGTTCCAAGAATCAGAGCCAGAGCCGGACTTTGATGAGTGAAGTTCAAGATTTCACTAAGTCTTCTGAAGCAAATTTTTCTGAGTATAAATACTTTCTGCACACTTATAACCATGTTAGAGAATAAATTGTTCTCTTAATCTTTTGTTATCATCAAAACAATTAAGGGTTATTGTTTCTGAATCCACTTGATTCCAACATGGGGATCCAGAGGTTGGATCATAGATTCATCCGATCAAGAGGTCAGTACTGAGGATGCATCTCTCACTGTCCCTGCCATTGACTCTGCTGACGATGGCGATGACGAAATTATGTCAGTGGCAGATGACGAGATGGGGGATGCGATGATGGCGAATGAGGAGGAGGTGCAGGATCCCTCTGAGGAGTTTGACTTAGAGTCACAGAGGTGCGGGTTGTGTGGTACTTTCCACACTTTGATGTCCTGTGAGGAAACGCTCACCCATTTTGAGGATATGCGCAGGAGGCGGGCAGCCGCTCGGCCTGCTTGAGTTAGGTGTTTCGATCAGCTTAGTGTCTCTTATTTTGGAGTCCATCTGTATTTTGTTTGTATTTTGGAGTCTGACTGGGGCTTTACTTTTGGAGCAGCCCTCTGCGCAGGTGTTTGTCGGGAGTACCTCAGGGGTATGAGTGTTCTTGTAGAATATTCATATTCCAGGTGTATTCCTAGTTGGTGATGTATTTGATTTCCCTTGTATTAAAACTTTGAAAAGTTGTACTGTCTCAGGGCTTTTGTGTGTGTGTGTGTGTGTATATATATATATATATGCATTCTCAGGTATATTCTCTTTTGCATTATAGTTGTGCATCATGTTTCAATAAAGCTGTAATACTCTGACTTGTGTTTTTGCAAAAGAGTTTTAAAAGAAAAAAAAATTTACCCGTGTTTTCAAAGACAATACGAGTATTATATCTTCAAAAATATTCCGCATTTGGGGTTTTAGTTTGTTAAGTAGTGCCTGGAAATCGGGGTGTTACATATATCGTTCCGATCAGCTAGGGGAATGCGATCCGAAGCTGTTGGCGTCTTGTAGAGAGCCTAGGGGTGGGAATAGAAATGGCAGCTTTGGATTGCCCATTATTTTTCGGTTTGGGCTTTGAATGGGTATTGTTCTGGCCCAATGAAGTTTCATGTATATGTTCCATATGTTGGCTTTCACTTCTCCCTTCATGAAGATTTTTGCTGGGTCCCGCATGGTGGGAAGGAGAGTGACATGCGACTTGTCTCTCAGGTTTGTCGATTTAATTTGGAATGGATTTTTCCATCAATGTGCAACAGTTTTTCAAATTTTTTTGGTTGATAGTAAACAGTTTTTCAAATTTGTTTGAACATATGAACGGCCCACGTATCTTGGGATTACGATATGCAACAGTTGTTCAAGTTTCTTTTTTCACATTGCTTAATTGTTTTAACTATTATATATATATATATAAGAGATCCGTTAACACCAAGTGTAAGTCTTATGACTTACACCGAATCTCAAACGTTAGATTTAATTAATCCTATAGCTAATAACCCACCCACTTTGATACTAATCAAAAATTAAAATAGAACACGTGACCCCCTGTTTTCTTTCCTCATCCTCTTCCTCTCTGGTCTCTCCGTCATCACTGCCTGGCCGATTTAACCCTCCTCTTCCAGCGCCCACTGCCATTGGGATACGATTTGTGCAAGTCTCGAGTGATGGAGCATGATATGAATCACACCAAGGAGCTGCTATTTCTCGAAAGCGTTGTTGCTTCCAACGTTCCCACCTCCATCAAATGTCACCAAAGCGAATGCTTAAGGATTTCTGAAACCCTCTCCTTTGATGACTAAGTATATAGTTGCCAAATAATTAGGATTATAAGCGATGGAAAATCAAATTAAATTGAAGGCTAAATTGAGCAATCCAGATGTAATGCTCACCAAAAACTAGTCATAATCGCTAATTGACCTTGGACAAGGGAGTGATAACCAACCAGAAAGCCTCAATTGAAAACACTCATTGAAATTTGAGAGCTTATGAATTCCCAATTTAATATTACAAGCCTTTCAAACCCATCAAGGTGATATTACGTTCATTGATATTACATTATAAAAGGCTCTATTGTTTTCGGATGGCCAGGGAAGAAAAAATTGAAACAACAGCTATAGTAAGTCTGCGCTTGGCGTCTCTACGTAACGGTGGCTCCAGCAATTTAGGTTTCACGGGAAGAAAGAGGAATAGAAAAGAAGAGAAGCAATCACGTGCCTGTCATATTTTTTTTTTTTAACTTTGACCGATGAAATAATGTAAGCCATTAGATCCATCAGATTTAACGATTGAGATTTGGAGACTTACACCTGGTGTCCACGGATCCTATCTCATATATATATATATATATATATATATATATATATAATAGTTATTCCAAGAGTAACTCTTGTCATAGTTACTCCGCTTAATAACTTTTTATAGACATTGAATTTCATCAAACAAACCGTTGAATTATAAATTCTTATTGAGTAGATCAACTCCAGAAAATTTCATGAAACTTTAAAATTATTTGATGTATCATCGAATAACTCTAATCCAACATATCATATACTTTTTAAAATACAAGTAAAATGTTGATCATCTGATCGCATAGCTACGAATGTCCAATTTATCTAAAATTTGGTGTGCATGATCTTCAGTATAACATAACGATATTCAACAGTTTGATTGATGAAATTCAATGTTTATAGAGAGTTATTAAGCGGAGTAACTCTGACAAGAGTTACTCATGGTATAAATATATCCCTCCTCTATATGTATACATATGGGATTTGCTAGAATGCACCCACCTATTTTTTAGAACGTGTAACTTAGCAAGTTACACTTTATGGTGCATTTGACAATTTTTTAGTTATAACTTGCTAAGTTGCTCCTTCTAAAAAATAGGTGGGTGTATTCTAGCAAACCCTATTAGGATTTGCTAGAATGCACCCATCTATTTTTCAAAAGGTGTAACTTGTTAGGGTGCATTTGACAACTTTTTAGTTATAGCTAGCTAAGTTACATCTTCTAAAAAATAGGTGGCTGTATTCTAGCAAATCCCTGTATATATATATATATATATATATATATATATATATATATATATATATATATATATATATATATATAAGTATCAAGTGAGAATAGTGTGTTATTATGAGAGATGAGCACTACAACAAGTTTTGACAATAAACAGTGCTTATTTTTAGCCTAAAACAGCGCTTAAAGGCGCTGAAAATTAAGCCGCTGCTGATTGTATTTCATAAAAACAGCGTTTATGAAGCGCTGCTGAAAATTGACAATAAACAGCGCTTCAATTAGGAAGTGTAACACCTGATGAAGAGATAGACCGCGTGCACTAGCTGCTGAGCTGAGGAGACCGCGTGCATTAGCTGCTGAGGTCGCGTACCGAGCTGAGGAGACCGAGTGCACGAGCTCGTGATAGAGCCTTGTGCGCTTGCACAAGCACCCTCGTCGACCTCGTGCCGAGATTGTAACACTCGTCTTTTTACGAACGTTATTTAGTGTTAATTAGTATTTATATGTCACTTATTTATGGTTTTCTTTTAATTAATTATTGTTGAGTGTTAATTAAGGGAGAAAGGACCATAATGCCCCTTCCCTCACCAAATTAAATATCACGATCAGTCCCCTCAAACCCTCACTTTCTCTTTTCTTCTTTCTTCTTCCTTCTTCTCTAAGTTTCCTTTTTCCTCTCAAAACTTCCATTGAAAAACCTTGGGTTCCATTGAGTTTCTGCACAAACCTTCTTCATCAATCTTGCTTCTCATCATCTCCTCTACCTATATCATCATCTCGATCATCATTTGAGGTATGAAAAACAGAATTTCCTCTCCCTTCATGCTACTGTTTAGCGCCACTTCCTCCTCCCATTTTAGCTAGTTTCTATGCTTCCAAATCATGTCATATCGATAGGTTTTCTTCTTCATGGCATTACCTACCTTTCTAACCATTTATTTGAGCTTAAAAAACAAATTGTTTCCTCTGTTTTCTACAGTAGGTAGCGCCCAAAACCCTAACCACTTGGCTTGCTTTGATTTCTTGTTCTATGTTGTTGTATGTTGCTTCTTCTTGTCGTTTGTGGTTGATTTATTTGTTATAGCATCATATAACCTCTTTCATGAGCATTTGATCAAAAACCTAACCTTGAGTAAGAGGGAAAATATATTTTTTTTTAGAAAACATAAACTTAGACTTTGATTAATTTGTGCTTAATATGCTACTTGATTTTAAGCTTAAATTAGTACTTAGGAAAAATGGACTTGTATGGTGATATGTATGAAAGAAGTTTTTAATAAAATTTTAGAGGAAAGGAATTAATTTGTAATGCTGGAATTCTTGTTGTATTTGTTTAAGTTCTTGAGTTTTAATGCTTGCTTGGATTGTAGTCAAGATTGGGATATGAGAGCTAAGTGCTATTAGAAACCCATAGATAGTACTAAGTTGTGCTGGTATTAGGAATTGTGATTTCCGAGATCGTGCGGCACGAAATCGAGGTGTACGAGAGAGCGAACCCGAGGACGTGGGAGCAGTGGGATCCAGATTGAGGACGGTACGTGTCGAGGTCGATTGAGAACCGTACGTGTCAAGGTCGATTGAGGACAGCACGTAGACGCCGAGCTTGGAGTTCGGTAAGGGCAACTTTTAGATATGTTTAGATTTGATTTTTAGTATTTAAATGCTTCATTTAAATACAAAGAAGTCGGAGAACTCTACGAGTTCGAAGTTAGGGTCTTCGAACCCCTTCGTTTTGTTGTCGTGAGGTCGAACATTTATCCAAGTCTTCGTGGGCGAGCGTAAGCTGTTGTGGTTGGTCTCCTGAACCCAACCCCCCACACTTGTATGTTCCTCTCTGTTAATTCCATTGAGTTGCAGAGGGATGGATTCCTTGATTTGCTTGTCGAGCATGTAATGTTGTGATATGATTGAGTTATGCATTATTTGATATGAGATAAAATATATGCCATGAATTGCGTGTTGCTGTTGAATTGCGTTTCTTCATGCAGGGTGTTTTTATTGCTTAAAATGTCGAATTGCGTTTTCTTCATATTAAGCATGTTCTCTTATTTGATATGCGGGTAAGTAATCTTATGCGCCACTCTTTGAATATTGTAAGCGGAGAGCTGTTCATCGAGTGAGCGAGCTAGGCGAGTCGTTATGACGTTTTTGAGCCGTGACCCGGATAACTGAGGGTGCTAGGTCCCCTTTTGTTTACGGGAGATTGACTAGACGTCGCAGCGTAGGAACCGGGTACTGCATATCTAGGGAGAAGCGAAAGATCCCAAGGCTACGACTGGTATGTCAGTTGATGGATCTGCGTCTGCTTTCCGGAATAATGGTCGAGTCGAGAGAAAATGGATCGCGAGTCGAGTCGAGTCTAGAGTGAGAGGGTCGAGTCACGTTTGGTGAATGATATACATTGTTATTTGCTTATTTCTTTACGCCTTGATTATCTTGATTTGTCGAGAAGTTGACCCTTTTCCCGTGGTGCCTTCAATCCATGATGGTTACCCAGGCGATAGCGAGGACGCAGGAAACCCGACAGCAGGTGATGACGAGGAGGACCTCGTCGAGGATCCGGACGACGATCTCTATTTGTCGTGATTGATTATGTCTATTAGATGTTTTTTTTTTGGGATGACTGTAGTATGTCTTTGGTGTACAGTGGTCGTGACCAGTTGGGCCGAGTGATGTTTTGTTATTACAGGGTAGACTGGTGGTTCCACTTTTGGAGCCGCCCCCTGCGTGGGTGTCTGCCGGAAGTACCCCCAGGGTATGATTGCTCTCTTGAAGGTCGTCATACCATAGGTGTATTTCTTGTACATTCACTACTCTGTATTTTGCATACACTATCATTCCGACTTGTATATATATATATTATCTATGTATGTTTTATTTAGGATTTAAGTCTTGTGTCTTAGTTGCACCATGTTTCGAAAAGTTGTAATTACTCTGATGTGCACTAGCTGGATAAAAAAAAAAATATACCGTAATTTTTTTTTAAAAGGCACAAGAGTACCGTTTTAAAACGCATCGCATACAGGTTTAGTTGAGCTCGGTAGCGGTCCGGAAACGGGTCGTTACAATGTTGGTATCAGAGCGCGATTCGGTTACGGCCGCGTGCATAGGAAATTTGGGTGAATCACCGTGTCGATATGTGTGTCGGGTACATAGTTGTACTATATTGATTGCTGTTTGATTAAGTGAAGCACTTATTGCTTGAAAAATGTTTGAACTGTTTCTTGATTGAAGCAGTGTGTTTTAACACATCCTTGTTGTGAGATTCTCGATGTGTTTTGAACTTTGTGGAATCTAATGCCACCTCTTAGGGATACGACAATTTGTGCAGAACGCCGACATGGAACGAGCAATTCAAGCTATGACCGAGATGGCGGCAGCCATGGCTCAAAGAATCACCGCCGAACTCAACAGCTAACGCGATGGCTCAACAGATGGCGGCGTTAACTCCAAAGAAACTTACAAAGAACAACAATGAGCAGAGCGAGGCCGAGGCGAGAGGATTAGCAGACTTTAGGAAGCATGATCCACCGAAGTTTTACGGTGAGCCAAACCCAGATAAAGCTGATCTTTGGATGCAAGAGATCGAGAAGACCTTCGAGGCACTCCATTGCCCAAACAACGTGAAGGTCGACTACGCCACCTACTTGCTGCTGGGAGACGCAGAGTATTGGTGGAAGGGAATGAAGCAAGCACTGATAGCGGAACGTCGCGAAATAACGTGGGAGCTTTTTCGTGGAAGGTTCTTGGACAAATACTTCCCAGATACTGCACGAGCTGAGAAGGAGCAAGAGTTTCTTCAACTACAACAAGGCGGTATGACAGTGTCCGAGTATGCAGCCAAGTTTGAGTCACTGGCGAGGTATTTCAGTCCATTTCGTGACCGAGCTGACCAAGGATGGTTAAGTGAGAGGTTCCAACGAGGATTAATATTTGACATTCAGAAGTCGGTGGTGTCATTGATGATCAGGAATCTACAGGAGTTGATAGATCGTTGTGTCGAGGTAGAGGGTGTAAGAAGCCACAAGAAGAAAACTGTTGTAGGCGGACCGATGAGACCCCAGTGAGCGGGCGGATTTGCATAGAAGGAAACAACCGCAGAGGAAGCCTTACAACCGACCTCGGGAACAACAACAGGGGATAATATCGTCCGATGACCCAGGGAGCGAAGTGGAGGTCGATCGGGCGTAGAAGTGATTTGTTTCCGTTGTGGAAAGTCGTGACATTATGCAAATAATCGTACTCGTAAGGAGGATGTGTGCTACAACCGTAGAAGCCAGGTATTTTGCCAAGGATTGTCCCACACCTAAAGTCAACCGCAATGCTTGCGGCAAAGGCCAAAGGGAAGCGCCAAACAAAGAAAAGGCGTAGTCTTCTCGCATGAGCGGCGAGGAAGCGAGCAAGCCGATGATCTTATTCAAGGAGAATGTGAGATTGAGGGTAAATCCTTATCCGTACTCTTTGATTCTCGCAACCCATTCCTTTATTTCCTCGATTGTGTGGACCATTTGAACTTGGATCATGATCGCTTTACTGCTCAAATTGGTAGTTATAACCCCAGCTGCTAAAACCTTAGTCACAAACACTGCATGTCTTAATTGTGTAGTGGTTATTCAGAGTAGAAGGTTTGTGGTCAATTTGGTTTGTTTGCCTCTTAAAGGCTTAGATGTCATCCTCGGGATGGATTGGTTGTCACACCACCATGTCCTCTTGGACTGTGCCCGTAAAACTGTAATTTTCCCAGACCTTGGAGTCTCCAATTATCTTTCTACTGAACGTATTGGAGTTTCTTTGCGAGAAGGAACTAGGGAATACATGTATCTGGCTAGTTTAGAAGTTTCTCAGCAGATCGAAGTGAAGAATGTTCCAGTGGTGTGTGACTTTGTGGACGTTTTTCCCGAAGACGTGCCAGGGTTACCACCAGTGCGAGAGGTCGAGTTCTCCATCGATTTGATTCCAGGAACAGGACCGATTTCCAAAGCGCCATACAGGATGTCCCCTGCCGAGATGAAAGAACTGAAGTCCCAGATTGAGCATTTGGAGTCAAAGCAATTCATACGACCGAGCGTGTCACCGTGGGGAGCTCCAGTGTTGTTGGTCAAGAAGAAGGATGGACGATCAAGACTGTGCGTGGACTACCGCGAGCTCAACAAGGTTACTGTGAAGAACCGGTATCCGTTACCGCGTATTGACGATCTGATGGATCAATTACGTGGAGCTGCAATATTTTCCAAGATAGATTTGAAGTCTGGTTATCATCAGATTCGCGTGAAGAAGGAAGATGTCCCCAAAACAGCTTTCAGGACCAGATACGGTCACTACGAGTACTTGGTGATGCCGTTTGGAGTGACAAATGCGCCAGCAGTGTTTATGGATTACATGAACAGGATTTTCCATTCGTTTTTGGATCAGTTTGTAGTAGTGTTCATCGACGACATATTGATCTACTCAAGAGCGAGAAGAAAACGGAAGGGCACTTACGCCGAGTATTGCAGATATTACGAGAGAAGCAACTCTATGCCAACCTGTCGAAGTGTGAATTTTGGCTCGAAGAGGTGAATTTTCTTGGACATGTGATTTCCAAAGAAAGAATAGCTGTGGATCCAACTAAGATTGAAGCTGTGCTAGCGTGGGAACAGCCGAAGACAGTCACTGATATCAGGAGCTTTGTTGGCTTAGCAGGCTATTATCGGAGATTCATTGAAGGTTTTTCGAAGATTGTCGCGCCTCTTACACGACTCACGAGGAAGGATCAACCTTTTACCTGGACCGAGGAGTGTGAATCCAGTTTTCAAAGACTGAAGGAGCTTTTGACAACAGCGCCTGTGTTGATTTTGCCTCAACCAGAAGAGCCTTATGAGGTTTATTGCGATGCATCACACCAGGGATTGGGGTGCGTGCTGATGCAGCACCGGAAAGTGGTAGCGTATGCTTCAAGACAGCTTAAGATTCACGAGAGGAACTACCCTACTCACGATTTGGAGCTGGCATCGGTGGTTTTTGCGCTGAAGATATGGAGGCACTACCTTTATGGGAGCACTCTCACCGTTTTCAGCGATCACAAGAGCTTGAAGTACCTGTTCGATCAGAAGGAGCTCAACATGCGTCGGCCGAAGATGAAACGTAATTTCTCAAGGACTACGACTTTACGTTGGAATATCATCCAGGAAAGGCTAATATAGTAGCGGATGCGTTGAGTAGGAAGAGCGTTCTAGCTTCAAAGAATGATGATCAAGGAGTTGGAGATGCTCGAGAAGTTCGAGATTTAAAGTTGAATGTGGAAGTTTCACCGGGAAGCCGAGATTTGGTATGCTTACCATTTCTAACAGTTGTTGGGCGAGATCGAGACCAGCGGGTGCACGACAAGCTTCGCAAGAGAAGATCTGATTGATCGCACAAGGAAAGCGGCGAATTCAAAGTCTGGGCGACAACATTTTAAGGTGCAATGGCCGAGTGTGTACCTAATGTAGCGGGTGAGAAAGTTAATACTTGACGGCGCATAAGAGCAACTTTAGTATTCATCCAGGAGTTACGAAGATGGATCAAGACTTGAAGAAGCATTTTTGGTGGTCCGGAATGAAAAAGCAAGTGGCTGAGTACGTAGCTTCGTGTTTTACGTGTCAGAAAGGGAAGGTGGAGCACCAACGACCAGCGGGGATGCGACAACCGCTTGACGTACCAGTATGGAAATGGGACAGTATCTCCATGGATTTCGTTGTAGGTTTGCCGAAGACGCAGAAGAAGAATGATTCGATTTGGGTGATCGTCGACCGATTGACCAAATCTGCTCATTTCTTGCCAGTGAGGTCGACGTACCACGTGGAAAAGCTGACCGAGATCTACATCGCGGAGATAGTGCGACTTCATGGTATACCCTCTTCAATCGTGTCGGACCGAGATCCGAAGTTCACATCTCATTTTTGGAGGGAATTGCAAGAAGCGATGGGAACCGAGCTCAAGCTTAGCTCGGCATATCATCCCCAAACCGACGGTCAGACTGAGAGAACGATCCAATCGCTTGAAGATTTGTTGCGAGCGTGTACATTAGATCACCGAGGAAGTTGGGATGATGTCTTACCATTGGTGGAGCTCACCTCCATTACCAGTTCCCATGCGAGTATTGGAATGGCACCTTTTGAAGCACTGTATGGACGCAAGTGTCAGACGCCTCTTTGTTGGTACCAGGATGGCGAGAGTTCTATTGTGGGACCAGATATGGTCCAGCAGACTACTGAGAAGATCCGTTTGATCAGAGATAGGATGCGAACGTCTCAAAGCCGACAGAAGAGTTATGCCGACCTAGGACGTCGACCGCTAGAGTTCGAAGAAGGAGAGCATGTATTTCTTAGAGTCACCCCACCATCGGAGTTGGTCGAGCGATCAAGTCCAAGAAACTTACCCCTAAATTTATTGGACCTTACCAGATTCTTCGTCGTATCGGTCCAGTGGCATATCAGATTGCCCTGCCACCCTTCCTGTCAAACATTCATGACGTCTTTCACGTCTCACAGTTGCGGAGGTATATTTCCGACCCCTCTCATGTCATCGAACCAGATGTGATTCAACTGAGGAACGACTTATCCTTCGAAGCATCACCAGCAAGGATCGTTGATCGGAAAGCCAAACAGTTGCGGAACAAAGAGATCCAACTTGTCAAAGTTGTGTGGGATCAGAAGACCGGAGATGTGACTTGGGAACTGGAAGAGAAGATGAAGACTCAGTACCCTGAACTTTTCCGCGGTAAGTATCTTATTTGCAATTTCGAGGACGAAATTTTTTTTTAGAGGGAGAGTAATGTAACACCTGATGAAGAGATAGACCGCGTGCACTAGCTGCTGAGCTGAGGAGACCGCGTGCATTAGCTGCTGAGGTCGCGTACCGAGCTGAGGAGACCGAGTGCACGAGCTCGTGATAGAGCCTTGTGCGCTTGCACAAGCACCCTGGTCGACCTCGTGCCGAGATTGTAACACTCGTCTTTTTACGAACGTTATTTAGTGTTAATTAGTATTTATATGTCACTTATTTATGGTTTTCTTTTAATTAATTATTGTTGAGTGTTAATTAAGGGAGAAAGGACCATAATGCCCCTTCCCTCACCAGCTAAATATCACGATCAGTCCCCTCAAACCCTCACTTTCTCTTTTCTTCTTTCTTCTTCCTTCTTCTCTAAGTTTCCTTTTTCCTCTCAAAACTTCCATTGAAAAACCTTGGGTTCCATTGAGTTTCTGCACAAACCTTCTTCATCAATCTTGCTTCTCATCATCTCCTCTACCTATATCATCATCTCGATCATCATTTGAGGTATGAAAAAGCAATTTCCTCTCCCTTCATGCTCTTTGTTTAGCCACTTCCTCCTCCCATTTTAGCTAGTTTCTATGCTTCCAAATCATGTCATATCGATAGGTTTTCTTCTTCATGGCATTACCTACCTTTCTAACCATTTATTTGAGCTTGAAAAACAAATTGTTTCCTCTGTTTTCTCTGATGAGTAGCGCCCAAAACCCTAACCACTTGGCTTGCTTTGATTTCTTGTTCTATGTTGTTGTATGTTGCTTCTTCTTGTTGTTTGTGGTTGATTTATTTGTTGTAGCATCATATAACCTCTTTCATGAGCATTTGATCAAAAACCTAACCTTGAGTAAGAGGGAAAATATTTTTTTTTTTAGAAAACATAAACTTAGACTTTGATTAATTTGTGCTTAATATGCTACTTGATTTTAAGCTTAAATTAGTACTTAGGAAAAATGGACTTGTATGGTGATATGTATGAAAGAAGTTTTTAATAAAATTTTAGAGGAAAGGAATTAATTTGTAATGCTGGAATTCTTGTTGTATTTGTTTAAGTTCTTGAGTTTTAATGCTTGCTTGGATTGTAGTTAAGATTGGGATATGAGAGCTAAGTGCTATTAGAAACCCATAGATAGTACTAAGTTGTGCTGGTATTAGGAATTGTGATTTCCGAGATCGTGCGGCACGGAATCGAGGTGTACGAGAGAGCGAACCCGAGGACGTGGGAGCAGTGGGATCCAGATTGAGGACTGTAACACCTGAGGACGAGATCGACATCGTATTAGGATGACGTATCGAGACCTCGACCAAGACCTTGTGTCGAGATCCCGTGCCAAGATCGTTTGCCGAGATCATTTGCCGAGCTGAGGAGACCACGTGCACTAGCTGTTGAGCTGAGGAGGTCGCGTGTCGAGTTGATGAAGTCGCGTACCGAGCTGATGAGGACGCATGTCGAGCTGAGGAGGCCGCGTTCACGAACTCGTGTTAGAGCCTTGTGCGTTTGCACGAGCACCCTTGTCGACATCGTGTCGAGATGACACCTCGTATTCTTTCGAACGTTATTCAGCGCTATTATTATATTGTTTGTAATAATTATATTGTCGGCTTGACCGTTCTCGTCGCGTGTCTAGACCGTTGACCGACAGAGTAGAAGGTAATTATGAGAGGAACGATTAAACGGGTAGATGATTGATGGGATTGGCATCTTATAGCTGGAGTTACGATTATACCCCTTTCTCACCAGCTGTATACCACGACCGATTCCCTCAAACACTCATTTCTTTTTCTTCTTTCTTTCTTCTTCCTTCCTTCTGCTCTGAGTTTCGTTGTTTTTCTCCAAGAACTTCCATCGACGAAACCGTGAGTTCCATCGAGATTCTGCACAAGCTTTCTTCATCAACCTTGTTCATCATCATCTTCTCGACCCATATCTCGCCTGTTCGACCATCACCATTGAGGTATGAAGAACAGATCTTTCTTTTCCTCTGTGCTACTGTCTAGCGCTATTTCTTCTTCCATTTTTAGCCAGTTTTATGCTTCCAAATCATGTCAAATTGATGGGTTTTCTTCTTCACGATATTACCTATCTTTCTAACCGATTAATTGGGCTTGTAAAACAAATTTTCTTCCTCTGTTTTTCTGCAATCGGCAGTGCCCAGAAACTCTTCATTTTCGGTTTATTTCGATTTCTTGTTTTCGTTTGTTGCTTCTGGTTGATGTTGTTGTCGATCTATCTGTTGAAGCATCAGATAACTTTTTCATGAACTTTTGATCGAAATCCCTAACTTTGTGTTAGAGGAAAAATATATTCAGTTCTTGAGTTTTATATTTTCTGGGTTGTGGTTAAGTTTGGGAAGAGAGCTAAGTGTATTAGAACCCATAGATCGAACTGAGTTGTGTTTGTTTTAGGAAGTCTGTTTCCCGAGATCGAGTGATTTACGAATCAAGGTGTACGGGAGAGCGAATCCGAGGACGTGGAAGCAGTGGGATCCAGATCGAGAACTGTACGTGTCGAGGTCGACTGAGAAGCGTACGTGTCGAGGTCGATTGAGGACGGTACGTGTCGAAGTCGTTGTCGAGCTCGTTGAAGACAGCCGTGTCGAGATCGAGTAAGAGAAGTCGTTGTCGAGCTCATTTGAAGACAGCTGTGTCGAAGTCGTTGTCGAGCAGCATTTACTTGGAGTTCGGTAAGGGCGCTTCACATTAATACTTTCGTAGTATGCTAGCGTAAGGGCAACTCTTAGACATTATTAAGACTTTATTTTTATTGTTATATTTATGTATGGACTCCTTGATTGGTGTCGAGATTGGAATGTTGTGATATGATTGGGTTTTTGCATGTATTTGATATGTGATTGAATATATGTTGTGAATGGTGTATTGCTGTCGAAGTGCGTTTCTTCATGCAGAATGTTTTATTGCTTAAATGTCGAATTGCGTTTCTTCATGTTAAGCATGCTCTCTTTATTTGATATGTGATCAAGTAAGTTGTGTTACTCTTTGACATGCGGCGAGCTAATCATCGAGTGAGAGAGCTAGGGAGTCGTATGACGTTTTTGAGCCGGACCCAGATAACTGAGGGTGCTAGGTCCCCTTTTTGTTTATGGTGGATTGGCTAGGCGTTGTAGCATTATCAGTTTGGGGATGGACCTGCTGATTAATGTATGGAATTCGGTTTGGGGATGGACCTGCCATTTACCTATTACGTCAGTTTGGGGATGGACCTGCTGACGATATTCCGGAATAAGAGTCGAGTCGAGTCTAGAGTGAGATGGTCGAGTCACGTGTGGTGATTGAGATATATTATTGCTGTTTGCTTATATCCTTTATGTCGAGCTTATCTTAAATTGTTGAGAAGTTGACCCTTTCCCGTGGTGCCTTCAATCCATGACGGTTACCCAGGCGATGTCGAGGGCGCAGGGAACCCGACAGTAGATGATGCCGAGGAGGAGCTCGACGAGGACCCGAGTGACGACCTGTACTTGTCGTGATTGATTGTTTGTTCGATGTATTTCTTTTGATGACTGTACCTTGTTTTCTTTTGGAGTAGTATGTCGTGACCAGTTTGGGCAGTGTTGTTTTGTTGCTACAGGGTAGACTGGTGGTCTTACTTTTGGAGCAGCCCCCTGCGTGGGAGTCTGCTTAAGTACCCCAGGGTATGATTGCTCTTTTGAAGTCGTCGTACCTTAGGTGTATTTTCTTTATACATTTGCTACTCTGTATTTTGTATACATTATTATTTCGAGTGATATATATATGTATGTTATGCATGTATGTTTTATTAGAATTTAAGTCTTGTGTCTTAGTTGCACCATGTTTCAAAAGTCAGAATTACTCTGATGTGCACGAGTTGGTTTTATAAAAAAATATATATCGTATTTTTAAAAGGCACAAGAGTTTTGTTTTTAAAACACATCTCATATAGGTTTATGTTGAGCTTGGTGTGTTGAGCTCGGTAACTCGAGCTCGGTATATTGAGCTCGGTAGCGGTCCTGAAGCGGTCGTTACACCGTTGGTATCGAGCCATTCAGTTCGGCCAGAAAGTGCATAGGAATTTGACCGTCACCGGGTTATGTGTTGGGTACCTAGTTGTATTATGTTGATTCTTTGTTTGATTAAGTGAAGCACTTATTGCTTGAAAAATTGTTTGAACTGTTTCTTGATTGAAGCGGTGTGTTTTAACACATCCTTGTTCCGAGATTCGACGGGGTTTTGAACTTTGTGGAATCTAATGCCACCTCGTAGGAATACGACATTTGCAACCGAGAACGTCGACATGGAACGAGCAATTCAAGCTATGACCGAGATGGCGGCGGCCATGGCTCAACAATCACCGCCAGAACTCAACAGTTAACGCGATGGCTCAACAGACGGCAAATGTTAACTCAAGAACTTACAAAGAACAAAGAACGAGCGTAACTAAATGTCAAGCTGTAGGATTGGCCGACTTCAGGAAGCATGATCCAATCGAAGTTCTATGGTGAGCCAAATCCGGATAAAGTCGATCTTTGGATGCAAGAGATCGAGAAGATCTTCGAGGCACTTCATTGCGGACAACGTGAAGGTCGACTATGCCACCTACTTACCGCTAAGAGACGCGAGTATTGGTGGAGAGGTGAAGCAAACGTTTATAGCGTAGCGTCGCGAGATGACACAGGAGCTTTTTCGTGAAAGGTTCTTGGACAAGTACTTCCCAGATCGCACGAGCCGAGAAGGAGCAGGAATTTCTTCAATCTGCAGAAGGCAACTCGACAGTTGTCCGAGTATGCGCCAAGTTCGAGTCGTTGGCGAGGTATTTCAGTCCATTTCGTGATCGAATCGACCAAAGATGGTTGAGTGAGAGATTCCAACGGATTGAGATTCGACATTCGAAGTCGATGGTGTCGTTGAGGATCCAAACCTCCAAGAGCCGATTGATCGATGTATCGAGGTAGAAGGAGTGAGAAGCCACAAGAAGAAGATTGTAGGCGGACCGGTGAGACCCCGTGAGTGCGGCGTAGATTTGCACGAAGGGAAACAACCGCAGAAGAAGCCTTACGACCGACCTCGGGGAACGACAACAGGGACGATGTCGTCAGATGACCCAGTGCAGAAGCGGAGGACGAGCGGTGTCGAGGTGACTTGTTTCCGTTGTGGAAAGACGGGACATTACGCCAATAATCGTACCCGGAGGGTGGAGGTGTGTTTCAACCGTAGAAGCCAGTGACATTTTGTCAAGGATTGTCCTACACCTAAAGTGAACCGACTATGCTTGCGGCAAAGGCCAAAGGAAAGCGTCAAGTGGCTAAAGGCGTAGTTTTACGCATGAGTGGCGAGGAAGCCGAGCGAGTGAAGATCTTATCCAAGGTGAATGTGAGATCGAGGGTAAATCCTTATCCGTTCTTTTTGATTCGGTGCAACCCATTCCTTTATTTCTTCGATTGTGTGAACCATTTGAACTTAGTGATCGCTTTACCGTTTAAATTAGTAGTTACAACCCCAAATGCTAAAACCTTAGTCACAAACACCGCATGTCTTAATTGTGTAGTGGTTATTCGTAGTAGAAAGTTTGTGGTCAATTTGGTTTGTTTGCCTCTTAAGGGCTTAGATGTCATCCTCGGGATGGATTGGTTGTCACACCACCATGTCCTTTTGAACGCCCGTAAAGCGTAATTTTTCCAGACCTTGGAGTCTCAATTATCTTTCGCCGAACGTATTGGAGTTTCTTTGAAAGAAGGAACTAGGGAATACATGTATCCGCTAGTTCGGAAGTTTTCCAGCCAGATCGACGTGAAGAATGTTCCAGTGGTGTGTGACTTTGAGGACGTTTTCCCGAAGACGCGTGCCAGGGTTACCACCCGATGACGAGGTCGAGTTCTCCATCGACTGATTCGAGGAACAGACCGATTTCCAAAGCGCCATACGTGATGTTTCTGCCGAGATGAAAGAGTGAAGTCCCGGATCGAACACTTGGAGTCGAAGCAATTCATACGACCGAGCGTGTCACCGTGGGGAGCTCCGGTGTTGTTGGTTAAGAAGAAGGATGGACGATCAAGGCGTGCGTGGACTATCGCGAGCTCAACAAGGTTACTGTGAAGAACCGTTATCCGTTACCACGTATTGACGACTTGATGGATCAACTTCGTGGAGCGGCGATCTTTTCCAAGATAGACTTGAAGTCGGGCTACCATCAGATTCGCGTGAAGGAGGAAGATGTCGCCAAAACAGCTTTCAGGACTAGATACGGTCACTACGAGTACTTGGAGATGCTCGAGAAGTTCCGAGACTTGAAGTTGAGTGTCGAAGTTTCACCGGGGAAGCTGAGATTTGGTATGCTTACCATTTCTAACAGATTGTTGGACGAGATCCGAGACCAGCAAGTTCATGACGAGCTTCTGCAAGAGAAGATTGATTGATAAGCGCAAGGAAGGCGGCAATTTCAGGTCGGGCGGACGACATCTTGAGGTGCAATGGCCGAGTGTGCGTACCTAACGTATCCGGTGAGGAAGTTGATTCTCGGCAAGCGCGCAAGAGCAACTTTAGTATTCACCAGGAGTTACGAAGATGTATCAAGACTTGAAGAAGCATTTTTGGTGGTCCTGAATGAAGAAGCAAGTGGCCGAGTCGTAACCGTGTTTAACGTGTCGAGCGAAGGTGGAGCACCAACGACCTGCAGAATGCTACAATCGCTTGACGTACCGGTATGGAAATGGGACAAGATTTCCATGCATTTCGTTGTAGGTTTGCCGAAGACGCAGAAGAAGAATGATTCAATTTGGGTGATCGTCGACCGATTGACCAAATCTGCTCATTCTTACCGGTGGTCGACATACAACGTGGAAAAGCTGGCCGAGATCTACATCACGAGATAGTACGACTTCATGGAATACCTCTTCGTTCGTGTCGGACCGAGATCCGGGTTCACGTCTCATTTTTGGAGGGAATTGCAAGGAGGCGATGGGAACCGAGCTCGAGCTTAGCTCGGCATATCATCCACAGATCGACGGTCGATCGAGAGAACGATCCAATCGCTTGAAGATTTGTTGCGAGCTTATGCGTTAGATCACCGAGGAAGTTGGGACGACGTCTTACCATTGGTGGAGTTCACCTACAATAACAGTTTCCATGCGAGTATTGGAATGGCACCTTTTGAAGCGCCGGAAGGACGGAAATGTCGACGCCTCTTTGTTGGTACCAGGGCGGCGAAGCGAACCGTCGTAGGACCAGATATGATCCAAATAGACTACCGAGAAGATCCGTTTGATCGTAGATCGGATGCGAACATCTCAAAGTCGACAAGAGTTATGCGGACCAACGACGTCGACCACTCGAGTTCGAGGAAGGAGAACATGTATTTCTTAGAGTCACCCCCACTCTGGAGTTGGTCGAGCGATCAAATCCAAGAAACTTACCCTAAATTTATTGGACCTTACCGCATTCTTCGTCAGATTGGTCCGGTGGCATATCGATTGCTTTGCCACCATTCTTGTCGAACATCCACGACGTCTTCCACGTCTCACAATTACGGAAGTATGTTTCCGACCCTCTCATGTCTTCGAGCGGATGTGATTCAAGCGAAGGGCGACCTATCTTTTGAAGCATTACCAAAGAAGGATCGTTGATCGGAAAGCCAAACAATTCGCGGAACAAAGAGATTCAACTTGTCAAAGTTGTGTGGGATCGTAAGGCGGGAGATGCGACTTGGGAGCTAGAGGAGAAGATGAAGACTCGATTACCACTGAACTTTTACGAGGTAAGAATCTTATTTGCAATTTCGAGGACGAAATTTTTTAGAGGAGAGATTGTAACACCTGAGGGCGAGATCGACATCGTATTAGGGCGACGTATCGAGACCTCGACCAAGACCTTGTGTCGAGATCCCGTGCCAAGATCGTTTTGAGATCATTTGCCGAAATGAGGAGACCACGTGCACTAGCTGCTGAGCTGAGGAGGTCGCGTGTCGAGTTGATGAAGTCGCGTACCGAGCTGATGAGGACGCATGTCGAGCTGAGGAGGCCGCGTTCACGAACTCGTGTTAGAGCCTTGTGCGTTTGCACGAGCACCCTTGTCGACATCGTGTCGAGATGACACCTCGTATTCTTTCGAACGTTATTCAACGCTATTATTATATTGTTTGTAATAATTATATTGTCGACTTGACCGTTCTCGTCGCGTGTCTAGACCATTGACCGACAGAGTAGAAGGTAATTATGAGAGGAACGATTAAACGGGTAGATGATTGATGGGATTGGCATCTTATAGCTGGAGTTACGATTATACCCCTTTCTCACCAGCTGTATACCACGACCGATTCCCTCAAACACTCATTTCTTTTTTCTTCTTTCTTTCTTCTTCCTTCCTTCGCTCACGAGTTTCGTTGTTTTCTCCAAGAACTTCCATCGACGAAACCGTGAGTTCCATCGAGATTCTGCATGACTTTCTTCATCAACCTTGTTCATCATCATCTTCTCGACCCATATCTACTTTGTTCGACCATCACCATTGAGGTATGAAGAAGCAGATCTTTCTTTTCCTCTGTGCTACTGTCTAGCGCTATTTCTTCTTCCATTTTTAGCCAGTTTTATGCTTCCAAATCATGTCAAATTGATGGGTTTTCTTCTTCACGATATTACCTATCTTTCTAACCGATTAATTGGGCTTGTAAAACAAATTTTCTTCCTCTTTTTTTCTGCAATCGGCAGTGCCCAGAAACTCTTCATTTTCGGTTTATTTCGATTTCTTGTTTTCGTTTGTTGCTTCTGGTTGATGTTGTTGTCGATCTATCTGTTGAAGCATCAGATAACTTTTTCATGAACTTTTGATCGAAATCCCTAACTTTGTGTTAGAGGAAAAATATATTCAGTTCTTGAGTTTTATATTTTCTGGGTTGTGGTTAAGTTTGGGAAGAGAGCTAAGTGTATTAGAACCCATAGATCGAACTGAGTTGTGTTTGTTTTAGGAAGTCTGTTTCCCGAGATCGAGTGATTTACGAATCAAGGTGTACGGGAGAGCGAATCCGAGGACGTGGAAGCAGTGGGATCCAGATCGAGAATCAGACGCGGTCGAGGTCGACCGGAGAAGCACGTGTCGAGGTCGATTGAGGGCGATGCGTGTCGAAGTCGTTGTCGAGCTCGTTGAAGACAGTAGTGTCGAGATCGAGTAAGAGAAGTCATTGTCGAGCTCATTTGAAGACAACGTGTCGAAGTCGTTGTCGGCGGCATTTACTTGAGTTCGGTAAAGGCGCTTCACATTAATACTTTCGTAGTATGCTAGCGTAAGCAACTCTTAGACATTATTAAGACTTTATTTTTATTGTTATATTTATGTATGGACTCCTTGATTGGTGTCGAGATTGGAATGTTGTGATATGATTGGGTTTTTGCATGTATTTGATATGTGATTGAATATATGTTGTGAATGGTGTATTCTTTGTCAGTGCGTTTCTTCATGCAGAATGTTTTATTGCTTAAATGTCAGTGCGTTTCTTCATGTTAAGCATGCTCTCTTTATTTGATATGTGATCAAGTAAGTTGTGTTACTCTTTGACATGCGGCGAGCTAATCATCGAGTGAGAGAGCTAGTGAGTCGTATGACGTTTTGAGCCGGACCAGATAATCGAGGGTGCTAGGTCCCTTTTTGTTTATGGTGGATTGGCTAGGCGTTGTAGCATTATCGGTTTGGGGATGGACCTTGATTAATGTATGGAGTCGGTTTGGGGATGGACACGCCTTTTACCTATTACGTCGGTTTGGGGATGGACTGGCGGCGATATTCCTAATAAGAGTCGAGTCGAGTCTAGAGTGAGATGGTCGAGTCACGTGTGGTGATTGAGATATATTATTCTTTGTTTGCTTATATCCTTTATGTCGAGCTTATCTTAAATTGTTGAGAAGTTGACCACTTTCCGTGGTGCCTTCAATCCATGACGGTTACCCAGGCGATGTCGAAGCGCGAGGAACCCGACAATAGATGATGCCGAGGAGGAGCTCGGCGAGGACCCGAGTGACGACTGCACTTGTCGTGATTGATTGTTTGTTCGATGTATTTCTTTTGATGATCATACCTTGTTTTCTTTTGGAGTAGTATGTCGTGACCCGGTTTAGGCGGTGTTGTTTTGTTGCTCTGAGGTAGACTGGTGGTCTTACTTTTGGAGCGACCCTGCGTGGGAAGTCTGGGAAGTACCCCAGGTATGATTGCTCTTTTGAAGTCGTCGTACCTTAGGTGTATTTTCTTTATACATTTGCTACTCAGTATTTTGTATACATTATTATTTGAGTGATATATATATGTATGTTATGCATGTATGTTTTATTAGAATTTAAGTCTTGTGTCTTAGTTGCACCATGTTTCAAAAGTCAGTAATTACTCTGATGTGCACGAGTTGGTTTTATAAAAAAAAAATATATATCGTATTTTTAAAAGGCACAAGAGTTTTGTTTTTAAAACACATCTCATATAGGTTTATGTTGAGCTTGGTGTGTTGAGCTCGGTAACTCGAGCTCGGTATATTGAGCTCGGTAGCGGTCCGGAAACGGGTCGTTACAAGGACGGTACGTGTCGAGGTCGATTGAGAACCGTACGTGTCGAGGTCGATTGAGGACAGCACGTAGACGCCGAGCTTGGAGTTCGGTAAGGGCAACTTTTAGATATGTTTAGATTTGATTTTTAGTATTTAAATGTTTCATTTAAATACGAAGAAGTCGGAGAACTCTACGAGTTCGAAGTTAGGGTCTTCGAACCCCTTCGTTTTGTTGTCGTGAGGTCGAACATTTATCCGAGTCTTCGTGGGCGAGCGTAAGCTGTTGTGGTTGGTCTCCTGAACCCAACCCCCCACACTTGTATGTTCCTCTCTGTTAATTCCATTGAGTTGCAGAGGGATGGATTCCTTGATTTGCTTGTCGAGCATGTAATGTTGTGATATGATTGAGTTATGCATTATTTGATATGAGATTAAATATATGCCATGAATTGCGTGTTGCTGTTGAATTGCGTTTCTTCATGCAGGGTGTTTTTATTGCTTAAAATGTCGAATTGCGTTTTCTTCATATTAAGCATGTTCTCTTATTTGATATGCGGGTAAGTAATCTTATGCGTCACTCTTTGAATATTGTAAGTGGAGAGCTGTTCATCGAGTGAGCAAGCTAGGCGAGTCGTTATGACATTTTTGAGCCGTGACCCGGATAACTGAGGGTGCTAGGTCCCCTTTTGTTTACGGGAGATTGACTAGACGTCGCAGCGTAGGAACCGGGTACTGCATATCTAGGGAGAAGCGAAAGATCCCAAGGCTACGGCTGGTATGTCAGTTGATGGATCTGCGTCTGCTTTCCGGAATAATGGTCGAGTCGAGAGAAAATGGATCACGAGTCAAGTCGAGTCTAGAGTGAGAGGGTCGAGTCACGTTTGGTGAATGATATACATTGTTATTTGCTTATTTCTTTACGCCTTGATTATCTTGATTTGTCGAGAAGTTGACCCTTTTCCCGTGGTGCTTTCAATCCATGATGGTTACCCAGGCGATAGCGAGGACGCAGGAAACCCGACAGCAGGTGATGGCGAGGAGGACCTCGTCGAGGATCCGGACGACGATCTCTATTTGTCGTGATTGATTATGTCTATTAGATGTTTTTTTTTGGGATGACTGTAGTATGTCTTTGGTGTACAATGGTCGTGACCAGTTGGGCCGAGTGATGTTTTGTTATTACAGGGTAGACTGGTGGTTCCACTTTTGGAGCAGCCCCCTGCGTGGGTGTCTGCCGGAAGTACCCCCAGGGTATGATTGCTCTCTTGAAGGTCGTCATACCATAGGTGTATTTTTTGTGCATTCACTACTCTGTATTTTGCATACACTATCATTCCGACTTGTATATATATATATTATCTATGTATGTTTTATTTAGGATTTAAGTCTTGTGTCTTAGTTGCACCATGTTTCGAAAAGTTGTAATTACTCTGATGTGCACTAGCTGGATAAAAAAAAATATACCGTAATTTTTTTTTTTAAAAGGCACAAGAGTACCGTTTTAAAACGCATCGCATAGAGGTTTAGTTGAGCTCGGTAGCGGTCCGGAAACGGGTCGTTACAGGAAGCGCTGTTTATTGTCTGGACAATAAACAGCGCCTCAATAATAAAGCGATGTTTATTGTATAGACAATAAACAGCGCTTCAGTAAGGAAGCGCTGTTTATTGTGAACAATAAGCAGCGCTTCCTTTTTGAAGCGCTGTCTTTTTATACATGAAGCGCTGTTTATTCTTCTTTTTTTTTTAATTTAATTCTCTCACATTTACATTATATCTGTTGCATAATATTGTGATAACACAAAATGCAACCAAAATTGTCATCAACACCCAATTGTATCAACATCAAAATTTAACATTATAATGTAATTTTTTCATAGATTCCTACATATCCTTACATTAACATAAATAAATTACAATATATTTCTCAGTCAAATTCACAATTATATAGAATAGATCACTAAAATATTGCACATGTCATGCTACAAATACTACCTAAATAGTAATATCTTTTTCTTCTGTCACTACAACTAAACATGCATACAAGGTCAAAATTCTAACAAAATTTTGGCAGAGTTTTCCTTAAAATATGGACATTCCAAAATATATAAAATACCTGTAACAACATAAGATACCATACCAGCCAGCCAACATAAAATATATAAAATATTAGCCAATATAAAAAGGAATTTTATTCCTAAATTCATGTGAACCTTTCCAATTCAAGTATGCTAAACTAAAAAAAAACCAAATTTAACAAAAACTCACGTAAATATTAATATTAATCTTCTTCTATCTACTTATAAATGATAAAATTTGTAGTAAAATATCGACACCACTCTTCTTTGAGTTCGGTATGATCAGTGTATGTGTCGAATTGACAATCAGGATAAGATCTTGAAATGAAAATTAAATGAAGTTAGAATTGAACATAAGCATTCAAATGGTATGCGTAAAAGAAAAAAAATTATATAAACTTTAAAATTATTACATACATACCTCTGTTGGAATTTCTGTTTGATTATGAACGACAATATCCTTGAGAAACTTCAAAACATATTGGCCACAATCATCAGAGTTCGGTTGGCGAGGACACTATAAAACCAAAAATATGAAATTAATTGTTTTTATTTTTGGTAATTTGAATAATTGCATAAAAAAATTGATATAAATACCTTTATCGGTATCCATTTAGGTGGAGTAAATTTAGAAAATCGAGACTTGTTTCTTCGATAAAGTAGGATTGCCCTAAGTGCAAAATCAAACAAAATCATTCAATATCTTGAACCACACTCATAATAATTTCTACCTACCAAAAAATATCATTCCAATACATTGGTAACCACTTCTCTTAACATCAACACATAGACTATATCAAATTTCTAACAAAATTTTGGCAGTCTCCCTAAAATATGGACATTCCAAAATTTATAAAACACACCAGAACAACAGAAAATATCATACCAGCCAGCACAAGATGTCAAGTAGGCCAAACATAAACAAATAAACACTTCAATATTACAAGTAACTTAAACGTTTAAGAAATTGCATACATATATATATATATATACATATCTATGATTTATACACACTTACTGATTGTACTTCTCTTTCATTGTTTTGCGCATGTTGATATGTACACGCAATGGATCAAGATAGTACACAACGTTTTGATTCAAGTTAATCGCTAACAATAACCAATGATCCCTACAAAAATGTTGGACAAAAAATATAAGAAAGTAAACACATTTCAATAAATTTAGTAATATTGATTAAATTAAATGACTTACACTACGTTGCAAGGTGACAAAAATAGAGTCTCAAAGTCAGGATTTGCTAATGTCAAGTGGTGAATCACATACTCAGACATGTCAGCATTCCATGATCCCATATGTGTCCGTTGTGGGCACAAAAATACAAACCTTTGAGTTTGTTCTTGTGGGATCAATATCTCTTGATACAAGTACCTTAAATTAAAACATGCATACAAATTAATGCATTAACAATAACATAAATATTTAGTTAAAAAAATAAAAAAACATTGGATACTTTAAAATTTAATGCACGACTGAGATATACTGATAATAACAGTTTCACTTAACCATAGGTTGTCATTAAGAATTTCTTGAAGTGCACCATCAACACCAGCTCTTTGGTCGTGCTCATAACCCAAAATTGATTCATCCATTGGTACTTTTATGGTATCTGCCCCCTCCATCTTTGTTGCCACATGGACTCTAAGATAAATTGTAAAATCATGTGAGGGTGTAGGAGGCCGAGATACCATGACCTTCTTCACTGGAGATGTGAATGACCCATTTGTTGGCTCGCTTGCCAACACTCTTGCTAGCTATAGGCAGCTTGCCCTTGCCTTTGTCCTTGGCTTTGGATGTTGGAGATACCTACATATTTTGCATTCCAACATATTGATTAGTTAGTGAGTGATCACCTAATTTAATAAATATATGCGTATATGATAGTGAAGCATATACTTTAACATATACGTACCATATCACTTGTAACTCACGAGGTGGTTTGGCCATGCCACATAGGTTCCTATTGCCTGTTCCACTGTCATCACATCTGCCGCCTCCAATGGTACAGGCAATAGTGCATCTCCCTCAAGTGCAACGTCAACTCTAACCTTTACATGATTAGGAGGTAAGGGTAGGTTGTGTAGTGACACACCTGGTTCATTATACAACATTCCCTTACCAACCATTCGTTGCGTTGGACTTGTCAAATATAGACTGCACTCATAAATGCCCTAAACCAATGATAAACGAAATATTAATATGTTAAATCTTTGAATACTTAGGTGAGAAAGTATAAAAAGAAATGTAACGATTATTACCTCGGGACTCACAATAGTGCAACTATCTCTAACACTCTTTGGGTTAGGGATAGGTGACTGATGCTCGTTCCTCTCCACTTCTTCTTTATCCTTCTTGCTATCTTCCAATTCCTGAACTTTTTGGTATAGCTGAGTTACCATTCTCCTCAATTCTTCTGTTTCACTAGCATCAGCATGGCGTCTTACGCGCTTCTGTGATCCAAAGATAGCGCCCTGGGAGACGCCAAATCCCATGCCTATTACCCGACCAGGATACTCCTTGATGGGTATGGCTTGGGAAAGGATGTCTTGACCAGACAAATCTGACATAGACATTGACAGTTCATTCTGCGAGACACAAATATTATTAAATAATATCATTGTCATTAATTTAAACGTTAATTAATGTTATCATACTTACAATTTTGTCAGCCACTTCTCTAGTGGGTAGATGTTCAATGTCACCCTTCTTGTTTCATCGGGCTTCTATCCATAAACAAGATCGATCAATGGATTGAGAAGTTGCATCTTTTCCTGACTCCAACAGCCGTACATATGAACAAACAAATTGAGAGAAAGTAAGAAAGAAATTGTAAATACCAAGAGATGCGTTAAAACAAGTTATAATTAAAGATATTGTACATACCATTTCTTCCTCAATGCGGGGATACCCTTTAACCCCTCCTCTGTAAGGGTATGGAGGATTTGACGCTCTTTGCCGATTTTTATTGCTTATTCTCTACATAAAAACATAAGAATATATTAATGCATGGTTTAACGTCATATATAAAAGTTATAAATATTATTGTACATACTATATATTCTTCATCTTCTGTGCGTCTTCTTACAAAAGCGCTCCAATCATCCTGTTCTATGAACGATGCATATTTCTTTGGAGGCTGATGTCTGATGTTCCCGTGTTGGTCTCTCAACCACTTGTTCGCTAATGCAGTTCGGAAATTCCGGTGTGATCTTCCAGCTAACCTAAGTGTAATATCCTTTCGGGTCTCATCAACATCAAAATGCTTCTGCAAGAACATTATAAACAAAATGGTAGACTATAAGTATGTTTAGATAAATTAAAAAATAATACAACTAACCAATGTTAATTAATCCCATTTTTATATACCTGTATCTCAGTCCATATCTTATCTTTTAGCTCCTTCAAATATGGATCCTTATCCTTCCAATTATCGCGGCTAATTGGGACCGTCTTCAAATCTTGTGGCCCCAATGAATTGAATAAAGTCATTAACATTTTCACCAATGGTTGACCCTTAGCATTCCATATAACCTATAAAAAAATAGTATTAGTGAACAAATTTAGATACTCAACTAAAAAAAATTAGATTAATCGATAAGTATCTTACCACACGTTTTGCAACTCCTTTACTCCTCTCACGGATGAGTTTCTTCTTAAAAGTCAGTCCACGGGACGCCGTCCCCTTTTGGGGGGCCTCGGGAGCACTATCATCACCTTCAGATGCCATTTACCTGAAAAAAATTATACACATAAGTTATTAATAAAAATTAATAAAGAAATCAATGTATACACATTTAATTGATCAATAAATTAATAAAAATTAAATAGCATTCACTACATACATGTACATTTAAGCAACTCTTTTCCTTTTTCTCGTTTTATTCAGATTTGCGCATCCCTTATGAAATAATGGATTGATCCAAAGCCCTTCATTATGATCATTTCTAATATACACATCATCCTCTATAGGTGTACTTGCCCCAAACAATGATTGTGATGTCCGAAGAAAGTGGTCATCCTCAATGTCGAGATATTCATGTGCTTCATCATCAATCTCATTAACAATTTTTTTGTTATTCAATAGAACAATGGACCAATTCATATCAATTGGATCGGTGACATAGAACACGTGTTGAGCTTGCGATGCTAAAATAAAGGGCTCATCCTTATATCCCAACTTATTAAAATTCACCCGCATGAACCCCAACTCATCCATTTGTACACCGTTGTTATTATCAACCCACTTGCATTGGAACACAGGCACTCGAAACATCTTATAATCCAACTCCCATTTGCGTTCAATGACCCCGAAGTATGACATATTCGCATATATGGGGTTTCTATCTTTAGCACTTGATATGCATAGCTTCAGCTACAAGAGTCACTCCACTATTTTGTATTCTCCTCCGATCATCATGTTCTTTTGTATAAAAAGTGTACCCATTCATCAGATAACCGGTGTAAGAACTAACATGTATATCTGGACCTTTAGCTAACCATCTCAATCTTTCTGAAACCGAGCTAGGATTTGCAATAAACTCTGCAGAAATGTATTCTTTCAGCCATTTTATAAAACACCGATTGTGTTCTGTTGTTAACCAATTTTGACTCTTATTTGGGTACAAGCTCTTGAGTATGTCCTTGTGTTTTACAACATATGACTCAACTTCATCGGCGTTACGTAAAACATATAAGTGTGCTTGTTCCCATTCTTTCCTTGATATAGTCAATATTTTAAGTCCAGTAATCCCTCCTCGCACTTCTTCCTGTGTGAGACCGCGGCGACCCTATAGAATGTTCAATATCGGATACATACTGCTGCAGAATTCAACAGCTTCTTCGATTATATACTGTTCAACAATACAACCCTCTGGTCGTGATCAGTTTTTAACATACCCTTTTAATATATTCATGTAACGCTCAAACGGGTACATCCATATCATGTAAGCTGGCCCACACGATTGTGTCTCCCTAACTAGATGAACTGTCAGATGAATCATTATGTCAAAGAATGAAGGCGGGAAATACATCTCAAGCTCACACAAAGTCAGAATAATTTCTTTTTGCAAGGCTGGCAACTTTCCAGGGTCAATCACTTTACTACAAATTGCCTTAAAGAAGAAACAAAGTTTACTTAAGGTATTCCGCACTTTGTCAGGCAAAATAGATCGTATAGCTATGGGTAGCAAATTCTCCATAAGAACATGACAATCATGAGACTTTAGACCCTTTAACTTGAGATCTTTCATCGATACGAGGTTCTTAATGTTTGAAGAGTACCCCTCTGGAACCTTAACTCCATCAAGAAACTTACAAAAATCTCTTTTCTCTTTTCTAGATAGAGTATGAGCGGCCGGAGGTAGATATGTACGACGTTTCCCTTTCTTTACCGGTCCCAACTCTCGTCTCAATCCCATACTAACCAAGTCCAGCCTTGCATTGATGCCATCTTTAGTCTTCCCGGGCACATTAAGTAAGGTACCACTGAGACTATCAAAAATATTTTTTTCAACATGCATCACATCAACGAAATGTCTTACGTATAATGATTTCCAATATGGCAACTCAAAGAAAATCGACCTTTTCTTCCACCCTCGTGTGGCAAGGTCTCCTGCAAAAGGTTTACCGAATTTAATATTCAAATCTTTTACTTTTTCTAACAGTTGTGTACCCGTCAGAGGCAAAGGAGCTCTCCGTTCTTCTGTATTCCCATTGAATGCCTTTCTCCATGACCGATAATGATGATTTGGATGCAAAAATCTGCGATGCCTAAGAAAGACATTCTTCCTACCATGTTCCAACCGAATCCAATCTGTACTATCTTCACATATAAGGCATGCACACTGACCTTTGGTACTATATCCCGACAGATTACCATATGCTGGAAAATCATTAATTGTGCCGAAAATCATAGTCCTCAAGGTGAAACTTTCTTCTCTATACCTATCATACACCACCACACCTGTCTCCCACATTTGCTTCAAATCTTCAATTAAAGGAGCCAAATATACATCGATATCATTTCCTGGTTTTTTCGGCCCAGAAATTAACAAAGACAACATCATATATTTTCGCTTCATGCATAGCCATGGAGGTAGGTTATAAATCACCAAAATCACAGGCCATGTAATCGTGAGAGCTACTTTGAACACCATGTGGGTTAAATCCATCGATGAACAATGCAAGTCGTAAGTTTCTTGGTTCATTCCCAAAATCGGGATAATCAATATCAATTTTTTCCATTGAGGAGAATCTGCCGGGTCTGTAGCTTGCCATCTTGAATCCTTTCATCCTCATGCCATGTCGGGTTTTTGCATCTTAGAACTACGGTACATACGCTGAATCTGGGAATTATGGGAAAATACCACAATACCTTCTCTGGGCGAATTTTCCTTCTTATACCGTGAGGCTTCACATTTTGGACACGACTTTAATGATGCATATTCATTACGAAATAAAATGCAATCGTTACGACAAGCATGTATCTTCTCATAGCTCATGCCAATAGAGCGTAACATTTGTTTAGCCTCATATGTCCGACTAGGAAGCACATTATCATTAGGCAACATATCTTTCAACAGTGTGAGTAAGTCCGTAAAACTCTTATCAGTCCATCCATTGCCCGACTTCAAGTTAAACAACTTTAACATTGCCGACAATCTTGTGAATTTAGTACAACCCTCATATAACGGCTTCTCCGCACTCATCAACTTCTCAAACATTTGAGGACAATCACGAAGATCTTCTTCAACCGCATTTGCCATATCTTCAAAACGGTCACCATCATATGTATTTGTAGTGGTGTCCTCTGACGCATATCTCCCACTATTCCCCATATTAGAAGATTCACCTTTTGTCTCACCGTGCTTTGTCCAACAGGTATAAGTTTGATCAATCCCATTGCTTACTAAATGCCATTCCAATTCCCGAACACTAATTTTGTTTGTATAACAACAACTTAAACAAGGACATATGATTCTACTATGGTCTGTTGTATGCCCAACTACAAACCCAATAAAATCTTTCACTCCATCCTTATATTCCTTCGACAAACGATTGGCAGACATCCACTTTCGATCCATATTTTACCTATGGATTGAGAGGTAAAACAACAGAAAAACCCCATTTAAATAAAGCAAGACTAAAACTATCACTGCTCTTAAAATCAACACACAGACTAGATCAAAATTCTAACAAAATTTTGGCAGAGTCTCCCCTAAAATATGGACATTCCAAAATATATACAATACCTGTAACATTCCAAAATTCATTGTTCAAAACAAAAAAAAACCAAAATCAGGTTCCACAACAAAATTCATTGGTCATTTTCCATTGATTCCCATCTGATATGCATATATATTTACTAACTATACATTTTAACAAACTGATTCCAAGCATCTTTAACACTTCTAATTTATCTCTGGACAACAGTGAACAAAATCAAACAAAATCAAACACTTCTGATTCCAAACTGGACAACAGTGAACAAAATCAAACAAAATCGAACAGAGACCAAAACCTAACGAACCACCAACAGAAACCAATGTGGAATCGAGATACAAAATGGAGACAGTGGCGATACCTGGAAATGGACGCAAACAGGAGTTGGGAGATGGAGGCGAGGGGGAGGACGGAGGTCGAGCGCTGCCAACAGCTTTTGGAGGACGACGAGGTCGGATTTCAGGTGAGGGGAAGCACACGATCTCGTTGAGGAAGAAGCACGCCGGGACTTGGGAGATGGAGGCGAGAGGGACGACGACGGAGGTCTCACAGATGAGCTTGCGAAGAGAGAGTTGAGAGACAGAGAGAGAACAGTGCTTCTGCGAAATGAGAGAGGAGGGAAATATATTTAATAAATTGACCAAAAACAGCGCTTAATAAAAAAGCGCTGATTATTGTTTCACAAAAACAGCGCTTAAGTCTAAAAGCGCTGTTTATTGTATCACCAAAAACAACGCTTCCTACTATAAAGCGCTGTTTATTGTTCGTATGATCAAAAACAGCGCTGATTATTGTGCCAATTCATTTTTTATTATTTAAAGATAAAACAGCGCTTAAAGGACTAAGCGCTGTTTATTGTGAAAACTAAACAGTAGCGCTTAATGTTGTAAGCGCTGTTTATTGTTTAGGTATGACATAAAGTAGCGTTTTTTATTTTAAGCGCTGCTTAAAGTAGCGCCATCTTTTTTAGAATTTGTTGTAGTGGAGAGAGCATTCAATAATAACCGTGTGATTAACATAAATGGTCGAAATACAATTTTTCTTAATTCGTGCGTCTCTTTAATTATCTCACTCTCACTTGGTGCCTGTGCACCGTAATCGTCTCCTCCATCCATGTTCTTCCCCATTTTCTCTCTCGTATCTCTTCCCTCTCATGCCATTTGATTTGGATTTTGTCTTGCACAGCTCGTGCCAACCTTGTGCCCGTCACGCCAACCCAAAATTTTCCACCGCCACTAAAACTATGAAAAGCCAAACCATAATTGAAACCAAAATTTGTAGCTGCAATAGCAGGTTTAGCTGTCGAACACTCAAATTGGGAAATTGCGAAAGCCTTTTGATTGGGAAATTGTCGAATTATGAATTCCAATCAGGTGCTAAAGAGAGAACATTATGAAAATTGGAAAATCATATGAGCAAACATATTTTTTCCCTTCTTTTTTCCTTTCAAAATGAAGGTTTTTATAACAAAGCTATTAATTGAACACAAATTTGGACACAGTTACGGACCCCCCGCATTTTTTTTTTAAATTTCAAGAAAATATTACAAATTTTTTTATCTGGTTAATTACATTCACATATTTGGTTAATGCTATTCATTATCTGGTTAATGCCAAATCCTGAACATTTTGGACATTTCATTTTCTTATCTGATTAATCAAGTTCACATATCTGGTTAATGCTATTCATTATCTGGTTAATGTCAAATCCTGAAACTTTTTCTTATCTGGTTAATCAAGTTCAAATACCTGGTTAATGCAATTCATTATCTGGTTAATGCCAAATATTTTTTTAACCAGTTAAAAAAAATCTAAAAAAAATTAAAAAGAAGCAAAAAAAAAAAAAACCGTACGGATTCCATGTGCCGTACATGTCCATACCGTACGGACATACGGTATCCATATGATCTGTATTCAAAATACATTTTTCTTTTTTTAATCATGATATCACAACCCTTACATGCATATGCCACGCTGATATGCACAAGAATCAAAAAAGAAAAGAATAGAAAGAACAGGGATAAAGGCTATGGTGTTGTTTACTGGGTTTTTTGGTACAGACGCAGAAATCGTCCGACAAGCCCAAAACGAAACAAATGATTATTTTCAAACGATGTGAGTCCTACAAGTTAACACGGTAATTTCGTCAAACGATAGGTTTTATACTTGGACACAATACTCGTCGAGTGGAGGGTTATGAAAATAGAAATTGAGAGGGAAAGCGGTTTTAATGGGAGTTGGAGAAATGGGGATGAGACAAAACACGAGGTTGAAAACGATAAACACAGAATGGTTTTGTTTTTAGATTTTTTGTGTTTTGAAAGACTAAAAGTAAACGAAAATACCAGTAAAATCGTGCAGGAAGTAAATTGCATGAAAAGTAAAGAAAGTTTAAAAGAAAAAAGTGCAGGAATTTAAAGGTGCAGAAATGTAAAGTGCAATGAAGTAAAGTGTAAGAAAGTAAGGTGCAGGAAGATAAAAATGCAAGAAGGTAAATGACTGAAAAGTTAAATTGCAATGAAAGAAAAGGGGTGAAAGGAGTACTTGATCTCAAACTGCGAGTCTGCTATGTGTTGAGACGTTGAGAAATCGATTAAGTATCCAACCTCTATTACATCGTTCGACCTCCTATTTATAGAAGAAATATAAAATAACTGATGTCCTATCTGCTAGACACGTGTACAGTAAAGATGTCTAACAGTTACATTGTATTTACTATTTTCGACATATCCTAGTCTATGTAACGAACTACGCTAAGGAGCATTGGGTCAATCTTGACGACAAGTCTTCGCCGGCTTCGATGATGCTTCTTTCACTAAGGCAGGTCAGTTTGACCCTTTTTGGCGCTTCATGAAAATTTTGCTAAGTCTTCAAAGCTTGATTGATTCTTTGACCGTTCCTTGCGTGCTTAGGCAAGACCTGCCTGTTTTCGACACTCCATGTACATTGTCGAAACTTCCCCAAATCTTCTTGACTTAGCTTGTTTTTTGTTCTCTTTTCTGGAATTGTGCTTTTGGCGCGTCAATTCACTGTCACATTTGTCGGGAATCCAAATCGTAAATTTGACACCCAACAAATGCCCCCCCAAGTTTTGGTTTTCGACGGCCAGGAGAAAGATCAAAACTTAGTGGTTTTCGAATTTTTTGCATAACTGCCACCCATTACCTCCATCACTTCTGTCCCATCAGCGCATTTTCCAACGTAGCGGGTTCATGATGGTCTAAGTGGGCTACGTCAGATCAACGCCTTTATATAGCCTTTGCCAGCTAAAATTTTTCTTTCTTTATCCCACTGTTCATCTTCTATAGTTCCTCGTTGTTCAACTTCTGCAACTCTATTCTTCACGCTTTTCATTCGTGGCATAACAAGATCTCACGATTTTGGCCTTCTGATGGTGGTTGAATCTGTGAGAATGGATTTTTGTCCCAAACTTTTTGTCCAGTTCCACCACCATTTTGAGTTTCTTCATCTGGCCTGACCAAACGATACTCCAAAAGATTAATAGCCTAGTACTCAAGAAACTGTCATTTCTATATTTCCAGGCTAATAGCCAATTTGATAATGTATTTGTAACTTGCCAAATGGCTTATGAGTAAAGAATTCTATTTATTTTATTTATGTCTAGATTTTTACTTCGCACAGTGTCGGCCTATATGGCTTCAAATACTTGCCATTAATAGACTTAATTCTTAAACCTGAATTCACATCGACAAGTGCATAAGCATTACCAGAATAAACTTCCGTAACTTTAAATGGTGCTTTCCAGTTTTGTCCCAAACTTTTTGTCCAGTTCCACCACCATTTTGAGTTTCTTCATCTGGCCTGACCAAACGATACTCCAAAAGATTAATAGCCCAGTACTCAAGAAACTGTCATTTCTATATTTCCAGGCTAATAGCCAATTTGATAATGTATTTGTAACTTGTCAAATGGCTTATGAGTAAAGAATTCTATTTATTTTATTTATGTCTAGATTTTTACTTCGCACAATGTCGGCCTATATGGCTTCAAATACTTGCCATTAATAGACTTAATTCTTAAACCTGAATTCACATCGACAAGTGCATAAGCATTACCAGAATAAACTTCCGTAACTTTAAATGGTGCTTTCCATTTGGGAGACCATTTGCCCAGTTCTCGACAAGATTTATCCATGGGCAGAATAACTTTCCAAACCAAATCAGCAACATTAAAGGATTTGTATTTCACTTTATTGTCGTAAAATTTGGCTATTCTTTCTTTTTGTCTCGCCAAGTTTTCCAACGCAGTCAACCTATCATCATGCAATTCGTTTAGCTCGTTGAACATTGAATGCCAATATTGTTTGCTAGGCAGATCATCTTGCCTTAGTATAAGAATTGATTCAAGGTTAATTTCGACAGGTAACATTGCATCATGTCCATATACTAATTTATATGGTGTAGTGCCTGTTGATTCTCTTGGCAAGTTTCTGCATACCCATAAAGTTTGCTCAAGTGTGTTATGCTAACTTTTGGGGTACTTCCCAACATGTCTTTTTATTAACCCAATTATGATCTTGTTCATGGCCTCGACTTGGCCATTTGCTTGAGCATAATATGGAGTGGATACTAACATCTTGATTCCCTTAGATTTAGCATAATTCGACACTCTTCGTCCAATAAATACTGACCCTTGGTCAGTTGTCAGTGTTTGAGGTATGCCAAATCGACAAACTATGTGCCTCTCGACGAAGTCGATAACATCTTGTTGAGTGACTTCTTTCAAGGCAACAGCCTCAACCCACTTAGTGAAATAATCAACACCTACCAAGATGTACTTATGGCCCTTTGATGAAGTGGGATGAATTTGGCCAATAATGTCTAATGCCCAACCTCTGAATGGCCAGGGTTTGACAATAGAATGTAATTCACTGGTAGGAACATTTTGTATATGGCCATGTCTTTGACATTCTTCACAAGACTTGGCAAATATGATACAATCCCTTACCAATGTTGGCCAATAATATCTTTGACGTCTTAAGATCCACTTCATTTTGTCACCTGCCTGATGTGCTCCACAAATTCCTTCATGGACTTCAGACAAAGCCAAATAAGCCTCTTATTGGCTTAGACAAGCTTGCATATTGCCATCAACTGATTTTTTGTATAATGTTGCAGCCAATAGCACAAATTTTGATGCTTGGTACTTGAGTTTCCTATCAACACTTTGACTAGGATCCTCTAAGTATTGTATTATTGGCTTTCTCCAATCATTTGGTGTTGATTGGTCAACCTGCAAGACATCCCTTTCTTTTAAAGGGTAAAGCAGTTCTCTAATTTTTACCAAGTCGGTCAAGACTTCTGGCGAAATTTTATACCCAGAGGCTATCTGAGCCAAGTCATTTGCCTCTTGATTCAACTCCCTTGGGATGTGTTCGACAACCACGTCGTCAAACTTCTTCAATAACTTGGTCGCTACTACGCAATACTCAACCAAGCTGTGACTCACGCATTTATATACTTGAGTTAGTTGTCGAATTACCAACAATGAGTCCCCAAATATATGAATATTACGTGCTTTTAATTCCAACAGTATTTCTAACCTAACAATTAAGGCTTCATATTTAGCCTCATTGTTCGAGCAAGTATACTTAAGTTCAAACATGAACTTAGTTGGAATTTCTTGTGGGGACACTATTAAGATCCCCAATCCAGCACTATTTTGATGCCTTAAGCCATCAAAGTACAAGCGCCAGGGTTTGAGTTCGACAAACTCAATTGGATCGACCACATCTAAAGATGGGTGATCTGCCAAGAAGTCTGCTATTGCTTGGCCATTGACAACCTTCATTAGAACGTATTGTAATGAAAATTCAGACAAAGCAAGCGTCCATTTTCCTATTCTTCCATTCAGAACAGGCTTAGACAACATATATTTTATTACATTTGTCTTAGACATAATTATTACATTGCAAGGCATCATATAATACTTGAGTTTTGTACATGCAAAATATAGTGCTAAACATAATTTCTCTATGGCACTATATCTTCTTTCAGCATCGTTAAGAACTTTGGTTGAAGGCTTCTTGGTGACAAGGTTCCCAGATGAACTCTTGTTCTGCCTTCAACTTGACCAGTGGTGAAAACACCCTAGTCCTGCCTGACAAGTTAGAAATAAATCTCCTCAGGAAATTAACCTTTCCTAAGAATGATTGGAGCTCTTTCTTATTGGTTGGTGGCGAAGCTTCCAGGACTACCTTCGCTTTATTCTTGTCGACTTCAATCCCCTTCTTGTGCACTAAGAACCCCATGAACTTAGTAGCTGACACACCAAACCCACATTTCTCTGGATTCATCTTTAAGTTATGCCTCCTCATTCTATCGAAGGCCTGCCTCAAGTGATCCAAGGGCTCCTCTTTATTTCTTGACTTGACAATCACGACATCAATGTAAACCTCCATGAATTTGTAAATTACATCGTGAAAGATGGTGTTCATGGCGTGTTGATAAGTGGCTCTAGCATTTTTCAAACCAAAAGGCATGACTACCCATTCATATGTCCCAATTGAGCCAGGACACCTGAAGGCAGTTTTAGACACGTCCTCTTTGGCTATGAAAATTTGGTTATAGCCAGCATGACCATCCATAAAATTTAGCAATTCATGTCCAGATGCAGCATCGACAAGCATGTCTGCCATAGGCATGAGATATTCATCCTTTGGGGTTGCCTCATTTAGGTTTCTGAAATCTATGCAAACCCTCGTTATCCCATTTTTCTTCAGAACGGGGACTATATTAGACAACCATTCCATGTATTTAGTTGTTCTAATGAATCCTGCCTTGAGCAAACGCTCTACTTCTTCTTTGATCTTTAGCACCACCTCTTGAGCAAATCTCCTGTTGGCTTGATTGACAAGCTTGCTTCCTTCTTTCAAAGGCAGCCTATGCTTGACCAACTCTCTGCTCAGACTAGGCATTTCATGATACTCCCAAGCAAAGCATTCTCTGTATTCCTTGACTAGCTCTATTATCTGATTTCTGAATTCCTTTGGCAGAAATGAACTTATGTAGATTGGTCTCTTTTTAGATCCATCTCCCACATCAATTTCTTCCAAAGGGTCTTCGACTTCAATACTGATCTTGTCATCTGGTCCCCTTTCAAAACCTAAAGGGCTATCATCCAGTACACAATCTGCTAATACACCTTTGAAGGCATATTCTTCACTGTCGGCCTTATTGGCTGACAGGCCTTGTTGCTTGGAATTAAACATTGCTTAGCCGTGTCTCGGCCTTGGCAACGATCCTTACACCAAATTGATCCATGAATGCATTGTCTAATGCCTCTCTGTCAACTATCCCATTCACCACTGTAATGGGCTTCACATGTGGAGCGTATAACTTGACATCAACATGCATTTGTTGTATGTAACATGGCCTATCATCAGCATCAATTACTTTCACGTCCCCTTTTTCATTCCAGATGATTATCTTTTGATGAACAGTAGAAGGAATGACTCCAACTGCATGAATCCAATCCCTTCTAAGTAAAGCATTATAACTCGACTTTATTGGAATGACCACGAACATGGTTGATCTTGAAACTGACCCAACTTGGATATTAATGATAGCTTTTCCGTCAGAGGCGGAGGTTCTACCACTGAAGTCAGACACCACCATGCCTGTCGGAATGAGATTAGTCTCGTTCTTGCCTAACTTTTTGAACATAGCACGAGGCATTATACAAATAGACGTCCCACCATCGACTAACACTCTGTCAATGGGCCTGCCTTCCAACACAGCCTTTATGTGAAGCAGTCAAAGGTGTGACTTTTCTTCTCTGGATGGCTGTTGATGGCTCAAATCCACAAGTGCACGGAGTTGTCGTCAAGTAATAAAATATCGATCCCACAGAGACTACTTTTACGCTAATTAAACTAATTCGAGAAATAGAATTTGTTATTGTAATAGAAATAAAATAAATTAAGAAAGATATAATGGATGATTTTAATAATAAGGTAAAGCTTCTAGGACTAGGGATACCACAATGATGCTCTGAAATCCTAATTGACTACTCTCTTATTAACAAATGAATTCAATTGGAGGCAAGCTATCCTAATTTAGTAAAAGTTCTATCCCAGGATACAGAAACCGTGCTTAAGCGATACAATTCCTACTCTCGTGGTAATTGAAATCGAATTAAACCTATTAAGAAATATGATAGCTTGTTTTATCCTCGAAGGACTAAAAATTACTCTCGTGATTTTAATCCTAAGTTTCGTTCTTATGGTTCCGATAACAAAGGTTCACCTCTCGGTTCATCCCTAGACATCTAACACATATGAAAAAGTGGCCACCGAATTCATAAGAAATAATAATAACAATAAGAAGGAAATCGAATTGCATTCAAAGTAATAGAGAGAGTATCAAATAATCATCCAAAAGACATCAAAAGGCATAGCCCAAAATCCTAGAACAAGGGAAATTACTCTAACATGATGGATAGAATAGAATCCATATAAATAAACATTCAAACCAGGAAATCGAGAGAGAAGAGACGAAGAGATTGATCCCAATCCTCCACCGTGCCTCCAAGAATCAAAGTTCGAACCCTAGACAAGTCTCTAAAGTGTCTATTTATATTCTAGGAGGAAAAGGAGTGAAAAAAAAGTCCAAAACATGTAAAAACGTAAAATTTCGTGTCCAGGATGTTGTCGTAGCATGACCGTGGCGTGAGGCACGGCCAGGCCGTGCTTCATTCTATTTCTCCTGCTGTTAGGTGCTGTCGCAACACGACCGTGCTTTCTGACATGGCTAGGCTGTGCTTCATGTAGTTTTGCATTTTTCACCTCTTTAAAGTTCGAATTAGCTCAAGGTTTCTTCATGAAAGTTGAAGCTATGGATCTTAGCTTTTCAATAGCACCAGTTTCATCTCATTTGGACACCTAGAACTCCAGATATGATTAAAACATCGAACAGGTGTCAGGCTGGGGCATCATTACATTATCAACTTGTAGCACAAATTACCCTAACTTATTCCAAGTGATTTTTCTCCTTTTTCCTAGGACAAATACCTTCCTTTAAGCACAATTGAACCAAAACCAAGTGCATTATTCAAATCAAGCCAAATGCATAAATAACATTGTTTAAAATGACTAATATGACTAAGATGCACTGCAAAACTAATACTAACACTAGTGTGAAATATACCTAAAAAATACACTTATAATGCCGGTTTTAAAGATAACCGGCGTAAAATATGACGCGGTGGTATTTTTGAAATTAACGCATCATTTTTAACGCCGGTTTTTTTAAAAACCGGCGTTATAAGTTAAAAGGTAAATGTGATAACAAGTTATGACGTCGTTGTTACAATAACCACAGTTAAAAGTTAAGGTTATAACGTCGGTTTTTTGAGAAAACCGCGGTAACAAGTTATAATGTCGTTTTATAAGACAACCGCGGTTAAAACCTGAAAAAATGGAACAAGTTATGGCGCCGATTTTTTATAGAACCGCGGTTATAGGTGGGAGATTTAGCGCCGGTTTTTTATAGAACCGCAGTTATAAGTCAATGACAATACCTTTCACGCCGGTTTTGTAGGAAACCGCGGTTATAGGTGCTTTAAAAAATTCCCAAAACCCTCTCCCTCGTTCTGTTATCTTCCTCGCTCTCATTTTCCCGTCCTTCTCCCTTGTTCTGTTATGCTCTCTTCCTCGCCCTCACTCGTCTCTCTCATTTTTGGTTGCCTCCTTCCTCTCCCTCGTCGTCTCTCATTTTCCTTCTCGTCCTCGTCCTCCCTCGCGCCGTCCCTCTCATTTTTGGTTGCCTCCTTCCTCTCCCTCGTGCCGTCCCTCACTCTCCACTGCCGCTGTTGCCGACCCACACAGTGCCCCTAGTCACAGAGGTTCTTGCTCAGCACAACGGTGAGGAGAACAAAGAAGTTTCTGCCACCGTTAAGAATGACAAGGATGATGGTGATCTAGGACGCAACACCTCCTGCATCAATGGTAATGCCCAACTTTCAATTTTTATTTTTATTTTTCTTAAGATTGAGATGGAACGAAATAAAAGGGGCTTGAAACGAAATGGTTGGTATACAATGTGGCTGGGACTGATATAACTAGGATTAATATTGATATGGTTGCATGAGATATTGGCGTATTCTTCTGCAAACTGAGACTGATATACCTGGGATTGGTTGCATGATTGATTAGGAGGCAACTGTGCCATTTGATTTGAGAGAGAAACCAAAACAAACAGGAATTTTTGCAAACCTCAGATATGTTGTTGTTGTTGATGAAGATGTTCTGTTCCTTATAAACAAAAGCTTTCTATGCACATTGCATATAGATATATATTACTGCTCTTCCCATGTTATGTGTGCCTCTACATAACACACTAATTTTAACCTTTTGATCATGGACACTATGAAAGGTTAGAAATTCTATATATCTGTGTTCTATAAATTGCAATATTAATTACAAGTTCAGTTAATTAGGGAGTCAAACTCATCTTGATTTGAAGATGCTATTAGATATTCTATGAAATTGATTTAAAGGTATATTGAAGGTATAAATATAGTTAGCTAGTTATAAATATAGTTTTTATTTTTATTTGTAATTATTCAATCTGCATATAAAAGATTAACAATGCTTGATGATTGATATGAAATTCTCTTTAGCAAGTTACTGTACTCATTTATTAGTGAATAAAAAAAACTTCATGTCTTGTGGCTCTTCTCATTATTTTTGGGCTCTTTGTAACTGCATTACACGACCAGGGTCCTTGATGCATCTCTTAGTGCATATGCTTCTCCAAAATATTCCATGAAGATTGCATTCATACTATCACAGGTAAATATTGAAGTATACCATCTATCTACTGGAAATGTTGTTTGGAGCTTAGATTTCTTTTAAAGTTCTACTTTTATTATGTATTTTCAGGCCACAGATTTAAAGTGCCTTTGTCCGCGACACTGTTTCTGAAACAACCGCCACCGCGACCGCGACACTCCTCCCTCTCCTCCGTCGTCGTCGTTACTTCCTTCTTCATTTCTCCACTGCGACACTCCTCCCTCTCCTCCTTCCTCGTCGTTCATTCCTTCGTTGTTACTTCCTAATAGTTAAGGTTTGCTGGCTCTGTAAATTCAGGTTTGTTTGTTATTAAGTTGCATATATTGATTTGTCACTGCTATGATAAATGTGGTTATTAATTTGTCACTGCTATATTCTATTGTAACATTACAATCATCTTCTATTTGATTCAAACAATTTTTACATTTTATTTAACAAAATGATCATATTGAAGTGTTGGAAGATTTAGGAGCTACATTGGTATCTAAAATCTTTAGCTCTCATTTCTTTCTTAAAACATATTTGTAATGTTGCTTTGCATTTGAATGATGATATTGATGGATGTTAGCTTTGATATTAGTCCCATTATGGGCCTATTGTATAATGATATCTATTTCCGTGGCTTATCATGAGTACATCAATGTTCATGTCAATGTTAGTTAAATATCTAAGCATAAAAGTGTGTGTATATTATTTCAGAACACATTTATGGATCGTGGTTGAATGTAAAAACATCGTTTAGGTGATGAGTATAAGAACGGGGTCGAAGAGTTCTTACAATTTTCCCAAGCAAAACTTCCTAATGAAAACTTGTGTTAAGTGTTTGAATGGGCCAACACTAAAAGTTGAGGAGATACAGAATCATCTTCGTGTTTTTGAGATTTGGCAAAGATATACGACATGAACCTGGCATGGTGAAGTGTTAAACAAGCCAAGTGTGTCCACAAGAGAGGAAGTTGATGTAGATATGGACGATCGACTAGAGGACATGATTTGTGATATTGGACAAGAGTCTTTTCAGCGGGCACATGTGTATGAAACTCTATGCAACGACAAGGAAAAACCTTTGTATCCGGGCTGCAAAAATTTCACACGGTTGTCAGCGGTGTTGAAATTGTTCAATCTGAAGGTGATAAATGGGTGGACTGATAAGAGCTTCACTGAATTGCTTAAACTGTTGAATGACATGCTTCCGGAAGGTAACACATTGCCAAACAGTAATTATGAAGCGAAGAAGATATTATGTCCGATGGGTGTGGAGTATAAGAAAATACATGCATGCCCGAAGGATTGCACATTGTACTGGAAAGAGCATGAAGACAAAGAAGAGTGTCCCGAGTGTAATACACCACGCTACAAAAAAAAGGACGGTGATGATAGTTGTGGTGATGTGAGCAAAAAAGGTCTTCCTGCGAAGGTGTTATGGTATCTTCCAATTATTCCCAGGTTTAAGCGACTGTTCGCCAATGTAAATGATGCAAAGAACCTTAGATGGCATGCAGATAATAGGAAATGTGATGGAAAGCTTCGCCATCCGGCCGATTCTTTGCAATGGAAGAGAATTGATTCATTGTTTCCGGAGTTCGGCAATGAGCCAAGAAACCTTAGGCTTGGACTTGCTACAGATAGAATGAATCCATATGGTAACTTAAGTAGCATGAAGCGCAAGTACCATATGGTAACTTAAGTTTGTGCATGAAGCACAAGTACATTATGTTATCTATGATGATTTATGGTCCAAAATAACTGGGAAATGACATATATGTTTATCTAAAACCCTTGATTGATGACTTGAGAACATTGTGGGAAGAAGGCATTGATGTGTTTGATAGGTTTTCAGGTGAAGATTTCAAGTTGCCTGCCATGTTGTTTTGCACCATCAACGACTTTCCAGCATATAGGAACTTGTCCGGGTATAGTGTTAAGGGGCATAAAGCATGCCCTATTTGTGAAGTCGGCACATGTTTCTTTCAACTGAAAAATGGGAGAAAGACTTGTTACCTTGGGCATAGAAGATTTCTGAGACGTGATCACTCGTATCGCAGGTTGAAAAAGGCTTTTAATGGATGTCAAGAGAACGAAATTGCTCCGAAAGCTTTAACCGGAGAAGAAGTTTATAAACGGGTGAACTCCATCAATGTTAATTTAGGAAAAAAAAAGAGGAAAAAACATTCTTCTGTGAAAAATATATGGAAGAAAAGGTCAGTGTTCTTTGATCTTCCATACTGGTCAAGTCTTGATGTAAGACACTGTATTGATGTGATGCATGTGGAGAAAAATGTGTTTGATAGTGTAATCGGTACGCTTCTCAATATTCAGGGTAAGACAAAGGATGGAGTAAATGCTCGTCTAGACCTTGTTGCCATGGGTATAAGAGAGGAGTTAGCTCCTCAGCCAAGAGGTAACAAGACATATTTGCCACCAGCTTGTCATACATTATCAAAAGAAGAGAAAAAAAAAGCTTTTGCGAGTGTTTACGGGGTGTGAAAGTGCCACAGGGTTACTCTTCAAATGTAAAGAGTCTTGTATCGATGACAGATCTCAAATTAGTTGGCTTAAAATCTCATAATTGTCACGTCTTGATGCAACAATTACTATCGGTGGCTATTCGTGGCATCTTGCCAAAAAATGTTCGACATGCCATAATTAGATTATGTTTATTCTTCAATGCAGTATGTAGCAAAGCTATTGACCCTCAGAAATTGGACGAGTTAGAAAATGAAGCTGCTATCATTTTGTGTCAGTTGGAGATGTTCTTTCCTCCCTCATTTTTTGACATCATGGTTCATTTAATTGTTCATTTAGTCAGAGAGATTAGAGTGTGTGGCCCGGTTTATTTAATGTGGATGTACCCTATTGAGCGATACATGAAAATATTGAAAGGATATGTGAAGAATCTATATTGTCCCGAAGCATCTGTTGTTGAAAGGTACGTAACAGAAGAAGCCATTGAGTTTTGTTCAAATTATTTGTCAGAAGCAGCGCCTGTAGGGCTTCCTAAGTCTCGTCATGAGGGAAGATGTGAAGGTAAGGGTACACTAGGTCTAAAAATTAAGAGCATGGGTCGAGCGGAAGTGTTGCAAGCACATTTGTATATATTGAATAATATTGATGAGGTTGAACCTTACTTGTCTGCTCACAAAAATCATGTCAAGGCCAAAAACCCTCGAATGAATAAAAATTGGGTGTTGAAGGAGCATAACAAGACATTCATATCTTAGTTTAAAGAACAGATTTTGAGTGATGATATTGCTTCTGAGACATTAACATGGCTAGCACATGATCCTAAATTTAATGTCTTGACATGGAGAGGATACGATATCAACAAATTTTCTTTTTATACAAAGTCACATGATGACAACAGCACCGTACAAAATAGTGGGGTTATGGTTATGGCTTCTTCTATGCATTTCTCTAGTTCAAAGGATAAAAACCCCGTTCTAGCATCGATAGCTTATTTTGGGGTCATTGAAGAGATTTGGGAGATCGATTATAATAAATTCAAAGTGCCTGTTTTTAAATGTAAGTGGGTTAACAGTAACGGTGGCGTACAAACCGATGAGTTAGGATTTACAATGGTGGATCTTGACAAGATAGGTTATAAGGATGAACCTTTCATCATGGCAATTCACGCAAAACAAGTGTTTTATGTCAAGGATCCTTCTAACAAAAGGTGGTCTGTAGTTCTCCAAAGAAGAAGTATGCATGAGAGTGATGAAAATCAAGATTCAACACTAGATATTAATGACACCCCTTCTTTCTCAACACAAAGACCCATCTTCATTGATGAAAATGAAGTAGACGATGTATATGCCACTCGTGATGATCATCAAGAAGGGATATTGGAGGACATTAAAACTTGACTACTAAAGAATTTTATAGGTGAATACATGTTTCTTAGATTATATATCCACAATTAGTATCTGTTAGATTATCCATTATAATTATATATATTGATACATATTTGTTAGATTATCTCACATTGTTTCTTATATTTGTTTGTTTGTTTAAACAGTCATTATATATGGCTAATCCATTTACATCAGAGTCCTCCAAAAAAAGGACTAGAGGTGTTACCACTACATCACAATTGAAAAATAGACTTCTTCCTGGTCAGAAGTTTTCTATTGAATTTGATCCAGATACTGGGCGACCTGATGGTGATAATGCAGCCAGCTTCAACACTTATTTGGCGTACCTTGCACGAAGCAAGGCCTCCATTCTGATACCTAAATGGAGAGATGTCCCTGAAAAAACCAAAGATATGATATGGCATGATGTCGTGGTATTGACCTTTATCTCTAGTTGTATGCATATTTGTATTTAGTTTTATTGATCTTTGTGTGTATGTATTTACTAACACCACCATTTTGTTGTGTATTGTAGGATATTTTTGATGTTCCCCATGATAAAAAGTTTAGGGACCGATGGTTGTCCTATGCGGGTGAGCGTTGGAAGGATTTTAAGTCTAAACTCTCCAGGACATTTGTATTTGGAAATGGAGACAAAACTGGTTGCACAAATCCTTGTCAAAAGTATAATTTCCTTTCAGTGGACATATGGGATGAGTTTGTTAGGAGCCGCAAGGAAGAAGCGTTTCTATTTAGTTTGAATTATATTTTTTAACTTGGCTAATATAATTTTTTACTTATTTTAATTTGTGGTGTGTTACGTTATGTGTAACAGAAAAAAAAGAGAAAAGAGAAGGACAAATGCTGCAAAGAATATCTACCCCCGCTTATTGTCTCGTGGGGGTTATGATAAACTTGAGAAGAATGTAATGACACACAGAAGGAAAGCCTTGCAGGAAGAGGCTGGAGATGAAGCCTTAGAATCCCCTCCAAAACCAAACCGGTATGAGCTATGGACTATGGCTCGAACAAAACCATCAGGATCCTATACATCTGATGTTGTGGCCTCAATTGCTTCTAAAATTGTAAGTGTATCTGCCTTATTTAATATTATGTGATTTGTAACCAATTTAGGTCGACTGACCAAAGACCTCTTTGATTGAATTTGGTTGTAGGAGTCATTGGTTGAAGATGAATCTCAGGGTACTTTTATTCCAATCGACGCCAAGATATCTTGACTATCGCCTTGGAACACCCGAGCACCATGGTCGTGTCCGCACCGCCGGGTCGAGGTGTGGGCTTCAAGAAATACTTCTGAGGAACTTCACGCAATACCAAAGCAAATGGACATGGATGCCATGAGACATCAGATCATACAGGAGGTTAGTCAAATGTTTGAAGCTAAGTTTGAAGCTTACAAATCTCAGCTCAAGTCAGATGTGGAAGCCTAACTAAGTCAGCAGATAGTGTCTTCTCCTAAAGCCACTGCGCATGTCAGCACCAAGGATAATTGTTCGCCAGAAAATGAGGAGGATCCTAAAGACAATATTTTAAAATGCATTGGTTACATGGCTTTTGATCTTCCTGACGGACAAGTTGGGATTACCTTGGAGCACGACAATCTTCCAATTTTTTACATTTTTGCGAATGACTTAACGGACCTGTCGCTCGGTGATGAGTTCTGGCTTGCCAATCAACACTTGAAATTATGGTGCACGTAAGTATTAATTAACATATTTGTATATTTTTATCTCCTTTGTATCAATTATATATAATTAACATCATTTTGTTTCAACTCCTAAGTATTTGCATCGTATCTGTATTCAGAACAACAACAGTGATGTATATGGATTCTTGGATCCAACGTTGATGGTTGTGAAGCCCAACCCAAAAGAGTCTAATGAATCTGTTCAAATTTACATACTGGATAAGCTAATTCATTAGGACAAAGATGTTTTCTTAGGACCGTACTGGCACAGGTGAGTACATTTTTATTCATAGCATACGTTTTTCTCTCTGTGTTTCTAATATACCTTTATTGTTGTTACCTAGTAATCATTGGCAGTTGATTGTCATTTGTCCTAAGCATAATCTCATAGTCTGGATATGCGCACTTCATCAAAGGCCAAACCTACAGATTAAGCGTGTACTTGAGGGGTAAGCTTTTAATTTATTTGCCATACTTGTGATGTCATATATGTATTTATCTTATATCTATAACTTATTTTATTTTATCAGAGCTATGATGGACTATAATAGTAAGAAAGGTCTGGGAAAAGGAAAGAGGCCTAATTGGAACATACTCACGGTAAATAGTTTGTCTTTATATGATATTTACATATTGAAAGTCGTATTAGTTATGTGTATATATAATTTGTACTAATTTATATTGTCATTTGTAGGGGCCTTACCAAGATAACTCATGGGCGTGTGGTTATTATGTCATGAAAACCATGTTATCCATTGTCACGATGAGGATTACCTCTGGATGGGATTTGGTAATAAAATATTTCATAACTTGTTATTCGATCTTTTTGATACCTTACACTATTAGTAGTTAGTTAATTAGATATGTTTTGAATTGAACTTGTAGTTATTTGATGGTCGTGGCACAAACTCATACAATCGTGAAGAAATTTTCGAGATTTGGAAAACATGGGCACGTTTTTTTGTGACTAAGATTGAAGAGCAAAATCTAAACCTAGAACCACCAAGACGTCGCGCAAGAAAAGCAACACAACAAAAATGACATAGTTTTTTTCATTGCGTTGTTGAGTTTATGGGTGCCATGACTTTTAGTAGTTCTATTTGATTAATTCTATTATTTACATAATGGATAGGTTGTTGTGGGATTATTAGGGTGTTTGTGGTGGTTTATATATTTTGTCTGGCAGTAGAGTTTTGCGAATTCTGAATGGCAGTGGTTTGTGAATTCTATATATTGGTTTGTGAAATGTTTTGTGAATTCTGAATGGAGTTTTGTGAATTTTGTTCACCAGTACAACACCTTCCTTCAACATTTGCATGTCCTCATTCTGAAATGTGAAGAGGAAAATCAGCACCTCACCTTCCTTACACATACCCAATTCAGAGAGAGAGAGAGATGGGGGGAATGAGAAGGTTTGAAGAGAAGAAAAAAAGGGACCAAAAAAGGGATAACAAAATTGTGTAATTGCATCCTTACCTTTGCCTTGCTTTCATCTTCATGCTCTGTCAGATTCCCAAAATATGAGTCCATTTTCCCTCTTTGTATGTTCATGTGTAAGAGTTTCGGTAACCATAAACCCGAAGAATAATGTAGGATGTGTTTTCTTCTTGTGTGTGAGTTTTGGAGTTCATGATGATTGTTGCATGACTAGATTTGTATGCAGTGGTTTGTGAATTCTGTATAGTGGTTTGTGAAATGTATTGGCAATTCTGTTGTTGTATGTATCATGTATGTATCCTGGAAATGGAAATTTCAAAAAAGTAGTATTAAAAAAATTGATATATCTATGGCACCTGTTTTCCTTAAACCGCGGTTAAAAGTGATATATGGCGCCGGTTTTCCTTAAAACCGCTATTAAAGGTGATATATGGCGCCCGCGGTTAAATGTGACATACGGCGCTGGTTTTCCTTAAAAACCGCGGTTAAAACTTTTTTTTTTTCAAAATTTTTTGCCCTTTACTTCATGATTTAATACCGGTTTTATTAAAAACCTCGATTAAAACTTACTTTTAACCGCGGTTTATAAACTGACGTTAAATATTTACACATACAACGTCGAAAGAAAAGACGCCGGATTGAAAACCGACGTTAAAAGTCCAAAAAAACCGCGATTAAAGGTGGTTTTTGCACTAATGTAAACTATATGCTATTTCGAACGCATCAAATTATCCCAAGCTAATAATTTTGCTTGTCCTCAAGCAATTGCTGTGACCAAAGATGAAATTGAAAATACGAGATGCAACCGATAAGGAACCCGAGATAGAAGCAAGATCAAATAATAGGCTAAAGGACTATCAAACACAATGGAGACAATCAAAATCAAGCCCAATTAGAAGTTTAAGCTCTCTGAAATCATGTTTGTCACTGATAAGGGCACCCTCCTTATCACTCTCCAAGTGTTTTAAAGGTTAAGACAATTCGCTCATATCCATCAATGAAAGTGCTCTACCATAGGCTTGACTATTAACCAAATCTCAGCAAATAATTAATGAAAACACACAAGAATCAAAAGATTGTAACGTGGCCATGAGATTTTATTTGTAAGGTGGGATAAAAACAAGGAAGGGAAATTCAAGGGCTTTGAAAATGATCAATTAAAGCAACCCTTTTAAAGCAGAATAAGTAGAGCAATCCATTTTTCCCTTTTTGCTTTCAAAACCTTTTTATTTTGCTCCTCTTCTGTTTTTTTTCTATTCTATTTTTTTATTTTTTTTATTCTCCCCCATTTGAAATTTTGCAATAATTATTGGGGAGGAACTAAACAACAGAAGAGATCCCAATATCAAGCATCAATATTCAAATAAGATCAAACATCCAATTGCTCCTTTAAACATACTCTAAAGGGTACCATAGACATTTGACAAAAGCATGGGTACCAAGAAAATTTATTTCAATAAAGGCTCAAAAGAGGCAACTAAAGGAAGCTTTCATTCAAAAACCAGAGGCTTGAAACAAATTGCCTAAAATGCCTTAATCATTTTCAAGTGTGTAGACAAAAATTTTCAAGTTTTGAAAAGGTTTCAAGTCAAGTTCTAGAGAGCACAATCAAGATGAACACACTCATACAAGGAGAAGGGGCATAAAAACATGATGAAGAACAAGCCCCAATATAAGCTCAAGTCTCACATTTAGAAGTTAAAATCAGTGAAAAACATCAAATCAGAGTGCCACATGCTAATTCTCAACTTTTCAAAAGATCATCTCTATGTACATTAAGAACACTGCCTTTAAGCCTATGACAAGAAAAAATAATTGGGTTCCAAATCATAGCAATCTCTGCATTCCACAATGATTATATGGCACACATTAACAGAAATTGGGGGATAAAAGGATGCATGCAAAAATTAAAACTAACACAAAATGCAAAAATTAAAATGAGGTGTAAGACTAAATGCAAGAATGAAAGTGAAACCCTTTACCCCAAGCTTAAAAGCTTACATTGTCCCCAGTGTAAGGAATTAAGTTGAAGCAAGGATGAGAAGAAAAGAACTCACTAAAAACTTGGGTTGCCTCCCAAGAAGCGCTTGTTTAAAGTCACTAGCTTGACCCTTGTAAGTGCTCAGCCTGGTTCCAATTTGGGACTGGCACTCCCCTTCACCTTCCAGATCTTAAGGATTCTTGGCCCCTTCACCTTCCCTTTTGTATTAGAAATGTTTCCTTTAGCATAAGGAGGCCAAGGGAGTCTCGATGGAAATAGCTTCCTACGAGCACGCTTCTCAGCTTTGCACTTGGCTTTTTTTTTGCTCTTTATCCGTCTCCTCCATGGAATTCCCGATTACCTTCTCTAAGGGCTCGGAAGGTCGGTCTTGATTAAGCAATTCTCCAACCGACTCCCGAGTCATATCAATTCTAGAGCACTTTTCAGTGTCATCGGGGTGCCTCATAGCCTCAAACACATTGAAAGTCACCTTCTCATCTTGGAACCTCAAAATTAATTTACCTTGTTGGATATCAATCAAGGCTCTTCCTGTAGCTAGGAAAGGTCTTCCAAGAAGAAGAGGGACCTCTTTGCCTTCCTCCATGTCAAGGATTACAAAATCTGCTGGAAAAAAGAATTTGCCAACCCTTACTAACACATCTTCCATAATTCCATAAGGGTATTTGATTGACCCATCCGCCAATTGCAATGTCATTCTTGTAGGCTTGACTTCACGTCCTCCCAACCTCTTCAACATAGATAACGACATCAAATTGATGCTAGCTCCCAAATCACAAAAGGTTTTGTTAATATTTGAATTCTCAATAGTGCAGGGAATTGTGAAGCTTCCAGGATCCTTCATCTTTGGAGGGAGCTTTCTTTGAATGATGGCACTGCACTCTTCTGTCAAAGCTATAGTTTCATCTTCTTTGAATTTCCTTTTCTTGGTCAACAATTCCTTCATGAATTTGGTATATGAGGGCATTTGCTTAAGAGCTTCTACGAAAGGAATGTTGATCTGGAAGCGCTTGAAGATATCCATGAACTTAGAGAACTATTCATCCTTCTCCTTTTTCTTGCTCATAGGAGGATATGGCAGCTTTATATATAGAGGAACCACTTTGGGCTTATTTCCCACCTGCAGCTGTTCAGTTATAACTATGCCTTCCTCTCCTGAGTTGGATTTCTTCTTAACCTCTTTTTTCTCTTCTCTTTCTTTATTTTCACTTCTATCATTTTCAACTCCATCCACCTCACTTTTTTCACTCTTTTTCTTCCCCTCAACTTCAGACATCATCTTACCACTTCTCAAAGTAATTGCACTACAATTTTCACTCTTAGGATTATCTACTGTGCTAACAGAAAACTTACCTTTGGATTGCTCTGCGAGTTGCTTTGAGAGTTGCCCAATTTGATTCTCCAGATTTTTGATAGAAGCTTCTTGGTTCTTGAAATGAGACTCTTGAGTCTGAAAGTTGGAGTGGATGTTCTGAAAATTGGATTGAATCATCTTCATGAATTGAGTGAGAGCTTCCTCTAATGCATTTGGCTTCTCTTGCTTTTGAGGTTATGGAGGGTTGTTTGATGATGGGTTATCTTGTTGTTTCCAAGAGAAGTTGTGATGATTCTTCCACCAAGAATTATAGGTGTTAGAATAAGGATTCCCTCCTTGCTTTTGAAAATTACCCATGTAGTTGGCTTGCTCATTCAAAATTCCCTTAGCATCACAACCTCCATTTTCATGAGGCCCTTGACAAAAATCACATCCCAAGTTCCTGTTCAACTTATTCACCTGAGCGGGAATAGAGGCTCCCATTTTCAGCGCTGTAAGCTCCTTTGTGATAGCTTCCAATTGTTGAGAGACCAATTTATTTTGAGCCAAGAGTGCATCTTGTGTTTCTAGTTCAAGGACTCCTCTTCTACCCTGTGTGCCTCTATCATTCTGACACAACTGCTCATTTTGAGCCATTTGCTCCACTAAAGTTCTTGAGGCATCCAACATCATTCTTGTATTTGGCCTCAACCCATTGCAAAACATCTGCATCTGATTAAACTCATCATATACATGGCCAGGACATCTTTTCAGAAGAAGCTTGAATCTCTCCGATGCCTCATACAGATTTTTGCTCTGGTTCTGCTGGAACCCATGAATTTCACCTCTTCTTTTGATGAACTTGGAGGGTGGAAAAAATTTGTTCATAAATTTATCCTCCAAATCATTCCAAGTAGCGATGCTTCCTTGAGGCAAAGTGTGCAACCAATCTCTTGCTCTATCTCACAGGGTGAAAGGAAAATGCCTTATTTTCTTGGCCCCCTCTGTCACTCCATCCAGCTTCAAGGTGCCATAGATTTCATAGAAATTTACCAAGTGCTGATTTGGGTCTTCAACTTCATCCCCAGCGAATTGGTTTTGCTTGAGAGTGTTCAACAGAGAAATTCTGATCTCAAAAGCATTTGCATCCACCTGTTGGTAGGCAATGACTGTCCTCTGATGGTTGCTCCTTCTCCCAAAATACCCAAGGTGCATGGTGGTGGTGGTGCATCCCCCATTACTACTTGAGTTGTAACAAGAGAGGTAGAAGCAGAGGTTTGATTTTGTTGTTGTTTTGCTTCCTTTGCCTTCTTCCAATTAGCCTTTACGGTCTTTTCTATTTCAGGGTCAAACAACAGCTCACCTGTTTGTTTACCTCGCATGCACAACACTAAAGGAAAAGGTAAGTAGCACAACAACAATTATAGAATATTTTTTTATATTAACATGAATTAATTTAAAAAGCAATAAGATGTAGTCCCCGACAACGTCGCCAATAACTTGATGGCTCAAATCAGCAAGTGCACAGAGTTGTCGTCAAGTAATAAAATATCGATCCCACAGAGACTGCTTTTACGCTAATTAAACTAATTCGAGAAATAGAATTTGTTATTGTAATAGAAATAAAATAAATTAAGAACAATGTAATGAATGATTTTAATAATAAGGAAAAGCTTCTAGGACTGGGGGTACCACAATGATGCTCTGAAATCTTAATTGACTACTCTCTTATTAACAAATGAATCCAATTGAAGGCAAGCTATCCTAATTTAGTAAAAGTTCCATCCCAGGATACAGAAACCGTGCTTAAGCGATACAATTCCTACTCTCGTGGTAATTGAAATCGAATTAAACCCATTAAGAAATATGATAGCTTGTTTTATCCTCGAAGGACTAAAAATTACTCTCGTGATTTTAATCCTAAGTTCCGTTCTTATGGTTCCGATAACAAAGGTTCACCTCTCGGTTCATCCCTAGAAATCTAACACATATTAATAAGTGGCCACCGAATTCATAAGAAATAATAATAACAATAAGAAGGAAATCGAATTGCATTCAAAGTAATAGAGAGAGTATCAAATAATCATCCAAAAGACATCAAAAGGCATAACCTCAATTCCTAGAACAAGGGAAACTACTCTAACATGATGGATAGAATAGAATCCATATAAATAAACATTCAAACCAGGAAATTGAGAGAGAAGAGACGAAGAGATTGATCCCAATCCTCCACCGTGCCTCCAAGAATCAAAGTTCGAACCCTAGACAAGTCTCTAAAGTGTCTCTTTATAGTCTAGGATGAAAAGGAGTGAAAAACAAGTCCAAAACATGTAAAAACGTAAAATTCCGTGTCCAAGATATTGTCGTAGTACGACCGTGGCGTGAGGCATGGCCAGGCCGTGCTTCATTCTATTTCTCGTGATGTTCAGGTGCTGTCGCAACACGACAATGCTTCTTGACACGGCTAGGTCGTGCTTCATGTAGTTTTGCATTTTTCACCTTTCTAAAGTCCGAATTAGCTCAAGGTGTCTTCATGAAAGTTGAAGCTATGAATCTTAGATTTTCAATGGCACTAGTTTCATCTCATTTGGAAACCTAGAACTCCAGAAATGATTAAAACATCGAAGAGGTGTCAGGCTGGGGCAGCATTACATTATCAACTTGTAGCACAAATTACCTCAACTTATTCCAAGTGATTTTTCTCCTTTTTCCTATGGTAGAGTACTTTCATTGATGGATATGAGCGAATTGTCTTAACCTTTAAAACACTTGGAGAGTAATAAGGAGAGTGCCCTTATCAGTGACAAACATGATTTCGGAGAGCTTAAACTTCTAATTGGGCTTGATTTTGATTGTCTCCATTGTGTTTGATAGTCATTTAGCCTATTATTTGATCTTGCTTCTATCTCGGGTTCCTTATCCGTTGCATCTCGTATTTTCAATTTCATCTTTGGCCACAGCAATTGCTTGAGGACAAACAAAATTCTAAGCTTGGGGTAATTTGATGCGTTCGAAATAGCATATAGTTTAGTGTCAGTTTTGCTTTGCATCTTTGTCATTTTAGTCATTTTAATCCATGTTATTTATGCATTTGGCTTGATTTGAATAATGCACTTGGTTTTGGTTCAATTGTGCTTAAAGGAAGGTATTTGTCCTAGGAAAAAGGAGAAAAATCACTTCGAATAAGTTGGGGTAATTTGTGCTACAAGTTGATAATGTAATGTTGCCCCAACTTGACACCTGTTTGATGTTTTAATCATATCTAGAGTTCTAGGTGTCCAAATGAGATGAAACTGGTGCCATTGAAAAGTTAAGATCCATAGCTTTAACTTTCATGAAGACACCTTGAGCTAATTCGGACTTTAAAGAGGTGAAAAATGCAAAACTACATGAAGCACGACCTAGCTGTGTCAGGAAGCACGTCGTGTTGCGACAGCACCTGAACAACACGAGAAATAGAATAAAGCACGGCTTGGCCGTGCCTCGCAACACGGCCGTGCTTCCTGACACGGCTAGGCCGTGCTACATGTAGTTTTGCATTTTTCACCTCTTTAAAGTCCGAATTAGCTCAAGGTGTCTTCATGAAAGTTGAAGCTATAGATCTTAGCTTTTCAATGGCACCGGTTTCATCTCGTTTGGACACGTAGAACTCCAGATATGATTAAAACATAGAAGTGGTGTCAGGCTAGGGCAGCATTACATTATCAACTTGTAGCACAAATTACCCCAACTTATTCCAAGTGATTTTTCTCCTTTTTCCTATGGTAGAGCACTTTCATTGATGGATATGAGCAAATTGTCTTAATCTTTAAAACACTTAGAGAGTGATAAGGAGAGTGCCCTTATCAGTGACAAACATGATTTCAGAGAGCTTAAACTTCTAATTGGGCTTGATTTTGATTGTCTCCATTGTGTTTGATAGTCCTTTAGCCTATTATTTGATCTTGCTTCTATCTCGGGTTCCTTATCGGTTGCATCTCGTATTTTCAATTTTGTCTTTGGCCACAACAATTGCTTGAGGACAAGCAAAATTCTAAGCTTGGGGTAATTTGATGCGTTCGAAATAGCATATAGTTTAGTGTCAGTTTTGCTTTGCATCTTAGTCATTTTAGTCATTTTAATCCATGTTATTTATGCATTTGGCTTGATTTGAATAATGCACTTGGTTTTGGTTCAATTGTGCTTAAAGGAAGGTATTTGTCCTAGGAAAAAGGAGAAAAATCACTTGGAATAAGTTGGGGTAATTTGTGCTACATGTTGATAATGTAATACTGCCCTAGCCTGACACCTCTTTGATGTTTTAATCATATCTGGAGTTCTAGGTGTCCAAACGAGATGAAACCGGTGCCATTGAAAAGCTAAGATCCATAGCTTTAACTTTCATGAAGACACCTTGAGCTAATTTGGACTTTAAAGAGCTGAAAAATGCAAAACTACATGAAGCACGGCCTAGCTGTGTCAAGAAGCACGGCCCTGTTGCGACAGCACCTGAACAGCACGAGAAACAGAATGAAGCACGGCGTGCTTCCTGACACGACTATGCTTTCCTTCATGTAGTTTTGCATTTTTCAGCTCTTTAAATCCGAATTAGCTCAAGGTGTCTTCATGAAAGTTGAAACTATAGATCTTAGCTTTTCAATGGCACCGGTTTCATCTCGTTTGGACACATAGAACTCCAGATATGATTAAAACATCGAAGAGGTGTCAGGCTAGGACAGCATTACATTATCAACTTGTAGCACAAATTACCCCAACTTATTCCAAGTGATTTTTCTCGTTTTTCCTATGGTAGAGCACTTTCATTGATGGATATGAGCGAATTGTCTTAATCTTTAAAACACTTAGAGAGTGATAAGGAGAGTGCCCTTATCAGTGACAAACATGATTTCAGAGGGCTTAAACTTCTAATTGGGCTAGATTTTGATTGTCTCCATTGTGTTTGATAGTCCTTTAGCCTATTATTTGATCTTGCTTCTATCTCGGGTTCCTTATCGGTTGCATCTCGTATTTTCAATTTTGTCTTTGGCCACAGCAATTGCTTGAGGACAAGCAAAATTCTAAGCTTGGGGTAATTTGATGCGTTCGAAATAGCATATAGTTTAGTGTGAGTTTTTCTTTGCATCTTAGTCATTTTAGTCATTTTAATCCATGTTATTTATGCATTTGGCTTGATTTGAATAATGCACTTGGTTTTGGTTCAATTGTGCTTAAAGGAAGGTATTTGTCCTAGGAAAAAGGAGAAAAATCACTTGGAATAAGTTGGGGTAATTTGTGCTACATGTTGATAATGTAATACTGCCCTAGCCTGACACCTCTTTGATGTTTTAATCATATATGGAGTTCTAGGTGTCCAAACGAGATGAAACCAGTGCCATTGAAAAGCTAAGATCCATAGCTTTAACTTTCATGAAGACACCTTGAGCTAATTTGGACTTTAAAGAGCTGAAAAATGCAAAACTACATGAAGCACGGCCTAGCTGTGTCAAGAAGCACTACTGCTGACAAAGACCCTGAACAAAGACGAAATGTAATGAAGCACGGCGTGCTTCCTGACACGACTATGCTTTCCTTCATGTAGTTTTGCATTTTTCACCTCTTTAAAATCCGAATTAGCTCAAGGTGTCTTGATGAAAGTTGAAGCTATGGATCTTAGCTTTTCAATGGCACCAGTTTCATCTCATTTGGACACCTAGAACTCCAGATATGATTAAAACATCGAACAGGTGTCAGGCTGGGGCAGCATTACATTATCAACTTGTAGCACAAATTACCCCAACTTATTCCAAATGATTTTTCTCCTTTTTCCTAGGACAAATACCTTCCGTTAAGCACAATTGAACCAAAACCAAGTGCATTATTCAAATCAAGCCAAATGCATAAATAACATGAATTAAAATGACTAAGATGCAATGCAAAACTAACACTAAACTATATGCTATTTCGAACGTATCAGCTGCTTAAAGCGTGCATATGTGTCGAAGATGGTAATATGTGTTGGAATCAAGTGGATTCAGAAATAATGACTCTTAATTGTTTTGTTGATAACAAATGATTAAGAGAACAATTTATTCTCTAATGTGTTTGGTAGTATGCAGAAATGACTATTTATTAGAAGAAGTTATCTCAGAAGACTTGGTGAAATCTTGAATTTAACACGTCTAAGTCTGGGAGTGTTCCTCTGTTTTTATGCTGACGTCACCTTGTGAAGCCTTGCTCTGAAGTTGGTCAACTCCATTTGTTCAGTCAATGCTCTGGTGACCCATGTTCCTAAGACTAGATCTTGACTTAGTCAACTCTGTTAGTGAACCAAGCTCTGAAGACTAGCTCTGATCTTGGTCAACGCTCTGATGGCGGTCATCACTCTGGTAGACCACATTCTATTGAGACCACATCCTGTTTGGTCAATGCTCTGGTCATTAGTCAACACATTCAACAGACTTTGGTTCGTCTACACTATAGAAGCCTTCGTGCATGTCTACAAGACCCTGTTATGTGAAAGCCCATTGAATTCTATGCTAAAGAACTCAACTCTGTTTCAAGCTCACTCTGAAGTACAGTACTTAACTTTGGTGAACAGTGTAGCTCTGTTAGGAAATAGACTGAAGAATATTTAAGGCCGCTTCAAGTATTTAAGAGACCTCATTGATTAAGCATTTTAATGTACGAAGTATCAAAGGCCAAAAGGAATGTCAACGAATTTAATCATCAAGGAAACTTGCTCTCGAAGTGTCTCATATTCAAAAAGCTAACAAGAGACAAAGATTCTGATTTTGTGTGCAGTGCTCAGAATGCTTTATACAGTCTGGAAAGCAACGTGACCTGTAAAAGCCACAAAAATGGGATCTGAGGTTTTGACCTAGGGTAAAAAGAGACGTTGTGTCACAACGGCACTATTCTCAACCCTAGCTATATTACCTTACTTCAGCCACTGAAGTAGGTTAACGATTGAAAAGAAAGTGAACGCAACAAAGTACGAAGTGATCATACAGTGAGCACCTATAATCTTATCAAACTTCAAATCACTATTTTCTGAGACAGCGAGCAACCAAGAAATCTTCCAAGTCTCTGGGATCACATTGAACAAAGCACTTAACTGTTTTATCCTTTTTGTTTGAAAGTTATTATTTGTGGTAAAGTTCTTCATTGTAAATCCTCTCTGTGAGAGTTATCTTTGTATTGTTCCAAAACTCCTTTGAACTTGTATTAAGCTTAGTAGTGGCCGTATTCCTTAGAGACTTGACTGTACTATGTCGTTTTAAGAAGTTGTGAGTATAGCTAGTTTGGCAGTATTATACTCTCAAGTGTAATCAGGTTGATTTTAGTGGAAAAATCCTTCAAGTGTGTGAAGGGACTAGACGTAGCTATCAAGTGATAGTGAACTAGTATAAATCACTGTGTCACTCTCTTCTCTCTTCTCTTTACTTACTGCACTGTTTTATTAAAGAGTTGTTTAGGAAAAGTTTTTCATAAACACTTATATTTGCGAAAAGTTTTTAAAACCCAATTCAAACCCCCTTTTCTTGTGTTTTTGCCACGTTCAATATGGTTTTCCTCCCAGTGCACCCAATCATCCGATGGTCCATCCAAATCCTCTTCGTCTTCGCTTAGGATAGGCCACTCATAAGATCCTGCAAATTCCTCAGGCAAAATTGAAATAAAGCTCACATACATTTTGGTGCTCTTGTTTCTGCTTTTCATCCTCATCTTGGTGACCAGGTTCTAGCTTCAAAAACTCTTTATCATTCAATGCATCTCTAGACCCTGCTTCCCCTATGGCCATGACAATATCGTCCAGATCTGCATCTAGATCATCGTTGTCTTCAAGAGCATCATCTTCAAGTCCAATGGGATCATCTGGGTCATCAAGCGCAGCAATGACTTCATCAACTGACAAATCTATGTTAACTTAACAACTGGCGATAAATTCCATTTGATCAAGCTCAATATCAGTATCATTGAGGATGATGTTGAGAATCTTGTCTGATGCAGTTTCTACATCCATCTTGCTTGTTGGCACTTGGGTAGTTGAACTTGCTTTTTCTTTTGTCATTCTCTCAGCAGCTACCAAGCCGATAGGCCATGGCTTTCTTGGTCGAATGTTGCTGACTTCTCTAGCTGGAGACATAGCATGCTCAATTCTGCCATAGTGCCTTGCATCTCCTTTGACAACTTGACTCTGGATTTTAGGCTTTGCTTTGTTGTTGTCTAGATTTCTGACAACAACACTTTTCAACTTGCGATCAACTGGTGAAGGACGGCTTTGATTCGACCGTGCTTGAGCCTCTTCTATCTTCAACCTTTGCATATGTCTTTGCCTTTGCCGCCTTCGTTTCTGGCTCTTCGACAATAGTGGTTGCCCAACGGTCTAAGACAGACTTGACTAGCTCCCTTTGACCTTATCAGCTACCTTGCCTCTTTTGTAGTCTTCATCCCAAAATGGTTGTTTATTTCTTGTAACACTCTTCTTGGCCTTATCTTTCATGTCGGAGTTTCTGGCCATTGCAGAGTTCTTGAGCCATTTATCAATGGCAACATTAGCAGGGGGCTTTCTGGTCTTGGTCATTTGGCTGGTTTCAGTTAATTCCTTAATGGGCTTAGGTATCCATTCTCTTCTGTTATTCTAGCATTGCTGCTTGATGTAGATATTGATGGGGAGAATGGTACTCGTCGAACAGAATCCCTGTACTTACCAGGAATCTTGCTGTCAACTTTCTTTTGTTGCCTTTGCTTCGCATCCTTCTTAGCACTGCATCATCAAAGTGCACTTCACAGCAAGGGCAAAGCTTGAGTTGCCCCCATGGTCTTTTCTTCTTGCAAATTCAGCAAAGGTTTCATCAGGCCTTGGGTAAATGTCAAATGGGTCTTCAACATTTACTTCACATTTCTGGCTTGTACTGATGTTCACGATACTAACATTGAAAGGAACTTGGCCTTCTAAACTTACCACTCCTTAGCCAAAAGGATCCGTGTCCACCTTTATGTCTGCTTTTGGTTTGTCAGCAAACTTCAGTCTGCCATTCTTCAGAGCTTTCTATATCAAATCCCTGAAATGAACATAATCATTAATGAAATGGTCTGTCGAATTATGGTATTTGCAATATTTTTTGCCATTTAACTCATCAGGCCTTTTGAGCCTAAGATCACTTGACAATTTTAATTGTTTATCCTTTTAAAGGATATCAAATATTTTGTCATCTTAAGTTATGTCGAATGAATATGTCTTTTTGTTGACATATTCCATTTTTTCCTTTGCTCTAGCAGGCATGAGTGCCGGACAGGCATAAGGTGGGCCTTCCTTTAATTCTACCAAGTTAATCTCAAGCTCTTCTGCGCTTGAGTCATCATTGCTGAATTCTTGGTTTCGACCAGATTGATTCTTTCACGCTTCACGAACTTCTTCTAATGTTTATGGCTCTTCTCAGCCTTCAATTGTTCAATCTGTCGAACCTTTTCACCTAGTTGCGCCAAATCAACCAAGTGTTGATTGAATAACTTCTTTCTAACATAGTAATCTAGGCCGTTTGTAGCAATTTTGATAGTTTCTGCTTCTGGAATAGGCGTGAAACACCTACTCTTCATCTGTCTGAATCGTGCCAAGTAGTCATCAATTGACTCGTTATATGCCCGTTTAACATTAAACAAGTCAGTTAAATTAACTTTCATGTCTCCCCTGAAGAACTGATCATGAAAGCTCCTCTCCAATTGTGCTCAAGAGTGGACAGAATTGGGTCTAGACGGTCGATTCGCCACTTTCACCAGAAAACTTAGAAAGTTTGGGAATCTTCACTCCCCTGGGCAACTCAGCTTGCTGCACCCAATCAGGGAATGCTGACACAAAATATGGCTGATTGGCATAGCCTATATTGAACCCAAACCTGTTTAGAACTTGTTCAACTACGTGGTTGACATTTTGTTATACTTGGTTTCCCATTATGTTCTGTCTAAGTGCAGCCAAACCTGGGTAAACTAGCCCTTCCTGCTCATCATTTCTGTTCAATATTTGAACATGACCATAATGCAGATTCTGTCGGCCTTAGTTCATTTCCTGGGCCTTGTTCTTCATCAGCTATTGCCCTTTGAATTACTGCTTGACCACCAAGATTGGGTGGTGCAGGTACTGCATGTTGCTCTTATCGAACATCATTTTCAAGCATTACCAGGCCTAAGGCTTGGCTTAGCCTAGCCATTTGTTCGGCCAGTGCATTACATGCATTGTTAGTATTCGTCATAAGTGGGGTTATTACTGCACCCATTTGCTGAGTGAGCATATTGACCATATCATGATTGCTATCATCAATTTGTTGACGAACACCACCAAGCGTATTTAATGACAAGTCATCACCACCATACAATGGCGCGTTCCCTGACATATTAGGGAACATAGGATTCCCTAAGTTCAACCTATCCTGACGAGTAGCAATAATAGAACTTGTTCCTGCTACTCTTGTACCTTGGCTCGCAAACTGCCCCCCAGGCCTTGGAAACCCAAAATTCGTCGAAGCCTAGTTTACCTGTCCCAACGTGAAACCAAATGGCATGCCAAACTGATATTGGCTATTCGGAACGAAATTCCTTCCATTTGAATTTGTTGCACTACTAGGGGACGACACACTAAAAGCGTAAGGCGCGCTTGCGTTGACATGTGGGATACCACTAGTCACATACGCCAATTCTTCTGACTGCGGAGGCGGTATTGCACTTACCTCCATAGTTGTTGGGAGAGGTGGCGGTACATTGCTTCCTATCTCGGCCATGGTAACTGCCATGGCACTTGAGGCACTCCCTACCTCAATGCTTGCCAATGGTGCACTCACACTGGCATTTGGCACACCTTGATCTGCCACTGACGTATTGGTGTTGACTACACTTGCATTGGTGGCATTATTGGTGTTTCTAACCATGCTTTGTCTTCTTAGTTGTGTAGGAGTGTAAGTGGTACAAGATTTTCCACTACTTAACCGTATAAAACCATATTTAACGAGTTACTCAGAACTTGTCCCACCGGGCGTGCCAATTTGTTTACTGGGTTTTTTGGTACAGATGTGGAAATCGTCTGACACGCCCAAAACAAAACAAAGGATTATTTTCAAACGATGTGAGTCCTACAAGTTAAAACGGTAATCTCGTCAAACGATGGGTTTTATACTTGGACACAATAATCTGTCAAGAAATCAGGCTTAACCACTCGAGGCCAAGGATTTTGTCAAAATCACCATGAGGCTCAACTTGGTGGTTACGCCAAGGGCCCTCGTCGAGTGGACGGTTATGAAAATAGAAGTTGAGAGGGAACGCGGTTTTCATGGGAGTTGGAGAAATGAGGATGAGACAAAACATGAGGTTGAAAACGATAAACACATAATGGTTTTGTTTTTAGATTTTTTGTGTTTTGAAAGAGTAAAAGTAAACGAAAATGCAAGTAAAATCGTGCGGGAAGTAAATTGCATGAAAAGTAAAGAAAGTTTAAAAGAGAAAAAAGTGCAGGAATTTAAAGGTGCATAAATATAAAGTGCAATGAAGTTAAGTGTAAGAAAGTAAGGTGCAGGAAGATGAAAATGCAAGAATGTAAATGACTGGAAAGTTCAATTACATTGAAAGAAAAGGGGTGGAAGGAGTACTTGATCTCAAACTGTGAGTCTGTTGTGCGTTGAGACATTGAGAATCGATCAAGTATCCAACCACTATTACATCGTTCAGCCTCCTATTTATAGAAGAAATGTAAAATAACTGACGTCCTATCTGTTAGACACGTGTACAGTAGAGATCTCTAGCAGTTACATTTATTTACTATTTCCAACGTATCCTAGTCTATGTAACTAACTGCGCTGACGTGCATTGGGCCAATCTTGACGACAAGTCTTCGCTGGCTTCGACAGTGCTTCTTTCACCAAGGCAGGTCAGTTTGACCCTTTTTGGCGCTTCATGAAAATTTTGCTAAGTCTTCAAAGCTTGATAGATTCTTCGACCGTTCCTTGCGTGCTTAGGCAAGACCTGCCTATTTTCGACACTCCATGTGCATTGTCGAAACTTTCCCAAATCTTCTTGACTTAGCTTGTTTTTTGTTCTCTTTTCTGGAATTGTGCTTTTGGCACGTCGATTCATTGTCACATTCGTCGAGAATCCAAATCGTAAATTTGGCACCCATTAGGTGTCAAAGAGAAGAGGGAGAAAGGCAGTATCATGCATGTTCGAGAAAGTTAGGAACAGTTTTATGTTAATGTGTAAATGAGGAAAGAAGTGTTGTTTTACGAAAAAAAGTATCTCGACCGTTTAAGTTAATCTAACGGTTATTATTGAAGGCTCTCACTTGATACGCCCTATATATATATATATGAGATGGGATCCGTTGACACCTGGTGTAAGCCAAATAATTTACACCAAATCTCAGCTGTTCAAATAAATTTATCTTACGGCTCAGAATACTCAGAGTAAAATATTAATAATAATTAAAAAGTGAGGCACGTGACCCCTTTCCCGTCTAGGCATTCTTTTCTTTTCTTCTCAACCCTAGCTTTCTTCCTTATTTCGGTCCCGAACTCTTCTTCATCGACGAGCCCGTCAGTTCATGCTTTATTTTTTCCCTTTCTTCTTCATCCTAACTTCTTCCTTCTCTGGCCCCAAAATCTTCTTCATCAATGAAATATTCCTTTTGTGCAACAACCAACCCGTCGTGGATCATGATAGATTTCAACATTGAACAACGAAATACATTCGTTTGTGCCCCCACTTTATGGAATACCGCCTCCACCCAAACAAGCAGGAACACATACTACTAATAATAACTATCAACTCTGGATAATAACTAGGAATAATAATAACTATCAATTATTGATATTATGTGAAAACACAGTTGCGAGAGGAAAAAAGAAAGAATCAAGAGGTCCGACAAACAAAAAATAGAAGAAAAGGAAAAAGACCAATCCAATTTATTGTTAATTTTTTGTTTTGATGTTGATTGTCAAATTTTCCATATAAATGGCTCCATGTGTACGGAAATCGCGCATACAAATAGATATAAAACGCAGCAGAAAAATAAAATTTCCCTTCCAAGGATCCTTGCGAATGATTATGATTCAGGGATTGTGCGATTTACCTCTTGTAGCACCAAGGTATTAAAAACCGGACTGGACCGACCGGCTGCGAAAGAACCGGACGGTTCTGTTAAAGAACCGGATAAGAACCGGCCCAGACCGGGTGAAAATCGGTAAAAACCGGGATTTTTGGGCGACCCAGCCGGTTCGCAAAATGGGTTTTTTTTTAAGGGAAAAACGACGTCGTTTTATATTTTAACTGTTTTTTCCCCTGCGCCATTTTGCTTCTCAAACTCGACTATTTTAACTGTTTTTTTCCCCTGCGCCATTTTTCATATTTTGTGTTATTGAACGTAATAGTTATGTCATATTTGAGATGGATGAATGTGTAATTTTTTGTTATATGTCGACTTATTAAGAAAATATTAAGTAAAGTATAATTTTTATGGTGTGAAGTTATGAATATCAGTTTATTTTTTGTTTATTATTTATTTATATATTGTATTAAATATTTTTTTAATAATATTTAATTGAACCCGGTTCGACCCCGGTCCAACCCCGGTCCAACCCAAAAACCCTGAACCCAGGCCCTCTCCGGTTCAATGTCCGGTCCAGTTTTTAATACCTCGTGTAGCACAATCCTTTGATGACGAAAGCTGGAGTTGAATACGAACGTTGTACAGCCGACAACGTCTCTACGTAGTCCACACGAATAGACTTCGAATGGGAGCGGCTACCGTCTACAGTGCTAGCTAACGAATGGAACAGGTAATCTCAATGTAATACAGGTCGTACGGCTAGGGTAAGAGTTTCGTGTCAGGACTTCAGCTTAAGTGTTTTATTTATAGAACCACCTAAGACTGACCTAGCGCACCGTACCTTACCATGTGTTGCGTTACTCTTGACTTACGCTGGTGCATTATAATAGCATACCACTAAATAAATGAGTCTTACTATCCCATTAATATGTTCTCATGTGTGTGACCCTGTAGGTTCTCGTAACGTTGGCAATAATATTAAATTACTATTTAATATTATAAACAGAGAGCGGTGTCTAGCAACATATCACTGCTACCCAAGTAACGAGAATGTTAGTAATTTGACGTAACTTTTCCACGATAATGATCATGTGTATTGTAACACCCCGATTTCGGAGCGCTACTGTGCAACCCAATCGAATGCTGAAAACATTAAATGCTTGTATGCTTTCAGTTAAAGAGTACTCTTATGTATTTCGCAATGGAAAAATAGGAGTAAATTTTTTTTTATTTTATTTCCTTTGAAACCCTTTTCAAAATGAGACATAGAGTACTACAGTTTTCTAAATGATGCCAATTCAAACTTTTGCAATTATCAGAGTATAGTGCATCACAAAATAATACTTCACATAACATAATCATTTCGCACTAAGGCAAGGTTTTCTGAAAAGAATAATTACAAAACAACCAATACAAAACCCTAAGCTAAGCTGGCCAACAACTATAACTCTTACTAAGAAATAGCTCAGCAAGACCAAAACACAAAGCACTCAGAGGAATCTTCCTCCATTGGCTCAATCTTCAATGCTCCCGGAAAGATGAAGCTGCAACAGCTACCGAACTCCATCTGGAAGTGACATCCATAGGGACATCCAATCCAACAATAGTGAAAGGGTAAATCCTTTATCCATGAGTTTATCATAGGCTATGTCACATGCAAACAATATATACATATATAATACAACAACATGATTTTATATACATATACATACTTAATAGACCGCACACAATCAGCATGGTATATCAATCATTGCATGTGAGCAACCAAAATAACCAACAGATCAACAATCAAGTCACTACAATATCAAACTATTGCATGTGAGCAACCAAAACAACCAACAGATCAACAATCAAGTCACTACAATATCAAACTATTGCATGTGAGCAAGCAAATCTATCAACAGATAAGTGATCAAGTCATCACAATATCCAATTCATCACATATCATAAATGTGGTTAGCTATGCATGTCAATACAGTATGGCAAGTTGTGTATACACCTGCAGCCTTAATAGGTCAGCAGTATGACGGGGACTACTTTCCTAACGTCCGAACAAAATAGCCTCTGCTTAGGCTTGCCACTACTTTGACTGGCCACTACTTTGGCATGCCTCTACTTAGGCAATGCAATGTCAACTCGTCTTTTGAAGTCTATAAGACCAATCAAACACTACGAGTGACATGACAACTCGTCTTTTGAAGTCTTTAAGACCAATCAAATGCTTCGAGTGTCGATGCTCAATGGTTAGTACGCATCCAAACAAATTCAACAATATGGCATGCTCACCGTAGTGAACGCCCGAATGATATCCGACAAATTCAACAATATGGCATGTTCACCGTAGTGAATGCCCGAGTGATATCCAAACAAATTCAACAATATGGCATGTTCACCATATTGAACGCCCGAGTGATATCCAAATAAATTCAACAATATGGCATGCTCATCGTAGTGAACGCCCGAATGATATCCAAACAATTTCAACAATATGGCATGTTCACCGTAGTGAACGCCTAAGTGATATCCAAACAAATTCAACAATATGGCATGTTCACCGTGGTGAACGCCCAAGTAATGCTTTAATTAATCAATGCGGATCGACGAACCCTCACTCACTCAACTTAGTGGGTGTCCAAATCTCAATTAACTAAGAATTCAACACAGGACACAAAGTCCAGGTGTTCAATTGTGGAACACTAGTCCCAATCTTAGATTGAAACTCTAGGCACGTAATGCGGAACACTGGGCTCAACTTTTAGGTTAAGATACTAGGCACACCATACGGAACACTAGGTCCAATCCTTAATCAAGAAAAAGCGCACGCAAGCAGGACATTAAGTCCCAGCACAGGACACATGGCCCATATGCTCAATAGGAACACTAGGTTCCCTATGTTTTATTCTTTCGAAATCCCGAATCATTAAATCTCTTTCTCAGTTCTTGTATCACTCCTATGTATCTGAAAATACTTTTTAGTTCTAGGTCGTTGAAACCCTAGTTGTGCTAAATAACACACTGGAAGAATTCCCAGGAAAGAGAGGTGGTGCGAACACTCTTAATTACCAAGTCTCTCCTAGCCAGAATTTTCCCAAGCGTATCATTTAACTCAACCGTTTTCGCAAATTGTACTATTTATTTCAAGTTCTGTTCTCTACTAATATTCCATTGAAATTCCCTTGCAAGCTTTGGCTAGTTGTACTAAAACCCTCGCGCTTACTTTTAAATTAAAATGCCCTTAACAATTTGTTTACGAAATCAGAATTCGGCTTGTGGAATCGCATCAGATTTACCGATATAAATCGTCAACCAATAGCAGTCGATCAACGCATTGTTAATTAATCCATTATCAACAATAACATTTTTCATATTCCAATTCAATGCCAAGTTCCAATGAAATCCAAGGTGATTCAAGGAAAACAATACAACTCATAATGCCACGCAGGGCCAAGGACATGCTACATACTATCAAATTCAAGTCCAATTAAATCAATCAAGTATGATTTAAGTCACACAATCCAATTCAGTCTTGCCACACAGGGCCAAATCAATACACAGCAGTTCATGCTACAACATCTCAACAACACATAGTAATACTACAAGTACTACCACACAATCAATCAACAATCAAGCAAACAACACACAAGGCGAAAAGCCCAAACTCATTACGTAAGAATTTCCCTTACCTTGGGCGCTTTAACAATCCAAGCAAGGTAAATTCAAAACCATCGTCAAGTCGCACCTCGCGCGTACCCTAAGCACGAACCTTAACAACACAAACTTAACAAAATTAGAACCAAAAACCCAAGTCCTATGACTCTAGGGCAGCCACGGTTTTAAGTCCTAAAGGCCTAAAAATTATTCACTTAATCCCATTTGGTTCACACCTAGTCATATGTGATGGAACAATTTCAAACCATACAAGTTTTCAAGCTTTTACAAAAGCTACACCCTTAGAAAAATGGCTAAACCAAAATTTACCAATTGGAATAGTGTTTTACCAAATGAATAGTGTTTGCCAACTTTGAACCATTTTTCAAAGCACTAAAACATGTCACAAAATTTTAGAAACAATTCTATTACAAGCTCAAAACAATTCTTGAAACAAACTCAAACTTTTCCCAAAATCATACTTCTTTGAATTGTTTTGCTAAATCAAATCATCAACCACTTTTACAACTATTTTCAAGCATAAATACAAGTCAAGAACAAGTTACAAAACACCCTTGAAGGCAACTATTTTCAAAGTTCCAAAACAACTTCAAGATTTCAAGTCATTAACTCCTAAATCATACAAACTTTGTTTAATCAAAACTTCTCATCAAAACCAAACTTATTTACCACTTTAATACACTCAAAAACAAGTTGAAACTCACCCAAATTATGCTTAAAAGTTACTGTTTTTAAGCCTCACAAACAGCCCCAAAATTCGTTTTATTTTCAAACAATTTTTCAAAGCTTCACACATACAAAATTCACTACATTCAATTCCTTTAACAATAAACCAACTTCTTCAACACTTACAACACTTGAAAACACTTTGAATTCAATTTAAAACATCCCCTAAAATCATGATATAGGCCACGGTTTTGGTTACTCAAAAACAACCCAAAATTTTCAATTTTTCATTTCCAAAACAAAGCATTTCTCCATCCTTAATTTCTTGAACCTTAAACTCACTTCCTCAACACTTAAAATACTTGAAAAACAACTTAAAACATCATCAAGATCATGCTCAAAATCCATGGTTCCAGCCCGCAAAATTAACCAAATCAATTTCTCAAAAGTTAGTAAAACATGCATATTGACTAGTTTCCAAACTTAGCAAGTATAACTCATCAAAACTAACTCCAAAACCACAAAAATAAGTCAAGAACAAACTCTCATAACAGCCCCTAGGCTCGGCCAGAATAGGGGTTAGGGTTTTCCAAAATTAAAACACCAAGAACAAAGTTATTCATGGAAGGAAATAAGGGGTTATGAAGCTAATCATACAATACTAGCTAAAACAAGCATCAACACTCTAAAATAACTCTTAAAACCCTCAAAACCCATATCATGGAACCCAAGAGAGATGAGGAAAGATTTATGTAGCTTACCAAGAGTATAGATGATGATTGAACAAGGGTGGAGATGAAAGGAAACAAGGGTGCACACTTTGATCTCCAAAAACTTCAAAAATCAAAGCTTTCCTCTTCCAAAATTTTTTCAAGCTTTCCAACAATGGAAGAATGAAGGAGATGATGTCTAGATGAGGAAGTGACCCACGAAATTCAGATGGGACAAGGATGGAAATAAAAATGTTTAATTAGTTGGATCTTAACCAAATAGTTAGAAACTAACTAAACAACCAAACTACCCATTACCTCCTAAACCATTCAAAAGCGTCCATTCCAAATGGTGTGCTACAAGCACATGGCTGGCCTCCCATCGGTCCATGTGTGGCAGCCATTTGCTCAAAATATCTCAGGATTTCGCTACGACGCATTTTCGCTCAACCGGGTGCACGACATTACGCGTATATTAGGTTTTTAATACTAAAACTCCCAAAAATAATTCTAATTATAACCCCACACCCAAAAACTACAAATGTTCCTCGCGGTATAAGAAAAGTACCCACGTATCTCGTTTTCTCGAAATGCGAACCGAAACGTCGCAATTAGGCACTCTCTAGCCATAGAAAATACACTAAATATTTTTTTATGCCCAAAAATTCTAGAAAAATTAAAATAAATCCTAAATATTGTAAAATGCTAAGATCTCAAAGTTTATAAAATTTGGATCACGTTTGGGCATGTTTCAGTTAGAAACACACACAATAGCCTAGTTACGGCAGAATTCGATAGAATTCTCGCAGCGTAATAAAAACTGTAAATTAGTGAGGATCACTAATTTCAATTTCTCTTATCATATAGATATTATTCAATCAATAAAATTATCAAGACAAAATCTTTAAAATAATAGTCATATTAAATATGACATAAACAGACAATTAATACAATAACTAGACAATAAAAATCTAAACTATGACTTAAAAATATTATTAAATCCTGAAAATTATTTCTCTTTCAATAAAATAATTTTCTTTAATCAAACAACAATCTTTCACATTTTTTGGGATTAATTCATATTAAAAACAGTATACGTCTAAACTGTCTGCTAATCTGAATTAATTACTAAAACAGTAAATTGTTTACAATAAATCTTGGTAGTTCTTCGTACTTTTAACAAACCATTGAGGTGATCAATCTCTATGATTTATTTTCAAGTAGTCGGAAACTATAAAATAATTTTCATAAAAATTGGGATGTTACATGTATAATTACCCTTTTTCCCGTATATCTATATTGAACACAAGGTATAGTATGTGTCACCCTTGTATAGTTCAACATTATATTCCTTGATACCTAAGCAGACTTAGTAACAACAAATAAGATCAATATCCCATATTGACTCATTTCAGCATGGCCATGCATTTTACAGTCATACTTTATCAAGGAGCCAACAGATATTACTCCTGCTATATAGGAGGGAAAATTCCATCTGGGCCACTCATGTCCCTCTGCATGACTCGTGGAGTGCCTAGTAACCGACTTTATAATTATCCTGTTATAGACAATGTTTGACGGCAATAAAATACTAAACTCCTCATGTAGGGACCATAGTAGTTTCAGGTCAAAGGGTGGCATACACCACTATCACTATGAGAATAACTTATGACACTAACATAACGCACTATGTAGTATTCTCATGGTGGATCAATCCAGTACACAATTACCCTAATGTGTACCTATGCGGTGACTTGATATCTTATATCTATAACCTGTGAGATGAGGTTATCAGTCCACAAACATAATAGTCTTGATGTATTATTATTGCCCTTAATAATAATACTCGACTACGGATGTTTAAGAGTAAAGTTCTATAGTATCTCACAACTGAGTCGTCCTGTGACAACCACCCTAAAAAATAAATGGAGCCGCCACCAATATTTTATTTTTATAGGAAACATTGGAAAACCTATTTTTTGAATATTTTTGAACTTAATGAAGAAAAAAAAAGGTCTTTGAACCAGATTTTGAGCTCGGGAGTTGGTTACGCATAGGAAAGGTATTAGCACCCCTAAAACGCCTATAAAAATGGTACCTTTAATTATTTTAAAAAAACATGTTTGCCTTATCAAGAATTATTTCATAAAGAAAAAGCATGAGTCTAAGGTTTCTACAAATAGATCATAAATGAGGAAGATTAACCTTTATTTTACCTAAAAGCTAAATAATCGATCTAATGCCAAAATTGTTAATTTGAATCAGATTTTAAAATGTCTCCTTTATAAGAAAAAAAATCGAACTTTCTTTATTAGTTATAGTAATTATAGTGACTAATTTAAATACTCATGTTAAATACTCTTTCTCCTATAATTCATTAAGAAATAAAAGGAAGCATTTTTGCCACTAAATTTAATAGCAATAACAATAATAGGTAAAAAACAAGTTTATAAGAATCAAAAGAAATAACCCTTTTTTATTTACCACTTTTACTGAAGAGAAAATATTGGCGTTGAATTTAGAAGAATATATAGATTTTGAATAAAACTATGTAAAAAACAAAACAAAATTAACCCTATCATACAACAGCAATAAAAAAATTAAAAATAAAATACAAAATCAGAAAGAAGCATAGATAATGAAGATAATGATGTATTAGATCTCAAGATTCAATCTTTTACATACACAATCATACAGAAATAGGAATATTGGTAGCAACTTGGAGCGAATGAAAAAAAAAGAAAGATAAAAACCTGGATATAGTTATCTCAGCAACCAGATCGGAATTACACAGAGAAGAAACTGAAACTCTAGAAAAGAAAAAAAAGTGTTTACATTTTCAGATCTCTCTTTTTCTTTTTTCTCTATTCTTCAGTCTTTTCTTCAAGAACTGCTCCCTCCTCTTTTCACCATCATGCGTCCATATTTATACACCTGAAAACAAATCGAAATCAAATCAGTGATAAAAATAATAAAGAAAGAAAAAAGGAAAGAAATTGGAACAGAAATCTCCCCTTTTGAATCCGTTTTTAATGATGGACGATTTGATAGAATCTGAAGGATTTGATTTGGGGTTGAGATTGGGTGAGAAAAGGGAAAGAAAAACGGAAAAGGAAAGGGGAAGAGGAAGGGGTGCTGCTGAATGAGGAAATTAGGTTTAAGTTAGGGGATTTTAATTTCTTTGGGTTATGCAGTTGGTGGTTGGGCAAGGCGTAGAAATAAAAGGTGGGGTGCGCAGAGTGCGATGAGAGAGTGAGGTGCAGGTGTGAAAATAAAAGAGGGGGACGCGAGCAAGGATGGTAGTGAGGCGCTGGACCAGCCCAATAGCTTGCTATTGGTACCTATAATATTTGTAATTTGCACCCTTTTCATGCTTTATTTTATTTCCTCTTTCTTTTTTTTCACTTCTTTTTTTTCTTTTTCTTTTTATTTTATTACCTTCTTCTTTTTATTATGAAACCAAAAATATTATTTTTATATTTTATTACAAATTTAAAAAGGTTAAAATAAATAATAAAATAGAATAAAATAAAATAAAAGGCCGGACAAAATTAGGGTACTACAGCTGCCCCTCCTTAATTACATTTTACTCGAAGGTCTTCGTGCATTCGTTGTAAAAGGTAATTAAGGATAAAGGACTCTAATTTTGTCTAGAACGAAAGTGTTTGAGGATGTGAGATTGGCTCCCGGCTTTGCTTTGGGGTTCTAGGTTTGATTCCCAGTGAATTCCCGGTAAGGCATAGGTTTGGCTCTTACAAAATTGGTGAGAGATTCTAGGTTTGATTCCTAGTGAATTCTCGGTAAGGCATAGGTCTGATTCCTAGCTCTTACAAAATGGATTAACTTCCCTATTTGGGGAAAATTTGGGGTGCGAGTTTCTTCGTCGCTCGACACAAGTTTTGGTCAGATTCCCAACAAGGGTAAGTCAGGTTCTTAACTCTTGCTAAAAGGTACGGATTAGCTACCCCATTTTAAGGAATATCCATGATATGAGTTTCTCTGTCACTCAAAATGGGTTCGGGTCAGATTCCCGGCAAGGTATAGGTCAGATTCCTAACTCTTACTAAAGTATGGACTGGTTTTCCTATTGCAGGTGAACGTCCAGTGTACGAGCTTCTCCGTCACTCGACACAAGTTCGGGTCAGATTCCCAACAAGGTATAGGTCAGATTCCTAACTCTTGTTAAAAGGTGTGGATCGATTTCCATAATTGAAGAAGATTTGAGATGCGGGTCAGGTTCCCGAGTAAAGGCTTGGGTCAGATTCCCAAGGTGGTGGGTCAGATTCCCAACAAGGTATAGGACAGGTTCCTAATTCTTGCTAATAAAGAGAATGGGTAGGCTGAGTACTAGTTCTTACTGAGTAACAACAGACCAACTGTATGTAATATTTGAGAGGGTGGGTCAATGGACCCAAAAACTTTGATGCTCATGCATGATACAATGAATGGTATGCTGTGCATAAAATGATGTTTTTTGCTTTTAGAGAAATGTTTTTTTAAGGTGGGTCTGAGACCCAGAAGTATTGATGATCATGCCAGATGCAATGAATGATATACTATGCATGAATGTTGTTTTGTTTTTAGAGAAATGATTTTGAAGGTGGGTCGGGGACCCAAAAGTATTAATGATTATGCAAAATGCAGTGAATGGTATGTTATGCACGAATATTATTATTTTTTTGAATTTCCATTTTTTTGATTTCCCTGAATTCCTTTGACGACTCTGCCCCTAGACCTGTGGCATGATAACTTTCTATCAGATTGCTTGTCCGAATGGTTGACTTTGTACTGCACCAGGTTTGCATATTTGCCCTTTGATAGATCATCTTAAGGATCCTCAAATTCTCCTTTTCATGTTTTGAATGCTCCTAAAAGTATTAGACTAACTCCTTTTGATCCTCAGGTTCTTCAATGTCCTTTTGGCCTTTGCCCAACCATGTGAGGAAGGATCATGTTAAGGGACAAACCACTTTGTGTAGCTCTGCAACTGGAATGAAATCTTGAATGCGAAGCTTGTAGATGATGGGCACAGCTTTTGCCCCTAGCTTCTTAATTTCTATTTTGATCTGTAAGATACAATCCGGGTTGACATGCTTATGAATTTGACCCTAACTTTTGCCTAGGCTGCTCTTTGCGAGTTTTCAACCTAGCGGGTCGCTCTAACTTCTGCCTAGACCGCCCTTTCGGGTTTTCAGCCTAGCGAGCATTTTATTTTATATTCTTTTTTTTTAGGTAAGGCAACTGCACTGAGAAGTTTATATGGATTTCCTCTTTCAAAAACCAAGTTTTAAGAAAATATGAGCAATTTGACTTTGATCAGAATGGACTTTATTAGGGTTGTAACGTGGCCAGGGGTTAAGGGTTATGAAAGAAAGGATATTTCAGGCCCAAAAAGTGTTTAAGGGTTTATGGAAATAAGGATCTTTAGTCTAAAGATGCACTTCATTGGTTGCTAGCACATCTGTTTCGCCTTTGCGGTTTCCTTTTTGATCTTCGCAGGTGTCTTCGACCGTTTTTGACATTTCTTTGAATTGTCTTTGATACCTTATTGCTTACTTTGCTCTTCTTCTTTCTGAAAAGACAAAGTTGATCGGAGACTTGTGCTATTCTTCCTTGTATGGACGATCCTTATTCAGGGTTTTTGAAAGAAAATTTTGTTTTAGGCTCAAAAGGGGTAGCAAGGGATAAGTATTTGGATAGAGAAAAAGGGTCAAACTTCATCTCAAAATCTCATTGCTCACATCTTCGCAAAACTTAACTTTTGATAATTTGTGCATTTACTTTACCATTATTCTATGAGCAAAAATTGAAAAAAAAGAAAAAATTCAAATTGCAGTTTTATTGATGAACTGAAAAGATGAGAACATAATGAGCTCTTTACAAGATATGCCCTCGGGTTTGGGGAAAAGCATAAAAAGTAAACAAAGTTATCTTTCTTGAAGTCCAACCACTTGGCGTTGGTCAGATCTTGCACTTTGTATTTCAAAGCCTCAGCAATTCTCAATTGAATGACCCATTGTCCCAACTTGGCATGTTGTAATGAGCAGCGTTTGTATCTTCTTCCATCTCTTAGCTCATACTGCGCGATGGTTTTTGAATATCGAGGTTAGCAATCCTTCCGCTTATTATCCCCGCTTCCACTTTTTCTCCGACAATGATTAGGTCTGAAAAGATTGAACAGATATTTCCCATCATCATATCATAGAAAGGTGACTGGAGAGTGTCAATAAATGTGGTAATCATCTTCTTCTCTGACAGTGAAGATTCCACTTGGGCTGCAATTTCTCTCCATCTTTGGGCATACTCTTTGAAGCTTTCATTGCCCCCTTTTACCATGGTTTGCAACTGGGAGCGGCCAGGAGCCATGTCCATATTGTACTTATACTGTTTGATGAAAGCTTTAGCCAAATCATTCTAGAAGTTGATTTTGCTCCACTCTAACTGCATATACCAGCGTAGGGATGCCCCGGTAAGACTCTCTTGGAAGAAGTGGATTAGGAGCTTATCATTACTGGAGCAGGAGGTCATCTTCTGGCAGTACATGATGAGGTGGCTTTTTAGACAAGTTAAACCTTCATACTTGACGAACTCAGGAACTTTGAATTTTGGAGGAATTACTACGTCCAGGACGAAACATACTTCTGAAGCTTTGAACCCGATATGATTTGCCCCTTCAATGGCTTTCAGCCAATCTTCCACAATTTGGAGTCTCTTCTGATCTAGGGGGTCTCCTGATGGGCCATTGGAAGCCTCTCGATACTCATTAGTGTTGATGGAATAGTTCTTATGAGTGGTCAATTTTGGATCCAAGTTCTGCAGAAGGTCCAATATCTTGTCCATCTTACCCTTGATTTGGTCGAGTTCTTCTCTCATCGCTTGCTGATTTTGTTTCAACAAGTCCATGAGTCTGGATTGTGCTCGAGTCCGGTAGGGGTGCAGGGAAAGCTTATGTGTATCTATTTTCTGTAGAGGGGAAAAATGAGTTATGTTATGAAGATGCCATGATTATGCATGTCATGAATGTTTTTTTTTGGTACATTTTATGCAAAATAATATGATGGATAATGGAGAAACATTTTTTTATTTATTTTTTTATAAAATGAATGCAATGATACTGAGAAATGTCGCTAAAAAAGAGAAAATGCTTTTTTTTATATTTTTTTTTGAAAATTTATTTTTTAGAGGAAAAAGAATGAGAAGGGGAAATATTTTTTTGAAACTGTGTTTTTTTTGCAAAGAAGAATAACAAATAATATTTTTTTAGAGAAAAATATCATTTATTATCTTTCACAATTTTTGAAATGTGAATGGAAAATAAATGGATGAAGGAAAAAACCGGGCAGAGTGTGCCCCTTGTGATGTAGGCCAGTATTTCCTAAGATCTTAGGTCATACGACTTTTGTCACGTGGAAAACGGGATAAGGTATGCTCCTTTTGTGATATGGGCCGGTAGCTCCTTAAAAATGGTCTATGGTCCACATAAGTGTCTTTTCATTAGGTGGATTTAAGTTACTAATCTAAAAGGTCCCTAGAGCCAAGGGTCCCACTTGAGAATGTTACCACCAATAATAGGTATACTATTGAAGGATGATTTTTTCTCAAATAGAGCCAAACTCTAGGTGAGGCCTTCATAGGAACCCACTGGCCGTACGTCCAGTAGAGCACCCATTACACAGCCTCGCCTAACTTAAGTTTCACTCGGGCCCGGGTATAGGGCACCCACTCAAAGTGAGTGTATATAAAGTGTATAAAGTGAAGTGTGTGAAGGAGCAAACTTAAAACTACCCGCTACAAAATAAATAAAACAATATATACATGGTAACTATCCTAATGTTCAATATACATATAATCACAATAAAAATAAATAAACCAAACAAAGATAAAAACAAATAAGATAAGACAAAAATAAATAAATTAAAAAAAAATAATAGAAATAATAGTAATAAATAAATAAATAAACATAAAAGAAAAGGAAACAATTCACATTGTAAGGCAAACAAACAATTCAAACAATCAAAAGGCATAACTCTCTAAAGTCCCCAGTGGAGTCGCCAGCTGTGACAACCACCCTAAAAATTAAATGGAGCCGCCACCAATATTTTATTTTTATAGGAAACATTGGAAAACCTATTTTTTGAATATTTTTGAACTTAATGAAGAAAAAAAAGAAGGTCTTTGAACCAGATTTTGAGCTCGGGAGTTGGTTATCCATAGGGAAGGTATTAGCACCCCTAAAACGCCCATAAAAATGGTACCTTTAATTATTTAAAAAAAAACATGTTTGCCTTATCAAGAATTATTTCATAAAGAAAAAGCATGAGTCTCAGGTTTCTACAAACAGATCATAAATGAGGAAGATTAACATTTATTTTACCTAAAAGCTAAATAATCGATCTAATGCCAAAATTGTTAATTTGAATCAGATTTAAAAATGTCTCCTTTATAAGAAAAAAAAAACGAACTTTCTTTATTAATTATAGTAGTTAGAGTGACTAATTTAAATACTCATGTTTGTAGCGACAGAAAAATCCGGAGGGATTTATTCGAGTTTAATGGAGCCGCCACCAATAATTTATCTTCGAAGGAAAAATATTGGAAAAACCTTTTTTGAAGAAAAGTGGTCCTTAAGACCGGATTTGGGTTCGGGAGTCGATTATGTGTAGGGAAGGTATTAGCACCCTACAACATCCTTTCGAAAAAGGTTACCTCTAATTAATTGTGCAAATCTTATTAACTTCTAAAAAAATATTTATTTCCCTTTTATAAAAAAAAATTAACCAAGATAAAAAAAAAGGGACTTAATAAAAGTCGTTTATTTTTGCGCTTGACAGGAGTGGGCTCCTGCTCCTACGTATCTCCGGGTGCAGTGGAGAAATCAAAGGCTACGTAGTTCTTGGGTAAAAAATGGTTGTGTGTTGTTTGATTTTAATTAATCAAATTGTGACTTATTTTTTATGATTTGCATAGTGACTAAACCAAAAGTGGATTTGACGTAATCACTACTAATATTTTAAGATGTTTTATTAAGAACTTGTGACGACCAAACCAAAAGAGAATTTGGAGTAATCATTGATTTTAATTTTTTTTAAAGGGATTTGCATAGTGACCAAACCAAAAGCGGATTTGGCGTTGTCACTACTAATATTTATTCAAGAAGATTGGAAAGAAAAGAAAAAAAAGTATGGTTAATAAATATAAGGGATGAGTGGAACATTCACATGTTTTTTAGGAACCCTAGATTGGGTCAAAACCAGTGGACTAAAGCCAAAAAAGGAAAATAATAATAATAATAATAATAAAAGGGGTTGGAAATAAATAAAAAAAGGAAGGGGGGACGTAAAAACAAACAAGTAACAAGGAGAGAGAGAAAAAAAAAAAGGAGGGGGCATAGAAAGTTGGGCTGAAACCCAACGTTTTAAAAAATAGTAAAATAATAAAAAGTAAAAGGTGAAGGAAGCAATAGAAACAAAAGGGGAGAGGGAATTATTTGGGTTTCATTGGAAACCCTGAGAAACAGAAGCTACGCAATGAGGAAAAAAAAAAAAAAGGGGGCTCACGAATGGGAGAGAGGAAGAAAGGGAGGAGGAGATCATGGGAGAGGGAGGAAGAAGGGATTGTGGGAGGCCGAGAGGGAGAGGAGGTTTTACCTCCTTGTCTTCTCCCTTCTTCTTCTTTATTTTTTTCTCGCTTTTTTTATGCTTCGTTTCACGTTTTCTTGTGTCTATTTCTCCTCCTCTTTCTTTTTTCGACTTGGTGAATTAGGGCTTCAGTGTGGAGCCTCTAATTCTTTGATTTGTAGTAAAAACTCCCAAGATTTTTCCTGTAAAAATCTCCTCCCCTTTCCCCTATTCTCATCGCTATTTATAGAAAAACAGAGGGCTCGCTTTGTCCACTTAAGGTTGCAACTTGTATGCTAAGTGTGTACTAAAATGATCTTGAGGAGATGGTAACATGTGCAAAGTCTGAGATGGTATCAATGGTTTGAAAATATTGCAATCACCGTGACTTCAACAACGGTGCTCCTCCTTTTTGATTAAATTGCATTGTTTGTCAAACTTGGTCATGTGATGAAGAAAAAGCAAGAGGCCTATGAGAGACATATAGTAAGACATAGTTTGTAGAGTGGTGAGGAGATATGCAGAGGACTTTGGTGAAGATATGCAGATGACTTTGTGAAGGGTGAAGTGTGGAAATCGACTTTGATTTTCGCTTTGAATTTTAGGTTTTTGTTAATAACGCTTGTAATGGACTGCAATTGGGCTAAAATTGGCCCAAAATAATTTATGAGGATTTGTCCGCTGCGGCATTAAAAGGGATTTGTCCGTTGCAAAGATTAAAAATTGAAACTTCGGATACGGAAATGATTCTCTAAACACTTGGTGTCCGACATCGTATTTCCAAACGACCTATCCCTAGCTCGGCATACGATCTCCCATTTCGGCATACGATCTCTCCAAATTTCGGCATACGACCTCTCGGCTGACTCGGCACTCGACCTCTCGGCTGAGCTCGGCATACGACCTCTCCACATTTCGGCCGCGACCTCTCCACGGCTCGGACGAGACCTCACCGGCACGATGCGACTTCTCCACGCGGCTCGGACGCGACCTCGGCTCGTACTCGACCTCTCCCGGCTGGACAAAAAAAATGAAAATATGAGCGGACAAAATTGGGGTATAACAGTTGCCCCTCTTTAGTTATATTTTATTAGAAAATGCAAACAACAATGGTTGTTATATTTTTGTCATAAAATAGAGCTAAAGATAAATACACTAATTTTGTCTTGAACTTGACGTGAGGAATGACAATGAGGGATCAACGCTGATGCGTTTAATTGGAAAGTGATAAGGAAGGAATACGGCCAGGTCAGTCTTGACGAGGTAATCTAAAAGCAATAAAGAGGATTAACGCCATGCCGCGTTTATCGTAAAACTATAAAGAAGGATCTCCGCCAGTCGGTCTTGACGCGGTGATCAGAAAGCAATAATGAGGGATTAACGCTTGGCGCGTTTATCAAAAAACTATAAAGAAGGATCTCCGCCAGGTCGGGTACTGACGCGGTGATCGGAAAGCAATAATGAGGGATTAACGCTTGGCGCGTTTATCAAAAAACTATAAAGAAGGATCTCCGCCAGGTCGGGTACTGACGCGGTGATCGGAAAGCAGTAAAGAGGGTTTGACGTCAAATAAGGTATTGACGCGTCGATGGAAAGCAATAAAGAAGGATCGCCGCCAGGTCGGGTACTGACACGGTGATCGGAAGGTTCGACGCCAAGTAGGGTATTGACGCGTCGATGGAAAGCAATAAAGAAGGATCGCCGCCAGGTCGGGTACTGACACGGTGATCGGAAGGTTCGACGCCAAGTAGGGTATTGACGCGTCGATGGAAAGCAATAAAGAAGGATCAACATCAGGTCCGGAACTGATATGTTGGTCAAAAAAGCAATAATGAGGGACTACCGCCAGACGCGGTGATCGGAAAGCAATAAAAAGGGGTGATGCTCGGCGCATTTATCAGAAAATTATAAAGAAGGATCTCCGCCAGTCGGCAATCGACGCTGATCGAAAAGCAATAAAGAGTGAGCGATACTTGGCGTGTCGCTTAGAAAGCAAAATAAAGGACCAATGCTAGGCGCATTGTTTGTAAACGAGAATGAAGGATCAAAATTTGGTGCACGGACCAGGTGTAACAAAACGGCTAAAAGGTGGTGATATGAAGATGATGCACGGATATATGGTATGTGATGCATGTATGCAATGCGATTATTATTTTTACTGATTCCTCGTCCCGTATGATCTCTAGTGCTTAAAGATATGGGACGGACTGAGATTCATCGGATTTAGTCATGCTATGCCTTCGACTGGGAGGGAGCGCGAGTTATCGATGCAGCGCTAATTATTTTTTAAAGGTAATCCTTTTGCCCTTTTTGAAACTTATTTGTTGAGATTTGGCGTTTCCTCGTGATTCTTAAGATGTATATAATAACTGTAATGCTTTCCCATATCATCACATGCTTCACAATTCAGTGTCTATTATCATAAAACAACATTTTGAAATACGAGAACGGAGGTGTTTGGTATTCAGAAAAAAGAGTCATGTGTACAAGGACTGAAGTTACACAGACTTGAAGGTACATCAAGAAAAATGCAGGAAGAAGAAAAAACAAAGAAAGACAATAACTAAGCAGATATTTTATAGTTTGTGTCTTTGTAGGAACAAATACCAGCTTCCCATATCCATAACTTTGAATACTCATTGCTCAACCTCTGGAAATGTATAAAATTGCCCCGGTTGGGTAACTTGAACCTCTTAATGCATCAGCCAACTTTATTGTCCAATTTCCAGACCTTAACTTTTGCTTGGATCGCTCTTTCGAGTTTTCAATCCAACGGGTCACTCTAATTTTTGCCTAGGTCGCCCTTTCAGGTTTTCAACCTAGCGAGCTCTTTTTTGCTTGGCTCTTTTTTGTTGTTTTTTTTTTGTTGTTTTTTTAGGCATTATATTTTTTGACTGCATCAGAGTTTACTGGAAGTGGGGGATTTTCGCCGTCCATCCTTGTGAGGATTAGGGGCCCTCCGGAAAAGACTTTCTTTACAGTATATATGGGCCTTCATAATTCGGGGTCCATTTTCCACGAGCATCCTTTTGTATGGGCAAAAACTTCTTTAGTACTAAATCTCCTTCTTGAAATTCCTGGGGGCGAACTTTCTTTTCAAAGGCCCTTTTCATCCTTTGCTGATATAGCTATCCATGACATAAGGCCATCACTCTTTTCTCTTCGATGAGGTTTAGCTGATCCAGCCGAGCCTGGACCCATTCTGCCTCTTTTAGTTTCATTTCCATCAATACCCTTAGCGAGGGGATTTTGACTTCAATGGGAAGTGCTGCTTCCATTCCATATACCAGTGAGAATGGGGTTGCCCCTGTTGAGGTGCGAATCGAAGTTTGATAACCGTGCAAAGTAACAGGGAACATTTCATGCCAACCTCTAATTTTTACCACCATCTTTTGGACAATCTTTTTCGTTTGCAGCCTCAACTGCCCCATCCATCTTTGGGCGGCATGGTGAGGAATTACGATGTTGGATCTTGAAGTCATTACACAAATCTTTCATCATCTTGTCATCCAAGTTTGTCCCATTATCAGTGATGATCTTATTTGGTAGACCATGGCGGCAGATCAGATTCCACATTTTTGGTAAAGCAACTGCAACAAGGAGTTTATTTGGATTTCCTCTTCCAAAAAATCAAGTTTTGAGAAAATATGAGAAATTTGATTTTGATCGGAATGGACTTTATTAGGGTTGTAACAGGGGTTGAAGGGTCACAAAAGAAAGGATATTTCAGGCTCAAAAAGTGTTTGAGGTATTTTTTTTTCAACAAGGATTTTTAGTGCAAAGATGCACTTTGATGGTTGCTAGCACAAATGTCTTTTCTTGCTTTGGCATTTTTATTGATTTTTTTTTATTCTTGCAAGCGTCTTTTGTTTTGCCTTTTTTTTAACAGACGAAATTGAATAGATTATTGTGCTAGTCTCCATTGGATGAGTGATCCTTGTTCAGGGTATTTAAAAGAAAAATTTTTGTTTTTAGGCTCAAAAGGGGTAGCAAGGGATGTATATATTTTTTATTTTTTGGGATGGCCAAACTTCATCTCAAAATCTTATTGCTCAAATTTTCACAAAAAATAATTTTTGGCAAATTGCGAATTTGCTTTACCTTTTTCTTTCTATTTTTATTAACTACTTTTGTCACTTTCAGTAGTCAAATTGATTATTTCAAGTTCTTCCTCGTGGATTAAATCACTTTTGCTTCTCGTACCATCAATCTCATCAGTTCAGAAGGTGTTTCCCAATTGTCCTCATGGGGTAGTCAAAGTATGAGTCACTGACATCATATTTCCCAAAGACAAAGTTTTTTGATCTGCATTAGTTAAAACTGACGAAATGGAAAAAACGAAAAAAAGATGGGAGGGAATGGAAAAGATGAAAAAAAGGAAAAGGGAAATGATTGGAAAATTCAAAATGCATTTTATTGATAAAGATACTGAAATGAAACATATGCGCCCTTTTGACAACAAATTATCCTAAAGCCTTAGGCAGAGCAATAGGATTTGCATTACAAAAATTATTTTGCACCAAAAATCACGGGAACCTCAACAATCTCCCAATTTCAAAGTTCTTCATTTGGAGGGCAAGAGTGGACAAGGATGACAATGTCGTTTTCAACACTGCGATCATCTTTGACAGTTGCTATCTTGTTTGATTTCAACATCCCTGCGCTCTGGAAGCTTTGCGTGATGTTGCAGATAAGGACATTCTCACCATTTAGTTCCCCGCCTTCCGATTTAACTATTAGGGGTTGGTCCCGAAACTCCTCAGTAATGACATTGACTGTTGAACCCCCATGACTTGGAAGGGGATTATTACCCACATTAGGACCAACATCCTTAAAATTCAACCATTTGACATTGATCAGATCCTGAGCCACGTACTTCAAGGCCTTGCAATTTTCAGTCGTGTGACCTATTGCCCCTGCATTAAACTCGCACTTGGCATTTGGGTTATATTCTCTTGGGAAGGGAGGTTGAAGTGGTTTCATTAAGCGAGGAGACCAAAGAGTTCTTTGATGGGGTGATGGAACAAATCTGTATATATCATGGGAATATGGTCAAATTGAATTTGTTTTCTTGGTCATTTGGTACATTTCTGGTTTTAGTTAGATTGAGTGGGTGGATTATGAGAGGCGGCGACAATGTATGGAGGTGGGAAGTAGGGGTATGGAAAAGGCTGTGGGAAATTGGTAAAGAAGTTGGGGTGGTTTTCGTTGGGTCTGTCCTCCCAGGCTCGTCATCACAAAGATTAGTTTCCCTTCCTTCTTCTTCAAGAAGTTTGTAGGGGTTTCTCGGCATCATTTACTCCAGTAAGCGTGGGCAATCTTTCCATTTCTCATTCCTCCTTCAACTCTTTCCCCTACGATGACCATATCTGAAAAGTTTGATGATACACTTCCGATCATTTTGTCATAGAAGGGTGATTGAAGAGTATCCATGGACATGGCCACTATTTCTTTTTCAATCAGAGGCGGTTCCACTTGGGCTGCCAGTCCTCTCCATCGTTGGGCATATTCCTTGAAAGTCTCATTGTCACTTTTTGCCATGTTTTGCAACTGCATTCTGTCAGGAGCCATATCAATGTTATACTTATACTGCTTCAAGAAGGCATCCGCCAAATCTTTCCAACAGTGAATATGAGATCGCTCAAGGTGTGTATACCAACTCGACGCTGCCCCTGTTAAACTATCTTGGAAGAAGTGAATCAGAAGTTTGTCATTATGTGCATAGGACGCCATCTTCCTACAGTACATGGTCAAGTGGCTTTTCGGGCAAGTCGTCCCTTTATACTTGTCAAAATCTGGCACCTTGAACTTCGGCGGTAAAACCACATCCGGTACGAGACAAAGATTTGAAGCAATACTTGAATCGAGATAACTTACTCCTTCTACAGCTCTTAGCCTATCTTCGAGGATTTGCAACTTCGTATCAGACCACTGATTCCCAACTGGGACGCTCAGATTGGGTCCCCCTATAGCTGGAGACCAGGCAATGCGGTTAGTTTGGAGATTCAATGGATTTCCTTGAATATAATAGGGGTAACCAAATGGTCGGGGATTCACCATGGGGGGTACTACGGGCGTACTGACTCCTTGAGTATTCCTGAGATGGGACGGTGCATAACCAGGTGGATAGGTGTATGTCATGAAGCCAGGAGTTGAGCTTTGAACTGGTATGGTTTCAGTACCGGAGTCGGATCCTTGAGTCACATCTTGCACAACAAGTGCTTGGGAATCAGTTTCTGTAGAGTTATTGTTAGCACCTGGCGGTGTGTAACCTGGCGGGAGACCAAATAGTGGGAACTGTTGTGCCTGTGGGCCTTGGGGGTTATGGTTTGCAGTATCATCATTGGCCATAGGTGGCGTGTAACCAGGCGGGAGTCCGTAAAGTGGGAACTGTGGTACTTGATTCTGAGGGTTGCTAAGCGGTGAGGTGTAGGACCTGCGGGTAAATTGCAAAAGGTACCATCATCCCTTGAGTATTGAGACCATATTGCAACCGCATAGGACCAAAGCCAGTGGGTGGGAAGGTGTAGCTTGACTTTCATCATTCAATCTTTGGAGAAGCCCCATCTATGACCTTGTCTTTGTTTAGGGATTGCGAAGCTCCAAAACTTTGCTCATCTGTTCCTTGGTGGTTGGCGTCCTCTTTCACCTCTTGGTCATCCATGATCTTTGATTGAGAGCGAGTTCGATAAGGGTGTCGAGGAATCAGTTTGTTTGATTATTTTCGATGATTTAAAAAATGATATGAGTATGTAAGAAAAGAAAAATGAATGAATGTGGATGTATGAATCTATTTATTTGTGCACAGGAACCGTAGGCCTCATTGTTTTGACATGTATGAGTTTCTTTGAAAGTGTTTCACAATTTGATCCCATATTATTTTGTTGTAGATACTTACAAGCTAGCTCTTCCTTACGATTCCCTAGTAAACCTATTCAAAATAAAATGAAATGATGATGAATGCCATATGTTCGAACTTTTATCATGTTTGATTAAAAAAATGCATGAACATGACGAGTGATGCAACTACTAGTGAGAGGGACATATTTTGAAATGTTTGTAAATGATGGGATGCCTATACTACTTTGAAAAGAAGCATTTAAAAAGGTCAACCAAAAGTAAGATTGCCTCTTTGTGTCCTAAACAAAGTCACTCTAAATTAGAAGATTTCTATTTCTGATGATCTATAGGTCATTCGACTTGTGAACACTTTCATAGGTGGTACTAACACTTCCTCACCAAAGGTCTCTAGAGCCAAGTACCATTTCGGGATGCGACCACCAATAGGAAGAGGATCCTACGTGTGGGCATCCACGAAACGGTCGCACTCTAGACGAGGTTCTCGTGATACCCAAATCGAAAGTAGATCCGAAGTGACTATCACTAACAACCTCTCACTCCCTAAGCTGCACTCGGGCCCGGGTATAGGGTCCCACTCATAAGTGTGTGTAAAAAGTGTGTAAGTGAGGTGTGTGATGGAGGCAACCTAAAATTACCCAAGCTGCAAAACAAATGAAATATATAAAATATGGTCTTCTAACCTAAGGTTCAATATATGCATAATATTCACAACAAATATTCACAAAAGAACAATAAATAAACTAAATAAACAAATAAATAAATAAATAAATAAATAAAAACAAGGGAAACTAAACATAGGAGTTAACTATTTAGCACAATCAATTATTTAGGCTTGACTCTCTAAAAAAAAATATCCCCAGTGGAGTCGCCAGCTGTAGCGACCGAAAAATCCGGAGGGATTTATTCGAGTTTAATGGAGCCGCCACCAATAATTTATCTTCGAAGGAAAAATATCGGAAAAACCTTTTTTGAAGAAAAGTGGTCCTTAAGACCGGATTTGGGTTCGAGAGTCGATTATGTGTAGGGAAGGTATTAGCACCCTACAACATCCTTTCGAAAAAGGTTACCTCTAATTAATTGTGCAAATCTTATTAACTTCTAAAAAAATATTTATTTCCCTTTTATAAAAAAAATTAACCAAGATAAAAAAAAAGGGACTTAATAAAAGTCGTTTATTTTTGCGCTTGACAGGAGTGGGCTCCTGCTCCTACGTATCTCCGGGTGCGGTGGAGAAATCAAAGGCTACGTAGTTCTTGGGTAAAAAATGGTTGTGTGTTGTTTGATTTTAATTAATCAAATTGTGACTTATTTTTTATGATTTGCATAGTGACTAAACCAAAAGTGGATTTGACGTAATCACTACTAATATTTTAAGATGTTTTATTAAGAACTTGTGACGACCAAACCAAAAGAGAATTTGGAGTAATCATTGATTTTAATTTTTTTTTAAAGGGATTTGCATAGTGACCAAACCAAAAGCGGATTTGGCGTTGTCACTACTAATATTTATTCAAGAAGATTGGAAAGAAAAAAAAAAGTATGGTTAATAAATATAAGGGATGAGTGGAACATTCACATGTTTTTTAGGAACCCTAGATTGGGTCAAAACCAGTGGACTAAAGCCAAAAAAGGAAAATAATAATAATAATAATAATAATAATAATAATAAAAGGGGTTGGAAATAAAAAAAAAAAAGGAAGGGGGACGTAAAAAAACAAAGCAGAACAAGGAGAGAGAGAAAAAAAAAAAAAGGAGGGGGCATAGAAAGTTGGGTTTGAAACCCAGCGTTTTAAAAAATAGTAAAATAATAAAAAGTAAAAGGTGAAGGAAGCAAATAGAAACAAAAGGGAGAGGGAATTATTTGGGTTTCATTGGAAACCACTGAGAAACAGAAGGCTGCCACGCATGAGGAAAAAAAAAAAAGGGGGCTCACGAATGGGAGAGAGGGAAGAAAGGGAGGAGGAGATCATGGGAGAGGGAGGAAGAAGGGGATTGTGGGAGGTGAGAGGGAGAGGAGGTTTTACCTCCTTGTCTTCTCCCTTCTTCTTCTTTATTTTTTTCTGCTTCTTTTTTTTTATGCTTCTGTTTCACGTTTTTTCTTGTGTCTATTTCTTCTTCTCTTTTCTTTTTTCTGACTTGGTGAATTAGGGCTTCAGTGTGGAGCCTCTAATTCTTTGATTTGTAGTAAAAACTCCCAGTATTTTTCCTGTAAAAATCTCCTCCCCTTTCCCCCTATTCTCTACTGCTATTTATAGAAAAAACAGAGGGCTCAGTTTGTCCACTTAAGGTTGCAACTTGTATGCTAAGTGTGTACTAAAATGATGCTGAGGAGATGGTAACATGTGCAAAGTCTGAGATGGTATCAATGGTTTGAAAAAATATTGCAATCAGCCGTGACTTCAACAACGGTGCTCCTCCTTTTTTGATTAAATTGCATTGTTTGTCAAACTAGGTTGGCAGATGAAGAAAAAGCAAGAGGCCTATGAGAGACATATAGCTGTAAGACATAGTTTGTAGAGTGGCTAAGGAGATATGCAGAGGACTTTGGTGAAGATATGCAGATGACTTTGTGAAGGGTGAAGTGTGGAAATCTGACTTTGATTTTCAGTTTTGAATTTTAGGTTTTTTGTTAATAACGCTTGTAATGGACTGCAATTGGGCTAAAATTGGCCCAAAATAATTTATGAGGATTTGTCCGTTGCAGCATTAAAAGGGATTTGTCCGTTGCAGCATTAAAAAATTGAAACTCGGATACGGAAATGATTCTCGGACACACTTGGTGTCCGACATCGTATTTCCAAACGACCTATCCCTAGCTCGGCATACGATCTCCCCAGCTCGGCATACGATCTCTCCAGCTCGGCATACGACCTCTCGACAGCTCGGCACTCGACCTCAGCTAGGTACGCGACCTCCCCACAGCTCGGCGTACGACCTCTCCACAGCTCGGCACGCGACCTCAGCTCGGTACGCGACCTCCCCACAGCTCGGCGTACGACCTCTCCACAGCTCGGCATACGACCTCTCCACAGCTCGGCACGCGACCTCAGCTCGGTACGCGACCTCTCCACAGCTCGGCACGAGACCTCAGCACGGTACGCGACTTCTCCACAGCTCGGCACGCGACCTCAGCTCGGTACGCGACCTCTCCCAGCTCGGCCCGCGGACAAAAAAAATGAAAATATGAGCGGACAAAATTGGGGTATAACAATGTTAAATACTTTTTCTCCTATAATTCATTAAGAAATAAAAGGAAGCATTTTTGCCACTAAATTTAATAACAATAACAATAATAGGTAAAAAAACAAGTTTACAAGAATCAAAAGAAATAACCCTTTTTTATTTACCACTTTTACTGAAGAGAAAATATTGGCGTAGAATTTAGAAGAATATATAGATTTTGAATAAAACTATTTAAAAAAAAACAAAATTATCCCTATCATACAACAGCAATAAAAAAAAATTAAAAATAAAATACAAAATTAGAAAGAAGCATAGATAATTAAGATAATGATGTATTAGATCTCAAGATTCAATCTTTTACATACACAATCGTACAGAAATAGGAATGGTAGCAACTTGGAGTGAATGAGAAGAAAAAAAAGATAAAAACCTGGTTATAGTTATCTCAACAACCAGATCGGAATTACACAGAGAAGAAACTGAAACTCTAGAAAAGAAAAAAAGTGTTTACATTTTCAGATCTCTTTTTTTCTTTTTTCTCTATTCTTCAGTCTTTTCTTCAAGAACTGCTCCCTCCTCTTTTCACCATCATGCATCCATATTTATACACCTGAAAACAAATCGAAATCAAATCAGTGATAAAAATAATAAAGAAAGAAAAAAGGAAAGAAATTGGAACAGAAATCTCTCCTTTTGAATCTGTTTTTAATGATGGACGATTTGATAGAATCTGAAGGATTTGATTTGAGGTTGAGATTGGGTGAGAAAAGGGAAAGAAAAACGGAAAAGGATAGGGGAAGAGGAAGGGGTGCTGCTGAATGAGGGAATTAGGTTTAAGTTAGGGGATTTTCGGCCACTGGGCTGGTGATGGGCCACGCGTGGGTTATGCAGCGTTGGTGGTTGGGCAAGGGGCGTAGAAATAAAAGGTGGGGTGCGCGTAGCAGTGAGAGAGTGAGGCGCAGGTGTGAAAATAAAAGAGGGGGACGCGAGCAAGGATGGTAGTGAGGCGTTGGCCCAGCCCAGTAGCTTGCTATTGGTACCTATAATATTTGTAATTTGCACCATTTTCATGCTTTATTTTATTTCCTCTTTCTTTTTTTTCACTTCTTTTTTTTCTTTTTCTTTTTATTTTATTACCTTCTTCTTTTTATTATGAAACCAAAAATATTATTTTTATTTTTTATTACAAATTTAAAAAGGTTAAAATAAATAATAAAATAGAATAAAATAAAATAAAAGGCCGGACAAAATTAGGGTACTACAAGTCCACTCGATGTTCTATTAAAATCGAACTTTTACTCAAGGGCTTTATTACGTTAAAACAAACATAATAACTGAAATGTCTCATATCATGGATAAATAGCATGATACAAATTCTAAGTTCAAATGAAAATATTGGCCTCTAGGGCTTACACCAACACCGTGAGCAGGAGCAAATTCGAAGCAAGTCTGCCGCCTCTCTTATATAGTAGTTTCCACTTTCTTTTCACTCTATTTCAAAAATGATAGAAGGTTCAAAAGTTGTGAAATATGATTGGGGAACAAATCATGCTTAATTTGCCTCTTGAAATCACAGTTACTGCTGGGATGGAACTGGCCACAGGCGTGTGATCCAGGCAAGCAAAGACCATTCGCTTCAGCTTACTTTTTAAGTTCCTAAATCGTTGTTTAGTGGGAGACTTCTCGTTGTTGACGACGATGTATTCAGGCTTGCGAGAAAGAATTGGGAAGGAAAAAATCGAAAAGAGATCATGATTCACGTGCCTCACTTTTTTAATTTTTTTTTTAATTTTCTAATTGGAGTGTTTGATCCGTAAGATTAATTTATTTTTGTACGGTTGAGATTTTGTGTAAGTCTTTTGACTTATACCTGGTGTCAACAGATCCCATATATATATATATATATATATAGGGGGTATATCGAGTGAGAATAGCATTCTTATGTGAGAGTGAGAGGGTCCATTATTAGCCCTCAGGTAAAATTAACGGAGGTGATTATAAGAGAAGTGAGTCACGTGCTCACTCTTTCCCACTTTCACACACGTATTTGTCCCTGCCGCAACGTGTTTCGGCCTCTGATAATATTCACGCCCAAATGCTCATAACGGCAAGCACTCTGCCATTCTGGATTGGTTGATTTGGGCATGAAACGATTCGGGCTCTGTGATTCTCTCATATTCATTTATACTGCTAAAAATCTACAACTACAATCCTAGATTTTTATTTCACTTGGAGAAAAAAGACAAGCACAGATTATTATTATTATTATTATTATTATATCATACATATTTCACCGTGCTCATGTGAACTTGAAGCAAGCAATTTATATTTAGCTAGTTCTTAAGTTCCATTAAGGGAGCATTATACATTTCGTAGATTGTGAAGCTCATAAGATTTTAATACTGCAAAGTGCAAAAACTGACGGAAACAAATTCATTACAGAATGTTTATAATAATCGAGACAAATAAATGTTTTTTTTTAATTATCTCAGAAGTAATTTTTTTTTTTGGTGAACCCGAAGTAAATGTTTTACAGAGACGTTTTGCGTCTTTCACAAAACAGTGGGATGTTTTCTTCATAAAACATGCACCCATGTCTAGAATTATGGCGATATAAAAAAAAAAGCATTTGGGACGAAGGAAAAAAGGGAATAAGAAGAAGAGAAGCGACAAAGAAAGCACACGGCACACATATCTAGTGATGGAATTGTGCGATGAAAAGGCAAACTGACTGAAGAAGAAAACGTGAGAAGAGAGATGTGAGAACATGGACGAAAGCCTGAGAAGGAAGAGCACGTGAGTTGTAATTTTAGCGTTTTAATCTCGTCCATATATTTTTATCTATGGTTAATAATGGGTCCTCTCACTCTCACATAAAACCCCTTTTCTCACTAGATATGCCCTATATATATATATATATATATATATAGACATACACACTAGTGTATTAACTCGTGCATCTACGAGTAAAATTTATTTTTCAAAGAAAGTAGAATAAAGAGCATAATTGAGTTTTTAATATAATAACAAATAGTCTAGTAAAAAAATATATAATAAAAAATAGTAATATGATTTTAAATTAAATTCATAGTAGGAATTAATGATAAAAATTAAATAGTCGGATTTGTGTAAGCAAACAAATTTTTTTTGTCAAATGTTAGACAAAATATGGACAACATTCAAAAGAGATTAAAAAAAAAAATAGAAGATTATGGCCGAATTTCTGTTATTGTATTTAATCCTACGTAAAAATTTAATAAAAAACAACAAAAATGAAAGAATAAAGATAGCAATGGATTCTATTTAAACCGAGAAAATAAAAAAGAAAAAATAACAATAATGAGAAAGGTATCCATTTTTATTTCATGAATATGTTAACATTTTATTATTATTATTATTTTTTTTGCTGATTTCCTAATTGAATGTGTTAGTATTTATAGATTAAGTGATATTTTTAGTATGATATTTTAGTTAATTTCAATATGATTTTATTTAAATTCAAATTTCAAATTTGAATTCAAATTTATTATGAATTATATTATGAATTATATAATTGATAGTGAATGTCAAAAAATATTAATAGCTGATTGATTACGTTAGTTCAAAATCAACAAATCATTTAAGAGACGATAGTTATGTTTTTTATAACATTTATTAATTAAGATTTTGTAATAATATTGATATAATAATAATAATAATAATAATAATAATAATAATAATAATAATAAATTGCTTTAGGTGGGAAAAGATTATATGTAGTTTTGACACGTGGTATAGTCCTACGTGGCAAAACTCTATTTTATATAATATAGTAGATAGTAGAAGTAGATGTGACACTAATTTTATTTTTTTTGAAAGCATGTGACACTAAATATTAATAACAACATATTTCTTGTTGCACACAAGAGCACTTTTCTCTTTCAAGATGAGTACCATGAAATTTTGTTCAGAATGGTTTGTACCCAATCCATTTTTCTCTTTTTTTCCCTTTAATTTTATCTTTATTAATTAATTTTCTGGTTCATTTACTGTTTGTGGTTCAGCAACAACCTTATGTACCCTAAGGAAGACAAAGCCAGGAAGATTCTTCTCTACGCTTGCCACAACTGTGATCACCAGGTTCTTCTCGATCCTGGCCCCTTCAATATTGCTTTCAAAAATAAATCCCAAATCATTGGTGGTCGGGGATAAAATAAAGCAACCAAGTTTGTTTTTTTTTTTTTGTTGATGTTGTTGTTGTTGTTTTTGTTCAAGAGGTTGCTGATAACTAGTGTGAGTATAGGCATGTCATAAATCACTCTGTTGGAAAGCGCACTTAAGTGTTGCAGAATGTAGCTTCGGATCCAACTCTTTCTCGCACTAAGTCTGTTTGCTGCGCTCGATGCAATCATGGTGAAGCAGTTTTTTTCCAGTTATATATAGTCATAGGCATTATTCTATATTGGTACTCAAGAATTGCTTTTATTTTTTATTTTATAATTATATTTTTGGTATTAACAAGTTTAGAGGGAAGAGTGGTTGTCCCATGCCATGCCAAACCAATCTTTATTTTTGCTCAAAAGCAGAGTGTTTTCATGAACTGTTTAGGGTTATAATGTGAGCGGCTATATATTTTGTTGATATTATAATACAAATCTTACTGTTAAAGAAGTTTAAATGTAACCTTTTGAATTTGAAAAGTTGTGTTTGATCCCTTTAAAATAGCAGCATTGAATTGAAGAATTAATGCTTATTTTCTTCCCAACTCTTTAGAATGCATTTTTGGCAAATTGATGTCAAGCAGCATGTTCAGGAACTTAGATTATTTTAGCTACTTTGTGGATCATTTGATCTTTTCTTTTTTGAATGTATGCAGGCAACAACCAGAGCAGAAGAAGGAAGGACACTTTTTTTCGTTTGCTGCAACCCAAACTGTGGACACCATTGGAGAGACTGAGATAAGTCAAGGTTTAATGTTGGGGAGGAGTGTGTGCCTTTGGATGCCTTCAAAGTTATTTCAGTTTTTGATTCCTGATTTCCAATCCCCAACTTTTCCTTTCAACAAACCAAAAAAATTAGGAGAAACTTTAGGTGCTATTGTTATTATTCAGTTATTATTAAAAAAAATGCGGCTAGTATACCGAAAAGTCTGATACGATGTGGAAATTTTGGCCTAATTAAGAATGCATCACATTCTGATACGTGTAATGCTTTCTTTCGAGAATCATTATCATTATATAGTACAGTTTCGAGAATCATTATCATTATTTAATTGTGCTGTTTAATTTTGCTTAATACATGGTGTATTAATTTGTCTGATTTTGCATCCTTATTTAATTGGTTGTTTGCTTATGTGGCCAACTTACGTGTTGCATAGTCAGCAATGAATAACTGTTTGTCCTAAGGGTGTTCGTGGATTGGATTGGATCGGTTTTAAGTGGAAAAACCATCCGATCCAATCATTTCGGTTTTTACTCTAATCATCCAATCGGTTTGGTTTTTAAATCAAATCCGATCCGATCCAATCCGATTTACTTCGGTTTGGATTGGATTGGATTTCGGTTTCTCATTTATAATCTAATCTCCTGGTTTATATTTTTCCAAATGGTGAAATTACGAAAATAACAATAACTTACATTTCATAACATTAAACTAATAGTATTGCAGTAACCAACAGTAGGACAGTAACGACTCAGTTTTTTTTTGCTTGTTATAAACGAAGCTATGAAATAATCAAAATGAATCGTTGACCCCCAGGAATGCTTGCGGTACGACCATATCACGCATTATTTTTCTGTATTGATATATCACGCATTATTGTATTAATGTGAAAGAAAATTATAAAATGGGAAAGAGGGGAGTAGATCCACAAATTCAGAAAAATTTGTTTAAAATTATAAAAATAAGAATAAATAATTTATTTGCAAGCTTAAAAATGTACCAAAAAAATGTATATTAAAAAAAATAAAATATTCTATATTATATAAAAATATACATGATTAATTTAAAAAATTAAATTTTAAAATGTGTGAGAAAATATATTAAAAATAAGGTAATGAAAAGTATAATATTATGTTATGTAATAATACTTTGGATCGGTTTGGATTGGATTGGTTCCATTAGAAAGATCCAAAAACCGATCCAATCCAATCCAAAATTTCGGTTTTTCGCGGTTTTTTGTTTTTTCGGTTTGCGGTTTTTCGGTTCGGTGGCTGCGGTTTGAATTGGATTGGATCGGTTTGTGAACACCCTTAGTTTGTCCAATGAAAGTTGTCATGGTGTATTAACGGGTTCTACTTCAGCCCTTCCATTTTTGTTTGTTTTCTCACCTTAATTATTTTGTTTCATATCTTGATTTTCCTTTTCCATCAGCATCCCAGGTGAAAATGGTGGCGATTTTATCAAAAAAGAACATTGCAGTGACGAAAATGCAAATGTGAAAATCACATAGTAAAAGATTGTCTTCTCAATTAGAACACTTTCTCTCTCTCTTTTTTTTTTTTTTTGCATCTCTTTTGCTCCTCTTATTGTTTGGTCTAGCGGCACATTTAACGAAATCACGGCGGAAAACCACGGCATCGCAGAAGCTTAGTTTTGGAGCTTCTATGAAATCGCGGTGGAAATGGATTGGGACGCTAGATTGAAGATGTAAACGCGAAACCAAACACACACAGTTCTCTTTCTTTTGTTTCAAATCTTGCGTAGACTATCACCGGTGAGGAATAGCAATCACCGTTGTCGTGGCCGTTGAACTTTGGGGGTTACAATTGTCTTCCGATTGTTGTTGATGGTGGCTGGGGATTTGCGGCAATCTCGTGGTGGATGACTTGCTCAAACAAAATTTAAAATAGTTAAAAATAGATATAAAAATTCACTTTGTTTGTTGTACTAATAGCGAAGTTTTTTTTTTTTTTTTTTTGGTATTTTCTATTACGATTGTGTGAAATATCAGCATGAATTTGTGGAGTGTGGTTTGTTTTTGATGGGTTTATGGATATAATCTGAGATGGCCATGTTGTTTATGTTGAAGAGGTCATGTGTTGTACAAGTCTTTTTGAGTAAATAAGCAGGGATATGCCACGTGTCACTATAAGAGGCTGGACCAGTGGTAATTGTTTTACTTAGAAGCAATGTAGTCTTTTAAAGAGGTTCTCTGTATATGCTTAGGTAATGAATGGGTCTCCATCTAGAGGCAAAGCCTGATATAACGACTACATATTTACAACTCTTTTTTTTCAATGAGCGATTAACGACTATATTTACAACTAATAGCCTTAACATAGTTTTTCATGTCCCCATCTATGGTTATGTCGAAACATTCTTCAGTGATACCCATTGCCTCTCTATCATTTTCTTTTGTTTTCCAGGATTTAATATAGGATTTGGGTGAAATTGATTTGACCAAGTACATCGATAAGCTAACTTCTTCCAAAGTGTTTGATGAGTAATATGATGATGCTGTTGAGTCTGCTACCTTTACGTCTTTGAAGGACATAAGATTGAAAAGGAATGATATTTTAATTGCCCATCAAACTGAGGTTTGTATTATTCAGATATTTTATGTTTCATTTTTTCAGTGTTAACCTCAATTTTGTATTTATTATTTTATAATAATAGCTTTTATTATTTTTAGGGGCAAATTATTTTTATTTATTTGTCTGAAATCGTTTTGATTTTTGAACTCATTACATAAGAAACCTAAATATGATTACTTTGGTAATGTTTTCATTGCTGATTAATTGTAACCAAAAACATAATTATCAATATTTTACCTAAACTGGGAGATTATGTTTACAATTATCTATTTTATTTACAGAAAAATTGATAATTAATAATTAGATTTCATTGTCGAAAAATAAATAATTAGCTTTCTAGATAAAAAAATTAGAGATTTGTGGAATATTTTAATGGTATAAATTATTTTTAAAATGTTGATATTTAGGCAGGATTATAAATGCCATCCGAATCTTTTTGGATTTTTAAAGAAAGGACAAATACATAATAGATAAATATAATTAATTCAGGTAATATATTTACATAACAAGGTAACTGTACAGTCTATACGAATGCATTTTATACGAAATCATATTCAAGATGAAATATTGAATTTATATGAAAATTTATTATTTGTTAAACTCTCTCATCAGTTTGTTAGTAAAATCCTATTCTTTAGGATTTGCAGATAGCCATGCAAAAAGTGATTTTGTTAATGCTTCTATTTTCTATCTTGTGAAGCTATATAAAGCCAACACTATTGGGTGGTATTGTTCTATTTTAACAAGTAGGAGGGAAAAAAAGAGAAGAGGCAGTGAAAGAGAGAACATCCAATCCATTAGGTCTCCTTCTCCTCTTCTCTTTCAAGATGAGTACCATGAAATTTTGTTCAGAATGGTTTGTACCCAATCCATTTTTCTTTTTGTTTTTTTTGTTTATTAATTAATTTTCTGGTTGATTTACTATTTGTGGTTCAGCAACAACCTTCTATACCCTAAGGAAGACAAAACCAGGAAGATTCTTCTCTACGCTTGCCGCAACTGTGATCACCAGGTTCTTCTCAATCCTGGCCCCTTCAATATTGCTTTCAAAAGTACATCTCAAATCATTGGTGGTCGGGGATAAAATAAAGCAACCAAGTTTTTATTTTTTTGTTGATGTTGTGGTTGTTGTTGTTCAGGAGGTTGCTGATAACTGGTGTGTGTATAGGCATGTCATAAATCACTCTGTTGGAGAGCGCACTCAAGTGTTGCAGGATGTAGCTTCGGATCCAACTCTTCCTCGCACCAAGTCTGTTCGCTGCGCTCAATGCAATCATGGTGAAGCAGTTTTTTTCCAGGTATATATAGTCATAGTCATTATTCTATATTGGCACTCAAGAATTGCTTTTATTTTTTCTTTTAATTTTATAATTATATTTTTGGTATTAACAAGTATAGAGGGTAGAGTGGTTGTCCCATGCCATGCCAATCTTATTTTTGCTCAAAAGTAGAGTGTTTTCATGAACTCTTTAGGGTTATAATGTGAGTGGCTATATATTTTGTTGATATTATAATACAAATCTTACTGTTAAAGAAGTTTAAATGTAAGCTTTTGAATTTGAAACGTTGTGTTTGATCCCTTTAAAATAGGATCATTGAATTGAAGAATTAATGCTTATTTTCTTCCCAACTCTTTAGAATGCATTTTTGGCAAATTGATGTCAAGCAGCATGTTCAGAAACCTAGATTATTTTAATAACTTTGTGGATCATTTGATCTTTTTTTTTTTGAATGTATGCAGGCAACAACCAGAGGAGAAGAAGGAATGACACTTTTTTTCGTTTGTTGCAACCCAAATTGTGGACACCGTTGGAGAGACTGAGATAAGTCAAGGTTTAATGCTGGGAAGGAGTGTGTGCCTTTGGATGCCTTCAAAGTTATTTCAGTTTTTTATTTTTTATTTCCAATCCCCAACTTTTCCTTTCAACAAACCAAAAAAATTAGGAGAAACTTTAGGTCTTGTTGTTAGTATTCAGTTATTTTATAAAAAAATGCGGCCGGTATACCGAAAAGTCTAATACGATGTGGAAATTTTGGCCTAATTAAGAATGCATCGCATTCTGATACGTGTAATGCTTTCTTTCGAGAATCATTATCATTATATAGTACAGTTTCGAGATCCATGATTTAAAAAAAAAAAAAAAACAAAAATCTTACAGATTCCTAATATATTTTTTAAAGAAATTTTAGAGATCTAAATAATTTTATATATACTCAAAAGACCATCATTGTGGTTATACTAGCTAGGTAACAATAGAATCTAATATTGACTTGTTAAAATTGAGATAATATTTGCTTAAAAGATTTCTTATTATTTTTGGCAGATAAAAGGTTTCTTATTAAAATGTTTAATTGGATTTTTTGACAAGGCTACACTGATTAACACGAGAATATATTTTTGATACATCACATTTTTTGTACCAAAAAAATACATCACATTTTTATTTTTTTTCTAATTCTATTTGTTAATATATATCAAATATAAGACATAATTGATAGATTGTATTACCAAGTACTACCCACTAAAATCTGTTTTTGTGCCTTAATTTGGATGCCTTCAAAGTTATTTCAGTTTTTTTTAGTTAATATTAGATCCTATTATCTCTAACCTCTCGTAATTGACACTATCAAAATTGTTTTTATCCTATTTTATGAGAGGAACAACACCAACCACACCTAAGGAACCTTAATTAAGTTTTGTCCTTATTCTCAGCTATTAGTGGATAAAATAGTTTCTGTTTTTTATTTTTACTAGCTGTCAATATTGGTTGCTAAAATCATGCATAGGACTGACCAATGAATTTAAAAGTTTAACTAATAATCAATCAATGATTTGTACCCAAAAAAATAATCAATCAATGATAGATACAAATTACAATCCCACGGTTAAGTTTTCCGTCACAACTTGAATTTATCAATAATTCAGAAATAATTTTCCTTTTGTTGTTGTCCAAGAAAGAACCTTTTTTTTAGATGGCTGTGTCTCATCAATAACGTTTCCTGCTGCATGATTAAAAAAAGGAAATTTTTAAGTTAATAAACAAAAGACTATATAAATAAATTGAAATAACAAAAAGTAGTTGCACAAAGCAAAAAAAATGTCCGCATCCTGGAAACCAAATACTGGTTCAAAAAAATCACCTACAAAATCTGTTAGTGTCCAAAGATGACCAAATGTGTGGAATATTAAAACCCAAACGTGTCACATTTGATTTACAATGCTAAAAACAAAAGTAACGTGTCACAATAATATAAAAGGCAGCTTGAATGCTTGACATTTGAAAGAAAAAAGCATAACAAGCCACATGGAAAGATTAATGTTAACGTGTTTTCAATTCAAAAAGCACAAAGGCAGCTTGACATACCAGAAATATTTTATAGTGATTCAAAAAATGAAAAACAAAAGAAGTTAACATGTCTTCAATTAACCTTCAGCCGACAAATCGCTGTTTGCTTCATCAACTACATTGTTTGAGATCTGCATCCCTGAAAAATACAAGGAAAAAAAACTCATTTGGTTCATCTTCTTTGTACAGATAGCTCAAACCACATGAAAATCAAATACCTATAGACATGGCATAAACTTCATTTAGATAGAGATCATCACCGTTTTCGTCTATATGATTGTTAGAAAAAATAGCTTCAGCCTCATTTTCACGGACAGCTTCTTCATATGGTGGACACACATTCAAGTCGATGGTAGCTTCTTCTTCATATGATGGGCGCACATTTAGGTCAATGGGAAACAGGCCAGTTGCAGAAGGATAATCCATGGCTGATGTCACACTATCAACTGCATCAGAATCATTATAGTAGTGGTTCAAATCAATATCAAGAGGCATTATTCACACATATGGGTCACTCAAACTGTTGTAGAATAAAGGAAATTAGTGCAAGTTTACATTCAGCTGTGGTTATGTGGTGCTAGTTTCAGTCTTCAATTTATAGAAAATTAAGGTGGGGAGAAATAAAATTCAAATGAGAAGCAAAAACTCAATTTTCAAAAGCTGGAAAGAAATTTAGCGGGAGACTTTCTAATGCAAAAAATTTGATAAAGAGAATACATAAAGTCAGTGAAAAATAAACTGATGAGAATGTTAGGAAATTACGCAAAATTTCCCCATAGTCAGATTAGTGGAAGAGCGAAAAATAAATGCGGAAGCACACACAAAAATTGATAACGGAGTTCGGCCAATAATGCCTACGTCTCCGGACTGCTGCAGACCTTATATTGAAAAAGGAAATACACACTGTGTTTACAAACACTCACACTCTCTCACAAAACCCACAACCCAATTACACCCAAAATATTTTCTCTCTAAATATTTTTCACAAAAACTCCCTCACTGGAATTTTCTCTCGGTGCTCACTCTCTCAACTTGGAATGCACTCAATGTTGGAATAAATTTCCTCTCCTACAATGCCCCTATTTATAGAAGCCATTGGCAATGTGAACACCTACAAATATGGCTGCAACATCTTTGAATAATTGGTTCTGCCAAAGAAAAAAAAATGCCTTTAGTTAATGGGTGTGTTGAAAAACTTGCACCACACTTGCACCACTTTTTCTTCATTTCAATCGGTGCCATTAATAAGGTTGTTGGGGAGGTGCTTCTTTGACTAATCAATAGAAGAATTGGGATGCACCATTCGGTGCAATTAATTTGGGTAGGTGGGGAGTTGATCTTTGACTAACAATCTCCCACTTGAAGACTGATTTCAATCGGTCTTCACACCTCGATCAAGCAGACCTTCCCAGTGCATTATTTGAGCGAGCCAACCAAGTTGAGCACAACTTGATTTGTCGATAGTCACCACCTTTGTCAACATGTCTGCTGGGTTCTTACTTCCTTGAATCTTCTTCAACATTAACACCTCATCCTCAGCGTAGATCCGATGAAGTGATAACGAAGACCAATGTGCTTTGTTGCAGGTGAAATCTGAGTTCTTTGCGGATGTATCGCACTCGACTATCACCGTACAAAACACTCTTCTCTGTGTGAAACCCAACTCATTAACAATCCACGAAGCCATATCAATTCTTTGTTGGCTTCACATCGCTACTACATACTCAGCCTCTGTAGTGGATAAAGCAACAATCTTTTGTATCCGCGACATCCAACTAACTGCTGTAGTACCAACAGTAAATACGTAACCAGTGGTACTTCTTCGGTGATCGACTTCACCTGCAAAGTCTGCATCTACGTAGCCTTGTACTTTTATTTCTCCTTTGCCAAAGTAAAACACTTCTCTGTGGTGCCTCGTAGATACCTCAAAGTCCATTTCACTGCTTCTCAATGAGCTTTTCCTGGATTTGACATAAACCTGCTAACTACTCCCACTGCATGGCCAATGTCTGGCCTCGTACAGACCATTGCGTACATCAAACTTCCAATGGCTGAAGCATATGGTATCTTAGCCATGGATTCTCTTTCTTCCTCCGTCTGAGGTGACTCCTTGGATAGCGAAAATGATCGCCAAAGGTGTCTTGTGGATTTGGCGTTGCCCATGTTGAATCTTTGCAAAACACGGTTGATGTACTCCGCCTGAGATAACTGCAAAATTCCTCTCTGCTTATCTCTCGTGATTTGCATTCCAAGGATCTTCTTTGCTGGACCCAAGTCCTTCATGTCAAATTCTTTCACTACAAGAAATAGCGGGATTACCGACGGCCAAAAGCCGTCGGTAATCCACAAATACCGTCGGTAATAAAAAAATTCTGACGGATTACCGACGGACATTAGGCCGTCGGTAAACTGCGCGTCGCAAATGCATACCAACGGCTTGAACCCGTCGGTAAATTTCCGACGGTTTTCTCCGACGGTTTTAACCCGTCGGAACTTCCGATGCCATTTCCGACGGCTTTAAGCCGTCGGTAAGTTTCCGACGGTTTTTCCGACGGTTTTAACCCGTCGGTAATTCCGATGACATTTCCGACGGCCATGACCGTCGGTAAATCCGAACTTAAATTTTTTTTTGAAAATTTAATAAATATTTATTTTTATTAAAAAATTATTTACTTTTATTAAATTATTTAATTTTAATTTCTGTAATCAATTTAATTTATTTATCCATTTAATTAACGATTACTAGTTATCACATTTAATAATTAATTTCTTTCTGTATTTAAAAATGTAATGCGATAACATAACTATAAAACAAATTAAAAAGAAACGTAACAAATAAATAAAAAATTCGATGAACAAAACAAGAATAAAAATATCCGAAAATATAAAAATATCAATACAAACATAACTAATAGTCACGATAATCATGATCATGATCACTATCACTATCTACATCATCGACATGATCACCCGATTACTATGAGGCGAGGCGAGGCGGTGGAGGAGGCGGTGGCGAGCTAGCAAATGGTACAGATCCTCCTCGCTGCGGCACCTAAGCCAAAATGGCGGTCCGTGGCCTCCTCCTCTGATTTGCCGCGATCCCGCCGGCCGCTAATCGCCGCCGCCGCCATGGCCCGCCTCAACTCGCTATCTCCGGCCATCCATGCGGCAAAGACGATCGGCTGATTTACTCTCCAGCCAGAGTGGCAGCGGGCCCCTTTCTTGTAGTTACTGGCAAGGTCGCCAGCACCGTATAGGCGACCCTTCTTCTTGCCGCCAACAACATCTGCCCAAACCATCCACGACGCAGCTGGATCCTCTGGGCTCACGAGGCAGGAACATGAGGATGTCTGAGATCTAACCTGAGACATCCTCGCCTCAAACTCCTCTGTCAAACATAAACAAATTAGTCAATTTTTATTGTAATAAAACAATATAAACATTGTTAAAAACTATTCATTATGTTTTATAATTACAGGTCCGCCTCGACCGCTCATCGACAAACTCACCTACCTCTCCTAATATGAGTTGCACGATGGAGCTCGTGCAATCAACCTCCCTTTGCAAATCACGAGGCTGTAATTATTTAATAAAAAAGCTTAACTAAATAATAATAATAATAATAATAATAATAATAATAATAATAATAATAATAATAATAATAATAATATAAAACATACAAGTCGAAAGCTGTCGCTACCGATCGACCGAACCTCCAAAGATGCAAGCTCCCACCCTTTCGTGAGGCTCTATTCTTCTTCGCTTTCGCTTACCGCCTTGAACTCGGGGAGTTCGATGCGCTTGTAGTCTTGCCAGATCTCATCTCCTATCCAAGTGGGCTGCCCATTGAGGCGGGCATCTCTAAGCATATCGGATAGGCGGTGGGAAGCCTTCATATGGAAGTTCTTCTTGATCTGCTCCTCTGCTCTTCCTTCCAAGAAACCCTCTCTGTATGAATATAATACGTTATTAAAAATAATTGAGATTCATGAAATAAAAATAATACGCAACAAAAAAATAAACAACTTACTCTGAAAGAATTGAACATGTGCCTCCCTCGACCAATCGGCGTCCCCAGGTGGGCCAATAGTTGTGGTAATTTTGCTCAATTACTTAGTGATAGCCTTCGCACTGGCTTTGTGGAAGGAACCTAAACAATAACAACATACCAAACAAGTTAAAAATATATATATGTTAAAGCTGTAATTTTCGTCCCTTATCCTTTTTTTAGTTTTCATTTAAGTCCATTAAGTTATAAAAATTACTTCAATTTCTTCCTTTCTTTTTAATTATTCTTTTTTTGTCTTAGGCGAAATACCATCTTACACGTGGCGGTTTGTTTTATTTTATTTTACTTTTTCTCGCCACATGTCGATGGTGATTCGCCTAAGAAAATATGAATAAATAAACAGAAAAAGACGAAATTGATGTGATTTTTGAAGTTTAAGGGACTTAAATGAAAACTAAAAATATAAGGGACGAAATTGAAAACTAAAAAGATAAGGGGCAAAAATGTGTATTCAACCTACATACTCACCTCTACCACCGCACGATAGCAACTCGGCCATCATGCAGCATCTGAATATCATCAACGACCTCCTGCTCATCCTGCTGCTGCTCAACCTCCTCGTCCTGCTGAACCCCGGTCTGATCAGGTGCCTGGCCCACACTATACTCCTGATCGGACACATGAGTGTCGGACACCGTCTCAAACACAAAATGAGAGGAAGAAGCGGCAAGTGTCTGCTGGAACCCTGGGGTGGGCATCATGTAAATGGGTGTCGATGCAGAAGGTCCTGCATGCTGTGTAGGTGCCCAATGTGACGTAGGCTGCGTAGGGGCCGAACTCGCTGGAGCCTGTGTAGACGTAGATGTATGCGGACGCTGTGTGGATGACAACATCGCATAGCCAGCATCATCAATCCTAATAATGTTCGGCCTCCGACGACGAGGGGGGTCGACAGCGATGCCCTTCCTTCCGCTGACCACTACCGGGTGGTTTGGGCCTGAGCCTGAACCTCCTGATGCCATATATGTCTATAGAGCAATTCAATAATAACTTGATCATGAAATATTATATTTAAACATAACAATATTAAAAATGAATTCCAAAAAATAAACAAGTTATATGAAAATAACTGACAAAATAAAATATGTTGTTAGACATTAAATTCTCTAATTGTAAAAAGTTAAACAAATTTATTCTGCCCATTCTGCCCACTCTGCTTCGGCATCGTCTTCAGATCTTGATGGTTCTGCCACTTCTTCATTTAATTCCTCATCTCCATTTACATCTTCATATGTGATTGGATCATCACGTAGTCGAGAAATGGGTTCAACTTCGTTTACATGAGACATCTCATCCACTTGATAAGCCACTTCTTCCTGTGGATCATCTGCTTCACGCCTTGGTTTTGTCTTTATTGCAACACACCAACCTTGTTTGTCTCTTCGAGTTGACGGATAAGGGACATAATACACCTGTCTTACATGTTGTGCTATGATAAACGGATCAAACATTTGGTATCTTCTGCTCATGCATATGTCAACAGTATTATATTTGCGATCCATTCTTGTGCCTCTACTTGACGGATCAAACCAATTACAATAAAATAGCACTATTCTTTTAGTATAGTCTAAAGTATTGTACGCCAACTCATATATATGTTGAATCACGCCGTAGAAGTCGTCTTCACCTCCCTCTGTGGCACCTTTTACATAAACTCCATTTGTTAACTGTTTTCCCCCTCTGTTTTTGACTGAGTTTGAAATTTGTAATCCGTTTACAATACGTGTGCCATTCTTTTACACGTGATTTAGGACCATGAGATAAATTTCTCAAGTGTTCGATTATGGGCGATTCTGACTCGCTATACACCTGCGTATACACATGCACAAGTGATTTAGGGTTCCTTTTTGCAAACAATCTTTTGTATTTTCAAACAACAAATAGTTGAAATAGGACTAAAAATACATACCTGGCTCCTAAACCACGTTGGGAAATATTCATGAATATAGGCAGAAGAGTCTTGTTCGCTTGTGGGCTTAGTTAACAAGAATGCCCTGAACAAGTCATTATCAAACAAATAATCATGAATAGGTGTGGACTAAATAAATTGAAAGTGGTCAAAAGTATACATACGTAAGATATGGTGATACTTCGGCACAGTTGATCAACACGTGAACATGTGCTGACTTCCAATCTTCTCCTGTTAACCAGGACTTCAGCTCCTTTCCAGCATGACGACCAGGAAGGCAAAACACTGATAAGGCCAGCGGGTGTCTTTCGCTTTCAATTTCTATTTCATTCCTATTATTTGTTGGTGTCAGCATGAAGTTCGTAAAATAATGGGAACAGAAATGAATTGTCTCACGGTGTAAGTAAGTTGCACAAATAGATCCTTCAACCCTGGCCTTATTTTTCACCGACCGCTTTGGGTCACCCATAAATCTGAGAATAACAAGGTTGGTGATCAATATTTCAACATTTAACCCGGGGCAGTGAATAATTATGTTAAAGAATATTTGATTATATTACCTTTCGAATGGATACATCCATCTGTATTGAACCGGTCCACCAAGCCTAGCTTCATGTGCAAGATGCACTGGGAGATGTTCCATAGAGTCAAAGAAACCAGGGGGAAATATTCTCTCCAACTTACAAAGAATGACTGGTATGTTCTGCTCCATCTTGATAAGATCATCATCTCTCAATGTTGCGAACACAAATCTTTAAAAAATTGGTGAGTTACGTAAGTGGATTTAAAATATTTGACTGAGGAACTAAATGCAATAGGAAGTAACCACTCCATGAATCCATGACATTCATGGTTTTTCATCCCAATCATTGTTCCTTTGTTCACATCACACATCTTGCCAAATTAGAAGAATAACCGCCTGGCATTCAAGTTCTTTTATCCACCGGCAGATCGACCTAGCTTCCTCAACGATTAAAGAGTAACAGGCTTTGGGTTTGAGGTTTTCCCATTCGACCGAGTCGTCAAATGCAAGTCCTTTCGCTTCTAAGAAAGTGGTAAGTCGATCTGGCCTTATCATTGTCTTTCGTTCTTCCTCTAATGTTCATCACTGTGAGAAAAACATTGTCAAAAAAGTTCTTCTCAATGTGCATAACATCAAGGTTGTGTCACAACAAATTCTCTTTCCAATCCCGCAAATCCCAAAAAATACTTTTTTTAGTCCAATTGTGCCATTGTCCATATCCTTCAAATCGATCCAATTCACAAAAATTTCTGATTTTTGGCAGATCCATAACTCGTAAAAATACATTTGGATGTCAACCTCGGCGGGCCATCTAATTCAACTTCCCCTTCTTGAAGGCGTTCTTATTCCGCCTAAATGGATGATCTCTTGGTAAAAACCTGCGATGTGAGTCAAACCAAGAACTCTTCCCCCAAATTTCAAGGTAAAGGCCTTTGTATGCTCCATGCAATGGACATGCCATCTTACCATGAGTACCCCAACCGCACAACATGCCATATGCAGGGAAGTCATTAATGGTCCACATAAGAGCTGCCCTCATTGTAAAGTTCTTCTTTCGTGCAACATCATAAGTCACAACGCCATTCCACAACCTTTCGAGATCGTCAATGAGAGGTCGTAAGTAGATGTCAATACCATCTGTTGGATTATCTGGACCGTTATAATACAAGTCAAGAACATATAGGGCTTAGACATGCACATATCGGGAGGAAGATTGTATGGGGTAACAATAATCGCCAGCAAGAATAAGGTTTCGCCGTTGATTGAACATATGGGGTAAAACCATCGAGCATAAGCCAAGTCGTACATTACGTGGATCTGCTGCAAATTCGGGATTCACACGATCAAAGTGCTTCCAAGCTTCACCATCACAAGGATGTCGCAACATACCCAGTGCTTTTATTCTCATAGTGCCAAGTCATTTTGTCTGCGATGCGTGTTGACGCAAACATTCTCTGCTGACCTTGGAATAATTGGCAAATAAAACATTGCCTTCCGTGGAACTGGTTTTTGTCTACCCTTCCCATTATCGGTATGTGACATATACCTTGGCTCACCACGTAATTTGCATTCAACCGGTAGCTTATCGTTTTTACCAAATTCATTGTCGTAATATAACATACACCTTCTCACACAACAATCAATCCTTTTAGATTCCAACCCCAATTTGGACACTAAGCTTTTAGCCTCGTAATAACTTTTTGGCAAACCATCTCTGATAGGTGACGAGTCCAACATCATCTTCGTTACGAGATCCAAGCACACATCCGTAGCACCACAGTTGGACTTGAGAGCTAAAAGTCTCACACACATTGATAACTTAGAGTCGGCAGACCCTTCAAACAACGGCTTATTTGTTTCTAACAAGAGATTATAAAATCTTTGTGCAGTCTCATTTGGAAGTTCATCTGTGTCATCATACTGTGGCTCCTCGAATGATACGTTGACCCCCAAGGCATCACAAACCATATTTTGCATTAATTCAATCTGCTCACCATATCCCGTATCTACGCAATTACTTGAAGCACCTGTGCAATTATCGCCAACCCCTAATCCAACCCGAGGTAACTCTTCACCATGTCTAGTCCAAATCCACTAATTAGGCATAAATCCAACTCTCTGCAGGTGCAGTATGACCTCTCCTGGGCTCTTGATCTTTCTGCAATCGCATTTAAGGCACGGACACCTAATCCCTCCATTAATTTCGAAATCTTCGTGTGCCATTGCGACTTGAGCAGTGATCAATCCCATCGCAAAAAGATTGCTTCAACCCCCCCCTTCCCGGATCCAACCTATCGTACATCCAACTACGATTCGAAGGAAAAAATTACATCTTCTGCATGTCAAAAAAATGACAATTTCAGAAGCACGACATTCTTACAACCGCTCTCTTTCTTTAAATGGTATGACCCTATCCCATTCGAGGAAAAACTTTTTCAGAACTTCGTATAATAGTCATTCAGTAATTCTCATATCTTATACTTGACAAAATTTCAAGAACATTTCCATTGGTCTCTGAGTACACAAAATGATCGCAGATTAGGAACAAGGCAATCAAGTATGCACCCAGAGAACAAAAGGAAATGAATCTAACCGAAATTTCATCAAATATCAAGATACGAGAATCAAGCAACAACTATTATACAAGTAAAGAAAAAGTTTTTTCCCAAACTGTCCGACTTGGACAATTCAAGGTTCAATATACAATGAACACGTGGTATCTAAAAGAGTACACGCACTCAATAATATATTGGACCTCAAACCGGAAAACTAAGGCTTTTCTCCGATACTAATAACAACAATCAAACATCCATTTCATCAATAATTAAAAAGTAACATGTTGAAAGTTGACATCCTCTTAAAGGATAGAATTAAACAAGCATACCGACGGCAAGGGAAGCATAAATTCTTTTAACAATTTTTGTTTTCATAGTGGTTTGGCTTGGTATATGCGATGCAATTAGAGCTCCTATATGGTCACATCTACCATACATCCTAATCCTTTAATTGGCCAAAAAACAATCATTTTCTGTTTCTGCAATTAAAAAACTAGCCTAGCACCAGAATCTACTACATTAACCAAGGCAGTTGATGGTATCTCTAAACAACATAAAATTGGTTACTTTATTATTTTTAAAAAAAAATAAGATCATCACATAATTAAATTCATCAAATATAGGATTTTAATAGTTTATAATTAGTGTCTGATACGATTAATTTGGGAATCAATTTCCTCGACAGAATTCATGTCTTTGTGTAATAATATGTCTTTCATATGTTAAATTTTTTAGTTTAATAAACGTTGTTTGTATTTACAGTATAGTATATAGTTATAATCTGTAAATATTTTGGAGATTAATATGGTTACTATCTCAATATAAATTGGTTTCTACAAGTATAGCGAGACGTAGCATGAACATAGGATCAGAGATTCACTTACTGAAATTGAGTTTATGTGTTGCTTGCTAAATGAATAATCTACATGCTACCTTACTCTAACATAAAATATACATCAAACAAAATTCCCTCTGTGGAGAGAAGTAAATCGAGTGAATCCTTTTCTCTTTTACTTTTCTTTCAACTTAAAAGAAAAAGTATCGACATATATTATCCAGAAAGAGGGGTTTTGAATCAATTAATGAAGTTCATTTTTCAAAAACATCATTAAAAAAAAATGAAATGGGATTTTTTGAAACATAGGAAAAGGTGATCTATTGAGTCATTTATACGAATCCAAAATATTATGATTATGAAGAACTCAACGGGACCCCTCGAATTCGTCAAAAATATTATCTAGGCAGCGTGAATAGATTGACCTTAAAACAACAACGATTAATTACGATTGCTATAAAACAAGCTCGTATTTTATCTGCGTTACCCTTTCTTATTCCGGTACCTTTTGTTAATAATAAAATTACTTCAATTTAAAAAAAGCGAGTCAACCACTAGAACTACTACTGTTTTTAAAAATATGTTTTTAAAAAAATAGAGTTACTCTTCAATTGAATTCAATTTTGAATCGAAAATCAATTTCAATGTGGATTGATATCTTGTTCGAAAACTACGACAACTATACATCACTTCAACATAAAACATCCTTTGTTAGCCAAAACACACATCACCTCAAAATTCTCTCTCTGGAGAGAACTATGAAGCAAATCAAATAAATATGTCGGTGTGGGGGTCAACAGCCAACCCTTTTCCACCCAATGAGTCAACCGACATTTCGTTAGAGTGCATACCTAATTCTCAGAACAAGAGAGTGTCCACGTACTTCGATGTGAGTGGCAGTCTCGGAGCAATGTCGTGGCCTCGAACTAAAAATACAGAAAAAACATAGAAAATTTTAACTAACAAGCTACCAAATAGCAATCAACAAAAATGAGCAGGATGCCAACCAAACAACAATCATGTTATAAAATAATCCCAAGTAAGCTTTTTGGCTTTCACTATTTTTATCAAATCATGAATTCTCAAAAGCTATTTAACCTCCTCATGTAAAACATATAATAGAGCATAATAGAGTGGTGATGGTGGTGGTGGCGGCCTGGTTTCGCGAACAATCGTTGAAACGTTGGAATAATTGGAACTTAGGCTTAAGACAAAAATTAAATAGAAAAGCACAAGTGTAAAGACATACATCATATATTATCCTAATACATTTATCCAATTAAAATGTTAAAGCAGTCAAATACTAATGTACATAACATGCATAATATAAAATAGAGGCTAGCTAGTGGCGGCTCCTTGAGGGGTCCCCAGGACAAAATCTGCGGTAGAATCCTCAAGGAGTCGACGGAGTGTAATCTGCCACAAGGGGAGAATATTTTGGTGTGGGCGGAGTGTAATCCTCTCCGATTGGAGAATACTCCGGTGAGGTCGGAGTGTAATCCTCTCCGATTGGAGAATACTCCGGTGTGGATGGAGTATACTCCAAGATCTCATCGTCATCATTTGGAGACCTGAGCGATGTATGTCCTCGATGAGCATCACCGTAGCTACAGGCCTCCGGGATCACCATGCGGTTCATCAAATCACGATCCTCAAGACGATCCTTAGTCCCGATGACAAAGCTATTTCGATACTCCTCGCAGACATCATCGGCCTGCTAGAAGGCATAGGAGGATGACGATGGCGAGCATCACGCTCCTCAATCGTCACAAACCTATTCCGATACTCCCTTGCAGACATCATCGGCCTCCTGGAAGCCCTACCTCGACCACGGTTTCCATCTAAAGACATTGTCCATTTGTTGTCAACATTGGTCACTATGAGCATATAAAGCGAAAATAATCGAATTACAACAAAACGAACAAAGGCATAGGTTTGCGTATTTAAGACTTTATTCCAATATTTTTTCAATATTTTTTCAAATCATGATGCTAACCGAAGCGAGGATGCGCCAACTAGAATTGTTTTTTCCCTTCTAATTAGCATGCTTAAGACAAACTTTTAACCTTGGACATAATATAAGTATCCTAAACTTTTAAAACAACTAACAATCCACAAAATCAATAAGAGCAGAGCAACGTCAAACAAATAACAATCCACAAAATCAATAACAGCAGAACAACCATCAAACAACTAATAATCTCACGCAGGCTACTCTTGCAAAGCTACTAAAACAAAAATCAAATACCAACAACAGGGAATACAAACAAACCTTAGTTCCCAAAATCACAGTAACACAAAATTGGAGGTCAAGCCACAAAGAATACCCGTGATGCACCAAAACCTTCAAAATCACGTCAAAAACTTTCAATCGTTCTGAAACATCGAAAAGGAACACAAAATCAATTTGGGATTCGGAAGAAAAAACACGAACAAAGAAGGACGAGAATAGAGACAGAGAATAGACGGTGGTGGCAGAGGTGACTACGGACCACGGTCTTTGTGGAGGTGGCGCGGAAATCTTGTGGAGGTGGTGGCGGCGGACGCGTGGTCTTTGTGGAGGTGGCGGCGAGATGGTGTTACGTGGAGGTGGCGGCGGATAGAGAGAGATGAGAGACAGAGAGAGAGACGGACACGGTGGTGGTGGTGGTGGTAGAGGAAACGCGGTGGTGGTGGCGACTAAGACGTGGTGGTGTGCGCGCGATGGTGGTGGTGGTGGTGGTGAGAACGGTGAAACGATGTGAGCAGAGAATAGAGAGAATAGAGTGGTGGTGGTGGTGGCGGCCTGGTGGTGGTGTGGGCGTGGTGGTGGTGGCGGCGTAGTGGTGGGGGCGGAGGAAGAGAGGAAGTGAAAGAGAAGAGGGATGAAGATGGAGGAGAGAATAGTAGCGAGCAGAGAGAATAGAGAGAATAGAGTGGTGGTGGTGGTGGCGGCGTGGTGGTGGTGTGGGCGTGGTGGTGGTGGCGGCGTGGTGGTGGGGCGGAGGAAGAGAGGAAGTGAAAGAGAAGAAGAGGGATGAAGATAGAGGAGAAAGGGAAGGCCTGGCTTCGATTATTATCGCCATTCCGACGCCTTTTACCGACGGCCTAGACCGTCGATGGCTGAACTGCTCGGCATTACCGGGTTTTTAACTTACCGACGGTATAAGGCCGTCGGTATTTGAAAAATAGGCGCGTAAATGAAATATCTTCGGCATTACAGACGGGCATTGACCGTCGGTAAATTTACCGACGGACTTGTTGTTTTACCGACGGGTTGGCCGTCGGAAAATCCAACGTTTAACCGACGGTCCCTGACCGTCGGTATATGCCCGTCGGTAAATCCGAATTTTCTTGTAGTGTTTTGACAACTGCATCTTCAAGTTTTTAATCTCATCCATATCTGAACCTACTACTAACATATCATCGACATAAAGTAACAAAATGATATAACTGGACTTATATCTCTTGAAGAAATAACAGTGGTCAGCGTTGCACTTCTGAAAGCCTTCCTTGTGCATGAAGCTTTCAAACTTCCTGTACCACTGTCTCGAAGCTTGTTTCAGGCCATACAAGCTCTTCTTTAATCTGCACACCATATTTTTGTTTCCATCTTCTAAGAAACCTTCAGGTTGGTGCATATAGATCTCCTCATCTAAGTCTCCGTGAAGAAACGCAGTTTTCACGTCCAACTGCTCAAGGTAGAGCTCTTCGCTTGCAACAATACTTAACACCGATCGATAGTATTGAAGTTTCTAACTGGAGCAAAATTTGGTGTAGTCAACTCCTTCCTTTTCTTTGGAATCCTTTAACGACTAGTCGGGCTTTGTATCTCTTGGAGCCATCATTCTCCTCCTTCACCCGATACACCCATTTGTTGTGAAGTGCCTTCTTTCCCACGGGTAACTCAGCTAGTTCCCATGTTTGATTGGAGATCAAAGACTTCATCTCGTCTTTCATGGCAAGCTCCCACTTGCTAGCATCTGCGATCGACATGCTTCGCATAATCTTCGTGCTCCTCCATCAGTCAACAACATGTATTCCATGTATCTCCTGTTGGGCACAGGAACTCGAGAAGACTTTCTCACTGCCGGAGCTGGAGTAGGAGGCTCTGGTGCATCAATTGATTCCTCTGACTGAGGATTCTCAACTATAGGACTTTATGGGTCATCGTCCACCTCTGCATACACTGGCCCACTCTGTTCTGAGTTGCTGGCATCTGTGCTATGCCTGTCCTTGTACATCACTCTTTCATTGAAGATCACATCTCTACTGCGGATCAGCTTTTTGTTTTCATCATCCCAAAGACGGTAGCCAAACTCATCTTCACCATAACCGATGAAAGTGCACTTCTTTGATTTGGGATCAAGCTTATTCTGCCTTGATCAGCGATATGCACATATGCTACACAACCGAAAAACTCTAAGATGTGAGAGTTTTACCTCTTTTCCGCTCCATACCTCTTACGGTATTACGTGCTCCAATGGTACCGATGGACCTCGGTTGATCAAGTAAGGCTCTTTGTGTTGACTTCGCCCGTAATCGCTTGAAGCCTTTGTTGCACCCGCAAGCTCGGCTCTCTCTGTCAACGTTCGATTCATACGCTCGACACCATTGTGTTGGCGTACTGGCACGGTTCTCTCCATTACGATCCCGTCCTCATAGCAGACCTTCTTGAATCTGGTGTCTTCATATTCACCAACATTGTCGGTTCTGAGCTTTTTGATCTTCAATCCTGTCTCGTTTTCTACCATGGCTTTCCACATCTTGAAAGCCTCGAATACTTCAGACTTATGTTTGTAAAGTATACCCATACCTTCCTAGAGTGATCATCGATAAAAGTCACGAAGTATTGCTTCCCATCGATGGATGAGGCGATCGTTGGACCCCAAACATCAGAGTGAACAAGCTCGAGTTTCTCTTTCTTTGGGGTTCTTCCACTTGTCTGAAAGCTAACTCTTTTCTGCTTTCCAAGTATGCAGTCTTCACACGTGTCAATTTCTACTGACTGAAGACCTGGCAATTTGCCCTTCGAGTGCATGATCTTCATCCCTTTCTCACTCATATGGCCTAGTCTCTGGTGCCATAGATTGGGACTATCATTTGCTGCAACTGCAATCAAATGGCATGCTCCTGCTGTCTTATAAAGAGTACCACTCTTTCTGCCGCGAGCAATCGTCATTGCACCCTTTGAAATCTTCCAATGATCGCCGTGGAAGATTGTTGTGTAGCCGTCACTGGCCAACTGGCCTACTGAGATTAAGTTTTTCGTCAGGTCAGGAATATGTCTGACATTTTTCAATTCCCATACAGACCCATTCAACTTAATCTTCACCACACCTTTGCCGACAATCTCACAAGATTGTTCGTTACCAAGGTAAACTTTACCAAGGTTTCCGGGTACATAGTTCTCGAAGAATTCTTTCTGCGAAGTGGCATGAAAAGATGCTCCAGAGTCTAATACCCAAGACTCTTCTTTGCTCTCCAAAGAGCATATCAACGCGTCACCTCCTCCTGAGGTGGAAGCAACATTTGCCTCGTCCTTTGCCTCCTGGTTCTTCGGTGCACTCCTGCACTGATTTTTGTAGTGCCCGGTCTTCCCGCAATTCCAACACTCGATAGTCTTTGAGTTGGAGTTTTGGGAACTTTGATGATTTCTGGATTTGGACCGTCTGCCCTTTGATTTGCCACGTCCATTTCCTCTAGCTGAATTTCTTCCCCTTGACTCTGTATGCAATACTGAAGAGGATGAAGATTCACCCGACTCTCTCCGTCGGATCTCTTCGCTGAGAACTAGATCACGAACATCGTCTGATTTCAACTTATTGTTTCCCGTTGAGCTACTCACAGCTGTGACAGTAGCATTCCAACTCTCTGGAAGAGAAGACAAAAGTATCAATGCTCGTACCTCATCATCAAATTCAATTCCAACTGAACTCAACTGGGTTGTGACTATGCTGAGTTCATTGAGATGTTGCGCTACCGATGCACCTTCCGCCATCCGCAAGTTAAACAACCGCCTCATCAAATGAACTTTGTTTGAGGCCGATGGCTTCTCGTACATGTTGGAAAGAGCCTTCATAAGATCTTTGTGGTCTTTTCTTTTGCAATGTTAAGCATAGCGTTACGGGATAACGTCAATCGGATAACGCCAAGGGCTTGTCTATCGAGAAGGATCCATTCATCATCCTTCATCTCCGCTGGTTTCTTTCCTGTGAGAGGTTGATACAGCTTTTTCTGATACAGATAATCCTCGATCTGCATCTTCCAAAAGCCAAAGTCCGCATAAACTTTTCAATTTTCACCTTTCCTTCATCTGCGGCCATCACTCCCACTCGAGTCTGACTTCTCAGGATCGTTTCTGACAATTTCTGTGAACCACCGTGCTTTAGAACACCTCCGTGGACAAATTGGTAGTGCCGACCAATTTTACTATTCACGGAAAATTACTATTCACGTGAACAGTATTCTCAGCAAGATTTAGCAGAAATAACCAACTAGCTCTGATACCAGCTGTTAGGAAATTACGCAAAATTTCCCCATAGTCAGATTAGTAGAAGAGCGAAAAATAAATGCGGAAGCACACACAAAAATTGATAACGGAGTTCGGCCAATAATGCCTACGTCTCCGGACTGCTACAGACCTTATATTGAAAAAGGAAATACACACTGTGTTTACAAACACTCACACTCTCTCACAAAACCCACAACCCAATTACACCCAAAATATTTTCTCTCTAAATATTTTTCACAAAAACTCCCTCACTGGAATTTTCTCTCGGTGCTCACTCTCTCAACTTGGAATGCACTCAATGTTGGAATAAATTTCCTCTCCTACAATGCCCCTATTTATAGAAGCCATTGGTAATGTGAACACCTACTAATATGGCTGCAACATCTTTGAATAATTGGTTCTGCCAAAGAAAAAAAATGCCTTTAGTTAACGGGTGTGTTGAAAAACTTGCACCACACTTGCACCACTTTTTCTTCATTTCAATCGGTGCCATTAATAAGGTTGTTGGGGAGGTGCTTCTTTGACTAATCAATAGAAGAATTGGGATGCACCATTCGGTGCAATTAATTTGGGTAGGTGGGGAGTTGATCTTTGACTAACAGAGAATTGGGCTGCAGAGATCAAAAATAAATTGGTGACAGTGTGTGTGGGAGAGAGTGGCCAATTGAATGAAACTTGGTGCTGTTAATAATGGATTAATAGTGAACGTGGTTATACGCTGCCGCCTCCAATGCAAAAGTTAAATGTGATGATTATTGTAGTTAAGGGCATTTTAGTAATTAAAACTCATTTTTTTATATAAAATCAAGACATTTTAACTAACTTAACTAATTTCTTAATCAGTGTGAAGTTGGATAATTTTGCTTATAAATAAGGTTGGAGGGAGTACAAATTACAATATGTTAATGACATGTAATAATAGAAATAAGAATCATAAATATGGATCATAAATGTGTGTATATTGAAAATTAGCATGATTGTTTTTGTTCTCAATCACAATTAACCATACTCCCCTCAAAAAAAAAAAAAAGAGTATTTCGATTTCATCACCGTCTATCTATAATATAGAACTATAACATAGTGGTGTTCAAATCTAACTTTTGAAAAGAAAAAAAAAGATAACAAAAGAATATCATGAATATTGGCGACAATTTGAAAACATATAAAAAAATAAAAGATGAAGGAAAAAAAGTAGTGCCACACCTTAGCAGATCCTGGCTGCATCATCTTGATTGAATCTCAAATTCTAGAGATAGAGAGATGAAGGAACAATGAACAAGCAAAGTGGGTGAATGCGCTTTAAAGGGTTGAAACTCAAACCCTAACCATGAGGCATGTCAACGTTTGCATATTGGCGTTGATTGTTTTTTCAATCCAGAAGAAAACATGTCACAGAATGGGTAGAAAAATCATCAATCTTGAGTGCGCGAAGAATGAAAAGAAAAAGCACGACAATTTCACCATTGGACCTTGCAATGGGGTTCCCATCAAAGGATCATTCAAGACCATCTCGCGCCTATAGATGTGATCGGGGAAGCGGTTGGCATGGTGAGCGAGCTGCGGGCCAGAAGTCACGCAGGAAGTAGTCGAAATGTTCAATTTCTCTGTGGCTGGACCTAGTTCAGTTTCTGTTGTGAAAGACTCCTTATGTTGAGAGGAATGAAGCCGTCGACCATCTCGCGCCTATAGATGTGATCGGGGAATCGTCGGCATGGTGAGCGAGCTGCGGGCCAGAAGTCACACAGGAAGCAGTCAAAATGTTCAATTTCTCTGTGGCTAGACCTAGTTCAGTTTCTGTTGTGAAAGACTCCTTATGTTGAGAGGAATGAAGCCGCCGACATGATTGGAGCGGCAAGACGCTCCAACGATTCTGCATTGGAGCGTTTCTGTGAACATGAAAGGCGGCCAACGTGTAATCGCATGAACAAAATAAAGGAAGGAAACATATTTCAATTAACAAGAAATTTTTGAAATCAAATAAATGAAAATTTTTAGTAAAAAAATAAATAAATGGAAATAAATACTTTTAGTATGGAAATCAATATCAATATCAATATCTTTATTATATAAGAACATCAATAATATATATTTGGAAATTTAACAAATGCATTAACAAGAATGAAAATTGCACGCCAGGTCAATTAAAAAGGCTTGCGTGGGTAGGCCAAGTCACACGCAACTGATATTTATAAAATAAATCAATCAGATTTCCAAAAACATAAAATAAACAACGAATAACAAAATTGGATGGATTTAATTGCATAATTGATTTCAATGGTTGACTATTAATTGTTCACAGTCTGAAAACATACAAAATATTTCTGATGGAATTTCCTTGATGGAAATACGTCATTAAAAAGCATATCAATTTCAGTGATTCCGCTTCAGGAATATTGCAATTCAAAGAATATTCGGTCAAATTGTATTCAAAGCAGATATCGCATCAAAATGGTTTCCATATAAATTTGGAAAGGCATTAAAGATAGATATGTGATAATATAATACTCCTATCATATAATATTTTTTAATTAATAAAATACAATATATGATATTTTGAAGTTACTGTTATTAATATTCAAATTGAAGCTAATCAATTTACTTCTTTTTAAATTGTCTTCTTTACCTACTGCTTCATTTTCAGAGACGGCCACTTTTCATTTTTTTTTCCTTTCTTTGCTCTAAAATGTAGCTCTTTGGTGTTGCTAATCATGTTCATGTTCTATTGTAATTTTGGGTTTTTTATGTTAATTTATATTATTATGTTAATTTATATTATTATTTCAATGGCACTAATGGCCATGTTACAACTGTCCCCGAGGGGATTTGAACCATGTCTCTTAGGGTTACAAAGTCAAACTCTTACCATTGAGCTAACACCCCATGGACAAAACTGTATACCATTTTTATGTTAATTTATGCATGATTGTTGTGAAAATATTGTGTCTAATTTTGGGTATTTGCTTATTATGTTCCACACAGATGAAAAAAAAGCAAAGACCACCTTGAATTGGGACCATTAACGTGCGAATTCATTTAGTGCTAGAAGTTTCATATCTGAAACAGAAGAGTGTGTTTGGCTTTGGAGGAATCTCTGGGTATGATTCTTAACCTTTTTACTGACTTTTTATTGCATCTCTATCTTCTAAATATTGCTCAATCTAACAAATTAAAGAGTCCTCCTGACTGGCATAAAAGAATGCTATTAGGCAAGTTCTTCATTCCTTTGATGCATCAAGTTAAACTCCTATATAAAAGTCGGTACTTTTGATTTTTCCCCACTCTCTTGAAATTTTTATCTTAAACTGGATTAAAATACATTAATGAATTTATATCTAACTAAAATGTCATTTTTATTTTACTGTTCCACACACCTCATAAACATGGAGTCTGGCAGAGCATGTACATCAGAAACCACTTCTTTCTTGAAAAAATTATTGATATTTTACCTTTTTCTATTTATTTGTATACCAGCTATATCTCCAAATTCATATATGTTATTGTAAACCAAAAAAATGCATATATACTATTTGTGTGCTTATGTAGAAAATAATTTTATTTACCCTGCTAGCGAGCTTATATTGCAAGGAGAATGCTTTATTTTAAGTGCTAATTTGGTTTGTTTAATCAAAACCGATGCTTTAAGGTCTCATTTCCTAAATTTGTATGATCATTGTGCATTTTTTTCATTTTCCTTTTTTGCAGTGAAAAGACGATGACACAACGTAGCACCCCGTGTATCAGTAGGTACTTAAAACATTTTGAAGTTTAAAGGTTTGGCATCCAAAAAGGATGCTAATTAATTACTTTTTCAATTTTTTGAAGACCGAAGTGGAACTTGACCGGCTGAAAGCCAAAACATTTTGAAGTTTAAAGGTTTGGCATCCAAAAAGGATGCTAATTAATTACTTTTTCAATTTTTTGAAGACCGAAGTGGAACTTGACCGGCTGAAAGCTAACAAGATGAAGGATCCGCTTTCAACAAACAAGCAAAACTCCAAGAGATATTTGCCTCACATAAAAATAGATCTACAAGTTGTTCGACAAAAGATAATGGCATTGACTGATTCTGGAAACATTGAAGCAATCGGATTACTGGTTGACATTGAAGGAGAGAACGCTACCAACAGGAATAATCTTTAGTTACTACCTTGGGTTGCCACTGAGTGGAAAAGGAATAAAGTAAGATTTCTCGATTGGATCAGGTAATAGGTCTTTGGTAAATCGGACAAATGGAAGGAGAAAAAGCTGAGCAATGGGGCCAAAATCTTGGTTCAATTAAAGGACGTCAAGATCATTAATTTGATGACATGATTTTTTTTCCTTACAGTTTTATTTTGCAGCATGATCTAATGATATTTCTTTTTTCTCTCTATCATTCAGGTTTCTCCTACTGCCAATATTATAATCTGTCATATCTTTGGAATCACATAGTTTGTGTCATTGTTCTTTGTTGACTTTTCATGATGTGTATTAATTTTCTAGATTTGTTGGTGTTGATTTTATCTACATGTTGGCACTGCAAGTACTCCATATGATGAGTTGATCACTATTTGTGGGGAAAAAAAACGAAACTAGATGATATCAGATCATGTGAAGTGTTATATTGTACTGAAGACAAATTTATTTTTAATAGTTCCTTTGCAAATAAATCAATTTTTTAAATGTTTAAAAACCGTATGTTGGTTTTACACTGGGCACTTGACGAAATTTAAGTTGAAAGGTTTCTTGGTATATATTAAATAAAAGTTAAGAACTAATTAGAATGGTTTTAAAGTATATTGTGATCTTTTGTCTATTTCCTATTATTTATTTTTCTAATATATTCTATTAATTTTTATTTCCTATTATTTATTACTAATCCTAATATCAATTAAAAAAGGTTATGTGTAATAACACCATAAAAAAGTTTATGAGTAATATTAGTTTTTGAAAAAAAAAAAACTTATTTACTATAACAGTACATTTGAGAGTCCACAAACAGGTTTGTATCACATGTGATATCACAAAGAGGTTCGTAACAAAAAATTTCGTTCGGATTATATGGCTCGGCTCCTAACCTATAGTATAATTTATTTTTTTCGAGAGAGAGGGAGTATAATTTAGGTAACAAATGGTAGCAGTATCATAATTTCAAATAATCAATGTCAACTAATGTTTTTACTATCAAATCATTTCGTAATTGAGTAGTGATCCTCTCTATTTCTCAAAAGAAATGGAAATTTTCATTACTATAGTTTTGGGTGTATAAATGCATATATTTTTAAAATAGTGACATTAATCATGTATTTATGTGCAATTATACACTCAAAACTATAGTAATGGAGATCTCCATTTATTTTGAGAAATGGAGAGGATCTCTACTCTTCGTAATTGTGCCAAATGAATATCAAGTTGTACTATATAAGCAAATTAATAAGGAGGTATTAATGACAACATTAATGAGGCACCGAATTTTGACAATTTCCTCTAATTTGAATTTGCAAGGATCATAAGTTCGTAACTACTCCCTCCGTCCCAAATAAAAATCTTATTGATATACAGATAGAAAGAGATGAATAAATTTTATCGTATAGGTAAAATATTTACTTGAAAGTGTATTGAGATTTGATATAAATACTTATATCACATAGGAATTTCAAGAAAGTTCGTTAATATTTAAGTCATAACAGTAATTATAAATAAAACTAGAGTAACACGCGAGTAAAAATATATCACACAATGATATATACATAAATATTTATTAATATAAAATAATTAATTAAAGTATTTTAATACAACATTTTACATGAAAATCATTAATTCCTAAAATACTACGAGTAGATATTTTAATAGAAATTTCACATTAATGTAAATTTCTAAGTTAAAATTTTATTTTTATAATATGTATCATGTGGAGTACGAGCCATCATAGTATAAAAATATGATAGACTATAAGTAAAAATATATCACACAAAGATAAATATTATTCACGAAAGCATATTAATATCTAAACAAAAATCTATTATTGTAACACCCCAAATTTTATGAAAATTATTTTATAGTTTCCGATTACTTGAAAATAAATCATAGAGATTGATCACCTCAATGGTTTGTTAAAAGTACGAAGAACAACAAAGATTTATTGTAAACAATTTACTGTTTTAGCAATTAATTCAGATTAAGAGACAGTGTAAACGTATACTGTTTTTAATATGAATTAACCTTGAAAAATGTGAAAGATTGTTGTTTGATTAAAGAAAATTATTTTATTGAAAGAGAAATAATTTTCAGGATTTAATAAATATTTTCAAGTCATAGTTTGAATTTTCATGGTTTAGTTATTGTATTAATTGTCTGTTTTATGTCATATTTAATATGACTATTATTTTAAAGATTTTGTCTTGGTAATTTTATTGTTTGAATAATATCTAGTTAATAAGAGAAATTGAAATTAGTGATCCTCACTAATTTACAGTTTTTATTACGCTGCGAGAATTCTATCGAATTCTGCCGTAACTAGGCTATTGTGTGTGTTTCTAACTAAAATATGCCCAAACGTGATCCTAATTTTATAAAATTTGAGATATTAGCATTTTCTAATATTTAGGATTTATTGTAATTTTTATAGAATTTTTGGGCATCATAAAATATTTAGTGTATTTTCTATGGCAAAAAACTGTCTTATCGCAATGTTTCAGTTCGCATTTCGAGAAAACGAGAAACATGGGTACTTTTCTCATGCCGCGAGGAACATTTGTAATTTTTGGGTGTGGGGTTATAATTAGAATTATTTTTGGAATTTTTAGTATTAAAACCTAATATACGCGTAACGTCGTGCACCCGGTTGAGCGAAAACGCGTCGTAGCGAAACCCTGAGATATTTTGAGCAAATGGCTGCCACACATGGACCAATGGGAGGCCAGCCATGTGCTTGTAGCCTACAATTTTGAAGGAAGCATTTTGATTGGTTTAGGAAGTAATGGGTAGTTAGTTTGTTAAGTTAGTTTAGTTAGTTTGTAACTAGTTTGGTTAGTTTCCAACTAAATGACCAAATTTCTTCCATCCTTGTCCCTAAAATTTCGTGGCTCCTTTGGCTGGTCCATTTCAGTTTCCATTCATTTTTGGAAAGCTTGAGAAAAAAAATTTAGAAGGAGAAAGCTTGAGTTTTTGAAGTTTTGGTGATCAAAGTTTCCATCTTTACTTCCTTTCTTCTCAATCCTTGTTCTATCACCTCTAATCTTCTTGGTAAGGATCGTAATCCCTTTTCCTTTCTCCATGGCTGCCATGGATGAGTTTTCATGGTATTTGTGTTGTTTCTCATGATTTTAGTTTTGATTCTTGAAGGAAAGTGATGTTTAAGCTTCAATCTTCCATCCTTTCTTCTTAATCCTTGACCCATCACCTCCAAACTTCTTGGTAAGCTTCATACCCATTCTTTTCTCTCTTGAGTTTCATGATATGGTATGGTTGGTTTTAGGAATTATCTTTGGGCAAAAGTGTTAGATTTTGCTAGATATGCATGATTAGTCTTAAAGCCCTTTATTTTCTTCCATGATTCACTTTGTTTTTGGGTATTTTAAGTTTGGAGAAACCCTAACCCTATGTTGGCCGAACCTAAGGGCTGCTGGAAGCCTTGGTTTTGATTTGTTTTTATTAATTTGGAGTTAACTCTTATGGGGTTTTAAGTGGTATGTTTGGAAACTAGTATTATATGCATGTTAAACAAGTTTTGAGAAATTAAATTGGTTAAATTTTGGGGCTGGAAGTCATGGCCATTTAGGGGCTGATTATGGTGTTGTTAATTAAGTTTTTGTTGCTTAAATTTTATGATTAACTTGTGTTAAGATGTAGTGATTAGATTTAGCATTTTTAGCAACTTGTATGGTTTGAAATAAAATGAATTTATGAGCTGTTTTGGACTTCCAAAATTCGTGACTTAAGAGTAAGTTTTTAATGATGTTTTAACTTGTGTTTGGATAAAATATGTGACTTGTTTTAGTTACAAAATGGTTGTGAAAACTTGTTTAAATTATAGGTGGTTAGATCTTGTTGCTTATGTTGAAAAACAAGTTGTTTTATATCATTGAAAAATTATTTGATGGGGCTGTTTTGAAACAGAATTTTTAGATGTTTTAGGATGAGTTTCAACTTGTTTTTAATTGTATTAAAGTGGTAAAGAAGTTTGGTTTTGGTAAGAGATTTGATTAAATAAAGTTTGCATGATTTTGATGTTAAAAGGTTTGAAAACTTGGAGTTGTAATTGAAGCCTTGAAACCGTGGCCTTCAAAAGGATTTTGTGATTTGTTCTTGAATTGCATTTATGCTTAAAAATAGTTGTAAAAGTAGTTGATGATTTGATTTAGCAAAACAATTCAAAAAAGCATGATTTTGGAAAAAGTTTTGGGTTATGTCTTAAGAATTGTTTTAAACTTGTAATGAATTTATTTCTAGAATTTTGTGACATGTTTTAGTGTTTTGAAAAGTTGTTCAAAGTTTGGAAAACACTATTCATTTGATAAAATACTATTCCAATTGGTAAATTTTGGTTTAGCTATTTTTCTAACTGTGTAGCTTTTGTAAAAGCTTGAAAACTTGCACAGTTTGAACTTGTTTCATGATATGTGACTAGGTGTGAACCAAATGGGATTAAGTGAGTAATTCTTAGGCTTTAGGAACTTTAGAGCCGTGGCTGCCCTGGGGGTATTAGGGCTTGAGTTTTGGTTTTAATTGATTGAAACTTGTGTTGTTAGGATACGCGCGAGGTACGACTTGACGATAGTTCGAATTTACCTTGCTTGGATTGTTAAAGCTCCCAAGGTAAGGGAAATTCTTACATAATGAGTTTGGGCTTTTCGCCTTGTGTGTTGTTTGCTTGATTGTTGATTGATTATGTGGTAGTACTTGCAGTATTACTATGTGCTGTTGAGATGTTATAGCATGAACTGCTGTGTATTGATTTGGCCCTGTGTGGTAAGGCTGAATTGTATTGTGTGACTTAAATCATACTTGATTGATTTAATTGGACTTGAAATTGATGATAATATGTAGCATGTTCTTGGCCCTGCGTGGCATTATGAGTTGTATTGTTTTCCTTGAATCACCTTGGATTTCATTGGAACTTGAAATTGATTGGAATTTGGAAAATATTGTTAAGAATAATGGATTAATTAACAATGCGTTGATCAACTGTTATTGGTTTGACGACTTACAACGGTAAGTCTGATGCGATTCCATGAGCCGGGAAATGTTTTCATGGTAAACTAAAGATATCTTCTAAAATAAGTCGGTGTACAAACACGCTTTATGGATCAGAAGGTTAGACATTGGTTAAGAGGTTCTTTTAAAAAAAAAAAAGAACAAGACAAACGTAAATTGCGAAAACGGTTAAGTTGAATGATGCGTCTGGGAATTTCCCCTAATGCATTATTTAGCACAACTAGGGTTTCAACGACCTAGAAATAAAAAGTATTTTCAGATACATAGCGGGGATACAAGAACTGAGAAAGAGATTTCAAAGATCGAGTTTTTGAAAGAATAAAACATAGGGAACCTAGTGTTCCTATTGAGCATATGGGCCTAGTGTTCCTGTGCTGGGACTTAATGTCCTACTTGCGTGCGTATTTTCTTGATTAAGGATTGAACCTAGTGTTCCGTATGGCGTGCCTAGTATCTCAACCTAAAAATTGAGCCTAGTGTTCCGCATTACGTGCCTAGAGTTTCAATCTAAGATTGGTACTAGCGTTCCGCAATTGAACACCCGGACTTTGTGTCCTGTGTTGAACTCTTAGTTAATTGAGATTCGGAAACCCACTAAGTTGAGTGAGTGAGGGTTCGTCGATCCACATTGATTAATTAAAACATTACTCGGGCATTCACTACGGTGAGCACGCCATATTGTAGAATTTGTTTGGATATCACTTGGGCGTTCACTACGGTGAGCATGACATATTGTAGAATTTGTTTGGATATCACTTGGGCACTCCCTACGGAGAGCATGCCATATTGATGAATTTGTTTGGATGCGTACTAACCATTGAGCATCGACACTCGGAGCATTTGATTGGTCTTAAAGACTTCAAAAGACGAGTTGTCATGTCACTCATAGCGTTTGATTGGTCATACAGACTTCAAAAGGCGAGTTGACATTGCATTGCTTAAGTAGAGGCAAGCCAAAGTAGTGGCAAGCCAAAGTAGTGGAAAGCCTAAGCAGAGGCTATCTTGTTCGGACTTTGGGAAAGTATTCCCCGTCATACTGCTGACCTATTAAGGCTGCAGGTGTATACACAACTTGCCATACTGCATTGACATGCATAGCTAACCGCATTTATGATATGTGATGAATTGTTTGATGAATTGGATATTGTGATGACTTGATCACTTGTATGTTGATAGATTTGTCTGCTCACATGCAATAGTTTGATATTGTAGTGACTTGATTGTTGATCTGTTGGTTGTTTTGGTTGCTCACATGCAATAGTTTGATATTGTAGTGACTTGATTATTGATCTGTTGGTTGTTTTGGTTGCTCACATGCAATGCTTGATATACCATGTTGATTGTGTGCGGCCTATTAAGTATGTATATGTATATAAAAGCATGTTGTTGTATTATATATGTATATATTGTTTGCATGCGACATAGCCTATGATAAACTCGTGGACAAAGGATTTACCCTTGCACTGTTGTTGGATTGGATATCCTTATGGATGTCACTTCCAGATGGAGTTTGGTAGCTGCTTCAGTTTCGTCCTTCCAGGAGCATTGAAGATTGAGCCAGTGGAGGCAGATTCCTCTGAGTACTTCGTGTTTGGTCTTGCTGAGTTGTTTCTCAGTAAGAGTTATAGTTGTTGGCCAACTTAGCTTAGGGTTTTGTATTTGTTGTTTTGTAATTACTTTTTCAGAAAACCTCGCCTTAGTGCGAAATGATTATGTTATGTGAAGTATTATTTTGTGATGCATTATACTTTGATAATTGCAAAAGTCTGAATTGGCATCATTTAGAAAACTGCAGTACTCTATGTCTCAGTTTGAAAAGGGTTTCAAAGGAAAGAAAATGGAAAAAAAATTTACCCCTATTTTTCCATTGCGAAATACATAAGAGTACTCTTTAACTGAAAACATACAAGCATTAAATGTTTTCATCATTAGATTGGGTTGCATAGTAGCGCTCCGGAAACGGGGTGTTACAATTATTATTTAAAATACAGATAAAAAATATATCATAAGGAGACTTACCATTTTAATTGAAACAAAATTAATATCTAAATCATTATGGATGGTCATTTTAATAGGAGTTACACATATTAATATAGTTTTTTATTATAAAATTTTTATATTTTTTAAAGATAAAATTTTTATTTTAAATATATTTACCGCACGTAGCACGGGATATCATGTTAATTATAGAATGTTTATAAATGTATTATATATTTTTAATATAAAGCATGATGCATTAATAGTTAAAATATACCAGACAAGATTAATATTTTACATTTTTTTGAATTGGTGAGTATTTTACATAAAACTACGTTAATATCTATATTAATATGAATAAATTTTTTTAAGTTATCGTTGAGTGTATTGTGATATTTTTCAATTCAAATGCATATTCATAAATCCTAAATTAAGAAATATATTTTAGCTAATTTCACCTTAGTATTTATCTCTATAATAAAATTTATAGATATCACAAGTAACTTAAATTTTTTATATGAAAATTTTAAATAGACTATAGACATTATTAGAACCCGATCCAATGTAAAACTCGTGCATTGCACGGGTCATAAATATGGTTGTAACCCATTAGCTTTATCCAAATGTACTGGTCATTTTGAATGGTAACGTGTTCGTAATATGAGTGGGTTTTTCAGGAATCGATCAACTCTTTTAGTGAATCTTGCTGGTAGTTTCTGCATAAGCATAATTGACTTACTAATAAACTTACTAATTACATTTCAGAACACCAAATAGAAATATTACAGTACATACTTAATAAGAAACAAATCACGTAATCTAATGACCAGATCATATATTAGATTGCCACAAAAATTATTTTTATATTGGAAATTATATAATAAAGAAAATGAATTGATTATCACGAAAGTCAACAAACAAAACCATAATGAGAATACATAACTTACAATCGTGTCCCTAACAGAATCTACAATAATAACCATGAAGTGGTTTTCTGCCATGATGACTTTTAGTGTACCTGTCATAAAATTCACATATTACTTTCAATGATTTTATATCAATTTTGAAAATTAACATTTCATATCAAGATACTAAGTCGGTAAAAAAAAAATTCATGAACAGGAATCACGTTAAATGACAAGTATGACAAATACAAGTGAATTAACAACATTATTTCAACAATATGTAAATTAAACTATTTAAGGAAAAAAAAATAACACTTAAGAACAGTATTATATACACATACTAAATGGTAGACAATCAATAAGGATTAATAGAAAGCACATGTATAATTTTGAAATCTCACATCCGTTGGGCCACTGCTCGAGGCACCTGTGCCACTGTCTTCAACATGCTGTAAGTTAACAGTGGGAATAGCTTCGCCATGATTAGTCCAAATCCAATAATTAGGCTGGAACCCATACATATACAAGTCATGTATGACTTTGTCTGCAGTTTTAACACTTTGACACTTGCAATTGTCGCATGGACATCTAACCCCCCTTCAATAAGGACAATATCCTAGCGCATTGCATGCTTAACAAACTTATCAACCCCTTTTACAAAAGGTCGTTTGAAACCCCTTCTTCCAGGACAAGTCTTATCATACATCCAACTACGGTCTATTTTCTACAATTTACTAAAAGCGTATATTAATTACAACGTAACACATTTTTCCTAACAGACGTTTTTTCAAAACATAATATATTAAAATATAATATAATCCTAGCATAACAATAACATTTAATTCTAAACATATAATATAATAAAACCTAAAACTATCATATATTCTATAAAAAACAAATATTTAAACAACAACACACGTATTTTTATTTTAGTATTAACACACATTTTTTCTAACACGTGCTTTTTAAAAAGATAATATATTAAAATATAATATAATCCTAGAATAACAATAACATTTAATTATAAACATATAATATAATAAAACCTAAAACTAGCATGTATTCTATAAAAAACAAATATTTAAACAACAACACAGTATTTTTTTTAGGTGTTACACACATTTTTCCTAACACGTATTTTTTAAAAACATAATATATTAAAACAAATATAATTCTAGCATAACAATAACATTTAATTCTAAACATACAATATAATAAAACCTAATTAACTAGCATATATTCTATAAAAAACAAATATTTAAACAACAACACACCTTTTTTTTTTGGTGTTAACACACATTTTTTCTAACACGTGTTTTTTAAAAACATAATATAATTCTAGCATAACAATAATATTTAATTCTAAATATATAATATAATAAAGCCTAAAACTATATAAAAAACAAATATCTAAACAATTAAATTTATAAATAGCGTTCTCCTAAGGTATATTTCTCTATTTAAAACAAAACTACTATTTTATTTTATGTTCAAAATTTTCTAAATATATTTATATATTATAACAAAATTTAAAGTATATCAATATGTATATATATACCATTGTGTAATTAATATATAATATTTTGGCTATAATAATAACTATTATGTCAAAAAAATTAATAAATTACCAAATAAATAAATTAAAAAATTAATAAGTATTCAGTAAAAAAATTCTAACCTGTAACTGAGTGAATGTGGTTCCGATGGTAATTATTTCGTCAAGGTGCTTCAGATCTATTAAAAAAACATAAGTAAGAAAGAATGTATGTAATTTTTTCATGTCAGAGAAATACAAATAGATCGAATCGGACAAAAAAATAAATACAAATAATGTTGTACAATAACAAATAGAACTTACTATGACAACGTATAAGAGAGGAAGCATGAACGAGAAGCAGGAAAGAAGTGAAGAATGAAGTGTGAAGAAGCAGCTGGAAGCATGAACGAAGAAGCAGGAAGAATGAAGAAGCCTGCGCTCGATTTTATAAATAACACCATAGCGAGGGTCTGGCCGTAGCTAATGTGGTCGTAGCTAATAAAGTGGCCTTTACCTACTTTATAAATAACACCATAGCCTTTGGCCGTAGCTAATTTATGGCGCATCAATCTAGGCGTGTTACCGTCGGCAATACCGTGGGCTAAGCCCTCGCTAACATTAGTGTCAGAACGGTCACCTGCTTTTACGTACCGGGGGCCAAAAGCCATCGCTAACTTTCGCCATATTTTTTTCCTACGACACAGGCTCTCGCTAACCAAAAAATTACATACGATAGTGAGACCCTCGCTAAAATTCCACAGCTAACTGAGCAAATTCTTGTAGTGTATTTTATAAAACAAGTATCAGACAAATATTAAACCATAGGCATCAAATCGATTGATAACCATCTATTCATATTTTACCACAAGTATGTTAACACTGGATTGGTAAGAAATTATGACAGCATGCAACAACTATGGCGTCGTGTAGTACAAGTAATATCAAACAAGACGATTAATATGTGAGAACAAAGAAGGCGTACCAGTATCGCGTCGTCGTCGTCTGTTGTCTCCCTTTTCTTCACTTTGATCGATCGTCGTCCTTTCCCTTCTCTTCCCTTCAAATAGCCACTTCGTGGTTTCAAGTGATGAAATTAGGGTTCATAGGGGCAACTGAAACAACAACGCTCTTTATATATTTTCAATATTAAATAATGATTTGTATAAATATGTAATATAATATTTATCATATATTAATAGAATTACAATATTGTTATCCCATAGATATATTAGTCTAAATTTTATTTGTATTGTAGCAGCAGGTACGACCAAATTTTAATAATGATTTGAGGTCTATATATTGATTTTAGTCTAAATTTTAATAATTATTTGAGGCCCATATATTGATTTTATTTCAGAGTAAATTAAAATCAACTATAAATCTCCATCCATCCATTAAGTAACAAAAGTAGATCTTAAAACAAACAAAAAATATAAGTGGATCTTAGATTTTGTTTCACAATATTTGTTTGCACATCGAAAAATTAATTTGTTTATATAACATTTTCTAAAATAGATATGTTTGCTTATATATATTTAATATAGATTTGTTATCTATACATTAAATATTTACTTAAGTATATATTCCAAATAAATTAATATATATATATATATATTCAGTTTAATATACAATTTCAGTCTATCAATTTTTTAAATTGTTTTCAATGAATATATAAAGTAGTATTAACCCGAAAATTATATATTGCTATTCCTTTATTTTTTATCCATTTAGTAAAGTAAGATAATGGTAAAATTCAATTTGTTTGTATTGATCACCATCAGATTGTTTGTGTCATATGTAACTAAATTAATATTAATTTGCTTACGTATCGCACGTTAGGTTTCTTATAACAGCACTAAGATTTAATAATTATTTATATAAAATTTAATGTATTTTTTTGATGAAACCGATGTTGGAGTTGAATCCAATTTAAATAAAAAAGTTCTCGTGCATGACACGGGTTACATACTAGTTATATACAATTAAGAATAAACCTCATTAATTACACCTCCAAGTGTCACTTTCACATGAAAACCTCATTAAATATGGCTCTAAGTGTCATCTTATTCACCACACCTCAATGAATGTCAGCCCATGTGAAACAATATTTAAGGAAACAATTTTCATGTGTAATGTATTGGGTGCACAAGTGTCAAAGAAGCTCCTTATTACGTAGAATATTTTAAAATTAATACAAAAATAAAAGTTTACAAGTGTGATAATATTATTTAAAAGTAAATTTTAATATAAATTTGACGTGATATTATACACGTCATAAATTAAATAGCACATTAAAAATTAAATTAAAAGTAAAATACATACCAACATATTATTTTGTGTTTTTTATAAAATACATGTGAGGCAAAATAATTAACATAATTTACAAACAAAAGTGAGTGAAATATAAAATTTGGAAATTCGCTATTTTTAGATAAATTTTAATATTCATTACATAAAAAATAATTTATAAATATTGATAATCATTGCTATCGATTTTTTATTGACATGACAGTGTTCATCAGATTAAAAAAATAATGCGTTGATGGTAATTAAAGTTATAATTGGATAAAATGTCGAATTTCAATGTGTATTACTAATATGTGTACTACCAAATCATAAATTATATATTTAGGAATAAGTTAAATAGCTTCGGTTTGACAAATGTTAGGCTCGGGAGCTATGTAAAATTTAAAATTACACATCATATTTTTTTTTGGTACAAAATTACACATGTCATATTTACGTAAGGTTTAATCGGTTACTATGACAGATGTCACAATACAAAGATTCGGAGGATCCTCATAATATCACTATAACTGGCCATTCAGACACATAATTAAAACCAGTGCACGTTTTAAGGCTACCAGTGGGCATTAAAACACATCCATATGTCATCGTTAAATTAACATTGGTAATTAATTTTGAAACAATTGATTTTAATTAACAATATCATTTAAAACAATTGATTTTAATTTTGAATTAACATTGGTATTCAAACTACAAGATATCATAGCATTTAAAGCCGATAGACGTCGTTTCATACACACATTCTAACTTTCAATTGCAATATCACAAATCAAGAAATTGTGATATTGCAAATTCAACCTGTAAGATTAGAAAAAAGAAATTGTGTCAGTTATTATAATAATTATAATAATGATAATTTAGCTCTATTAAATTGTTAATAATGACTCAATATGTGTTGGAACCTAAACGATTGAGATGTTTAGACCCTAATTAATTTTGATGATAATAAAGTATTCACAAGAGAACAATTTATGTTCTAACATTTCTTGAAGTGTGCAGATACAAATAATACATATATTCTAAGCCACTCAAGCAAGAAGAAAGTAATTTTCAAGAGAAGGATACATTCCATGTGTCAGCATCCGGCTCATCCTTGTGAGCGTCTGAAATTTTCTCTTTATGACACTAGGCTTATCCAATTGCTACAAGCGTCCGAATTTCCGATTCTGAGCGAGCGTCTGAACTTCATTTCATATCACGTGTTAGTCACGTTGCTGCTCTTCCTCTCAGATGTTTTTGGAACAAATTTCGAAATTGATTATGAGCGCTAAAATTGTTGTACGAGGTATCAAAGGTGACACCTTTAGCTAAAAGACAAAAATCGTACAAGCAATTGTGAAAAGCAAGGTAGTACGAAAACGGTAATATGTACTACTGGGATATTCTCTGGAAAGGAAGAAAGAGACAGCTTTTTTAATTTACCTCACTCAATGGAAAGGAGCCATTTTTACCGTAACGGTAATATCCTTGGAACTCCTATATATACCTCATGGTATCCATTGAAGAGAGTCTTTGAGATCTTGTGAAAAAGCTTCGGAAATATCTTTGAAATATTACCTCATTTACTGAAAGCAAGCACTGTTGCCATACATTACAAAGAGTCAACATCTGAAGCACTGCTTCTGTGAGCAATCAAGTCTCGTGCTAAGTCTCTGGACTACAAGAACTGAACTCAGCGTCCGACCCTTTCTTTTAGAAAGCTTTTCAATAGTTGAGCTTAATCTTTTATCCTCTCTGTGAGAGTTATTTTTGACTGTATTTCAACTCACTTGTAAAAGTTGTTTTGGCCTAGTTAAGGCTGTATCCTCAAAGGCTCGACTGTACTGAGTCGTTTTGAGAAGTTGAGAGTATTGTCAAGTTGTGACAGAAGAATACTCTTGAGGAAATTGTAATCAGGTTGATTATAGTGGAAAATCCTTCAGGAACGAAGGGACTAGACGTAGCTACCAGTTTGGTAGTGAACTAGTATAAATCTCTGTGTCTTTTGCTTTATAGCTTTCTATTTCTCTTTATCTTGGCGTGTTAAAAATAAGTTTTCACAAACTGCTTTTCCAGCGTCCGATTATTTCCAGCATCCGATATATAAACAGTTTTGAAAAACTTTTGTTCTAAGTGTTTTTAGCTTAAAGTTTGCGAAAAGTTGTAAACAGAATTCAACCCCCCCTTCTTGTGTTCACGTTCAGTTGGTACCAGAGCTCGGCCTCTTGGTTGAGCACTTAACAGTGTCAAGAGAAAAGATCCTATATTGTGAACATGTCTACTGAAGGTGGTCATATGAACCGTCCTCCTCTATTCAATGGAGAAAAATTTGATTACTAGAAAGATAAGATGAAAGCATTCCTTGAGGCACAAAATCTTGATTTGTGGGATATAGTTGAAAGCGGATACATTTTTCCCGCTAATGCCCTTGGCGTTGCAATACCTAGGGAAAACTGGTCTGATGATCAGAAAAAGAGATATCAAACCAATCAGAGGGCCAGATTTATTCTCATATATGCTATGACAGAAAGAGAATATGATAAATGTGGTATGTTTGATACTGCCAAAGAAATCTGGGATTCTCTTGTGTTGTCTTATGAGGGTTCTGCCCAAGTAAGAGAAACAAAAGCTAGCATGATGGTACGCCAGTATGAGCTATTCAGAATGGAAGATGGAGAGAACATTGAAACTATGTTTGGAAGGTTCCAAACACTTGTTCATGGGTTGCAGGCCCTTGGAAAAAGTTATACTACACCTGATCATGTGAGAAAGATCTTGAGAAGCTTGACTAAGCAGTGGAGACCCAAAGTCACTGCTATTCAAGAAGCAAAAGATCTAAATGTTCTTCGGCTTGAAGATCTTATGAGTTCTTTGAAAGCTCATGAACTTGAGCTAAATGAAGAAGAACCTACCAAGAAGAGTAAGTCTATTGCTTTAAAAGTTAATCAACATAAACCTAGTACTTCTAAAGCTTTTCAGGCTGAAGAAGAAGAATCAGATGATGAAGCTTCAAAAGGAGATTCTGATGGATCAGACGATGAGCTAGAATTCATATCTAAGAAGATCCAGAGAATGTGGAAGAAAAGAAACTTCAGAAGGAAGTTTCAGAAGAAAGATTCAAAGGACAAGAAGGAGAGCAAAGACAAGGACAAAGCCCAAGTCATTTGCTATGAATGTAAGAAGCCTGGACATTTCAAATCCGAGTGTCCTAATCTTAAAGAAAAGCCCACAAGAAGCTCCTTCAAGAAAAAGAAGAAAGGTCTCATGGCAACATGGGAAGATCTTGACTTATCCTCCTCTGAGGAAGATAAAGAAGAAGAAGCTCACATTGCCCTCATGGCAGACACTGACATTGACTCAGAAGAAGAAGTTGAAGAGGTAATAGTATATGATTCCTACTCTGAACTTCAACTTGCTTTTGATGATCTTCTTAAGGACTCTGCCACTCTCTCTACTGAGTATAAGAATTTGAAAAAGAAATTTTTAAAACTATCACAAGATTTTCATTCTTTACGTAATGAAAACTCTGTACTCAATGAAGAGAACCAGAAGCTGAAAATTGAAAATCAGCGTCTGGAAGCTAACAAGCAACCAGAAGCTGAGAGCTCTCAAGCTAAGAGTTCTGTAGTTACAGGCAATCCTAACTGCAAATCAAATGACTATGAACAAGCATTTCAAAAGTTTCTTGCAGAGAGTGTAACTCGTAGCAAGCAAGCTTCAATGATCTGGGGTGTCAGTAAAACGACAACTCATGGTCTTGGTTATATATCAGATGAAACCCTTTTGGAAAATGATTCAGCATCTGATAAATCCTATAGTCATAGTAAATGCTTACATTGTACTTCCTGCAATAAATCTGGTCATTTGAAAAGTGCATGTAATGTTTTTAAAACTGCGAAGGATAAGCCTCCTTCAAGAACTAACAAGAAAGGACCCAAAAAGATATGGGTACCTAAAGATAAAATAGTCTATGTTGCAGACATGCTTAGCAACAAAGTCAACACACCAATCTTGGTACTTAGACAGTGGATGCTCGCGTCACATGACGGGAGAAAAGCATATGTTCCAAGAACTAAGACCTAGAGAAGCTGGATTCGTTGGTTTCGGAGGAAACCAGAAAGGTAAAATAGTTGGAATTGGTCGCATAGGTAAAGGCTCTCCTCCTTCTATTGATAATGTTTTATATGTTGAAGGACTGAAACATAATCTACTGAGCATAAGTCAATTATGTGACAGTGGTTATAGTGTTGTCTTTACAGAAACGAGATGTTTAGTAAAAAGCAAAAACGATGGATCTATATTCTTTACAGCAAAGAGGAAACAAAATGTTTATAAAGTTGATCTTTCTGAACTTGAAAAACAAGATGTCAAGTGTCTTATGTCTGTTGAAGATGAGCAATGGATTTGGCACAAAAGATTAGGTCATGCCAACTTGAGGTTAATCTCAAAATTAAACAAGCACAATCTTGTTAAAGGCTTACCAAATCTTAAGTACCAATCTGATGCCCTTTGTGAGGCTTGTCAAAAAGGAAAACAAGTTAAAACTTCCTTTCATTTAAAAAATGTTGTTTCAACTTCTAGACCACTTGAACTTTTACATCTTGATCTTTTTGGTCCCACAAGGACAGCCTCTTTAACTGGAAAGAAATATGGTTTAGTCATTGTTGATGATTTTACTAGATGGACATGGGTTAAATTCCTTGCCCACAAGGATGAGTCTTTTAAGGTATTTACTGTTTTCTGCAAATCAGTTCAAAATGAAAAAGGCATCTGTATTTCTTCTATTAGAAGTGATCATGGGGGAGAATTTGAAAATGAGAACTTTCAAAAATTTTGTGAAGAAATTGGCATCTCCCACAATTTCTCCTCTCCTAGAACACCTCAACAAAATGGTGTTGTAGAAAGGAAAAATAGGTCCCTCTAGGAAATGGCCAGGACCATGATCAATGAAGCTGATATTGCGAAACATTTTTGGGCGATAAAGAACACAGCGTGTTATATTCAAAATAGAATTTATATAAGACCTATTTTGAATAAGACTCCTTATGAATTGTGGAAAGGTAGAAAACCAAACATTTCTTACTTTCATCCTTTTGGTTGTATTTGTTATATCTTGAATACTAAAGATCAGCTTGGTAAGTTTGATTCCAAGGCTGACAAAGGAATCTTTTTGGGATATTCTGAAAGATCTAAAGCTTTTAGAATATACATCAAAGAAACTTTGACAGTTGAAGAGTCCATTCATGTCAAGTTTGATGATAAGAAGCCTGACACAGCTATGTCAGAGCTAGATGAGTTATTTTCAGAATTAAACCTCGGCGACAAGTCAAACGGTGAACATACATCTTCATCATCTGGTGGTGACAAGACGAAGAATTCTACTCAAGCGGAAGCTGAAGCAAGAAAAAGCTGGAAGTACAAAACCAATCATCCAAAAGATCAAATCATAGGAGAACCTGGTGACAAAGTACGAACCGGATCCTCTTTCAAGGAGCATGCTGATTTTGCACTTCTCTCTGAGATGGAACCTAAGACGATTGATCAAGCTTTGGAAGATGAAGGGTGGATTCTAGCTATACAAGATGAGCTAAATCAGTTCCAAAGGAATGATGTACGGAAGCTAGTCACTCTACCAGAAGATAAGCAAGCTATTGGTACTAAATGGGTATTTAGAAATAAGCTTGATGAAGATGGTAAAGTTGTGAGAAATAAAGCAAGGTTAGTTGCTCAAGGCTACTCACAAGAAGAAGGTATTGATTTCACTGAAACTTTTGCACCTGTTGCAAGACTAGAAGCTATTCGCATTTTACTTTCATTTGCAGCACATCATGAGATAACACTATATCAAATGGATGTGAAAAGTGCTTTTCTAAATGGTTTTATAACTGAGGAAGTTTATGTTAAACAACCTCCTGGTTTTGAAGATATTGAATTTCCAGAACATGTTTTTAAACTTAAAAAGACACTATATGGTCTTAAACAAGCTCCGAGAGCATGGTATGATAGACTAAGCTCCTTTTTAATGGAAAATGAATTTTCAAGAGGTTTAGTTGACACTACTCTTTTTAGAAAAACCTCAAACAAGCATTTCATACTTGTTCAAATCTATGTTGATGATATCATTTTTGGAGCTACTAATGAAAGCCTTTGCAAAGAATTTTCTAAGCTTATGCAGGCTGAATTTGAGATGAGCATGATGGGAGAATTAAAGTTCTTCCTTGGAATACAAATCAAGCAATGCAGTGATGGTATTTATATTCATCAAAGCAAATATATCAAAGAATTATTGAAGAAATTCAAGATGCTGGATTGCAAGCCTATGTGTACACCTATGCATCCTACCTGCACTCTTAGTAAAGATGAAATTGGTAAGAAGGTAGATCAGAAACTGTACAGAGGTATGATTGGATCTCTACTTTATCTTACGGCTTCAAGACCTGATATTATGTTCAGCGTCTGCCTGTGTGCTAGGTTTCAATCAGATCCTAGAGAATCACACCTAAGTGCTGTTAAAAGAATATTTAGATATTTGCAAGGAACTACTAATCTTGGTTTGCTTTATAAGAAATCAAAAGATTACAAATTAGTAGGTTTCTGTGATGCTGACTTTGCTGGAGATCGAATTGAAAGAAAGAGCACAAGTGGAGGCTGCCAATTCCTTGGAGCTAATCTTGTGTCTTGGTCAAGCAAAAGGCAAAGCACAATTGCACTCTCAATGAAGCTGAATACATCTCAGCAGCAAGTTGCAGTTCTCAACTTCTGTGATGAAAGTATCACTTGAAGACTACTTGATAAAAGAGAGTAACATTCCCTATCTTCTGTGATAATACATCTGCCATATGTCTTACTAAAAATCCTATATTGCATTCTAGAGCAAAGCACATTGAGATTAAGCATCATTTTATAAGAGACTATGTTCGTAAGGGTATTTTAGAAATAAAATTTGTAGACACCGATCATCGATTGGGTGACATATTTACAAAACCCCTTGTCAAGATAGATTCAATTTTATAAGAAGAAATTTAAACTTTCATCTTATAGAAGAATGATTAATCTCATTCGATAATAAACTAAATCTCAGCATCTGACATGACATAAGCATGTATGAGCATAAGCATCTTATTTGTCATATGCATCATAACTCATCATCCGGTAAGTCGGTTGCGTGCGTCCGAACACACCCACACGTGTCACACGTGTTAAGGATTCAAGCGTCTCATCATATCTACTGAGTCATGATTATTTACGTTTTCAATAAAATCTTTTACTTTTATTTTGGTGTCTGCATTTAATGAAAAGACGAATCTTTATTTTCTTTTCTTTTTGATTTATTTTTATAAGAAAATACGAAGCGATTTTTTTTGAAAAAGAATTGTACCATTCTCTATTAACTTTCTCACTACTCCACATTTTTCGCTCCACTCTGTGTTTTCTGCAAAACCGTACTCGTTTTCTCCTTCTTTCTATCTCTGTGTGTGTGTGTTTAAACACTAAAACCTCCATCGCCTCCATTTCTCAATTGCAATCATGGCTGGAGTAACATCCTCTGAGTATACGGCTATCTACGACACCATGACTGAAGGAAAAGTCTTGTTGGAAAATCGAGTTGATTTGGAAAACTTCAAACTCTACGGCTTCGACTTCTACAGTGGTTTCAAGGCAATGGGCTGGGAACACTATTTCTTCTGGAACCAGGTTGAGGTTCTAGTGACGGCTATCAAAGAATTTTGGGGCAATGCTCGTTTACACGAAGGTGGTATTTTTGAAGGAACCGTGAGAGGTTACAAGTTTGTTTTTACCATCAACAACATCTCTGAAGTCACTGGTTGTCCTTGTGAAGGTATCGTCTTCTATCTGATTGGTGGCGCATTTCATGGGATTGAGAAGGTCAATGATGATCTGTTTGAGAACTACAAGCGGTTGAAAGAATCTGGTGAAACTCCTCGCAAAGAATCTGAAGAGTCATTTCAGAGTTCTTCACAAAATAATCACCAAGAGCGTCCTGTTGAAGGCTGGCTCTAGTGACATAGTCAACTATGAACAGAAGTTCATCATGAGACACTTCATGGCTGGTAACAAGGTAAACTTACCAAGGTTGATCTACAACAACCTGATTAATGCACTAGTAAATTCGAGGAAAGGTGTTGCGACAAGAAAAACACTGAAGTGCATTCCTTATGGTGTTCGCTTCACTAGAATGATGGTCAAGGTGCAGTTATAAACAAGCTAACTGCTTTACCAGATCAAGAAAAGGTGAATTATTTTGGTGCTGATAGTATTGTGATTCCGGACACCTTTGGAGTCAACAGTCTGGTCAGAATGAAACTGATCACTGGGTCCATGATCAAGAAGGTGAAAATCGAGCAACAGGAAGGGGAAGCTGAAAAGAAAACCACCAGAAGCTCAATGCCTGGTGTGAAAAGACCTACTGAGTCTCCTTCAAAAGAGACCAGAAGAACAAAAGAAAAGGTGGCTCCTGCACCTACTGTTGAAGAACCAGAAGATGAGGACCGAATTCCCATCAGTCAGGTTCTGAGAAAAAGGAGCAAGCCAGAAGCTGAAAAACAAGTTTCAAAGATCCCGGCCAATGTAAGAAGGAAATTCAACGTCCTCCTCCAGCATCGCCTCGCAGTGAAAAGATTGGTCGAGCAATCAACCTGAACCAAAGGTACCGATTTCTTCGATGAGCACTCATGTGCTTTTTGCATCTAATGATACCATTCTGCTCCACCAATATCATTGCACAACCACCAAACACTCAAACCCGTACGTAAAACCTCCATAACTCCCAAACACCTTACCCAAACACAAACCAAAACACTCACCATCTCATCACCTCAAACCTCCACATATAACTCCCTCACTTCATACATTTCCAAGCTTCATTCTCATCCTTTTAACCTCCTTTTCAAAATACCTCCCATTAATCCCTTCAAACCCTACTCACCAAAAGCCTACAAAATCACCAAAGCCACTCCCACCTTACTTACCCTTACCCTTAGACCTACAGATGCTGGTGGAAAGAAGAATATCTCATACAAACCACAGTTTGTTAAGTATGAGATATATCATAGCATCTACGATCGTCCATCCATATGGCATTTAAAAACCTTCACCTCTGGAGCTGCCAGATTGGAAATTGCCGCTCCAATAAGTGTAACCTTCAAGGATGGAGAAGACCACTTCCAAATGTTATTTAAAGGAAGGTTGAGACCAGCATCCGGAAGCAGAGCAATTCCCTTCTCTGTTGATCTTCCTAGATCCCTACCACATTCTGAACCGCTCACGTTGGAAGAATGTGGAAGGTGGATCACAGATGAAGAAGCTGCCTTCATGGCACACTGTCTTGAGCAGAAAAGGCTTGAAGTCATAGGACAATATCGAGACCCATCATCCATTTACATTAAGATAGTACCGGATAGACAAAGGTGGCTACCTTGGTCTATCCCTGAAAGCGGAAGGAACTCGCTCAAGACAGCGACCATTCAAAGCAAGATCGGGCTAAAGGAGTATGAGAAGGCATCTACAAAGTCCAATCTTAAGGAATTCTCCCGACTTAGGTGCCAAGATCTCTGAGGATCATGCGGAAGGTTTTACGACTTCTGCGAAGAAAGATGAATGGAGAACTGGCTCCTCAAACTGCTACAATGCTGAGAAGGCTACTATTCCAACTGTTGGGACAATCAGCAGAGTTACTGACATCAATCTTAGAACAGTGTACTTCGATGATATGTTTAGATGCTTAGTAATCAGACCTCTTGACTGCATGAAGATATATGACCAATGGGCTGCTGTGACCAAGCACTTCGACATTGGATTTACTTGGTGTCAATGGTCTGAGTCTTGGAAAGACAAAGCCATATTACCATGCATCGACCCCCTAGTGCTAGAAGAAGATGACAGGGAAAATCTGAGAAGAATTTACCTGGCAGAAAATGAAGCACTCTCCTTCACCTGTGAAGCGTTGAGTGTCTTTATCAGAAGTTATGGGGAGAAGACGCTGGGAATAGGTTTGACTCTTACACTGCTGATGTTGTTCTACACAGAGAAACCATCTTCATGAACTTGCTGTATCCAGAAGATGTGAAGCATCAATGGAAGATTCAGACAGAATCAGAGCTCAGAAGACTTGGAAATTTCATCAAATGGGTTATACCAAATGATGCATTCTTTTTAAGAGCTCAAAGGAAGAAGGATTTGAGGCGAAGATATCCAATCGGGTGCTAGCGAGCATCGAGAAGATGAAGTCTGCACTGCAGGCTGGACCTTCTACTTCTACTTCTGCAGTTGAGATGGTCACCATTCCCAAAGCAAAATTTGAAGAAATGAAGGCTACAAACTTGAAGGTCACTCAGCTGGAGACTGCACTGAAGTTACTCTATGAACGTCTCAATATCCCACCTCCACCTCTTCAAAACCCTTGAATTTTTTTTTCTTGTGTGTTATATAAAATCTGTTCTATTTGGTTGATACACTTATATATATAACTACTTTTGATCTAATTATCTGCCTTCTATTCAAATTTTTCTATGTCTTGTTTTGACTATGATATGTTTTTACACTCTTTTTGTCTGATGACAAAAGGGGGAGTAAAAGAAAGGTCTGATGAACACGAAAGAAAGGTATATTGAACACGTGAAAATCTGATAATTCACCATCCGATGGATACACTGGAACTAAAGTATCATGCATAGTATTTCATACATAGCATTTGTGTGCGCTAATATTCATTGATCTAGTACTCTTATAATGTTTAATAAATTTTGGTACAATGAATATATATTTGATTAAATCAATCTATTTGGTATATAATCAGCATCTGATCTCACTTTATTAAATATATGCTCTGATACATCTACGGATTTTTTGCAATCACTTAAATGAATTTGTTTACCAACTATTGCCTTAATACCTGAATTGTTCATATATATCTAAACTGTTAAATTCAGGGGGGGACCCTTGATGTCTTTTTTAAACTAAATTGTTCATCTACCTTAGATGTTTGTCATCATCAAAAAGGGGGAGATTGTTGGAACCTAAACGATTGAGATATTTAGACCCTCATTAATTTTGATGATAACAAAGTATTCACAAGAGAACAATTTATGTTCTAACATTTCTTGAAGTGTGCAGATACAAATAGTACATATATTCTAAGCCACTCAAGCAAGAAGAAAGTAATTCTCAAGAGAAGGATACATTCCATGTGTCAGCATCCGGCTCATCCTTGTGAGCGTCTGGAATTTTCTCTTTATGACACTAGGCTTATCCAATTGCTACAAGCGTCCGAACTTCCGATTCTGAGCGAGCGTCTGAACTTCATTTCATATCACGTGTTAGTCACGTTGCTGCTCTTCCTCTCAGAAGTTTTTGGAACGAATTTCGAAATTGATTCTGAGCGCTAAAATTGTTGTACGAGGTATCAAAGGTGACACCTTTAGCTAAAAGACAAAAATCGTACAAACAATTGTGAAAAGCAAGGTAGTACGAAAACGGTAATATGTACTACTGGGATATTCTCTGGAAAGGAAGAAAGAGACAGCTTTTTTAATTTACCTCACTCAATGGAAAGGAGCCATTTTTACCGTAACGGTAATATCCTTGGAACTCCTATATATACCTCATGGTATCCATTGAAGAGGGTGCTGAGATACTGTGAAAAAGCTTGCTGAAATACTGCTGAAATATTACCTCATTTACTGAAAGCAAGCACTGTTGCCATACATTACAAAGAGTCAACATCTAAAGCACTGCTTCTGTGAGCAATCAAGTCTCGTGCTAAGTCTCTGGACTACAAGAACTGAACTCAGCGTCCGACCTTTTCTTTTAGAAAGCTTTTCAATAGTTGAGCTTAATCTTTTATCCTCTCTGTGAGTGTTATTTTTGACTGTATTTCAACTCACTTGTAAAAGTTGTTTTGGCCTAGTTAAGGCTGTATCCTCAAAGGCTCGACTGTACTGAGTCGTTTTGAGAAGTTGAGAGCATTGTCAAGTTGTGACAGAAGAATACTCTTGAGGAAATTGTAATCAGGTTGATTATAGTGGAAAATCCTTCAGGAACGAAGGGACTAGACGTAGCTACCAGTTTGGTAGTGAACTAGTATAAATCTCTGTGTCTTTTGCTTTATAGCTTTCTATTTCTCTTTATCTTGGCGTGTTAAAAATAAGTTTTCACAAACTGCTTTTCCAGCGTCCGATTATTTCCAGCATCCGATATATAAACAGTTTTGAAAAACTTTTGTTCTAAGTGTTTTTAGCTTAAAGTTTGCGAAAAGTTGTAAACACAATTCAACCCCCTCTTCTTGTGTTCACGTTCAATATGGTCTCAATCATTTACCATTACGTTAGAAATTCCATTGATTGATATGTTTTCAATTTGATCCCATTGATTGATATGTTTTCAATTTGGTTTTGCTTATGATTTTATGGTTGTCTAAATCAAGTCGTGATTCTCATTAATTGATATTCTATCAGTTTGGTGCACAATAACAAAAATCATTTTAGGCAACAATAAAAAACCGTGGCAAGAAACGGAAAAAGTGTGGTCTAAACTTTAGGCAACGGTTTGGCCACGGATTTGTAGGCGTGGAGTATGCGGCCGTTGTCTATTCCTTTAAGCCACGGTTTTTAGTTTTCGCCCACGACATTCAGATAAACGTTGCCTATAATACAAGAACAGGCCACGATTTTCTTGACCCGTTTCAGACCATGGTTTTCTGGTCATGTTTTAGACCATGATGGGACAAATGTTGTTTATACATTAAGCCGCGGTTATACTAGCATTGTCCCGTCTTTTAAGCAACACAATTTTAACTGTTGTCTATACCTTTAGGCCACACGTATACAAACGTTGTCAACCGTTTTAGCCAACACTTTTTTACATGTCAGATGTTTAGGTCATATATATACACCCATTGTCTCATGTTTTAAGCAACACTTTTTTAAATGTGGTCGACATTTCATTTATAGACAACTTGTTTTTAATAAAATGATCTCAAAAGCATAATTGTATAAATATTATAAATGTGATTAACCAATATAGATACTTAATTATTATATTTTAAAACAACTAAAACATTAATTAAAATTTTTTATAGCCATTTAATAATAAACAAGAGTTTAATATAACTAACTCTTAATACACAATATATTAGCAAAGGTTAACAACTTTGTTTATGCATATAAAAAATTATAACACTAGCTACTATGCATGCATAAAATAATAGTACTCAATTACATCTTGTTATCATAAGTCTGAAAACATCTAAAGCTTCCGTGAATTCCATTAGCTTCATTCATCTTCAAGGTGATCTTCGTTAGGATAATCTTCGCACTACAGCAAAAATCAGTTTAGGCAACAACAAAAAACTGTGGCCAGAAATAAAAAAACCGTAGCCTAAACTTTAGGCAACGGTTTGGCCACGGTTTTGTAGGCGTGGAGTATGCGGCCGTTGCCTATTCCTTTACGCCACGATTTTTTGTTTTCGCCCACGCTACAAAGATAACCGTTGCCTATAACACAAGAACAGGCCACGGTTTTCTGTACCGGTTTCAGGCCACGGTTTTCTGGTCTTGTTTTAGACCACAGTGACACAAGCGTTGCCTATACTTTAAGCCACGGTTATACTAGCGTTGTCTCGTCTTTTGGGCAACAAAATTTTAACTGTGGCCTATACCTTTAGGCCACACAGATGCAAACGTTGCCAACTTCAAGAACAGGCCACGGTTTTCTAGACCTGTTTTAAGCTGCGGTTTTCTGGTCTTGTTTTAGACCACGGTGACATAAACGTTGCCTATATTTTAAGCCACGGTTATACTAGCATTGCCTATATTTTAAGCCACGGTTATACTTTTTTAGCCACGACTCATTTTCAATAAAATAATTTCAACGCATAATTAAATAAATACAGTAAATTATAAATGTGAATAAACCATATAGATAATTAATTACTATCATTTAAAACAACTACACCATTAAATTTTTTATAGCTATTTAATAATAAACAAGAGTTTAATATAACCAAGTCTTAATACAAGTAGCAAAGGTTAAAAACTTTGTCTAAGTATATCAAAATATTATAACACTACTACGCAATCATAAAACACCAGTATATAATTACATCTTGTCATCATAAGTCTAAAAACATCTAAATCTTCCACGAATTAACTTCATTCATCTTCAGGATGATCTTCGTGTATAGACTGCACATATAAAAACAAGTTAATATGAATGGATCACTCAAAAGTCGATCAATGACTTTCACTAGCAAATAGAGAGGCTCAACATGTATAGATTGAGTGCAAATATATGGAGATAGATACCACTGTAAATGGAGGCTACTTAATTAGTAATTGCATTTCCAAAATCCAAGCTAAACCATAAGCTACTAATTTGCTTAGATTCAAAACCACAACAAAGAAACAGTTAAATTATTAACTAGTTTACTGATTACTAAGTACTATAAACCGAATCTTACTAGAAACTACACCAAGGTTGAGGCATTCATATATACTAGCAAAGTACCCGTGTGTGCGCACGGGTCACTTCCGTTTTTATGCATGTTTTATAAAGTTGAATGAAACATAATCAATTGAGTCAATCCATAAAATACTGAAAGAGTGAGAGTATGCAAGAATGTGAGTAATTCAACCAAATTCCAACTTGTTTGGGTATTTAAATCATCTCTTGTTATAGGATCCTTGAAAGTTTAGAGCATTTGCTTGAATAATACATTTCACTGGAATCGAAAGAAAGACATTGTTTTTTTTGTTATATATCAGATTTTGAAATAAATTATTCAAATCTAATTGGAAGTGCTCCCTGGAAGCTCCCTTATCCAGCTTTTAAAATAAATAAAACTCACTTCGATATGTCTTCTTGAATTCCATTAACATTTTCAGGTTCTGTAAACATCTCTCTTGCTTGATGACTTGCTTCACCAACTTCTGCAGATAAAGCAAAACCCAAGATAAGGATTTAGCATAGATACTTCAGAATGTAAATAAACATAAAATGACTAATTCTTCTGGTCAAACATCATAGCAATGTTCCATTGAACTATATTGAATCAGCTGGCTACCTTAATTGAAATATGAATCCCATGGAAATTCGTCAAAATTGATGCCTGCCCTTGTTATGGCCACTTATAATTGGCCAATGAGCTCTTCATTTGCTATCAATGTTCCACCTTCAATTGGGAAGCAAAGCAACAGACACAGCAAACAAAAACCAATCGAAGGATAACACTTATATACAAAATGCAAAGGAGCAAATAAGAAAAAGCAATTGAAGGTATATAAATGACACATTAGAATACAACTTGAAACAATGAATACGCAAAAATGACATACTGATTTTTTATGTACATATAACTTATGGCACTTCGACAAAATAAAAATTACAGGCAATGACACGGGGGTAAGATTGCCAAACAAAAACAAAAGAGAAGAATAGTATACAAAAAGGTTCAAATAACCATAAAAATTTACAACTTGATATCAAGAAAACAAATAATGATAAACTACAATTATCTAATCAATAGCAAGAAACTTTCATAAGCAAGCTATTTGTAGTGACACTACAAATTTTTGTCTAAAACGAAACTAAATTATTTCATATTTAATCAAACAAAAGATGCCCCCACAGTGTAGCATCTTTGCAGAGTAAAAAGGAAGCAATTTGATCTTCGAATTGAAAGCATATTAACATGAGCAAGTCAACCAAAAATCACCCGAACTTGGTCATTTTTATAGATGCAGAGAAGCAAACCTACAACCATCTCTTTCTGTGAGATGCTACTACAATAAAGATATGTTGCTATCTTGTGATCTTTTGTCCTCTTGATTTGTTGCCAATTAGCACTGCCAAAAATAATTAATAATGAGTTTCGTACCGGTATACACAACTTCAGTGTACACTTTAGTGTCCATTCTCTTTCTCAGTTCAGTTTCAATTTTTTGTTCATTTTTTAAACCTATATCGTTTAAACATGTGAAAATACCATGTTAGAAGCAACATGATTTTAGTCCATAGATAAGTGTCCCCAATTCAATCTGATGATAAGTGTCCCCAATTAAGTCCCCAATTCAATCCATAGATAAGTGTCCCCAATTCATATATATGATTTAAGTCCATAGATAAGTGGAAATATCATGTTAGAAGCAACAGTGAGCTAGTTATCAGCTGGACATGTGTGCAAAATTATTCCATGCACCTTCATACGTTGTTAAGCAGTATCTCAAAAAGGGATCAACCGAGAAGAAAGCATTAGCAGTGATAATCAAAGCTCAAATACACTTTAAAATAGAAATATACGCATATAAAAGGGTTTGTGTAAAAGAAATTGAAGAAACACAAAATCACTAACAGGTTTGATGCTTTTAAGGGATGAAAATGATGGCACTATCCTGAAGGAAAAAACAAGGGCAAGAGAAGAATAACACATCAGTTCTACAATGACTACAGCAAGCAAGACACAATGAAGCATTAATCAAGTATTAATTTAATTTCATTTGAAATCACTAAGCATGCTGAAACTAAAATAAAATAACAGTCATTGGCAAGTCAATAATCAATATAAATCATTCCATACCATTAATATAAGCAATTAGACTTAGCCTTATTGACCAACCTCTAATCATTTAACCACGTTTAGAGCAGAAGATGGGACATAAACAACAACCGCTGGTGGAGGTAGCCGCAGCGGCTTCCGTGCACGTCAGTGCCACCCAAGTAATTACCTACACTAAAAAAACCCAAAGAAAAAAATGAAATTACATTCTTTATTTTGGCTTTTCACATTATCTGCATCAATCTCCAATACTTACTCAACATTTATTCCTTTTGCAATATTTCTTGACAAAGTACTACAATGTGAACATTGCTGAATCAGGCATAATATGCCAATTTTGTCAGAGACAATCAAATGGACACTAAATTGAGGTTTCACTATTTAGTTACTGTTTTTGCGAAGCCATGCTTCAACACCACCGATCACAAATTTAAATATAGTGTTTCAGAAACTTATTATGCATTCAACGACCTACAAACGACTTAAGATCAAATTTAAATATAGTGTTTCAGAAATTAGTTTCAAGAAACCCTGACTAACAAACATAAACAAAGAGATTTAGATCAAATATTCTTAATAAGCAGAGAAATGACCTTTGTTCCACAGCTACTGGCCATCTTCAAACCGAAAAAATGAAGCATATAGAGTGAATAATAGCCTTTATAAACCCAAAACCCAAAACACATAAAAAAACTAAAAACGTTGACCCTTTCCAAATGTATCATCTTATTCGCAGATTATGCAAACAAAACTCATAGACACAAACCAGTATACAATCAGAACACACGAAAAACACAATTTCTATATGTGAGAAAGATTTCACAGTGCATATTTCCAAAAATAAATCGGTAATACTAACACATATACCCACACAATAACCAAACTTTATATGAAAATGATCATAAAGATGTTGTTTTTCTCAATGCCCATCCGTTAATACAATTACCTACCACCCAATGACAACCGTAAACCAATTCTAAAGAATCCCCAACAAAGCAGTTTAAGGCAATAACAAAAATAAAGAATCGAAAATATAATGGATGATTTCGGCTACCCAATCAACAGTAACACAAATGTTTTTGAAATTCTAGTATACACGGTCAGCTATTGTACAATCTAAATCAGAGATTCTAAAGCCATCAACTAACCCCAAATATCTTCCACCTCGAGTCATCAAAACATGGAGAAAAAAAACAACTACAATCGTATATAAAAGAGAAAGAGAAAGATGATGCAAAAGAAATTAGTAGTCTATCATGAATAGTTGCAGAACCATCATCTTCAACCTACAGCCCCTCCATACAACCTGCAAAAAGAAAAAGATACTCTCAACAAACAAAAATAGGAAAAAACCCTTGAAAGAATCTCAAATTTCACAGAGCCAAACAGATTCAAAATGGGCCAAACGCACAAAATGTTGTTAAAATTAAAACAGACAGAAGAGTAAAACGGGAAAAAAAAATTACAGTTCAAATGGTCACCTCTGCTGATGCTTGTAGACACCGCTTTAGAGGCTTACAGCCGTTGAATTAGCTATGCGCGTCGTCGTTATTGCTCTGTGCGACCACTGCCTCGGTGCGGTCTCCTATCGTCATCATCGGACAACAACTTCCTCCCCGTTGAAAAGAGAAAAACGATTCCAAAAACAAAAGGCAACAGAGGTGGAGAGGCAAAAGGAAATGGAAGGTTTACTGAGATGGAGAGGCGAAAAAGATGCTGAGGTGTTTTTGAAATGAAGCAATGTTTTTGGTTTAGTACTATTAATTAATAATTAACACCTCTAGTTTTGAATCCCCGCCTGTGCCTAATCCTTTGGCATCCAAGCATCAAGTATTTCTTTAAATGAAAAATTACAAAATTAACCCTTTGTTAGGCGGGCAATTAAGCGCCAAGGAGTTGCTACACTGTAGCTTCAACTTTTATATCATGTTGTGTGTAATATCATGTAGGCCATGGCTTAATAAGTGTGGCCTCAAGCGGCAACATTTTCATAACCGTGGCCTATACATGCCCACATTTTTTAAAAGCGTTCTTTAGATAAAAAGAAGCGGCGGTTGTAAGTTCAAAATCCAAAAAGACGGATGAAATTTATGCATTCTTACCAATGCCTATAAAACCGCTTGTTTATTCAGCTTTTAGTAGCTTTTTAAGTAAGCGAGTTTAGCGTGGAAATTTAAAGTCAAAAATACTGTAGTGTCGTGTCCAGACTGCACATATATAAAAACATGTTAATAGTTAGGTTACACAATCACAAACACAAAATGACAAATATCCAAGAATAATAAACTAATGACAATGACTATTTTGCTTCGGTGGATGCCTTACAAATTTTTTGCAATCCTTGTAATTCCTAAATCCTTGAGAGACAAAAAAAAAATGAAATTATGTAAAATTAACAATCATTAAAACAAATCACAACATAAGCCACAAAGGTTGCACTACTGGTGATCATGACGAATTTCGATAGTTTGTGTCACTAACACATTATACATAGAAAGATCTAATTGAAATTACTTACAAGGGAGCATTTTATCAATCAGTCACGCAATACAAGAGATTTCATATTTTGAACTAAAGCTTAGTTACAATAGAGACTCAAAATATGAACCAGTCACCCTGCCATATGATATCACATAATTCAAAGTGCTTTTCACCTAGAAAACTTAATCAACACAATGAAGAGGAAACACTATATACACCAGCTATCACAATCACCATGGAGGGTGCTGCAACTAAATGCCAAAAGAAATACAAAAAATGGAGTCCATTTGATATTTTGATTGAGGCACCCTTCAGGGCAGGCATGATAATAGTTGTCTCACTCTCATATTCTTAATGTAGCATATAACACCCAAAATTATTTATCAGATCTTTTATCTTTGACACTTCAATTATCTCTTCCTTTTAGCTATAATGAATAAATATCAAAATAAAGTGTTAAAAAAAAGTATAAGAGCATCATTCCAGTAACTGTTGGAACCTTGAATTATTGGAGATGTTGTGGGAGATTCTGCAGCACCTAAACAATGAAAGAGAAGAAAATAGTTGCATAAATAAATCCAAAGCGTGTGTGAAACACTAAGCCTTAGGTTCGATTCGCCCCCACCAATCTTAGAATATTGGATGCAACAGGGTTCTTGGCGAATCCCCTTCAGGATACTTTGAATTCCTTGAAGTGGTTTGCACACACATTTCAAGCCTATCAATCAATAATAGTTTACAGAATAAAGTTTCTTCACTAACTCTCATGCACTAGAGAAGGGAAGAAATGATTTAGAATTTGATAATGGCAAGGAAAAGCAATGAATTTCGTATCCTTTTCTGCATACAGAGTGGCTCTATTTATAGAGCAACTCATGCCACTTAGTGAAGGGAAACAACTCTCCAATATAACACTCGTTAATCTGAACGGTTATATATTATTCACGTTTAAATTATAACACAACCAACGCATTGGCCCGATGGTTAAGCGTTGCGCCCCTTAGCCATGAGGGAGCAGGTTTGAGTCTAGGACAGGACACATCTTTTGCCATTTATTTCCGTTTTATTAAAACAGTCACAAATCATACAAAAAACACACTGGTTCAGATCCGAACCACTCAGTCAATAATCCAATGTCCAACCACTGGACCAACACAATGTTTGATACAAATTGTTAACCGTTAAATATATATAATATTACGAATTAACAATATTCCAACTTATATTTTGGAAAATCCCTCACAATCCCCCACCATTTTTCAAAATAGATCTAAATCCATTATTCCGGAAATCTCATGGTTTTAGATAAAGGTTTCTCGCGACTTGAACCTTCACTTAGTAAGTTATGATTTCACTCATCCCGAAATAGAATGGTAGACAAGCTTTGAACCAACTATTTATTAGAACAAGTGTGCATAACTCACACATGAAATCTCGGTATCATTGATTGAATTATGAAGATGACACATTTGATAAGGCCTTGTGTCATGTACCCTTTTCATGAGAACTATTAGAGTCAAGCCCTTTAACTCTATGAAGCGGCCGCACTTCATTCTCATATAGGTAGACTATATCAGAAATGCACCCATAATATGCATCTCAGCAAATATATGCTATATGTCTATTAAGAGCAAAAAGCTCAACTTTCCACTTTTTATTCTTATGGTCCAAGTACTTTATAACCTTGGGATGTATCTATTAACAAGTACTTGCAATCACTCTGATAGTATACTTTCACCATTGAACTCAAGACTTGATTTTACTCAAGTGTGAGTTGGGTTTTTTCTATTAATGATCAATTAGATATAGGCTTGAGTTCCATCCAAAATGATGTTTCAAAATACGTCATATCCCTTGTCAATCCTTTCGTCAAATGATTGCAAGATTTCTTCACTTCTCTTATAAAATTTAAATATAACTTCTTCACATAGCTATGCTTTAATCCAATGTCCCATGACATTTTTCTATTCATTAATTAATGTACTCTTGATAGTATTGAATAACTATCACAGAATTTGGGCCACTTGTCCTATTGACTTTCCATTATCCAATTGGATATATGCCTTTGATTGTTTTGACAATCACAAATATAAGTATAATCATGTCATTGGTTTTGACCAAATTGATATATCATACAACAAATTTATAAATAACTCTATTTATTCCTACTAAAGCATTCAATACTCATTTCAATGTGAAATTCCAATGCTATTTTAGTTATCTTAATTCATTTAAGATATCATGCAATAAATGCATTAAAAGTTCATAACAACTAGTACAATCATATTTTAAGACCAAAACTATCTTTAAATACCAAGGTGAGTTAATCATGTAAATCATATACATACATAGTAACAAATTAATTCTAACACTGTAAAATTTATGTCAACTTTATTAAGAAGCACTGTCTTCTTAATTAGCATACAAATTATTCATGCATCATAAATTGTACTTGTAAAATATTAAATAAGAACATATCATGGCATTTCTAATCATTAATATGTCTCCATATAATAAGTCATAAAACTTAACACTAAACAAACTTAATAATATCATTATCAATTACATAAAACACATTACAATAAGTTTAAACAAGTTTTTACACATAAATCTATTATTATAATCATACCCTCTTATAGAGGATAAACATGTCACCCTCAAATACACACATGAATCCATACTTGTTACGTAATGGTACATAAAATAAATTCATAAGTACATTGCATACATTCTTGAGAATAATCACTTTTCCCAAAAGTGAATACTATGCTTCAAGGTAATCCTTTGATGCACTAGAGTTCTTCTCTTTCTTTTAATTCTTCAAGAATCTACATTCATTCTTGTAATGTTCCGGTTTGCCACAATGGAAACAACTACCTTTCTTCTTCTTTTTCTTTTGGTTATTCCCAATGTTGTTATCATGAGATTCTTCAAAATCTCGATTACTTTCCTGGTGAGACTTGTTAGTCTTTCCTTCCTCCTTCATATGCACTTTCTCATGATTATATTGATCTTTAGTATCATCTTGTTTTCGATACTCTTCTTCTAAACGAAGGTGATTACCCAACTGCTCAAGAAAGATATCATCCTTTCTATGCTTCAAACTTTTTTTATAGTCTTTCCATGAAAGAGGGAGTTTGTCTATGATTGAGGAGACAATAATGGTTTCATCCATGTGCATGTTATGTTGTTTGTAGTTGTTGAGAATTCTTTCTATTTCATGCAATTGTTCTATAATAGATCTATCATCAACCATCTTGTAATTATTAAAACGAGAAACAAGAAACTTCTTACTTGTTGCATCTTCAGTCATGTATCTTGCTTCAAGTTTGTCCCAGAGTTCTTTTGCAGAATTTTCACTTTGATAAACATCGAACAAGGAGTCAGACATGCCATTGAGGATGTGTCCCATGCATATGTAGTCATCCTTGTCCCACTTTTGTCTTTCGCGAGTTTTAGTAATTGTCTCATCATCCTTATCCATTGGTCTTGGAGTGTTTAAAACATATACCACTTTCAAAGTTGTGAGTAGGAAGTGCATCTTTTTCTGCCAACGGATGAAGTTGCCACCATGGAATTTCTCCAATTTCACAAAATCAGATGTCATCTCTTTCAGTGCTGCCGCCATTGTTTACAAACAAAGATCGAACCTAAAGATTGTTGGAACCTTGAATTATTGGAGATTTTGTGGGAGATTCTGCAGCACCTAAACAATGAAAGAGAAGAAAATGGTTGCACAAATAAATCCAAAACATGTGTGAAACACTAAGCTTTAGGTTCGATTCGCCCCCACCAATCTTAGAATATTGGATGCAACAGGGTTCTTGGCGAATCCCCTTCAGGATACTTTGGATTCCTTGAAGTGGTTTGCACACACACTTCAAGCCAATCAATCAATAATAGTTTACATAATAAAGTTTTCTCACTAACTCTCGTGCACTAGAGAAGGGAAAAAATGATTTAGAATTTGATAATGGCAAGGAAAAGCAATGAATTTCGTATCCTTTTCTGTATACAGAGTGACTCTATTTATAGAGCAACTCATGCCACTTAGTGAAGGGAAACAACTCTCCAATATAACACTCGTTAATTTGAACGGTTCTATATTATTCACGTTCAAATTATAACACAATCAATGCATTGGCTCGGTTGTTAAGCATTGCGCCCCTTAGCCATGAGGGAGTAGGTTCGAGTCTAGGACAGGACACATCTTTTGCCATTTATTTCCGTTTTATTAAAACAGTCACAAATCATTCAAAAAACGCAATGGTTCAGATCCGAACCATGTCCCACTCAGTCAATAATCCAACGTCCAACCACTGGACCAACACAATGTTTGATACAAATTGGTAACCGTTATAAAAAAATAATAATATTACGAATTAACAATATTCCAACTTATATTTTAGAAAATCCCTCACCGTAACAATAGATGGAGACACTAAAGTGGAAACAAATACTTCATAGAATTTGAAACAAAAGGTTACTTAATCATGACAGTTATACACCAAACATAAAATTATAAAAGAAAAAGTCAATCAAGCTATACACCAAACAGTGCACGTCCTCCTAGACCACTAGATGGTATTAAACACTTAGGTTTTATCCCTCATGAATTCTGGAAATCTGGTTCATAAAAAAGTGCCTTGGTAAGGTGATGAAAAAGTGCTAATATATATTGTGGTCCTCTGGATTCTCAATCATAGGTAAAGCCTAAGAAGCACAATATAGGTAAAGTGGCAGGCCATCAAAGAAATAAACCCCATCATCTCAAAAATTATAATATATAATATATAGGAATTGAAACAAAGAATCTGAACTCCAAATGCATCACTTTCTTTTTAACATTATTATTTAATTTACTCACATTGCCTTACCAATTAACACATATAAGCTATAATTTGATATTCAATTGAAGAATAGAATAAATTAAACAGTGAAGCCAGCCTCCTGCATGAATTTATTAAACAGAGAGGAGCAGGGGAACATATGCAAATGGCATAGTCACTTGCTTATAAATGTGAGACAAACAAATTTCAAACTCAGAATATCCTGAACAAGAAAATAAGCAAGGTTTTCACTGTCTTAACATTCATTAGTATCAATAACTCAAGGCTAATGATAGCACTTGTGGAGATTGGTGTGACTTAAAATCATGTTGGAGATCGTTGGAAGTCACAGAAATGAGTTTTCAACAGGTGTGAATTGAATCATGGACCTTTGGAATCGATTCATGATGTGTCTTGGAGCTTTGGAAAAGTTTTGGACTTACTGTGAATCGAATTGGAGGAATGGGAATCGATTCACCAACTTAGGATCACAAAACGCATAGGAATTGTACCTGTGAATCTATTCACACTTATCGGTGAATCGATTCACCACTGCTAGTTTATAAACCAGAATTCTGTTTTTCGTCGAGAAGCGCGAGCAGTTTTCTAAGGTTATGTGCAGCCGTTCTTGAGTGTTCTTTGTGAGGTTTTAGGGACTGGGAAACACATTCAAATATCTGGGGATCTTAGGGAATCATAGAGTGAGGATTGAAGACTTTCTCTATTGTTGTTCTTGAGAGTTTTTCATAGAGGGAAAGAGAGAGGGGTTGTAAGAACTCTTGGGATTGTTCATCTTGAACATTTGGAAGGGGTTCAAAACAATTGTATTCTCTTGTAAAGACTCTTTGATAGTGAAACGGAGGGCTGCTCTCTCCCGCAGACGTAGGTCATCTTTTTGGGGCCGAACTGCGTAACCAAATAGCGGTGTCTTCTTCTCTACTCTCAACTCCTTTGATTGTTTGATTTTTATTGCACCGTGTTGATTAAGTCATTGCTATTTTTTTTTAGTTTGTGGTTGCCATTGATACTCTCAACCCACTGTGACCTAAGGTCCTAGGTCCGCCACTGGTTTTGCCGCTTCCTTTTTTTCCCCTTCGCGCGTGTTTCTTTCTATTTATGCTGCCGTCAAAGTATTTCTTTCTCTCTCACATTTTGTATGCGGCCATCAGTTACAGTGTGAAGTCTATGCCAAGTCTGACTCAAACCAACGTGAAAGAAGAAAGGTTTGTTTTACTTTTTGATACTACCCCCAGTCCTATATATAAGAAACATTGGACAAAATCACAACGACCAAGGAGATGTCTTGGAATGAGTAAATCTCAATTAATAATGTCATATTTTTTTTTTTCAATATTACCCCTTGTAATAAATGAAAGAGAGAGACAATTAATAGCAAGTTAGCAAATATTGTAAATTGGGATCTCATAGTAAATAAGGGAAAATATGGAAAAGTGCAATTAGTGAGGTTGAAAATGAGAATTTATTTCTTATATTTAGGATCAAGAAAAAAACCTTATTTGTTTCTTATAAATAGGACCAGAGGTAATAATATATTCTTTTGTTTTACTTTTTTCCCCTAATAAAAGACAATTTTCTTGGAGTTTGTGATATCTGCATAAATATCACGTCTACAATTTGAGAAGAACGTGATCATCTGATGTCTACATTATCATGTATCAAGTCTTTTTTTTTTTTGGGTGCATGTATCATGTCTATTTAATTTTTTTTTTTGTTATGGTGAGCTTAATTCATTTGGTTATCAGTGTGACTGTTTGTCATGTATCAAGTCCCATCGAACACCAATATTTTAAATCAATTGTGAGATAAATAATTTTTTTTTCAAAAACCTAACTTTTAAATTGTTTATTTTTTAAACAATATTTAATATCATATCATAATTCTTTCATATGCTTTTTGTTTGTGAATATGACTGAAAATAGAAATTAGTATACATACCTTATGTTTCCACTACCCATGTACAAGTGTATTAGGAAAACCTTCACTCACCAATATTTTCTAATATTTATAATTTTCTAATATATTGCAGCTTATGGCTAGTAAAGAAATAGAAAAAGTAAAATGGGATTCAATTAGTACCAAAATGTTACTTGATGTTTGTATGGCTGAGATTCGTAAAAGTGGAAAACTGGAAATTGCATTTAGGAATAAGAAATGGGAAGAAATACGTGAAGAGTTCCAAAGACATTCTAATAAAAATTATACCCAGAAGCAATTGAAAAATAGGTTAGAAAATTTGAGGGTTGATTGGACTACATGGAAACAATTGATGGGTAAAGAAAGGTTTGGGATATAATTACCATCATACAGGAACTATTGAAGCAGATGCTATATGGTGGGAAATTATTTTTGATTTTTAGGAAAGTACTATCTAGTTGATGCTGGATATCCAAACATGCATGAAAGGGTACCTAGCACCATACAAGGGTGAAAGATATCATATTCCCGATTTTAGACATGGTAGTCAAGCAGGCATATATGAAGTATTCAATCATGCACATGCTTCATTGAGAAATGTCATTGAAAGAAAAATTGTGATTTGGAAGAAAAGGTGGCATATCTTAAGAGATATGAGACCATTTCCACTAATCAAACAAGAAAAAATTATAGTTGCTACAACAGCACTCCATAACTTCATAAAAATTTATGCACTCTTTATATAATTTCTATTTTGTAAAATATTTTGGCAAACTCTTTGATACCATTTTTATGAATTTTTTATCATTCTATAAAAAAATTCTTTTCATTTAACGATAGAGTTTTTTCAAAAGAATTTGTCTTTTATTTTTAAAATATTTGATTTATTTATTGTATTTATAATTAAATGAGGGCTTTTATAAAAAGATCTAACCAAACAACTTTTAGCTTAAAAATAGCTTTTACGCTAAAAAAATAATAGTTAACAAACGACTTTAACTTTTTTTAAGCTCTTATCTTTAACTTTAGCTTTAAAGTAGCTTTAAAGTCTTAAAAAAGCTGGGTCAACCGCTACCTATGTGTATTATTGTCAACATGTAAAAAACTATTGTCTATTCCAATTTAGGCCACAGTTTTTTAGCCGTGAACAAGTTTAGCGTGGCCTAAAGTCAAAAATGCTGTAGTGGTGGTTTGCTGTGATTCATGGGTTCAAATATAAATTCATCATTACGTTTGGAATCGCATTAATTGATATAGGAGTATTCTCAATTTGATTTGTGTGTGAGTCATGGTTTCAAATTTAAATTTGCGTGCTATAATTTTATGGCTGCCCAAATCAGCTCTTGATTCCCATTAATTTAATCTCATTATTTTGATTATTTGATATTCTAATGGTTTAGTTTTTCGTGATTAATCGTTATCCCCGGCACCGTCACTAGAGATTGGCTTCAACATAGCAAGATTCGGAGTCCTGCGATGGACCTTCTTCCCTAAGCCCCTTTCCGTCTAGGAACTTAACGACACGAACCCGCAAGCGATGTAATCCCCCGTCGTACGTCGTTTCCTCCTACAGTTTGTGAAATACTCAAACTCACTATATACCAAGACATGGAAAAGCTTTTTTATGTTCCAGATGATGAACCAACATGCAAAGCACCCACAGTTTCCTTTCCCAAATGAAGGATTTCCTTATCACCATTTATTTCTGAAAGCTTATATTTCTAAAAGACATCTTCCATTTGTTTATATTTGATGCAAACTATTCACATACATTAAAACCATGGCTTCAACCATGATGTAATCCTTTTACCTGAATGCAACTATAAAAAGTGATCAATTTTGCAAAATACCAATTATCAACATTAACCGAGCAAGTCTTAGCTACCATGTTGAGTCCAAGTGATTGTTTGATCCACATCAAATTGGTCAACAATCCTTAATTTTTGTAGATGAGGTTGGTTCAATTTTTATTATGAAGCCCCACAGATATATTTTGATAAATAGAAGTTAAATGAGAGGTCATGGTACAACAAACTCAGGCTACTTTTTTGTCAAAATTACTGGTCCTAATTATTTTAGCTGGTTTTTTTAAGTCTCATTATTTTCTTTTAAATCGTAATAGGAGAGATCCTAGGGTGTTGGATAAGGCATTGCAGAAATTGACAGAGGTTGAAGTCTCATTTGTACTCTATATTTTCACAATACAAACGAATTGGATCCCAACATCATGTACAGATACGGCAGCTACTGCAAAAGTATTTTAAGGTGTGAGTACATTTGAATATTTGATAATGTAACTGAAAGGAGAGATCCTTTGGGGCAGAATTTAATCTCCATTTTTTTTCAGTTTTCAATAATAAATGTCTTTCTTCCATTTCAGTTCTCCGGTTCCTAATACCTTATGACATAACTTTTTCTAAAACAAGCTTCCTCTCACACTAAACATATTCGTGATTTTGTAAACCAGCCGTTAAATTCTAGAATTCAACAACTAATTCCCAAAAATATTTAGCATCAGATATATTTAATTAAACATGATTAAATTATTCTAGCCTCCCAAATTATAATATTTCAAAGACAGGTTTAACTCATATCCTCAGGTTCTAGCCAACTATAGTTTTTTTATAAATAAAAATAAAAGATTTGTGTAGTACCCTAATTTTGTCTGGCCTTTTATTTTATCATTTATTTTAACTTTTAAATTTGTAATAAAAACAAAAATAATATTTTTGGTTTTATAATAAAGAATAAAAGAGATTAAAAAAAGGAGAAGAGGCAAAAATGAATAGAAGAAAAAAAAGAAATGAAAAAAGCAAGAGAAAGAAAATATTTTATTCTTGAAGAAAGGGGTGCATGCTATAAATCAGAGAGGTGCTAATAGCAGCCCAGCCCAACAGCACACACCTCCCTTTTTTGTTTTTACTTCCTGCACCCCCTTCGCTTCTCTGATGCGCCCCCTGCACACCTTGCTTCCCCTGGCTTGCTACCCGCACCCCGTCCTCCATTCGCACCCCCAGCCACACACACTCACGCTGCCCACGATGCGCAGCCCAGCGGCCCAAGTCCAGCCCAACCTTAACCCTATACTCATTTCCTAACCCTAAAAACACACTCCACGCATTCAACAGAAGCTGCGCAGCTCCACCTCCCCCATCCCTCTCCTTCCTTTCTTCCTCACGGCGCTGCCCGCTCCCCACGTTCTCGCCACACCCTTTCTCTTCATCTCATCCCAAACCCTAATCCCATCTTCTTCTCCTTCTCCTCAACCCCAAACCTAAAAACCCTAACACACACACACACGCTTTCACCCACTCCCTCATTTCTCTCATCTGCGGCCGCTTCCCCCTCTCTCCCTCATTCTTCTTCTTTCCCTTCCATAACCCTAAGTCAAATACACAAGACCAAGATTTTCCTTCCACCATTTTCTCCCCATATCTCGGTCCCTATCCCTTATATCTCTCAGATTTCCCAAATCCCACAAAAACCGAATCCTATCCACCCTATCTCTATCAAATCGCACCAAGATCTCCACGAGGATCCCAGATCTACGCGTGGAATAAGGGGAGTTTCATTCCATTCATTTCGTTTCTGTCCATCTTTCTTTTTATTTTTATTATTATTCAAATATTTGCATTAATTTGGTTGAATTTTCTCGCAAGTACTTTGGCTATAAAAGCCACACAAAACGCAAGTCCAGAAGGAGGAACCTGGAGACAGAGAGCCAGAAGCCGAACCCTAAGAAGAAAAAAAGGACCCAGAGAGTAGAGAGAAGTAGTAGCATAGTGAAGCAGAGGAAACGATGAAGAAGGCAGAGGCAGAAGAAGGAGGCCGCAGCCATGAACCTATGAGACCCCCCTTTCAGAATCAAAATAGACCCCTTTCTTTTAGTTCAAAGTTTCTTCCCCCATCTTCGTTCTGTATAATTTTTTCTGGGAAAGCTTGTACCCAGGTTTCATCTTCTCTTTTATTTATTTATTATTTGATGTTTCTGTTCTCCATATGATTATGTAGTAGAAACTTGAATCAAAAATTGTGATCAATCCTCTGGTGTTGTTCTTCTATTTTTTGTGGTAGTCTGATTGCGGTTGTTGTTATTGCCGTGTTGCTGCTGCTGTTGTTGATGTTGTTGTTGTTGGATCCTTGAACGAGATTAGGGTTAGGGTTTGGCCTTCCAATGGGGCCAAACCCTTAGTAGAGACCAATGTGCAAATTTCCTATTAAGGAGGGTATGAAAACAAATTACGAATTTCTGAAGTTTCTTTCCTAAATTACGCGTTTTTAAGAAAAAATAATAAAAATAGAAATAAACAAGTTAATACAATAAATAAATATATCCTTGTTTTATTTAAAATTTAGAATAATGATAAATGTAGAGAAAAAGCTTGTTATTTCTTTTCTTTAATTCTTCTTTACATTATTTAATGATAATAATAATAAAAACCAAAAGATTGCTTCTGGGCGTTTTCACATATTGAAATTTAATTCGTTTTTGTTCTGCATGAGTTTAAATCTGAGCAATTAATATTCTGTGTCACTTTTAAATAAAACGGTGACAAAAAAATTCGTATTTTATTTCTAAGATTTTTTGGGAAAGTTAACTCTTCTAAGGCAAACAAATTTCTCTAAACAATTAGCGGGTACCAATTTTTTTAATGGGCGTGTATGGGTGCTAATCCTTCCTTGCGCGTAACCAACTCCTGAACCCAAATCTGGTTCAAAGACTTTCTTTTTTCATTAAATTCAAAAAAATTCAAAAAAATAGGTTTTCCAATATTTTCCTATGAAAATAAAATATTGGTGGCGGCTCCATTTTAATTTTAGGGTGGTTGTCACAATTTGCTTCGGAAGCTAATTTTCTAAGCTACTTTGTAAAGCCAACACTAAGCAGTGGTTCGATTTATACGAGAAAGATTTCAGAAAATAACGTCAAGTTGGTTTTAAGTTCTCCCTCGTCTTTCTCACATTTATATATATACATATATAACTTGCCAAAGCAATACTCACCTTTAAGCATAATTTCAAGAGAAAAATCTGTCTATGACAAAATTAGCAAACGAAACATTAAAAAAAATTTGACAATTATATGTATCATGTTATTAAATTTAATATTGTAACATGGTTAATTTTATGAAATAATTTAAAAAATTAAAATTACAAAAATTGATATTATAAACTTTCTACTTTTAAAAAAGATTAAATTTAATCAATAAAAAATTATTTTGACGATGATATGTATCATGTTATTAAATTTAATCAATATTCGTTCAATATATTTTAATATTAAAATTAAAATAATAATGTTGTTTACCTTATTTTAAGTAATTAATATTGTTTATAATAATATTTTAATAAATTACAATTATTAATGTACAATTTATAGATAAATATTTTTCACATGAAAGTATATAGAGAAAACTACACTTAATATACGAGAATGAATGTTTTCTATAGAACCATATTAACATCTTAATTATAAAGGAAAATACTTATAGTTGTGTTAACGGTAGGAGTGAGATATCTTATACACATATATATCTATATATATATATATGTATATGTATATGTATATATCGCTAATATATATGTACCGTGCATGATCATAATTTTTTAAGTATATACTGTGCATAACACGAGTCTACAGATATATTGTAAAATAAATTTATAAAATTTTTTATCTAAGAAAATTTCAATTTTCTTTTGATATACTATATAAAGCATAAGACACGGGGATGAACCACATTACATGGTGACACATTACACCAAAAAATTAATAATCATTGATAAAACATTACATTGGGAATAAAATTTTACATAAAAGCTACGAGAGATTTACACATAAAAATAAATTTCAGTTAATTCACAGGGATAAACATATTCTATATAAGTTTGAAAATCTGAAATCTTAATTAGTAATTTTTATACAAATTATTGTCCATTTTTTCTTATTAATAACATCTATTCAATATAATTATTACTTTTCACATCAAATATCCATATTATATTAACGTTAATTACCCGTGGCATGGGTCAGTTATTCTAGTAAATAAATAATATGAATTGACCGACATGAATACAAAACCTTGAAATGTGGTATGCAATGCTATTTAGATATTGATTATATTTATAATTTCTAATTTCTAATATTGTGATTATATTTAAATATTGTGATTGTCAATTTTTTATAATATTAAATTTGTGAATTTAAATGTTGTGTGATTATATATCTCGATATTGTACTCACAAAAAAAAAAAAACAAGAACTCACAAAAACAAATATCTCGATATTGTGATTATATATTGTGAGAAATACATATTTCAATTGTTTCTTTTTTTTTTTTGACGAATTTCAATTGTTTCCTTACCAAAATTGATTTTGGTTTAATGCAATGATATGAAAATCGGACCGGACCGGACGGTCCGACCGTCGACCGACATCCTCACTGGCCGGTTTAAACCCAATTGGACTGTAGTCTGGTTGGACCGCGGTTGGACTGGGTTGGGCCGGTCAATTGGACCGGATTGGACCGATTTTACTTTTTTTTATTATTTTTACTTACTTTTTCCTCAAAATTAGTATTTATTTATTTATTTATCATCCGGTTTGACCGACGGCTCAATCGGTTAAACCAATTGAACTATGACCCGGCGGTCTCACCGTTCAACGGCCGGTCCGGTTTTTAAAACATTGGTTTAATGTATTTTTATTGCAGTTACCATTCTTTTCATGCACATTATTTACGTATTGATTGGGAAGAAACTCAAATTGATATAGCTGGTTTGAAAGTTAATGCTATTCCCAGAGGGAGAATAAATGTCAAAATTAATATTATTGATCTTGTTTAATTATCATTATTGGTCAATAATTGTAGCTGTCAATTTTGAATTCAAATTTCTAATTAAGTCGATCATAGACATATCATATATTACTGCATTTGTGTTTAAATCCTTATTTAATTTGTCAATTATGAATTAGAATTGCTGTTTAATTTTGCTTAATACATGGTGTATTAATTTGTTTGATTTTGAATACTTATTTAATTGGTTGTTTGCTTATGTGGCCAACTTATGTGTCGCATAGTCAGCAATGAATGACTGTTTGTCCAATGAAAATTGCCATGGTGTATTAAATTTTTTGAGACTTGTTTTTAGCTTACCATTTGGAACATTCTTTTTTTACAATTTTCATGGTTGAATATAGTATAGATAAAGATAAAGATAAAGATAAAAAAAAAGATGACAACAATTATTTTTATATATTATTACTCAATTTAATTAATTTGTACCCGTGTCACTGGTTAATAATAAAAAAGAGTTGTTAAACTCTCTCGTCAGTTTGTTAGTGAAATCCTATTCTTTAGGATTTGCAGATAGCCATTCAAACGTGATTCTGTTAATGCTTCTATTTTCTATCTTGCGAAGCTACATAAAGCCAACACTATTGTGTGGTACTGTTCTATTTTAACAAGTAGGAGGGGGGAAAAAAAGTGAAGAGGCAGTGAAAGAGAGAACATCCAATCCATTAGGTATCCTTCTCTTCTCTTCCAAGATGAGTACCATGAAATTTTGTTCCGAATGGTTAGTACCCAATCCATTTTTCTCTTTGTTTTTTCCTTTATTTGTTTTTTATTAATTAATTTTCTGGTTCATTTATTCAGCAATAACCTTCTGTACCCTAAGGAAGACAAAGCCAGGAAGATTCTTCTCTACGCTTGCCGCAACTGTGATCACCAGGTTCTTCTCAATCCTGGCCCCTTCAATATTCCTTTCAAAAATAAATCCCAAATCATTGGTGGTCGGGGATAAAATAAAGCAACCAAGTTTTTATCTTTTGTTGATGTTGTTGTTGGTGTTGTTCGATCAGGAGGTTGCTGATAACTGGTGTGTTTATAGGCATGTGATAAATCACTCTGTTGGAGAGCGCACTCAAGTGTTGCAGGATGTAGCTTCGGATCCAACTCTTCCTCGCACCAAATCTGTTCGCTGCGCTCGATGCAATCATGGTGAAGCGGTGTTTTTCCAGGTATATATAGTCATTATTCTATATATGGCACTCAAGAATTGCTTTTATTTTTTATTTTGTATTTTATAATTATATTTTTGGTATTAATAATTTTAGAGGGAAGAGTGGTTGTCCCATGCCATGCCATGCCATGCCAATCTTAATTTTTGCTCAAAAGTAAAGGGTTCATGAACTGTTTAGGGTTATAATGTGAGCCGCAGCAGCTATATATTTTGTTGATATTATAATACAAATCTTACTTTTAAAGAAGTTTAAATGTAACCTTTTGAATTTGAAAAGTTGTGTTTGATCCCTTTAAAATAACAGCATTTTTTTTGATAAGCAAAGAAGATGTATTAATAAAAAATGGAGTACAAGGGGTACTCCGAACCCATATTTACAAATGGTCTAGGGAGGAAGTGCCTCATTAAAACCCCCGACGGCCAAAACCCATTGGGAAAAAAACTGAAAGGGGAAAAAGAGTACGACAACCAACCCTAGCAAGGCCAAACAACAGTAGCATCATCAAAGTTTAAGACATTGAATAGGATTCATGCACCAATTAGAAAAAATAAAACTCCTCTTACGGTCTTCCCTAAAGATAAACCACCCCCATGAGCTATGTTTGATTTGATCCAGTAACTTGCTAGCATCCTTAACCTCATCTCTAAAGATGACCGCATTGCGAAGGTTCCAGATATTCCAAACAACAGCCAACCAAATCAGATATCTCACTTTGCCAAGTTTCTTACCCCGGACAAAGTTCCCAAACTGTATAAAATGCTCCATACAATTACCTGACAAAGCTCTATCAACCCCTAACCAATTCAAGACTGCACTCCAAATACCAAGTGAAAAAGTGCAAGAAAAGAACAAGTGATCTCTATCCTCATTATGCATAGAGCACAAAACGCAAATCCCAGCTTGAGTACCAAGATCACAGCCCCTCCGTTGTAATTGATCACAAGTGGGTAACCAATTGAGAAATAACCTCCAAGCCATGAACAAAATCTTAGAAGGCACAGAAGTATGCCATACCTTTTTTAGAATCTTTGTCCAACTCGTAGTTGCGTTCTCCAATGAAAGCTACCCAGCAGCAAATTGTTGTATCTGCACTTGATCAGAACCGCCACCTTCCTCAAGTTTCCAAAGCCATTCATCATCCGTGTCTTGCTTTGGAGATACCTGTTCGAGGATATCGTTTAATGCTTGAACTTGAGCTTCTTCCCAACCGAATATCTTCCGCGCCAAGCGACACTCCACCGCCAACGATCATCAACCCAAGCCCCAGTCGAAATGTAAGCCTCCTTATTTGTCGCGGTAGAATAAAGACGCGGAAATAGATCCATTAACTTTCCTTCGTTTGACCAATCAACAGTCCAAAAACAAAATTTCGAGCCGTTACCAAGTTTTGGCTGCACCAAGTCAAGAAACCAGGCCGAGTCTTGTGTCACGAGATCCCTCCACCATAACGAAGATGTCGGGCCATGAGTATACAGGCCTAATCCATTACCAGTGATGTTACCATATTTATGCGATAGCAGCTCATACCAAATTGCCTCTTTATCATTTAAAAACCTCCACTTCCATTTGGCCAGCAAACTTCTATTGAATAACTCCAAATTCTTAATCCCCAGACCACCCTGATCTTTCGGAAGACAAATTTGCTCCCACTTTACCCAACTAATCTTTTTGGACTCTGCACTATGTAACGACCCGTTTCCGGACCGCTACCGAGCTCAACATACCGAGCTCGAGTTACCGAGCTCAACACATCGAGCTCAACTTACCCTGTATGCAATGTGTTTTAAAACGATACTCTTGTGCCCCTTTTAGAAAGGTACGGTCTATATTTTTTTTTTTTTTATAAAACCAGCTCGTGCACATCAGAGTAATTACAGCTTTTCGAAACATGATGCAACTAAGACACCAGGCTTAAATTCTAATAAAACATACATGCATAACATACATATATACCACTCGAAATAATAATGTATGCAAAATACAGAGTAGTAAATGTACAAAGAAATACACCTAAGGTATGACGACTTCAAGAGAGCAATCATACCCTGGGGGTACTTCCGGCAGACACCCACGCAGGGGGCTGCTCCAAAAGTAAACCGCCAGTCTACCCAGTAACAACAAAACATAACCGGCCCAACTGGTCACAACCACTATACACAAAAACATAGACAAAGTAAATCACGACAAGTATAGGTCGTCGCCCTGATCCTCGTCGAGCTCCTCCTCGCCATCATCTGCTGTCGAGTTCCCTGCACCCTCGACATCGCCTGGGTAACCGTCATGGATTGAAGGCACCACGGGAAAGGGTCAACTTCTCAACAATTCAAAATAAACACGGCATAAAGAAATAAGCAACACAATAATGTATATCAATCACCACACGTGACTCGACCTTCTCACTCTAGACTCGACTCAACTCGCGATCCATTTCTCTCGACTCGACAATTTTTCCGGAATGCACACGCCGTACCGTATGCTGGAAAGTCCAGCCGAAGCCTTGGGATCTTCGCTCTCCCTAGGACAGTCAACTCAGGTCCCATAGCGTGGCGACGTCTAGTCAATCTCCCGTAAACAAAAGGGGACCTAGCACCCTTAGTTATCCGGGTCACGGCTCAAAAACGTCATACGACTCGCCTAGCTCTCTCACTCGATGATTAGCTCGCCGCAGTCAAGGAGTGGCACATAAAAGTACTTGATCACATATCAAATAAAGAGAGCATGCTTAACATGAAGAAAACGCAATTCGACATTTAAGCAATAAAAACATTCTGCATGAAGAAACGCAATTCAACAGCAATTCACAATTCACAACATATATTCAATCACATATTAAATACATGCAAAAACCTAATCATACCACAACATTTCAAGCTCGACACACATCAAGGAATCCATACATAGGAATATAACAATAAAAATCCTAGAATGTCTAGAAGTGCCCTTACGCACAAAACATAAACACGTAGAATATGAAGTGCCCTTACCGAACTCCAAGCTAAAGCTGCTCGACAACGACCTCAACACGGCTGTCTTCAAACGAGCTCGACAACGACCTCGACACGTACACTTCTCAGTCGACCTCGACACGTACACTTCTCAATCTGGATCCCACTGCTCCCACGTCCTCGGGTTCGCTCTCCCGTACACCTCGATTCGGAAATCACACGATCTCGGGAATCAGACTTCCTAAAACAAGCACAACTTAGTTCCATCTATGGGTTCTAATAGCACTAGCTCTCATTATCCCAACTTAACGACAACCCAAGTAAGCATTACAAAATAACTCATTTCTCTAAAATTTTATTGAAAACTTCTTTCATACATTACCAGACAAAGCCATTTTTCCTCTAACACAAAGTTAGGGTTTTCGATCAAAAGTTCATGAAAAAGGTTATCTGATGCTACAACAGATAAATCGACGACAACAACAACCAGAAGCAACGTACAACAAACTAAAACAAGAAATCGAAACAAACCAAATAGGGAGGGTTTTTGGGCACTGCCTATTGCAGAAAACAGAGGAAGAAATTTGTTTTACAAGCTCAAATAATCGGTTAGAAAGGTCAGTCATGTCATGAGGAAGAAAACCCATCAATATGAGATGATTTGGAAGCATAAAAACTAGCTAAAATGGAAAGAAGAAATGGCGCTAAACAGTAGCATGAAGGAAGAGAATCTGTTTTTCATACCTCAAATGGTGGTCGAGATGGTGAGATATGTCGAGAGGATGATGAGGAACAAGATTGATGAAGAAAGTTTATGCAGAAGCTCAATAAAATCCAAGGTTCTTCGATGGAAGTTTGAAGAGGAAGAGGAACTCAGAGAAGAAGGAAGAAGAAAGAAGAAAAGAGAAAGTGAGTGTTTGAGGAAACTGATCGTGATATACAGTTGGTGAGAGAAGGGGCATTACCGTAACTACTGTTATGAGATGCTAATCCCATCAATCATTCTACCCATCTAATCTCTCCTTTCTCATGATTACCCTCTACTCTATAGGTTACAGATCTAAAAAGAAGCACAGCGTCGAGAACTGTAAACCGAATATATAAATATTACAAACAAAATAATCATAACGCTGAATAACGTTCATAAAAAAAAACGAGTGTCATCATCTCGACACGATGTCGACTAGGGTGCTTGTGCAAGCGCACAAGGCTCTAACACGAGTTCGTGCACGCGGCCTCCTCAGTTCGGTACGCGACCTCATCAGCTCGGTACGCGATCTCAGCAGCTAATGCACGCGATGTCCTCAGCTCAGCAGCTAGTGCACGCAGTCTCCTCAGCTCGGCATATGACCTCGGCACGCGATCTTGGCACGGGATCTCGACACGAGGTCTTGGTACGAGGTCTCGATACGACGTCCTAATACGAGGTCGATCTCGTCCTCAGGTGTTACACACTACCTCCCCACAGAAACTTCCTTTGCAAAGCAACTAGAACCTTGAGTACTTTCTTTGGCACTTTGTAGAAGGAAAAGAAGTATAACGGTAAGCTAGATAATACTGAATTAATCAAAGTAACTCTACCTCCATAAGATAATTGTCGACTCTTCCAAGTAGATAGTCTTCGCTTAAAGGAAGAAATCACCGCCTCCAGGTAGCTTCTTTCCTGATCCACCCCAATTGGGATACCCGAAACTTGAACGATTATTTCCTATTGCACATCCTAAGAATGTCGAAGCAATAACAAGAAGCTCTCCTCGACATTTACACCAATGAGGTTACTCTTGAAGAAGTTTATACTTAAACCAGATACCAGCTCAAATCCTCTCAAAAGAGTCTTCATACACCAAACATTGTCCCAAGAATCCTCCCCAACAAGAATTGTATCATCTGCATATTGAAGAATCGGATATGAAATTTGCTCACTCACCTTATACTTTTTGAACCACCCAATATCCACCGCCTGATTCACAAGACCAGCCAGCCCCTCAGCTGCTATGAGGAAAAGAAACGGTGCCAAAGGGTCACCTTGTTTTAAACCCTTTTGCATAAGAAATTCATCCGTCAGGCTTCCGTTCACCAGAACTGAGACTGAGTTCGATGAAACGCATGACATCATCCACCTTCTCCATTGTTGGCTAAATCCCAATCTTGTCATCATGTAGTCCAGATAACTCCAAGATACCGAGTCGTAAGCTTTTCTAAAGTCAACCTTCAGCATCAAGCACTTCTGTTTTCTTCTCTTCACCAAGTCCAATACTTCATTTATCGTTACCACGCCGCCCAGAATTTGTCTACCAGGTAAGAAAGCCGTTTGACACTTAGAGATAACCTTGTCCAGCACCTTCTTCAATCTTGCAGCTAACAGCTTAGACAGAATCTTGTAGATGCTTCCTATAAGAGAAATTGGACGAAAATCGTTAAGTCCATGTGGGCTATCTTTCTTAGGGATTAAAGCTATGAAGGAAACGACCATAGCTTTGGGTAGATGAGCTGAACTGTAAAATTCCTGCATAAAAGAGCAAACATTAGATTTAATAGTCTCCCAGCAAGTTTTAAAGAAGTTGAGGTTGAAGCCATCCGGGCCTGGGCTCTTGTTTCCATCACAACTCCAAACCGCCTCTTTGATTTCTAAGTCCGAGAATGGCGCCAAAAGAAAATCGTTATCTTCAGCAGAGATTTGTGGGAAATTAATACCATCCAACACCGGACGCTTCCACGAAACCTCAGAAAAGCTGTCCTTAAAATGTCGCTTCACTTCCTGTTTTACCTCCGCCACCTCCTCAATCCATTCATCCCCAATATTCAAAGCTGATATCCCGTTTCTCCTTCTCCATGTTTTGATACAATTATGAAAGTATTTTGAGTTACAATCACCTTCAAGAACCCACTTTGCCCTTGATTTTTGAGCAAGTAGACTTTCCTTCATATGCACCTTTTGCCAAAACTCCGTAGAGACAAGCCTTCTTCTTTCAGATCCGCCACACCCCCACCCGCTACCACCTCATCTAGATGATTCAACTCATCCACCACCCTATCAATTGATAACTCCATGATACCAAACACTTCTTTGTTCCACTTCTTTAATTTCTCCTTAAGGAACTTCATTTTCTCTTTCAAGATAAACCCCTGCCTCCCCTCAATAAAATGTTCCAGCCAGCTCTCCTTGATAAATGACAAGAATTCCTTATGCTCAATCCAACAGTTGTTGAATTTGAAAGGTTTTGGTCCCCAATTTTTATTTGCGATCTTCAGCCATACCGGACAGTGGTCGAAAATGTCTCTCTTGCCAATCCACTGAGCCTCTATCTTCCATTCAGAAATTAAATCGTCATTTATCAAAAAACGATCAATTCTACTCATAGAACACCCATCTCTGCTGAACCATGTGAATTCCTTACCCCAGTGTGGACAGTCTATCACCTCCATTTTATCAATGAACTCACGAAATTCATCCATCTCCCTCGAAATCACTGTGACCCCATTCTTCCCTCTCCTCTCGCTACTTGACAATACTGCATTAAAGTCACCTGCAAGGCACCATTTACCTTCCGTGAAACCATACTTAGACATCAGTAATTCACTCCACATCTGCCTCTTCCCCTCCATACTACAAGGAGCATATATATTGACTACATACACAACAGAATTATCCTCTTGTTCAATGCACAGCCCAATAAAACCAGTACCGGAGAAATGAAATTTAACAGTAAAGAGCCCTTCTTTCCAAATGGTGAGCAAACCCCCCGACAATCCAAATAGATGGTTTAGCTATCCAAGAGACATCGACTCCACCCCACAAATTATGTACCAACAAGTTATTAATCAACTCCATTTTTGTTTCTTGAAAAAGACAACAAGAAAAATTACCTGACCTTACTAGGCCTCGTATCCTTCTCTGTTTTGCTTTATCTCTCAACCCTCTAACATTAAGTGTAAGGATCATTAACCCTATACTTTTTTGTTCTCCTTCTTGTTTTTACATCTAAAAGAGCGCTTCCATCTCCTTAATTTGTTCAATATACACCGCATCGATTCTTCCTCCAATCCCCAATTTCGCACCCCACCTGCACTGAGTAGCTTTCTTCATGGCTTGTCTGTCCCAAAATATATTGTTGCAATTTCGAAAATTGGAGGATGAAAGGGAGTCGCAACACAGGATGGATCCGCCAGAGAAGTGTGGAGAATGGGTAGAGGAAGTCGGTTGCTCGTTCGACCACGCCGAGCGACTCAGCCGCCGAGTTGGTTACGGTTCGACAACGTCAAGCGGGTCGGGATGTCGAGTTAGTTCTAGTTCGACATCGTCGAGCGACTCAGGCTGTCGAGTTGGTTCTAGTTCGACAGGCTGTCGAGTTGTTTGTAGTTCGACATCGTCGAGCTGCTCGGGCTGTCGATTTGGTTCTAGTTCGAAAGGCTGTCGAGTTTGTTGTAGTTCGACATCGCCGAGCTGCTCGTGATGTCGAGTTGATTCTACTTCGACATCGTCGAGCGGCACATGCTGTCGAGGTTTTTGTTTCTTTCTCAGCGTGATGTTAGTGAGGCTGATCAATGCAGTGGGTTGATGGCTTGCTCCAATACCTGAGGTTTGGGCCTCATCAGAGTTATGTGATGCACGCATATCCGAAATTGCAACGATTTCTTTGGGCCGAGGTAGTGCCACTTCGTGCGTGCCTTCATGATTAACTAAGTGACACCCTATATCCTTGCAAGCTGCCCCTTCCGCAACGCCAGCTGGCTCGTGGACATTCCAATTCTGCATGACATTAAATGTGCCATTTGAATTTTGATATGTGCTCTGATTATTCCAACCCTCATGATTCACCCTATCATCGCTTCCTTATTATTAGCAGCCCCATTATTGATATCATCAATTACATTGAATCTTCTTTGTCTCGCCATAATGGTAGCCATCCTCTCCCCAACTCCATCGTCCTCCTCATCTACCGCCTGGGCATGGCCGCCGTCATCGCCGACATATCATCGCCGGAAAAATCAGAATCGGATTCGGAACCCGCATTGCTTTTGGCCATTATTTGAAGGGGGCCATACCAATCTTCAAGGATCTTGATCGAGAACGACTCTCCATTTATGGTTGCCATCACCACCCGGTTCACCACGTCATGGATCTTTGTTCTGTATTAGACTCTCGCCTCATCAATAGAACATTTTTTCATTGTGTTGTCATCGGTGCGTATGAACCGCCCAAACAAATGACACTAGTTTTTCAAGAATTTCGTGCACCATGCGTGAACAGAACCCCGTAGCATCCCACCCATCCTATTATCTCGTTGTCGACATCCTTTGTGCTCCATGGTCGAAGTTCCTCGAACCATTCCATCAGCCACTCCTTTGCGTTCTCAGCCAGAGATTGTATGTCCCCCTCCTCGCTAGATTCCATGAGAACCAAATTTGCACCCATAGGCGTGATCCTCGATGTGATAAATTCCCCTGACGGTGGAATTCTTCTTGAATATGGTAAGTCCGCCAGGATGCACCATCTTCCCTACCATCATATTTTCCAGATTCTTGATAACCGCCTCCTCCACCTGATACTCCACCTCACAAGTATCAACTTGCCTTCTCTTCGCTCTCCATACCTCCTTCATTCTATTCCTTGGGCCACCATTTTTTGAAAGGTCCGTTCCCTTTGTCCTCCAGGATGCTTCTCCGTGATAGACCTTTTCCAACCGCTTGGGCATATGAAGTATCTTTGTTTTATCGGGACCGATTCGTGCATTCACCCTCCTCACAACTATCAACCGCTTTTGAGATCCATGGGCAAGACTCCCTGTGATGCGGTTGTCCGATTATCGCTTCTTCTCCCCACATGGATCTGCTATGTTTCTCAAGGGCGCACCACCAGCTTTCCTTTGTCTATTTACATAGAACCTAGCAGCATCTCTCTCGAACCTAGGTAGGTTAACGAAGATCTTCTTGTTGCCAATGATGATGTTGTCAAGATAAATAACGAACCTTTCTGGGTCTTTCACGCCAGCAAATCTCGCAAAGCCAAATCTGTTGCCAGCCATGTTCTTTTTGTTTGGTATGATAACCTCAGATATGTCACCGTACTTGCGGAACAGCTCCCACATCTCCTTGGCACCAAAGTTATCAGGTATCTGGGTGAAGTAAAATGTTGTTGTTCTAACATTTTGATGCTTGAGCCCAGCTGTGGAAACATCCGCATGGTTACGCGCTCCGCCGTAATTACTTTTCCTCCTAGTCACAATTTGCCACTCCCCACCTTCTCCATCCTCTCTCTCCTCCCTCTCTCTCTCATCTCTCCTCCCTCTCTCTCTCATCTCTCCCACATTAACAGAACCTTAAATTCCACACCAGACCAAAACACATATCAAAGGGGTTGGATAGGCATATCCTTGGAATCCTATTGGTTTGTGCCGCTTTCAGATAGCAAATCCGACGAAAGAGCTCGCGTGCCGCTGCGCCGTTGTTGCCACGAACGCCTCTCAGACGCGGGACACAGAGGCAGATCCACGAACGCTGCCGCAACGAATGCCTCTCAAAAGTTGAGTTGGGAACAGAGACCCAACCGCCACAGGCCGCCGTTGTGCTCGTCGGGCCGCTCTCCCCCACAGGATGGGAAGGAGTAGAGGTGGGAGGTGAGATCGCGGGTTCAGTGGGTGGTTCGACAGTTTGGATCTGCTGGGAACAGAGGCCCTCCGTGTGGAGGGAGATGGCCACAACGGTTCAAGCAGATCTGGAGCGTCACTTTAAGAGAAATGTCCGTTGCAGCATAATAATGCGGCAATAGATGGTTGAACTATCTAAAACCAAATATCAAGCGAGGAGATTTTAGTGAAGATGAAGTTGATTTGATGATCAAATTGCACAAGCTTTTGGGAAACAGGTGTGTGTGTTTTAAAATAACAGCATTGAATTGAAGAAATAATGCTTATTTTCTTCCCAACTCTTTAGAATGCATTTTTGGCAAATTGATGTCAAGCAGCATGTTCAGAAACCTAGCTTATTTTAGTTACTTTGTGGATCTTTTGATTTTGTTTTTTTGAATGTATGCAGGCAACAACTAGAGGAGAAGAAGGAATGGCACTGTTTTTCGTTTGCTGCAACCCAAACTGTGGACACCGTTGGAGGGACTGAGATAATTAATCAAGGTTCAATGTTGGGGAGGAGTGTGTGCCTTTGGATGCCTTAAATGTTATTTCAGTTTTAATAAGTCAATATTAGATTTTCATTTATTTATTTATATATTTTTAATTTATGGATCTCAAAACTGTACTATATAATGATAATGATTCTCAAAAGAAAGCATTAACCCAAAAAAAAACAAATGTGATGCATTCTTAGGCCAAAATTTTCACATCGTATCAGACTTTCCGATATACTAGCCACATTTTTTTAATAAAATAACTGAATAATAACAACAACACTTAAAGTTTCTCCTAATTTTTTTGCTTTGCTAAAAGGAAAAGTCAGGGATGAGAAATCAGGAATCAAAGTGCCATTTTTTTTTGCCCATTGAGATAATATTTGCTTAAAAGATTTCTTATTGATTTTAGCAGATACTTCCTCCGTTCTTTTTTACTTATCTCTTTTTAAGAAGTAATTTGTTCATTTTTATTTATCATTTTGATTGTTTAAGGTTACATTAATTAGTTGTTTCTCAATTATACCGTTAATTATTTATTGTAGAGAAAAAAATAAGTGTGATAGATAATAAACCACAACTAGAATTAAGTAATTTAGAGACAAATTTTAGTGACGGAAAATAATAATTGGTCTCTAATTTCGTGGTCGCAAAACTTAGTGACGGACATAATTTTAATTCTTTTTCAATATTGTTTATATTCATCTTCTAATGTTTTAATACTTCGTTCTACTATTAAAATTCTATCTTTTAATTCTTGCCAATTCTCAGTAGTTAATCCTTCGGGCCATTGTATATAATAATCAAAAGATCTATACAATCTTTCTAATTCTATTTTTTCACGTTGTATTTGGTTTAAAATCATTTCTAATTTATATTTTCTTATTTCTTCATCAGAAATACCATATTTATCCATAATAAATAATTCTAGAATCTTAGTGCTCTGATACCAGTTGAGTGCGTGATTTCCACTGAATCAATAAATCCAGATAAATTCATTATTTTACCTAAATCTATTCTATTCTCTAATAAATTCTTTGAATTATTTTCTAAAATATATTTTAATTCTTTAATCTTCATCTGGAAACCAGTCATCATCATCTATGTTTAATTCTGCAAAATAAATTCCTATATTATTCTCTAAATTTTCTTCTTGTATTTCTTCTTCCCTTGGTAGGTTTAGGTACCACAGTTCTTCACTTATTTCATTTTTGTATACTATCGATTGTGCACAAAGCTTTCCATATTCTTCACATATTTTTGTTTTTATTTCCTTTGGCAATTCTAATGACCATATATATTTTAATTTCTCATAAAAATCCTTATCTTCATTTTCTATTATGTCTATATGTAATATACTAAGTTTATCATTTACTTTTATTTCTATTTCTATTACTTTGTCCTTAATAAAAAATTTATGTGTTCATCTTTTTCTCTTCTTAGATCTTTCAAGATTTTCTATTTTTACCAAAGTATATTTTCTTTTACTATAAGTATTCCTTCTATTTCTTTCCTATTTCACTATTTAAATTTCTTTTTAGATAATCCCTTAATATTCTATGAAAATTTTTAATTTCATTTTTAACCTCTTCCTTTCTTAATTCTAAACTATTCATATTCTATTTCTTACATACAAATCTAGTTCTTTTACCTGATTAGCTAATTTATTTATTTTGTTTTCTTCATTTTCTTCACAAAATCCAATCGGTTTTGGTGTTAATATTCTTGGTTTTCTTATAAGAGTTCCTAGATCTGTAATTTCATTTTTCTTAGGATAATAAATCTTTCCTATATCTTCAAATAGGCTTGGGATATCTATTCTATCATTATATCTAAAGGTAATACTATGATGTGAATTTGTTAGTGCATAATTAACACAATAAGTGACCGAGAAAATTTTATCTCCTGTTTTCATTAAATTTCCTCTTAGGAATTTGTGTTCAAGAGTTAGTGATTGATCTAATCTTTGAGTACTTAAAGGTATTCCAATATTTGGATGGATCTCAAACTTTAACTTAACATAAGCTAAGTTTCCTTCTATAACTCCTAATATTTTGTCCTTTGGATCAGTGATTCTATCATCCTTTAATACTAATTCTATTGGTGAATTTATTCCTTCCTGAAAAGTTGCTTTTATTAGAACTTGTATTGCTCCTATATGAATATATCCTATTTTATCACTATGTTCTTTTTTCTTTATATTTCTTTTTAATTCCATAAGTTTTTTCTTATTTAATAACTGTATACAAGTATTTCCTTGAGCATCTGCTATGTCTGTTGGCGCTTCATTAATTATTTTTCCATAGTATATTATATTTTCCTTTTGGTTAAATTTTTTCATCAACCCCTTAAATCTTTCTTTTCCTTTAACTCCTTTCATGTTTGCATCCTTTGACAAATCTAAGTCCTCTTGTTGTATCTTTTGAAATAAAGTTGGGTCTATCAAAATACTTCCTTCATAGTTTCCATCTTCTTCAGTAATATGTAAGTGCTCTATATCATTATTATCTATTTTTTCTCTTTCCATTTCAGTTTTTATATAAGCATAAAATAACAATAGTAATAATAACAACAATAATTAAATTATTCAAGAAGAGTAAGTAAGTATACCTCACTATGCTTCTGAATCTTTGATTAAGTAAGCCCATCACGCTCCTCCAGCTTCTCCATTAGTTGTTGAATATTTAACAAGGTTTTGAGTAAAGAAAATAAGTCAAGAAGATTGAGTAACATGAGTGATTTTATTCATAATAAGTAGTAATTTTACAAGGATAGATGGATACACTCTCAAGTATCCGACTAACTCCTAAAGAACTAGCACAAGTTTTCCTAAGGAAAACATTTCTCAGAGAGAAATTTCATTCTTCAACTTTCTCTACTTACTAAGTGAAGAAATAGCCTTATTTATAGCCTAATGGCCTTCCACTATTTACAATAGTAATATAGCACTACATTAGTGCTTTACATTGTGACTTCAATAATTCTACATTTTCTAGTGCCTTCACGTGAACACTCAGAATGCTTTCAAGCTTTATTCCTCCACTATTGCTTCAAAGTCTTCTTTCTCCTCTATTGCTTTGTCTTTTTCTTTGACACATCTTTCACATGCATGGTCCTTACTTTCTTTGATCATAGAGCATAAATTATTGAGGACAGATGGCCTATATTCCATTAGGGGTCCCGATAGTGAGTAGAAAGCTGCCTCAAAATTTGTCAGAAGACTCATGTCTTTTTCCTTTATTTCTTTATTGCTTGTCTTGCTTAAAAGCAGAGTGTAGGGTCCTTTGTATAGTACTTTGATGTAAGAGCCTTTTCCAATGGCTTGACATTGAGTGAAAATACTTGCCAACTGATTACTTATTACTTGAGTCATTAATTCTTCCCCATAGACCGTGTCATTGGGTTCATCCTTCAGAGGAAAATTATTATTGCTTATTCCAATAAAAATAAAATGCTTAGCAGGTTGTTTAGTGGTAAAATCTGGATAAGCTGAGTAAAATTTTAGAAAAATATTTTTCTCTCCTGCAATATTTCTTCTAAAAGCTTGAACTGATTCTTTGAAATAATAAGGGAACAAACTAATTTCTTCATGATTTGAGCTTAAATAAAGACAATCAATAAGTCCAAACTGGAACATATTGTATGTTAAATTTGGAGGTGCTCCAGGAAGAATAATTGTCTTAATTCCAAAAATCTTTCTATCAACCATGTAAAAACAATTGATTTTTTCTTTTTCAGTCCAATTCCTTAATCTATCAAAATTTTCCCAAAAATTCTTTTCTGAAAATTGTACTTGTAGTTCATGATCCTTTCTTGAAGTAATTTGAAAATCATCTAGAGAAAAAGGAATTTTTCCTAATGTTTTAAATGTAGATGATTTTACTGGTGGATTCTTTGTTGTTTCTGAATAAGTTTTTGGGCCAAGATATATTTCTTTACCTTTCTTTTCTTTTTCTTTTTCTAATTCAAGATGATTTTTAGTGCTTTTTCTCGCTTCTTCTTTTGTTGCAAATCCTTGGTGGTAGACTCACGGAATCTTTTGACAAGGTGGTGTCGCTTTGTACCAATCATCATAAATTCCTGGAAATGGTCCATTAAAAACTGTATACCACTTTTTAGGCTTCATTTCTTCATCTGGAACTGATTCTTTTGGGAAATTTTCTTCTTCTCGTTGCAACCTTAAGAGCTTTAATTCTGCTTCAATTAACTCAAGTTCTTTTTCCTTTTGGGCCTTTTGTGCTTCCTTGATTGCTATTTGTCTATCTAACATTTATGCTTTGCTTCGTTCCATTCTCTTGAAAGTATGTCTGCCAGCACGTTCTTTTCTCCTTTGATATGTGAAATTGAATAATTGTATTCAGCTAATTTCATTTGCCATCTTATCAACCTTCCTTGCTTGTATGTTCCTTTGTGGTTGATATTCTTAAAACCTGCAACATAAGTAGAGTCTGTTCTAACAATAAATTCTTTATCTAGCACGTATATTCGATGTTTTTCTAACATTCGAATTAGTGCTAATGTTTCTTTTTCACGTGTTGGATAATTGATTTCACAGTCCGAAAATATTCCAGACATATATCTACATAGTAATTCTTTCTTTTGTCCAGGGGGTTTTGCTTTCATAACTCCTCCCCAATATTCATTTGACGCATCAGTTTCAATAATAATTAAATCATCATCTGATGGATGATATAATTCAGGAAGATCTTGACATAAATGCTTTAATTTAATAATAATTGCTTCATCTTCTTCGGTCCAAGACCAAATAGCATCTTTCTTTAATTTTTGTTGAAGTTGTTTTCTTTCTGCAGCCAGATTCTTTATAAAACCCTCATTAGAAATATAAGTTAATAATCCAAGAAATTTTTGTAAATCTTTTTTATCTTTTAACTTAGTGGGAAAGTTTTGAAGCTTTTTTAGTACATGCTTCTGCATTACTATTTTTCCTTTTTCAATTTCTAATCCTAAATAATTAATTTTATTTTGAGCTAAAACAGCCTTTTTCCTACTTAAAACCACTCCATAATCAAGACATTTATTAAGTACTAGTTCTACCTTCTTGAAATGATCATTTAAATCTTTATTGGTAAAAACTAATATATCATCAATATAAATAAGACAAAAATCTTTAAATTCTTTGAGTATTGAATCCATTCTACGTTGGAAAATTCCTGGTGATTGCTTCATTCCCATTGGGAGTACATTCCATTCATATTGTCCTTGAGGACAACTAAATGCTGTTAATGGTTTAGATTCTTCTGTTAACCTTATTTGATAAAATCCTGACTTACAATCAAAAGTACTAAACCAATTCATTCCTCTTACTCTTTCAATAATTAGGTCTTTTCTAGGAAGAAAATATGCATCTCCCTCCATTGCATCATTCATTTGTTTATAATTAATCACCATCCTTCTTTTTCCTCTTTTTATTTCATTATGATTTTCAACATAAAAGGCTGGAGCTGAATGCTTACTTTTCGATGGTCTTATTAATCCTTTATCACACATTTGTTTAATATCTTACGCAAATTCATCTCTATCTTGTTTTGTGTAAATCATGGGTTTACATTTTACTTCTTTTGTAGGATCTTTTAATTTTAATTCTACTAATTCCATATCTTTATTATTAATTTTTGGATCTAGAGGATTTTCACTACAAACTTTATCTAATAGTTCTTCAATATGGGCTGGAATTTCTCTTCCTGGTTCTAAATTTGTTAGTACATGACGAATTTCTACATGTTATTTCTATTATCTCACCACGTTTCAGCTTGCTAAACTCTGATTGTTTCTTAGAGTAAGTACTTTCTGAATAATGAACAATTGGAATATTTATTATTTCTCTTAATTGTTTTCCTCTAATATATGGAGTCTTTAGTGATATAAATTCTAAATTTTGGCAAAAAGGTGCATATAATCTCAAAAAATTATTTCCTATTATCATATCTAATCCAGTTTCTTGTTGGTAAACTGTAGGTACTATAAATAATTTATTTTGAATACTTAATGTAATTCTTTTGGCTACCCATAATAATGGATGTATCGATCCATCTGCAATTTGAATCTTTAATGGTTTTTCTAATCTTTCCCATTTACTAAATAATGCTCTTGTTGCTAAACAAATGCTTGCCCTCATATCTATGTATGCCTCTGTTTCTTTATTCTCTTTTCAATTCTTATTTTAATGTAAGTACTATTCGGATTCTGTTTCTTCTGAAGATAATTCATCTTCTGAATATTCATATACACTTTCATTGGTACTACTTAATTCTTCTTCTAATGGCTCTAAGTCATATATTCTATACATTCTTTTTATTAATTTTGATTTTTCTTTAGAATCTTTTTCTTTTCTTTGTGGACATTCATTTGCATAGTGACCTTCTACATTACATATCCAGACACACATTTCTTTTTCCCTTTGGACAATATTTTTAGGTGTTTGTCTTTTTCTTCTAAAATACTTTTTCTTAGAATCTTTATAGGCTTTTTTCTTTGGATAGGTTTTCCTTAGTCTAGGCTTTCTTTTATAATACTTTCGTTTTCCCTTTTGCTGATTAAACCCATAATTTCCTGGTTTTTCTATTTCTGGTATGTCACAACAAACTACATTTCTTCCTTTGTTTAATTGCCTAATTGTTTCTCTATTTAAGCATTGTTGCCTTAATTCATTATATAAGATTTGTATAATTCCTCCTAAAGTATTACCGTTTAATTGGTCGTAATTGCCATATAGATCTTATCTTTTCATTGAGTGGGTATGGTAATTTATCTATGAATATTTCTTTATATACTTCCTTTACTTCAGCACTTAATTCATAATAGTATTTTTGATATTCGCAGATAAAACTTTCTACTTCACACATATTACAAATTTGTATTCCATTTAAATGTGCTTTTGCTTTTTCTTGTAAAAACTTGTTTACTTTTTCTTTATGTTCAAGGATATTATACCCTATGAACTCTAAGTAAATCAAATTCATAATAAGTCTGGCAAATTCTTGATTATCTCTTACATATCTAGCATAATGTTGCCAGTCTTGCTCACTTATACTTGTCAAATACTTTTGTACATTTCCTGTTGTCTTATAAATTATTAAATTCCTAACACTTGGTAAGTCTAATCTAGTAAATCTTTCATCAGTTGCTATTAGTAACGTTATTTCATTAGTCCATTGTAATAACACTTCCTCTTTATTTCTTGCACAGTCAATATTTAGTATGTTACCTTGTCTAATATTTTCATAATGTGGTTTATATTCTTCTTGAATTTTAGTCCATTTACCACTCTTTCTTGAATATCCTTTTTTATTCATTGTTTCAAATTCATGTTTTTCCCAAGTATTATCTGGATTCCAATGTTCTTCCCATTTTCTTTTTGATTTTGTATTGCTTGTTTCTCCTTTTTCCATAAATATTTCATCATAATCAGATTCTGATTCTGAAGAGCTGTAATTTAATATTACCTCCTCAGTTTCCTTTTTAGTCTCTATTTGATCTACTTTTTGTATTTGTTTATTTTCTTCCTCAATTATTATTAATTGTTCTAGTAATTGCTGAATTTCTTCTATATCATTTGACCTTTTTAGGGTCTCCATATATTCTTCTTTTATCCTCTCCATGATGACACTGGTTTTAATAAACTTGAGGAATCATATCTTATTATTTCTTTAATTTCTGATTTGTGATTTATCAGTTCTTCTAAATCCTTTATTGTTATACTTCTATTACTTTCTTCATATTCTAAGAGATCTTCTAATTGCTGGAAAATTTCTCTAATTTTATTAATATTTTGGTTCTCATCAACTTCTTTTCCTTTATTTATTCCATCTAATGTACTTCGTATATTATTTATTTCGTCTCGTTCATTTTTTATTTTGTGACATGTATAATTTGCAATTCTATCAGTGTTTTCAATCAATAAGTTTATATTTCTATTGATTTCTATAAGTGTTTTATTTAATTCTTTATACATAACTTCTATTTCTTCAGATAAAGTCATTTCCGTGGCTAATTCAACTTTTCCTAGTAGTGAACAATCAAGGGTATCATAGGAAAAAAACTAATAAGTTTATCAAAAACAACAAATTTTATTGGTTTTATTAGTTTGTGTAAAACAACATTAAAAGACAGGTAAAAAAAGAACAGAGATTGTAAAAGGTTTCTTACTAAAAAATTTAATTGGATTTTTTAACAGGGCTACACTGATTAACACGAGAATATATTTTTGATGCATAACATTTGTACCAAAAAAATACATCACATTTTTATTTTATTTCTAGTTCTATTTTTTTAATATATATCAAATATAAGACAAATTTGATAGATTGTATTACCAAGTACTACCCACTAAAATCTGTTTTTGTGCCTTAATTTGGATGCCTTCAAAGTTATTTTAGTTTTAATAAGTCAAAATTAGATCCTATTATTCTTAGCTATTAGTGGGTAAAATAGTTTCTGTTTTTTTATTTTTACTAGCTGTCAATAGTGGTTGCTAAAATCATGCATGGGACTGACCTATGAATTTAAAAGTATAACGAATAATCAATCAACGATTTGTACCCAAAAAAAAAAAAATCAATCTGATGGATGCAAATTACAATACGTTAATGACACGTAATAATAGAAATATGGATCATAAATGTGTGTAGCATGAGGATCCACGAGTAAAGAGAAAATGAGAGTGATTATGTGAGATGAGAATTACCCTCTACCCAGGGGTGGACTACGGCAAGCCTAGGGTGTGCACCTATACATCTTCAAAATTTAAAAATTTCACTTACATCTCCTATAATATTTTTTTAACCCTTTAATAGTTCTATTTTGCACATTCGGACCCTGTCCTACACTCTCTCAACTAGGGCCAGCCCGGTGATAAAGCTACTAAATCCCTTGCTTTAGGACCCAATTTTATTTATTTATTTTTATACGTTTTTGTAAGGCCCATGCACGCCGTAAATTTTACTTAATGTCTGTCTTGAACTCTTCATATCTGCTCTTTTCTTAATTTCAACATTTTATTCAATTTTCTATCATCTCTAACACTGTTTATTAAATTTTCATTTCGAACTTTGAGAACCTATTATTTTATGAATACTAGCAAGTTACCCGTGCGTGCGCACAGGTGTTATTCATTTTTACAAGAAACATCCTATTCGTGAATGGTTTCTTATATATTTAAAAATCTATTTATAATAAATTTATGTTCTATTAAATTCAAATAAACTTGAGCATAATAAATAGATACATAAAATTGATATGTATTCAAAGACAATAAAATTATACAGACAACATGTAATATTTTTCCTTAAGGACTAAAAAGCAAAATTATCATTTATAAATAGTAAAGACATTTATAAAATTACACCGACAATATGTAATGTTTTCCCGTATGTACTAATAATAAACAATATCATCATTTATAAATAATAAAGATATTTATAAATTTAATGTGTTCGATGACGATAAAATTACACCGACAACAAGCAATATTTTCATGTGGGACTAATAATAAGGAAAATAATCATTTATAAATAATAAAAATATTTATAAATTTGAAATTTGTTGAATAACGATAAAATCACACCCATAACATGTAATGTTACTTCCATACGGAATAAAAAACAAAATAATCATTTATAAATAATAAAAACATGGTCAAAAACGATAAAATTACACCGACAACATATAACGTTTCCCGTATGGACTAATAGGCTAAACCATCATCTATAAATAATAAAGACATTTAGAAATTTGATATGTTTTCAATGACGATAAAATTATACCCACAACATGTAATATTTTCCTGTAGGGATTAAAAAGCAAAATAATCATTTGACCTCTAATATGTGATAGCTAATCATGTGACTTCAACATTAGAATATTCTTTGAATACTCTATGCAGATCACCAAGAGAAAAGAAATAGTTCTTGTATTAAGTGTGCCTGCAGCAAATGAAAGGATGAAAGTTGCTGCAAAAAAGGGGAAGAAGTAGCATTGTTGATCAAAAAGGATGAAACTATAAGAGGATATTGAGAAAAGGTATAAATATTGTTGCCTTTCCTGTGCCTTTCCAAGTAGCTTGACTGTTCCTCCTGACTGTTCCTCCTGCTTACTCAGTAACCTTGATTCATAGTTCATCCTGCTGAAGTAAAAAGCACTTTTCTCATAGTCCGAAGACTGAGCATAGCATGCCTGTTTTGATTTAATTACTAAACCTTTTACTACACATAACCCCACATATATCAGAAAAGTAACCTTCCTCAAATAATAACTCACTACTGTTTCCCCCATTTAAACCACAGATATGCTCATATGCCTTAAATCACCCCACTCATTCACATTCACAATTTATATATTCAAAATCCAAAACACTTCACCCAGTTACGCTCTCCATACTCGAGCTTGGTTCTATTATGAATAAAGGTATTCTAAAAGAGGAACAAAGAAAGCAAAACAGATGATGCATAATGATTATCAACAACACCTTCACAGATGTAGGATTCAACAAATCAATAACCTACATATGACTATGAATAACCATGCACAACAAAAGTTGGTAGGTCTCATTAGCATAAAGTGTCTCAGGAGCCCCAATCACTTCAGTAACCATCTTTGAGAACGAAAACAGAAGATCTCCAATAACTAGAAAGACCAACAAACATAATCAAAAGAACAAAACTTGATAATGAGCCGAAGAACTCTAGACAATGAAAATAAGCAAGAAGAAGTTCATAACACAAATACAATATAAGCTAAAAATCAAGCAGAAGCACAACAAAAAATGCAAACCAATCTACTAAAGCATACACCAAATTGCTCTGGTCATGACTCATGTAAAAAAATTCATAGAAAGCAATGGCTATCTGCAGGGTCTTTTTCATCGATGCAATCAAGTCCAGCATAAAACGGGTTCATGTGAGAAAAACACATGTTCTTGAACTTCACAACAGAATCACCGTGGAATACAAAAAATGAGAACAAAAACAGATTCAGGCATAAATAAGCAATCAATGGTACGATAAATTTTGAAGAAAAGCAAGAATAGGATTTTATCATGAAAACTGATAGTATTTGAAGTAGAAAAGTAGTAGAGGTAAGTTGTGGAATGTAGTCGAATAGTATTAGAAGATGTGAGGCTTTACAATTTGGAGCTAGAATGTAGTTTGTATTGCTCTCAAATTGGTTGATTACAAATGCACCCAAACTTGCCTATTTATAGGTGCTTGAAGATGGTTCTAGCAATAGATGGTTCTAGGCTTTTCTTGACTTAATTTTACATTTGATTATTCTAGAGGCATTTGATTATGGTAGATATTTCTAGGAATTCTCTAGTCTTTCTACATTGTTTTGTATTAGATACTTCTAGGCTTATATGGCTATTTCTAGGCATAAGCTATCCTAGGCTTTTGTAGAAAATTCTAGAAAATTGCAAAGATCTTTAACACTCCTCCTTGATGCGATTTTCTAAACTCCGAGCTTTGTCCTCGGTTCCTCAAACTTGACTCTGGGCAATGCCTTTGTAAATATGTCCGCAATTTGGTCTTGATCGTGCAAAGATTTGAGCTCGATTTCTTTAGTTGCCTCGCTTCCTCGATGAAGTGATATTTGATTGCTATATGTTTTGTTCTGTTGTGATGCACTGGATTCTTTGCCATTGCTATTGCCGATTTGTTGTCGCAGAGATTATGGTAGGGTCATCCTCATGCTCACCCATGTCTCCGAGTATTCTCAGAAGCCATATAGCTTGATTTGTCGCTTGCCGCCACGCACTCGACCTCTGCTGATTGTGCAACACGCTTGCTTCTTTGATGCCCATGAGAAAAAACCTGATCCTAGTAAGAAGGCATAGCCTGATGTGCTCTTCATGTCATCAGCCGAACCTGCCCAATCACTATCGGTATAGCCGATCAACTTTGAGTTGGTCATGGTTTTATACCATATACCAAACTCCTTCGTGCCTTGTAAATATCTTAGAACTCTTTTAGCTACTCCATAGTGAACCTGACTTGGTTTCTGCATGAACCTTGATAGAAGACTTGTAGCATACATGATGTCTGGTCGCGTAGCTGTAAGATATAATAGGCTCCCAATTAAGCTTCTATAGTGCGATGCATCAGCTTCTGGTGCTCCATCTTCCTTTAACAGCTTCTCATTTGTTACAAGCGGAGTAGCGACTGGCTTGCAGTCATTCATCCTGAATTTCTTTAATAATGCTTCTGTGTATTTCTTCTGACATATGAATATCCCTTCTTTTTGTTGTTTTACCTCTATGCCGAGGAAATAATTCATCAAGCCAAGGTCGGTCATCTCGAATGTCTTCATCATGTCTTCTTTGAACTTAGTTATCATTTCTATATTGTTTCCTGTGTAGATAAGATCATCTACGTATAGGGAGACAATGAGAGTATCTTGCTGACCTTGGGTCTTGACGTATAGTGTTGGCTCACTTTTGCTCCTCCTGAATCCTCGATCGGCGAAGTATCGATCAATTCTGCTATACCATGCTCGAGGAGCTTGTTTTAGACCATATAAAGCTTTTCTTAGTCTTAGCACTTTGCCTTCATTGCCTTTGCTGACAAAGCCTTGTGGTTGCTCCACATAAATCTCTTCTTGTAGTACCCCATTGAGGAAGGCTGACTTGACATCTAACTGGAAAATATTCCAGCCTTTTTGAGCTGCTAGAGCTATTAAAGCTCTTATTGTATCCATTCGAGCAACTGGAGCAAATGTCTCATTGTAGTCGACTCCAGGTTGCTGTGAGTAGCCTTTTGCTACCAGCCTAGCCTTGTGTTTTTGTATTGAGCCATCAGGGTTAAGCTTTGTCTTATAAACCCATTTGACTCCAATAATATCTTTATTTTTTGGACAGTCTACTAGCTCCCACGTGTTATTTTTCTCTATCATTTTTATTTCTTCCTCCATTGCCTTGACCCATACTTCTTGCCTTGAAGCTACTTCATAGCTTTCAGGCTCAAGTATAGCCAAGTTGCAAGATTGATATATATCCACCAACGATTTTTCTTTTATCGGAGTAGATTCTGGTGAAGAATCTTGTCGTTGTCGTGGAGATGAAGGGGCGACTAAACCTGCAGCTACTTCGCCGACTTCTTCTTGAGGTTGTTGTATCGTAACGAAAAACCGCTTCTCTCAATTTTTTTCTTTATCCCAGTTCAAGAAGCACCTTCATCAACTTCAACATCTCGGTGACAAAGTGAGCTTCTTTGTTTGTAAGTTGTAGACTCGATAGCCTTTTGACTGCGTCTTTGTACCCCAAGAAGATTCCTCGCATCGCCTTGTCTTCAAGCTTATGTCTCTTTTGATCCGCACATGAATATAGCATATGGATCCAAAGACCCTTAGATGTTTAGCCGATGGTTTTGCCCACCAGGCTTCAATAGGAGTTTTGTCTTGAATCGCCTTAGTTGGACACCTGTTGAGTATGTAGATCGCAGTGTAGACTGCTTCAAATTTCAAAAGGTGTTTGGTAATTCTTTTTCCTTCAAAGATTGATCTCGCCATCTCCATGAGTCCCGATTTCTTCTTTCAGACACTCCATTTTGTTGTGGAGAATATGCGATCAGAAGTCGCCGCCAATGCCTTCATCTTCGCAGAATTTATCAAATTCGTGGGAGTTGTACTCTTTTCCGCGATCACTTCTAAGCCTCATTATATGTTTACCGCTTTGCTTTTCGACAAGGGCCTTAAACTTCTTGAATGTTCCAAAGACTTCTGATTTTTCCTTGATAAAGTAGACCCAAGTCATTCTAGAAAAGTCATCAATAAAGAGGATGAAATACCTGTTGTTGTCAAGTGATGGTGTCCTCATTGGTCCGCAAACGTCAGTATGGATGAGCTCCAACAAGCCTTTTGCTCTCCATGCTGGACTGGTTGAAAACGGTAATCTGTGTTGCTTCCCAAGAAGACATCCTTCACAAACTCCATTATTTTCTTCCAAGCGTGGGAGATCTCTCATCATATTCTTCTGATATAACAACTTCAAGGCTTGAGTGTTGAAGTGGCCAAATCTCCGATGCCATAGCCAGGAATCATCAACTTGCACCTTCATGGCAATGTTAGTGGTATATTTAAAGTTTATCGGGAAACTTCTGTTCCTCTTCTCCATTTTTACTTGGGCTATCTCAACCCTTTTATTATATTTATCATAGATTGTGCATTTATCTCCTTCAAAGTGAAGGGCATAGCCTTTCTCCATCATTTGGCCAATGCTCAAGAGATTTTCTTTAAGATTAGGAACTAGTAAGACATCTTTAATGAATCTCGTACCTTTCTTTGTCTCCACCATGACAGTGCCTTTTCCTTTTGACTCCACGACTGTACCGTTTCCTAGTCGAACCTTTACTTTGACGGAGTCATCAATATCCTTGAAAATGCTCCCATCTTTCACCATGTGATTGCTGCAACCGCTATCCAAGTACCAGTTTCCACACATTTCGTCACTAGAATCTTGGGTAGCATAGAATAGATGTTGCTCACGGTCATGTGGATTTTGCTCACACTCGTGCTCTTCAACGAAATTGGCCTGATGTTTATTTTTGCTGAAACAGTTCTTCTCCACGTGCCCAAATCTCTTGCAATGTCGACACCGTGTCTTTCCACGATAGCGACAGTCTTTCTCGGCATGATTTGTCCTCTTGCAGATGCCACATGGAGGATACTCATCTTGATTTTTCTTTGAGAAATTTCTAGAATTCTCTTTGTTTCTAGAATTTTCTCCACTATTTGTGTTTCCTCCATATCCTTTATTTTGAGACCGTAATTTGAGCTTTGATTGAAAGGCATTTTCTATTGAGTCATCTTCATGCCTACTCAATCTTTGCTCATAAGCTTCAAGAGAGCCCATTAGCTCACATCGATAAAGTAGACAGGTCTTTTGTTTGCTCAATCGTAGTCACGATTGAATCATACTCTGAGGAATAGAAATTAATATTTTCTCAACAATTCTTTTGTCGAGAATATTTTCCCCATAGGTTCTCATTTGAGAAACTATTTCTTTTATTTTAGAATAGTAATCTTTACGGTCTCGGACTCCTTCATTTTTATTAACTCAAACTCACGCCTTAGAGTTTGAAGTTTGACGGCACGCACCTTGTCACTTCCTTGAAACTCCTCCCGTAGTGTGCTCCATGCTTCTTTGGCACTTGTAGCTCCCATTATTCTCGGAAAAATAGCGTCGACTATCGCTTGTTGTAGAAAAAATAACGCCTTTGCGTCTTTTTGTTTATTTGCCTTCAACTCTTTTTCTTTGAAATTTGCGATAAGAGTTGAAGTGTCTGCAGATAGCGATAAATCCTTCTTCTACAACGTCCCACAAATCTTGGGAGCAAAAATGTCTTCATTTTAATGCTCCAAAAATCATAATTTTCATCAGTAACAGGAACGGTAATAGATGGAGATTGAATGGTATTAGCCATGAGTTAAGAAAATTTTGGGACTAGTATAAAATGTAAGGAGGAACTTTTTGGAAAATAGTTGGGTAATTTTTACGCCAAGATATGACCTAACCAGGCTCGATACCACTGATAGTATTTGAAGTAGAAAAGTAGTAGAGGTAAGTTGTGGAATGTAGTCGAATAGTATTAGAAGATGTGAGGCTTTACAATTTGGAGCTAGAATGTAGTTTGTATTGCTCTCAAATTGGTTGATTACAAATGCACCCAAACTTGCCTATTTATAGGTGCTTGAAGATGGTTCTAGCAATAGATGGTTCTAGGCTTTTCTTGACTTAATTTTACATTTGATTATTCTAGAGGCATTTGATTATGGTAGATATTTCTAGGAATTCTCTAGTCTTTCTACATTGTTTTGTATTAGATACTTCTAGGCTTATATGGCTATTTCTAGGCATAATGAATAATATCATGAACGAGAAGATGAAAATAAGAAAATCCTCACCGGTCAAAGGGTATTAGTGTATTACTGTCGAAGGAGAAGATGAAGCAGAGAAACCCTAAGCAGATTCAGGCAAATAACAATACATAATAAGATAAAGCATGGGAAGAAAAAAGCAAGAAGGAAAAGAAATGAGAGAGGGATAAATGAAAAGATGAAAAAAAAAAAATGAAGCACTCACTTGATGCATCTTACCTGATTCTGATCAACATGCATCAATGTTTCAGCACAAAAAAGGCAAAAGTGAAAAAGAATAGAAGAATCAAAGCTAGGGCTAACCTTGTGGGAGGAAGTTGAGGAGCTAGTCATGGTTTCATATCGGAATGATGGTGGAAGATGAGGGAGAAATGTCAAGTGTTAAACGTAGAGAAGGAGAAGAAGATGACGAAGGAGAATCATTTGATGGAAGGGAAAAATCGTATTGGATACAAAGGTTTACCTGTGGATATGAAATTGAAAACACGAAACAGCTCCAGCTCCAGCTCCACTTACCCTTTGATTGTTTCAGCATGGAATGCCGAGAAAGAAAACGCAACGAGCGAGAATGACGAGAAAATAGCTTTTTTCACCGATTGGAATGCGAAGAAAATGACGTTAAAGAAAAAAATATGTTGGGAGCCACCCACTTTAATTTTCTTCGCAAATGTGCGAAGAAAACGAAGCTGCGAAGCAAATTTTTTTATTTTTTATAAATTTTATCTTTATTTTATCCTTATATCTCAAATTATTTAAATTTTTAGTCAACGACATTAATGTCTTTTCAAAAATAACCAACACTTCTCTCTTCTCTTTTTCTCTTCTCTTTCACTTATTCCAATCAATATCCAAAATCTACCCAATTTTTCACTTTTTTCTCTCTTTTTATACTCTCTTTTCACATTTTCTCTCTTTACGTTTTCTCTCGTAAACCAATCACACCCTTACTGTTGAACACAGCCGTGAGGGAGAATTGAGAGCTGATGTTACAGAGAGAAAGGAAAATGGGATAGAAGCAGTGGGTTGATGTAAAAGCTTTTTTCAGAGTGGGAGAGAGATGCTAGACTGAGGTGATGTTTTTGAGCGACACAAAGTAATGGCACTGAAAAGGCAGAAAGAGAGGAGAAAGTTGAAGTTGAAATTGAAATTCAAAATTCAAAATACATTGTGGAGTCACTGAAAAGTTCTATGGTGCTGGCGGGAAAGTAAATCAAATTTTGTTTAACCCAAAATAAAATAATAATTAACTCAATGAACGACATAGAAATGACATGTGTTTAGAAAAACATGATTTTATTATTATATTATATATACAACGACATAGAAATGACATGTGTTTAGAAAAACATGATTTTATTATTATACATAAATAGATAGATTTTTTTTGTTCTTTTCTCTTTCTATGAATATTTTTCACTCCATTGCTATAGGTTAAAAAAATTATGATATAATTTATTTTTAAGTATTATAAAAGGTATCATTCATAGCTCTTAAGATTAATTAAAATAGTTTCTAAACTTTTACTTTTTATAAAAATATTATAATCGTTACATATTATTTTAAATCAATTTTTATTTTTATTTAAAGAATAATTTTTATAAAAAATATAAACAATCAGCTTTAACTCATAATACAATTATCTATTCTAGTTCTAGTCATAATAACGTACAAATCTATTTTGTTAATGAACGTTAGTCCAGTTGGTAAGGATTTGGCTCATATCTCACAAGGACGTGAGTTCGAATTCCACTACCGATGTGAGAATCTCTTTAGTGGATAATATGTAAGTACCTCTGTAAGCACTCAAAGAGCCTTGAGGCTTTCTCTGACCCTGGTGAGCCCCCGAGACCCAACTCTCCTAAACTTTTGTAACACCCCAACTCTCCTAAGCTTAGTAATTAAATGCCCTAAATGAAGGGATGTATTTCCTAAGGATGAGTATGGTTGATCACGTGGAAAGGGAAAGTATTAGGGGTTTAAGAAAAAAAGTGGGACTACTAATTCATGAGTAGCTTTCTGATTAATTAATTGACCCAAGGTTTTAGTAAGGACCGAGAAGTAAATTATGTGATTAAATTAGGACTTGTTAGTCAACTTCTAGTAAACTAATACATCGCCCCCTCCTTCCAACCCACGATACACTCACTTAACACACATTATCACTTTTTCCCCTAAGATAAAACACGCACACCGCAGAGATAGAAGAAAAAAGGAAAAGTAGAGAATAGGAAGAGAAGGAGAAAGCCGAGAGAGAAAAGCGAAAGGGAGAAGGAAGAAGGAGGAAGGAGAAGGTACTATCTCCATGGAAGGCTAACTAAGAAGAAGATATTGATCCTTGATGTAGGAGGAGAAAAAGAAATTGAAGGGAGAGAGAGAGAGAGAGAAATGGTGCATGAAAGAGGGAGAGAAGAAGAGAGATTGAAACTCAATCTTCAAATACCAAAATTACGTGTGGGTTTCTTTGATGGAGAAGAAGGATTCAAGGCTTATGTTAATGGGTGATTAAAGAAAATAAGAGATTTGAGCTAGAAGTGGAGCTCCCATGGTGGAAGAGTCAATGCCAAGAGGAGAATGAGACCCAAGCCCTGGAAATTGGAGATGTCATCAAGAAGCACCTGATAAGCAAATGTAACATAGAATCCCTCTCAAAAACCTCTCTTTTAGGGTGTGCTTAGGGTTTTATGTAAATTGTCATGCTTGATGATATCTCCTTGGTCATGAAGATTTTGGGTACGTGAGAATGTATGTAAGGTGTTTGTATATTGTTCTAAGAGAAAGGAATTTGTCTTAGAATCTATAAAAATTCCAAGGTTATATGTATGAATTGGGACAATGCATACTGATACTAAATGTGTGCTTTAGTTAGGTTTTATTACACTCATGATGACGGTTAGTGGTTAATCACCCCTTAGGTAGGAATTACTGTGTGTCATGTATGTTACTTGTCATTGGGAAACCATGAATCAAGTAATTATGCAGAAGAGTACTTCTATCTTTGCAAAACTGTGTCCATTCGCTAGGAAGAGCCTTCGCTGGGCGAGTCCCTGCACAACATTTCTGCGATTGGTTCTGTGCTTTTTTCGCTAGGTGAAGGACTTGCTTCGTTGGGCAAAACCCTGCACTTTTGCAAGGGCAATAGCTATCATCTGGTAAATAGCTATCGTCCGGTAAATAGCTATCGTCTGGTCAATAGGGATCATCTGGTCAATAGTGATCGTCTGATCAATAATGATCGTCTGGTCAAAGGTGGTCAAATTTGCCTCTGGTGGACGAATTTTCCTCTGGTGGTCGAAATTGCCTCTGGTAGTCAAATTTGCCTCTGGTGCAGCTACTGCCTCTGGTGGTCAATAGTGATTATCTGGTCCATAGTGATCACTTGGTAGATGACCTAATTAGCCTTAGGTTCCTTTATAAGAGTTGTAGCCCTAGATATTAGCTAACAAATGGCTTTGGTTTCAACTCAAAGGGAGATTTCTAGCTCTAGTTATGTCAAAGACACTGAACACAAGTCAAGGTGTAATCAACCTAGACCTATGAATATCCAAGAGAGGATGTAAAGCTTCATGCTCAACTCGTTGTTTCTTAGTCTATTATAGTTGCAAGTACTAAGATAAAAATTCCATTAGTGCTATCCTAAAGGATAGATTTGTGTCATTAGTGGAATTTAGCTTCATAATTCTTGATGCTTTGAGTGTAGTCTCATGATGGGGATAGATTAATAATTGTATAATACTCGTAGTAGAGGTATGTTTATATATTGTACATGTTTGCTTGATGATCAATGATTGAGTTTAGTTGAGAGGAGTTTTCCATACTTAGCACACAGAGTATGGCTGAGAACAACGATAAAAAGTTTTTATATCAAATTCTATGTTACCGAGTTTTATAACTCACTATGTTAGGGTGTTGTTTTCAGGTAGTAGCAACTTATGAATGACAAGAGAGCACTTTGGATGCTCGACCATTTCTCAATGCGTGATTCTCGAAAATTGTTGTACCGGATCACCTTAGAGTCATAATTTATTATTTAGTTTACTTGTAACTACTTTATTTGGAGTTGAAAGCTTTTCTGATAATAAGATTTAATTTAATGTAATTCTTTTATACACATTTAGGATTATGAAACACGGAAAATAATGCTGCAGAGTTTTAATTTCTTCATTCCTCTATTTTGGTTTAAAACACTTTATTGTTTTGCTTACTTTCCTTAAAAGTGCTAAGTGATACTGTTGGAATCAAGTGGATTCAGAAACAATAACCCTTAATTGTTTTGATGATAACAAAAGATTAAGAGAACAATTTATTCTCTAACATGGTTATAAGTGTGCAGAAAGTATTTATATTCGGAAAAATTCGCTTGAAGACTTAGTGAAATCTTGAATTTCACTCTGGAAAGCTTCCGACTCGGCTCACGGTTCTTGGCACATAGAATCTGTTTGGTCAACGCTCTGGTGTAAGTCAACGACTCTGGTAGATCAGTCTAAGAGACTACAATCTGTTTGGTCAACGCTCTGGTGTAAGTCAACGACTCTGGTAGATCAGTCTAAGAGACTACACTCTGTTTGGTCAACGCTCTGGTGTAAGTCAACGCTCTGGTAGATCAGTCTAAGAGACTACACTCTGTTTAGTCAACGCTCTGGTCTTCAGTCAACACTCAACAGATTGTGTTATATGTGCTCTATGATAGACTTAGTGCTTTCCTACACGATTCTGTCATTTGATAGCCCATTAAATTCTACACACAAGAATCCGTGATCTGTGAAGCTCAGTTCTGATAGTAAAATTCAAGTACCTTATTATACGAGGTATCTTTAGACAAGAAGAATGTCAAAGGATAAAATCATCAAGGAAACTTGTGCTTGAAGTGTCTATATTTTTGAAAAAGCTCACTAAGGACAAAGTTACTGACATTGCGTATAATACTCGAGAATGCTTTTCGCCTTGAAAGCGACGTTACTGCAAAGCCAAAGTTCCAGGATCTCAAGCTTTGACTTGGACAAAAAGAGACGTTGTGTCACATCGGCACTTACAACGGCACTTTTTCAACCCTAGCTATATATCCTACCTCATACCTTTCAAGTAAGACAAGAATTGAGTTTTTACAACGATTTCAACACGGTTATGCGCAATCTAGCAACTTGAATATTTTTACGAGTAGTGAGAGCATCAACATCTATCTTCTCAAACACTACCCAATCAAGAGACGGTGAGCAATCAAGAATTCATCCAAGTCTCTGAGATCGTTGAACAAGGCACTTCTTGCTTTATTCTTTCTTTTAAGAAAGTTATTTTGTGCTAAAAGTATTTTCATTGTAAATTCTCTCTCAAGAGAGTTATCTCTATATTGTTTCAAAAACTCTTATTTGAATCATACTTAGCCCAAGATGGTGGTGTATACCTTAGAGGCTCAACTGTACTGAGTCGTTCTAAGAAGTTGTGAGTATAGCCAGTTGGCAGAAATATACTCTCAAGTGTAATCGGTTGATTATAGTGGAGAAATCCTTCAAGTGAGTGAAGGGACTAGACGTAGCTATCAGGTGATAGTGAACTAGTATAAATCTCTGTGTCTCTTTCTTCTCTCTACTCTTTATTCCTTGCACAGTTTATTCAATAGTTATTTTTCATTAACATTTGTATTTGCGAAAAAGTTTTTTAAAAAAAAAAACCCAATTCAAACCCCCCCTTTCTTGTGTTTTGCCACGTTCAGATACTCTGGTGGGAACCGGGGCGTTACATTATGGTATCAGAGCAGTTCGATTTCATCGGAATGTGAGTTATGTGTCTAGAAGTGATCTGGTTTAGGAAGTGTCAGTTCTGTCTGTGAATCTGAATTTTCTAAGCTTTTTTGATGAATTATTAAGGTAGGCCACCTCAAGGATTTGTCTAAGGAATGAGGAGAATGAAAACGAGCAGAAGTTAGTATATTCCTCGTTTTTACGAGATTCCTTAATATATGTGTATACTCATATGTACGGGTGTATACATATATGTACCCACTTGCGAAAGAAAAATGAAAATCCATATCATTCTTTGGAATGGAGACTTCCATGTATCTTCGTAAATTATACCCATACCTTATGAACCCAGAGTATGCTATTGTTTAGTAGATCCAGTGATGTATGGATTGAAGGAAGGATGACATATATTGTATTCCTTATCTGCCTTCGAGGATTGCATGTTAGGGTGTGATTACAACTTAATTGGTGTCATACTCTACTTATGTGATGTAATGTTAAATGATTGAATTGAACTTAATGTTTGAATGATGAATGTGTTAAGGCCTTGTCATTCTCTTGCTTGGCTCAACTCTAGGTTTGTAATGAATTCATGTGTGATGTCTTGATAGTTTGGTAATTACCTAATTCACTCTTGAATGTTCATGAGAATGGATAAATAGTGTTGTTTATGTTTAGAATGAATTTGGTATTTAGATGCAAGTTTGAATGCCTTACTATCATGGTTTAATTCTTGAAAAGTTGGAAAAGGTTTAGAGTTTGCATGGAAGTATGTTTGCTATAAAATCATGCATAAAACAGAGCCTTAATCGATTATTTACAGCTTGATCATCGATTAATACAACCTTGATTGCTCTTCTGGTCAGTTTTGGGTGATTTAATCGATTAGGCAGAAAGCTCTAATTGATTAGCTCATCTCTGGTCTTTGTACAGACATCTTTTGTAGGTTCTAATCGATTAATATATTAGTACTTATCGATTAGGCATGTCTAAATTTCTATCCTTACCTTAGATGGATGTATTAATCGATTAGTACTAGTATGGTAATCGGTTAGAAAGTCCGTAATACCCTAAAAAGATATAGAGGATGAGCTAGAAGAAGAATATCCCTAATGAACAATAAATTTCCCTAATTTGTTCACTTAGACTAAAGGAGATAGCACTAAAGTAATTAATGAGTGAGTAAGATACTAATAGGGCATGAATCTAGGAAGTACGTCTTAATTACGCTACTTCATTATAGTAGATGATGTGAGTGTAATTGATCTAAGTATGAGTGAATAACTGAAGTCTCTGTACTTCACCCTATAAGTTGTTAATCAATTTCTAAACTACCCAGTCGGATGCTTAATCACAATTGTAGAATATAATTTGATTGTGTAGATTAACCAGGGGTGCAAACTTTTTTGTACTTGATGGGTGTGCCCCTAGGCATATAACTGAACTGATAGGAATTCAAGGTAGTGGTGACTATTTAGAAACAACTACATAGGATCCTTATAACTTCATTTAACTACCTACAGATTCAGCGTTGATCGATTAAATTATATTACCCGGTTGATGCAAAGTCTGTAACTAGTTAACTGGACTGCGAGGAGTCTAATAGTTAATTATCTTCAGTACCCAACTATCCCTTGGCTACCTAACAGTTTTGGTTAAAAACAAGGAGGACCAACTAGATAATCACAATTATGTATGGGGACTAAGGTACCCCTAATTAAGACGGAATGTAAGGGACATTCCTAAGTACAATTAGGAACACAAAGTAAGTTCGAAAGTGAGACAATCTAGTCAATTAAGCAAACTTAAGTTTTACGAGTCATAAACGTTTATGATAAAAGAAGATGGGAATAGATATCCACAAGGAAAATCTATTTGTATGCTTATGCTTGCATTTGAATGATTATGTGATGCCTTATGTTGGCTAATAAACGAGATCAAGTATAACGTGATAGCATGTCATAGATTGAAAACTTCCTGCATGCTACAAATATCTTAAGTAATAAGTACCTATTCCATAAGATTAAGGAAAGGTACTTAAGGAAAATTTTACATTTATAACACATGAATGAATGTCGTAAATGAAAATTTTTCAATGTATGTGATAGTTTACACAAAGTGACAACCTTACATTGATAAGCTAGTTGGCCAATGAAGAAGTCATGGAACCACCAAGAGTAGTACAAGATGCTCTTGGGGGAAACCGGAACCTTTGAGTAAACTAAAAAAAAATGTTTTGACAAAGAAAATGTTTTACGTGGTGTAGACGTTAACTACACAAAGATTCCTCACAAGGAGGAAAGCCTCTAAGTAAAGGTCCTTTGGTAGGAAGGATAAAACAACCTGGCTAATTACCCAGCAACCGTAGCAGAATACATGCTTAGGCATGGGACGCTCATGTCAGTTACAGAGAGGGTAACCGAGCATATTAAGGAGCTATATGCTCAACCTATGTCAGTCCGGGGTTAAATAATCCGACCGAATCCGGCAACGTAGATTCCTGGTTCAAAAGCAAACGAACCCTAAGGGAAGAGTAGACGCGAGTAATACACTCACAACTTGTATTCCTAGTTCTAGCAGTGAATAGATTTTAGAGGAATGCAAGGAATGAGTTAGATTGTATGAATGTTACATCCTTCTTTGTCAAATTGATGTTTGATTGTATGCATTAGCAAAATATTGATTACACGCTTAAAGTGAATGTATTTCATTCTTTGCTAAGTGTAGTTAGAAATAGGCATACTATCCTCAGGAATAATAGAAGTAACCTTAGATAGACCTAAATCAAGGAAAGGGGCTTACTCATTTGGAGTGGCGTAGAATCAGGTCTCGTGGCAGAAATAAAATGAAGTTAATTCCATAGGTTAGCTAAGTATAAGATAAGGGAAATTTTGAGGGAAATTTTTTTTTAAAAGGAGAGGAGTAATGTAACACCCTAACTCTCCTAAGCTTAGTAATTAGAGGCCCTAAGTGAAAAAGAGATTTATTAACTAAGGATGAGTATGGTTGATCACGTGGAAAGGGAAAGTATCACGGGTTCAAGAAAAAAAGTGGGACTACTAATTAATTAATTGACCTAAGGTTTTAGTAAAGACTGGGAAGTAAATTATGAGATTAAATTAGAACTTGTTAGTCAACTTAAACTAATACATCTCACCCTCCTTCTAACCTACCATACACCATACACTCACTTAACACACATTATCATTCTTTCCCCTAAGATAAAACACGCAAACCGTGGAGATAGAAGAAGAAAGGAGAAGCAGAGAATAGGAAGAGAAGGAGAAAGCCGAGAGAGAAAAGCGAAATGGAGAAGGATGAAGGATGAAGGAGAAGATACCATCTCCATGGAATGCTAACCAAGAAGAAAATGGTCCTTCCTGTAGGAGGAGAAAAAGAAGAGGAGGGGAGAGATTAAGAGAGAAATGGCACATGGGACAATGCTTATTGATGCTAAATGTGTGCTTTAATTAGGTTTTATTACACTAATGATGATGGTTAGTGGTTAATCACCCCTTGGGTAGGAATTACTATGTGTCATGTATGTTACTGGTCATTGAGAGACCATGAATCAAGTAATTAAGCAGACAAGTACTTCTATCTTTGCAAAACCACGTCCGTTCGCTAGGAAGAGCCTTCGCTAGGCGAGCCCCTGCACAACATTTTTGCGATTGGTTCTGTGCTTTTTTCGCTTGGCGAAGGACTTGCTTCGCTTGGCAAAGCCCTGCACTTTTACGGGGACAATAGCTATCGTCTGGTAAATAGCTATGGTCTGGTCAATAGCTATCATCTGGTCAATAGCTATCGCCTGGTAAATAGCTATCGTCTGGTACATAGGGATCGTCTGATCAATAGCGATCGTCTGGTCAAAGGTGGGCAAATTTGCCTCTGGTGGTCAAATTTGCCTCTAGTTGTTGAGTTTGCCTCTGGTGCAGCTACTGCCTCTAGTGGTCGATAGCGATCGTCTGGTCAATCTGTAGATGACCTAAAGAAATGGTATCTGATAGAAAAACAAATCATATATGTTAAAGACTATGACTACTGGAAAGATAAAGTGAAAAACTTTTTCGAATCTCAACAGTTTGAACTTTGGGATATGGTTCAAAACAAGACATTAGAACGATTGACTCCAAAAGAAATCCTATTCCTAGGAGTCTTGGGTGATGATCATAAAAAGGAATATACCTTGCACCAAAAAGCAAGATACTTTCTTGTATGTGCTATCTCTGAAAAAGAGTTTGAGAAATGTGGTAATAACAGCACTGCCAAAGAAATTTGGGACTCACTGGCTTTAGCCTATGAGGGTACTTCCCAGTACAAGAAACCAAGGCTAATATCTTGGTTAGACAATATGAACTCTTCAAGATGGAAGAGGATGAAAGCATCGAAATTATGTTTGGAAGATTTCAAACATTAGTTCATGGCTTGAAGGTTCTCAAGAAAAGCTATACTACTGTGACCATGTTAAGAAAATCTTGAGAAGTGCGCCAAAGAGATGGAGACCCAAAGTCACGGCTATTCAAGAAGCCAAGGACTTGAATGAATTACGACTTGAAGATCTTTTGAGTTCACTAAGAGCTCACGAGCTTGAGCTTGATGAAGAAGAACCTCCCAAGAAAACTAAGACCATTGCTTTAAAATCATCACACAAGGCATCTACTTCTAAAGCTCTCAAGCGAACTTGACACTGACAAAGATTCATCTGAAGAGAGTAGTGAAGATACTGACGATGAAATTTCCTTAATATCAAGGAAGATTCAACGCATGATGAAAAGCAAAGGAAGGTTTAGAAGAAAGTTCCCTAAAAAGGACTCAAGGGAAAAACACGACTCAAAAGAAAAGAAGGACTTGAGGACAAAAGCCAAGTCACTTGCTATGAATGCAAGAAACCTGGCCACTACAAGTCAGAATGTCCACAACTTGAGAAATCAAGGAAAGGTGGCTTTAAGGGTAAGAAGAAGAAGAGTCTCATGGCTACATGGGATGATTATGAGTCATCATCGATGATGATGATGAAGAAACGAGCCAACATGGCTCTTATGGCCAATATAGAGTCAGGCAGTGAAGAAGAAGAACAAGAAGAGGTAAATTCTAACATTTCTTCTAATATTCAATTAGCCTTTGATGAATCAAGTTAGACGAGTCTTCCAAACTCAACAATGAGTATAAATCCTTGAAAAAGAGATTTTCAAATCTTCAAAAACAATTTCAAATACTCACCGAGGAGAATGAAAAACTCAAAGCGAAAACCACCGATTGGTGAGTAATGATTCAGTGATGAGAATCAGTAGAATGCAACTCTTCAAAATATGAAGAGGATTTCAAAAATTTCTTGCTGAATGTGTCTGCGTAGTAAACAAGCATCTATGATTTGGGGAGTAAGCCAAAATGGTAAAAAGGGTCTTGGTTACAAACCGTAAGAACCCACCTTTCAAAATATACATTTGGAAACCAAGGATACTAATAATCATAGTATTTGCTTGCTTTGTACTTTCTACTGTCGGAAGGGACACATTAGAAATGCATGTTATGAACTGAAAAATGAGAAGGACAAGTCTCCTTCTAGAACTAACAAAGAGGACCCAAAAGATTTGGGTACCTAAGGACAAGATTGTCTATGTTGCGGATTTGCTTAGCAACAGAGTTAAGACACCATCCTGGTTCTTAGGCAGTGGGTGCTCACGACACATGACGGGAGAAAGGCGTATGTTCCAAGATCTTCAACTTAAAGAAGGTGGAAATGTTGGTTTTGGAGGAAACCAAAAGGTAAAATCATTGGTTGTGAAAGAAATGGTGGGAAATTTCTACCCTCTATTGGTAATGGTTTATTTGTTGTGGCTTTGAACCATAACTTCTTGAGTATAAGTCAATTATGCGATAGTGGTTATGATGTTGCCTTTAACAATAATGAATGTATAGCCAAAAGCAAAAAGGGCGGATCCATTTTCTTTAGAGCAAAGAGAAAGAACAATATTTATAAAATCAAACTTTCGAGTTGGTGATCAAAATGTAAAATGCTTTTTGTCAATTGATGAAGAGCAATGGATCCGCACAAGAGACTTGGTCATGCTAGCTTGAGGTTAATCTCAAAGCTTAACAAGAAAGGACTTGTTAAAGGCTTACCAAATCTCAAGTACAAATCTGATGCTCTTTGTGAAGCATGTCAAAAGGAAACAAACGAAATCTTCTTTTTATTCCAAAAATATTGTTTCCACCTCAAGGCCCCTTGAGCTTTTACATTTAGATTTATTTGGACCAACCAGAAGCGCCTCTGCATGCGGAAAGAAATATGGTCTAGTCATTGTCGATGACTATACTAGATGGACATGGGTAAAATTCTTAACCCACAAGGATGAGTCTTTTACGGTGTTTTACGTGATTCTCGCAAACAAGTGCAAAATGAAAAAGGTTTTTGTATTACTACTATTAGAAGTGATCATGGTGGTGAATTTGAAAATGAATCCTTTCAAAACTTCTGTGAAGAAAATGGTATTTTTCATAACTTTTCATCCCTAGAACACCACAACAAAATGGTGTTGTAGAAAGGAAAAATAGATCTTTGCAAGAAATGGCGTAACCATGATTCACGAAACAAATATTGCTAAGCACTTTTGGGCGAAGCGGTAAACATCAGATGTTACATTCAAAATAGAATCTATATTAGACCTATCTTGAATAAGACTCCTTATGAATTGTGGAAAGGAAGAAAACCCAACATTTCATATTTTCATCAATTTGGGTGTATTTGCTTTGTTCTCAATACAAAGGACAGTCTAGGAAAATTTGACTCTAAATCACATAGAGCTATCTTTTTGGGATATTCAACGCTCTAAAGCATACGAAATATACAACAAAGAAACATTAGTTGTTGATGAATCTATGCATGTAAGATTTGATGATAAAAAGCGACAATGATACGTCGAGCTAGATGAAGTTTTTGCAGATTCTGGATAAACAAGGAAACAAGAGTTGATATCACAAGTCTTGACTCTGGTGATGTTTACGGTGTGATCTCTGGTGAAGTCTCTGGTGCTGATTACGGTGATAAGGAAATAATCATATCGGTGGAAGTTCAAACCCCATCACCCAAAGGACCAAATCATTGGTGAACCTAGTGATAAAGTCGAACAAGATCCTCTGCGAGAGAACACTCGACCTGGCCTTACTCTGCGAGATAGAGCCAAAAACAATTGATGAAGCCCTCACCGATGATGGTTGGATCATTGCTATGCAAGAAGAGCTAAATCAATTTCAAAGGAACGATGTGTGGAAGCTTGTGCCTCCTCCAGGAGGACAAGTTAGCCATTGGAACCAAGTGGGTTTTGAAACAAACTTGATGAAGATGGCAAAGTGGTAAGGAACAAGGCTAGACTTGTTGCACAAGGTTACTCACAAGAGGAAGGTATTGATTATCTGAAACCTTTGCTCCTGTAGCTAGACTTGAAGCTATTAGAATATTACTATCTTATCTTTTATCATGGCATTACTTTGTACCAAATGGATGTAAAAAGTGCATTTTTAAATGGTTTCATAAATGAGGAAGTGTTTGTGAAACAACCACCTAGTTTTGAAGATACTGAGTTTCTGAACATGTTTTCAAACTTAAAAGGCACTTTATGGTCTTAAACAAGCTCCAAGAGCCTGGTATGACAGATTGAGTTCCTTTTTAATGTCAAATGGTTTTGAAAGAGGACAGTGGATACAACCCTCTTTAGAAAATCATCTAAAAGCATTTCATTGTAGTTCAAATTTATGTAGATGATATTATCTTTGGTGCTACTAATGAGTCTCTTTGCAAAGAATTCTCTAAGCTTATGCGAGAATGAATTTGAGATGAGTATGATGGGAGAACTAAAATTCTTCCTTGGCATTCAAATAAAACAATGTCAAGATGGAACTTATATCCATCAGGACTAAGTATGTGAAAGAAGCTTGAAGAAGTTTAAGCTAGAGGAAACCAAACCTATGAGCACACCAATGCATCCAACATGTGCTCTTGGCAAAGATGAATCAAGTAAAAAGGTAGACCAAAAGGTATATAGAGGTATGATTGGTTCACTCCTCTATCTTACAGCCTCAAGGCCTGATATTATGTTTAGTGTGTGCTTATGTGTAAGATTTCAATCTGATCCTAGAGAATCTCACTTAACTGCGGTTAAAAGGATATTTAGATATCTTAAAGGAACTACTAATCTTGCTTTGCTTTATAAGAACTCAGATGATTACAAGTTAGTAGGTTTACGTGATCTTTGACTTTCTTTGGAGACGAATTGAAAGGAAAAGCACAAGTGGTGGTACCAATTTCTTGGAGCAAATCTTGTCTCTTGGTCCAAAGAAAAGACAAAGCACAATTGCACTATCCACAAACAGGTTTAGTACATATATGTTGCAAGTCGTAGCTCACAACTACTTTGGATGAAGTATCAACTTGAGGACTATCAGTTAAAGAGAGTAAAATCACTATATACTTTGTGATAATACTTACGCTATATGCTTGACTAAAAACCCTATTTTGCATTCTCGAGCCAAACATATTGAAATTAAACATCATTTTATTAGAGACTATGTTCGTAAAGGATTCTTGAAATTAAATTTATTGATCTGACCATCAATGGCGAGATATCTTTACAAAACCCCTTGCTGAAGATAGATTCAACTTTATAAGAAAGAACTTGAATTTCCTTCTTATAAAGGAATAGGTGTTTGATCTGAATATAGTTGACTCTGTTTGAATATAGTTGACTCTGTTTGAATATAGTTGACTCTGTTTGACTAAGTTGACTCTGTTTGAATTTAGTTGACTCTGTCTGACTAAGTTGACTCTGTTTGAATTTAGTTGACTCTGTTTGAATTTAGTTGACTCTGTTTGAATTTAGATGACTCTGTCTGACTAAGTTGACTCTGTTTGAATTTAGTTGACTCTGTTTGACTAAGTTGATTCTGTTTGAATATATTTGACTCTGTTTGACTATGTTGACTCTGTTTGAATAAAGTTGACTCTGTTTGACTAATTGACTCTGTTTGATGTGTTTGACTTGTTGACTCTGCTTGAGTGTGTTGGCTATGTCGTAGTTAAATCTGTTGATTATCTTATCTCGTTATATTTTTTCATTAATCATTCGTATGATCATTGCATAGTGTCTCTGGGAATCTTAAGTACACGTGTCTTTACGAGGTGGTTGATGCGTTAGTGATTGACATTTTTGCTTTTCTTGAGTCATAATTGCTTTTCTTTGAAATGACAATTTTCTTGCGCCTCTTTAATTTTGACAAATACACGCTTTGAAAAAGACAAATATTTGTTAAAAATTCATTTGAAATCTGGCGCATAACGCTAATCTTCTCGAACACGTTTATAACTCACTCACTCACTCACTCACATCACCCACTACCCACTCTATCTCTCAAAAAGAAGTCTACACTTTTCTGAACCCTAAATCCCTTTCATCTTCGCACTCTGTGTTTCTCCGATTTCAAAAATGGCTGCTCCACAACAACCACTGAAAGTTCAAGTTCCTGAAGAAGAGCGTACGGTAACGCTGGAAAATCTTCAACCCTCTGACCTCAAGGTGTTGGTGGAACACGAAGTAAGGTTTGAGGATATGGCAAATGAAGGATACGACTTCCGAGCAGACTTCATTGACATGGGGATAATGGATTTCTTCTACATGAACAACTCAGTCTATGAGAATCTGGTGAAGGAGTTCTGGACTTATGCTTGGAGTAAAGATAAGACCATTCTGAGTCATGTTCAAGGCAGGCGCATTGTGGTCACTCAGGACCTAATTGCTGAAATCACCCATTGCCCTAATGATGGAGCGGTTGAAACCATTTGGTTGGGAAAAAGGATGCTTTGGTGGTGGGATGTCGTGAATGAAACCATCTATGAGAAGCCGGAGGGACCAAGGCGATGGACATGAAGAATGTGTTTCGAGCACTCGCTCGTAATCATCATGAACCGCTTGGTGCCAAAATCGCTCTGTGGATACCGTCGGCCGGTACCACAAGTTCATAATGTGGAATTATGAACTCAAAGCTAAAATCACCCTTCCACAGATAATTTTTGAACATCTGCGAAGAGACTTAATGTACTCCAGAAAAGGGAAATATATGAATATCCCTTATGGAAAGATGTTGTCAGCAATTATGGAGAACCAAGGTCTTATAAATCTTCTTCAAGGTCTCAACACCTTGGAAGCGAGGGCTTGCCACGAAAACGATGGTGATTCCTATTCTCTCTTGAGACAATCTAAGGAGAATGGGACTCCTTTCCAAGAAGGTTATTGCCGCAATTCAGCAAGGTGAAGAAGGAGCAAGGAAGAAAGTTGTGAAGAAGGGAAGAAGATTATGGTGGACTCGTGTCTCTCTTTGGACCAACCGTAAGGGTCACTCGAAGCACAAGCATTCACATTGCCTCGAGAATCCCTCACTCACTCTCCTGTGAGACCTACATGCATGCCCTCTATGCTTACAGAGGAAGAAGAAGAGAAGAAAGCGGAGATTGATCAAATGATAAAGGAAAGGTTAGAGGAAACACGACTATATCATGAAGCAAGCTTGTTTGCAGGCCTTGTACAGTGAAACCTTTGCACCTCCGATTCGTGCTCCTACCTCTGACCCTAGAGTGGCTATTCCTGCTGAGCCCGCCTCTGTTGATCCTGCTCAGAAACCATCCCTGAAAAGGATACACAAGGTTGGCGATGCCCCTGCTGCAAAAAGGAAGAAGGCACTTGATAAGGTAGTTGATTTATATGATACTACTTATCAATCTGGTTCTGTTCCTGTTGCTTCTACAGTTGTTGAACCCCCTCCATCACAATCCTTGCCCAAACCTAAACCCCAACTGCCTCTCGCACCCAAACCAACACCTACCAAAAGCCTTTGCCGTCTTTACCCTCGGACTCATCTTCATCCGATGAAGATGATGTTGCTCCCTCGAGGACTAGACAAAGATCTCAACCACAGTTCAAATTCCTATATTGAACCTTTAGCCTCTTTACCCCAGATTCCACTATACCTCAAACCCAAACACCTTCACCACCTAAATCACCACCCAAACCAGCTTCTCCACCTAGAACCGCTTCACCCTCACCAACAACCAGACCTCAACATACCATGTGAGATCGGGTCCATTCTGAGGAACCTGAATGAGTCAAGGGTTCAAGAGTCTTCATCTCTTGAATCTGGCAATATGGTTGTGTGTGAAACTCAACCTCTTCGCATGTTGCAACCTCTCCCTGACTCCTCTTTCAGACTTCCCATAATGGTACCCTTCATGGCTCAACTGTTCTCTCCTCCAAATTCTCCTCTCCCGGGAGAACCAGAATGTTGCAGAACACCTGGGGGATGATGCTGATGATCTCTCTGCTGAGCCTCTGCCACTTCTTCTCACTGCACCCCCTGGACCCTCTGAGCCTGGTCTTCGGGAACCAAGAATTGTGCCCAACGTTCTTCCCAATTTAATTGGTAGCATTGAGTACTTCAAAGCTGAAAGATTCAGGGAATCTCGTTTCTGGGGTTTCCTTGGAGACGACAGATTTGATGAAGTAATCAATGATCTTGCTGAAGAAGATCGGTATGAGAACTGGGTGTCTGTGAACACTTGGTTTGACAAGCACAGGCAAGAGCAAGAAGAAAGAAACAGGAGATGGCATGCTGCCCTGACATGGAGAGTTCCTCCAAGAGAAGAGGTCACTGTTGTTTGGGAACCGTAACTCGCACCTCCTCCTCGTCCTCCTACTCCTCCAAGAGAACACCTGTAACTCCACCACCGCACACAATGCTATGGTTGCATCTACTGGATCGGCTTCACATGACAGTCAATCAGAAGTTGTGCCAAAAGAAGTTTTGATAAATTTGGTTGAAGAAAGCAGCGATTCGTAAGATTTATGGAATCTACTGATCAAAGGCTGGAAGCCTCAGAAAAGAAGCAAGATTTGATGACTACTCTGCTGCGGCAAATTTTGGAGAGGATGGAGCAACCCTAGAAAACCTTAGGATTTTTTTTGCCTTTTAGTTTTCTCCCTTTTGATAGATTTGCTTTGAGTTTGTTTTTGTTCACTCTGTTTTTATTTCTAATAAAATTTATTTATGACACTTGAAGTTTTCTCTTTATCTTTCTTTATACTGTTTTGACTGTGATGTTCTTTATTTCTGTCTTAACCTTTTTGTCTGATGACAAAAGGGGGAGAAGAATATAGAGAGTATAAAGCAATTGATGAACCTAGTGTATCAACCAAGTGTCATCATGCATACATTATGTGTTCTGATTAATATATTCCTGTATGCTCTGAAACTTATATGCTGTAATATCTCATGCTCTGTTACACTTAGAAATATTTATATATGCTTAATTCAGGGAGCCTCTGAAATCATCTGAATAAATATTTTTTATAAAGAAAAATTGTTCATCAATATATGTATTTGTCATCATCAAAAAGGGGGAGATTGTTGGAATCAAGTGGATTCAGAAACAATAACCCTTAATTGTTTTGATGATAACAAAAGATTAAGAGAACAATTTATTCTCTAACATGGTTATAAGTGTGCAGAAAGTATTTATATTCGGAAAAATTCTTGAAGACTTAGTGAAATCTTGAATTTCACTCTGGAAAGCCCGACTGCTCTGGTTCTTGGCACATAGAATCTGCTCGGTCAACGCCTGGTGTAAGTCAACGACTCGTAGATCGATCTAAGAGACTACAATCTGTTTGGTCAACGCCTGGTGTAAGTCAACGACTGGGTAGATCAGTCTAAGAGACTACACTCTGTTTGGTCAACGCCTGGTGTAAGTCAACGCTCTGGTAGATCAGTCTAAGAGACTACACTCTGCTTAGTCAACGCCTGGTCTTGATCAACACTCAACAGATTGTGTTATATGTGCTCTATGATAGACTTAGTGCTTTCCTACACGATTCTGTCATTTGATAGCCCATTAAATTCTACACACAAGAATCAGTGATCTGTGAAGCTCAGTTCTGATAGTAAAATTCAAGTACCTTATTATACGAGGTATCTTTAGACAAGAAGAATGTCAAAGGATAAAATCATCAAGGAAACTTGTGCTTGAAGTGTCTATATTTTTGAAAAAGCTCACTAAGGACAAAGTTACTGACATTGCGTATAATACTCAGAATGCTTTTCGTCTTGAAAGCGACGTTACCTGCAAAAGCCAAAGTTCCAGGATCTGAAGCTTTGACTTCGGACAAAAAGAGACGTTATGTCACATCGGCACTTACAACGGCACTTTTTCAACCCTAGCTATATATCCTACCTCATACACTGAAGTAAGACAAGAATTGAGTTTTTACAAACGATTTTCAACACAGTTGTACGCAATCTAGCAACTTGAATATTTTTCTGAGTAGTGAGAGCATCAACATCTATCTTCTCAAACACTACCCAATCAAGAGACAGTGAGCAATCAAGAATTCATCCAAGTCTCTGAGATCGTTGAACAAGGCACTTACTGTTTTATTCTTTCTTTTAAGAAAGTTATTTTGTGCTAAAAGTATTTTCATTGTAAATTCTCTCAAGAGAGTTATCTCTATATTGTTTCAAAAACTCTTATTTGAATCAGACTTAGCCCAAGAAGGGTCAGATACCTTAGAGGCTCAACTGATCTTGAGTCGTTTCTAAGAAGTTGTGAGTATAGCCGCTGGCGTAAATATACTCTCAAGTGTAATCGGTTGATTATAGTGGAGAAATCCTTCAAGTGAGTGAAGGGACTAGACGTAGCTATCAGGTGATAGTGAACTAGTATAAATCTCTGTGTCTCTTTCTTCTCTCTACTCTTTATTCCTTGCACAGTTTATTCAATAGTTATTTTTCATTAACATTTGTATTTGCGAAAAAGTTTTTTAAAAAAAAAAACCCAATTCAAACCCCCCCTTTCTTGTGTTTTGCCACGTTCAGATACTCTGGTGGGAACCGGGGCGTTACATTATGGTATCAGAGCAGTTCGATTTCATCGGAATGTGAGTTATGTGTCTAGAAGTGATCTGGTTTAGGAAGTGTCAGTTCTGTCTGTGAATCTGAATTTTCTAAGCTTTTTTGATGAATTATTAAGGTAGGCCACCTCAAGGATTTGTCTAAGGAATGAGGAGAATGAAAACGAGCAGAAGTTAGTATATTCCTCATTTTTACGAGATTCCTTAATATATGTGTATACTCATATGTACGGGTGTATACATATATGTACCCACTTGCGAAAGAAAAATGAAAATCCATATCATTCTTTGGAATGGAGACTTCCATGTATCTTCGTAAATTATACCCATACCTTATGAACCCAGAGTATGCTATTGTTTAGTAGATCCAGTGATGTATGGATTGAAGGAAGGATGACATATATTGTATTCCTTATCTGCCTTCGAGGATTGCATGTTAGGGTGTGATTACAACTTAATTGGTGTCATACTCTACTTATGTGATGTAATGTTAAATGATTGAATTGAACTTAATGTTTGAATGATGAATGTGTTAAGGCCTTGTCATTCTCTTGCTTGGCTCAACTCTAGGTTTGTAATGAATTCATGTGTGATGTCTTGATAGTTTGGTAATTACCTAATTCACTCTTGAATGTTCATGAGAATGGATAAATAGTGTTGTTTATGTTTAGAATGAATTTGGTATTTAGATGCAAGTTTGAATGCCTTACTATCATGGTTTAATTCTTGAAAAGTTGGAAAAGGTTTAGAGTTTGCATGGAAGTATGTTTGCTATAAAATCATGCATAAAACAGAGCCTTAATCGGTTATTTACAACTTGATCATCGATTAATACAACCTTGATTGCTCTTACAGTCGGGCTTGGGTGATTTAATCGATTAGGCAGAAAGCTCTAATTGATTAGCTCATCTCTGGTCTTTGTACAGACATCTTTTGTAGGTTCTAATCGATTAATATATTAGTACTTATCGATTAGGCATGTCTAAATTTCTATCCTTACCTTAGATGGATGTATTAATCGATTAGTACTAGTATGGTAATCGGTTAGAAAGTCCGTAATACCCTAAAAAGATATAGAGGATGAGCTAGAAGAAGAATATCCCTAATGAACAATAAATTTCCCTAATTTGTTCACTTAGACTAAAGGAGATAGCACTAAAGTAATTAATGAGTGAGTAAGATACTAATAGGGCATGAATCTAGGAAGTACGTCTTAATTACGCTACTTCATTATAGTAGATGATGTGAGTGTAATTGATCTAAGTATGAGTGAATAACTGAAGTCTCTGTACTTCACCCTATAAGTTGTTAATCAATTTCTAAACTACCCAGTCGGATGCTTAATCACAATTGTAGAATATAATTTGATTGTGTAGATTAACCAGGGTGCAAACTTTTTGTACTTGATGGGTGTGCCCTAGGCATATAATCAATCGATAGGAGTTCAAGGTACTGGTGACTATTTAGAAACATCTACATAGGATCCTTATAACTTCATTTAACTACCTACAGATTCAGCGTTGATCGATTAAATTATATTACCCGGTTGATGCAAAGTCTCAGAATTAGTTAACTGGATCATGAGGAGTCTAATAGTTAATTATCTTCGCACTCCAACTATCCCTTGGCTACCTAACAGCTTTGGTTAAAAACAAGGAGGACCAACTAGATAATCACAATTATGTATGGGGACTAAGGTACCCCTAATTAAGACGGAATGTAAGGGACATTCCTAAGTACAATTAGGAACACAAAGTAAGTTCGAAAGTGAGACAATCTAGTCAATTAAGCAAACTTAAGTTTTACGAGTCATAAACGTTTATGATAAAAGAAGATGGGAATAGATATCCACAAGGAAAATCTATTTGTATGCTTATGCTTGCATTTGAATGATTATGTGATGCCTTATGTTGGCTAATAAACGAGATCAAGTATAACGTGATAGCATGTCATAGATTGAAAACTTCTGCATGCTACAAATATCTTAAGTAATAAGTACCTATTCCATAAGATTAAGGAAAGGTACTTAAGGAAAATTTTACATTTATAACACATGAATGAATGTCGTAAATGAAAATTTTTCAATGTATGTGATAGTTTACACAAAGTGACAACCTTACATTGATAAGCTAGTTGGCCAATGAAGAAGTCATGGAACCACCAAGAGTAGTACAAGATGCTCTTGGGGGAAACCGGAACCTTTGAGTAAACTAAAAAAAAATGTTTTGACAAAGAAAATGTTTTACGTGGTGTAGACGTTAACTACACAAAGATTCCTCACAAGGAGGAAAGCCTCTAAGTAAAGGTCCTTTGGTAGGAAGGATAAAACAACCTGGCTAATTACCCAGCAACCGTAGCAGAATACATGCTTAGGCATGGGACGCTCATGTCAGTTACAGAGAGGGTAACCGAGCATATTAAGGAGCTATATGCTCAACCTATGTCGGTCCGGGGTTAAATAATCCGACCGAATCCGGCAACGTAGATTCCTGGTTCAAAAGCAAACGAACCCTAAGGGAAGAGTAGACGCGAGTAATACACTCACAACTTGTATTCCTAGTTCTAGCAGTGAATAGATTTTAGAGGAATGCAAGGAATGAGTTAGATTGTATGAATGTTACATCCTTCTTTGTCAAATTGATGTTTGATTGTATGCATTAGCAAAATATTGATTACACGCTTAAAGTGAATGTATTTCATTCTTTGCTAAGTGTAGTTAGAAATAGGCATACTATCCTCAGGAATAATAGAAGTAACCTTAGATAGACCTAAATCAAGGAAAGGGGCTTACTCATTTGGAGTGGCGTAGAATCAGGTCTCGTGGCAGAAATGAAATGAAGTTAATTCCATAGGTTAGCTAAGTATAAGATAAGGGAAATTTTGAGGGAATTTTTTTTTTAAAAGGAGAGGAGTAATGTAACACCCTAACTCTCCTAAGCTTAGTAATTAGAGGCCCTAAGTGAAAAAGAGATTTATTACCTAAGGATGAGTATGGTTGATCACGTGGAAAGGGAAAGTATCACGGGTTCAAGAAAAAAAGTGGGACTACTAATTAATTAATTGACCTAAGGTTTTAGTAAAGACTGGGAAGTAAATTATGAGATTAAATTAGAACTTGTTAGTCAACTTAAACTAATACATCTCACCCTCCTTCTAACCTACCATACACCATACACTCACTTAACACACATTAGCATTCTTTCCCCTAAGATAAAACACGCAAACCGTGGAGATAGAAGAAGAAAGGAGAAGCAGAGAATAGGAAGAGAAGGAGAAAGCCGAGAGAGAAAAGCGAAATGGAGAAGGAAGAAGGATGAAGGAGAAGATACCATCTCCATGGAATGCTAACCAAGAAGAAAATGGTCCTTCCTGTAGGAGGAGAAAAAGAAGAGGAGGGGAGAGATTAAGAGAGAAATGGCACATGGGACAATGCTTATTGATGCTAAATGTGTGCTTTAATTAGGTTTTATTACACTAATGATGATGGTTAGTGGTTAATCACCCCTTGGGTAGGAATTACTATGTGTCATGTATGTTACTGGTCATTGAGAGACCATGAATCAAGTAATTAAGCAGACAAGTACTTCTATCTTTGCAAAACCATGTCCGATCGCTAGGAAGAGCCTTCGCTAGGCGAGCCCCTGCACAACATTTTTGCGATTGGTTCTGTGCTTTTTTCGCTTGGCGAAGGACTTGCTTCGCTTGGCAAAGCCCTGCACTTTTACGGGGACAATAGCTATCGTCTGGTAAATAGCTATGGTCTGGTCAATAGCTATCGCCTGGTAAATAGCTATCGTCTGGTACATAGGGATCGTCTGATCAATAGCGATCGTCTGGTCAAAGGTGGGCAAATTTGCCTCTGGTGGTCAAATTTGCCTCTAGTTGTTGAGTTTGCCTCTGGTGCAGCTACTGCCTCTAGTGGTCGATAGCGATCGTCTGGTCAATCTGTAGATGACCTAAAGAAATGGTATCTGATAGAAAAACAAATCATATATGTTAAAGACTTGTTTTCCATATAAAGACTGATGAGTGAAGGAAAGCATAATATTATAATTACGAGAAATATTCAATCTCAAACAATAGTCCAAGCATCTGGAAATTGTATAAGAGATACGATGTCAAAAAATGTCATCTGATACATATCTCATGTTAAACTCCCATTAACCCAAAGCATCTAGATTATTTGCAAGTTTGGAATAGGTCACTCAAAACTCAAGTGTTTGAAAATAGCCACATGCACTTGAGCAGAAGATTAGGTTACGCGTGTAGTGAAAATACATAGACTTAAATTTTACTATAATTGAGGAATTAACAACAAATTGTCTATAATTCCTAAAAGTATTAAACAATATTAATAACAATATTTTATTGTGTCTCCAAATATAACAATAAGAAAAAAAATTACAAGTGCTGATATCAAATATACCATTTATAATGATATAAAGTAGATTAGTTTTATTCTTTGTGCTGACGTAATGGGGTCTAGCACCCCTCGTCTTGTTCCTTAGCTTTCTTGTCTTTCTGTCTTTTATTAAAAAAATTGTTCTCAACAAAATTTGTTAGCTAATATTGGGATTTCATTATATTATCATAACAAGGATTTTTGCTAATAATATAAAAAAATACCGAGTTTAATGTATAACAATGTTCTGGAAAAGACTACAATATCCTCAATATAAGTCCTCATAACAAAACGATCACAAATAATATGTTAAGAGAATATATAAATATATTTGCTTTCTCACATCTAATTAATTGGTGATTTGATTGAGGTAGAGATCTTGTATATCAACACAATCCTATATTGGACATTATTTTCGGCAAGCAAGACTCTTCCACTTGATACATAAAGATAGTTGAGCTAACAATTTGAAATATTCAAAGTATTAAACAACAAAATTATTTATAAATGTTCTACTATTTTTCTCTATCACACAAAAATCATGTCAAGTATCCATTTCTTACATAGTCGCAATCCTTTCCAATGATAAAAAAAATTAACAGAAATTTACATTGCGATAGCCAATACAAAATTTTAAAAACAGTTGAAGGTATAAATAATATGCCCAATTAAGAGATACTTTCTTTTTTATTATGATCCCATTGAAGGGCTCAAACTGTAATAAATAAGAAGTATAATATAATAATGTACAAATCTTTTTTTTTGAGTGGAAAATAATGTATAACTCTTATATCTCCAAAATTATAATACCGATTTTGTCAGGAAAAAATTATAATACCGATAGGGTACTTAAACATATAATAATGCATAAATCTTATCCCACTTAATGCTTGAATTTCACTCCCCTCCCCTCTAATGTTAAAATCTACACTTTCCACCCTGATGCATGCATGTATGTGTGTGTCTGAGTGTGTGTCTATATTATGTTACATTTTAGTATATTTTAATATAATCAAGCTTCTAATTGTTATACCAGAAGAATCCATTTGAATGCAAAAGAATTAGAACTGAGGATGAGAAATGAGAATGGAGCAACTCTCTCTATGATTCAACTATATCTCTTAATTGTTGGAATTAAGTAGATTCAGAAACAATGACCCTTAATTTTTTTTGATGATAACAAATAATGAAAAGAACAATTTATCCTCTAATGTGTTTGTTAGTTTGCAGAAATTTGTGAGTAAGTCACTATTCATCAGATGAAACATTCTCAGAAAGTTGTGCTTATATGTGTGCTTTTCACCCTCCGTTTCAATCCTCTGAATCCGGCATTAATCATCTGGTAAGTCTTGATGACGTCATCGTTTTATAGCCTCACTCTGATGATCATGCTCTGGAAGTCAATGCTCTGATAGTAGTCAACAATCTGGTAGACCATGCTCTGGTAAGACCATGCTCTGATAAGACTACATTGTTGGAACCCTTCGTCCGGTACTCCAAGACTCTGTTATATGAAAGGCCAACAAATACTGCACTGAAGAACTTGCCTCCGATCCAAGCTTACTCTGGTAAGCAGAGTATCTCAGTAACAAGCATCGTCTGACAGGAAGATGCCTCTAATTGAAAATCAGACTGAGTGAAACATTAAAGGATACTTCAAGTATCAAAAAGACCTCATTGATGAGTATTTTAATGTACGAGGAATCAAAGGCCAAAGAGAATGTCAACAGATATAATCATCAGAAATGACTTGCTCTGGAAGTGTCTCGTATTCAAAAAGATCCCAAGGGATAAGATCCTGCAACTGTCTACTGTGTCAGTATACAAGAGCAGAGTTGAAAGTGATAGGACTCGCTAAAAGCAACCAAAAGCGTATCTGAAGTTTTGTCCATTGGTGAAAGAGCTGTTAGGTCACAACGGCACTATTAGGTACCCTAGCTATATATACCTTACTTCATTCACCGAAGTAGGTTAACGAAACTGAATCATTCTTGCGAGACAATGAGCGACCAAGAAATGATTCCAAGTCTTTGAGACCAGTGAACAAGCACTTAATCGTTTTATTCTTTCTATTAGAAAGCTATTCTTTGTGCTTAAGCATTTCATTATAAATCCTCTCTGCTGAGAGTTATTATTATTGTTTCAAAGTATTTTTGAACTCTTGTATTAAGCCCAGTAGTGGCTGTATTCCTTAGAGGTTTGACTGCACTAAGTCGTTATAAGAAGTTGTGAGTATAGCCAGTTTGACAGTCGTATACTCTCAAGTGTAATCGGTTAATTATAGTGTAGAAATCCTTCAAGTGCATTGAAGGGACTAGACATAACTATTAGGTGATAGTGAACTAGTATAAATCACTATGTCCTACTCTTTTTCTTCTCTTTGCTTATTCACAGTATTATTTTTGTTAAAGAGTTGTTTTGAAAAGGTTTTAAAAAACACACAAGTATTTCGAAAAGATTTATAAAACCCAATTCAAACCCTCATTTCTTGTGTTTTTGTCACGTTCATTAATTACAATGAACTAACTATATATATTAGAACTAACTGTTTGAATGATTTTATTTATAATATTTTATGTTGATGTATTAATTTTGTACATTCACGTACATTGATTCATATGTCTCCCAAATCTGTATGTTTTTGTTTTCTTTGGCCATTTGAAATAATTGTTCTTATTCAATGGTTTTTAACACCGTTGAAGTGAGTTATTTAGTTTTAATGCTAAAAGGAAAAAAAAACATTTTACCAAATTTTGAAATATATAAAGAAGAAGAATATGAACGTGAAGAATGTGAGAGTTAGAAAAATTGTCTTTTCCCTTATTGTCTTAGTTCCCGAGCAGTTAAAGGAAAAAGAAAGAAAGAAAGAAATTGTGGGTGTGTGTTTGGTGGTTCTTCTTTGTGCAGGGAAGATCATAATTTTTGAGAGACTATTTTATCCTGAGAACGACGAGGCTGTTCAATGTTGCACATTTCACCCAGAGCCGCGAAACATCTTAAAGAGAGCGACCTAGTCCGTGACTCAGCCTTAATTTTCTGTTCATGTTCAACATCTATAGCAACAATTTTAAGACATGTATTTTTCTGCCATGTCTGCCGAGCACGATACCGTTCACAATGATCTCAGCAAGCCATTTCGGTTTGAAGGTGCACATTTCAAGAGATGTTGTTCTTCTTGATTATGCGCAAAGTCAATTTCGTTCTCACCACTGACAAGCCTGTCCTGCTAGAAAATCCAACTGATGCTCAACAAAAAGAACTGGAGACATGACGTGACAATGATTTCATGTATAAGAATTTTATTTTAGATGGTTTTGTTGGAATCAAGTGGATTCAGAAACAATGACCCTTAATTGTTTTGATAATAACAAATAATGAATAGAACAATTTATCCTCTGATGTGTGTGTTAGTGTGCAGAACTCAGTGAGTAAGTCACTATTCATCAGTTGGAAATGTCTCAGAAGAATATGCATATGTGTGCATTTCACCCTCCGATCCATTCCTCTGAGTCTGGCATTGATCGTCCGGTAAGTGCTGATGATGTCATCATCTTATAGTCTCACTCTTAAGATCATGCTCTGGTAGTCAACGCTCTGGTGGTAGTCAACGTTCTGATAGACCATGCTCTGGTAATATCATGCTTTGATAAGACTACTCTGTTGAAACCCTTTGTCTGGTACTACAAAGACACTGTTATATGAAAGACCAAGAAATTCTGCACTGCAGAACTTGCCTCCGGTTCAAGCTCACTCTAGTGTACAGAGTATCTCAATAACAAGCATCGTCTGATAGGAAGATGCCTCTGATTGGAAATCAGATAGAGTGAAACATTAAAGGGTACTTCAAGTATTAAAGAGACCTCATTGATGAGTATTTTAATGTATGAGGAATCAAAGGCCAAAGAGAATGTCAACGGATATATTCATCAGAAATAACTTGCTTTGGAGGTTTCTCATTTTAGAAAGTTCATATGGGACAAGATCTTGCAATTCTCTGCTGTGTTAGTGTACAAGAGTAGAGTTGAAAGTGACACGACTCGCTAAAAGCCACCAAAAGCGGATCTGAAGTTTTGTCCATTGGTGAAAGAGCTGTTAGGTCACAATGACACTATTTGGAACCCTAGCTATATATACCTTACTTCGTTCACTGAAGTAGGTTAACGATTCTATTATAACATACTGAGACATTGAGCAACCAAGAAATTATTCCAAGTCTCAGAGACTAAGCGAACAAGCACATAATTGTTTTCATTCTTTCTGTTAGAAAGTTATTCTTTGTGCTTAAGCATTTCATTGTATATCCTCTCTGTTGTGACAGTCAATATCAAGATGTTTAGTACGCTCATGAAACACCGGATTAACGGTAATATGTAAGGCACTTTGGTTGTCACAATATAGGACAGAAAGACATGAAGGAGACTGGGACAAGTCAGCAAGAAGATAACAGATCCATTGCAATTCTCGGGTAGCAGATGCTAGAGCTCTATACTCTGCTTCAGCAGAGGAACAAGATACTGTGTATTGCTTCTTAGACTTCCATGACACCAAAGAATGACCAATAAAGAAGCAAATACCTGAAATGGAGCACCTAGTATCAACACATCCACCCCAATCAGCATCAGAAAATCCTAACACATGCAGATCTGAGGTGTTGGAAAAGAACAGGCCACGACCAGGAGACCTTTTTAAGTATCTTAATACTCGCAGTGCAGCCTTGTGATGAACTTCAGTTGGTTTGGCCATAAACTGACTCAATTGTTGAGTGGTAAATGATATGTCTGGTCGTGTAGTAGTAAGGTAAATCAGTCTTCCGATCAAGCTTCCTATACGCTGCCACATCAGTAAAATAATTGCTAGAATCCTGATACAACCGAACTGCAGGATCAAGAGGAGTGGAAGCCGGATTACAACCAGTAAGCCCAGAATCAGCGAGTAGTTCCAAACAATACTTGCGTTGGTAAAGTGAAATTCCCTTAGATGAACATGCCACTTCCAATCCCAAAAAGAACTTGAGTTGCCAAAGATTTTTGATCTTGAAAGCGTCATGCAGAAGAGATTTAATGTGATCAAACTCAATTATTGAAGTGCCAGCCAATATGATATCATCCACATATACAAGCAAGACTGTAAATGCATCCGTGGAAGATTTTATGAATAGAGTATGATCAACATTACCTTGGACAAAACCATGTGAAGTTAGAAAACATGTGAGCATTTCAAACCACTGACGACTGGCTTGTTTTAGGCCATAAAGGAATTTGAGGAGTCTGCATACTTGACCTTGTTTAGGAGCTATTACATCTTGTGGAAACCTCATGTATACATCTTCATATAGGTTACCATGAAGGAATGCATTGTTGACATCCAATTGGTGAAAATGCCAACCATGAATAGCAACCAAGGCAAGAAGGATTCTGACTGTAGAGAGCTTTGCAACTGGTGAAAAAGTCGCAGAATAATCCAAACCTTCTTTTTGGTTGAATCCTTATGCAGCTAATCTTGCTCTATGGATCCATCTGCATGCCTTAGTATTTTATAAACCCACTTACTACCAATGGGGATAGCAGTAGCCGGTAAGTTAACATATTCCCATGTTTTATTCATATTCGAGGCTTCTATTTCTTTATCCATTGCCTCAATCCACTTGGGATCTTTGCAAGCAGCTGAATAAGAAGTAGGCTCAGTAATAGAAGTCAGAGACAAGGCATAAGCATGGTGTTTAGAAGAAAGGTTATTATAGTGATGATAATCAGACAAGGGATATAGAATAGTAGACACATGATTGCAAATATAGTCATTGAGGTGAGTTGGTTTGTGTGAAACTCTTGTGGATTTTCGAAGAACAGGGTATGATTGTGCTGCTATAATAGTTTCAGCAGCAGAATTGTTTGAAATAGAATCAGAAGAAGCAGAATAAGGTGATGTAGAATGAACATAACCAGAGGAATTATTTGAAATAGAATCAATAGACACATTCTCAGAAACAGTAGGTGAGGAAGTAATTGGAGGAGAATAAGCAATTTGCTGTGATGCAGAATTGCTGTCACTTGTTTGTTAAACAGAAGAGTAAAAAGATGGAGGATTAGGAACAACATTAGATGTAGTAGAATGAAAAGGGAACTCAAGATCATAAAATTGCACATCTCTAGAGACTATAATTTCTCTGGTGTTGACATCCAATAATATGTATCCTTTCATGCCCAATTTGTAACCCAAGAAAGCACACTTCCTTACTCTAGGTGTAAACTTATCTCTGTGACTTTCGAGAGTTGATGCAAAAGACAAACAACCAAAAGTCTTTAAGCTATTAAGATCAGGTGGTTCACCATGTAAAACTTCATAAGAAGTCTTATTCCCTAATAATCGAGTAGGTATTCTATTCATCAAATATACTGAGTGCAACACTGCATAGGACCAGTAACTCTTAGGTAACTATGACTGCATCATCAGAGCTCTGCTGATGTTTAAAATATGCTGATGTCTTCTTTCGATTCTACCATTCTGCTGTGGAGTAGCCACACAGCTCCTTTGATGTATTATCCTTTTAGATGCATAAAATTCTTATAATATAAATTCTGGCCCATTATCACTTCTTACAACTTTTATCTTCTTTTCGAATTGAGTTTCAACAATGGAAATGAATTTCTTCACACAGTGAGACACTTCAGACTTCAATTTAATCATTACAACCCAAACATGTCTACTAAAATCATCTAGAATGGTTAAAAAATATCTATAACCATGAACTGATTTTGTATAAAGTGGACTCCATATATCCAAATGAACAAGTTCAAACAAGGACTTTGCATTACTATCACTAATAGGGAAAGGTAATCTCTTTTGTCTAGATATGTGACAAACATCACAAACACTATGCATAGCTGCTGGAATATAGGAATATTGTTTATTCAAACACTGTATTCTATCATAGGATAGATGTCCTGACCTCAAATGCCATAGCATGGCAGAGGATTTAGCATTTGTACTGAAAGAAAAAGCAGAAGCTAAATTTGTGGTAACACCTAATGTAGAACAATCTGTCTCCAGATAATAGAGTCCTCCAATTTCTCTAGCCAAACCAATCTTTCTCAAATGCTGCTTGTCCTGTATTACGCAGGAATCAGGTCCAAAAACCAGTGAACAAGACTGTTCTTTGATCAACTTAGCAACAGATATCAAATTGACTGCAAACTTAGGAAGATACAACACATCATCTATGATTAAATCTCTAGTGAGTTTGACTTTCCCACTAATTAATGCATCAATAGAATTTCCATTTGGCAAATTTACTACAATTGGGTTGATTTTGTTGTGTGAAACAAACCAATCAATATTATGGCATATATGATGGGTAGCTCCTGTATCTAAAATCCATTTCAAATTAAAGGATGCTGGGATAGGTTTACTTGCCACATGTGCTGCATGACAGTAGCTCTTCCCTTCTGCCATATTTACTGAAGCTTTGGTCTCAAGCAATGCTACCAAGTGATTATATTGTTCTTTTGTCAAATTCATGTTCTCACTGTCTGTTTTCCCTGCAAAATCAATCATATACTTGCTTTTTGTGTCTTCAACAGCAACATTATTGGCATAAAACTCTGTCCTCGCCCAAAGTTAGGTGGATAACCATGCTTTTTGTAGCATGTCTCCACTGTGTGGCCGATTTTCCCACAATATGTGCAGACCTTTCCATTTTCTCTTCCTTGGAAACCTCCATTACCTCTTCCTCTACCTTGAAAACTTGCATTACCTCTTCCTCTTCCATAACTCTTTGAGCCTTCTACTGCATTAACCAGTGCTCCAGAATCTTCATTTGAATCAACAGATGAACCACCTTTTAATTGTCTTTCTTGTTCCAAGACCATTGAAAAAAACTCTATTAATCAGAGGCAATGACTCCATAAGAAGTATTTGTGATCTTACACCTTGGTATTCTTCATTCAAACCAACCAGGAATTGAATCACCTTATCTTCTAATCTGAAACTCCTTGCATTTCTCATGGCTAAGCAAGTACAAGCAGTGCGATATGAACATTGAGGCAAAGGCCTATACTGCTCTAATTCTTCCCATAAAGTCCTCAATTCAGTAAAGTACTCTGAAATTCCAAGATTATCTTGCTTCAGATTTGTAATCTCCTGTTGCAACTGTGATACGCGAATTCTATCACCTCTCATGAATCTGTCTTTCAAGTCAAGCCAGATATCGATCGCATTTTCAACAAACACCACGCTCTTAGCAAGTTCTAGAGTCATTGAATTGCTTATCCAAGAATGCACAAGATTGTTGCATTTCTCCCAAGCCACAAAGTTCAAATCCGTTTCATTCGGCACCAGGATTGAACCATCCGCAAAACGAAACTTATTTTTCAAGCCTAATGCCCTTCGCATTTTTCTCACCCAGTTATGGTAATTCTTTCTCTATAACTATAGCTGTGGTGTAACCGAAACAGAGGTCGTTGATTTTGAGTGATTAACATAATATGGATCAAGCGATTGATCTTGATTCACACTTTGATTGTTGTTGTTTGAAGAAGAAGAATTGTTGATGATAGTGGAGGCAGCTTCAGAAATACTGTACAATGGCGGGTCAGAAGAAGGCGCTAGTTAGGGTTTCAGAAAAATGGCTTGAGAGTTTAGGAAGAAGAGGGAAAAGGAAAATGAACGGAGTGAGATATTGAAAAATTAACTTCGCACCGATTATTTTAAGGGAGTTAGCGCCGGTCCGACAGACGCTAATGTTTTAAAAAAAAGAAACAAACAAAAAAATGATTCAAGAGGCTATTTGACAGTGTGACAACCACACCAAAATTTAAATGGAGCCGCCACCAATATTTATTTTTAGAAAAACATTGGAAAACCTATTTTTTGAAAAGAATTGAAAGAAATGGTCTTGAACCAGATTTTGAGCCCGGGAGTTATTTACGCGCGGGGAAAGTATTAGCACCCCGCGACGCCCGTAAAACGGTGCCTTTAATTGTTTGAAAATAATTGTTTGCCATTAAATAATTTATTTTCCTCAAAAATAAGATTCCTAATTATTAACTAATGGTCACAAACAAATTTCAGCCAGCCAGATTAAAAGCAAACACTTTAATTTATTTTTTTGCTTTATATTCAAAACAGAACCCATAAAATTCAATTTACTTATGATTAATATTATTTTAGACAAAAACGAAATAAATGTAACTTTCAGAAATTTATTTAAAAATGTGTAGATAAAAAAAATATGGAAACTTTCTTTATTGCTTTTATACCCTCCTAGACAACATATTTGCAATCGGGTCCCTACCTAGCGTTTGGCCCCATCAGAAGGCCAAACCCTAAACCTAAATTCAATCAGAACCGTAAGCAACAACAACAGCCAAATGATCACAACAAAAATAAAAAGGAAATACAAGGAAAGGTAAAAAATTGCAATGGACTTTGATTACAACATTCGATTCAAGTCTCTGTTACAGGATCATGGAAATAAACAGAAAAATCAAATGGAAAAAAAGAAGAGAAGATGAAACCTGGATAATAGCCTTTCCCAGAAAATTACAGAAGTAAAGAGAAGGGGATTCAAAAAAACCTAAGACTAGAAGTAGTGTTTAATTTTGGGTATGTTAACCTCACGAGTTCTTTTCTTCATTTTCTTGCCGCGGCTTTGCTACCACTCCTGCCTTCAGATCCAAAATATCTCCTCCGGATTCACCCAAAGTTCGTTCTTAGTTTTGCTCCCTAGGGTTCAGCCCCTTTAGATCTGAAGTACTCTCTCTGTTTTTCTCCTCCTCTTCTTGTAGTCTCGTTGGGTTTTTATAGCCCTCTCCTTCACACAAATCCTGCGAAAAATAAGGCAAATCAATAAATTTCAAAGGAGAATAAAGTAAAATCAGGATCTTTAAATGAAAATAAAAAGAATGTGTATCATTCCCTTTTGACAGTTGACGACAAATCCGGAACTAAGAACGCGAATCATGGGTTCAAGGAAATCCGGCTATGGAAGGTGTGATTCGGTTTTGACTTTTAGGGATTGATTCGGTTTAGCCCAAATCTAGAAGTTTTAGGGTTAAATGTGAGGAAAAAAGAGATTGAGGGAGAATGAGGAGGTGGTGCGGCCGCTTGGGTGTGAAGGGTTTAGGGTTAGGGTTGGAAGAGATGGAAAGAAGAGAGAAGAGGGAGGTGGATTTGGTGGGTGAGGCCGATGTGGGCTTATTGGCTGCGGCTGAAGGAAGTATGGGAAGAAGAAATTAGGGTTAGGTAGAGAAGAGAGTGGAGCCGAAAATGGAGGAGAAGAGATAGGGAGAGAGGGAGAGATAGAGGGACGGTTGGGGGGAGTGAGAGAAAGAGAGATGAGGAAGGGAGAACGGTGCTGAGTAGTGAGAATGAGGGAGAGGCCGAGAGATTGTGGAAATGAGGGAGTGAGGGAATTAGGTTGAAATTAGGGTTAATAGGATTTGGGCTAGGCTGCGTGGGTGCTGGAGGGAAACTGGGCTTAGGGGCGCGAGAAGAATGGAAGAGGGGTGCGTGAAGCAGGGCGTAGAAGGAGTCTTGTTGGGAGGTCTTGCGCAAAGCGAGGGTGCACGTAGAGAGGTCAGGCTGCCAGGTAGTCCACCACTCTTTCCACCTCTCTATTTTACTTCCTGCAACCTTTTCCAACATTTTCTCTCTTTTCTTTCTTTCCTTTATTCTTTTTTTTACCTTCTTCTTTTTATTATGAAACCAAAAACATTATTTTTATTTTTTATTACAAATTTAAAAAAGTTAAAATAAATAATAAAATAAAATAAAATAAAATAAAATAAAAAGGCCGGACAAAATTAGGGTACTACAGCTGCCCCTCCTTAATTACATTTTACTCGATGGTCTTCGTGCATTCGTTGTAAAAGGTAATTAAGGATAAAGGACTCTAATTTTGTCCGAAACAAGTGGTTTGAGATTGCGGGATTGGTTCCCGACTTTGGTGGGAGATTCTAGGGTCGGTATCCTAGTGAATTCCTAGTAAGGCATAGGTACGACTATGATTCCTTACAAAATTGGTGAGGATTCTAGGTTCAGTTCCTAGTGAATTCTCGGTAAGGCAAAGGTCTGGTTCCTAACCCTCACATCTTTGGTATTGATTACTTCCCTACTTAGGGTAAGTTTGGGGTGCGAGCTTCTTCGTCACTCGACACAAGTTTGGGTCAGATTCCCAACAAGGATAAGTCAGGTTCTTAACTCTTGCTAAAAGGTACGGATTGACTATCCTACTTTAAGTAATATCCATGATTTGAGTTTCTCTGTCACTCAATATAGGTTCGGGTTAGATTCCCGGCAAGATGTAGGTCAGAATCTAACTCTTGCTAAAAGGTATATATTCATTTCCATAATTGAGGAAGATCCGTGATGCGGGTCAGGTTCCCGACTAAAGGCTTGGGTCAGATTCCCAAGGTGGTGGGTCAGATTCTCGACAAGGTGTAGGTCAGATTCCTAACTCTTGTTAAAAAGGCGTGGATCGATTTCCATAATTGAGGAAGATCCGAGATGCGGGTCAGGTTCCCGACTAAAGGCTTGAGTCAGATTCCCAAGGTGGCGGGTCAGATTCCCAGCAAGGTGTAGGACAGGTTCCTAACTCTTGCTAATAAGATTGAATAGGCTGAGTACTAGTTCTTACTGAGTAACAACAGACCAACTGTATGTAATATTTGAGAGGGTGGGTCAATGGACCCAAAAACTTTGATAGTCATGCAGGATGCAATGAATGGTATGCCATGCATGAAATCACTACAACAAAAAAAAGGAATAAATAGCGCTTTTTTTGGCCTTAAATAGCGCTTAAAGGCACTATATATCGGGCCGCTACTGATTGTATCTTCAATAAATCGCGTTTTTGAACGCTATTTAAAATTGAGAATAAATAGCGCTTAGTTAGGAAGCGCTACTTATTCCTTGAGAATAAGTAGCGCTTTCTTTAGGAAGTGCTACTTATTCCTGAGAATATGTAGCGCTTCCTTTACAAAGCGCTATTTATTCTCAAGGAATAAGTAGCACTTATCATAATAAGCGCTACTTATTCTCAATAATGTGTTTTTTTTGGGTCATATTCACATACCTATGCATATAGTGGTTACTGCACACCAAAATAATCATCAACACTCAAATTTGTGCCAATATCAAAACTCACAAAATCCAAATTTAACATTACATGAAATAATTTTCAGCCAAATATTGACAAAACTATCATAAATAAAACATTAAAATACATTAACTAAAACATAACACATATTATGCTAGTACCTAAACAATACACACTAATCTTCTTCTTCTTGTTCTTGTTCTTGTTCTTGTTCTTGTTCTTGTTCTTCTTCTTCTTTGTGCCTATACATAATAAAATTCGTAACAAAATATCAACACCACTCTTCCTTGAGTACGGTATGATCAGGGTATGTGTCGAATTGACAATCAGGAAAGTACTGCGAAATGAAAATTAAATCAAGTTAGAATTGATCACATGCTTCCAAATGGTATGTGTAAAAGTAAAAAAATTATATAAACTTCGAAATTAATTATTACATATACATACCTCCGTTGGAATTTGTGTTTGGTTATGAATGACAATATCCTTGAGAAACTTCAATACATACCGGCCACAATCATCAGAGTTCAGTTGGCGAGGACACTATAAAACAAAAAATATGAAATTAATTGCTTTTATTTTGGTAATTTAAATAATTGCATAAAAAATTTGGTATAATACCTTTATCGGTATCCATTTAGGTGTCGTTGATTTAGAAAACCGAGACTTGACATTTAGTGTTCGATGAACAAGGATAGCCCTAAGTGCAAAATCAAAAAAAATCATTCAATATATATCCAATACATTCATAACGACTGCTCTTCACATCAACACACAAACTATATCAAATTTCTAACAAAATTTTGGCAGAGTCTCCCCTAAAATATGGACATTCCAAAATTTATACAACACATGTAACAGCATAAAATACCATACCAGCCAGCACAAGGATTGAAATTCACCAAACATAAACAAATAAAAAATTCAACATTACAATATCTGTAAACATTTAAGTTCATAGCATAATCATTTATAAGAAAAGCAATAAACCGTTATGTCACAAAGCAAAACACGGAGCATGCAACTATCACATAATGGATTATGACAACCTTTATGAGATACATAAACGTAGTGTTACTTAAGTCATTAAAAACAAATCAATCACATTCCTTAAACATAATAAATTCAGTATTCCAATATCCAATTTCAGATTCATAACGATAATCAATCCAATACATGCATAAAAGTGCATATTCATATATATATACACAGGCACACACACACTCTCTTACTGATTGTATGTCTCTTTCAATTTTTTGCGCAGGCTGAAGTGTACATGCAATGGATCCAAATAGTACACACACACTCTCTTACTGATTGTATGTCTCTTTCAATTTTTTGCGCAGGCTGAAGTGTACATGCAATGGATCCAAATAGTACACAATGTTTTGATTTAGATTAATCGCTATCAATAACCAATGATCCCTACAAAAATGTTGGAGGAAAAAATCATAAGCAGGTAATCACATTTCAATATATATATATATATATATATATATGTTTGTGTGTGTGTGTGTGTATAAATTAAATGACTCACACTATGTTGCAAGGTGACAGAAACAAAGTCTCATACTCAGGATTTGCCAATGTCAAACGCTGAACTATATATTCAGATACAGTAGCATTCCAAACTTGCAAATTGGTTTGTTGTGGGCACAAAAACACAAACCTCTGAGTCTGTTCTTGTGGGACCAATATCTCTTGATACAGGTACCTTAAATTAAAACATGCATACAAATTAATACATTAACAATAACATAAATATTTAGCTGAAACAATAAAAAACATTGGATACTTTAAAGTTGAATACAGTACCTGAGATATACGCTAATAACAGTTTGACTTAGCCATTCATTATCATTAAGAATTTCTTGAAGTTCAGCATTAGCACCAAGTCTTAATGCGTGCTTATAACCCAAAATTGATTTATCCATTGGTACTTTAATGGTATCCTCCTCCTTCATCATTGTGAACGTGAACACAAGAAGGGGGGTTGAATTGTGTTAAAAAACTTTTCGCAAACTATACGTAAAAACTTCAACACAGGTTTTTCAAAACTGTTTGTATATCAGATGCAGATTAAACTGGATGCAGAAATTAAACAGTTTATAAAAACTTGTTTTCCTGAGCAAGGTAAAGATAAATGTAAAGCAGTAAAGGATGAGACGTAGAGATTTATACTAGTTCACCACCAACTGGTAGCTACGTCTAGTCCCTTCGTTCCTGAAGGATTTTTCACTATAATCAACTGATTACAATTTTCCTCAAGAGTATTCTTCTGTCACAAACTTGACAATACTCTCAACTTCTCAAAACGACTCAGTACAGTCGAGCCTTTGAGGAACAGAGCCTTAACTAGGCCAAATACAGTTTACAAAAGAGATTATACTTTTTATTACAATCAAAATAACTCTCACAGAGAGGATGAAAAGATTAAGCTCAAAACAGAATAGCTTTCTAAAAGAAAGTATAAGACACTGAGTTTAGTTCTATGTAGACCAGAAACTTGGTACTAAGCTTGATTTCTCACTTGAGTAATATTTGCTTTCACAATGAAGTTTCTTCACAGTTTTCCAACATTTCTTCAATGAATACCTTGGGGTATTTATAGGAGTCTTCAAGGGTATTACCGTTGCAGTAAAAATGTCTCCTTTCCATTGAGTGAGGTAATTTGAAATGTAGTCCTTTTCTTCCTTTCCAGAGAATATCATAATAATACACATTACCGTTTTCGTACTATATGCTATTTGCAATTGCCTTGTACGATTTTTGTCTTATGCTAAAGGTGTCACCTTTGCTTCCTCGTACATCAAAATGAGCGCATAAAATCAAATTCGAATTCGGTTTCAGAACAGTCTGATGCTAAGAGCAAAAACGTGATCATCATGTGCTTCATTAAAGAGATCAGATGCTCGCTCAGAACAGAGGACGGACGCTCGCAGCAATTGAGTGTTCCACGTGTCAAGAAGTAACACTACTGGACGCTTGCTGTTAGCAAGACACTGGAGTGAGTTCGGATGCTGACACTAGTGGATTGTATTCAATTCTTTTGTAAATTTCTTCTTCTTCCTTGAGTGTTTTGTACATATATATGAAGTTTTGATACCTGTACACTCAAAGATATGTTAGAAGATAAATTGTTCTCTTGAGAAATACTTTGTTATCATCAAAATTAATGAGGGTCTAAACTTCTCAATCGTTTAGGTTCCAACAATCTCCCCCTTTTTTATGATGACAAATATCCAAGGTTGATGAACAATTTAATTTCAAAATAACATCAAGGGTCTCCCCCTGAATTTAACAATTAAGATATATAAGACAATTCTGGTATTAAGGCGATTGTTGATAAACAAATTCATTTAAGTGATCGCAAAAATACGTAGATGTATCAGAGCATATTTTTAACAAAGTGAGATCGGATGCTGATTTTCATTTAATCAAAAGATTTTCATTGTACCAATTTTATTGATCATTATTAGATTATTGGGTCAATGAATATCAATGCATTAATAGATATTAGATCAATGAATAACCATACAAATGCTATGTATGAAATGATATGCATGATACTTTCAGTTTTAGTGTATTCATCGAACGGTGAATTTGTTAATCAGATTTTCACGTGTTCATCAGACCTTTCTTTTACTCCCCCTTTTGTCATCAGACAAAAAGAGTGTAAAGCACATCATAGTCAAAGAATGGCTTAGAAAAATTTGAATATATATAAACAGATAATCAGATAAAGGTATGTATAGTCAAATAATCAGAAAAACACGGAATATATATATAAAAAAAATGAGAGTACCAAAAACAAATTTATATCACACAAAAAAATAATTTAAGGGTTTGGTGGTGGTGGAGGGATGTTGAGGCGTTCATATAACAACTTTAGTGCATTCTCCAGTTGAGTGACTTTTAGATTAGTGGCCTTCATTTCTTCAAACTCTTCTTTAGGAATGGTGACCATTTCAACTGTAGGAGTAGAAGTAGAAGGTCCAGCTGCTGGTGCAGGTTTCATCTTCTGATGCTCTGCTAGCACCCAGTCGGAAAGCTTCAGTCTCAAGTCCTTCTTCTGTTGAGCCTTTTGAAAGAACGCATCATTTGGTATAAACCATTTGATGAAAATTCCAAGTTTCCTCCGCCGATTCTCGACCGAATTCTTCTCCTTTTCTCCACCTCTTCCGGATACAAAGAAATCCATGAAGATAGTTTCCTATGCGTACACGCCAAGAAGGAAAGCATCAAACTTATTCCCAGCTTCTTCTCCCCATATTCTTCTGATGAAGTCACTCAATGCTTCAGAAGCAAAAGAGAGTCCTTCATTTTCTGCCAGGTATAATCTTCTCAGATTTTCCCTATCATCTTCTGTAAGCATTAGGGGGACGAGGCATGGTAACAAAGCTTTGTCTTTCCACGACTTCGACCATTGACTCCAAGTAAATCCAATGTCAAAGTGCTTGGTCACAGCAACCCATTGGACATATGTCTTCATGCAGTCAAGTGATATGATTACTGAGCATGTGAACATATCATCAAAGCAGACTGTTCCCAGATTGATGTCAGTAATTCTGCTGATAGTGCCAACTGTTGGAATTGTGCCCTTCTCGGCATTGCAGCAGTTTGAGGAGCCAGTTCTCCATTCATCTTCCTTTAGAGAACTCAGGTAAAACCTTCTGGCATGATCCTCAGTGATCTTGGCAATCGGAAGCTTAGAGAATTCCTTAAGATTATACTTCTTGGGAGCCTTCTCATACTCTGTGAGCCCGATCTTCTTTGAATGGTGCTTGCCAGGAGCGAGTTCTTTCCTTTTCCCAGGGATAGACCAAGGTAGCCACCTTTGTGCATGCAGTACAATCTTCACCGATCTGCAGCGAAGGATCCTTGAACTGTCTGATTACTTCAATCTTCTTCATCTCAAGACAGTGTGCCATGAAGGCAGCTTCTTCATCTGTGATCCATCTTCCGCACTCCTCCAGTGTGAGAGGTTCAGTTTGAGGTAGGGATTTAGGAAGGTCAACAGAGAAGGGAATTGCTCACTACTGTGTGCAGTGTCTCAATCTTCCTTTGAATGACATCTGAAAATGGTCTTCTCCATCCTTGAAGGTAGCATTCATCGGAGAGGCAATCTCCAGTCTGGCAGCTCCAGAGGTGAAGGTTTTCAAATGCCATGTAGAGGGACGATTGTAGATCCTGTGATATGACTCATACTTAACAAACCGTGGTTTGTTAATACATGAGACATTCTTCCTTCCACCAAAGTCTGTAGGTTTAAGGGTAATAGTGGGTAAAGTGGGAGTGGTTTTGGTGATTGAATAGGTTTTAGGTGTGTAGGGTTTGAACGGATTAATGGGAGGTAATTTGAATAATAGGTTAAAGGGATGAGAGTGAAGTTTGGAAATGTATGTGGTAAGTGAAGTATTTGAAGAATTTTGTGGTAGGTCAAGGTTGAGTGTATAGGATGATGGTTGGGTAGGTTTAGAGAGGGTAGAGGTTTGTCGGAGACTCATTCTGGTTTTCTTGGTTTGTGGTTGTGAAACAGACAATGGGGGTGCATGAATAATATCATGAGCTCAAAGACAGATACTGATTCATCAGCAGTAAAGTCGAGTACCTTTGGGTTAACCTCTGAAGACTTAACCAACCTTCTTTTTGATCCTCTTGTGACAACAACAGCAGGAGGAGGAGGAGGAGGGACTTGCTTCCCTTAACCGGACACTGAAGCATCTTTTTCAGCTGCTGGCCTATACTTTTTCTCTAAGACCTTTCTGATGGGAATTCTATCCTAATCTTCTGGTTCCTCAACAGTAGGTGCAGGAGCCACCTTCTGTTTTGTTCTTCTTGTCTCCCTTGAAGGAGACTCAGCAGGTCTCTTCACACCAGCCATTGAGCTTCTGGTGGTTTTCTTTTAAGCTTCTCCTTCCTGTTGCTCTATTTTCACTTTCTTGATCATAGAGCCAGTTATTAGCTGCATTCTGACTAAACTGTTGACTCCAAAAACTTCTGGACGAACAACAGCGCCAACACCAAAGTATTTTTCTTTTTCTTCTGTGTTGATAGAGTCAGTCAGCTTCCTCACAACGCCGTCTTTAATCATCATTATGGAGAGAAGAACTCCATAAGGGATAACCTTGACGATATTCTTCTTATCGACACTCTTCCTTGAGAAGACTAGAGCATTTATCAGATTGTTGATAATTAACCTTGGCAGATTGATTTTCTTCCCATCCATGTAGTTTCTCATAATGAACTTTTGCTCGTAGTTCACTATGTCGCTTGAGCCAGCCTTCAGAATCACGCTCTTAGCGATGATTTTGTGCAGTACTCTGTAGTGGCTTTTCAAGTCTTTGGCCGTGGGAGTAATGTTCTTCTTCTTCAATTCACGTTAATTTTCAAACAGGGCTTCGTTGACATTTTCCAGTCCTCTGTATGCGTCAGCCCAGTTTGCATGGTAACTGATTCCTTCACAAGGGCACTTGATCGTCTGAGCAATAGAGTTGATGGTGAAGCGTAGCTTGAAGCCTCTGATGTGTCCTTCTATGATTTCTCCCGGAAGTAAGTAAGCGTTCCCCCAGAACTCCTTAATAGCATAGCTCAGTACGTCGACTGGTTCCCAGATGAAGTAATTTTTCCAGCCTAGTTTCTCCAGACCTTCTTCAAAATCAAAACCGTATAGCTTGAAGTTCTCAAAATCGATCCGGTTCTCATTCATGAGTTTTGCCTCAGAGAAGACATCAAAGGCAGCAGTGTATTGTCCAACCTTTCTGTCGGCCATGGTAGCAGTTGCAGAGAGGGTGGTGAAGGTTTTAGGGTTCGAAAACACACACACAGAGATAGAGAGAGAGAAAAAGAACAGTTTTGCAAGAAAACGTAGAGTGAAGTGATGGAGTGAAAAATGTGGAGTAGTGGGAAAGTTGATAGGAAATGGTACAGTCCTTTCTCAAAAAAACCGCTTCGTATTTCCACACAAAAATTAAATTAAAAAGAAAAGAAAATGAAGATTCGCCTTTTCATTAAATGCAGACGCCAAAAGAAAAGTAAGATCAAGTAAAAAGATTTTATCGAAAGACATAAATAATTATGACTCAGTAGATGTGATGAGACGCTTAAGTCCTTAACATGTGTGACGCGTGTGGGTGTGCTCGGACGCACGCAACCGATTCACCAGACGATGAGTTATGATGCACATGACAAATAAGATGCTTATTCATATACATGCTTATGTCATACCAGATGCTGAGATTGTGCATATTATCTGACACTGCGATTAATCATTCTTCTATAAGATGAAAATTTAAATTTCTTCTTATAAAATTGAATCTATCTTCAGCAAGGGGTTTTGTAAATATGTCAGCCCACTGATGATCAGTGTCTACAAATTTTATTTCTAGAATACCCTTCTGAACATAGTCTCTTATGAAGTGATGCTTAATATCAATGTGCTTGGTTCGTGAATGCAACATGGGATTTTTAGTAAGACAGATTGCAGAAGTATTATCACAAAAGATAGGAATGTTACTCTCTTTTATCAGATAGTCTTCAAGTTGATATTTCATCCACAGAAGTTGAGAGCTGCAACTTGCTGCTGAAATATACTCAGCTTCTGCTGTTGAGAGTGCAATCGTGCTTTGCCTTTTGCTTGACCAAGATACAAGATTTGCTCCAAGAAATTGGCAGCTTCCACTTGTGCTTTTTCTTTTAATTCGGTCTCCAGCAAAGTCAGCATCACAGAAACCTACTAACTTGTAATCTTTTGATTTCTTATAAAGCAAACCAAGATTAGTAGATCCTTGCAAATATCTAAAGATTCTTTTAACAACACTCAAGTGTGATTCTCTAGGATCTGATTGAAATCTAGCACACAGACAGACGCTGAACATAATATCAGGTCTTGAAGCTGTAAGATAAAGTAGAGATCCAATCATACCTCTGTACATCTTCTGATCTACCTTTTTACCAGTTTCATCTTTACTAAGAATGCATGTGGGATGCATAGGAGTATACATAGGTTTGCAATCGACCATTTTGAATTTCTTTAGCAATTCCTTGATATATTTGCTTTGATGTATATATATACCATCATTGCATTGTTTGATTTGAATTCCAAGGAAAAACTTCAGTTCACCCATCATGCTCATCTCGAATTCAGCCTGCATTAGCTTAGAAAATTCTTTGCAAAGGCTTTCATTAGTAGCTCCAAAAATAATGTCATCAACATATATTTGAACAATTATAAAGTGCTTGTTTGATGTTTTTCTAAAAAGAGTAGTGTCTACTAGACCTCTGGTAAAGCCATTTTTCATAAAAAATGTACCCAGTCTTTCATACCAAGCTCTGGGAGCTTGCTTAAGACCATACATGGCCTTTTTGAGTTTGAAGACATGTTCTGGAAATTCAATGTCTTCGAATCCAGGAGGTTATTTTACAAAGACTTCCTCAGTTATAAAACCATTCAAGAAAGCACTTTTCACATCCATTTGATAAAGAATTATATCATGATGTGCAGCAAAGGAAAGCAAAATGCGTATAGCTTCTAACCTTGCAACAGGTGCAAATGTTTCAGTAAAATCAATACCTTCTTCCTGTGAGTAACCTTAAGCAACTAATCTTGCCTTGTTTCTCACAACCTTTCCATTTTCATCAAGCTTGTTTCTAAATACCCATTTAGTACCAATATCTTGCTTATCTTCTGGTAAAGTAACTAGCTTCCATACATCGTTTCTTTGGAACTGATTCAACTCTTCTTGCATGGCCAGAATCCAGCCTTCATCTTTCAATGCTTGATCAATCGTTTTAGGTTCCATTTCTGAGAGTAGTGCCATATCTGCATGCTCTTTAAAAGAGGATCTGGTTCTTACTCTATCTCCAGGTTTTCCTATGATTTGATCTTTAGGATGATTGGCTTTGTACTTCCAGCTCTTTCTGAATTCAAACGAAGATTCTTGTGTCTGGTCATCACCGGACGATGAAGATGTAGGTTCACTATTTGTAGTATTACCTATATTTAATTCTAAAAATAATTCATCTAGCTCTGACATGGCTGTGTCAGGCTTCTTGTCATCAAATTTGACATGAATGGATTCTTCCACTGTCATAGTTTCTTTATTGTATATTCTAAAAGCTTTAGATCTTTCAGAATATTTCAAAAAGATTCCTTTGTCAGCTTTTGAATCAAACTTACCAAGCTGATCCTTAGTATTTAAAATGTAACACGTACAACCAAATGAACGAAAATATGATATGTTTGGTTTTCTTCCTTTCCACAGTTCATATGGAGTCTTCTTCAAAATAGGTCTAATAGAAATTCTATTTTGAATGTAACAAGCTGTGTTTACTGCTTCTGCCCAAAAATGTTTTGCAATATTAGCCTCAATGATCATGGTCCTGGCCATTTCTTGGAGGGACCTATTTTTCCTTTCTACAACACCATTTTGTTGAGGTGTTCTAGGAGAGGAGAAATTGTGGGAGATGCCGTTATCAACGCAAAATTTTTGAAAGCTTTCATTTTCAAATTCTCCCCCATGATCACTTCTAATAGAAGAAATGCAAATTCCTTTTTCATTTTGAACTGTTTTACAGAATACAGTAAATACCTTGTATGACTCATCTTTGTGAGCAAGGAATCTAACCCATATCCATCGAGTAAAATCATCAACAATGACTAACCCATATTTCTTTCCAGTTAAAGAGGTTGTCCTTGTTGGACCAAAAAGATCAAGATGCAAAAGCTCAAGTGGTTTAGAGGTTGAAACAACATTTTTTGAATGAAAAGAAGTTTTAACTTGTTTTCCTCTTTGACATGCCTCACAGAGAGCATCGGATTGATACTTAAGATTTGGTAAGCCTCTGACAAGACTGTGCTTGTTTAATTTTGAGATTAATCTCAAATTGGCATGACCCAATCTCTTGTGCCAAATCCATTGTTCTTCGTCAACAGACATGAGACACTTGACATCTTGTTTTGCAAGCGCAGAGAGATTAATTTTGTAAATATTTTGTTTCCTCTTAGCAGTAAAGAAAGTAGAGCCGTCTTTCTTGCTTTTTACTAGACATCCAGTTTCTGTAAAGATGACTTCATAACCATTGTCACATAATTGACTTATGCTCAATAAGTTATGTTTAAGTCCTTCAACATATAGTACATTATCAATAGAGGGAAGAGAGCCTTTACCAATGCGACCAATTCCAACTATTTTACCTTTCTGGTTTCCTCCGAAACCAACGAATCCAGCTTCTTTAGGCCTTAGTTCTTGGAACATATGCTTTTCTCCCGTCATGTGACGTGAGCATCCACTGTCTAAGTACCAAGATAGGTGTGTTGACTTTGTTGCTAAGCATGTCTGCAACATAGACTATTTTATCTTTAGGTACCCATATCTTTTTGGGTCCTTTCTTGTTAGTTCTTGAAGGAGGCTTATCCTTCACAGTTTTAAAAACAGTACATGCACTTTTCAAATGACCAGGTTTATTGCAGTAAGTACAATGCAAGCATTTACTATGATTATTGGATTTATCAGATGCTGAATCATTTTCTAAAAGAGGTTCATCTGATATATAACCAAGACCATGAGTTGTCGTTTTACTGACACCCCAAATCATTGAAGCTTGCTTGCTACGAGTTACACTCTCTGCAAGAAACTGTTGAAAAGCATATTCATAATCATTTGATTTGCATTTAGGATTGCCTGTAACTTTAGAGCTTTCAGCTTGAGAGCTTTCAGCTTCTGGTTGCTTGTTAGCGGTCAGATGCTGGTTATCCATCAGATGCTGATTTTCAGTTTTCAGCTTCTGATTTTCTTTATTGAGTACAGATTTTTCTTTGTTTAAAGCTTGAAAGTCTTGTGATAATTTTGAAAATTTCTTTTTCAAATTCTTATACTCAACAGAGAGAGTGGTAGAGTCCTTAAAAAGATCATCAAATGCAAGTTGAAGTTCAGAGTAGGAATCATATGCTATTACCTCTTCAACTTCTTCTTCTGAATCAAGGTCAGTGTCTGCCATGAGAGCGAGATTTGCTTCTACTTCATTATCTTCCTCAGATGAGGATAAATCTAGATCTTCCCATATAGCCATGAGGCTCTTCTTCTTTTTCTTGAAAGAACTTCTTGTGGACTTCTCCTTAAGATTAGGACATTCGGACTTGAAATGTCCAGGCTTTTTACATTCATAGCAAATGACTTGAGCGTTGTCCTTGCTCTCTTTCTTGTCCTTGGTATCTTTCTTCTGAAACTTCCTCCTGAAGTTTCTCTTCTTCCACATTCTTTGTATCTTCCTGGATATAAACGCGAGCTCATCTTCTGATGTGTCAACATCTCCTTCTGAAGCTTCATCTTCTGATTCTTCTTCTTCAGCCTGAAGGGCTTTGGAAGAACTGGATTTATGTTTAGCGACTTTCAAAGCAATAGACTTGCCCTTTTTGACAGGTTCTTCTTCATTTAGCTCAAGTTCATGAGCTTTCAACGAATTCATAAGATCTTCAAGTCGTAGGATATTTAGATCTTTTGCTTCTTGAATAGCAGTGACTTTGGGTCTCCACTGCTTAGTCAAGCTTCTTAAGATCTTTCTAACATGGTCAGGTGTAGTGCAACTTTTTCCAAGGGCCTGTAACCCATGAACAAGTGTTTGAAATCTTCCAAACATGGTTTCAATGCTTTCACCATCTTCCATTTTGAATAACTCGTATTGGCGAACCAACATGCTAGCTTTGGTTTCTCCTACTTGGGCAGAGCCTTCGTAAGATAAAACAAGTTAGTCCCAGATTTCTTTGGTAGTATCAAATTTGCCACATTTATCATATTCTTTTTCTGTCATAGCACATATAAGAATGAATCTAGCCTTTTGATTGATTTGATATCTCTTTTTCTGTTCATCATTCCAATCTTCTCTGGCTATAGCAGCACCACGAGGATTAATGGGAGGAATGTAACCACTTTGAACTATATCCCACAACTCAAGTTGTTGTGTCTCAAAGAAAGCTTTTATCTTATCTTTCCAGTAATCAAATTTTTCTCCATCGAATAGAGGAGGACGGTTCATATGACCACCTTCAGTAGACATGCTCACAGTATAGGATCTTTTCTCTTAACACTGTTAAGTGCTCAACCAAGAGGCCGAGCTCTGGTACCAACTGAACGTGAACACAAGAAGGGAGGGTTGAATTGTGTTAAAAAACTTTTCGCAAACTATACGTAAAAACATCAACACAGGTTTTTCAAAACTGTTTGTATATCAGATGCAGATTAAACCGGATGCAGAAATTAAACAGTTTATAAAAACTTGTTTTCCTGAGCAAGGTAAAGAAAAATGTAAAGCAGTAAAGGATGAGACGCAGAGATTTATACTAGTTCACCACCAACTGGTAGCTATGTCTAGTCCCTTCGTTCCTAAAGGATTTTTCACTATAATCAACTGATTACAAATTTTCCTCAAGAGTATTCTTCTGTCACAAACTTGACAATACTCTCAACTTCTCAAAACGACTCAGTACAGTCGAGCCTTTGAGGAACAGAGCCTTAACTAGGCCAAATACAATTTACAAAAGAGATTATACTTTTTATTACAATCAAAATAACTCTCACAGAGAGGATGAAAAGATTAAGCTCAAAACAGAATAGCTTTCTAAAAGAAAGTATAAGACGCTGAGTTCAGTTCTATGTAGACCAGAAACTTGGCACTAAGCTTGATGTAACACGCGTATTTTTTCGATACGTTAATTAGCGGTAATATTGTACTTTTGTCGTAATTATGCTTTAATAAAGCAGTTGCTTGTTCCCTAAGTAAGTGACTTAATTAAATCAAGAGCAAACATAATTAAGAATTAATATTTTTATGTTAATTCATGGTTTGAAGATCGTCGAAAAATTCTAACGAAGTTTCGGCGCGTTTCAAATCGTCGGGCAGTTTCTGCCGTAAATAAAATTTAAAATGAGCCCCGATTTAGATGAAAATCGAATCGTATCTTATTTTTATTATTTTTGAGTGATTGCTATTATTTTTATTATTTATGAAATAATATTATCACGCGGGGAATTAATTTCCCACGAATTAATTTTCCGGGATTTTTCCGGCGAGAAATAAATCGGTTTTGCGGTTTTTCGTCGCCGTGTTTTTAAACCTTAAGCCTATAGATTAGAGGGTAATCATGAGAGAGGAGAGATTTGATGGTTGGAATGAGTGATGGGATTAGCATCTCATAGAAGTGTTTATGTGTCATTTAATATGTGGTTTATTCAAAAAAAAATTCATTTAAGTTGATTTCTTTTATTTAATTGATTTGCTAAATTGTTAATTAAGTGAGAAAAGGCATATAATACCCCTCCTCCAGCAGCTGAAAATCACGAGCTCCTCCCCCTCAAACCCTCACTCTCTTTCTTTATTCTTCTTCAAGTTTTCTTTTCTTCTCCAAGCTTCCACCACTTCCATTGATGATTCCATCCATTCCTTTGATCCTTTGAGCAAGGTTCCTTCATCAATATTGTTCCATACCATCTCCTCTACCTAGATCATCCTCTTGATCATCATTTGAGGTAAAGAAATCAGATTTCTCTCCCCCTTCTTGCTGCTGCTGCCGCGGCTTCCCCCTCCTATTTTAGCTAGTTTCTTTGCTTCCAAACTTTGATTAATTGCTAGGTTTTCTTCCTCATCCTACTACCTATCTTTCTAACCATTTGTATGAGCTTAAAAACAACTCTTCCCCCTCTGTTTTTCTGCAGTAAATTAGCGCCACCCTTCCCCATTTTTAGTGTTTTGGTCTTTGCTTGTTTATGTCTTAATATGTTGCTTGTTTGTTGTTGGTTGTTTTTGATTCATGGTTGAAGCATCATAGAACTCTTCCCTTGAGCTTTGATCGAAAAACCCTAGGCATGAGCAAGAGGAAAATTGTGTAATCTTGCTTAAATCATGTAATTAATGATTTATATGTGTTGTAGGAATTGATTAGATGCTAATTGCATGTGTAGTTTAATTTAATTAGGAGTAACATGTTAGTTTGCAATTTTTTTCTATTCTTGAGTCTTAAGAAACATGTTATTTAATTGTCTAAATATGTGTTTAAGTATGTGATAATGTGTTTAATATGATCTTAGGACTAGTTGTAATTAAATTGCATAATTAGTTTAGTGTTAGATAAGTTTTGGTACAAAATTGAGTTTAGAGGGACTAAAAAAGGCATGTAGGGAATTGATCCTTTTTTTTTTTCAATGCTTTAAATTCTAGCATGATTGTTTATAGTCTTATTTTAATTGTTGAAGCATGATGAAAAACATTTTTAAGAAACATAAACTTGGTTTTGATTAAATTGTGCTTAGTATGTGTTACTTGAAATAAGGCTTGAAATTGTATTTGAGCTTGATTTAGTACTTAGAATGCTTACATGTATGAAAGAGCTTTTTATAAAATTTTTGAAGAAAAACAAGCTAGAGGCCGAGAGGCCTAGAGAGTTTTTAATGAAAAACATTAGTTATGCCTTAGTTGTGTAAATGTGTGCTTATGTGAAAGTTTTCAAACTAGTTAAAAGAGTTACCTTGAGTTACTTGTTATGCAAGAAACCTTTATTTTTAAATGTTATTTTCTTTCAAAAAAAATAGCATTCTTGGATTCTTGAGTGTTGGGTTAAGTAAGGGATAAGTGAGGAATAAGTGTTATAGTATTTCTAGTTTGTACTAAGTTGTACACGTAATAGGAATCGAAGTTTCTGAGATCGTGCGGCGCAGAAATCGAGGTGTACGTGGAAGCGGACCCGAGGACGTAGGAGTAGTGTTAGCAGTGACAAGCGGTAAGGGCACTTCTAGACATTTAGGATTCATTTTTTATGTTCCTGTGTAAGGACAACTTTGGATATGCTTAAGCTATTGTTTTGTTATTTAAATTGCTTTATTTAAATACGAAGAAGTCTGAGAACTCTACGAGTTCGAATTTAGGGTCTTCGAACCCCTTCGTTTATTGTTGTCGTGCGGTCGAACATATTCCGAGTCATTCGTGGGTGAAAACTTTGTGTTTGGTCTCCTGAACCCAACCCCCCACATTTGTGTACCTCTCTGTTAACTCCATCGAGTTGCAGAGGGATGGATTCCTTGATTTGCGTGTCAAGCATGTAATGTTATGATATGATTGAGTTATGGATTATTTGATATGAGATTGAATATATGCCACGAATTGCGTGTTGCTGTTGAATTGCGTTTCTTCATGCAGGGTGTTTTTATTGCTTAAAATGTCGAATTGCGTTTTCTTCATGTTAAGCATGCTCTCTTTATTTGATATGCGGTCAAGTAATTTTAGGCGTCACTCTTTGACTATCGTAAGCGGCGAGCTGTTCATCGAGTGAGAGAGCTAGGCGAGTCATCGTGACGTTTTTGAGCCGTGACCCGGATAACTGAGGGTGCTAGGTCCCCTTTTGTTTACGGGAGATTGACTAGACGTCGCAGCGTAGGGACCGGGGCTGCTTACCTAGGGAGAAGCGAAAGATCCCAAGGCTACGGCTGGTATGTCAGTTGATGGATCTGCGTCTGCTTTCCGGAATAATTGTCGAGTCGAGAGAAAATGAGTAGCGAGTTGAGTCAAGTCTAGAGTGAGAGGGTTGAGTCACGTTTTGTGAATGATATACATTGTTGTTGGCTTATTTCTTTATGCATTGATTATCTTGATTTGTTGAGAAGTTGACCCTTTCCCGTGGTGCCTTCAATCCATGATGGTTACCCAGGCAATGGCGAGGGCGCAGGGAACCCGATAGCAGATGATGGTGAGGAGGACCTCTTCGAGGATCCGGACGACGACCTTTATTTGTCGTGATTGACTATGTCTATTATATGTTTTCTTGGGATGGCTGTAGTATGTCTTTTGTGTACAGTGGTTGTGACCAGTTGGGCCGGGTGATGTTTTTTTATTACAGGGTAGACTGGTGGTTTCACTTTTGGAGCACCTGCGTGGGTGTTCACGAGTACCCCAGGGTATGATTGCTCTCTTGAGGGTCATCATACCATAGGTGTATTTCTTTGCACATTTTCTACTCTGTTATTTTGCACATACTGTGTATATGACTTATGTATTTATGCATGTATGTTTTATCAGTATTTAAGTCTTGTGTCTTAGTTGCACCATGTTTCGAAAAGCTGTAATTACTCTGATGTGCGCTTACTGGAATTATTGATATAAAAAAAAAGTACCGCATTTTTCTAAAGGGCACAAGAGTACCGTTTTAAAACGCAACGCATACAGGTTTAGTTTAGCTCTGTAGCGGTCCGAAAACGGGTCGTTACAATGGTGGTATCAGAGCAGTTCGATCTTGACCGGGCTGTGCATAGGAAATTGGGACTGGCCACTGCGTCGGGATATGTGTGTTGAGTACATAGTTGTACTGTATTGATTGCTGCTTGATTAAGTGAAGCACTTATTGCTTGAAAAAATGTTTGAATTGTTTCTTGATTGAAGCAGTGTGTCTTAACACATCCTTGTTGTGAGATTCTGACAGGTTTTGAACTTTGTGGAATCTAATGCCACCTCGTAGGGATACGACGACTGTACCTGAGAACGCCAATATGGATCGAGCGATTCAGGCTATGACAGAGATGGCGGCAGCCATGGCTTAACAATCAGCTGCTGCAACTCAACAGTCGAATGCAATGGCCCAACAGACGGCAACATTGACCCAGCAGAATTTACAGCAACAACAACGAGCAGAGCGGAATGCTGAAGCGAGAGGATTGGCAGACTTTCGGAAGCACGACCCACCGAAGTTCTATGGTGAGCCAAATCCAGACAAAGCTGATCTTTGGATGCAAGAGATCGAGAAGATCTTCGATGCACTTCACTGCCCAAACAATGTGAAGGTGGACTACGCCACCTATTTGCTACTGGGAGATGCAGAATATTGGTGGAAAGGAGTGAAGCAGACACTGACAGCAGAATGTCAAGAGATGACCTGGGAGCTTTTCCGTGAAAGGTTCTTGGACAAGTACTTCCCAGATACTGCACGAGCTGAGAAGGAGCAAGAGTTTCTTCAACTACAACAAGGCAGTATGAGAGTGTCAGAGTATGCAGCGAAGTTTAAGTCACTGGCTAGGTATTTCAGTCCATTCCGCGACCGTGTCGATCAGAGCTGGCTAAGCGAAAGATTCCAGAGAGGTCTGAGATTTGATATCCAGAAGTCAGTGGTATCATTGAGGATTAGAAACCTCCAAGAGCTGATTGATCGCTGTGTTGAGGTAGAAGGAGTAAGAAGCCACAAGAAGAAGACTGGCCCAGGTGGACCAATGAGACCTCAGGGCACGGGACAGAGATTTGTACAGAAAGGAAAGCAGCTTAAGAAGCCTTACACCACCCCAGAGGGAACAACAACAGGGACAATATCATCCGATGGCCTAGGGAGCGAAAGCGGAGGTCGATCAGCGTAGAAGTGATTTGTTTCCGCTCGAAAGCCGTGACATTATGCGAGTAATCAGACTCGGAAGGAGGATGTATGCTTCAATTGTAAGAAGCCAGGGCATTTTGCCAAGGACTGCCCAACACTCAAAACTGAACCGGCAATGCATGCGGCGAAGGCAAAAGGGAAGCGCCAGGTAGCTAAAGGCAGGGTTTTCTGTATGAGTGGCGAGGAAGCAGAGCAATCTGATGATCTGATCCAGGGTGAATGTGAGATTGAGGGTAAATCCTTATCCGTCCTTTTTGATTCGGGCGCGACCCATTCATTTATTTCCTCTGATTGCGTAGATCGTCTAAAATTGTCTGTGACTGCTTTACCGTTCAAATTGGTAGTTACAACCCCAGCAGCTAAAACCTTGGTTACCAATACTGCATGTCTAAATTGTGTAGTGGTTATTCAGGGTAGAAGATTTGTGGTCAATTTGGTCTGTTTACCTCTTAAGGGTTTAGATGTCATTCTCGGGATGGATTGGTTGTCACACCACCATGTCCTCTTGGACTGTGCCCGTAAAACCGTAATTTTTCCAGACCTTGGAGTCCCTAACTACCTTTCGGCCGAACAAATCGGAGTCTCCTTGTTAGAGGGAGCTAGAGAATACATGTATCTGGCTAGTTCAAAAGTTTCCCAGGAAAACGAAGTGAAAAATGTTCCTGTGGTGCGTGACTTTGCGGACGTTTTTCCAGAAGATGTACCGGGGCTGCCACCGGTGCGAGAAGTCGAGTTTTCCATCGACTTGATTCCAGGGATAAGACCTATTTCAATAGCGCCCTACAGGATGTCTCCAGCCGAGATGAAGGAGCTGAAATCTCAGATTGAGCATTTGGAGTCAAAACAGTTCATACGACCGAGCGTGTCACCATGGGGAGCACCAGTGTTTCTGGTCAAGAAGAAGGATGGACGATCCAGACTGTGCGTGGACTATCGTCAACTCAACAAGGCTACTGTGAAGAACCGGTATCCATTACCGCGTATCGACGACTTGATGGATCAACTACGTGGAGCTGCGATATTTTCAAAGATTGACTTGAAGTCAGGCTACCATCAGATACGAGTGAAGGAAGAGCATATTCCCAAGACTGCTTTCAGGACCAGATACGGTCATTACGAGTACTTGGTGATGCCGTTTGGGGTGACGAATGCGCCAACAGTGTTTATGGATTACATGAATAGGATTTTCCACTCGTTTTTGGACCAGTTTGTAGTAGTATTCATCGACGACATATTGATCTACTCAAAAAGCAGAGAAGAGCACGAAGGACACTTACGCCGAGTACTGCAGATATTGCGTGAGAAATAGCTTTATGCTAACTTGTCCAAATGTGAATTCTGGCTTGAGGAAGTGAACTTTCTCGGACATGTCATTACTAAAAGCGGAATAGCAGTGGATCCAGCAAAGGTCAAGGCTGTTTTAGCGTGGGAACAACCGAAGACTGTCACTGATATCAGAAGTTTCGTAGGCTTAGCAGGCTATTACCGAAGATTCATCGAGGGATTCTCAAAGATTGTCGCGCCACTTACACGACTTACGAGGAAGGACCAGCCTTTTGCTTGGACTGAAGAGTGTGAATCCAGTTTTCAGAAGCTGAAGGAGCTCTTAACAACAGCACCAGTGTTGATTTTGCCCCAACCAGAAGAACCTTATGAGGTTTACTGCGATGCGTCACACCAAGGATTGGGATGCGTGCTGATGCAACACCGAAAAGTCGTAGCGTATGCTTCAAGACAGCTCAAGATTCACGAGAGGAACTACCCTACTCACGATTTGGAGCTTGCCGCAGTGGTATTTGCACTAAAGATTTGGAGACACTACCTTTATGGGAGCACGTTCACTGTTTTCAGCGACCACAATAGCTTGAAATATCTATTCGATCAGAAGGAGCTCAACATGCGACAGCGAAGATGGACAGAATTTTTGAAAGATTACGACTTCACGCTGGAATACCATCCCGGTAAGGCTAACGTAGTAGCAGATGCATTGAGTAGAAAGAGCATTTTAGCCTCAGCAATGATGATCAAGGAGTTAGAGATGCTCGAGAAGTTTCGAGATTTGAAGTTGAGCGTGGAAGTTTCACCGGGCAAGCTGAAATTCGGTATGCTCACCATTTCTAATGGATTGTTGGACGAGATTAGAGATCAGCAGGTTCATGACAAGCTACTGCAAGAGAAGGTAGAGCTGATAGCACAAGGGAAAGCAACGGAATTCAAGATCGGAACAGACAACATTTTGAGATGTAATGGACGGGTGTGTGTGCCTAACGTAGCGGAGCTAAGAAAGTTGATACTTGACGAAGCGCATAAGAGCAGATTCAGTATTCACCCGGGAGTTACGAAGATGTATCAAGACTTGAAGAAGCACTTTTGGTGGCCCGGAATGAAGAAACAAGTGGCAGAGTATGTAGCTTCGTGTTTGACGTGTCAAAAAGCGAAGATGGAACACCAGCGACCGGCAGGGATGCTACAACCACTCGAAGTACCAGTATGGAAGTGGGACAGTATTTCCATGGATTTTGTTGTAGGATTGCCGAAGACGCAGAAGAAGAATGATTCGATTTGGGTGGTCATTGATCGATTGACCAAATCCACTCATTTCTTGCCAGTAAGATCAACATACAATGTGGAGAAGCTAACAGGGATCTACATCGCAGAGATTATATGACTTCACGGAGTGCCTTCTTCCATTGTGTCAGACCGAGATCCGAAGTTTACGTCTCATTTTTGGGGAGAACTACAAGAAGCGATGGGGACCAAACTAAAGCTTAGCTCAGCATATCACCTCCAAACCGACGGTCAGACTGAGAAGATGATTCAATCGCTTGAAGATTTGCTACGAGCATGTATGTTAGATCATCGAGGAAGTTGGGATGATGTCTTACCACTGGTGGAGTTCACCTACAACAACAGTTTCCATGCGAGCATTGGGATGGCACCTTACGAAGCACTATATGGACGTAAGTGTCAAACGCCTCTTTGTTGGTACCAGGATGGCGAGAGTTCTGTTGTGGGACCAGACATGATCCAGCAGACTACTGAGAAGATCCGTTTGATCAGAGATAGGATGCGGGCGTCTCAGAACCGATAGAAGAGTTATGCAGATCGAGGTCACCGACCGTTAGAGTTCGAAGAAGGAGAACATGTATTTCTTCGAGTTACCCCTACCACCGGAGTTGGTCGAGCGATCAAATCCAAGAAACTTACTCCCAAATTTATTGGACCTTACCAGATTCTTCGTCGTATTGGCCCCGTGGCATACCAGATTGCTTTACCACCCTTTCTGTCAAACATTCATGACGTCTTCCACGTCTCACAGCTGCGGAAGTACATTTCCGACCCTTCTCATGTTATCGAACCGGATATGATTCAACTGAAGGACGATCTATCTTTTGAAGCATCACCAGCAAGGATCGTTGATCGGAAAGCTAAGCAGCTACGGAATAAAGAGATCCAGCTTGTCAAGGTCATGTGGGATCAGAAGACCGGAGATGCAACGTGGGAGTTAGAAGAGAAGATGAAGAATCAGTATCCAGAACTTTTTCACGGTAAGTAACTTATCTGCAGTTTCGAGGACGAAACTTGTTTTTAGAGGGGGAGTATTGTAACACGCGTATTTTTACGATACGTTAATTAGCAGTAATATTGTACTTTTGTCGTAATTATGCTTTAATAAAGCAGTTGCTTGTTCCCTAAGTAAGTGACTTAATTAAATCAAGAGCAAACATAATTAAGAATTAATATTTTTATGTTAATTCATGGTTTGAAGATCGTCGAAAAATTCTAACGAAGTTTCGGCGCGTTTCAAATCGCCGGGCAGTTTCTGCCGTAAATAAAATTTAAAATGAGCCCCGATTTCGATGAAAATCGAATCGTATATTATTTTTATTATTTTTGAGTGATTGCTATTATTTTTATTATTTATGAAATAATATTATCACGCGGGGAATTAATTTCTCACGAATTAATTTTCCAGGATTTTTTCGGCGAGAAATAAATCGGTTTTGCGGTTTTTCGTCGCCGTGTTTTTAAACCTTAAGCCTATAGATTAGAGGGTAATCATGAGAGAGGAGAGATTTGATGGTTGGAATGAGTGATGGGATTAGCATCTCATAGAAGTGTTTATGTGTCATTTAATATGTTGTTTATTCAAAAAAAAATTCATTTAAGTTGATTTCTTTTATTTAATTGATTTGCTAAATTGTTAATTAAGTGAGAAAAGGCATATAATACCCCTCCTCCAGCAGCTGAAAATCACGAGCTCCTCCCCCTCAAACCCTCACTCTCTTTCTTTATTCTTCTTCAAGTTTTCTTTTCTTCTCCAAGCTTCCACCACTTCCATTGATGATTCCATCCATTCCTTTGATCCTTTTAGCAAGGTTCCTTCATCAATATTGTTCCATACCATCTCCTCTACCTAGATCATCCTCTTGATCATCATTTGAGGTAAAGAAATCAGATTTCTCTCCCCCTTCTTGCTGCTGCTGTCGCGGCTTCCCCCTCCCATTTTAGCTAGTTTCTTTGCTTCCAAACTTTGATTAATTGCTAGGTTTTCTTCCTCATCCTACTACCTATCTTTCTAACCATTTGTATGAGCTTAAAAACAACTCTTCCCCCTCTGTTTTTCTGCAGTAAATTAGTGCCACCCTTCACCATTTTTTGTGTTTTGGTCTTTGCTTGTTTATGTCTTAATATGTTGCTTGTTTGTTGTTGGATGTTGTTGATTCATGGTTGAAGCATCATAGAACTCTTCCCTTGAGCTTTGATCGAAAAAACCTAGGCATGAGCAAGAGGGAAATTGTGTAATCTTGCTTAAATCATGTAATTAATGATTTATATGTGTTGTAGGAATTGATTAGATGCTAATTGCATGTGTAGTTTAATTTAATTAGGAGTAACATGTTAGTTTGCAATTTTTTTCTATTCTTGAGTCTTAAGAAACATGTTATTTAATTGTCTAAATATGTGTTTAAGTATGTGATAATGTGTTTAATATGATCTTAGGACTATTTGGAATTAAATTGCATAATTAGTTTAGTGTTAGATAAGTTTTGGTACAAAATTGAGTTTAGAGGGACTAAAAAAGGCATGTAGGGAATTGATCCTTTTTTTTTTCAATGCTTTAAATTCTAGCATGATTGTTTATAGTCTTATTTTAATTGTTGAAGCATGATGAAAAACATTTTTAAGAAACATAAACTTGGTTTTGATTAAATTGTGTTTAGTATGTGTTACTTGAAATAAGGCTTGAAATTGTATTTGAGCTTGATTTAGTACTTAGAATGCTTACATGTATGAAAGAAGCTTTTTATAAAATTTTTGAAGAAAAACAAGCTAGAGACCGAGAGGCCTAGAGAGTTTTTAATGAAAAACATTAGTTATGCCTTAGTTGTGTAAATGTGTGTTTATGTGAAAGTTTTCAAACTAGTTAAAAGAGTTACCGTGAGTTACTTGTTATGCAAGAAACCTTTATTTTTAAATGTTATTTTGTTTCAAAAAAAATAGCATTCTTGGATTCTTGAGTGTTGGGTTAAGTAAGGGATAAGTGAGGAATAAGTGTTATAGGATTTCTAGTTTGTACTAAGTTGTACACGTAATAGGAATCGAAGTTTCTGAGATCGTGCGGCGCGGAAATCGAGGTGTACGTGGAAGCGGACCCGAGGACGTAGGAGCAGTGTTAGCAGTGACAAGCGGTAAGGGCACTTCAAGACATTTAGGATTCATTTTTTATGTCCCTGTGTAAGGACAACTTTGTTCTGAGAACTCTACGAGTTCGAAGTTAGGGTCTTCGAACCCCTTCGTTTATTGTTGTCGTGCGGTCGAACATATTCTGAGTCATTCGTGGGTGAAAACTTTGTGGTTGGTCTCCTGAACCCAACCCCCCACATTTGTGTACCTCTCTGTTAACTCCATCGAGTTGCAGAGGGATGGATTCCTTGATTTGCGTGTTAAGCATGTAATGTTGTGATATGATTGAGTTATGCATTATTTGATATGAGATTGAATATATGCCACGAATTGCATGTTTCTGTTGAATTGCGTTTCTTCATGCAGGGTGTTTTTATTGCTTAAAATGTCGAATTGCGTTTTCTTCATGTTAAGCATGCTCTCTTTATTTGATATGCAGTCAAGTAATTTTAGGCGTCACTCTTTGACTATCGTAAGCAGCGAGCTGTTCATCGAGTGAGAGAGCTAGGCGAGTCGTCGTGACGTTTTTGAGCCGTGACCCGGATAACTGAGGGTGCTAGGTCCCCTTATGTTTACGGGAGATTGACTAGACGTCGCAGCGTATGGACCGGGGCTGCTTACCTAGGGAGAAGCGAAAGATCCCAAGGCTATGGCTGGTATGTCAGTTGATGGATCTGTGTCTTCTTTCCGGAATAATTGTCGAGTCGAGAGAAAATGAGTAGCGAGTTGAGTCGAGTCTAGAGTGAGAGGGTTGAGTCACGTTTTGTGAATGATATACATTATTGTTTGCTTATTTCTTTATGCCTTGATTATCTTGATTTGTTGAGAAGTTGACCCTTTCCCGTGGTGCCTTCAATCCATGATGGTTACCCAGGCGATGGCGAGGGCGCAGGGAACCCGATAGCAGATGATGGTGAGGAGGACCTCTTCGAGGATCCGGACGACGACCTTTATTTGTCGTGATTGACTATGTCTATTATATGTTTTCTTGGGATGGCTGTAGTATGTCTTTTGTGTACAGTGGTTGTGACCAGTTGGGCCGGGTGATGTTTTGTTATTACAGGGTAGACTGGTGGTTTCACTTTTGGAGCAGCCCCCTGCGTGGGTGTCTACCGGGAGTACCCCAGGGTATGATTAGTCTCGTGAGGGTCATCATACCATAGGTGTATTTCTTTACACATTTTCTACTCTGTTATTTTGCACATACTGTGTATATGACTTATGTATTTATGCATGTATGTTTTATCAGTATTTAAGTCTTGTGTCTTAGTTGCACCATGTTTCGAAAAGCTGTAATTACTCTGATGTGCGCTTGCGGGAATTATTGATATATAAAAAAAAAAGTACCGCATTTTTCTATTGGGTACAAGAGTACCGTTTTAAAACGCATCACATACAGGTTTAGTTTAGCTCTGTAGCGGTCCGAAAACGGGTCGTTACACTTGATTTCTCACTTGAGTAATATTTGCTTTCACAATGAAGTTTCTTCACAGTTTTTCCAACATTTCTTCAATGAATACCTTGGGGTATTTATAGGAGTCTTCAAGGGTATCACCGTTGCAGTAAAAATGTCTCATTTCCATTGAGTGAGGTAATTTGAAATGTAGTCCTTTTCTTCCTTTCCAGAGAATATCAGAATATTACACATTACCGTTTTCGTACTATCTGCTATTTGCAATTGCCTTGTACAATTTTTGTCTTATGCTAAAGGTGTCACCTTTGCTTCCTCGTACATCAAAATGAGGGCATAAAATCAAATTCGAATTCCGTTCCAGAACAGTCTGAGGCTAAGAGCAAAAACGTGATCATCACGTGCTTCATTAAAGAGATCAGACGCTCGCTCAGAACAGAGGACGGACGCTCGCAGCAATTGAGTGTTCAACGTGTCAAGAAGTAACACTGCTGGACGCTTGCTATTAGCAAGACGCTGGAGTGAGTTCGGATGCTGACACTAGTGGATTGTATTCAATTCTTTTGTAAATTTCTTCTTCTTCCTTGAGTGTTTTGTACATATATATGAAGTTTTGATACCTGTACACTCAAAGATATGTTAGAAGATAAATTGTTCTCTTGAGAAATACTTTGTTATCATCAAAATTAATGAGGGTCTAAACTTCTCAATCGTTTAGGTTCCTGTAACACCTGAGGACGAGATCGACCTCGTATTAGGACATCGTATCGAGACCTCGTGTCGAGACCTCCTGTTGAGACCTCGTACCAAGACCTCGTGTCGAGATCCCGTGCCAAGATCGCGTGCCGAGGTCATATGTCGAGCTGATGAGGTCGCGTACCGAGCTGAGGAGGTCGCATGTCGAACTGAGGAGGCCGCGTGCACGAACTCGTGTTAGAGCCTTGTGCGCTTGCACAAGCACCCTGATCGACCTCGTGTCGAGACTGTAACACTCGTGTTTTACGAACGTTATTTAGCATTAATGATTATATTGTTTGTAATATTTATAAATTTATATTATCGGTTTGCAGTTCTCGTCGCTGTGTTTTTAGATCTTTAACCTATAGATTAGAGGGTAATCATGAGAGAGGAGAGATTAGATGGGTAGAATGATTGATGGGATTAGCATCTCATAACAGTAGTTACACATCACTTATTTGTGTTTTTTTTTAAAAGAAAAATTCATTTAAATGGTTTCTTTACCAGCTGTATATCACGATCAGCCCCCTCACAACCCTCACTTTCTCTTTTCTTCTTTCTTCTTCTCTAAGTTTCCTCTTCCTCTCCAAACTTCCATTGAAGAACCTTGAGTTTCATTGAGCTTCTGCATAAACTTTCTTCATCAACCTTGTTTCTTATCATCTTCTCGACATATATCACCATCTCGACCATCTTTTGAGGTATGAAAAATAGAATTTTAGTTCTCTTCATGTTCTTTATTAGCGCCACTTCTTCTCTCCATTTTAGCTAGTTTTTATGCTTCCAAATCATGTCGTATTGATAGGTTTTCTTCTTCATGATGAAAATATTTTTCAGAAAACATAAACTTAGATTTTGATTAATTTGTGCTTAATATGCTACTTGATTTTAAGTTTGAGTTAATACTTAGGAAAAATGGCTTTGTCTGATGATATGTATGAAAGAAGTTTTAAAAAAATTATTAGAGAAAAGGAGTTAATTTGTAATGCTTGAATTCTTGTTGTATTTGTTTAAGTTCTTGAGTTTTAATATTTACTTGGGTTGTAGTTAAGATTGGGGTAATGAGAGCTAAGTGCTATTAGAACCCATATATGGAACTAAGTTGTGCTTGTATTAGGAAGTCTGATTCCCGAGATCGTGTGATTTCCGAATCGAGGTGTACGGGAGAGCGAACGCAAGGACGTGGGAGCAGTGGGATCCAGATTGAGGACGGTACGTGTCGAGGTCGTTGTCGAGCTCGATTGAGGACAGCGTAGACGCGTAGCTTGGAGTTCGGTAAGGGCACTTTTAGACATTCGAGGATTTTTATTGTTATATTCCTATGTATGGATTCCTTGATTTGTGTCGAGCTTGAAGTGTTGTGATATGATTGAATATATGCCACGAATTGTGTATTGCTGTTGAATTGCGTTTCTTCATGTTGAGCCTGCTCTTTTTATTTGACATGCGGTTGAATATCTTGCGTATAACTCTTTGAATATCGTGATGCGTGGTGTTCATTGAGTGAGAGAGCTTAGCGAGTCGTTGGCGTTTGAAGTTGCGACCGGATAAGCGGAGAGGGTGCTAGGTCCCTTTTCCGCTTATGGGGACTTCTAAGCGTTGCCACGCTATGAGTTGGACCGCCCTAGGGAGAGCGAATATCCCGAGGCTTGGACTTTCCAAAGATACCTGATGCGGCGTGTGCATTCCGGAAAAAGTGTCGAGTCGAGAGGAAATGGATAGTGAGTTGAGTCGAGTCTAGAGTGAGATGGTTTAGTCACATTTGGTGAATGTTATACTTTGTTGTTTACTTATTTCTTTATGCCTGGATTATCTTGATTTGTTGAGAAGTTGACCCTTTCCCGTGGTGCCTTCAATCCATGATGGTTACCCAGGCGAGTCGGCGCGAGGAACTTCGACAAACAGATGATGGCGAGGAGGATCTCGATGAGGATCCGCGGCGACCTCTACTTGTCGTGGATTTGCTTTGTCTATGTTTTTGTGTATAGTGGTTGTGACCCGGTTGGGCCGGTTATGTTTTGTTATTACAGGGTGGTAGCGGTTTACTTTGGAGTAGCCCCCTGCGTGGGAGTCTGCCGGAAGTACCCCCAGGGTATGATTGCTCTCTTGAAGTCGTCATACCTTAGGTGTATTTCTTTGTACATTTACTACTCTGTATTTTGTATACATTATCATTTCGAGTGGTATATATGTATATTATGCATGTATTTTTATTAGAATTTAAGTCTTGTGTCTTAGTTGCACCATGTTTCGAAAAGTTGTAATTACTCTGATGTGCACTAGCTGGATATAAAAAAAAATAAATAAATAAATATACCGTAATTTTTTTAAAAGGCACAAGAGTACCGTTTTAAAACGCATCGCATACAGGTTTAGTTGAGCTCGGTAAGTTGAGCTCGGTGGCGGTCGAGAAGCAGTCGTTACCTTTGTTAGTATCGAGCATTCGGTTCTGGCCAAATTTGTGCATAGAAATTTGGGTAGTCCTTTGTGTGGGATATATATATATATGTGTTGGGTACCTAATTGTACTATGTTGATTCTTTGTTTGATTAAGTGAAGCACTTATTGCTTGAAAAATTGTTTGAACTGTTTCTTGATTGAAGCGGTGTGTTTTAACACATCCTTGTTGTGAGATTGACGGGGTTTTGAACTTTGTGGAATCTAATGCCACCTCGTAGGGATCTGACAATTTGTGCGAACGCCGACATGGAACGAGCAATTCAAGCTTATGACCGAGATGGCGGCGACCATGGCTCAAGAATCACCGTCAGCAACTCAACAGGCTAACGCGATGGCTCAACAGACGGCGTTAACCCAAAGAAACTTACAAAGAACAACAATGAAAGCGAGCAGAGTGTCTTTGGCGAGAGGATTAGCGGACTTTAGGAAGCATGATCCACCGAAGTTTTACGGTGAGCCAAACCCGGATAAAGTCGATCTTTGGATGCAAGAGATCGAGAAGATCTTGAGGCACTCCATTGCCCAAACAACGTGAAGGTAGACTCGCCACCTACTTGCTGCTAGGAGACGCAGAGTATTGGTGGAAGGGAGTGAAGCAAGCACTGATAGCGGAACGTCGCGAGATAACTTGGGAGCTTTTTCGTGGAAGGTTCTTGGACAAATACTTCCCAGATACTGCACGAGCTGAGAAGGAGCAAGAGTTTCTTCAACTACAACAAGGCAGTATGATAGTGCCCGAGTATGCAGCCAAGTTTGAGTCACTGGCGAGGTATTTCAGTCCATTTCGTGATCGAGCTGACCAAGGATGGTTAAGTGAGAGGTTCCAACGGGGATTAAGATTTGACATTCAGAAGTCGGTGGTGTCACTGAGGATCAGGAATCTACAAGAGCTGATAGATCGTTGTGTTGAGGTAGAGGGTGTAAGAAGCCACAAGAAGAAAACTGTTGTACGCGGACCGGTGAGACCCCAGAGTGCGGGGCAGAGGTTTACAAGGAGAAACAACTGCAGAAGAAGCCTTACAACCGACCTCAGGGGAACAACAACAGGGGACAATATCGTCCGATGACCCAGGGAGCGAGAAGCGGAGGTCAGACCGGTGCCGAGGTGACTTGCTATCGTTGTGGAAGGCCAGGACATTATGCGAGTGATGACTCGTAAGGAGGAGGTATGTTTCAACTGTAAGAATCCAGGGCATTTTGCCAAGGATTGTCCCACACCTAAAGCTGAACCGGCAATGCTTGCGGTAAAGGCCAAAGGGAAGCGTCAGGGAGCTAAAGGCAGAGTCTTCTGCATGAGCGGGGAGGAAGCGAGCGGTGATGATCTTATTCAAGGTGAATGTGAGATTGAGGGTAAATCCTTATCCGTTCTCTTTGATTCGGTGCAACCCATTCCTTTATTTCCTCTCGATTGTGTGAATCATTTGAACTTGGCTGGATCGCTTTACTGCTCAAATTGGTAGTTACAACCCCAAATGCTAAAACCTTAGTCACAAACACCGCATGTCTTAATTGTGTAGTGGTTATTCGAGTAGAAAGTTTGTGGTCAATTTGGTTTGTTTGCCTCTTAAGGGCTTAGATGTCATCCTCGGGATGGATTGGTTGTCACACCACCATGTCCTCTTGGACTGCGTGCCCGTAAAACCGTAATTTTCCTGCACCTTGGAGTCTCCAATTATCTTTCTACCGAACATATTGGAGTTTCTTTGCAAGAAGGAACTAGAGAATACATGTATCCGCTAGTTCGTAAGTTTTCCAACAGATCGAAGTGAAGAATGTACCGGTGGTGTGTGACTTTGTGGGCGTTTTTCGAAGGCGTGCCAGGGTTACCACCAAGGTCTGAGGTCGAAGTTCTCCATCGAGTTGATTCCAGGAGCAGGACCGATTTCCAAAGCGCCATACATGGATGTCTCTGCCGAGATGAAAGAATCGAAGTCCCGGATCGAACACTTGGAGTCAAAGCAATTCATACGACCGAGCCGTGTCATCGTGGGGAGCTCCAGTTGTTGGTTAAGAAGAAGGATGGACGATCAAGGCTGTGCGTGGACTACCGCGAGCTCAACAAGGTTACTGTGAAGAACCGGTATCCGTTACCCCGTATTGACGACTTGATGGATCAACTTCGTGGAGCGGCGATCTTTTCCAAGATAGATTTGAAGTCTGGTTATCATCAGATTTGCGTGAAGGAGGAAGATGTCCCCAAAATAGCTTTCAGGACTAGGTATGGTCACTACGAGTATTTGGTGATGCCGTTTGAGTGACAAATCGCCACCGTGTGTTTATGGACTATATGAGCAGGATTTTCCATTCGTTCTTGGATCGGTTTGTAGTAGTGTTCATCGACGACATCCCGATCTACTCGAGGAACAGAAGAGCATGGAGGACACCTACGCCGAGTATTGCAGATATTACGAGAGAAGCAACTCTATGCCAACCTTTCAAAGTGTGAATTAGGGCTTGAACAGGTGAAGTTTCTTGGACATGTGATATCCAAAGAAGCGATAGGAGTGGATGCAACTTAGATTGAAGTTGTGCTAGCGTGGGAACAGCCGAGGACAGTCACTGATATCAGGAGTTTTGTTGGCTTAGCAGGCTATTATCGAAGATTCATTGAAGGTTTCTCGAAGATTGTCGCGCCTCTTACACGGCTTACGAGGAAGGATCAACCTTTGCCTGGATCGAGGAGTGCGAATCCGATTTTCAAAGGCGAAGGAGCTCTTGACGGCAGCGCTGTGTTGATTTTGCCTCAACCGTAAGAGCCTTCCGAGGTTTATTGCGCTCCGTCCCACCAGGGTTTGGGATCCGTGCTGATGCAACACCGAAAAGTGGTAGCGTATGCTTCAAGACAACTTAAGATTCACGAGAGGAACTACCCTACTCACGATTTGGAGTGGCGTGATGGTTTCTTGTTGAAGATATGGAGACACTACCTTTATGGGAGCACTCTTCTTGCTTTCAGCGATCACAAGAGCTTGAAGTACTGTTCGATCGAGAAAGAGCTCAACATGCGTCGGCCAGATGGACAGAATTTCTCAAGGACTACGACTTTACGTTGGAATACCATCCGGTAAGGCTAACGTAGTAGCGCATGCATTGAGCGTAAAGAGCGTTTAGCCTCAAAGCAATGATGATCAAGGAGTTGGAGATGCTTGAAGTTCCGAGACTTGAAGTTGAGTGTGGAAGTTTCACCAGGGAGCTGAGATTTGGTATGCTTACCATTTCTAACAGATTGTTGGACGAGATCCGAGACCAGCAGGTTCATGACGAGCTCCTGCAAGAGAAGGTCCAGTTGATAGCGCAAGGGAAGGCGACAGAATTCCAAGTCGGAACGGACAACATCTTAAGATGTAATGGCCGAGTATGTGTACCTAACGTAGTGGAGCTGAGAAAGTTAATACTTGACGAAGCGCATAAGAGCAATTTTAGTATTCACCCAGGAGTTACGAAGATGTATCAAGACTTGAAGAAGCATTTTTGGTGGTCCGGAATGAAGAAGCAAGTGGCTGAGTACGTAGCTTCGTGTTTAACGTGTCAGAAAGCGAAGGTGGAGCACCAACGACCTGCGGGAATGCTACAATCGCTTGACGTACCAGTATGGAAATGGGATAGTATTTCCATGGATTTCGTTGTAGGTTTACCGAAGACGCAGAAGAAGAATGATTCGATTTGGGTGATCGTCGACCGATTGACCAAATCTGCTCATTTCTTACCAGTGAGGTCGACATACAACGTGGAAAAGGCGTAGAGATCTACATCACGGAGATAGTATGACTACATGGTATACCCTCTTCAATCGTGTCGGACCGAGATCCGAAGTTCACGTCTCATTTTTGGAGGGAATTGCAAGAAGCGATGGGAACCGAGCTCAAGCTTAGCTCGGCATATCATCCCCAGACTGACGGTCAAACTGAGAGAACGATACAATCGCTTGAAGATTTGTTGCGAGCATGTACGTTAGATCACCGAGGAAGTTGGGACAATGTCTTACCATTGGTGGAGTTCACCTATAATAACAGTTTCCATGCAAGTATTGGAATGACACCTTTTGAAGCACTGTATGGACGGAAGTGTCAGACGCCTCTTTGTTGGTACCAGGATGGCGAGAGTTATGTTGTAGGACCAGATATGATCCAGCAGACTACTGAGAAGATCCGTTTGATCAGAGATAGGTTGCGAACGTCTCAAAGTCGACATAAGAGTTATGCAGACCAAAGACGTCGACCACTCGAGTTCGAGGAAGGAGAGCATGTATTTCTTAGAGTTACCCCCACTACTGGAGTTGGTCGAGCGATCAAATCCAAGAAACTTACCCCTAAATTTATTGGACCTTATCAGATTCTTCGTCGTATTGGTCCAGTGGCATATCAGATTGCCTTGCCACCCTTCTTGTCGAACATACATGACGTCTTCCACGTCTCACAATTGCGGAGTATATTTCCGACCCTTCTCATGTTATCGAACCGGATATGATTCAACTGAAGGACGACCTATCTTTCGAAGCATCACCAGCAAGAATTGTTGATCGGAAAGTCAGAATGTCGCGGAACAAAGAGATCCAACTTGTCAAAGTTGTGTGGGATCAGAAGACCGGAGATGCGACTTGGGAGCTGGAAGAGAAGATGAAGACTTAGTACCCTGAACTCTTTCATGGTAAGTAACTTATTTGCAATTTCGAGGACGAAATTTTTTTTAGAGAGAGAGATTGTAACACCTGAGGACGAGATCGACCTCGTATTAGGACATCGTATCGAGACCTCGCGTCGAGACCTCCTGTCGAGACCTCGTACCAAGACCTCGTGTCGAGATCCCGTGCCAAGATCGCGTGTCGAGGTCATATGTCGAACTGATGAGGTCGCGTACCGAGCTGAGGAGGTCGCATGTCGAACTGAGGAGGCCGCGTGCACGAACTCGTGTTAGAGCCTTGTGCGCTTGCACAAGCACCCTGATCGACCTCGTGTCGAGACTGTAACACTCGTATTTTACGAACGTTATTTAGCGTTAATGATTATATTGTTTGTAATATTTATAAATTTATATTATCGGTTTGCGATTCGTCATTTGTGTTTTTAGATCTTTAACCTATAGATTAGAGGGTAATCATGAGAGAGGAGAGATTAGATGGGTAGAATGATTGATGGGATTAGCATCTCATAACAGTAGTTATACGTCACTTATTTGTGTTTTTTTTTAAATGAAAAATTCATTTAAATGGTTTCTTTACCAGCTGTATATCACGATCAGCCCCCTCACAACCCTCACTTTCTCTTTTCTTCTTTCTTCTTCTCTAAGTTTCCTCTTCCTCTCCAAACTTCCATTGAAGAACCTTGAGTTTCATTGAGCTTCTGCATAAACTTTCTTCATCAACCTTGTTTCTTATCATCTTCTCGACATATATCACCATCTCGACCATCTTTTGAGGTATGAAAAATAGAATTTTAGTTCTCTTCATGTTACTGTTAGCGCCACTTCTTCTCTCCATTTTAGCTAGTTTTTATGCTTCCAAATCATGTCGTATTGATAGGTTTTCTTCTTCATGATGAAAATATTTTTCAGAAAACATAAACTTAGATTTTGATTAATTTGTGCTTAATATGCTACTTGATTTTAAGCTTGAGTTAATACTTAGGAAAAATGGCTTTGTCTGATTGATATGTATGAAAGAAGTTTTAAAAAAATTATTAGAGAAAAGGAGTTAATTTGTAATGCTTGAATTCTTGTTGTATTTGTTTAAGTTCTTGAGTTTTAATATTTACTTGGGTTGTAGTTAAGATTGGGGTAATGAGAGTTAAGTGCTATTAGAACCCATAGATGGAACTAAGTTGTGCTTGTATTAGGAAGTCTGATTCCCGAGATCGTGTGATTTCCGAATCGAGGTGTACGGGAGAGCGAACCCGAGGACGTGGGAGCAGTGGGATCCAGATTGAGGACGGTATGTGTCGAGGTCGTTGTCGAGCTCGATTGAGGACAGCGTAGACGCGTAGCTTGGAGTTCGGTAAGGGCACTTCTAGACATTCTAGGATTTTTATTGTTATATTCCTATGTATGGATTCCTTGATTTGTGTCGAGCTTGAAGTGTTGTGATATGATTGAATATATGCCACGAATTGTGTATTGCTGTTGAATTGCGTTTCTTCATGTTGAGCCTGCTCTTTTTATTTGACATGCGGTTGAATATCTTGCGTATAACTCTTTGAATATCGTATCACGTAATTGTTCATTGAGTGAGAGAGCTTAGCAAGTCGTTGGCATTTGAAGTTGCGACCGGATAAGCGGAGAGGTGCTAGGTCCCTTTTCCGCTTATGGGGACTTCTAAGCGTTGCCACGCTATGGGACCTGAGTTATTTGTCCTAGGGAGAGCGAAGATCCCAAGGCTTCGCTGGACTTTCCAAAGATACTGATGCAGCGTGTGCATTCGGAAAAAGTGTCGAGTCGAGAGGAAATGGATAGCGAGTTGAGTCGAGTCTAGAGTGAGATGGTTGAGTCACGTTTGGTGAATGTTATACTTTGTTGTTTACTTATTTCTTTATGCCTGGATTATCTTGATTTGTTGAGAAGTTGACCGCTTTCCGTGGTGCCTTCAATCCATGATGGTTACCCAGGCAGGTCGAGGCGCGAGGAACTTCGATAGCAGATGATGGCGAGGGGGATCTCGACGAGGATCCGGGCGACGACCTCTACTTGTTGTGATTTGCTTTATCTATGTTGTTGTGTATAGTGGTTGTGACCCGGTTGGGCGGTTATGTTTTGTTATTACAGGTGGTAGCGGTTTACTTTGGAGTAGCCCCTGCGTGGGAGTTCTGCTTAAGTACCCCAGGATATCATTGCTCTCTTGACGTCGCCATACCTTAGGTGTATTTCTTTGTACATTTACTACTCTGTATTTTGTATACATTATCATTTCGAGTGGTATATATGTATATTATGCATGTATGTTTTATTAGAATTTAAGTCTTGTGTCTTAGTTGCACCATGTTTCGAAAAGTTGTAATTACTCTGATGTGCACTAGCTGGATATAAAAAAAAAAAAAATATACCGTAATATTTTTAAAAGGTACAAATCTGGATTTTAAAGCACTTGTCGCATCTGAGTTTAGTTGAGCTCGGTAAGTTGAGCTCGGTGGCGGTCCGGAAACGGGTCGTTACAGTTCCAACACATTGTTGTCACATGGACTCTAAGAAAAATTAAAAAATATGTAGCAAGAGCTGTAGGAGGCTGAGAGGTAGATGCGACCACATTCTTCACCGGAGATGTAAATGACCCAATTGTTGGCTCCTTGCCAACATTCTTGCTAGCTGTAAACTGCTTGCTCTTGCCCTTGTCCTCGGGTTTGGATATTGGGGATACCTACATTTTTTGCATTCTAATACATTTATTAGTTAGTGACCACTTAATTTAATAAATATATGCAGTATATAATTTAATATATGCGTACCGTATCACTTGTAACTACAAGGTGGTTTGGCCATGCCACATAGGTACTATTGCCTGTTCCACTGTCATCACATCAGCCGCCTCGTGTGGTATAGACAACGGTGCATCCCCCTTAAATGCAACGTCAACTCTAACCTTCACATGATTAGGAGGTAAGGGTAGGTTGTGTAGTAACACACCAGGTCTGTTATATAAAATTCCCTTACCAACCATTCGTTGCATTGGACTTGTCAAATATAGGCTGCACTCATGAATGCCCTAAACCAATGATAAAGAAAATATTAATATGTTAAACCATTGAATACTCAGGTGACACAAGTATAGAAAGAAATCTAATGATTATTACCTCGGGAGACACAATAGTGCAACTATTTCTAACACAATTTGGGTTAGGGATAGGTAACTCATGCTCATCCTTCTCTACTGGTTCCTTATCCTTCTTGCTATCTTCCAATTCCTGAACCTTTTTGTATAATTGAGCTACCATTTTCCTCAACTCTTCTGTTTCACTAGCATCAACATGGCGTCTTGTGCGCTTATGTAATCCGAAGATAGCTCCTGGAGAGACACCAAATCCCATACCCCTTACCCGACCAGGATACTCCTTGATCGGTATGGCCTGAGAAAGGATGTCTTGTGACATATCTGATACATCCCCTTGTGACATAGACTGTGATAGGGTATCCTGTGACACACAACTATTATTAACAAATATTTTTAAATATTATCGCTATTATTAACAAATGAAAACGTTAATCATACTTACAATTATATCAGCCACTTCCCTAGTGGGTGGATGTTCAATCTGACCTTCCTTGTTTCGGCGGGCTTCTATCCACAATAAATGTCGATCAATTGATTGAGATGTTACATCTTCTCCTGCCTCCAACAGCTGTACATATGAACAAACAAATTGAAATTCACCAAACAAATTGAAATTCACCATTACTAATAGAAAGAAACAAAAAGATGCGTTAAAAACAAGTTATAATTAAGGATATTGTACATACCATTTCTTCCTCAACGCGGGGATACCCTTTAACCCCTGCTTTGTAAGGATAGGGAGGATTTGACGCTCTCTCACGATTTTCATTGCTTATTCTCTACATAAATACATTAGAATATATCAATGCATAGTTTAATGTCATATATACAAGTTATAAAGATTATTGTATATACCAAAAATTCTTCATCTTCTGTGCGTTTTCTCACAAAAGCGCTCCAATCATCTTGTTCTATGAATGATGCATATATTGATGGAGGCTTATGATTGATGTTCCCGTATTTGTCTCTCAACCACTTGTGAGCCAAGGCAGTTCGGAATGTCCGGTGTGCTCTTCCAGCTATCCTAAGTGTAATTTTCTTTCGAGCCTCATCAACATCAAAGGATTTCTGCAAAAACATTATAAACAAAACGGTAGACTATAAGTATGTTTAGATTAATTAAGAACCAATACAATCCACAAATGTTAACTAATTTATATACCTGTATCTCATTCCAGATCTCATCTTTTAGCTCCTTCATAGATGGATCCTTATCCTTCCAATTATCGCGGGTAATTGGGACTGCTTTCCGTGACTGTGGCCCCAATGTATTGAATAAAGTCATTAGCATGTTTACCAATAGGTTGACCCCTAACATTCCATGTAACCTAAAAATATAGCATAAGTGTACAAATTTAGATACTCAAATAAAAAAATGAAACAATTAATTAGATCAATTGATAAGCATCCTACCACACGTTTTAGAGCCCCTTTACTCATATCGCAGATGATTTTCTTCTTAAAAGTCGGTCCACGGCTTGTCGCCTTTTGGGTGGACTCGGGAGCACCATCATCACTGTGAGATGCCATTTACCTACAAAAAAAAAACTAGACACGTAAGTAATTAAAAAATGACAGTTCATAATCACACAGGTTTAAAAGAGAAATCAATGAATACACATTTAATTGATTAACAAATTAATAAAAATTAAATAGCATTCACTACATACATGTACATTTAAGCAACTCTTTTCCTTTTTCTCGTTTTATTGACATTTGCGCATCCCATATGAAATAATGGATTGATCCAAAGCCCTTCATTATGATCATTTCTAATATACACATCCTCCTCTATAGGTGTACTTGCCCCAAATAATGATTGTGATGTCCTGAAGAAAGGGTCATCCTCAATGTCAGCATATTCATGTGTTTCATCATCAATCTCATTAACAATTTTTTTGTTAGTCAATAGAACAATGGCCCAATTCATATCAACTGGATCGGAAACATAGAACACTTGTTGAGCTTGTGATGCTAAAATAAAGGGCTCATCTTGATATCCCAACTTATTAAAGTTCACCCGCATGAACCCCAACTCATCCATTTGTACACCGTTGTTATTGTCAACCCACTTGTATTGGAACACAGGCACTCAAAACATCTTGTAATCCAACTCCCATATGCATTCAATGACCCCGAAGTATGACATATTCGCATATATGGGGTTTCTGTCTTTGGCACTTGATATATGCATAGATTCAGCTACAAGAGTGACCCCACTATTTTGCATTCTCCTCCAATCATCGTGTTCTTTTGTATAGAAAGTGTACCCGTTCATCAGATATCCGGTATAGGAGATAACATGTATAGCTAGACCTTTAGCTAACCATCTCAATCTTTCTGAAACCGAGCTAGGATTTGCAATAAACTCTTCAGAAATGTATTCTTTCAACCACTTTATAAAATACCGATTGTGTTCTATTGTTAACCAATTTTGACTCTTATTTGGGTACAAGCTCTTGAGTATGTCCTTATGTTTTACAACATATGACTCAACCTCATCGGCGTTGTGTAGAACATATAAGTGTGCTTGATCCCATTCTTTCCTTGATATAGTCAATATTTCAAGTCCAGTAATCCCTTGCCCTGCACTTCTTCCTGTGTGACGAGACTGTGGCAACCCTATAGAATGTTCAACATTAGATAAATAGTCGGTACAAAATTCAACAGCTTCTTCGACTATATACCGTTCAATAATACAACCCTCTGGTCGTGATCGGTTTTTCACATACCCTTTTAATATCTTCATGTAACGCTCAAACGGGTACATCCATCTCATGTAAGCTGGCCCACACAATTGTGTCTCCCTAACCAGATGAATTGTCAGATGAATCATTATGTCAAAGAATGAAGGCGGGAAATACATCTCAAGCTCACACAAAGTCAGAATAATTTCTTTTTGCAAGGCTGGCAACTTTTCAGGGTCAATCACTTTACTACAAATTGCTTTGAAGAAGAAACAAAGTTTAGTTAAGGTATTTCGCACTTTGTTGGGAAAATGGATCGTATAGCTATGGGTAGCAAATTCTCCATGAGAACATGACAATCATGAGACTTTAGACCCTTTAACTTAAGATCTTTCATCGATACGAGGTTCTTAATGTTTGAAGAGTACCCCTCTGGAACCTTAACTCCATCAAGAAACTTACAAAAATCTTTTTTCTCTTTTCTAGATAGAGTATGAGCAGCCGGAGTAGATATGTACGACATTTCCCTTTCTTTACGGGTCCCAACTCTCGTCTCAATCCCATACTAACCAAGTCCAGCCTTGCCTTGATGCCATCTTTAGTCTTCCCGAGCACATTAAGTAGGGTACCAATGAGACTATCAAAGATATTTTTTTCAACATGCATCACATCAATGAAATGTCTTACGTATAATGACTTCCAATATGGCAACTCAAAGAAAATCGACCTTTTTTTCCACCCTCGTGTGACAAGGTCTCCGTAAAGGTTTCCGAATTTAATATTCAAATCTTTTACTTTTTCAAACAGTTGTGCACCTGTCAAAGGCAAAGGAGCTCTACGTTCTTCTGTATTCCCATTGAATGCCTTTCTCCACGATCGATAATAATGATTTGGATTCAAAAATCTACGATGCCCAAGGAAGACATTCTTCTTACCATGATCCAACCGAATCCAATCTGTATTATCTTCACAGATAGGGCATGCACACTGGCCTTTGGTACTATATCCCGATAGATTACCATATGCTGGAAAATCATTAATTGTGCCGAAAATCATAGCCCTCAAGGTGAAACTTTCTTCTCTATATCCATCATACACCACTACACCTGTCTCCCACATTTGCTTTAAGTCTTCAATAAAAGGAGCCAAGTATACATCGATATCATTTCCTGGTTGTTTCGGCCCAGAAATTAACAAAGACAACATCATATATTTACGCTTTATGCATAGCCATGGAGGTAGGTTATAAATCACCAAAATCACAGGCCATGTACTGTGAGAGCTACTCTGAACACCATGCGGGTTAAATCCATCAATAGACAATGCAAGTCGTAAGTTTCTTGGTTCATTCCCAAAATCAGGGTAATCAATATCAACTTTTTTCCATTGAGGAGAATCTGCCGGGTGCCGTGACTTGCCATCTTGAATCCTTTCATCCTCATGCCATGTCAAGTTTTTGGCATCTTCTGAACTACGATACATACGCCTGAATCTGGGAATTATGGGAAAATACCATAAAACCTTCTCTGGAGCCGAATCTTCCTTCTTATACCGTGAGGCTTCACATTTAGGACACGACTTTAACGACGCATATTCATTACGAAATAAAATGCAATCATTACGACAAGCATGTATTTTCTCATAGCTCATCCCAATAGATCGTAATATTTGTTTAGCCTCATATGTCCGACTAGGAAGCACATTATCATTTGGCAACATATCTTTCAATAGTGTGAGTAAGTCTGTAAAGCTCTTATCAGTCCATCCATTGCCCGACTTCAAGTTAAACAACTTTAACATTGCCGATAATCTTGTGAATTTAGTACAACCGTCATATAACGGCTTCTCCGCATCACTTATCAACTTCTCAAACATTTGAGGACAATCACGAAGATCTTCTTCAACCGTATTTGCCATCTCTTCAAAATGGTCACCATCATATGTATTTGTACCGGCGTCCTCTGACGCATATCTCCCACTATTCCCCATATTCGAAGATTCACCTCTTGTCTCACCGTGCTTTGTCCAACAGGTATAAGTTTGATCAATCCCATTGCTCACTAAATGCCATTCTAATTCCTTAACATTAACTTTGTTTGTATAACAACAACTTAAACACGGACATACGATTCTACTAAGATCTGTTGTATGCCCAACTAGAAACCCAATAAAATCTTCCACTCCATCCTTATATTCCTTCAACAAACGATTGGCAGACATCCACTTTCGATCCATATTTGCCTATGAATTGAGAAATAAAACAACACCAAGGCATTCAGAGCAACAACATAGGCTATGTCGTTAATGCAAGACAAAATTGAGATTAACTAAAGCCCAATTAGATAAACCAAGACTAAAACTACCACTTCTCTTAACAACAACACACAGACTATATCAAATTTCTAACAAAATTTTGACAGAACCTCCCCTAAAATATGGACATTTCACAATTTATACAACACCTGTAACAAAATAAAATATCATACCAACCAGCACAAGGGTCCACATAGGCCAAACATAAACAAATAAAAACTTCAAATTCAACCATTTCTCTAAAACGATCTGCAGTAACATCTCTAAAAACTCAACTTCTTCATTTAACATAATGAGAAAAAACACTAACATCAATAATAATTATACTAAAAAACCTATCAGCTAAAAACACATTAACATTGATCCCTCCAAGTTCCTCATCAACCATTTCTCAATCATATCTAAACACAACTACAAAAACCTAAAACCAATAAATAACTTAAAGAATGAGATAATTTTACTAGTTTAGGGCCGGATGTAGTATCAAACAGAGAGAGTACTAAATTACCACTCTCGATTAGGATTGCCTGCAGTTGCTCTTAATTGCAGGTCCCTGCATTTAGTTACTTTATATGTTTTTGGACATTTCAAAAAACAAAAATAAGAGAATACTGGAAAAAAAAAAGTGTCTTGAATATGCCTAAATGCAGGATACTGCAGTTGAGAATAACTGCAGGTAATTCTAATCCCACATACTAATGTGTTGTACTATGTTATTGATTTTCCATTTCAAAGCACGAGGATAGGGTTGGAAAACAATAAGTTCCTTGGAAAATAAAATGAAAGCGTTTTAGGGGAAAAAAAGGAAAGCAAGAAGAATGGGAACAGATGAAACCTGTTGGAGCGATGCGACGGTGGGAACAGAAGAAGGTGGTGGCGACGCGACAAACAACGAGGACGTAAGCAGAGGTGCGACGGTGCGACGGCTGTGAGCGATGGTGCGACGTCACAAACGGCGAGGACGCGAGCAGAGGTGGTGGCGACGCCAACAACAACGAGCTTCGAAGGTGAGAAACGCAAGCAGAGATGGTGGCGACACTGAGAGGAAGGAGTAATAATGGCGACGTTGAGAGAAACTCGAGAGAGAGAGATATGCGACAGTGGGACTGACTGGTATTGAGAAACGCGTGCTGAATTAAAACTAGTAGTTGACAATAAATAGCGTTTTATCTATGAAGCGCTACTTTAGGTCAGACAATAAGTAGCGCTTTCTATATAGGCGCTACTTTAGGTTAACACAATAAATAGCGCTTTCTGCATTAAGCGCTACTTTTTCTTGCGTCATTCTTTAAATAGCGCTTCTCACTTTAAGCGCTATTTATTCCTCCACTATAAGTAGCGTTGATTTTATAAGCGCTATTTATTTCTTTACCCTTCAGTAGCGTTTCTTAGTTAAACGCTACTTAAAGTACTCTATCTAATTTTAAGTAGCACTTCCATATTTAAAAGCTATTTAAAGTGGCGCCATCTTTTAAAGAATCTGTTGTAATGAAAATTTTTTATTTTTAGAGAAATGTTTTTTTAAGGTGGGTGGGTCGTGGACCCAAAAGTATTGATGATTATGCAAGATGCAATGATTGATATGCCATGCATGAGTATTATTTTGCTTTGAAAGATTTTTTTTGATTTCCCTGAATTCCTTTTGAGAACATTGCCCCTAGACTCGTGGGATGATGACTTTCTGTAGGATTGCTTGTCCGAATAGTTGACTTTGTACTGCACCAGGTTTGCATATTTGCCCCTTGATAAATCATTTTATGGATCCTCAAATTTTCAGCTTCATGCTTTGAATGCCCTTGGGAGGATTAGATTGACAACTTTGATCCATAGAGACTTTCCAGTGTCCCTTTGGCCTTCGTCCAGCCATGTGAGGAAGGATCTATGCAGAGACGTGTGTCACCTTGTGTAGTTCTAAAACTAGAACAAAATCTTGAATGCGAAGCTTGTAGACGATGGGCTCAGCTTTTGTCCCCAGCCTCTTGGTTTATGTTTAGATCCGTGAGGTCCAATCTGGGTTGACGTGTTTGTAAATTTGACCCTAACTTTTGCCTAGGTCGCTCTTTGCGAGTTTTCAACCTAGCGGGTCGCTCTAACCTTTTCCTGGACCTGCCCTTTTGGGTTTTCAGTCTAGCGAGCTTTTCTTTTATACTTTTTTTTTGGTAAAGCAACTACACCGAGGAGTTTATATGGATTTCCTCTTTCAAAAATCAAGTTTTGAGAAAATATGAGCAACTGGACTTTGATCAGAATGGACTTTATTAGGGTTGTAATGTGGCCAAGGGTTAAGGGTTATGAAAGAAAGGATATTTCAGGCTCAAAAGGTATTTCAGGGTTCATGAAAACAAGGATCTTTAGCGCCAAGATGCACTTTGGTGATTGCTAGCACAAATTGTCTTGTTTTGCTTCTGCATTTTTTTTGCAAGCGTCTTGATACGTTGCATTTGATATTTGCTTGCTTGCCTTTTTTATTACAGACAAAATTTAATGGACTATTGTGCTAGCCTTCAATGTATGGGTGATCCTTTTTAGGGTAATTGTAAGAAATTTTTTTTTAGGATCAAAAAGGGGTAACAAGGGATACATATTTTTTATATTTTTGGATAGAGAAAAATGGCCAAACTTCATCTCAAAATCTTATTGCTCAAATTTCACAAAAATTAATTTTTGATAATTGTGCATCTGCTTTACCATTTTATTTTATATTTTTCGTAACTACTTTTTTTATCCCGGATTGACCATGTATCAAGAAGGGGAGTTGAAAAATTCAAATTGCATTTGCATTGATGTATTGAAAAGATGGGAACAAAGTGGGCCCTTTACAAGATATGCTCCAGGGCTTCGGGCAAAGCGTAAAAACAAATAAAGGTTACTTAAACAGGGCTATTCCTTGAAGTTTTACCACTTGGTGTTGATCATAGCCCAACAATTCTCAATGGAGTGGCCTACTGCCCCAGTGCATGTCGTGATGAGCATCATTTGTATTATCGTTTGTATCTTCTTCCTGCTCTTGACCAATACTGCGCAATGGCTGTTGAGCTTCAAGGTTGCCAATCCTTCCGCTTGTTATCCCGACTTCCACTCTTTCTCCGACAACAACTAGGTCTGAGAAGCTTGAAGAGACATTTCCCATCATCAGATCATAGAAGGGTTGTTGAAGTGTGTCAGTGAAAGTGGTAACCATCTCTTTCTCAGATAGCGGAGGTTCCACTTGGGCTGCAATCCCTCTCCATCTTTGGGCATACTCTTTGAAGCTTTCATTGCCCCCTTTTACCGTGGTTTGCAACTGGGAGCGGCCAGGAGCCATGTCTGTATTGTATTTATACTGTTTGATGAAAGCCTTAGCCAAATCATTCCATGAGTTGATTTTGCTCCGCTCTAACTGCATATACCAGCGTAAGGATGCCCCGGTAAGACTCTCTTGGAAGAAGTGGATTAGAAGCTTATCATTACTGGAGCAGGAGGCCATCTTCTGGCAGTACATGATGAGGTGGCTTCTTGGACAAGTTAAACCTTCATACTTGACGAACTCAGGAACTTTGAATTTTGGAAGAATTACCACATCCAGGACCAAACATACTTCTGAAGCTTTGAACCCACTATGATTTGCCCCTTCAATTGCTTTCAGCCTATCTTCTACAATTTGGAGTCTCTCCTGATCTAGGGAGTCCTCTGATGGGCCTTTGGAAGCCTCTCGATACTCATTAGTGCTGATGGAATGGTTCTCCTCAATGGTCAATTTTGCACCCAAGTTCTGCAAGAGGTCCAATATCTTGTCCATCTTACCCTTGATTTGGTCGAGTTTTTCTCTCATCGCTTGCTGATTCTGTTCCAACAAATCCATGAGTCTAGATTGGGCTCGAGTCCGGTAGGGATGCAGGGAAAGCTTATTTGTATCTATTTTCTGTTGAGGGGGGAAAATGAGTTATGTTATGAGGATGCCATGATTATGCATGTCATGAATTTTTTTTATGTACATTTTATGCAAAATAATATGATGGAGAATGAAAAGATATTTTTCTATTACATTTTTTTTCAATATATTGCTTTTTTCATGCGAAAAGAATGCGATGGAAAAGAGAAAATATTCTTTTTTTTAAATGGATGAAGATAAAAAATGGGCCAAGTGCCCCTTGTGAGGTAGACCAGTAATTCCTAAGACTTTAGGTTCTACGGCTTTGATCACCTGGAAAACAAGACAGATAGAGATTGCTCCTTTGGTGATATGGGCCGGTAGTTCCTTAGAACGGATATATGGTCCACATAAGTATCTTTCCATTGGGTGGCTTTAGGATACTAATCTAAAAAGGTTCATAGAGCCAAGGGTCCTACTTTCGAATATTACCGCCGAGAATAGGTAAACTATTAAAGGGAGTTTTTTTCTCAAATAGGGCCAAACTCTAGGTGAGGCCTTCGCAAGGACCCAACTGGCCGTACGTCCAGCAGGTGCTCACTATACAGCCTCTCTTAACTTAAAGTTTATTTTTTCAAACCCGGGTATAGGGTTCCACTCGTAGTGTGCAAAAAATGTGTTAAGTGAAGTGTGTGAAGGAGTAATTACCTAAAATACTACCCACTGCAAAACAAATTAAAACATAATATTTACAAATGTCTTCTACCCTAGGGTTCAAATATACAAACATATGAGCAAAATATATATAATGAACAAATAGGAATAAAAAAATAAAAGGGAAATAAATCATGTAAGGCAAACAAATCAATACAAACAATTTAGGGCCTAACTCTCAAAAGTCCCCAGTGGAGTCGCCAGCTGTGACAACCACACCAAAATTTAAATGAAGCCGCCACCAATATTTATTTTTAGGAAAACATTGGAAAACCTATTTTTTGAAAAGAATTGAAAGAAATGGTCTTTGAACCAGATTTTGACCCCGGGAGTTATTTATGCACGGGGAAGGTATTAGCACCCCGCGACGCCCATAAAACGGTACCTTTAATTGTTTGAAAATAATTGTTTGCCATTAAATAATTTATTTCCCTCAAAAATAAGATTCCTAATTATTAACTAATGGTCACAAACAAATTTCAGCCAGCCAGATTAAAAGCAAACACTTTAATTTATTTTTTTGCTTTATATTCAAAACAGAACCAATAAAATTCAATTTACTTATGATTAATATTATTTTAGAAAAAAACGAAATAAATGTAACTTTCAGAAATTTATTTAAAAATGTGTAGATAAAAAAAATATGGAAACTTTCTTTATTGCTTTTATACCCTCCTAGACAACATATTTGCAATCGGGTCCCTACCTACGGTTTGGCCCCATTGGAAGGCCAAACCCTAAACCTAAATTCAATCAGAACCGTAAGCAACAACAACAGCCAAATGATCACAACAAAAATAAAAAGGAAATACAAGGAAAGGTAAAAAATTGCAATGGACTTTGATTACAACATTCGATTCAAGTCTCTGTTACAGGATCATGCAAATAAACAGAAAAATCAAATGAAAAAAAAGAAGAGAAGATGAAACCTGGATAATAGCCTTTCCCAGAAAATTACAGAAGTAAAGAGAAGGGGATTCAAAAAAACCTAAGACTAGAAGTAGTGTTTAATTTTGGGTATGTTAACCTCATGAGTTCTTTTCTTCATTTTCTTGCCGCGGCTTTGCTACCACTTCTGCCTTCAGATCCGAAATATCTCCTCCGGATTCACCCAAAGTTCGTCCTTGGTTTTGCTCCCTAGGGTTCAGCCCCTTTAGATCCGAAGTGCTCTCTCCGTTTTTCTCCTCCTCTTCTTGTAGTCTCGTTGGGTTTTTATAGCATTCTTCTTCACACAAATCCTGCGAAAAATAAGGCAAATCAATAAATTTCAAAGGAGAATAAAATAAAATCAGGATCTTTAAATGAAAATAAAAAGAATGTGGATCATTCCCTTTTGACAGTTGACGCCAAATCTGGAACTAAGAGCGCGAACCATGGGTTAAAGGAAATCTGGCTATGGAAGGTGTGATTCGGTTTTGACTTTTAGGGATTGATTCCGTTTAGCCCAAATCTGGAAGTTTTAGGGTTAAATGTGAGGAAAAAAGTGATTGAGAGAGAAGGAGGAGGTGGTGCGGCCGCTTGGGTGTGAAGGGTTTAGGGTTAGGGTTGGAAGAGATGGAAAGAAGAGAGAAGAGGGAGGTGGATTTGGTGGGTGAGGCCGATGTGGGCTTCTTGGCCGTGGCTGAAGGAAGTATGGGAAGAAGAAATTAGGGTTAGGTAGAGAAGATAATGGAGCCGAAAATGGAGGAGAAGAGATAGGGAGAGAGGGAGAGAAAGAGGGACGGTTGGGGGGGAGTGAGAGAGAGAGAAATGAGGAAGGGAGAACGGCGCTGAGTAGTGAGAATGAGGGAGAGGCCGAGAGATTGTGGAAATGAGGGAGTGAGGGAATTAGGTTGAAATTAGGGTTAATAGGATTTGGACTGGGCTGCGTGGGTGCTGGAGGGAAACTGGGCTTGGGGCGCGAGAAGAATGGAAGAGGGGTGCGTGAAGCAGGGCGTAGGAGGAGTGCGCTGGGAGGTGCGCTGCAAGGCAGGGGGTGCACGTAGCACTGGGCTGGGCTGCCAAGCAGTCCACCACTATTTGCACCCCTCTATTTTACTTCCTGCAACCTTTTCCAACCTTTTCTCTCTTTTCTTTCTTTCCTTTTTTCTTTTTTTTTACCTTCTTCTTTTTATTATGAAACCAAAAACATTATTTTTATTTTTATTACAAATTTAAAAAAGTTAAAATAAATAATAAAATAAAATAAAATAAAATAAAAAGACCGGACAAAATTAGGGTACTACAGAAAGCTTAGCGTAGGCTTGGCCGATGCTATTGCGACGCTATTAGCGTCGGTGTCGTGGCCTACGCTACGTTTTCGACTCTAAATTGATGCATTATATCTGATCACATATGAAGAAGTGGACAGAGATGAGGAATTAAATGAAGAAGTGGCAGAAGCATCAATATCTGAAGACGATGCCGAAGCAGAGTGGGCAAAATGGGCAGAATGAAATTGGTTAACTTTTTACAATCTGATAATTGTTTAACATTATATTTTAAATTGTCGGTTATTTTCATAACTTGTTGTTTATCATTTTGAATTTATTTTTAATCTTGTTATGTTTAAATATAATATTTCATGACTGTTGTTATTGAATTGCTCTATAGACATATGGCATCAGGATCAGAATTTGACCCCCTAGACCACCCACTGGTGGTAAAGGGAAGGGGAAGGCCATCGCCCCCTCGTTGTCGAAGGGCAAACATTATCAGACTGACCCAACTGGGTTTTCGACATTGTCATCTACACAACGTCTGTCTACATCTACGCCTACACAGGCTCCAGCACCTTCGGTACCTACACAGGCTCCTTTGGTTGCACTGGCACTTCCTTTTCCTACCATCTACATGATCCCCAACCGGGATTGCACGAGACACGTGGCGCTTCTAGTTCTCATGTTGTGCCTGAGACGATGCCCGATGCTCATTAGCCCGAGGATGAGTATAGTACGGGCTATACACCTGATCAGACTGAGGTTGAGCAGGAGGAGGTTGAGCAGGAGATTGAGGATCTTGAGGGTAAGTGTTTACATTTTTTTAGTCGAGTTATTAATTATTTACATGTGTGTGTGTGTGTTTGTGTTTTTGTGTGTGTGTGTGTGTGTGTTATTTATTGTTTAGGTTCCTTCCCTCAAAACCAGCTTCGAAGGCTATCACCGCAACAATTGAAGAGAATTATTCGGGGTTTTGACCCACGTAGGGGACGATGACTGACACACAGCGGGATCATTTGTTTGATTCTTTTAGAGTAAGTTGTAATTTTTATTGCATATTATTTTTTTATGTCATAAATTTTAATTATGTTTAATCTTATTTTATATTGATATAGGAGAGATGTGCTTGGAGGACTGAAGATGAGGAACAGATCAAGAAGAAATTTGAAATGAAGGCCTCCCACCGCCTATTTGATATGCTTAGAGACGCCCGCCTGAGAGGACAGTCTCACTGGATAGGGGATCATATCTGGCAGAGGCTTCAAGAGTACTGAAACTATGATGAGTTCAAGTTGATCTGCACGAAGGCCAAGAAGAACAGAGCATCTGAGAAGTGTGGGAGCTTGCTCACAGGAGGTTCCATCACTCAAGCGCAGCACGGATCGGCTTGTACGTGTTATATATTATTATTATTATTATTATTATTATTATTATTATTATTATTCATGTTTTTATTAATTACAGTCGAAGAAGTTGGGTAGAGAGTTACAGTTGCACGAGCTCCATCGTGCAACTCTTGTTAGGAAGAGTACCGGCGATTTCGTTGATGATCAGTCGAGGCAAACCTAGGTAATTATTAAATATAATGAATATTTTTATAATGTTTATATTGTTTTCTTATAAAAAAATTGACTTGATTGTTTGTTTATCCATGACAGGAGGAGTTTGAGATGATGATGTCTTAGATTAGATCTCAGACAACATCATGTTTCCCATCTCAGAGCACGACTACCCCTGAGGATCCATCTGTACCGCTCAAGGTTTAGGCTGATATTGTTGGCAGCAAGAAGAAGGATCGCATATACAGTGTAGGAGACCTTACCAGCAACTATAAGAAAAAGACCAGCCTCCTCAACATCGGATCATCATCGAGTAGCGGCAGTCATCGCTCTTGTGGATGAGTAGGAGTTTGCCGAGATGAAGCGGAGACTGGCCGCTTCCGTGAAGGAGAACTGTCAGATGAACGCGTTGTTGTCTAGGGTGCTGGAGTGACAGGAAAAGATGTACGAGATGCTAGCTCGCCAGCTCCAACAACCTCAGCCTCAGCCTCATCATCAGCCGCGTCCGCCACAACCGCCTCATGGTACTGATGATTTTGACGACGTGAATGGTTTAGACTACCTTGTGCATGATCAGGATTACCAAGATTATTAGTTTATATGATAGTTTTAGCGTTTTGACTTATGTTTTTTATAATTTGATATTATAAGGATATTTTTCTATATTACGTTCCTTTTACTTTGGTTTTTTTAGTTTACGTTATCACGTTTTTTATGTTTCTTAATATTTCTTAAATTAATAATTAAATTGTTAAATAATTAAATAATTAAATCAATAAATAACTAAATAATTAATTGATTAATTAAATTTAAAAAAAATATTACGAAACGCTACTGACGGCCTAACTTCATTACCGACGGGCTACCCCTTCGTAATTACCAACAGTCTGACCCTTCGGTAATTACCAACGGACACGGTCGACCACCAATAGGCCGTCGGTAAATGTTTGGATGCCCATATTACGGACGGCCTAGGGGCCATCGGTAATTCTTCTGTATCGACGCCTTTTTTCGTATAACCGACGACTTATGGCTGTCGGTAACGCCGCTTTTTCTTGTAGTGCGAGATTTCGAACCTTGGTGTTGGAACCCCCGATATGGGAATTTGCGACCCAAATTCTAGAGAGAGAAACTCTTAGAGAGAAGGAGAGAAGAGACAAATGGTGTGAGAAATCAGAATGAGGGAGAGGGGGTGTTTATACTTTTCCAAAAGTGACTTTCGCATCGTGAAAAACCGCTTTTGTGTTGCGAAATCCTACGTGTTTGCATGATGACGTCACCAATAACCTATCTCGCGTCACGAAAACAACAAAAGTTCAAAGTCTTAAATTTGCTTCGTCGTCCATCCTAAGCTCATTCCAAGACCTAACTTGGGTTCCTAGGTACACTAAACACACCTATAGAGTCTCACCCGCATGATCACCTATAGTCATACGCTGAGTGGAAGCATTATAGTAGAGTTATGATATTCAAACACCACAATTGTGGCCACCGTATATGGCCACCGTATTTCCGTACGGAATCCGTATGGGTTTTTTTTATAGGAACAGATATTTTTTAAGTGGTTAACAGAAGTTATGTAAGTGGTTAACACGAGTTGTGTAAGTGGTTAACACGAGTTTGGAGTGGTTAACACTGCATCTCACCTCAAAGTAGTGTTAACCACTAACACAACGCGTGTTAACCACTTACATAACTTGTGTTAACCACTTACTAAAAGCCTGTTAACCACTTCAAAATATATTATATCTCACTTCAAACTCGTGTTAACCACTTACACAACTTGTATTAACCACTTGCATAACTTGTGTTAACCACTTACAGAAAGCCAGTTAACCACTTCAAAATATACTGTATCTCACTTCAAACTCGTGTTAACCACTTACACAACTCGTATTAACCACTTGCATAACTTCTGTTAACCACTTAAAAAAATCTGTGTCTATTAATGTTAGTGGACTGCGTTAACCACTTACACAACTCGTGTTAACCACTTACATAACTTCTGTTAACCACTTAAAAAAAATCTGTTCCTGTAAAAAAAAAAAAAAACCCATACGGATTCCGTACGGATCCGTACAAGTCCGTACCGTATGGACCGTACGAAAATACGGTGACCATATACGGTGGCCACAATTGTGGTGTTTGAATATCATTTTTCTTATAGTACCCAAAAAAACGAGATGTTACAGTGAAGATCTTCGTCCGTGACTCAATATAGTATTGGAGCGAACAATACTGAAAGTAATAATTATGATATAATATTAATGAAACTAATTTGTTAGTTAAAAAGAGAATCAATAATTATTATGATAGAGCCCATTTGTTTGTGAATTGTGGGTTTACTATCTCTGTTTGGTATGAAATTTTTAGGTGGCTAGGCCACACCCTGGTCATGCCTCCTGATTTGTCCCACCTGTTTAGTATGATGTATTCATTATGCCATTCTGGAAGGGTCAAGAAGGGGTCATTTTGATTTGGCATGATATGTTGTGGGGTATTTGGGGCATCCGCAAAGGCTGCATTTTTTAAGGCAGGGAACCATGTGTGACGGAGATAGTGGACTATATTAAAATTATTGCGTGGAGGTAGTTCCTTGCCAGGGCGCCTAAGGGTTCTTGCCTATTCTACAAGTGGTTTGTTTTTCTGGTTGACTGTATTTTTAAGCGTTAGTGCTAATTGTCTTATGAGGCGCCGAGTTTATTTGATGTAGGTTGATGTATCGAGTTGGAATACCCCCTCGGTACTCCTTTTGTATTGAGTTGGAGTACCCATATGTACTCCTTTTTATAATTATATATATATATATGTTGGGAAAATCAATGTCAGTTATTGTGAAAAACAACAAATAATTATCCCCAGCAAAACCTTTATGCGGAAACAAGTTTGGATAAACACAGATACAGGAAGAACACCGATATTTAACATGGAAAACCCCCAAATACCGAGGGAAAAACCATGGGACAAACTCCGAAAAATATTTCACTATATCAAAAGAATAATTACAATATTCTTTCCTCTCTTGTCACACCCAAAAGATACAGTATGGTGTTTCCTGTGAGACCCACTCCTAACCAAATATTGCAAACTAGCAATATTAAAGAGTAATAGAGATGAAACTTATCCTAGTGTATTTTTCTCACACTCTCAGGATTTCCTCAACACTCTATTTTTCTCTCACTAATATTTTTCTCTCTCAGAATTACACAGAAGCTATTTTCTTGCTTCTGTTCATTTTTCTTCTCTGCCATCCACACCCTATTTATAGGAAATGAGGATGCATAGCTTCCACCAAAAAACGCCAAACTTGAATTTGCCACCAACCCAAAAAATTGCTGCACGTCTCCTTTGTCTTCAATAAAAGCAGCATATGGTGAAATCAAATACATGCACCGCCTTTGAATTTTTCACACTAGCCAACATTCAACAACTTTCATTCAATGCTAATCAATGCTTTGAAAAGTCAAAGCAATTAATTGGCTGGAACGCCAACAACATATATATATATACTGTAGTTGTTAAAAAAACTTATGAAAGAAAAAGAAAACCTCAGATTTTGAAAGCCTGAATGTGGAAGCTGGGATATGCCTCAAAGTCTGACACGTGGAAATTTTGGCATGAGAATGCATAATACATTCTGACACATGTAATTTTTTTTTTTAGAATCATTTTGCATTGCATAGATAGTATAGATATAACAGTGTCATTAATAAACAACGAATATTAACTCTTCTACTTGTACACTCCACTTCTTTTCATGTTTATTTTAAGATGAAAATTATTGAATAATGCAAAGATTAGTAACACAAAATGTACTGCTTTAGCGTTACCATATATATATATATATATGTGTGTGTATGTATGTTATGGGCCGGCTCCCGAGCTGACCTCCAAGCTGGGCCACCGAGCTGAGCCCAAACTAACCCGAGCCATTCCGAGCCCGACCCAATATCATCCAAGCTGTACTGACCCGAGTCCACCAAAGTAGAGTGCTATCCGAGGAATAATATGCCCCCAGCCAGATAAGCTTACACTAAAGGATAAGGTGATACTTAGAGCCGTTATTAGCCCGAATACTGGGGAACACCCTAGGAGTACAAGATAAGCCCTGAGCTCTATCAGGTGCGAAATACCTGGAAAGATAAGCTCATCCCAGTAGCTTACGGAGGAAGGGACGATGCATGTAATTCGGATCCGATGATGTTTCCCTCAGCTGAGACTCCACTATATAAAGGGGGCTTGGCCCCTCAGGTGATGGATACTCTTTACACTCTTTAGAACCCTAAACACTTACTCATGCTCACCTTCTCTTCCTCTTAAAAAGCCCTATCTAACTTACGCATCGGAGTGCTTTTTGCAAGTACCCCCCGCTGTTCTAGAGGAGGAAGGGCTCTGTGCCAAGAGGACGAGAGCTCTACCAGTTCGTGCATCAACATTGGCACCCACCGTGGGGCTCGGTAAAACTAGCCTGGGCCTCAAGGACACCGAGCAGGATGGTACGCACAAGGAGCACGGCGAATAACAGATCGCCACCACTAAGCCACAACATAGTCAGTCAAAGCGCACGCCCACCTCCAGACCCTGTCTTGGAGCTCCTCAGGGCGGAGAACGAGGAGTTAAAACGCCGGATCAATGAAGTCCTCGATCGTGAGAAGAAAGTTGGCCCGAGACACCCTCCAAGACATGTCAGGATACCAAAATAGACGACGATAGAGATTCATCCAGAACGGATCGGTCGAGCAGGATAGAAATCCCAAAGCGATGACACGCTCGCCACCACAAAGATCGACCATCAGAGATTTGGTTAACCCTGCTCCCTTTCAGCGAGGAGATCATGTCCGATCTAGTCGCCAAACACTTCCAAATTCCCAAAATGGATGCTTATGAAGGTAAAACCGATCTAGAAGAACACCTTACCTCCTTTAATGCTCGGATGTTGCTGGTCGGTGCCTCTGAAGGCTTAAAAGTGCAGAACTTTCCTGTGCACCTTGAAGAGATCCGCCATGATGTGGTTCTCTAACCTCCTACAGCACTCGATACATTCCTTCAGCCAGCTCGCCGAGCAATTCGTGACTAGATTCACGACAAGCCGAGCATTCAGAAAGAACTCCACATGCCTGGTCGGGTTCAAGCAGAGATCGAACGAGACCCTCAAGTCATTCATAGAGCGTTTCAATAATGAAATGGCTCAAGTCAGGAACCTCGGCACCGATGTGGCGCTCCACGCCATGGTGTCAGTGTTAAAGCCCAAACCCTTCTCCGACTCCCTTGCCCGGCACCCTGCCGAGTCCCTGGACGAGCTGAGACACCGAGCCATGGGGTATATTAACATGGAAGAGGTAGTTGCTGCTAAGAAAGAATCCCAAGGTTGACAAGATAAGGGGAGAGAATCGACCAGAGATCGAACGGACAGGAGGAACGATCGCCGAGGGCGACAAGAATACGAAGGGAAATTCACCCCCTTGACAGTGGGGAGAGTGTGAGTATTCAAGGAAGCCTATGTGGGTAACCTCATCACTTTGCCTCCTCGGAGAGGTTCCCCACCTGACGCAGATCGCCAAAGGTACTGCTAATACCACCGTGTCTATGGGCACACTACCAACGAGTGCCAAGCACTCAAGGTGAAGATCAAGAAGCTCATTCAAGCCGGGCACCTGACAAGGTACGTAGATAAAGGGGATGGAGCCGCCCCCAAGGAGAACGAAAGAGGTCGGAGACGATGAAGCTCCAGCGAGCGCAAGCGCAAGAGATCACCAGCTCGGGACAGGAGAGATCGGTATTCACCTGCCCGACCACGGAGGGAAGCACCAGCTGGAGGGACCCCTTCACTCAACCTAATTGTAGGAGGATTTGCAGGTGGAGGCGAGTCGAGCAGCAGCCGAAGATGACACTTGCGATCGGTCAAGACTTCGAACTCGGTAACTTCTCCTCCTGCAGTTCTACCAAACATCACCTTTTCAGAAAAAGACTACCAAGGGATAGATCGCCACCAGAACGACCCCATGGTGGTCACTGTCCACCTCGCCAGATTCAATGTTCGGAGGGTGCTCATTGACCAAGGTAGCTCGGCAGATATCATTTACTAGGAAGCATTCGACCGACTGAAGCTACCTAGCTCGGTCATCAGATCATATCGAGGTATGTTGGTTGGTTTTTCAGGTGCTAAAGCTCGGGTCACAGGGTACTTTGATGCCCTACTCACCTTCAAAGCACACGTGGAAGTCAAGACAATCGAAGCTCATTTACTGGTGGTGGAAGCCGACTCGACTACCGACACAACATACAACATGATACTTGGGAGACCTGTTATCAACGACATAGGGGCCATTGTCTCTACACCTCATTTGGCAATAAAGTTCCCCCTGTCAGACGGACAAATAGCCACCATACATGCCGACCATCAAGAAGCCAGGCAGTCTACGTCAACAGCCTTAGAGACCACAAGAGGCGAGTTTATGGAGACAGCAGCTGTATGATCGAGCTCGACCCAAGGGGCGAGAGTGATTTTCGACCAGTACCAGTAGACGATGTCAAGACTGTCGAGGTCCGAGGACCAAGGAAGACCATTAGAATCAGAACACAACTAGCCTGGCGGGACGAACAGTCTCTAATGAAGGTTCTGCTCGCCAATATGGATCTTTTTACATGGAGCCCAGAAGACATGTCTGGGATAGACCTGAAGGTAGCCTGCCACAAGCTAGCCATTGAGCCCGGAGCTCGCCCCATACCCCAGCGCAAGAGGAAGATAGCTGGAGAAAAGAAACAGCCGGTCCGAGAAGAAACCTCAAAATTCCTGAAAGCAGGATTCATTAAGGAGATCAAGTACCCCACTTGGCTTTCCAATATGGTGTTAGTGAAGAAGAGCAATGGAAAATGGAGAATGTGCACCGACTTCATCGACCTGAACAAGGTTTGCCCGAATGACCCCTATCCTCTACCAAGCATTGACTCCCTAGTCGATGGCACATCAGGATGCCAAGTACTCAGCTTTATGGATGCCTACTCGGGGTACAACCAGATTAGGATGCACCTACTCGACGCCCCAAAGATCGCTTTCATGACAAAGACCTCAAACTATTACAACATCACCATGCCCTTTGGGTTGAAGAATGCAGGCTCTACTTACTAAAGGATGATGGATCAAGTCTTCTCCAAGCAGCTCGGTAAGACTATCGAGGTATACATGGATGACATGGTAGTCAAAACCCTCAAGTTTGACACACACCACAGAGACCTTCAAGTTGCATTCGACGTCTTGAGGAAATACAACATCAGGCTAGACCCCGAGAAGTGTTCCTTTGGGGTGCTTGGAGGAAAATTCCTAGGTTTCATGATCACCCACAGAGGGATCGAAGCCAACCCAGACAAATGCCGAGCTGTGCTTGACATGCACAGTCCGAACTCAGTCAAAAAAGTGCATCATTTAGCTGGTCAGATAGCGGCCCTCTCCAGGTTTGTAACACGCTCTACTGATAGATCACTTCCCTTTTATCAGGTACTGAAGAACCCAGCTTGATTTGAATGGACCGAGGAGCACGAGGTAGCCTTTCAAAAATTTAAGGAGTTCCTAGCGTCACCTCCAGTTCTAACTCGCCCCACCAATGGAGCCACCCTGCTCCTCTACCTGGCTGCCACTGACACCTCGATCAGCTCGGCAATGATTGAAGAAAGAAATTTTGAGCAACAGCCTGTGTACTTCGTAAGCAAAGTCCTTCATGGAGCAGAACTTAGGTACCAAAAGGTCGAAAAGTTGGCCCTTGCAATAATGGTCTCCCCCAGAAGGCTAAGACCCTACTTCCAGACTCACCCTATAGTAGTCAAAACCGACTACCCCGTCAAACGAATCCTACAGAAACTCAAGCTCTCTGGTCGGATGATAGCATGGTCGGTCGAGCTCTCAGAGTTTCAAATCAGGTATGAGTCTAGAGGACCCATTAAATCCCAAATTTTAGCTGACTTTATTGCAGAACTAACACTGACCCCTGGGGTCGAGTATTGGACGCTTTACGTGGATGGATCCTCCAATGCCAAAGGTAGTGGAGCAGGAGTCATTGTAGAAAGCCCTGCTGGAGTCTGTGTAGAACAAGCACTCAGATTCTTATTCAAGGCAAGTAATAATCAAGCCGAGTATGAGGCACTACTGATCGGCCTCAAGCTCGCCTGGGAGTTGGGCGCTGAAACTCTCCGAGTCAAAAGTGATTCCCAGCTCGTCATCAACCAAGTCAAGGGCGAGTACCAAGTCCAAGATGATGTACTAGCTCCGTATGCTCAGAAAGTGACTGCCATGATCCAAAACTTCCAAAAGGTTCAGCTTGAACATATACCTCGAGATCAGAACAGCAAAGCAGATGTGCTAGCAAAATTAGCTAGTATGAAGACTGAAGGACAACATCACACAGTAGTCGTCCAAACTTTGCGATCACCAAGCATAGAAACAGCAGAAATGAACTCAGTGCGCAGATCAGATACATGGATGGCAGACATCATACAATGCTTGAAACACGGGAGGCTACCCGATGACCCCACATAGTCACGAAGAGTCCAACGGTAATCCACCCTCTACACCCTGGTTGGAGACAGGCTGTATCAAAAAGGCTTCTCACAGCCCCTACTCGTTAGTGTTGACAAGTCAGACTCCGAATACATCATGAGAGAACTGCATGAAGGGATCTGTGGAAACCACTGTGGAACTCGGACTCTAGCAGCCAAAATCTTGCGAGCTGGCTTTATAGGCCAACCCTCAGGTCAGATTGCCTCGAATTCATAAAGAAATGTGACAACTGCCAATGGTATGCAAGGCGAAAAGACCTTTCCCCAGAAGCTTTACATGAAGTCATCGCCCCTTGGCCTTTCAACACTTGGGGGCTTGACATACTCGGCCCTTTCCCCCTTGCACCAGGCCTGCTCAAATTCATCATAGTCGCCATCGACTACTTCTCCAAATGGATCAAAGCAGATCTACTAACAACCATCACCTCAGAGAAAATTAAGAAATTTGTGTGGAATAACCTGGTCTGCTGCCATTGTCTCCCCCACACCATCATCACTGATAATGGCACACAGTACACCAGCTCCGTTTTCAAAGACTTCTACAGAGAGTTTGGTATCCGACTTACCTACGCCTCGGTCGAGCACCCACAGACCAACGGTCAGGCTGAAGTCGCAAAAAAAGTCATCCTAAACGGCCTGCACAAATGACTAGGTCAAGCCAAGGGTAATTGGGCAGAAGAACTCTGCGGTTTATTGTGGGCATACCACACCACCCCTCAATCAGCGACAAATGAAAAACCCTTCCGATTAACGTACGGAATGGATGCTATGGTGCCAGTTGAGCTCGGCTCAACCTCAACCAGGAGAAAGCTAATGCGCTCGCTGGAACAAGAAGAAGCGGCAAGAGTAGAGCTCAACCTATTAGAAGAAACTCAGGAGGTTGCCCGAGTACAAGAATTTGCAACTGTAGAATTTGTGATTTCTGTGTAATTCTATGTCTAAATCAGATCACACTAACCTCTATTTATAATAAGATTTGTAATAATTACAATAAATGCTAATTGCTAATTGTAATCCTAATTGATATGATTCTAATCCTAATTAATTAAATAAGAAAACATATCATAAAATATAAAATCCTAACATATTATCTAGGATATTCTAAAATAGTCTAAGATATTATCAGATATTTTTTTGCTATTCTAACACTCCCCCTCAAGCTAAAGCTTACTAAGCTTTTAGCTTGTTACAACAAAATAACGCATTTTTCATGAAATAAAAATAAACAAAACATGAAAATTGAGCTCCACCATGATTAGGAAGGCAACTCAGGGATGCTGGAGAAGCCGGAGAGAATTGCTACAAAGATAGCTTAGCCAGATAACTGCAATAATCGTCAGCCTGAAACAAATTTCTTGGCAAGCAGTGAAGTAAAGCAAGGTCCGACCTTTCTCAAAACAACATTTGGAAGCTTCAAACCAATAATATGGAGACAAAATATTTAAGCTTGAATCTAAGTCTGACAACTTCTTCTAGGACAGAGATGAGGTCAGTGCATCTGGGAAGAAGATAAAGCCAGGCCAGTGCATCTGGGACGAAGATGGGGACAGTGCACTTGAGAAAAAGGCTGAGGCCAGAGCATCTGGGACTGAGAGCTGGACTAGTGTGAGTTATAATCATAATAAGTCACCATCGAGATGATCGTCGGTGGGAAGAGAAGGCAACATCGAAATAGTCATTGACGAGAAAAGAAGTCATCACTAATATGATTCATTTGTGGGGTAAAAGACACCATCGAAGTAATCGTCGGTGGGAAGAAAAGCCACTGATATGATCCATTAGTGAGAAAAGAAGGCATGACAAAAAAAAATCAGAACCAGCAAGAAAATTTTGAAAAATCTGACCATATGGGTTGTCAAGAAGAGAGAGAAAATGTGTCAAATAGGAGAGAGAAAGGACTATTTGTACGAACCAAGCTACCCATGTACTAAAAATGCCCAAACAGTAACAAAGAAACCCTCAAAAGTGGAACCCACAAGCTGGAATGAGTCCTAAACAAACCAAGAGAGTCTGACGTGTCAAAAGGCACCGACGGCGCTACGAATGGAGGTGTGTGAACCTCGACAGAGAGTAACAAAACAAGCAGAAACGCACAATGCCTAGAAAATGCGCAAAAGACAAAGTCGCAGCAACAAAAGGAGCTCAAAATCGCGGTTGTAACAACAGGAAGTCATGTTTCGAAGTCACAACAGAACAAAACGAGGACAGATCCTGGTAGAGGAAAGAGAGAAAATACGCCGAAATAGGGTTGTTTTGAACAGGAAACTATGTCGCCGTATTCTGAAACACGAAAACAAGGTCAGATCTAGAACCAGACTGTTGCGATGACATGCGCGAGTGAAAACAACGCCAGAAAGCGATGAGCAGAGGCACAATGAATTCTGAATACAATTGTTATTATATTACCAAACTTTTGGGAACTCGGCAGCGGAATAGTAACACGACAGGTCAAGGAGGATGGTACCGCTCTGATATCATCATAGAATTTGGGTTGGGCCTAACTCAACCCCAAAAGCTAGCTCATGGGGTGAGAGTTGCCCCCCACTTATAACCACTATTGAGGCCATATCACTATCCAATGTGGGACTCTGACACACCCCCCTCACGCCTAGAAATAGACATCTGGAGCGTGAAGTTTGCAGGACTGAACATCTGCAGGTGGCCTAACGGATCTCGATAGGCTTTGATACCATGTAGAATTTGTGATTTCTGTGTAATTCTGTGTGTCTAAATCAGATCACACTAACCTCTATTTATAATAAGATTTGTAATAATTACAATAAATGCTAATTGCTAATTGTAATCCTAATTGATATGATTCTAATCCTAATTAATTAAATAAGGAAACATATCATAAAATATAAAATCCTAACATATCATCTAGGATATTCTAAAATAGTCTAAGATATTATCATATATTTTTCTGATATTCTAACAGCAACCAAACAACGCGTTGCCAAACACTACAACTCCAGGATTCGACCAAGAGGATTCAAGGTAGGCGACTTAGTCCTCCGAAAGGTTAAGCTAGCGCGTAAAGATGCAAGGCAGGGAAAGCTTGGACCAACCTGGGAGGGACTATACCGCATCAGATCGGAGCACCGCCACAGAGCTTATCAGCTTGAAGAATTATCTAGGAAAGAAATACCGAGGACGTGGAATGCCACGCACCTCAAGCTCTACTTTAGTTAAAAGCATTTGTAAACGGATGGCGTACATTTTTTTCCTCTGCAAACCTTTTTTCCCACTTGGTTTTTGGTTTGTAGAGGTTTTAACGAGGCGCTTCCTTATTTCCCTTTTTTCCACATTTAATAAAGTCTACCTCCAACGTATTCAGAACATCATTTGTGTACATGGGCGAGCTCTAAAGCAGTTCGGAAGGTCGCAGCTCGACCTAAACGCACACCCTGTGGTTTAAAGACTCCAGGTCAGTATAGAGACCTGGCGAGCTCTAAAGCAGCACGAAAGGTCACAGCTTGACCTAAACGCACCCCCTGTGGTTTAAAGACTCCAGGTCAACATACAAACCTGGCGAGCTCTAACGCAGCTCGGAAGGTCGTAACTCGACCTAAACAAAACCCCTGTGGTTTATACTCCAGGTCAGCATAAAGACCTGGCGAGCTCTAAAGCAACTCAAAAGGTTGTAACTTGACCTAAACAAAACCCCTGTGGTTTAGACTCCAGTCAGCATAGAGACCTGGTGAGCTCTAAAGCAGCTTGGAAGGTCGTAACTCGACCTAAACAAAACCCCCGTGGTTTAAAGAAACCAGGTCAGCATAGAGGCCTGGCAACTCTAAGGCAGCTCGGAAGGTCATAACTCGACCCACAAAAAGAACTTAAATAGTTCGAGACACTAAGTCAGCGTAAAGACCTAGCCCGCTCAAAAAGTAACTCGGCTTGAACGACTACTCGACTAATGTTGTTACGAAGGACCAATGTTCCAAACTTAAATTTAAAACAAGTTTTTCAGGGGGAAGCTACCCGAGTACACCACCCGAGGACTATGATAAGTCTTCATCACATGTAGATTTATAGTGCTTAATTGGATATTTGTGTTGTGATTGAAGAGAATTCAAAGTGATTACTTGCTTAAATTGGGTGATTTACTGTATTCACTTGGATTCGTTCTAACGTTTGTGCATTAATGTTTTCTATGATTTTTTATCTCTAAGTGTACAGAAATAGGAGCATAGCCAAATGATTGACTTGAAAGCGCGTCTGGAAGCGTTGTTTCCTGACAAAGAAGATTCCAAAAGCTATATCTTGAACCACACTAATCCAAATGAGATGATTTTGGTCTTATTGGAAAGATAGAATAATTATCTACAACTTTGATAAAGGAGCCGAGACCTAAATCAATCTCTAAGTTGGGGTAATTTGTGCTACAAGTTGATAAGGTGATGCTGTCTCAGCCTGACACATGTTCAATGTTTTAATCATATTTGGAGTTGTAAGTGTCCAAATGAGATGAAACTAGTTCTATTGGAAAGCGAAGATCCATAGCTTCAACTTTCATGAAGACACCTTGAGCTAATTCGGATTTTACAGAGGTGAAAAATGCAAAACAACGTGGAAAAACGGGTGCAGGAGGGCACCCCGTGCGTGCAGAGCACGCTTGAGTGCTCCAGGAGCACCAAATCTGATGCCATTCTGTTTCCTAGCGCGCAGGTTGCGCGCGGAGCGCACCCGGAGAGCTCTGGTCGCGCTGTTAGCGTTAAAAACATGAATTTTTGATGTTTTAATCATTCTTTACCATTCCAAAGACCTAAAAACGCTGGAGGCTTGTCAAGGGGTGCTAGGGATTCATTCTCCACCATCTCCAAGGAGGATTCAAGCTTGGGAACAAGGATTTGAGTCTTTAATGGAGTGGTTCTCTTCCATTGTTTCTATTTTCTGGTTTGGTTTCTCTTTCTTTATGAGTAACTAAACTCTTTTAGACTAGGGTTAGATGAATTTTGTGGAAACCCTTATGTAATTGGATTCTATTATTTCTATGCAAGTTTATTCATGTTAATTGATCCTTTATCTCTGTTCTTAATGTCTTTTGATAATTGATAATTACTAAATTGAATTTGGGTTATGCTTATGATTGGAAAATTGGGGTTTTTAACTAGCATTGAGATTGTTGGACATATCTATAGGGTTATAGGAATATAATTCTATTTGGTATGAGTTTGTATGAATCTTTATTCTTTATGCTTGATTTAATTAATTTGAACCTAAGGGATTAGGGCTTATTAGTTAAATCAAAGGGATTAAGAGGAAAGGAATTTTTGTTAATCTAATTTAGAAGATTTAAACTTCAATTGTTCATGAGTATCGCTTGCATTGGTTTTGAATTCAATTGCATAAAGGTGGAAACAAAAGGATTCAACCTCTAGTCGTTTTTAATTATTCGAATTCAATTACTTTTTATTAATTTTAGTTGTTACAAATAGCATCAATTCCAATACAAAGAATTTGTTCACGTTCAAAATAGTTACGAACTTTGTTTAGTTGAATAATCAATCGCAATCCCTGTGGAGACGATCTTACTTATCACTTTATTACTTGTGCGATTCGGTACACTTGCCAAAATCAACAACAGACTACAAGAAGACGCAAAAAAAAAAGTAAGTACCCGTCATATACAGCATAAACTTAGCTAATTTCATTAAACAAAAGAAGATTACAAAAGGTGGCTCTCGGAAGAGCAGTTACAAGATTGGAACAGAAGAAAGGCAAAATAGCAAAAAAAAGAACAAGTTACACAAGGGCATCCCCTTGGTCATCAACCACGCGTTCCTCGGCCGCAGTGCCCGGACTAGTCACATTGGCAGCAGGCTCGGCCTTATTCTCCTTCTCGGGCTTGGCATGGTCGGCCTCCTTGACCTCTTCCTCTTCCTCCACTGTAACACCCCGTTTCCGGAGTGCTACTGTGCAACCCAATCTAATGCTGAAAACATTTAATGCTTGTATGCTTTCAACAAAGAGTACTCTTCTGTCTTTTGCAATGGAAAATAGGAGTAATTTTTTTTTTCTTTTTCTTTCCTTTGAAACCCTTTTCAAAAATAAGACATAAAGAGTACTACAATTTTCTAAATGATGCAAAATCAGTCTTTTACAAATATCAAAGTATAACGCATCACAATCAATACTTCTCATAACATAAAACATAACATAATTGTTTTGCACTGAGGCGAGGTTTTTTGAAATAGAGTAATTACAAAACAACAAAGACAAAACCCTAAGCTAAGCTGGCCAACAACTATAACTCTTACTGAGAAACGGTTCAACAAGATCAAAACACGAAACGTTCAGAGGAATCTTCCTCCGCTGGCTCAAATTTTCAACGCTCTTCGAAAGATGAAACAGCAGCAGCAATGGAGCTCCATCTGGAAGTGACATCCATAGGGATATCCAATCCAACAACAGTGCAAGGGTAAATTCTTTGTCCACGAGTTTATCATAGGCTATGTCACATGCAAACAATATATACATATATAATACAACAACATGCTTTTATATACATATACATACTTAATAGACCGCACGCATCATCATGGTATATCAAGCATTGCATATGAGCAGACAACTCAACCAGCAGATCAACAATCAAGTCACCACAATATCAAATAATTGCATGTGAGCAAACAAATCAACCAATAGATTAACAATCAAGTCACCACAATATCCAACAATTGCATGTGAACAACAATTCTATCAACAGATCAACGATCAAGTCATCACATATCATAAATGTGGTTAGCTATGCATGTCAATGCAATATGACTAGTTTATGTATACACCTGCAGCCTTAATAGGTCAGCAGTATGATGAGGAATTTATTTCCCAACGTCCGAACAAGATAGCCACACATTAGGCTTGCCTCAATTTAGGCTTGCTACTCATTAGGCAATGCAGTGACAACTCATCTTTTGAAGTCTTTAAGACCAATCAAACGCTCCGAGTGTAATGACAACTCGTCTTTTGAAGTCTTTAAGACAATTCAAACGCTCCGAGTGTCGATGCTCAATGGTCAATATGCATCTAAACAAATTCATCAATATGGCATGCTCACCGTAGGGAGCACCCGAGTAATATTTTAATTAATCAATGCGGATCGACAAACTTCAACTATGTTTCACATTTGAAAAGGTGGAGGGAACTCAAAGTTTAAGCACTACAATGAGAATCCCATACTACTCAAGTAATGCCCAGGTATTCTTCATCACGCAGTGGACTGACATGATGAGAAATACCCCTTAGAGTTCAAACACAGGACACTAGGTCCAGGTGTTCAACTGCGGAACGCTAATCTTAATCTTAGATCAAAACTCTAGGCACGTAATGCGGAACACTAGGCTCAATTTTTAGGTTCAGTTGCTAGGCAAGCCATACGGAACACTAGATCCAATCCTTAATCAAGAAAATACGCACACAAGCAGGACATTAAGTCCCAGCACAGGACACATAGCCCATATGCTCAATAGGAACACTAGGTTCCCTATATTTATTCTTTCGTAATCTCAATATTTGAAATCTCTTTCTCAGTTGTTGTATCACTCCTATGTATTTGAAAATACTTTTTAGCTCTAGGTCGTTGAAACCCTAGTTGTGCTAAATAATATGCTAGGATAATTGCCAAACATATTACTTAACTCAACCATTTTCAAAATTTATAATGTTTTCTTTTTAAAAGAACATCTTAAACAACTTCTAACCCTCTGATCCATAAAGCGTGTTTGTACACTGACTTATTTTAGAAGATACCTTTAGTTTACCATGAAAACATTTCTCGGCTCATGGAATCGCATCAGATTTACCTTTGTAAGTCGTCAAACCAATAACAGTCGATCAACGCATTATTAATTAATCCATTATCATCAACAATATCTTGCATATTCCAATCAATATCAAGTTCCATTCAAATCCAACATGATTCAAGGAAAACAACACAATTCATAATGCCACACAGGGCCAAGAACATGCTAAACATTTTATACAGCACATAACAATTCCGTAAGCTACAACCTGCTACATACTTTCCCCAATTTTAAGTCCAATCAAATCAATCAAACATGATTTAAGTCACACAATACTATTCAGTCTTGCCACGCAGGGCCAAATCAATACACAATAATTCATCCTACAACATCTCAACAACACATAGTAATACTACAAGTACTACCACACAATTTAACCAAACATCAAACCAACCAACACACAAGGCGAAAAGCCCAAACTCATTATATAAGAATTTCCCTTACCATGGGCGCTTTAACAATCCACGCTAGGTAATTTGAAACTATCGTCAAGTTGCACCTCGTGCGTACCTTAAGCACGAACCATAACAACACAAATTTAATACAATTAGACCCCAAAACATACAAATCCTAGACCCCTAGGACAGCCACGGTTTTAGGTCCCTAAAAGGCCTAAGAATTACTCACTTAATCCCATATGGTCCACATCTAGTCACATAACATGATAACAAGTTCAAGTCATGCAAGTTTTCAAACTTTTATTAACTCTACACACTTGGAAAATACCTAAACAAAAATTTACCAATTGGAATAGTGTTTTTACCAAATGAATAGTGTTTTACCAACTTTGAATCACTTTTTAAAACACTAAAACATGTCACAAAATTTTAGAAACAACTTCATTACAAGTTCAAAACAATTCTTGAAACATAACCCAAATCTTTTCCCAAAATCATGCTTCTTTGAAAAGCTTTGCTAAATCAAATCATCGACCACTTTTACAACTATTTTTAAGCATAAAACAAGTCAAGAACAAGTTACAAAACTCCCTTAGAGGCCACAGTTTCTAGGGTTCAAAAACAATTCCAATTTTTCAAATCTTTAACTCCTAAATCATACAAACTTTGATACATCCAAACATCTTACCAAAATCAAACTTCTTTACCACTTTAATACAATTAAAACCAAGCTAGAACACCCTCAAAATTAGTTCTTAAACCACTGTTTTGAGACTCACAAAACAGCCCCCAAATTCATTTTATTTCAAACAATTTTTCAAAGCTTTAAACTTACAAATCCTTATAGATTTAAAGTCCTAATCAAAAACCAACTTCTTCAACACTTAAAACACTTTAAAAACAAATTAAAACATCTCCAAATACTTATAAATCAGCCATGGTTTCCAGCCCCTATTTCACATCAAATTTATTTTTTCAAAACTTTGTAAAACATGCATATATGACTAGTTTAAGCATACTAAACCAAAACCCTCAAAGATCTAACTCTAAAACAACAAAATCAAGCCAGGAACAAGCCCTTGAACAGCCCCTATGGTTTCGGCCAGAGCAAGGTTAGGGTTTTCCAAGTTTTAAAAATCAAGAACAAGCTAAGACATGGAAGAAAACAAGGGGTTATGAAGCTAATCATGCATTACTAGCCAAAACAAGCACTATAACTCAAAAATAACTCCTAAAACCCTCAAAACCCATAACATGGAACTCAAGAGAGATGAGGGAAGGTTCTTGGTGATTACCAAAAGATTTGGTGATGATTGAACAAGGATTGAGAAGGAAGGAAGCAAAGGTGGAAGCTTTATCACCAAAATCCTTCAAAACTCACACTTTCTCTTTCAAATTTTTCTCAAGTTCTCCAACAATGGAGAAATGAGATGGGGCTGGTCATATGAGGAAGGAGAGCCACGAAATTTCAGCTAGGACATGGATGGAATAAATTTGTTCATTTAGTTGGAAACTAACCAAACTAGTTACAAACTAACTAAACTAACTAACTACAATTGCAACTTAACCAATCATCTTGCAACACTTGTCAAGTAATGTTCTAAAGGATGATGTTCAGCTCCCCTAGCCCTTATCTCAATCGCCACTTGCCCCAAAATATCTAGATATTTTGTTTCATCGCGTTCTCGCTCAATCGGGTGCATGGTGTTACGTGTATATTAGGGTTTTTGAACCAAAAATTCCAAAAATAAATCTAATAAATTACTCTATAATAAAAAATTATTAATCAACCAAAATGTCCCTAAAAATATTAAAAGTATTTCTATGAATGTCGTTTTCTCGATTTACGAGCTAAAACGCGACCGTAATGCAGTTCTGCGCATAGAAAACACCCTATTTATTTTATGCCCAAAAATCTCATAAAAAATTCCAATAAATCACAAATATTGGAAAATGCTAAGATCTCAAATTTTATAAAATTTGGATCACGTTTGGGCATATTTCAGTTAGAAATTCCCCAATAGCCTAGTTACGGCAGAATTCGATAGAATTCTCGCAGCGTAATAAAAACTGTAAATTAGTGAGGATCACTAATTTCAATTTCTCTTATCAACTAAATATTATTCAAACAATAAAATTATCAATACAAAATTATTAAAATAAAAGTCACCTTAAATACAACATAAAACCAACAATTAACAAAATAGCTCAACATCAAAAATTTAAACTGTGATTTAAAAATACTTATTAAATCTTGAAAATTATTTCTCATTCAATAAAATAATTTTCTTTAATCAAACAACAATTCTTCACATTTTTCAAGATTAATTCATATTAAAAACAGTATACGTCTACACTGTCTGTTAATCTGAATTAATTACTAAAACAGTAAATTGTTTACAACAAATGTAGCAACTCTTTGTACTTTTCATAAATCATCAAGGTAATTAATCTCTATGATTTATTTTCAAGTAGTTGGAACTGTAAAATAATTTTCACAAAAATTGGGATGTTACATTACCACTCTCCTTAAAAAAAAATTCGTCCCCGAAAATTCATTTACAAACCAAAACAAAATCAGGAAATCTGAAAATCATAACTTAACACTAAAAGATATCATAAACTTTGGACTTTGAAAACTAATACGACTTGAAAGTTATTACATTCAAGCAGGCAGCATCAAAGCATACATTCCATTCATACATCATAACAAGTTAAAACACTACATCTATTAACTTAAACGTCTACATATACAGTACTTCGTGTCCATGTCAAAGAAGTCATCGCGAACGACGCCTTATTATAACTACGATCTCTACTCCATCACGATCATGAACACGGTCACAGCAACACTGAGTCGTGGCTAATAACAATAAAACCGCACTAACACAAATACACCTACACAACCACGTTTTCAAAACAAAACCTAAGGTCAAATTTCTTTTGTTTTTAAAAGTCTAACTTCTAAAATAACTTAAAGCAAGAATTACTTTTCTTAAATCCCATTTGATATCTTCAAGACTCAACCATTCTGAAGAACATCATTGTTCCTTTGAGATTAGGTTTTTCATTGCCTTAAAATCATCAAGACACATTGTAATCAAAAACTAAAACTTGCATCAAACACCAACAACAAAATCACTAAAAATCAAGTATTAAAGCATAAAATCATTTTCGTTCTCTCAAAGAGCCTCACGGCTTGCACACCTACACACTCAAAAGCTTTTTAACAAAAGATCAACTCCAAGCTTTGCTTTAAAACTCCTAAACCACAACAATAACAAAATCCACACAGATCAACTAGAAAAGTCATGAAATAACTCATTGTTTTCATGCAACAAAAGAAAGGAAAATTTTTCCAAAGCCATCAACAAAATAATTTAAAACAACCCAAAATCAAAAGCTTAAGTAATTTGAAATACTCACCCACAAGTTCTTCAAAAACCCACGATTTTATGACATCAAAATGAAAGGAAAATTCTAAAAATTATTAACCACAAAATCAACAACAGTATAAATCACAAATAATTATACAATAATTACAAGAACATACATCGTAATACCAAAAGTATATTGAAAATTTGGATTTTAGAATTTAATACAATAATAAAATACATCACAAGGTCGAAGCACTTATGTGGTCTATACTTAGAACCATGCACACACCATAATACATATAATACGATAATTATAGTGCCACCTACGAATAATCTCTCTTGTAAATCTCGGTTCACTCAAAACTCCTTGTGTCGCGTTTCTTGAGATGACGTCTTCAGATGATGAGTTCTCCGATTCGCTTAGTGTGTAAACATGTCCCTTATTGGTTGATCTCGCAGCTCCAACATTGTTGACAGCAGACTTACCTCGTGGTACCTTGCAGTCTCTGGATAGATGTCCCGGTTCCTTGCAGTTAAGACACAACCTTTCCTTGGTTGGTTACTGGTTAGCCTGGTGCCCTTCATCTTTACCATTGAAGTAGTGCGTCTTCGGCTATCGATGCTTGTGATTCCCCCTTCTGCCTATCACGTAAACATATCCTCCAATAGCTGGGCACGCAACCTTCTCAGCATCTGCAGTTGATCCACCTTTAGCAATTGATAGTCCTTAGAAATATGTCCTGACTTCTTGCAGTTACAACATAGTCGGTCCTTCAATGAGCATTCATCAGCTAACTGTTCCTTGCTTCCATATTGGTGACAGTTCCACCTCAACTCCAGGCCATTCCCAATAGCCAACACCACATGACAATTCTGATTGTCTTCATTTCCCTGAGGATGGAGATAAGATGTTCCTTGTTGTTTTCTTCCACTTTGCCCTTGGTTCCAATAATCTGGCCTAACTGACCCTCCAATAGCTCGCTCCTCCGTTTGGTGTCTTAGCAAATCGTGTTGATTCTATGCGGCAATCTATTGTACAACAGTAGTTGCTATCTTAGCTATCACTCGGATTACGTGATTCACGTCTAAGTTACTAGCTCTAGCAGAAAGACTCGTTCGTCTCTAAGGCATCGAATTTCTACAAATTAAACAAACTAGAAGCCCGCAACAAAATCAATCATCTGGGATGATTGCACACAATTTCACATAGTGTCATGCCTTTTTCAACTAGGAAACATTACAGACAATCACAAACAAAGTTCACATAACCTAGGCTTAACAAACTTATACTCGACAATTCCCAACAATCTAGGCCAGCTTAAACAAAGGGGTCCGGTTAGAACCGAATTGCTCTGATACCACTACTGTAACACCCCATTTCCGGAGCGCTACTGTGCAACCCAATCTAATGCTGAAAACATTTAATGCTTGTATGCTTTCAACAAAGAGTACTCTTCTGTCTTTTGCAATGGAAAATAGGAGTAATTTTTTTTCTTTTTCTTTCCTTTGAAACCATTTTCAAAAATAAGACATAAAGAGTACTACAATTTTCTAAATGATGCAAAATCAGTTTTTTACAAATATCAGAGTATAACGCATCACAATCAATACTTCTCATAACATAAAACATAACATAATCGTTTTGCACTGAGGCGAGGTTTTCTGAAATAGAGTAATTACAAAACAACAAAGACAAAACCCTAAGCTAAGCTGGCCAACAACTATAACTCTTCTTGAAAGCTTGATTCAAGAAGATCAAAACATGAAACATTCAGAGGAATCTTCCTCCACTGGCTCAATCTTCAGCGCTCCTAGAAAGACGAAACTGCAGCAACTATGGAGCTCCATCTGGAAGTGACATCCATAGGGATATCCAATCCCACAACAGTACAAGGGTAAATTCTTTGTCCACGAGTTTATCATAGGCTATGTCACATGCAAACAATATATACATATATAATACAATAGCATGCTTTTATATACATATACATACTTAATAGACCACACGCATCATCATGGTATATCAACCATTGCATGTGAGCAGACAACTCAACTAGCAGATCAACAATCAAGTCACCACAATATCAAATAATTGCATGTGTGCAAACAAAACAACCAATAGATCAACAATCAAGTCACCACAATATCCAATAATTGCATGTGAATAACAATTCTATCAACAGATCAACGATCAAGTCATCACATATCATAAATGTGGTTAGCTATGCATGTCAATGCACTATGACTAGTTTGTGTATACACCTGCAGCCTTAATAGGTCAACAGTATGACGAGGAATTTATTTTCCAACGTCTGAACAAGATAGCCACACATTAGGATTGCCTCAATTTAGGCTTGCCACACATTAGGCAATGTAGTGACAAGTCGTCTTTTGAAGTCTTTAAGACCAATCAAACGCTCCGAGTGTAATGACAACTCGCCTTTTAAAGTCTTTAAGACAATTCAAACGCTCCCAGTGTCGATGCTCAATAGTCAATATGCATCTAAACAAATTCATCAATATGGATGCTCACCGTAGGGAGCGCCTGAGTAATGTTTTAATTAATCAATGTGAACCGATAAACTTCAACTATGTTTCACATTCGAAAAGGTGGAAGGAACTCAAAGTTTAAGCACTACAATGAGCATCCCATACTACTCAAGTAAGGCCCAGGTATTCTTCATCACACAGTGAACTGAGATGATGAGAAATACCCCTTAGAGTTCAAACACAGGACACTAGGTCCAGGTGTTCAACTGCGGAACGCTAATCTTAATCTTAGATCAAAACTCTAGGCACGTAATGTGAAACACTAGGCTCAATTTTTAGGTTGAGTTACTAGGCACGCCATACAGAACACTAGATCCAATCCTTAATCAAGAAAATACGCACGCAAGCAGGACATTAAGTCCCAGCACAGGACACATGGCCCATATGCTCAATAGGAAAACTAGGTTCCCTATATTTTATTCTTTTGTAATCTCGATATTTGAAATCTCTTTCTCAGTTCTTGTATCACTCATATGTATTTGAAAATACTTTTTAGCTCTAGGTCGTTGAAACCCTAGTTATGCTAAATAATTTACTAGGATAATTCCCAAACACATTACTTAACTCAACCGTTTTCAAAATTTACAATGTTTTCTTTTTAAAAGAACCTCTTAAACAACTTCTAACCCTCTGATCCATAAAGCATGTTTGTACACTGACTTATTTTAGAAGATACCTTTAGTTTACCATGAAAACATTTCTCGGCTCATGGATCAGACTTACCGTTGTAAGTCGTCAAACCAATAACAGTCGATCAACGCATTATTAATTAATCCATTATCATCAATAATATCTTGCATATTCTAATTAATATCAAGTTCCATTTAAATCCAACATGATTCAAGGAAAACAACACAATTCATAATGCCACGCAGGGCCAAGAACATGCTACAACATTTCATACAGCACATAACAATTCAGTAAGCTACAACCTGCTACATACTTTCCCCAATTTCAAGTCCAATAAAATCAATCAAACATGATTTAAGTCACACAATACTATTCAGTCTTGCCACACAGGGCTAAATCAATACACAATAATTCATGCTACAACATTTCAACAACACATAGGAATACTACAAGTACTACCACACAATTTAACCAAACATCAAACCAACCAACACACAAGGCGAAAAGCCCAAACTCATTATATAAGAATTTCCCTTACCATGGGCGCTTTAACAATCCACGCTAGGTAATTCGAAACTATCGTCAAGTTGCACCTCGCGCGTACCTTAAGCACGAACATTAACAACACAAACTTAATACAATTAGACCCAAAAAAATACAAATAATAGACCCCTAGGACAGCCAAAAAGCCTAAGAATTACTCACTTAATCCCATATGGTTCACATCTAGTCACATAACATGATACAAGTTCAAGTCATGCAAGTTTTCAAACTTTTACTAACTCTACACACTTGGAAAATACCTAAACCAAAATTTACCAATTGGAATAGTGTTTTTACCAAATGAATAGTGTTTTGCCAAAAATACAAAAACTTAATACAATTAGACCCCAAAAAATACAAATCCTAGACCCTTAGGACAGCCACGGTTTTAGGTCCCTAAAAGGCCTAAGAATTACTCACTTAATCCCATATGGTTCACATCTAGTCACATAACTTGATACAAGTTCAAGTCAAGCAAGTTTTCAAACTTTTACTAACTCTACACACTTGGAAAATACCTAAACCAAAATTTACCAATTGGAATAGTGTTTTTACCAAATGAATAGTGTTTTGCCAACTTTGAATCACTTTTTAAAACACTAAAACATGTCACAAAATTATAGAAACAACTTCATTACAAGTTCAAAACGATTCTTGCAACATAACCCAAATCTTTTCCCAAATAAGTGTCTTTCCATTGGGTGGATTTAAGTTACTAATCTAAAAGGTCCCTAGAGCCAAGGGTCCCACTTGAGAATGTTACCACCAGTAATAGGTATACTATTAAAGGTTGATTTTTTTCTCAAATAGAGCCAAACTCTAGGTGAAGCCTTCATAGGAACCCACTGGCCGTACATCCAGCAGAGCACCCATTACATAGCCTCTCCTAACTTAAGGTTCACTCGGGCCCGGGTATAGGGCACCCACTCATAGTGTGTGTAAATAAAGTGTATAAAGTGAAGTGTGTGAAGGAGCAAACTTAAAACTACCCGCTGCAAAATAAATAACACAATATATACATGGTGACTATCCTAAAGTTCATATATACATGTAAAAAAAATAGAATAAAGCAAAATTAAAACAAATAAAAACAATAAGAATAAAAGAAAGAAAAGGGAAATAAATCATATGATAGGCAAACAAATTAATTCAAACAATTCTAAGGCCTAACTCTCTATATCCCCAGTGGAGTCGCCAGCTGTGACAACCACCTTAAAAATTCAAATGGAGCCGCCACCTATGTTTATTTAGGAAAAACAATAGGAAAAACCTTTTGACATATTTACAAAATGATCTTTGAACCAAATCGGGTTCGGGAGTTAATTATGCGTAAGGAAGGATTAGCACCCTCACGACGTCCGTTCATAAAAACGGTACCCTTAATTGTTCAAAAAAAGTTTGTTTGCCATTAAACGGATTATTCGCAAAAAGTCTTCTATTTATTATCCTAGAAATATATACAAGTCTATTAGTCACCAAGTTACAAAAGTGATAAACAGAGGATTCAATAAAAAGAAACTTCAAACATCGCTATTATTATGGACCATTAACATAGTTAAGTAAATCAACACTCCTAAAAAAAAAACCTTAACCGAGAATCCTAATTTTGATTACATCTAATTACTTCATTATTAACAAATCAGTTTCCACTAAAATTTCTTATTTATAGAAAGACAAATTTAAAAGGGAAAATAAATAAATGATAAAAATAAATAAACAAAATTGGATAGGTGAGCAATTCCGGAGACCCTAATTTTTTGACCATAACCCTGAGATCCGAGTTTCACGGTAGCTGGTCTATAGAGGACAATGGGGGGACTGAGGTCCTCCCCTGCTTCGGCCGATTGCAGTGCAATTGGATCAAACAAATCAAAAATAAATAAGATAAAACCAAACAATAGCAAAAAATGAAGCTGGAAGAGATGAAGAAAAGAGAAGTTTTATGAAGAAAATCCCAGATGTCTCTACTATTGCAGTCAACGAAAATACACAATGGAAGAAACAGAATACAAAGAGGGAAAAGGAATTGGATTCGGCTACTCAAGAAGGATAACAAGAAATTACAGAGAAAAGCCAAAGAATCCTAAAATCTCTATTTTGTACTTTTGTGATCCTCTCTTTCTTACTTCCAGAAGGCTCCTCCCTTTCTTTCTCCTCCCTTTCTTTCTCTTAGGTCCGAATCCCCCCTTCTGTTGGCGTCGCTCCAGGGCTTTTATAGCCTTTTCAACTTACCTGAAAAAAAGGAAAGATCCGAAATTAATAAAAATAGAGACTTTTTAAAAGAAAAGAAAATCAAAGAGGAAAGAAAACACTCCCTGTTATGATGATTTGATCTGATCCGAAATAAGGGTGGATCCTTGGAGTTTTGGTTGAGATTCGTATTTATTTTTCAAATGAGCCTCTGAGATCTCATTCGAATCATGACCGGATCCTGAGGGAATGAGGCGTTTGATTCGATTCTTGATAGAGATAAAAAGGAAAGAACAATTTGAGGGGGAGAGGGAGCTACAGACTTTGAGAGAGTGAGGGAGGGATAAAGGTTAGGTTTTTGTGAGAATGAAAAGGGAGAAAGAAGGAGGCCGAGAATCAGGGAGAACACGGGGGAAGCGGCCGCTTGGGGACAAATGAGGGAGGATTGGCTCTCTTTGAGTCTTAGGTTAGGGTTTAAAGAGAGGAAAAAATGGAAGGAAGAAAGAATGGAGAAGGAAAATGGGGGGAGAGGGTAAAAATGGTGGAGAGAAGAGGGGGAGCTGCACGCCTCTGATGGAGAAAAAGGGGAAGAGGGATTAGGGTTATGTTTAAGTTAGGGTTATGTGGGTTTAGGATGCTGGGCTTGGTGTTGGGCTGAAGGGATGTAACACACATAGGCTAGGGGCGCGAGGAGAAAACGGGGTGCAGGCAGCAGGCAGAAGGAGTGAGGTGCAGGGGGCGCTGTCCAAAAATAAAAGGGGTGCGCGTAGTAGAAGGAAGTGGGGCGCGCAGGAGGAAGCGTAAAATGGGCTGGGCTATGGCCAATTTTGGCCTTTGCTATTTCCACCACCATGATTGCAATATGCAAACCCTTTTCAATAAATTTTATTTTTCTTTTTCACTTCTTTTCTTTTCTTTTCCTTTTTCCTTTTTCTTTTTATTCATTTTTGCCTTCTTCTTCTTTTTTATTCCAAGACCAAAGTTATTATTTACTCTTATTACTACTACTAAAATAAATAATAAAATAAAAAGGCCGGACAAAATTAGGGTACTACAGCTGCCCCTCCTTAATTATATTTTACTCGAAGGTCTTCGTTCATTCGTTGTAAAAGGTAATTAAGGATAAAGGACTCTAATTTTGTCCGAAATAAGTGGTTTGAGATTGTGGGATTAGTTCCCTACTTTGGTGGGAGATTCTAGGGTCGGTATCCTAGTGAATTCCCAGTAAGGCATAGGTACGACTATGATTCCTTACAAAATTGGTGAGGATTCTAGGTCCAGTTCCTAGTGAATTCTCTGTAAGGCATAGGTCTGGTTCCTAACTCTCACATCTTTGGTATTGATTACTTCCCTACTTAGGGTAAGTCTGGGGTGCGAGCTTCTTCGTCACTCGACACAAGTTTGGGTTAGATTCCCAACAAGGGTAAGTCAGGTTCTTAACTCTTGCTAAAAGGTACGGATTAACTACCTTACTTTAAGGAATGTCCGTGATATGAGTTTCTCTGTCACTCAATATAGGTTCGGGTCAGATTCTCGGCAAGATGTAGGTCAGAATCTAACTCTTGCTAAAGTATGGACCGGTTTTCCTATTACAGGTGAACGTCCAGTGTACGAGCTTCTCCGTTACTCGACATAGTTCGGGTCAAATTCCCGGCAAGGTATAGGTCAGATTCCTAACTCTTGATAAAAGGTACGGATCGATTTCCATAATTGAGGAAGATCTGAGATGTGGGTCAGGTTCCCGACTAAAGGCTTGGGTCAGATTCCCAAGGTGGTGGGTCAAATCCCCAGCAAGGTGTAGGACAGGTTCCTAACTCATGCTAATAGATTGAATAGGATGAGTACTAGTTCTTACTGAGTAACAACAGACCAACTGTATGTAACCTTGGAGAGGGTGGGTCGATGGACCTAAAAACTTTGATGGTCATGCAGGATGCAACGAATGGTATGCCGTGCATGAATGTTGTTTTGCTTTTTGAGCAAATGATGATTTTTTTTAAGGTGGGTCACCCAAAAGTATTGATGATCATGCAAGATGCAATAAATGGTATGTTGTGCATGAAATGATGTTTTTTAGAGAAATGGTGATTTTTGAAGGTGGGTCGTAGACCCAAAAGTATTGATGATCATGCAAAATACAATGAAGGGTATGCTATGTATGAGTATTCTTTTACTTTGAAAGACTATCTTTCGATTTCCCTGAATTCCTTTGAGGACGCTGCCCCTAGACTAGTGGGTGTTGGCTTGCTTGTCCAAATGGTTGACTTTGCAATGCACCAAGTTTGCGAGTTTCCCCTTGGTGAATGGTATGCCGTGCATGAATGTTGTTTTGCTTTTTGAGCAAATGATGATTTTTTTTAAGGTGGGTCACCCAAAAGTATTGATGATCATGCAAGATGCAATAAATGGTATGTTGTGCATGAAATGATGTTTTTTAGAGAAATGGTGATTTTTGAAGGTGGGTCGTAGACCCAAAAGTATTGATGATCATGCAAAATACAATGAAGGGTATGCTATGTATGAGTATTCTTTTACTTTGAAAGACTATCTTTCGATTTCCCTGAATTCCTTTGAGGACGCTGCCCCTAGACTAGTGGGTGTTGGCTTGCTTGTCCAAATGGTTGACTTTGCAATGCACCAAGTTTGCGAGTTTCCCCTTGGTAAATCATCTTATGGATCCTCAAATCTTCCTTTTCGTGCTTTGAATGCTCTTGGGAGGATTAGATTGACAACTTCTAGTCCTCAGATTTTTCAGTGTCCCTTTGGCCTTCATCCATCCATGTGAGGAAGGATCTATGTTGAGAGACAAATCACCTTGTGTAGTTCTGGAACTGGAATAAAACACTGGATGCGAGGCTTATTGATGATGGGCATGGCTTTTGCCCCCTAGCTTCTCGGTTTATGTTTAGATCTGTGAGGTACAGTCTGGGTTAACAAGTTTGTGAATTTGACACTAACGTCTGCCTAGGCCGCTCTTTGCAAGTTTTCAACCTAGCGGGTTGCCCTAACTTCTGCCTAGACCGCCCTTTCAGGTTTTCAGCCTAGCAAGCATTTTATTTTATATTCTTTTTTTTAGGTAAAGCAACTACACTGAGGAGTTTATATGGATCTCCTCTTTCAAAAATCAAGTTTTAAGAAAATATGAGCAATTTGACTTTGATCAGAATGGACTTTACTAGGGTTATAACGTGGCCAGGGGTTAAGGGTTACGAAAGAAAGGATATTTCAGGCCCAAAAAGTGTTTAAGGGTTTATAAAAACAAGGATCTTTAGTGTAAAGATGCACTTCATTTTTTGCTAGCACATTTGTTTAGTGTAAAGATGCACTTGTGCTATTCTTCATTGTATGGACGATCCTTATTCAGGGTATTTGAAGAAAATTTTGTTTTAGGCTCAAAAGGGGTAGCAAGGGATAAGTATTTGAATAGAGAAAAAGGGTCAAACTTCATCTCAAAATCTCATTGCTCACATCTTCACAAAACTTAACTTTTGATAATTTGTGCATTTGCTTTACCATCATTCTATGAGCTAAATTGAAAGAATTCAAATTGCAGTTTTATTGATGAACTGAAAAGATGAGAACATAATGAGCCCTTTACAAGATATGCCCTAGGGCTTGGAGCAAAGCATAAAAAGTAAACAGAGTTATCTTTCTTGAAGTCCAACCACTTGGCGTTGATCAAATCTTGCACTTTGTATTTCAAAGCCTCAGCAATTCTCAATTGAATGACCCACTGCCCTAACTTGGCATGTTGTGATGGGCAGCATTTGTATCTTCTTCCATCTCTTTGCTCATACTGTGCGATGGTTTTTGAATGTCGAGGTTGGCAATCCTTTCGCTTATTATCCCTGCTTCCACTCTTTCCCCGACAATGATTAGGTCTGAGAAGCTTGAACAAATATTTCCCATCATCATATCATAGAAAGGTGACTTGAGAGTGTCAATAAATGTGGTAACCATCTCCTTCTCTAACAGTGAAGGTTCCACTTGGGCTACAACGCTTCTCCATCTTTGGGCATACTCTTTGAAGCTTTCATTGCCCCCTTTTACCATGGCTTGCAACTGAGAGCGGTTAGGAGCCATATCCAAGTTATATTTATACTGTTTGATGAAAGCATTAGCCAAGTCCGTCCATGAGTTGATTTTGCCTGCTAGAATCGCATGTACCAAACAGGGATGCCCTGAAGACTCTCTTGGAAGAAGTGGATTAGCAGCTTATCATCATTGGAGCAGGATGCCATTTTCCGGCAGTACATGATGAGGTGGCTTCTTGGACAAGTTAAATCTTCATACTTGGCGAACTCAGGAACTTTGAATTTTGGAGGAATCACCACGTGTGGGACCAAGCATATATCTGAAGCTTCAAACCCAATATGATTTGCCCCTTCAATCGCTTTCAGCCTATCTTCCACAATTTGCAGTCTCTCTTGATCTAGGGGGTCTCCTAATGGGCTATTGGAAGCCTCTCGATACTCATTGGCGCCGATGGAACGGTTCTTATCAAGGGTCAATTTTGCATCTAAGTTTTACAAGAGGTCAAATATCTTGTCCATCTTGCCCTTGACTTGGTTGGGTTCTTCTCTCATTGCTTGCTGATTTTGTTCCAAAAAATCCATGAGTCTAGATTGGGCTCGAGTCCGGTAGGGATGCAGGGAAAGCTTGTTTGTATCTATTTTCTGTTGAGGGAAAAAAAGTTATGTTATGAGGATGTCATGGTTATGCATGCTACAAATTTTTTATGTACATTTTATGCAAAATAATATGATGGAGAATGGAGAAACATTTTTCTATTACATTTTTTGAATCTATTATTTTTTTATGCAAAAAAAATGCAATGGAAAAGAGAAAATATTCTTTTATTTTTTTTAATTTTTTTTTTACTTTTTGAATGAAAAGAATTCGGCAAAAAAGAAAATGTTCATTTTTTAGAAGTTTTTATTTTGGCAAGAGAAGGAAAAAAAAGTGAGGGATAGAAAAAAAAAAGAAATCGTTTTTGTTTTTTTTAAACTCTTATTTTTTATGAGAGAAAAATAAAACTCAATTTATTGTTCTTATGAAAAGTAATGGAATTTAAACGGATAAAAAAAATGGGCAAAGTGCCCCTTGTGAGGTAGACCGGTAATTCCTAAGGCTTTAGGTTTTACGGCTTTGGACACGTGGAAAGTAGGACAGATATGGTAGGCTCCCTTTGTGATATGGGCCGGTAGTTCCTTAAAAGGGTCTATAGTCCACATAAGTGTCTTTCCATTGGGTGGATTTAAGTTACTAATCTAAAAGGTCCCTAGAGCCAAAGGTCCCACTTGAGAATGTTACCACCAATAATAGATATACTATTAAAGGATGATTTTTTTCTCAAATAGAGTCAAACTCTAGGTGAGGCCTTCATAGGAACCCACTGGCCGTACGTCCAGTAGAGCACCCATTACACAGCCTCTCCTAACTTACGGTTCACTCGGGCCCGGGTATAGGGCACCCACTTATAGTGTGTGTAAATAAAGTGTATAAAGTGAAGTGTGTCAATGAGCAAACTTAAAACTACCTGCTGCAAAATAAATAACACAATATATACATGGTGACTATCATAAAGTTCATATATACATGTAAAAAAATAGAATAAAGCAAAATTAAAACAAATAAAAAAAATAAGAATAAAAGAAAGAAAAGGGAAATAAATCATATGATAGGCAAACAAATTAATTCAAACAATTCAAAGGCCTAACTCTCTATATCCCCAGTGGAGTCGCCAGTTGTGACAACCACCTTAAAAATTCAAATGGAGCCACCACCTATGTTTATTTAGGAAAACCAATAGGAAAAACCTTTTGACATATTTACAAAATGATCTTTGAACCAAATCGGGTTCGGGAGTTAATTATGCGTAAGGAAGGATTAGCACCCTCACGACGTCCGTTCATAAAAACGGTACCCTTAATTGTTCAAAAAAAGTTTGTTTGCCATTAAACGGATTATTTGCAAAAAGCCTTCTATTTATTATCCTAGAAATATACACAAGTCTATTAGTCACCAAGTTACAAAAGTGATAAACAGACGATTCAATAAAAAGAAACTTCAAACATCGCTATTATTATGGACTATTAACATAGTTAAGTAAATCAATACTCCTAAAAAAAAACCTTAACCGAGAATCCTAATTTTGATTACATCTAATTACTTCATTATTAACAAATCAATTTCGACTAAAATTTCTTATTTATAGAAAGACAGATTTAAAAGGGAAAATAAATAAATGATAAAAATAAATAAACAAAATTGGATAGGTGAGCAATTCCGGAGACCCTAATTTTTTGACCCTAACCCTGAGATCCGAGTTTCACGCGGCTGGTCTATAGAGGACCAATGGGGGGACCGAGGTCCACCCCTGCTTCGGCCAATTGCAGTGCAATTGGATCAAACAAATCAAAAATAAATAAGATAAAGAGGGAAATCCCAGATGTCTCTACTATTGCAAAAAATGAAGCTAGAAGAGATGAAGCTAGCAAAAAATGAAGCTAGAAGAGATGAAGAAAAGAGAAGTTTTATGAACAAAATCCCAGATGTCTCTACTATTGCAGTCAACGAAAATACATAATGGAAGAAACAGAATACAAAGAGGGAAAAGGAAATGGATTCGGCTACTCAAGAAGGATAACAAGAAATTACAGAGAAAATCCAAAGAACCCTAAAATCTCTATTTTGTACTTTTGTGATCCTCTCTTTCTCACTTCCAGAAGGCTCCTCCCTTTCTTTCTCTTAGATTCGAATCCCCCCTTCTGCTGGCGTCGCTCCAGGGCTTTTATAGCCTTTTCAACTTACCTGAAAAAAAGGAAAGATCCGAAATTAATAAAATTAGAGACTTTTTAAAAGAAAAGAAAATCAAAGAGGAAAGAAAACACTCCCTATTATGATGATTTGATCTGATCTGAAATGGGGGTGGATCCTTGGAGATTTGGTTGAGATTCGTATTTATTTTTCATATGAGCCTCTGAGATCTCATTCGAATCATGACCGGATCCTGAGGAAATGAGGCGTTTGATTCGATTCTTAATAGAGATAAAAAGGAAAGAACAATTTGAGGGGGAGAGGGAGCTACGGACTTTGAGAGAGTGAGGGAGGGATAAGGGTTAGGTTTTGGTGAGAATGAAAAGGGAGAGAAAAGGAGGCTGAGAATCAGGGAGAACACAGGGGAAGCGGCCACTTGGGGACAAATGAGGGAGGATTGGCTCTCTTTGAGTCTTAGGTTAGGGTTTGAAGAGAGGAAAAAATGGAAGGAAGAAAGAATGGAGAAGGAAAATGGGGGGAGAGGGCGGAAATGGTGGAGAGAAGAGGGGGAGCTGCACGCCTCTGATGGAGAAAAAGGGGAAGAGGGATTCGGTTTATGTTTAAGTTAGGGTTATGTGGGTTTAGGATACTGGGCTTGGTGTTGGGTGAAGGGCCTTGCACATAGGCTAAGGCGCGAGGAGAAAAGCAGGGTGCAGCAGTGACGAGAAGGAGTGGCGCGGCTGTCCAAAAATAAAAGGGGTGCGCGCAGTAGAATGAAGTGGGGCGCGCAGGAGGAAGGGTAAAATGGGCTGGGCAATGGCCAATTTTGGCCTTTGCTATTTGTGTAACACCCTGTTTCTGGAGTGCTACTAAGTGAACATTCTGACAAAAGTTGACATGTTTCCGAAAGGTGGAATACTCTGCTCGTAGGGTTTTCGAGAAATGTGGTCCTACATTTTTTTTTAAATTCTGTACAGAAGCAGTCAGAGCATCACAGCGACTTTTAGAAACATGACGGGAAATAATTTAAGACATTACATGACCACATTCAAATGTTCCATCAATTCACGTCTAACAATATATATCTTGAAACATGACAGACATTTATTACAATACTGAACAACGACAATTATTCTCAGAGCTGGCTCAAGACAATACGTTCCTTACTAGACTGCTAATAAACTCTTCAACATAGTACAAGTCAAGCTAGATGACCATCTACAATGCTCCTCCTTGCGCCTAATCCTCTGCTTGCTCCGCCATCTGGGTTACAATCATTAATTGACAGAACCACTGGCAAGGGTCAACTTCTTAAAATAAAGAGTCTGTTACACTTATTCGACAATGGCAACAAAGCATATAACAATGCAACATATTATAGGAAATAGAAAATCATAGCAATAAGCAACAACAGCATGCACAGTTCTCAAGACACAATGCAGACTCAAGATTTTCTCTCTCTAGACTCGACTCATTTTCTCTTGACACGACAATTATTCCGAAAAGCAGACGCAGATCCATCAACTGACATACCAGCCATAGCCTTGGGATCTTTCGCTTCTCCCTAGGTAAGCAGCCCCGGTTCCTACGCTGCGACGCCTAGCTAATCCACCATGAACTAAGGGAACCTAGCACCCTCAGTTGTCCGGCTCATACCAAAAACGCCTCGACGACTGACAATGCTCTCGCACTGATGAACAATTCGCCGCATACGATATTCAAAGAGTTATACGCAAGATTATTCGACCGCATATCAAATAATAAGAGCATGCTTAATATAAAGAAACGCAATTCAACACTTAAGCAATAAAAGCAGTTTGCATGAAGAAACGCAATTCAACAATACAAACAGCATAAGCAATTCACAGCATTATTCAACCGCATATTAAATAATTGCACAGCTCAACAACAACAAACGACAATCAAATCATAGAATCCATCCCTCTGCAACTCGATGGAGTTCACAGAGAGGAACAAACAAGTGTGGGGGGTGGGGACAGCTGCCAACCACTTGCATACAAGCCCACTAAGTAATCAATATATAACAAAAATAAAAGCGAAGGGGTACAAGACCCTCACTTCGAACCCTTAGGTTCTCAGACTTCTTCGCATGAACACTTGAAATTAAATTCATATCTAAAAATTGTCCGTACACAAGGACAGACAACAATAAAAGCCTACGATGTCTAGAAGTGCCCTTACATAAGGACTTATAAATTAAAGCCTTAGAGATATCTAAGAGTTGCCCTTACCGAACTCCAAGCTGCGCGTATCCCCGTATTCCTCGACTTCTACGCCGCATGATCTCGGGCCACTTAGAGCCTAACACACGAAACAGACTTAGCACAACCTAGGCATACACTAACTCTAACTTCCTAGGTTCTCAAACTTAACCCCTTTTACTAACCAAATCTCTTACACCAAGATACATAATTTGAAATGCACACCAAGATACATAATTTGAAATGCATATTTTCAAAGAACTACATACTCTAAAACATATGTTTGAAATTCTTGTTTCAAAGAATAGCTTACGCTTGAAATAATTCACTACCAATTTAAAGAATAACCTTTTAAAACTTAAGAACCATTATTCTAAATTTCCAAAGCCTTGAAACATATCAATTCATCATTTAAATCAAGTTCACAAAAATAATTTTCCTTCCTTATGCTCCATAGGGCTCACGGCCCCTTAGTCACAAATTGGAGACAACTTTGCAAAATTCCCAACCAATTAATTAATACCACTTCATATGACATTTCTTTCTCATAACAACAAGCCACAACTCAAAACAAAGCCCAACAAAGTTCCAAAACTATTTTCAAAACACTCAAGAGCAAGGGTTTCAATAAAATCTTTTTAACTCCTTTCGATTCAAACCATTTCAACTATGGTAATAACAATGCTACTAACTAAATAACAAGAACCATTAATTACTTACATGATTCCCACAATAAATCCCATTAATCTCTCTTTTCAAGAATAGGTTTTTAATTCACAAAACAACTCAACAACATGCTAGTAAAAAAAATGTTTCCAACTTTCTCAAAAACAAGGTTTTCCCACATAAATCACTAAAACCATTTCATTTAGCATTTTTCTTTTCAATTATCAATCATAAATCAAGGCCATGTTTTCAACTAGGTTCCATAACTCATTTAAAGAACAATTTAAAAGAAAAGTTTCAAAGAGGTTTCCTAATTCTTTGATTCCAAACATTTAAATCATGATCATAATAATGATAATTACTAGAAAACTAACCAATTAAGTTTTACATGCCATTCTAGTCCCTCAAGAATCAAATTTTCACAAAACATGCACTATCTTTACTACTAACTCATGCATAATCAATCCAATAGCCATTACACTACCTAAAACATAACCCTCATCAATTAATTACATGAATTACAACATAAATACAACTAATCCCCTTCCTCAAGAATAGATTTTTTTTTTTAGCATAAACAACTACCCCACAACTTCCAATTTCAAAACTATAAACAAATACAACAACAACAACAACTTCCATTAAACTCAATTAACCAAATCTAACTCTTGATTTCACTAGGATCACACTTTTCCCTCTTTTTCCCCTTAGGGTTTCACCCTAGGGTTCCAAAGATTTGGGGATTCAATGCTCACATCCATCATTGATCACAACCAAGTAATTATTAAGACTTAAAAACAAGAGCAAGGCAAGAAAAATCATTACCCCTACCACCTATGAAGCTCACGTTTTTTGTACAAAGAACAGGAGAAAAAATTCTATTTTGGGGGGTGGAAGATGGTGCTTTCTAATTGCTTGAATGGAGAAGGAAATTGGAAGAGAGATGGTAGTATGTATGGGGGTGTACCCCTCGGCCTATGGAAGAAGGAAGGGAAGGAATCCTTTCTTGGTTTCTTTCTCTTCAACACTCAAGAATAAAAGAATAATGAAGATGATGTTGAAAATGATGGTGAAGATGAGCTGGATGTGGGAGGGTCTCGGTTGGAATCAAAAGGGAAGAAAAGAAGAAGTAAAATGGAGAGTAAATGGGGGGTGATTCACGCCTAAGAAGAGGAAGGAAAAGGAGAAGCCATGGAGCTTCTCTTTCTAAGAACCAGGAGAAGAAGTAATGAAGAAGTAGAGAGTGGGAGGGTGGGGTCGTGGGCCTGATGCTCTAAATGAAGGGAAAGATTAAAATTTAATGGAACAATTAATAAAGGAACTAGTAGGCTTTTTCTCCACTTAAAGAAAAAGAAAAGGAAATGGAAATAGGGTGGGGGTGTGGGGCAGCTCACGGCCTGATGAGGCTCATTAGGAGGAGAGGAAAATTTAAATAAAAGGCTTACAAAAATACTTGGTTAAAACTAGTCCAAATAAAATGTTAAAAACTTATTACACAAAGTGTGACACCTATCAATAAAGCAAGGTTCTAATTTCATCTAATCACTCTTCTCTCATGCTTACCCTCTAATCCTAGAGTGTAAAATGTGCTAAAAACACGGCGTCGAATAACCGCGTTACCGATTAATTTTCCCGCCGATTAATTCGCGAAAATTAATTTACCGAAAAATTAATTCACCGCGTGATAAAATATTACCATAAATATCAAAAACAATATAAAACAATCAAACATCATTCAAATAAGTTACATTTCGATTTTCATCGAAATCGGAGTTCATTTTAAATTTTAATGCGGATAAAAATTACCCGGCGATTCAAAACGCCGCGAAACTTCGTTAGAGTTTTCCGACAATTTTCGAACCATGAATTAATATAAAATATTAATTCTTAAATTTAATTTTATCTTGATTTAATTCAATCAATTTTTCAGTCAGCATAAAATACGCGTTACCGCGTCACGCAGAAAACTTATAATAAATATAATTGATGAATTCTCCTTAAAAGCAGTATACGTCTACGCTGTCAATTAATTTGAATTGACATCATTAATAATAATTATTTATAATAAATAAATTATTCAAAATAACTCAAAATAATTTCCCGTACTCTCAGTAAATCATAGAAGTGATCAATCTCTATGACTTATTTTTCGAGTTTTCAGGATTTTATCGCTAAAATCACTTTTCTTAAAAATTGGGATGTTACAATTTGCACCACCATGATTGCAATATGCAAACCCTTTTCAATAAATTTTATTTTTCTTTTTCACTTCTTTTCTTTTCTTTTCCTTTTTCCTTTTTCTTTTTATTCATTTTTGCCTTCTTCTTCTTTTTTATTCCAAGACCAAAGATATTATTTACTTTTATTACTACTACTAAAATAAATAATAAAATAAAAAGGCCGGACAAATTAGGGTACTACAACGTCTACACTGTCTGTTAATCTGAATTAATTACTAAAACTGTAAATTGTTTACAACAAATGTAGTAGCTCTTTGTACTTTTTAGAAATCATCAAGGTGATCAATCTCTATAATTTATTTCCAAGTAGTCAAAACTGTAAAATAATTTTCACAAAAATTGGGATGTTACATCCACAATCTTGCCATCCTTCACCACCTTGGTGAAGTCGAGCTAGGAAATGTCCAGATCGGGGGCGATCACCTAGAGCTGGGCCAAGGCGTTATCAAAACCCTCCTTATATTGAGAGCACTGTAACCCTTGTACTCCTCGACCTGAGCGGCTTCGGTCGAGCACTTCGGTTTCTCCTCTTGCTGCTGAGTGGCCAAGAGGTCCTTCTCGGCCTTGAGCTCTCTTTTTTGCTCAAGCAACATAGTGTTGCTTTTGTTCAGGGTGTCCCTCGCCTCGGACAACTGATCATAATCCTCCTTCAGCTTGCTCATCTTCCCCTCAAGCTCGGTAAATGACACAGCCTTCTTCTTGTATTTTTACTGCGCCAGCTTGGTATCAGTAGCCCGAGCTTTGATTTGATTTGAAAGGATTTGGGCCATTGCAGAGGTGTGAAGCCCATGAAGACCCAAGGCTCTGCATAAGCCTAGCTCGCCAGCGTCAGTCATACTCTGGTCGTCATCTCACCGCATGATCTGGTCGATCTGGTCAGACCGATCAATCCCCACATTCCAAAGGGAATCGGCAGCACTCTCCCCCTGGTCAGCAAACTCCTGCAGGTGGTGGAACCACTTGTACCTGTCAGGAATGTTCAAGGAGATTCCCCTGTGTGGCCCCCTTGGCACCTTCGCAGGGGGCTGGTCGGAACCTGGGATTGGAGAGTCTAAAGGTCGCTTCTTGGCGACCATGGCTGAAGAAGGAGAAGCAGGAACTCGGGAAGGGACCGACTCTAGAACCTGAGCGACCTTCTCTTTTTAGGCCTTCTTTAGCAGCTCGACCATCTCCTTCTTGCTCATCTTAGGGGCCATCTCACCTGCAATAAAAACCAATAATCAGTCTCCGAGCACAAAGCAGGTATCACACTTGAAGGAAAAAGATAACACTTACTTATATATTCCCTCCATTTGGGCAGATTCTTAAGAGCTCAGGAAAGGAGTGGTGCAGAATGTAAAGTGGGTAACCGACTAAGGTAATTTATTATCGTTTAATTGGCAACCGACAACTGAGTGTAATCGGCCTCCTTTATAGGGCGAGGATCAGAAGTCCAGTAGAAAGGGAATAGAGGCTCGCCTTGAGCCGAGAAGAAGAAAGGGTCCCCAGCCCTCACTCGGACCTTAAAGAAATCGATCTTCCAATTCTTTTAAGAATTATCAAACAGCTCAAGAATGAAGTAACCGGGTATTTTGTTGAGGGAACACCACTTAAACTGTCTATCGAGCCTAAGTTGGAAGAAGCTGAAGAAGAGGGCAGCAGAGGGACCAACCCCAAAATACTCACACACAAGCTCGAAAGCTCTGATAAACGCCCAGCTATTGGCGTGAAGTTGCGAGGGGGCTGCATTCAGCCACTGAAGGACCTCACATTGGAACTCGCCAAGAGGAAACCTAAGACCTACTCGGGTGAAAAAGGTCTCGTAAAAAATGCAGAAGTCCGAGGAGCTCTGATCGCTCTTCCCAAAACATACTCGGTCCTCAGGGGAACAGGGAAGGCAAGTCACCTTCCCATCCTATTCCCCGTTCGAAGTAAAGGTTACTTCGGACCTAAGAGAAACTAAAGCAGTACCTGTAACACCCCATTCTGAGAGCACTATTAAACTAATATTACTCTCGCTAGTTCAAATATTTTCATGAATGGAATGCTCTGCTTGCATGGTTTTCAAAAAAACATGAGACTAATTTTTTTTTCTTTTTCTTCAAACTTCTTTTGAAGTAGCAATCAGAGTATTGCAACATTTCTGAAAGGTGGTGAATGAATAAAACACCATGATTAACTTACAATAACCATACTAGTAAATTTATTTAAAATATACACATACGACAATTCAAGTCTTGAAACATAATACATTTATTACAACATGGTAATTAAAGCATTTGACACCCTATAGCTGGTCGGAGAACTACAACGCTTACTAGTCCTCTAGTAAGTTACAACAAAGACACAAGTAGAAAGCCGAACATGCCATCCTCCGTTATGCTTGTCGGCAGTCCCAAACACTCCGCTTGCTTCGTCATCTGGGTAACATTCATTAATTGAAAGAACCACGGGCAAGGGTCAACTTCTTAAAATAAAAGAGATAGATACAAATACAACAACATATTCAACAGCAAAACATATCACATAGACCTTACATAATATGGAACCCACATGCTTCAACACAGATAAATCAGTAGGTCATTGACATTAAAGAATAATCCAATAAGAATGCACCAATTCCCCTATTGACACAACTATATGCCACAGTTTATGATTTCAGAATGACGAACATCGCAGCTGAACACCAGCCGTAGCCTTGGGATCTTCCACCACCCTAGGATATTCAGGTCGAGTTCCTTAACGACACGCCAATGAAACTAAGCAGCTGAACACCAACCGTAGCCATGGGCTCTTTCACCACCCTAGGTTGTTCAGGTCAAAGTTCTAACGACACGACAATACTTTCACCACTCCAATGAATATATCAACACATATGACAATTCAATCAAGCATAATCAAATAATTATTTAACCATCCACAACAAATAAATATTCAACTAGCCAATATCACCAACAATACATTTCATACAAGTCATGCTTCCTTGATAACTCATACAAATAAACACTACCAAATTACAATCAATCATCAACATTGATAGCACAATCCGTCCCTTTGAAGTTCCGTGGAACTAGCAAAGAGGTAACAAACAAGTGTGGGGGTGTTGGGGGCAGTCACCAACCTCTTGCAGACAAACCCACTAAATAATCATATATAAAGCTTTAAAGATCAAAGGGGTAACAAAACCCTCACTTTGAACCCTGAGGTTTTCAGACTTCTTTGGTCGAAACGCAAATAAAATCCTAAGCATGTCTAGAAGTAGCCCTTACATATACTATACAAAACATAAACACCTATAATGTGAATTGCCCTTACCGAAGGTTATTCGCTCACGTGCCCAAGCACGCTATCGTCCTACTCAGCACGAACAAACCTCAAAGAATCCTAGCAACACACCAAACCTTAGTACAATTCAAGTTCACCCAAAATAATTCCCTAGGCTTAGATTCAATTCTAACCCCTAGGCTCTCAATGCCCCCAATTCTTTTTGATAAATCAATTACACTTGAAATAGAAAGCAAGTTGAAAGTAATTATTTTAAAAACAAAAATTCCTTTTTAGTAACACACACAGTTGCAATAATAAGCAAAGAGTTGTAAATACATATTCTAAAGGCTAAAAATTCATTTTTCTTTGAAACCTTAAAATCACAAGTTAAATACTGTAATCACATACTTTGATCCTATCATTATCAAGATTCCACTTTGGTTAAAGAAACATAAAGATTTCTCTAGCATAAGTGTTTCATAGTCTTAGCATGCTAAATCAAATTTCTATTACTACTAAACTCAAATACATTTCATAACAATATTTGATTAAGGCTCAATTTGGTTTTAGGATCACAATGAACCCATTCCACCTAAGTGTTTCATTGCCTCAAAGCTTTAAAACAACTTCAATTTTAATCAAACCAATCCTAAGACTTTCCAAAGCTTAAACACAATACTATACAACTAATTTAAATGCTAGAAACACAAAATAATTGCCTCTCAAGCTTGAAGAGCTTGCGGCCAACACCTCTTTTTCCTAAAACAATTTGCAAACTTCTAACTAATTAAACAACACCATTCCATAATTCAATTCTTTCATAAAACAACAAATAATTTCCAAAACATAAGCCTAATTCAAGTCCAACCTACTCAAGCTTCTTTAAAAAATGCAAGGGTTTCACCCAAAAATTTCTAAATCTTGATTCAAATCAAATTTAACAACTACAATAGCAATAATAGCTAGCAAGAAGCAAGAAACACAAGCCAATTAAAGTGATTCACATGAAGATCATCCAAACCCCTTTTCCTTCTAGGTCTTGCGCCCTAGGGTTCCTTAAAATTGGGGATTTAATGGTTCATCTCATTCATGATCATGATCATGATCAAGCACAAATTAAAGCATAAAACAAGACATGAACAAGAAAAACTACCTCCTACACCCTCTAAGAAGCTCACTGTAACATCCATATTTTAGCGATGCGTATTTAATGTTATTATAATATATTTTGCCGTATTTATGCTATAATAAGCAGTTCTTGTTTGATAAGCAAATGATTGAATTAAATCAAGATCAAATTAAATTTGAGAATTAATATTTTATATTAATTCAAGGTTCAAATATCGTTAAAAAATTCTAACGAAGTTTTGTCGCGTTTTGAATCATCGGACAGTTTTGCCCGCGAATAAAATTTTAAACGAATCCCGATTTCGATGAAAATCGAATCGTAACTTGTTGTGATTATTTTTGAGTGTTTTATATTGTTTTTATTATTTATGATAAATTATTATCACGTGGTGAATTAATTTCTAAGTAAATTAAGTTCCGCGATTTAATCGGCAAAAGAATTAATCGGTAACGCGATTACTCAACGCCGTGTTTTTTGGACGCTTAAGACTCTAGGATTAGAGGGTAATCATGAGAGATGAGAGATTAGATGTTTTAGGCCTTGATGGGATTAGTATCTTGCTTTTAGATGAGAGGTGTCACTTTTTGGGTGATTAGCATTTTTCTACTTTCCCTAATTGATCATTAACCAAGCATTTTTATCTTTTAATATTTTTTTTTATCCCACCCTTCCTTTGTGGAGCTGCTGGCCGAAGCCACCTCCCTTTATTTTAACCCTCATTTTTATTTTCTTTCTTTTGTTTAAGTGGAGAAAAAACTATTAAAGCCTTTCTTCAATTGATTGTTTTATTAAAAATTGAAATTCCTCCCTTTTATTTTGGAGACCAGGCCGAGGCACCCCACCCCCCATTCTCACTTCATTTACTTCTTCTTCTTCTTAGTTCTTGAGAGAGAAAGTGAAGCACCTCCCATGGCTTCTCATGTTCTTCACTTTGTTTGCATGATTTCATCTCCAAACCTCCACCCAAATTGCTCCTAGCTTCATCTTCTTCTTGCTACCACTCATCCCATCATACAAGTAAGCATGAGAATCAAGTATTTCTCCCCCTTGTTCAGCCCCAAAACCGTGGGGTGTGTTTTAAGGCATATGATTGAGTTTTCTTGCTTTTAATCTTGTTTTATGTCTTGTTTGTTACTTGATGTTAATCAATAGAAGAAAGGAGCACATTATCCCCAAATTCTTGAAACACTAACCTAAGGGGAAAGAGGGATTTGTGTGATCTTCATGTATACCATTTAAATTAGCTTGTGATTCTTGCTTCTTAATGTTGTTAATGCTTTGTAGTTATCAATTTTGTTTTGAAACAAAGTTTGGGAAGGTTTTATGAAAACCCATGCATTCTTGAATGAAGCTTAAATTGATGATTGAACTTGAATCAGGCATGTGTTTTGTAGGAAATGGTTGATTTGTGAAAGGAATGATTTGTGGAATTGATGTTGTTAAAATAAATTGGAAGTTTGCAAATTTTTGGGAAAAAGGGGATGATGGCCGCGAGCTCCTTAGGAGTTGTGGGAAGGAAAATTGTTTTGCATTCCTGGTTATAATAGTTGAATTAATGTGTGATTGGAATTTGGAAAATTATGGAAAAGATTTGATTGAAATTGAAATTATTTTGATCTTTAAGGCCATGAAGCACATAAGGTAAGTTAGACTCTTTGAGATCCTAAGAACCTAGTGGAGCCTTTGTTAAGCATTTTGAGAAAAAAGAATTGGATTGTAGCATTGTTCATGTTCTAAGTTTGAAAAATGAGTGAGTCTTAGTTTTGAAAACCTAACTCTTAATTAATTGTTATTTCTTTAAAGTGAAATTGTTTTGTTTTCTAATGGATTCTTGGGGCAAGGCCGCGAGCTCCTTGGAGTTGGGAGGCATGATTTTGATAAATTTTGGTTAGTAGCTTGATTTAATTAAGGAATTGTTTAATTGTAAAGACAATGAAATGATTAAGGCAAAAGGATTCCTTGCGATCCAACGGCCAAGTGGAGTCTTAATTCAAGTATGATGAGAAGTATTAAACCTTGTTTTTCAACTTAGTGTATTCTTTTAAAAAGAGTCTTATCTTTAAAACTTAATTCTTTTAATCATTGCTAATTTTCAAGTATATGTGATGCTTTTAAAAATATATATGTAGTTCAAAATTTAGCATTTAAGTGAAAGTGATTTGGTTAGTTAAGAGTTTTTGGGGTTGAGAGCCTAAGGTATTAGAACTGAGTCCCTAGAATTCTGCTAAGGTTGTTATGTGTTTTAGGACTTGAGAATTCGAGTTCGTACGGCTTGAGTTCGGGACGTGCTTCGACACGTGACTTGACGTTTCGGTAAGGGCACTTCACATTTAATACATGTTATAGTATGTTAGTGTAAGGGCTACTTCTAGTCAAGTTTAGGTTTTTAATATTTTATTTTGTATAGCAAGGAAGTCTGAGAACCTCAGGGTTCAAAGTGAGGGTCTCGTACCCCCTTGATTTTATCGTTTAAGCTTTATATATGATTATTTAGTGGGTTTGTCTGCAAGAGGTTGGCAACTGCCCCCAACCCCCCACATTTGTTTGATTACCTCTTTGCTAACTCCACTGAGTTGCAAAGGGATGAACTGTGTTGTTGATGTTATGATTGTTTGTGATGTGGTATTGTTGTATTGAAATGTATTGTTGGCTTGAACTGAATTGTGTGGTGACATGGCTAGTTGAATATTTATTTGATGTGAATGTTGAATAATTATTTGATTATGCTCGATTGAATTGTCATATGGAGTGATATATTCATTGGGATTGTGGAAGCATTGTTGTGTCGTTTTTGAACTCGACCTGAATATCCTAGAGTAGTGGAAAAGCCCAAGGCTACGGCCAGAGTTCAGGGGTGTAGTTCATTGTTGTGTATAGGGTAACTTCAACTTGTATATCCTGGGGTGAGGTATATCACGTGGGAGTTCAGTGTCTTGTGGAATATTATCGGGTTGAGGTATACCAAGCGATTGACCACTGCATGGGGAATTCTGGAATTCATAAACACTGGCATATAGTTGTGTCAATAGGGAGTCGGTGCATTCTTGTTGAATTGTTTTGTAATGCCAATGATCTACTGATTTATGTGTGTTAAAGCATGGAGTTCCATGTTATATATTGTCTATGTAATATGCCTTGCTGTTGAATATGTTGTGGTATTTGTATCTATCTCTTTTATTTTAAGAAGTTGACCCTTGCCCGTGGTTCCTTCAATTGATGATGGTAACCCAGACGATGACAGACGTGGTGGAGATTCCGGCGATGACGACCTCGTCGGAGGGGGCTTTTGACTTCCCGAACATGGAGTTCCCTCAGCTTGGAGTTCAGTCCCACTTCTGGCCGAGATGTATATACAGGAGGCGCGTTAAACACTTTTCGTGTAGATGGACTGACAAGGATGCGGACGACCTGATGGAGGAGACTGAGGAGGACCCATCAGCGGGACTGGGCAGTGATGTGTAGTTGAGAAGTTGGTGACGTTTGTCTACTTTGTATACAGTTTTGGTGGCGACCAGTCAGTCTGACTTACTAGTATTTTGTGATAGTTGTTAATTAGGTGTCGATGTTATTACTTTTGGAGCAGCCCCTGCGTGAGAAACTGCCGGGAGTACCTCAGGGGTATGACTACTCTTGTAGGGTCTTCATACTCTAGGTGTATTCCTGCTTGTGCATATTTATTTACTGTTTTCTGTATGTAAAACTCTACAACCGACTATAATTTGGAAGTTATGTATATGTTTATATTCAGTTGTAATAGTCTTTTGCATCTAGAATTCCGTCATGTTTCAAAATTGTTGTGGATACTCTGTTTGTGTTTTACAAAAGGCTTTGTTTATAAAAAGAAAAAAAAATTACCACAGTTTCCAAAAGACAAGAAGAGTATCACTTTACAAAATTCCATTGCATTAGAGTTGTCCTAGTTTAGTAGCGCTCTGGAAACGAGGTATTACACTCACGGCCTAACTTTACAAAATTTCATTGCATTAGAGTTGTCCTAGTTTAGTAGCGCTCTGGAAACGAGGTGTTACACTCACGGCCTAAGGGGATAAAATGGGGAAGAGAAGTTTGGCTCTCAAGCTTGCTTAAATGATGGAATGGGTGGTAGCAAGTAGATGAAGAAGCTAGTAGCAAGAAGGATTGAAAGATTTAAGTGAAGGCAAACCAAAGGAATTGATGAAGAAGTAGCCATGGATGTGCTTAAGAAGAAGAAAGAAATGAAAGTGAGAATGAGGGGAGGGTGTCACGACCAGGTACCTCAAATAAGGGGAGGAATTAAATTTAATAAAACAATTAATAAAGAAAGGCTTAATGGGCTTTCACTTAACTTTAGAAAATAATAATCAATAGAAATGAAAATGGAGTGGGAATGTGGGAGGGCAAGTCACGGCCTGATGAGGCACAACAAGAGGAGGAGGAAAAAAAAAATATTAAAACAAGATTTTACTTGGTTAATAATGGATTAGAAAAAGTACCAAATAATAAACCACAAAAAATGTGACACCTAAACACTAAAAAACTAGATGCTAATCAAATCAACAATTCTAACCATCTAATCCCTCTTCTCTCATGGTTACCCTCTAATCCTAGAGTCTTAAGTGTACTAAAAACACGGCATCGAGTAATCGCGTTACCGATTAATTCTTTGCCGATAATTCGCGAAAAATAATTTACCGAGAAATTAATTCACCACGTGAAAATAATTTATCATAAATAATAAAAATAATTGAAAACATTCAAGCATCATCACGATAAGGTACGTTTCGATTTTCATCGAAATCAGAGTTTGTTTTAAATTTTAATGCTGATAAAAATTACCCGGCGATTCAAAATGCGGCGAAACTCCGTTAGAGTTTTTCGACGATTTTTGAACCATGAATTAATATCAAATATTAACTCTTAAATTTAATTTCATCTTGATTTAATTCAATCACTTTCTTAGTCAACAAAAATTACGCGTTACCGCGTCAAACAGAAAACTTATAATAAGTTTAATCGACGAATTCACCTTAAAAACAGATACGTCTACGCTGTCTATTAATTTGAATTGACATCATATATAATAATTATTTATAATAAATAAATTATTTAAAATAGTTCAAAATAATTTCTCGTACTCTCAGTAAATCATTGAGGTGATCAATCTCTACGACTTACGTTCAAGTATTTGGGATTTATTTGTTAAAACAATTTTTCTTAAAAATTGGGGTGTTATACTACCACCCCCTTAAAATAGTTTCGTCCTCGAAACTACTCGGATAGTAAAATGCGGAAAAATTATTTACTCAAATCCATAAAAAATAATTTGCACATATAAGCATTCACAATGCATATGATTATACGTAGTACTATAATATTTATAGCTACATAGTATAGCATGCAATAATAACAATCACACTCGATGACACCAAACATATACATATAACACACCGTAAAATAAGCGTAGTTAGTGGACGAAGAGTTCCTTACGATTGACCGTCGCTTTATTCCAGAGCCATGCGTTCCGCTTAGTCACGATCAAGATCACGTTCACGAACACGAACACAGATACAAACACGAACTCGACTACAGTTACGCGCCATTACTAAGAAAATACTATCCTATTCACATGTCAAGGACACAAAACCCACAACGGCAAAAAGATAAAAAAAAAATCTTTTCCTAAATCAAACATTTTTCAAAAAAAAAATCAATTTTTTAGGCATAATACCGGCACAAAGAATTACTAAAACACAACTTCATTTTCTCAAGACTCAACCATTCTCATGGACACTAAGGTTCCTTTGAGATTAGGTCCTCATTGTCCCAAAATCATTGAACACACTTCAATTAAAGACTAAAAGCAACTTTCTAATTTTAAATCAACAAATCACACCAATAACTAAGTGCTTTTTCTAAAAAAAATTTCACACACCAATAACTAAGTGCTCAAAACTCGAAATCATTTTTCTCCTCTCAAAGAACTATAAAAATTACACACTTACTCAAAAATTTCATAACTAAAATTTTAACTTTAAAACACTAGAAAATCATTTTTCTTTCGGAGCCAAGCAATTATTAAACTTTTAAAATAGCTAAATAACAAGCTCTAGCATATCAAGCAAGCAAAACTTAGATTAACAATTAGAATTACTAATCACCCTCACGGATTTAATAAAGTTAAGTACACAAATAAAGGTTTTACAGCCAAATTTTCAAATCTTTTCTTAGCAACAACACTCGCACTACAATCTTTTCCAAGGCTCCTCCACCTTGTCCAGGAATCACAAGGATTCCTTTAAACATTGGGTGTTTCATGGCCTTAAAACACCAAATCAACTTAATCAACAAATATGCTAAAGCCTCTTCTTACAAATTTAAATAAATAAACCCAAAACTTCAAGTTCCTAAGATTATTAACAACAATGTAGAAAAAAATTGAAAGCAAAAGAATTAAAATACTCACCTAGTTTCCAAGTACTTGCGGCCTTTATACATCAACAGAAACAGAACATCAAAACTCTCGAAATTATTAGCATTAACAACAGCACCTACGTCAACAAATAACAAAAAAGAAGAGGAAATCTTCCTCCAAAATCATCCTAAGGCTCGTGGTTTCTCAAGAAGGAAGTAGAAGGAAATGCAACTCTCTAAACCTCTCAAGATATCTCATATATAACCCACTACCACACGGTGTGGCTAGAAGAAGGATGGAAGAAAAAAAATGGGGTTCTCTGGAGTAGGAGTTCGTTCGCGGTACACCAAAGAAGAAAGAAGAAAGGAACCTAATTTGTTCTCCACCCACACCAATACCCACAGAACAAATTCTCCCACTTTTCCTTTTGAAACGTGGCCGACAACATAATAAGAGAATCAATCAAAATCTCGTTTTTTTTCAAAAGGTAACTGGTCACGGGTCCCAAGGAGGAAGGGAAAGACTCACAAGATCTTGTTCCAAGCTCTCATCACTTACTACCACTAAGACTAGGATGTAATATTCTCTACTCCACCCTATTGTGAGCAACTGACCTATCAAGTAGAGAAAGAAAAATGGAGAATTGGCCATCCAACATACTTGGTTCTTATCTAAAGCAAATCTCCTAGGATCTGGAAATCAGGACAAGGTTTGGTAAAAAGAATTTTGGGTACTACCCAATGCTAGCTGGACAACTCGTCACACACTAAAACTACTACCTTACCCCACTATACCTTTAGATTCCATTCAACTGAGTCAAATGGATCTCGCGTGAATTAAATTGTCACGAGACATTTAATTAACGTTGGCTAGAAAATTATTGCATATAATATTTTCATTGGAAAATACAAACACGCTCTCACAATTAAACAATCACACAATCAATAAGATATATTCACAGTAGTACAAAGGTAGACTACTATGAAAACACAGATGTTAGTGGCAGACATGTTATATTCACAATATCATAAAATATTTTTGATTTTCAAATATAGTACATATCAAAGTACTCCAAACATCAATCATTGACGTGATCTATATTTAGGATCACTAATACGCCAAAGATCATATTAAATAATAATAATAATAGTAATAATAATAACAGCGTCTCCTGTAACAATCCCGAAATCTCATCTCTTATTTCCCAAAGGACTTAAGAGAGTCCTGGTGACAAAGTCAACCAATCCATTGGTCTCTGCAACTTGCTCTTCTCACTGCTGTCCTAGCAGTTCACATTGATTCTCCGTAGTAGTCCGCTGAGCAATAGTAACTACTGTCCCTGCTACGTCTTGACTATCTGGATCCTCGGGTCCATCTCTCGAACTACCAGTTCCAACAGGAAGAATTACTCGTTTCTGAAGTACTGGATTCCCATAAGGTCTTATAACCTAGTCAGAACCCCACAACAATTTGGTGTGTCCCCACACATTGTTTCAACTTAGAAATAATTTCAAACAAGTACAAGTAGAGTTACTCCACCTGAGGGACAACTAACATATAAGCACAATTTGACTCACAATAAGACACAGTTTGACCCTAACAATCTGTTCTCTACACAACCTGACACTTGACTAGCTGTAGTTTCCCCAACTCACAGTCCGGTTAGAACCGAACCACTCTGATACCACTATTATAACACCCCATTTCGGGAGTGCTATTAAACTAATATTACTCTCGCTAGTTCAAATATTTTCATGAATGGAATCCTCTGCTTGCATGGTTTTCAAAAAAACGTGAGACTAATTTTTTTTTCTTTTTCTTCAAACTTCTTTTGAAGTAGCAATCAGAGTATTGCAGCATTTCTAAAATGTGGTGAATGAATAAAACACCATGATTAACTTACAATAACCATACAAGTAAATTTATTTAAAACATACACATACGACAATTCAAGTCTTGGAATATAACACATTTATTACAACATGGTAATTAAAGCATTTGACACCCAATAGCTGGTCGGAGAACTACAACGCTTACTAGTTCTCTAGTAAGTTACAACAAGGACACAAGTAGAAAGCCGGACAGGCTATCCTCCGCTATGCTTGTCGGCAGTCCCGAACACTCCGCTTGCTTCGCCATCTGGGTTACATTCATTAATCGAAAGAATCCCGGGAAGGTGTCAACTTCTTAAAATAAAAGAGATAGATACAAATACAACAACAAAGCATATCACATAGACATTACATAATATGGAACCCACATGCTTCAACACAAATAAATCAGTAGGTCATTGACATTAAAGAATAATTCAATAAGAATGCACCAATTCCCCTATTGACGCAACTATATGCCACGGTTTATGATTCCGGAATGATGAACATCGCAGTTGAACACCAGCCGTAGCCTTGGGATCTTCCACCACCCTAGGATATTCAGGTTGAGTTCCTTAACGACACGACAGTGAAACTAACGACAGTGAAACTAAGCAGCTGAACACCAGCCGTAGCCTTGGGCTCTTCCACCACCCTAGGTTGTTCAGGTCAAAGTTCTAACGACACGACAATACTTCCACGACTCCAATGAATATATCAACACATACGACAATTCAATCAAGCATAATCAAATAATTATTTAACCGTCCACATCAAATAAATATTCAACTAGCCAATATCACCAACAATACATTTCATACAAGTCATGCTTCCTTGATAACTCATACAAACAAACACTACCAAATTACAATCAATCATCAACATCGATAGCACAATCCGTCCCTTTGAAGTTCCGTGGAACTAACAAAGAGGTAACAAACAAGTGTGAGGGTGTTGGGGGCAGAAACCCACTAAATAATCATATATAAAGCTTTAAAGATCAAAGGGGTAACAAAACCCTCACTTTGAACCCTGAGGTTCTCATACTTCTTTGATCGGAACGCAAATAAAATCCTAAGCATGTCTAGAAGTAGCCCTTACACATATTATACAAAACATAAACACCTATAATGTGAGGTGCGCTTACCAAAGGTTATCCGCTCACATGCCCAAGCACGCTATCGTCCTACTCAGCACGAACAAACCTCAAAGATTCCTAGTAACACACCAAACCTTAGTACAACTCTAGTTCACCCAAAATAATTCCCTAGGCTTAGATTCAATTCTAACCCCTAGGCTCTCAATGCCCCCAATTCTTTTTGATAAATCAATTACACTTGAAATAGCAAGCAAGTTGAAAGTAATTATTTTAAAAACAAAAATTCCTTTTTAGTAACACACACACTTGCAATAATAAGCAAAGAGTTGTAAATTCATATTCTAAAGGCTAAAAATTCACTTTTCTTTGAAACCTTAAAATCACAAGGTAAATACTATAATCACATACTTTGATCCTATCATTATCAAGACTCCACTTTGGTTAAAGAAACACAAAGATTTCTCTAACATAAGTGTTTCATAGTCTTAGCATGCTAAATCAAATTTCTATTACTACTAAACTCAAACAAATTTCATAACAATATTTGATTAAGGCTCAACTTGGTTTTAGGATCACAAGGAACCTATTCCACCTAAGTGTTTCATTACCTCAAAGCTTTAAAACAACTTCAATTTTAATCAAACCAATCCTAAGATTTTCCAAAGCTTAAACACAGTACTATACAACTAATTTAAATGCTAGAAACACAAAATAATTGCCTCTCAAGCTTGAAGAGCTCACGACCAACACCTCTTTTTCCCGAAACAATTTGCAAACTTCCAACTAATTAAACAACACCATTCTATAATTCAATTCTTTCATAAAACAACAAATAATTTCCAAAACATAAGCCTAACTCAAGTCCAACCTACTCAAGCTTCTTTCAAAAATGCAAGGGTTTCACCCAAAAATTTCTAAATCTTGATTCAAATCAAATTTAACAACTACAATAGCAATAATAGATAGCAAGAAGCAAGAAACACAAGCCAATTAAAGTGATTCACATGAAGATCATCCAAACCCCATTTTCCTCTAGGTCTTGCGCCCTAGGGTTCCTTAAAATTGGGGATTTAATGGTTCATCTCATTCATGATCATGATCAAGCACAAATTAAAGCATAAAACAAGACATGAACAAGAAAAACTACCTCCTACACCCTCTATGAAGCTCACGGCCTAAGGGGCTGAAATGGGGGAGAGAAGTTTGGCTCTCAAGGAGATGAAGAAGCTAGTAGCAAGAAGGATTGAAAGATTTAAGTGAAGTCAAACCAAAGGAATTGATGAAGAAGTAGCCATGGATGTGCTCTCAAGCTTTGTCTCTCAAGAACCAAGAAGAAGAAAGAAATGAAATTGAGAATGAGGGGAGGAGGTCACGACCAGATACCTCAAATAAGGGGAGGAATTAAATTTAATTAATAAAACAATTAATAATCACTTAACTTTAGAAATCAATAGAAATGAAAATCGAGTGGGAATGTGGGAGGGCAAGTCATGGCCTGATGAGGCACACAGGAGGAGGAGAAAAAAAATATTAAAACAAGATTTTACTTGGTTAATAATAGATTAGACAAAGTACCAAATAATAAACCACCAAAAGTGTGACACCTAAACACTAAAAAACTAGATGTTAATCAAATCAACAAGTCTAACTATCTAATCCCTCTTCTCTCTCATGATTACCCTCTAATCCTAGAGTCTTAAGTGTACTAAAAACACGGCGTCGAGTAATCGCGTTACCGATTAATTCTTTGCCGATAATTCGCGAAAATTAATTCACCGCGTGAAAATAATTTATCATAAATAATAAAAACAATTGAAAACATTCAAGTATCATCACAATAAGTTTTTCGACGATTTTTGAACCATGAATTAATACCAAATATTAACTCTTAAAATTAAATTTCTTCTAGATTTAATTCAATCACTTTCTTAGTCAACAAAAATTACGCGTTACCGTGTCAAATAGAAAACTTATAATCAGTTTAATCGACGAATTCACCTTAAAAGCAACATACGTCTATGCTGTCTATTAATTTGAATTGACATCATAGATAATAATTATTTATAATAAATAAATTATTTAAAATAATTCAAAATAATTCCTCGTACTCTCAGTAAATCATTGTGGTGATCAATCTCTACGACTTATGTTCAAATATTTGGGATATATTTGTTAAAACAATTTTTCTTAAAAATTGGGGTGTTACAGTCCCCGAGCAAATGTCCGAAGACACCTTGAGCACATCGGGGTGCACCCAAGAATAAGGAGGCCTATCGCCTCCCGCTCGGCGTTTACTCTCCTTATGAAGTAAAAAAGGTGGAATGGAAGAGACAAAAACGGAAGGGGGAACCCAAGAGACAGGGGTGACCACCTGAAGCGGTATTGGCCCATGGCCACCATGGCCACCGAAAAGAGATGATTCCCTGGGTAGGAGTGGGCATGGTTTGGTTCAGAAGGAGAACCGAACCGAACCGAACTAATGTTTCAGTTCGGTGCACTGTGTTCTCATTTCCGAACCGAACCGTTTCACATCAGTTCGGTGCAACTATTGTACCTGATGTCTTCTTGAATGCCATTAACATTTTCAGGTTCTGTAAACATCTTTCTTGCTTGATGACTTGCTTCACCAACTTCTGCAGATACAACAAAACCCAAGATAAGGATTTTGCATAGATACTTTAGAATATAAATAAACATAAAATGACTAATTCTTCTAGTCAAACATCATAGCAATGTTCCACTGAACTATATTGAATCAGCTGGCTACCTTAATTTAAATATGAATCCCATGGAAATTCGTCAAAATTGATGCCTGCCCTTGTTATGGCCACTTATAATTGGCCAATGAGCTCTTCATTTGCTATCAATGTTCCACGTTCAATTGGGAAGCAAAGCAATAGACACAGCAAGCAAAAACCAATCAAAGGATAACACTTATATACAAAATGCAAAAGAGAAAATATAAAAAAGCAATTGAAGGTCCATAAATGACACATCAGAATACAACTTGAAACACCATGTTAGAAGCAATAGTGAGCTAGTTATCAGCTGGACTTGTGTGCAGAATTATTTCATGCACCTTCATATGTTGTTAAGAAGTACCTCAAAAAGGGATCAACCGAGAAGAAAGCATTAGCAGTGATAATCAAAGCTCAAATACACTTTAAAATAGAAATATACACATATAAAAGGGTTTGTGTCAAAGAAATTGAAGAAACACAAAATCACTAACAGGTTTGATGCTTTTAAGGGATGAAAATGATGGCACTATCCTGAAGGAAAAAAGAGGGGCAAGAGAAGAATAAAGCATCAGTTCTACAATGACTACAGCAAGCAAGACACAATGAAGCATTAATCAAGTATTAATTTAATTTCATTTGAAATCACTAAGCATGCTGAAACTCAAATAAAATAACAGTCATTGGCAAGTCAATAATCAATATAAATCATTCCATACCATTAATATAAGCAATTAGGCCCAGCATTATTGACCAATTTTTTTTGGCAGTAACTATAATTTGCCTCAAATTTTTTTCTTTCACTCTTTTGTCTTAGGTCCTATCACTGCCAAGCTCCTTATCATGGTTCAGATGTATATCTGCTAGGAGTTAAATCAGTACAAAAAAAAAATTCCTTTTAATGATAAAAAAAATCAGACAGAGATAAACCGGTTCGGTTCGGTTCACTTGATCTTCTCGAACTGAACCGGGTTTAAGGGTTCAGTTAATAAACCGTTATTTAAACTGCGGTTCGGTTCGAGAACTGTAATAAAAAGTTCGGTTCTGTTACGGTTAGTTCGGTTCGGTTCGGAGGTTCGGTTCGGTTCGGTGGTTTTTTTGAACAATCCTATCCCTGGGAACTCATCCCGATTTCCGGCGAGATGGGGAGGCAGAGTAAGATCGAAATATGTACTCGCCGTATCAGAAGAAGACTTGTACCCAGAACTTACAACAATAGGGGAGGGGGGATGATTTGAGGAAGAAGAAGCCATTAACAACAAGAGGAAATGAGAACTCACCGGAGATGCGAAGTGGAAGCAAACACAGGCGCATAGGGAGCAAATGCAGAGGGCAGGAGCAAGAAGAACAGAGACAGTCGCAGGATCTCAGGAAATGAAGGAAGAGGAAGAAGAAGAGGGAAAGGCTGGTTTTAAAGCCTCTGAAGGAGGGAGACCAAAGAGAGAGATGATCTGACCCCTACACATGTCAATCTAGATGCTGATCCGACGAAAAAGATTGGATCACATGATCGATGGTCTGAAGAGGAACGGTTCTGCAGTTGCCCCTTCGAGTCCCATCGTTTGGGATAGAACGCTGAGTAAAGGCGTGACACGTGGGGTACAACACCCGAAGCACAGAAGTTTGCAAGATACGCTCCAGTAAAACATCGACTCAGCTCGGACACCGACCTAAGAAGACGACGATTAGACCCTATACCTATTCAGGCAAAGGGTCTAGAGGACTTGTATTATGGGCCGGCCCCCGAGCTGACCTCCTAGCTGGGCCACCGAGCTGAGCCCAAACTAACCCGAGCCATTCTGAGGCCGACCTAATGTCATCCGAGCTGTACCGACCCGAGTCCATCAAAGTGGAGTGCTATCCGAGGAATAATATGCCCCCAGCCAGATAAGCTTACACTAAAGGGTAAGGTGATACTTGGAGTCATTACTAGCCCGAATACTGGGGAACACGCTAGGAGTACAAGATAAGCCCTGAGCTCTATCAGGTGCGAAATACCTGGAAAGATAATCTCATCCCAGTAGCTTGTGGAGGAAGGGGTGATGCACGTAATTCGGATCGGAGGTTGCTTCCCTCAGCTGAGACTCCACTATATAAAGGGGGCTTGGCCCCTTAGGTGACGGATACTCTCTACACTCTTTAGAACCCTAAAGACTTACTCATGCTCACCTTCTCTTCCTCCTAAAAAGCCCTATCTAACTTAGGCATCGGAGTGCCTTTTGTAGGTATCCCCGCCGTTCTAGAGGAGGAAGGGCTCTGCGCCAAGAGGAGGAGAGCTCTACCAGTTCGTGCATCAACAATATATATATATATATATATATATATATATATATATATATATATATATATTTTGAACAGCATTACCTTTTATATATTATTGACCTCCTATGTTTGTTACCCCGTTATATGATTGATTTAAAAACATAGAAATAGGATAGGCAATTACCTTTAAAACAATTTTGTTATGAAACCCAAAATGCGTAGCCAATATTCATTCCCTTTTTTCATGATGACTTTTGGAAAAAAAATCTTTCTTTCATACTAAATGATATTTGCCAACACCGGGATTCGAAATCGGGTATTACCGTTTAGACGTATGTGTTTATTGTTTACCATTTCTATTAGCTAAAAAAAAATGATATTTGTTGATTATAAGTGAGAGAAGATGCAAGATAAAAAGTAACTAACTGCGAGCGTTAGTTAGTTATAACCGTTTTGCATTTCTTAACTGCTTTCTTCTCTCAGCTTATTTAGCAAATTTCTCTTCTCTCTCTCTCTCTCTCTCTCTCTCTCTATATATATATATATATATATCGGAAGAAAAGTTAGTTAAAGGAAATTCAAGAAACTTGGACTACAAGTTAGTTTTCCTTTTCAGTTTTTCTGTTTTCTCTGTTATTTCCGTTTTCAGTTAATTCTGTTTTCTCTATCAGCTTGGACTACAAGTGTAAAGCTGATAGTATAAATGTACTTGACTCAATGAGAATGAGTTTTACAATTTTCAGATCACTCTAATAGTCAGCTTATAGCAATAACTCTCAGCGGTACGTGTTCTGTAAGTAGGAGCGAATTAAGAGAAGAAAGTCAGTGAAAAATGGATACAAGAATGAAGTTCTGCCCCGAATGGTTGGTATTCAACTCATGCATCTTTCTCTTCCATTTTGCTTAATTTATTTAGTTTTAATTAATTTTATGGTTGTGGTTCAGCGGAAATCTGATCATCCCGATGGAGGACAAAGCGAATAGTACCCTTATGAATGTTTGCAGGATGGATAACTGCCATTATCAGGTTCTTGTTCTTCTACATCAAGAACAATATTATTTTTAAAAACATGATAAAGTTCTTGTGATTTTTTTTGTATTTGGATCAGCTCTTTGTGATTTAGGGGGTTTGATTGATGGTTGGAGTTGGTTTGGTCGCTGTGGTCTTCATTTTGGAATGTCTTTCATGTGTGAAGGTGTTTTTAATAATATTTTGTGTTTTTCAAAAAAACAAAAAAACAAACAAAAAAAGAACCATCAAGAATGCAAGTGCATGAATGTTAGATGTGGTTCTGGATATTAGTAGGGGTGTTGCGCTTTTCAGTGCAGTGCATTTGAGTTCTCTTGTTGTTTTTGTTGTAAAGGGATTGAGTACGATCGGTCCTTCATTTGTATCTAGAATTATTGATGTCTTGAAGTTTTTGTTGTAATGGGTTTGAGTACCCTAGTACTCAATGTGAATATAATGTTTTTGATATTTTTTTTTTTTAAAAAAAAAGGTGCACTGGCTTTCTCATTTGAGTGTGCTGTGTGTTTGGATCTTTAGTCTTGTTCATGGCTTTGATTTGAATCTGTCACAGCATGAAGGTGTTCTTAAGCTGAATTTCACTTGGGTTCCAATATATATATTCATGTAAATTTGCTTCTTAGGGCTTTTGGATTGGGAATTTTATTCAGGTCCTGACAATTGCACTACTTGTGCATACATTTGTATTACTTTCTGTATTAATATATTAATTTTGGCAGTTAATTCAAAATAAAAATAAAAAAGTGCATGCACGTTAGACTACTTTCAATACTATAGGGATATTTTTTGGTTATGACTCTTCTTCAGTTCTATTCTGGGTTTTGACTGATTTTTATTGTTGTGATCAGGAGCCAGCTGAGAGCAATCTTGTGCACAGGAGTGTTGAAGAGTACACTCCCAGTCCCAGTACTCAAGTCTTTCCCCTTGTAGCTGAGTATACAGCAGAAGAGAGAGTAGCTGATCCAACTCTTCCTCCCATACGTGTGCACAGGAATAGGATTGTTGAAGAGCCCATTCCCCATGTAGCTGAGGGTCCCGGTACTCCAGTGTTTCCCGATGTAGCTGAGGATCCAGCAGCTGATCCAACTCTTCCTCCCATACTTGTGCACAAGATTGTTGAAAAGCCCATTCCCCATGTAGCTGAGGATCCAGCAGCTGATCCAACTCTTCCTCCCAAACGTGAACCAAACAATGATGAAGTGATCGAGTTAGTGGTTAATTAGCTACTAAACTGTTGCGTATATAGAATGCATGGTAGTTATGAAAAGCTCTAGATGTACCGTGTGAAATTGAAGGGTAATTAATGTGTCGTTGCTCTTCTGACCAATAGACTATTAGACATGTGTGTGTTTGACACTTTCACTAATCCATCTCATCAATATTTTTCTTTTGTTTAAATGTTACCCATTAAAATAGTTTTTTACGTAATTACCATATGGGTAAATTTTATAATTTCAAACAAAAACTAATGCCATTTTCACAAATTAACTCCTCACTCAGTCACTAATGAAACCTAAATTAACCATAGTCAATCTTGATACCTAACCCACCAAGAGATCATCAAAGAACGATGAATTTGGAGACAATATCTATGACCAAGTAAAGAAGGAACCGAAAATGGTCCCCAAATGTCCATGTGGACCAAATCAAAACAGTGTTGTGAAATTGTAGAACTAATAGGGAAAGAAAGCCTTTTCTGTTTTGCAAAGAAACAAGTATCACAAGGTATTTGAGACTTAACAGGTTTAACAAAAGAAAACATTTTATTCAGATGCACAAGTTTCTCATGAGATGGATGTCTAAATCTCATATGCCAAATATCATAGTGATTTTTACAAGGGAAATTGAGTGTGTTATCTACAAGGCTATTAACAAATGCTACTGAAACAGTAGGGAAATGGGATGAATTTACAGTGTGAGTGGTGAGAAAGTAAAGTCCATGAGACAGATTAGCTGCTCCAATCATCTTCCGGGTAGATATATCCTGTATAACACATTTCTCAAGATCAAAGATTAAAGAACAATTAAGTGTGGCAGTGAGTTTTGGAACAGAAATGATGTTAAATGAAAAATCAAGAACATTAGAAAGATAAAAATCATTTGTGAAGAAAACTGTTCCTCCAAAGTTGGCAGAAATGGAATTGCCATTTGGCAATTTAATGGAAATGGGATGAATTCTTTTGAAAAACTGAAAAGAAGATCTGGAAAAACAAATATGATCAGTAGCTCCAGTATCTAATAACCAATTTTCAGAATTATGTTGAATAGAAATGGAGGAAAACTTGCCTGTGTTGGGAGCAGGAATGGTGGTAAGATGATTGAGGGAATGGGATTGCAGTGTGTTTTGACTTTGGAGTAGGGCTAACAATACCATGTGTTGATCAGGTGTAAAACTTAACTTGCTTGTGTCCCCAACATCTTCCTCATAACAAGAGGATTTAGTATCTGCCTCATTATCATCAAATTTCTCAGATCTGATTATTGACAAAGCAGAGATTTAAAAGTGAGGAGGAAAACCATGCTTTTTATAGCATGTATCAATCATATGACCAGTCTTGTTACAATAGGTGCATACTCTAATGCGACGGCCACGACTAGAAGATGACCTGCCACCACGTTCAGAAGGTTTTCCTCTAGAAAAGCCTCTACCAGTATTGGAAAACTGAGCAACAAGCTTAGATGTATCAACTTGAGGAAGGAATTGTCTCTCTTGTTGAATCAACAAAGAGAAGACTCTGCTGATGTTAGGGAGGGGGTCCATGAGCATAATTTGGGACCTAACAGGGGAATATTGATCATTCAAACCCTTGAGAAATCGAATTACATAATCTCCCTCCCTGTATCCTTTGATCTTTGGAATTAACTGACAACCACATTTAACCGTGCAGGTGCAGACTGGAATTGGCCTGAAATTTTCTAATTCTTGCCATAGCTTCTTGAGTTTTGTATAGTATGCATTGATGGATGAATCACCCTATTTGAGACTGTAAATTTCTTCTTGTAAATCAGATATGCGAAAGACATCACCTTGATAGAAATGATCCTTCAAATCGTTCCAAACATCTGCTACTGTAGTCATGAACATGACACTGTGTGCAATTTCTGGATCTACAGAATGAGTGATCCAAGAAATCACCATTGTATTGCATCGATCCCAGGCTAGGGAGTGACGGTCATTTCCTTCAGGACGTGGAAGCATTCCATCGATGAATCGAAGTTTGTTCTTTGATTGAAGAGTGGTAATCATCAAAATGAGACCAAGAGTGATAGGTGTCGTTTGTCAGAGGTGGTGAAACAAGAGCAGTTCAAGGATTATCTTGGATGCATGTAAAACGGATCAAGCATATCATGTTGAAAATTGCGAGGTTGTGCATTGTTTGCATTACCAGAACCATTTCCATTATCAATCGGATCAAATGCGAAATTAGGGATTTGAGTAATATCAGCCATTGGAAGAAATTGAGAAGTCAAGAAATTCAACCAGAATAGGAGAAATTCACCACTAGAAATGAGAGAATCGCAACCAGAATCGAATGAATTGCGAACAAAATTGAAGAAATCGCGAACAGAATTTAAGAAATCGCGAATAAAAGAAAAATGCGATTGAAAGAAATCGCAAATAGATCAAGAACGTAGAATCACCATATGAATGAAGGTGAAAGAAGGAAGAAACAAATTGTTGATTCAATTACCAGAGTTCGATGCGAAAGCGTCTTTCGTCCCCAAAGAAATCAACTGATACCATGTAGAAATCACAGGGACTCAAGAACGAGAAGAAGAGCAATCTTGCTCATTTTCATTGAATAAACTGAAATGAATCAAATTCATCTATTACATGAAGGAAAACTGCATTATATACTAACAACTAGCTAACTAACTACCCTGTTAAATAACTAACAACTAAGCACAGTGACAGCTAATTAATAGCTCACTGTTACATTAATTTAATCTGAAATTAAATAGACTTAACAATACGAGCAAGGAAGACGACGTTTGACAACACCAGAGCTCTCTGTCTGTCATATCTATGCGAACTTCGATTGTGAACGATGCGAACGTTGAATTCTCCTCAACCCGGTTCTCCCTCCTGGCCATGAACTCTAGCCACGCGGCACTGATGGCACTTCTGCTCCGGTCAGAGGGCTTCGCTTCGAGCACTACCGCTACGACTGCAACAACCTCAACATGTCCAAGATGCTTAAATGCGCCGACAACACAACATCATCAAGACCGATGACAGCAGCGAATTCTTTTAAAGTACTGAAGTTCTTATATGTGGTTTTCTTTGTCTACGATTTGATCATGGGGGAAGTTTATTGAGTGTGCCTTCCTATTCTGCTACTATCTCAAGAATTTAATTGTTCAAATTCACAAATTGAGGCACACACATCAAGCAGAGGAGTTTTTCTCCCTTCAAGCAAGTTGGACTGCTGATGATAGTGAAGAAATGTAAAATTCAGCAACTGTTGTTGGAACTTGGAACTATCTAGTCTTGATGGTTTTGGTACCAGCCAAATGATCAACTCATTCTATTGGTCATATACCAGCCTTGTTATCTCTGCGATTGAAAGGGTTTGTGCTGTCAGTATGTGAGGAAGCCCACACATGCAATTATAGGCTCATCATTTTATAGCTTTCCAGTTTAGTATTTGGTTGGGGTAGTATTTTGTCTATGTTTTAAAAAAAAAAATTTATCTATGTTGTTATAGGATTTTGTCTATTGTATTTGGCTTTGCTATTTTGTTGTCTCATTTACTGTACACTTGGTGCATTTCTTTGAGCACAACTTGTGCTTCTTCCTTTTATAATGTTTTTTTTCAATCAATAAATTGTTCCAGCTTATAAAAAAACAAAAAATAAAATCACTTCTTGAAAGTACTTTTAATATTGATGTTATATATTATTGCCAAAGTTACCATTTAAATTACAAGCTATTGGTATTTGAAAGTACTTTTAATATTGATGTTATATATTATTGCCAAAGTTACCATTTAAATTACAAGCTATTGGTATTTGTAAAGTATTTACCTCTTCCAAGTAATCATCAGAAGAAAACGGGTTGGGTAGTTGTTTGTTACCCCGTGTTGAGCACAAGGTTTTTTTTCCAATTCATTTGATCTGTACCTTTCCTTTTCTAATGTGGTGTTGATTTTTTTTTTTTTTTGTTGTGGATTAACTTGGTATAGTGGTATAAGCAAGTCAACTTAGTCATGGAAAATTGAGATCCGTCACATAGTATAAACAAAGCACAAAAGTAAGTTCAATGCAATGAAGCATTTTTTTTTTTCCTTTGAAAATTGTCGCTAACTATTGATATGTCCATACCCTTCTTTCTCAGCAAAACCATGTTATAGCTAAAGCTTTAAAATTTTTGGTTGCTGTCATGTTGATTCATAAACTTTTGGTTGCTTTAAACACTACAACAGAATGTGTAAAAGATAACGTCATTTTAAACAACGCTTAAAAAAACGCTACTTTAGCTAATAAACAGCGCTTCAGAACACGAAATTCTACTTTAGGTGTAGAGGAATAAACAACGCTTAAGTGGGGAAACGCTGTTTATAGTTGTACTAAAAGAATAAATAGCGCTTAATAGAGAAAGTGCTAATTTTTGTCCAAACAATAAATAGCGCTTCCTCTATGAAGCGCTACTTATTGTCAATAAAAATATTAATAGCTCACGCTCTGTTCGCAAACCTCGCGCTCTGTCCCACCCACTTCTTTCTCTCCATCGCAAACCCTAGTGCTCTGTCCCTCATACTTCTTTCTCTCCATCGCAAACTCTCACTCTGTTGCTCACTCTCGTTCACCGGAGGAGCTATTTCCTTCCCTCTCTTGTAAATGGCACACCGCCTTTGGGAATGGCGCACTTTCCATCTCCTCCACGCCTCAGTTTCCCAGCTCTCTTTCTCCTGCACGCCTCTTCACAGTGTTTGGGAAACTGAGGGCGAACGAAGATCTCTTCACGACGGTGCCTCCACTCCTCCATGACGAACGACGGGTGAAGATCTCTTCTCAATGAATATCTGATTTTTATTTTTTTATTTGGAGATCTGTTTTTTATTTCTTCTAATTTTTATGTTGTTTGATTTGTTTTTGAAGATCTGTACATGAAGATCTGTTTTTCGAAGATCTGTTTGTTTGATCTGGAGATCTATTTTTCTGAAGATCCGTTTTTTGAAGATCTGTAATTAATTTTGAAGATCTATTTTGAAGATCCGTTTTCTGAAGAACAAAGCGAGCATGGAGAGTGGTTGTCCAACGCATCCAAGGAGCTCTGATGCTACGCTTTTGAGGAAACTGCGGCGAGAACCTTGACCGCATCAAAGGTTGAGAATGGAAATTAGGGGTTTCAGAAAACCTAACTCTTCCAGAAACCCAAATCCATCTCTTCTTCTTCTTCTTCTCCTCCTCCTCCTCCTCCTCCTCCTTCTTCTTCTTCTTCTTCTTTTTCTCCTCCAACTTGATGATAATGATTCTTTGCTGTTTCTGTGTTCGTGAAATTGCTCAAGATGAAATTGTTTAGTCTATGTTGTATCGTGTAATGCTGAAAAATGCTGAATGTTGATTGTTTCGTCTCTGTGTGTTGTTGCATCATGTAATGCTAAAAAACGCTGAATGCTGGAAAAAAATAAGGGGAATAAACAGCGCATCCTCTACTTATTCCAACCCTTAAACAGCGCTTATTAGTAAAAAAAACGCTGCTTAAAAGTAGGAATAAGCAGAGGAAGTGCTGTTTATTCCTTATTTTCAACAGTGCTGCTTTTTTGCAACACATTCATCAGCGGCTGAATAAGCAACGTTTTTAAGCGCTATTTAAGGCAAAAAATAAGCGCAGTTTATTTCCAAATTTGTTATAGTGAAATTACTAAAATGCTTCATAAACTTGTGCTTTAAATTACTAAAACTTAGTTGTGCATCTACTCCATATTTATCAAAATCATCAGCACCACTATCTTAAAATAGAATTTACAAGTTTATTTTGCTTTAATTCAGCAGATTCTTCATCCCCATTTGACTCACATTTGAGTTTGTATACTCTTATGTCTCACAGTTTTGAGTTACAGACTTTCTTTTTTCATACGTTATCTCATTCTCATCTCAATATAAAACATGAAATCGTTATCTCTTAAGGTTTAGAATTCCGATGCTTAATAATTTGAAGGTAGTTGTGACTCGTAAGCTACCTATCTATAGTTAACTTACATGAAAATTAATGAGCCCTAAAATAAAAATCAAATCAGCTGCTAAAGACACTTCGGTATCACAGCAAAACTGTAGGTTAAATATATTAAACATATATAATTGTTATCAGCTGCACTTGAAATTACCTCAGGCGGATAAAATTATTCAAGAGACGTATCGTGGATTGAACTTCAAAACCAAGGGCAATTACAAGCGAAGAGTTAACATCAAACTATCACGTTCATAAAAAAGAATTAAAAAAAGCATTCCCGAATACAATAAACCCCGCCATTGCAAGCTTTTCTAAAATACATGAGGAACACAAGTAGAAGCAGCTTCTGCAGCACCTTTATTCAATGCTTTCTCTAATTTATAATGGGGACAAAGTAGCAATAATGCCTATAATGGGCATCTCATATGGACTATAACTAGGTGACCTCGTTGGGAAAGAGCCCAGCAAACCTGCATTACACAAAATCCAAAATGAGGTTCTGATAATTGTTTGTAATTCAACATTAAATGGAACATTAGTTTTTATTATTTATTATATTTTTCTGCAACTATTTTCTGCTCTTTATTTTTTAAGCTAGCATATTATCCTTTATGGTAATGCTGAATCCGTTATTTAATTTTTTAGCTAGGATATTCTGTGTAGTCACTGTCTTTCAGAATAATTTGTATCTCTCTTGTTTAAGCAGAAGAGGACGTGATTATGCATCAACTTACCTTTACTTTCTGAAAAAAACGTAACAAATGATCCCCCTTTTGTATAAATCTTTGCAACTTAAAATGCCAAGTCTTCAGCAGGTTGGCGAGGAACTAGACCACTGAACTCGAACTCGGTAAACCTGCAGGCATAAAGACGAATAGAGGCAACGTATGATCAGGCTTATATCTAGTAGCCTTTATGTATCTTATTGTTGGAATTCCCTCCTTCAATTGTGGTGCACAAGTCACAATGCATGGGAAAGGGGGATGAATATTCCAAGGTCTTGGAATTTATCTCTTTGACCTTGAGACATGCACATTCAACTTTGAAGAATGTATTTGAAGTTTCTAGATCTCATTGGAATTGTGGAGATTTATTAGCCTCCATTAATCACTCTTTTTGGAGAAGCCACATTCCTCTCCTATAAATAGGAGAACTTGTGAAGAGTTGCATCATCACATCCAAAGTGAAGAAATCCTAAGAGAGTTAGAGAGCTTTTGTATTCCTCTTTGAGAGAAAGAGAGAGTTCCATAGAGATAAATTTGTATACCATCCGAGAGGGTGAGATTCATAGAGAGATCCTCAGAGATTGAGAGAAACACTTTGTAATCCTACTTTTATAGTGGAGGTATTTTATCTGGACTAGGTCCCGTAGTTTTTCCCGAGAGGGTTTTCCACGTAAAAATTCTGGTGTTCTTCTTCTTCTCTACTCCTTTTATTTTTACGCTTCCGCATAGTACCCATTTTGCGTTCACAGAGGAGAGAATAGGTACCGCGTTTTTCCCAACAGTGGTATCAGAGCTGTTGGTTCGAAAAGTCATTATCCTGTGCAACTCAAGATGGAAGGAACATTTGCTCATGATGGAGACATGTTCAAGCTTACTGCAGATAACTATTCCTATTGGAAGCCGATAATGGAAGACCATCTTTACTGCAAGGATTTGCATGAGCCAATCACAAATAAGGAGATTCCAACAGGGAAGACTAAGAAAGAGTGGGAGATTCTGAATCGGAAAGCTGTTGCCATGATTTGGAAGTACATCGACAAAAGCTTGTTTGAGCATGTATCGACTTATACTAATGCGTATGAGTTGTGGACAAAGCTTGAATCTATGATTCAAAAGAAAACTCCCAGAAACAAAGCTCATCTTGTCAGAAGATTGGTGAAATTGGAGTACTCTGACGGCCAGAATATGATCAAGCATCTGAACACCTTCAAAGGTATTGTGAATCAATTAACAAAAGCAGATATGAAGATTGATGATGAATTACAAACTCTTCTACTCCTTAGTTCTCTTCCTGAAAGCTGGGACACATTAGTTGTCACTCTCAACAACTCAACTCCAGACGGTAAGCTAAGTCTGGATACTATTACAGATAGTTTGCTAGATGAAGAGTCCAGAAGGAAAGAAAGAGGCATGAGTAGTCACTCAGAAGCTAATGTTGTTGAGAATAGAGGAAGGAGTGATTATAGAAGTAAAGGAAGCCGTGGGAAGTCACGAGGAAGATCCAAGTCTCGCCCCAGAAGTTTGACATGTTTCTATTGTGGAAAAGATGGCCACAAGAAGCCAGAGTGCAGATTCTTGAAGAGAGATCAGAAGGCCGGAACAGTCCATCCTGATGTGATAGATCCCAAAAAGAAGTTGGAAGAGAAAACCATAATGTTAGCTTGCCTCGCGGCGAGAACGTGTTCCTTATTGGTGAGGTAAATTATCTAAATGTTGCTTTTGATGATTGCACTTGGATAGTTGATACTGGAGCATCTTTTCATGTTACTCCCCATGAAGGATTCTTCTCATCTTATCAAAAAGGAGATTTTGGAACAGTGAAGATGGGCAATCATGTCACAAGCAATATTGTGGGCATTGGAGAAGTGTCTCTGATGACAGAAAATGGAAACAAACTCGTACTAAAGGAGGTAAGACACGTGCCTGAGATGCGTCTAAACCTTCTCTCAGCAGGTAAGTTAGATGATGCTGGAATGAACAACCAGTTTGGTGGTGGAAAATGGAAACTTAGCCGAGGAAGCATGATTGTTGCTCGAGGTAAGAAGGAAGGCTCTCTGTACATCATGCAGGGAAAGATATGCAAAGGGGAGACAAATGTTGCTCAAGAAGAAAGTAAGGAGCTGTGGCATAAAAGATTGGGCCATATGAGTGAGAAGGGTTTAGTGATCCTTGCGAAAGATCATCTCCAAAGCATAAAAGGACAACCACTTTAATTATGTGAAGATTGCTTAGCAGGTAAGCAGCGCAGAGTATCCTTCCATAGATCTAATAGTGGAAGAAGAAGAAAACATATTCTAGATCTTGTGCATTCAGATGTTTGTTCAACATTGGAAAGATCCCTTGGTGGTGCTCAATATTTTGTTACCTTCATTGACGACCACTCTAGAAAGTTGTGGGTATATCCATTGAAGAGAAAAGATGAAGTCCTTCGAGCCTTCAAGGAGTTTCACGCTTCAGTAGAACGAGAAACTGGTAAAAAGTTGAAATATTTGACAAGTGATAACGGTGGAGAGTACAGAGGTCCGTTCAAGCACTATTGTAAGACTCACGGGATCAGACATGAGAAGGTACCTCCAAAGACACCTCAAATGAATGGTGTAGCTGAAAGGTTCAATAGAACTATTTCCGAGAAGGTTAGAAGCATGTTGTCTCATGCGAAACTTCCTAAGTCATTCTGGGGGGAGGCAGTGGCTACTGCAGCTGATTTGATTAACTTATCACCCTCAAGACCTTTAAATGGAAAGATACCAGAAGAAGTATGGACTGGTAAGAAAGCCTCATATCACAACTTGAGAGTATTTGGATGTAAGGCATCTGTTCACATTCCAAAAGATGAAAGGGCAAAGCTTGATGCTAAGGCGAAAGAATGTGTATACCTTGGTTCTCCAAGAGATGAACTTGGTTTCCGATTATGGGATCCTGCAAACAAGAAGATTGTTCGAAGTAGAGATGTGGTGTTCTTTGAAGATCTGACAATCCAAGACATCAAGAAATGGAAAAACCAACACTCAAGGTGAGTTATGATCAAAGTCCTCTAGTGGTGAACAATACAGGGGGAGAGACTCCTCAAACAGAGCCAGATCAACAAATACAACTTGATGAGATGACTGAAGAACCTCATCCGACAGAACAACTTGACCAGGCACTAGAAGATCAAGCTAGTGAGAATGTTCAACAGGAACCCCAATTGAGGCGATCAACCAGGGAGAGGCAACCGTCAAAAAGGTACCTCTCAGATGAATATGTCAATCTTACTGATGAAGGTGAACCTCAAAGTTTTGCAGAAGCCATTGAGATGGAAGATAAGGACAAATGGTTGCAAGCCATGGAAGAAGAGATTCAGTCCTTAAAGGAGAATCAAATGTATGATCTGGTAGAATTGCCAAGCGGAAGATAGGTGTTACGAAACAAATGGGTGTTCAAGCTCAAGAATGAAGAGAACAACCCAAACCCAAGGTACAAGGCAAGAATTGTCGTGAAGGGGTGCAACCAAAAGAAAGGAATAGACTTTGATGAAATATTCTCACCAGTGGTAAAGATGACATCTATTAGAGCAATTCTCGGTCTGGCAGCAAAACTAGACTTGGAGATTGAACAACTGGATGTCAAAACAGCATTCTTACATGGAGACCTAGAGGAGGAAATTTACATGGAGCAGCCAGAGGGTTTTGAAGAACCAGGAAAAGAACACTTGGTGTGCCGTCTGAAGAAAAGTCTCTATGGTCTGAAGCAAGCTCCAAGGCAATGGTACAAGAAGTTTGACTCCTTTATGTCCCAACATAATTTTAAGAAGACCTCCGCAGACCATTGTGTGTTTGTGAAGAACTATGAAAATGGTGAGTCCATCATACTTCTCTTGTATGTTGATGATATGTTAATTGTGGGGAAAGATAAGGTAAAAATAGCTGCTCTCAAGAAAGCATTAAGTAAGTCTTTTGCTATGAAAGATCTGGGTGCAGTGAAAAGGATTCTTGGAATGAAAATTTCTAGAAATCGTTCCAAAAGAATGTTGTGGGTATCTCAAGAAGACTACATTGAGAAGATTCTCAGAAAGTTCAACATGCACAATGCCAAACCTGTGCGTGTTCCTATTGCTGGGCATTTCAAACTCAGCAAATCTCAATGTCCAAAGAATGAAGAGGAAAAAGAAGAAATGAACAAGGTGCCTTATTCTTCTGCTGTGGGTAGCCTTATGTATGCAATGGTTTGTACAAGACCAGATATTGGATATGCCGTGGGAGTTGTGAGCAGATTCCTATCAAACCCAGGAAAGGAGCATTGGGAAGCTGTTAAATGGATACTAAGGTATCTAAGAGGAACTGCCAAAAGAAGCTTGTGCTTTGGCAATGGGAATCTAATGCTCATTGGATATTCAGACTCAGATATGGCAGGTGATGTGGATTCAAGGAAGTCAACATCAGGTTACCTGATTACTTTGCGAGGAGAGTGTTTCTTGGCAATCAAAACTTCAAAAATGTGTGACATTATCTACGTGAAGCGAGTATGTAGCGATCCTTTGAAGCCTCCAAGGAGATGTTATGGATGAAGAACTTTCTAAGAGAGTTAGGAGATGATCAAGATGATTATGTGGTGAATTGTGATAATCAAAGTACCATCCATCTGGCCAAGAACCCCATGTTCCATTCACGCTCGAAACACATTGATATCCGGTATCATTGGATACGAGAAGCGTTGGATGAGAAGAAATTGAAGATAGAGAAAATCCATACAGATTTGAATTGGTCTGATATGATGACTAAGTCAATGCCAATCAAGAAGGTTGAAGATTGTTGCCAAGGTGCTGGTGTAGTGGTGCCCCCCAATTGAGTCAGGAAGGGGGAGATTTGTTGGAATTCCCTCCTTTAATTGTGGTGCACAAGTCACAATGCATGGGAAATGGGGATGAATATTCCAAGGTCTTGGAATTTATCTCTATGACCTTGAGACATGCACATTCAACTTTGAAAAATGTATTTCAAGTTTCTAGATCTCATTGGAATTGTGGAGATTTATTAGCCTCCATTAATCACTCTTTTTGGAGAAGCCACATTCCTCTCCTATAAATAGGAGAACTTGTGAAGAGTTGCATCATCACATTCAAAGTGAAGAAATCCTAAGAGAGTTAGAGAGATTTTGTATTCCTCTTTGAGAGAAAGAGAGAGTTCCATAGAGATAAATTTGTATACCATCCGAGAGGGTGAGATTCATAGAGAGATCCTCAGAGATTGAGAGAAACACTTTGTAATCCTACTTTTATAGTGGAGGTATTTATCTGGACTAGGTCCCGTGGTTTTTCCCGAGAGGGTTTTCCACGTAAAAATTCTGGTGTTCTTCTTCTTCTCTACTCCTTTTATTTTTACGCATCCGCATAGTGCCCATTTTGCGTTCACAGAGGAGAGAATAGGTACTGCGTTTTTCCCAACACTTATTCCTGTAGAAACCTAAAATATAGAAACAACCCATCAATACCAGCTAGTCCAGGCTTTTATCCGCATCTGTGGTTTGTTATTTTAAGAGAAATTAATAACAATAGAAGTCATTGCACAATAACTAGAAGAGAATATAGGAATATGTTATATAAGTAAGTAAAGTGAACAAGACTAAAAGAACCAAAGTGCCAAACAAGTAACAATTGAGCTGATTTTTTAACAATTAAAATATATTTAATGAAGGTCAACACTTAAGAAGATTTACAAAGGCAAATAGATCACGAATGTGACCCCGGGTGTGACCAGGAGTGGCCATTATATATAATTATACACCAGATGGCCTGCAAACAGCCACTTGTCTCCATCACTCAAATAGATATCAATACCAGGAAGTCTTTCCTTGTCTACATAAGAACAAATTACATATAACACAACATTGCACTAGTTACAAATCGAGCAAAGTAAACCTCATTTTAAATCCGTTCTTTACAAGGGTAACCTAATTCAAACACGAATTACTCATTAGGTTTTCCAACAAGTTAATCATTTAGTGTTCAATAATTAATGAATCTTCCAATAAAGCAGATGAAATTTTTAACAAATTTCATACTTACAGATAATATGGAGCAATAATCAATGCAAAAGTCATTAGAAACGTGTTTTTAATGAAGACGATATGATAGAAATAGTAACCAAGGTTCTAAACAGCGGTCGCGGTCACGGTCGCGGTCACGTTAATGATTTCGCGATTTCGGCTGTTGCGAATGCTGCGTTACGAATTGCGGTTGTCGCGGTGTGAATTAATCACAATATTGCACAAATCATATTAAAATTATTTGTATTATCATGTAATATATAATAACTTAAATTAATATGTTTTCCATTATTATAAGATCTCTAAAATAAAAAAAATAAAATAAATAAAAATGAATTAAATTACACCTACAGCATATTATAATGCATCATATTAATTGATTAGTGGTTTAATTTTTAAGAAAGGTGGTTTATATATTATTGGTTATTTTTTGTAGTGTTTTATTGGTTGACTTGATAAAATATAAATAAAAAAATTTGACACAAAACTCTATAAAATTTGACTAAATGTCTTATTGTTAAACCAATCAAAACTCTTAGTATTTACTACAAATATTTATATGATATATTGTCATACACATACAATAAAAAATCGTTGGCTTAGTGGCAGAACTCTTATTTGGTAATTGTATCGTTAGGACTTGCATTTAAAAAAAAAATATCGTTTGACTTAGGCTTCATTCTGGTGACAAGGCCCAAGCCCAAAGTTAACCCTAATTAAAATCCTTCGCTGTCCTCAACTCTCACCATCTCACTTTGAGACACCGCCGTCCTGGAATTGGGAACATACTGTTACAAAGAAGAATTTCTTCTTCTTTTTCTAATCTACTTCATCTTCTCTTTTGTTTCCCGATTATTCTACCGTCACCGAACCACAGTCCCGAGCGGCATTGCTGATGGTGGAGGCGAGAGAGGTAGAAGGGCGAGAGCGAGAAATGGGTTTCTGGGCGAAAAAAGGCTCAGTCGCGGTTTTTTCGCCTTGAACAACGTTTCGTCGCAGCCGCAACACCGTTTCGTCGCGACTGTTTCTGGTGATTTTTACTCACACCGTGATTTCGGTCAAACACGGTTTCGGCTGCCGCCGATACCGTTTTGTCACAGCCGTTTTTGGTGTAACGGACCGTTTTTTAAAACCTTGATAGTAACTAAAGCCATTGCTGATAGCCTGAGAACATAAGATTGGCTATGAGCAAAGCATATGATGTGCCTTGTGATCGACAAAGTAAAGCTTTCATTTAATCAGATGTGCTATGTTAGTTTTACAAGGTTGCAAGGAAAAAATATGACACCCATCATAAATGAGAAAGTTCACTTAAAATAAAGATCAGTGTACCATAAACAGTTAACCAGAGTTACCTAAATGATACTTAAGTACTTAAGATCAATCAATATCACATATAATGCACATTTGTAATAAAAGAGCACTGACATCAAGCTTAATGTCAACACTAAATGCTGAGCTAAGCAAAAGGAAGAGCTTAATGTCAACATCTTCCTCTTTATGTCAGGTCAGGGAATATAAATCAAACAGGGCAGCTCTTCCTATTCTTTCAGTGTTGGGACAAAATCATTGTTGCACTGTCCTGCTATTATGCTGTTATATTGTTCTCTTGCATTGCTGGTGAAATGTAAGGGTAGCCGCTTTCTAGCTAGTAGCATCAGGTGCTCCTAAAAATGTACTACTATTTTGGATTTGGCATCTCTTGTGCCCGTTCAGATTTTTGATATCAATAGCACCCTATATCTTGTGGTGTTAGTGGCAAACCAAATTCACAAGCAAAAGTATGAAAACACGTACCAGGTACCCCATCATTAGTGTAAATCTTATGAAGATTATTGACCCTTATTTACCGTTTACAGGTTAGCTCACATTTAACTATGCTATCCCTCTAGAGTTAAATTGGGGTAGACATTAATAATTTAAGTATATCCATTACAAATTCATAGTTTTTTTTTTTTACCGATGCTTAAATCTCATGGATATAAAATTATTCCATTTTACTTGACTGATAAATTTTATACTAGTACTTTTCATTTTGCTTTCAATTGACCAGGTTTGAAACGTGTCTTTAAAGCTAGTATATGAACTCTTTCTTGCAAGTGACCTTCAAATAGATCTAGTACACAGCAAATTAAAAAAGCATACCCATTGACGATCTTCTATCTTAATAAACTAACAAGGCCTCTCTGTTATTTCCTTTGACGAGCCTTTAAAGCTAGCTGCTAGTTTCCTGTAGTTATAACCAAGTATATCGGCTTAAACTTTAGAATCGATTCATCAAACTACAAGAGAGCAATATTGAAAACACAGCAATGAAGGGCCTTACGGGTAAAGAAGGTATGACCTTATCAAACAAGATTTTGCACTCCGATGATAAATGTTGAGATTCAGAAGTGTTTTTCATCTTAAACCTCTATCAACTTGAAGGTATAACCGGTGGCGTATCCAAGACCCTGGTCAGCGGGGTCAAAACATTTTACTTTAATTAATAATAATTATATTTTCCTTTCTGTAAGTATTTTTTTGTGTCTTATCTTAATCATCAGGATAATATATCAACATTTTAATTCGCTTTCCTGTATCTATTGACAACTCGTTGTAGTTAGAAATTTGGTTTCACAAGCTTGTTGCTCATTTGATGATATTCTTCTTCAAAAACCTGTTCAATGTTCACTGTCTCCTATAATTAATCTCTTAAAAATTAAAAGCAAAGTTAATGGCAAAAAATGAAATTAACAATAAATTAGGTACCGCAAAAACTCCCTATTTTAGGTACCCCTAGTGGGTCTTGTTTCTAATTTTTAAAATAGCAATTAAATGACTTTTACGTTTCTTGTTTATAAATAAAAGGAGTAAAGACTCAAATTAGTCCTTTACAATAAACATAAAGACCTATTTGGTCCCTGAGAAATGACAAAAATAGGCAAAATTACACTAGAGGTCATTTATCTTAATTTAAAATTTCACTTCAGTCCCTTATCTTTTTTTGTATGTCAAGTTAGTCCTTTAAAGTTAATTATAGTTTCAGTTTAGTCCACGTGTTCTAAAATGTTAACAATGTCGGCCAGATTTGTCTGTTTTCAATTTTTTACAACAGCTTTTTGAGTTTTTATTTGTGGCACAATTGATAGAGCAGATTGTCCTTCTGGTACGCATGTATTTATTGTTGTAGATCAGCCAACAATTTGCCTCGAAACTAACGTTTTAAAACATGCGGGACTAAATTAAAACAAAAAAAAAAGATAAAGGACTAACTTGAAATTTAAAATTAAGATAAATGACCTTTGGAATAATTTTGCCTACATGTTAACTTATTAGAGTTTGACAGTTATACCATGAACGTGAACACAAAAAGGGGGTTGAATTGTGTTGAAAACTTGTTGCAAACTTTAAGTAAAAAACACTTTTGAACACTTGTTTTAACAGCTGATTGATATCGGATGTTGAAGTTCAATCGGACGCTGGAAAATAACTTCTGAAAACTTGTTTTTCTTTTTAAGATAAAACTAAATGTAAAGCAGTAAAGCAAGAGACACAGAGATTTATACTAGTTCACCACCAAACTGGTAGCTACGTCTAGTCCCTTCATTCCTGAAGGATTTTCCACTATAATCAACTGATTACAAATTTCCTTAAGAGTATTTTTCTATCACAAACTTGACAATACTCTTAACTTCTCAAAACGACTCGGTACGTTCGAGCCTTTGAGGAACTAAGCCTGTAACTAGGCAATACAACTTTCACAAAGTATTTTCTTTTGAATACAATCAAATAACTCTCACAAAGAGGATGAAAAGATTAAGCTCAAAACAATAACTTTCTAACAGAAAGAGTATAAGACGCTGAAGTTCAGTTCTTTAGTTTCCAGAAACTTGGCACGAAACTTGATTGCTCACTTGAGAATAGCCTTAGCAGAATGTAGTTTCTAGCTACCTTCTTCAATGAATACCTTGGGGTATTTATAGGAGTCCTTGAGGGTATTACCGTTGCAGATAATTTTAGCTCCAAATCATTGGGTAAGGTATTTTGAAAAAGCATGTCCTTTTCTTCCTTTCCATAGAATATCAGAATAGTACACATTTTCGTTATGGTACTATCTGCTTTTCACAATTGTCTTGCACGAATTTTGTCTTATTCTAAAGGCGTCACCTTTGATAATTTGTACATAAGAATGAGCGCACAAAATCAAATTTGAATTCCATTCCAGAATAGTGGAGGTAAAAGAGCACAAACGTGACTGTCACGTGTTTCATTAATAAGACCAGATGTTCGCTCAGAAGTCAAGATGGACGCTCACAGTAATTAAAAACCACGTGTCAAAAGATAACATTACCGAACGCTCGCTATACAAGACGCTGGAGTGAACCGGATGCAGACACACATGAAATGTATTCAAACTCTTGTGAATTTTTTCTTCTTGCTTGAGTGAGTTATAAAACATAAGTGATTTGAATACCTGCACACTTCAAGACTTATTAGAAGATAAATTGTTCACTTGTAAATACTTTGTTATCATCAAAATTAATGAGGGTCTAAACTTCTCAATCGTTTAGGTTCCAACAATCTCTCCCTTTTTGACGATGACAAATATCCAAGATTTATGAACAATTTAGTTTCAAAAATAATTTCAAGGGTCTCCCCTTGAGTTCAACATACTCAGATATAATTAAATATTTTCAAGTATCAGAGCATTTTCAATTATCAGAGCATTTGTAAGATTGTATAATGTATACATGTATCAGAGCATATATTCACATAGTCGTTGAGACCGGATGCTGAGATTATTGTACCAATAAATTGAAGATCAGATGATAAGATCATTGTACCAATAATAAATATAATTGTGTTAATGAATATCAATGAGTATCAGAGCAACAAAAAAAATGTTATGTATGATGAATGATGCATGTAGTGTGAAGCTTAGCGTATTCATCAAACCTTACTTTTACTCCCCCTTTTGTCATCAGACAAAAAGAGTGTAAAAGCACATCATAGTCAAAACAAGGAATAAATAACACGAGAAAAATTTGAGAGTAAAGGTTAGATCATTCAAATGATAATATTTGTAAAAGAGCAATTGTACCAATTTAATACTTAATGCAAAAACAAAAAAAATTTAAGGAGGAGGAAGGATTTGGTTGAGGCGTTCCATGAGGTAGTTCACAGTGCTTTCCAACTGATTCACCTTCTGATTTGGAGCCATGATAGCTTTAAATTCAGCTCTTCGCAAGATGACAACTTCATCATCTGCAGTAGGAGGAGCAGGAGCAGCTTCTGGAATTTGTTCAGCTTGTGCAGTAACATCCCCTTGTGATTCCAGCTTCTTATGCTCTGCAAGCACTTCCTGTGACAATCTCAATTTCCTTTCCTTTCTTTCTTGAGCCTTCTGAAAGAAATCATCATTTGGTAAACTCCATTTGATGTGTCTTCCTAGCTTCTGTTTCTCAAACTCCATGTCCCTTTTCCCATCTAAGCACTATTTCTTCTGGGTAAAGCATACTCAGAAAAATAGTTTCTCTGTGCTTGAACAGGGCATCAACATATTCATCGAACCTTTTCCGCTCAACTTCTGACAATTCTCTTCTTATGATTTCTCCTGTCTCAGCAAGACACGTACTGATACGCTCATTTTCTTCCAAATAAATCCTTGTCAAATTTTCTTTGTCATCTTCATCTTCCATGACAACCTTTAAACGAGGCCGAATAGCCTTGTCTTTCCAATCTCACTACAACAAATTCTAAAAAAGATGGCGCTCCTTTAAGCAGCGCTTAAAATAAAAAACGCTACTTTATGTCATACGTAAACAATAAACAGCGCTTACTAACTAAGCGCTACTGTTTAGTACATATAATAAACAGCGCTTAGTCCTTTAAGCGTTGTTTTATCTTTAAATAATAAAAAACGAACTGGCACATTAAACAGCGCTTCAAAACATGAAGCGCTGTTTTTGATCATAGGAACAATAAACAGTGCTTCATAGTAGGAAGCGCTGTTTTTGGTGTTAGAATAAACAGCGCTTTTAGACTTAAGCGCTGTTTTTTCTTACTAATAAGCAGCGCTTTCTTACTAAGCGCTGTTTTTGGTCAGTTTATTAAATATATGTATTTCCCTCCTCTCTCATTTCGCATCCAGAAGCACTGTTTCTCTCGTCATCAACTCGCTCTTCACAAACTCCACCGCTGCCGCCTCCATCTCTACCGCCGTCCCCCTCAACGAGATCGTGCTTCAAAAGCCGGAGATCGTGAGCTCGCCCAAAAGCTCAAACCGAAGCTCGTCCAAAAGCCGGAAACCGAGCTCGTCCGTCGTCCTCCAAAAGCTGAAATCCGAGGTCGTCCAAAAGCCGGAAACCGAGCTCGTCCGACGTCCTCAAAACCTGAAATCCGAGCTCGTCCAAAACTCGTCCGTCGTCCTCCATCCGAGCTCGTCCGTCGTCCTCAAAACCTGAAATCCGAGCTCGTCCAAAACTCGTCCATCGTCCTCCATCCAAGCAAAAGCTGCTGGCGGCGCTCGGCCTCCGTCCTCCCCCCACCTCCATCTCCAAACTCCTGTTTGCGTCCATTTCCAGGTATGGCCACTGTCTCCATTTTGTATCTCGATTCCACGTTGGTTTCTGTTGTTGGTGGTTCGTTAGTTTTTTGTCTCTCGTTTCGATTTTGTTTGATTTTGTTCATCGTTGACCGCTTTGGAATCGAAGGGTTTGATTTTGTTTGATTTTGTTCACTTTTGTCCGTAGATAAATTAGAAGTGTTAAAGATGCTTGGAATCAGTTTGTTAAAATGTACGATTAGTAAATATATATGCATATCGATGGGAATCAATGGAAAAATGACCAATGAATTTTGTTGTGGAACCTGATTTTGGTTTTTGGTTTGAACAATGAATTTTGGAATGTTCTGGTATTGTATATATTTTGGAATGTCCATATTTTAGGGGAGACTCTGCCAAAATTTTGTTAGAATTTTGATCTAGTCTGTATGTTGATTTTAAGAGCAAAGATAGTTTTAGTCTTGCTTTATTTAAATGGGGTTTTTACATTTGTTTTACCTCTCAATCCATAGGTAAAATATGGATCGAAAGTGGATGTCTGCCAATCGTTTGTCGAAGGAATATAAGGATGGAGTGAAAGATTTTATTGGGTTTGTAGTTGGGCATACAACAGACCATAGTAGAATCATATGTCCTTGTTGGGTTTGTAGTTGTTGTTATACAAACAAAATTAGTGTTCGGGAATTGGAATGGCATTTAGTGAGCAATGGGATTGATCAAACTTATACCTGTTAGACAAAGCACGGTGAGACAAGAGGTGAATCTTCTAATATGGGGAATAGTGGGAGATATGCGTCAGAGGACACCGCTACAAATACATATGATGGTGACCGTTTTGAAGATATGTTAAATGCGGTTGAAGAAGATCTTCGTGATTGTCCTCAAATGTTTGAGAAGTTGATGAGTGATGCGGAGAAGCCGTTATATGAGGGTTGTACTAAATTCACAAGATTGTCGGCAATGTTAAAGTTGTTTAACTTGAAGTCGGGCAATGGATGGGTGATAAGAGTTTTCCGGATTTATCCCCTCTGTTGAAAGATATGTTGCCTAATGATAATGTGCTTCCTAGTAGGACATATGAGGCTAAACAAATGTTACGCTCTATTGGCATGAGCTATGAGAAGATACATGCTTGTCGTAACGACTGCATTTTATTTCGTAATGAATATGCATCGTTAAAGTCGTGTCCAAAATGTGAAGCCTCACGGTATAAGAAGGAAAATTCGGCTCCAGAGAAGGTATTGTGGTATTTTCCCATAATTCCCAGATTCAGGCGTATGTATCGTAGTTCAAGATGCAAAAACTGACATGGCATGAGGATGAAAGGATTCTAGATGGCAAGCTACGGCACCCGACAGATTCTCCTCAATGGAAAAAAATTGATATTGATTATCCTGATTTTGGGAATGAACCAAGAAACTTACGACTTGCATTGTCTACTGATGGATTTAACCCACATGGTGTTCAAAGTAGCTCTCACAGTACATGGCCTGTGATTTTGGTGATTTATAACCTACCTCCATGGCTATGCATGAAGCGAAAATATATGATGTTGTCTTTGTTAATTTCTGGGCGAAACAACCAGGAAATGATATCGATGTATATTTGGCTCCTTTAATTGAAGATTTGAAGCAAATGTGGGAGACAGTGTGGTGGTGTATGATAGGTATAGAGAAGAAAGTTTCACCTTGAGGGCTATGATTTTCGGCACAATTAATGATTTTCCAAAGATATGGTAATCTGTCGGGATATAGTACCAAAGGACGGTGTGCATGCCCTTTATGTGAAGATAGTACAGATTGGATTCGGTTGGAACATGGTAGGAAGAATGTCTTTCTTGGGCATCGCAGATTTTTGCATCCAAATCATCATTATCGGTCATGGAGAAAGGCATTCAATGGGAATACGTAAGAGCGGAGAGCTCCTTTGCCTCTGGGTACACAATGTTAGAAAAAGTAAAAGATTTGAATATTAAATTCGGTAAACCTTTGCGGGAGACCTTGCCACGAGGGTGGAAGAAAAGGTCGATTTTCTTTGAGTTGCCATATTGGAAATCATTATACGTAAGACATTTCGTTGATGTGATGCATGTTGAAAAAATATTTTTGATAGTCTCGGTGGTACCTTACTTAATGTGCCCGGAAGACTAAAGATGGCATCAATGCAAGGTGGACTTGGTTAGTATGGGATTGAGACGAGAGTTGGGGCCGGTAAAGAAAGGAAGCGTCGTACATATCTACCTCACGCTCATACTCTATCTAAAAAAAGAAAAGAGATTTTTGTAAGTTTCTTGATGGAGTTAAGGTTCCAGAGGGTACTCTTCAAACATTAAGAACCTCGTATCGATGAAAGATCTCAAGTTAAAGGGTCTAAAGTCTCATGATTGTCATGTTCTCATGGAGAATTTGCTACCCATAGCTATACGATCTATTTTGCACGACAAAGTGCGGAATACCTTAAGTAAACTTTGTTTCTTCTTTAAGGCAATTTGTAGTAAAGTGATTGACCCTGGAAAGTTGCCACCTTGCAAAAAGAAATTATTCGACTTTGTGTGAGCTTGAGATGTATTTCCGCCTTCATTCTTTGACATAATGATTCATCGGCAGTTCATCTGGTTAGGGAGACACAATTGTGTGGGCGACTTATATGAGATGGATGTACCCGTTTGAGCGTTACATGAAGATATTAAAAGGGTATGTGAAAAACCGATCACGACCAGAGGGTTGTATTGTTGAACGGTATATAGTCGAAGAAGTTGTTGAATTCTGTACCGAGTATGTATCTGATATTGAACATTCTATAGGGCTGCCGCGGTCTCGTCACACAGGAAGAAGTGCAGGGGAGGGGATTACTGGACTTGAAATATTGACTATATCAAGGAAAGAATGGGAACAAGCACACTTATATGTTTTATGCAACGCCGATGAAGTTGAGTCTTATGTTGTAAAACACAAGGACATACTCAAGAGCTTGTACCCAAATAAGAGTCAAAATTGGTTAACAACAGAACACAATCGGTGTTTTATAAAATGGTTGAAAGAATACATTTCTGCAGAGTTTACTGCAAATCCTAGCTCGGTTTCAGAAAGATTGAGATGGTTAGCTAAAGGTCCCGATATACATGTTAGTTCTTACACCGGTTATCTCATTAATGGGTACACTTTTTATACAAAAGAACATGATGATCGGAGGAGAATACAAAATAGTGGAGTGACTCTTGTAGCTGAAGCTATGCATATATCAAGTGCTAAAGATAGAAATCCCATATATGCGAATATGTCATACTTGAGGTCATTGAGCGATATGGGAGTTGGATTACAAGATGTTTCGAGTGCCTGTGTTCCAATGCAAGTGGGTTGATAATAACAACGGTGTACAAATGGATGAGTTGGGGTTAAATGCGGGTGAATTTTAATAAGTTGGGATATAAGGATGAGCCCTTTATTTTAGCATCGCAAGCTCAACAAGTGTTCTATGTCACCGATCCAATTGATATGAATTGGTCCATTGTTCTATTGAATAACAAAAAAATTGTTAATGAGATTGATGATGAAGCACATGAATATCTTGACATTGAGGATGACCACTTTCTTGGGACATCACAATCATTGTTTGGGGCAAGTACACATATAGAGGATGATGTGTATATTAGAAATGATCATAATGAAGGGCTTTGGATCAATCCATTATTTCATAAGGGATGCGCAAATCTGAATAAAAGCGAGAAAAAGGAAAAGAGTTGCTTAAATGTACATGTATGTAGTGAATGCTATTTAATTTTTATTAATTTATTGATCAATTAAATGTGTATACATTGATTTCTTTATTAATTTTTATTAATAACTTATGTGTATAATTTTTCAGGTAAATGGCATCTGAAAGTGATGATAGTGCTCGAGGCCCCCCAAAAGGGGACGGCGTCCCGTGGACCGACTTTTAAGAAGAAACTCATCCGTGAGAGGAGTAAAGGAGTTGCAAAACGTGTGGTAAGATACTTGTCGATTAAATTTGTACACTAATACTATTTTTTTTAGTTGAGTATCTAAATTTGTACACTAATACTATTTTTTTATAGGTTATATGGAATGCTAAGGGTCAACCAATTGGTGAAAATGTTAATGACTTTATTCAATTCATTGGGGCCACAGTGCGAAAGACGGTCCCAATTAGCCGCGATAATTGGAAGGATAAGGATCCATATTTGAAGGAGCTAAAAGATGAGATATGGACTGAGATACAGGTATATAAAAATGGGATTAATTAACATTGGTTAGTTGTATTGTTTTTTAATTTATCTAAACATACTTATAGTCTACCATTTTGTTTATAATGTTCTTGCAGAAGCATTTTGATGTTGATGAGACTCGAAAGGATATTACACTTAGGTTAGCTGGAAGATCACACCGAATTTCCGAATCAAGTTAGCGAACAAGTGGTTGAGAGACCAACACGGAACATCGGACATCGACCTCGACAAAATATGCATCGTTCATAGAACAGATGATTGGAGCGCTTTTGTAAGAAGACGCATGAAGATGAAGAATATATAGTATGTACAATAATATTTATAACTTTTATATATGACATTAAACCATGCATTAATATATTCTTATGTTTTTATGTAGAGAATAAGCAATGAAGTTCGACAAAGAGCGTGAAATCCTCCATACCCTTAGAGGCGAGGGGTTAAAGGGTATCCCGCATTGAGGAAGAAATGGTATGTACAATATCTTTAATTATAACTTGTTTTAACGCATCTCTTGGTATGTACAATTTATTTCTTACTTTCTCTCAATTTGTTTGTTCACATGTACAGCTGTTGGAGTCAGGAGAAGATGCAACTTCTCAATCCATTGATCGATCTTGTTTGTGGATAGAAGCCCTGAAACAAGAAGGGTGACATTGAACATCTACCCACTAGAGAAGTGGTGATAAAATTGTAAGTATGATAACATTAATTAACGTTTAAATTAATGATATTATTTAATAATATTTAATAATATTTGTGTCTCGCAGAATGAACTGTCAATGTCTATGTCAGATTTGTCTGGTCAAGACATCCTTTCCCAAGCCATACCCATCAAGGAGTATCCTGGTCGGGTAAGAGGCGTGGGATTTGGCGTCTCCCAGGGCGCTATCTTTGGATCACGTAAGCGCGTGGGCGCCATGCCGATGCTAGTGAAACGTAAGAATTGAGGAGAATGGTAACTCAAATATACCAAAAAGTTCAGGAATTGGAAGATAGCAAGAAGGATAAAGATGAAGTGGAGAGGCGAGCATCAGTCACCTATCCCTAACGCAAAGAGTGTTAGAGATAGTTGCACTATTGTGAGTCCCGAGGTAATAATCGTTACATTTCTTTTTATACTTTCTCACCTAAGTATTCAAAGATTTAACATATTAATATTTCGTTTATCATTGGTTTAGGGCATTTATGAGTGCAGTCTATATTTGACAAGTCCAGCATAGCGAATGGTTGGTAAGGGAATGTTGTATAATGAACCAGGTGTGTCACTACACAACCTTCCCTTACCTCCTAATCATGTAAAAGTTAGAGTTGACGTTGCACTTGAGGAGATGCACTATTGCCTGTACCATTGGAGGCGCAGATGTGATGACAAAGTGGAGCAGGCAATAGGAACCTATGTGGCATGGCCAAACCACCTCGTAGTTACAAGTGTTATGGTACGTATATGTTAAAGTATATGCTTCACTATCATATACTGCATATATTTATTAAATTAGGTGATCACTCACTAACTAGTCAATATGTTGGAATGCAAAATATGTAGGTATCTCCAACATCCAAAGCCAAGGACAAAGGCAAGGGCAAGCTGCCTATAGCTAGCAAGAGTGTTGGCAAGCAGCCAACAAATGGGTCATTCACATCTCTAGTGAAGAAGGTCATGGTATCTCAGCCTCCTACGACTCACCTTTCTGATTTTACAATTTATCTTAGAGTCCATATGGCAACAAAGATGGAGGCAGCAGATACCATTAAAGTACCAATGGATGAATCAATTTTGGGTTATGAGCACGACCTAAGAGCTGGTGTTGATGGTGCACTTCAAGAAATTCTTAATGACAACCTATGGTTAAGTGAAACTGTTATTAGTGTATATCTCAGTCTTGCATTAAATTTTAAAGTATCCAATGATTTTTATTTTTCCACTAAATATTTATGTTATTGTTAATGCATTAATTTGTATGCATGTTTTAATTTAAGGTACTTGTATCAAGAGATATTGATCCCACAAGAACAAACTCAAAGGTTTGTATTTTTGTGCCCACAACGGACACATATGGGATCATGGAATCTTTGACATGTCTGAGTATGTCATTCACCGCTTGACATTAGCAAATCGACTTTGAGACTTTGTTTTTGTCACCTTGCAACGTAGTGTAAGTCATTTAATTTAATCAATATTACTAAATTTATTGAAATGTGTTTACTTTCTTATATTTTTTGTCCAACATTTTGTAGGGATCATTGGTTATTGTTAGCGATTAACTTGAATCAAAGCGTTGTGTACTATCTTGATCCATTAGTGTACATATCAACATCATAAAACAATGAAAGAGAAGTACAATCAAGAAGTGTGTATAAATCATAGATATGTATATATATATATATATATATATATATATATGTATGCAATTTCTTAAACGTTTAAGTTACTTGCAATATTGAAGTGTTTATTTGTTTATGTTTGGCCTACGTGACATCTTGTGCTGGCTGGCTGGTATTTGTTTAAGTTACAGGTGTTTTATAAATTTTGGAATGTCCATATTTTAGGGGAGACTCTGCCAAAATTTTGTTAGAAATTTGATATATATAGCCTATGTGTCCATATTGAATGATTTTGTTTGATTTTGCACTTAGGGCAATCCTACTTTATCGAAGAAACAAGTCTCGATTTTCTAAACTTACTCCACCTAAATGGATACCGATAAAGGTATTTATATCAAATTTTTTATGCAATTATTCAAATTACCAAAAATAAAAACAATTAATTTCATATTTTTGGTTTTATAGTGTCCTCGCCAACCTAACTCGATGATTGTGGCGATATGTTTTAAAGTTTCTCAAGGATATTGTCGTTCATAATCAAACAAGAATTCCAACAGAGGTATGTTTGTAACAATTTCAAAGTTTATATAATTTTTTTCTTTTACGCATACCATTTGAATGCTTATGTTCAATTCTAACTTCATTTAATTTTTATTTGCGATCTTATCCTCGATTGTCAATTCGACACATACACTGATCATACCGAACTCAAAGAAGAGTGGTGTCAATATTTTACTACAAATTTTATCATTTATAAGCGAGATAGAAGAAGATTAATATTAATGTTTACGTGAGTTTTTGTTAAATTTGGTTTTTAGTTTAGCATACTTGAATTGGAAAGGTTCACATGAAATTAGGAATAAAATTCCTTTTATGTTGGCTAATATTTTATATATTTTATGTTGGTGGTGGTATGATATGTTATGTTTTACGTGTATTTTTATATTTTGGAATGTCCATATTTTAAGGAAAACTCTGCCAAAATTTTGTTAGAATTTTGACTTTGTATGCATGTTTAGTTGCGATGTGACAGAAGAAAAAGATATTACTATTTAGGTAGGATTTGTAGCATGACATGTGCAATATTTTAGTGATCTATTCTGTATAATTGTAAATTTGACTATGAAATATATTGTACTTTATTTATGTTAATGTAAGGATATGTAGGAATTTATGAAAAAATTACATTATAATGTTAAATTTTGATGTTGGGGAATGTTGATGACAATTTTGATTGCATTTTGTGTTATCACTATTATGCAACAGATATAATGTAAATGTGAGAGAACTAAATTTAATAAAAAAAAAAGGAGAATAAACAGCGCTTCAATAATGAAGCGCTGCTTATTGTATAAAAAGACAGCGCTTCTAAAAGGAAGCGCTGCTAATTATACAAAATAAACAGCGCTTCAGTATGGAAGCGCTGTTTATTGTCTATACAATAAACAGCGCTTCATTATTGAAGCGCTGTTTGTGTCGAACAATAACAGCGCTTCCTAATTGAAGCGCTGTTTATTGTCCATTTTCAGCAGCGCTTCATAAACGCTGTTTTTTTGAAATACAATCAGCAGCGGCTTAATTTTCAGCGCTTTTAAGCGCTGTTTTAAGCTAAAAATAAGCGCTGTTTATTGCCAAAACTTGTTGTAGTGTCTATTCCCATTCTACTCCAACTGAAGTCAATATCTAGATGTTTGCTAATAACAGCCCATTGGTCTTGTAGTTTAGTGAAACTTGGAGGCCTAACAATAGTACACATGAACATATCATCAAAGTGGAGAATGGCAAGGTTTGTGTCAGTTACCCTGCTGATAGAGCCGACATAGGGAATAGTGTCTTTCTCTGCTTTACTACAGCCAGAGGGGCCAGTGTTCCAAGAATCTCTCTTGAGCAAGTTTAGGTAAACTTGCCGAGCATGGTCTTCAGATAGCTTTTTAACCGGATTTTTAGAGAATGCTTTGACATTGTATTTTCTGGGAGCTTCCTTGAACTCCTTGATACCAATTTTCTTTGGAAGTCTTCCAGGAGTCGATTCCTTCCTCTTCTCAAGAATTGACCATGGAAGCCACTTTTGCCTATCAGGCACTATATTAACAGATGCTGAGGCAGGATCTTTGTTCAGATAAACCAACTTAATCTTTTTCATTTCAAGGCAGTGAGTCATGAAAGCCATTTCTTCATCTAAGATCCACCTTCCGCACTCTTCCAGAGTGAGAGGTTCATGTTGTGGCAGATGGTGAGGAAGATCAACAGAGAATGGAATGATTCCTCTGTTTGGAGGAAGTCTCAACCTTCCACCAAAAGAAGTATGCAGTTTCTCATTTTCCTCAAAGAGTGGGAAAATTTCCAATCTTGCAGTCCCTAAAGTGAAAGTCTTCAAGTTCCAGCGAGAAGGGTGATCATATATAGAATGATACTCTTCTTCTCTTACAAACCTTAGTTTTGTTTACAGATGACACAAATTTGCGAGCACCAAAGTGTGTAGCAGGTTTGAGAGTGAGAGCGAGAGTGGGAGAGAAAGTCACTGTAACTTTGTAGGTTTTGGGTTTGTTAGGAGTGACTTTAAACAATTGATTGAAGGGGTGAGAGTGGAGTGAGGAAATATATGATGTGAGGGATGTGTTTGAGGAGGTAGAGGTTTGTGGTAAGAAAAATGTAAGTGTTTTGGATTTTGTGATTGTCTGGGAGGTTTGTGGTTCGGAGGATGGAGGTTGTATGGTGATAAAGGCAGCGGTTTGTGTTTTGGTGGGTGGAGGTTTTGAGGAGTGTGTTTGTGATGATGAAACAAAAAGTGGTGGTGCAGGAATGACATCATCAGAATCAAAAGCAGTAACTGAATCATCAATAGTAAAATCCAGTACCTTTGGTTCAAGCTTCTCAGAGAGCCTAACCAGTTTCTTTCTCTTGCCTTGAGGGGCAGCAGCAAGAAGAGGAGGTGGAGGAACTTGCTTCCTTGGGCCAGATACTGAAATGGGCTTTTCAGCTTTTGCTTTTCTCTTCTTCTCCATTATGCTTCTGATGGGGACTCGATCCTCATCATCTTTTGATTCATATCTCCTTTTAGGTGTAGAAGGCACCTTCTGCTTCTTGCTTCTTGTCTCCCTGGCTGGAGACTCACCAGTTCTCTTTACACCAGACACTGAGTTTCTGGTGGGTTTCTTCACAGTTTCACCAACAGTAGCACTAACTTCTTCTTCTTGTTGCTCCTGTTTCACTTGTTTCATCCTTTCACCAGTGACCAACTACATTCTAACCAAACTGTATATGCCAAAAACATCAGGACGAACAATGGCGCCTACTCCAAAGTATTTGTCCCTTTCTTATTCTTTCAAAGCTCCAAGCTTTCTTGCGATTCCATCCTTAATCATCATCGCAGTAAGAAGTACACCATAAGGAATCTTCTTGTAGATGTTTTTCCTGTCAGCAGAGCCCTTCCTTGAACTTACAATAGCATGGACCAGATTGTTGTAGATCAATCTAGGCAAGTTCACCTTCTGCCCTACCATGTAAGTTCTCATAATGAACTCCTGTTCATAGTTCACAATGTCACTTGACCCAGCCCTTAGAAGAACACTCTTGGCTATAATCTTACATAGCACCCTGAAGTGACTCTTCAGATGCTTGGCAGTAGGAGTTTCCCCAGATTCCTTCAACTGTCTGTAGTTCTCAAACAAGGATTCATTTACCTTCTCCATTCCATTGAAAGCATTTTCCCAACCATTGTAGAAACTGATTCCTTCAATTGGACAGTCAGTAACTGCAGCAATAGTGTTAACTGTAATCACCAGTTTGAAATCATTAACATAGCCTTCGATTATACCACCTTTGAGCAGAGTAATACTTCCCCAGAGTTCCTTAACAGCAGAAACCGTAACTTCAACAGCAGAATCCCAAAAGAAGTAATTAGTCCAGCCCATAACCTTAAATCCCTTGTCGAAGTCAAAACCATAAAGCTTAAATTTCTCCAAGTTAATCATATTCTCATTCAGGAGTTTTCCTTCTGCCATAGTGTCATAGATAGCATAGTGTTGTCCGACCTTAAAATTTGCCATGGTTGTAGTAGAGGAGTGGATGATGGAGGTTTAGGGTTTGAGAAAGAACAAACAGAGAGAGAGATAGAAAACAAATTTTCACAAAGAAAACAGAGTACAAAGTGGTGCAAAATGGTAGAGTAGTGGGAAAGTTTTGATGAAATGGTACAGTTACCTTTTTCAAAACCTCTTCACATTTCCTTTGATTAAAAATAAATCAAAAAGAAAATAAAAAATAAAGATTCCTCTTTTCATTAAATGCAGTTGCCAAAATAAAGTAAAATCAAGTAAAAGATTTTATTGAAAACATAAAATTAATCATGACTCAGTAGGTGTGATGAGATGCTTCAGTCTCACACGTGTGTGACATGTGTGTGCTCAGACACACGCAACCAATTCACCGGACGCTGAGTTATGCAATGTGAATGACATATCATATGTGTACACGTGTGAATGCTTATGTCATACCAGATGCTGAATGATCCATTTCACAAGACGTTGTGATTAATCATTCTACTATAAAATAAAAATTTAAATTTCTTCTTATAAAATTGAATCTATCTTCAGCAAGGGGTTTTGTGAAAATGTCAGCCCACTGATGATCAGTGTCTACAAATTTAATTTCAAGAATACCCTTCTGAACATAGTCTCTTATGAAGTGATGTTTAGTCTCAATGTGCTTTGCTCTAGAATGCAATATTGGATTTTTAATAAGACAAATTGCAGATGTATTATCACAAAAGATAGGAATGTTACTCTCTTTTATCAAGTAGTCTTCAAGTTGATATTTCATCCACATAAGTTGAGAACTGCAACTTGCTACTGAGATGTATTCAGCTTCTGCTTTTGAGAGTGCAATATTTCTTTGTCTTTTGCTTGACCAAGACACAAGATTTGGCCCAAGAAATTGGCAGCCTCCACTTGTGCTCTTTCTTTCAATTCAGTCTCCAGCAAAGTCAGCATCACAGAATCCTACTAACTTGTAATCTTTTGATTTCTTATAAAGCAAACCAAGATTAGTAGATCCTTGTAAATATCTAAATATTCTTTTAACAGCACTCAAGTGTGATTCTCTAGGATCAGATTTAAATCTAGCACACAGGCAGACGCTGAACATAATATCAAGTCTTGAAGCAGTAAGATAAAGTAGAGATCTAATCATACCTCTGTACATTTTCTGATCTACCTTCTTACAAGTTTCATCTTTACCAAGAATACAAGTAGGATGCATAGGAGTACACATCGGCTTGCAATCCACCATCTTGAATTTCTTTAGCAATTCCTTGATTTATTTGCTTTGATGTATATAAATACCATCATTGCATTGCTTGATTTGAATTCCAAGGAAGAACTTCAATTCTCCTATCATGCTCATTTCAAATTTAGTTTGCATTAACTTAGAAAATTCTTTGCAAAGGCTTTCATTAGTAGCCCCAAAAATGATATCATCAACGTAAATTTGAACAAGTATAAAATGCTTGTTTGATGTTTTTCTAAATAGAATGGTGTCTACTTGACCTCTGGTAAAACTATTTTTCATTAAAAAGGAACTTAGTCTATCATACCAAGCTCTAGAAGCTTGCTTAAGACCATACAGAGCCTTTTTAAGCATAAAGACATGTTCAGGAAATTCAATGTCTTCAAATCCATAAGGTTGTTTTACATAGACTTCCTCAGTTATAAAACCATTCAAGAAAGCACTTTTCACATCTATTCGATAAAGAATTATCTCATGGTGTACAGCAAATAAAAGTAAAATGCGAATAGCTTCTAACCTTGCAACAGGTGCAAATGTTTCAGTAAAATCTATACCTTTTTCCTGTGAGTAACCTTGAGCAACTAATCTTGCTTTGTTTCTCACTACCTTACCATCTTCATCAAGCTTGTTTCTAAATATCCATTTAGTACCAATAGCTTATTTACTTCTGGTAGAGTGACTAACTTCCAAACATTATTTCTTTGGAACTGATTCAATTTTTCTTGCATAGCCAGAATCCAACCTTCATCTTCTAATGCTTGATCAATCATCTTAGGTTCCATCTCAGAGAAAAGTGTAAGATCTGCATGCTCTTTGAAAGAGGATCTTGTTCTTACTCTATCTCTAGGTTCTCCTATGATTTGATCCTTAGGATGATTGATTTTTGTATCTCCAACTTTTTCTGGCTTCAGCTTCTGCTCGAGTAGAATCCTATGTCTGGTTGTCACCGCCAAACGCTGATGATGCACGATCACTGTTTGATGTACCACCAATATCTAAACCTGAAAATAATTCATCTAGCTCTGACATGGCAGTGCCAGGCTTATTGTCATCAAACTTGACATGAATTGATTCTTCCACTATCAAAGATTATTTATTGTATATTCTAAAAGCTTTAGATCTTTCAGTGTATCCCAAAAAGATTCCTTTGTCAGCTTTGGAATCAAACTTGCCAATTTGATCTTTAGTATTCCGAATATAACATAAACAACTAAAGGGATGAAAATAAGAAATGTTGGGTTTTCTACCCTTCTACAGTTCATATGGAGTCTTCTTCAAAATTGGTCTAATAAAGACTCTGTTTTGAATATAACAAGTTGTGTTTACTGCTTCTGCCCAAAAATGTTTTGCAATATCAGCTTCATTGATCATGGTCCTGGCTATTTTTTGGAGGGACCTATTTTTCCTTTCTACAATACCATTTTGTTATGGTGTTCTAGGATAGGAGAAATTGTGAGAAATGTCATTTTCTTCACAAAATTTTTGAAAGCTTTCATTTTCAAATTCTCCCCCATGATCACTTCTAATTGAAGAAATACAAATCCCTTTTTCATTTTGAACTGATTTGCAGAAAACAGTAAATACCTTGAATGACTCATCCTTGTGGGCAAGGAATCTAACCCATGTACATATAGTAAAATCATCAACAATGACTAACCCATATTTCTTTCCAGTTAAAGAGGCTGTCCTTGTTGGACCAAAAAGATCAAGATGCAAAAGCTCAAGTGGTCTAGAGGTTGAAACAACATTTTTAGAATGAAAAGAAGTTTTCACTTATTTTCCTCTTTGACATGCCTCACAGAGAGCATCAGATTGGAATTTAAGATTTGGTAAGTCTCTAACAAGACTGTGCTTGTTTAATTTTGAGATTAATCTCAAACTGACATGACCCAATCTTTTTTACTAAGTCCATTACTCATCTTCAACAGACATTAGACACTTGACATCTTGTTTTGCAAGTTCAAAAAGATCAATGTTATAAATATTTTGTTTCCTCTTTGCAGTAAAGAAAATAGAGCCGTCTTTCTTGCTTTTTACTGAACATCCAGTTCTATAAAAATGATATCATAACCATTATCACATAATTGACTTATGCTCAATAAGTTATGTTTTAGTCCTTCAACATAAAGTACATTATCAATAGAGGGAAGAGAACCTTTACCAATGCGACCAATTCTAACTATTTTACCTTTTTGGTTTCCTCCGAAACCAATAAATCCTTCTTCTCTAGGTCTTAGCTTTTGGAACATATGCTTTTCTCCCGTCATGTGATGCGAGCATCCACTGTCTAAGTGCCAAGATAGGTGTGTTGACCTTGTTGCTAAGCATGTCTCTTCAACTTCTTCTTCAGAGTCTAAGTCAGTGTTTGCCATGAGGGCATGATTGGCTTCTTCTTCATTTTCATCCTCAGAGGATGTTAGGTCCAGGTCTTCCCATGTAGCCATTAGACTCTTCTTCTTTCCCTTGAAAGAACTCCTTGTGGGCTTTTCCTTAAGATTAGGACATTCAGATTTGAAGTGTCCCGGTTTTTTACATTCATAGCAAACAACTTGGCTTTTGTCTTTGCTTTCCTTCTTGTCCTTGACATCTTTCTTCTGGAATTTTCTTTTGAAGTTTCTTTTCTTCCATATTCTTTGGATCTTCTTAGATATGAATGCAAGCTCATCATCTGTTCCATCATCATCTTCTTATAAAGCTTCATCTTCTGATTCTTCTTCAGCCTGAAGGGCCTTAGAAGAACTAGCTTTGTGCTTGTTGACTTTCAAACAATAGACTTGCTTTTCTTCACAGGTTCTTCCTCATTCAACTTAAGTTCATGAGCTTTCAGAGAGCTCAAAAGATCTTCAAGCCGTAAGACATTCAAATCTTTTGCTTCTTTTATAGCAGTGACTTTGGGTCTCCACTGCTTGGTCAAACTTCTCAAGATCTTTCTTATATGGTCAGGAGTGGTGTAGCTTTTTCCAAGGGCTTGTAACCCATGAACAAGTGTTTGGAATCTTCCAAACATAGATTCAATGTTTTCACCATCTTCCATTTTAAACAACTCATATTGGCGAACCAACATGCTGGCTTTAGTTTCTCTTACTTGGGCAGAGCTCTCATAAAACAAAACAAGAGAATCCCAAATTTCTTTGGCAGTATCAAATTTGCCACATTTATCATATTCTTTTTCTGACATAGCACAAATAAGAATAAATCTAGCTTTATGATTGAGCTGATATCTCTTTTTCTGCTCATCATTCCAATTTTCTCTAGCTATGGCAACTCCAGCAGCATTAGTGGGAATAAGGTATCCACTTTTATATCCCACAACTCAAGTTATTGTGTCTCAAAAAAAGCTTTTATCTTATCTTTCCAGTAGTCAAATTTTTCTCCAGTAAATAGAGGAGGACGGTTCATGTGACCACGTTCTGCAGACATGTTCACAAGTAGGATCTTTTCTCTTAACACTGTTAAGTGCTCAACCAAGAGGCCAAGCTCTGATACCAACTAACGTGAACACAAGAAGGGGGGTTGAATTGTGTCGAAAACTTTTTGCAAACTTTAAGTAAAAAACACTTTTGAACACTTGTTTTAACAACTGATTGATATCGGATGCTGAAGTTCAATCGCACGCTGGAAATCTGAAAACTCGTTTTTCTTTTCAAGATAAAACTAAATGTAAAGCAGTAAAGCAAGAGACACAGAGATTTATACTAGTTCACCACCAAACTAGTAGCTACGTCTAGTCCCTTCGTTCCTGAAGAATTTTCCACCATAATCAACTGATTACAAATTTCCTTAAGAGTATTCTTTTGTCACAAAGTTGACAATACTCTTAACTTCTCAAAACAACTCCGTACGTTCGAGCCTTTGAGGAACTAAGCCTGTAACAAGGCAATATAACTTTCACAAAGTATTTTCTTTTGAATACAATCAAATAACTCTCACAGAGAGGATGAAAAGATTCAGCTCAAAACAATAACTTTCTAACAGAAAGACTATAAGACGCTGAAGTTCAGTTCTTTGGTTTCCAGAAACATGGCACAAAACTTGATTGCTCACTTGAGAATAGCCTTAGTAGAATGTAGTTTCTAGCAACCTTCTTCAATGAATACCTTGGGGTATTTATAGGAGTCCTTGAGGGTATTACCGTTGTAGATAATTTTGGCTCCAAATCATTGGGTGAGGTATTTTGAAAAAGCATATCCTTTTCTTCCTTTCCAGAGAATATCAGAATAGTACACATTTCTGTTATGGTACTATCTGCTTTTCATAATTGCCTTGTACGAATTTTGTCTTATTCTAAAGGTGCCACCTTTGATACCTCGTACATAAGAATGAGCACACAAAATAAAATTCGAATTCCGTTCAAGAATAGCTGAGGTAAAAGAGCACAAACGTGACTATCACGTGTTTCATTAATAAGACCAGATGCTCGCTCAGAAGCCAAGATGGACACTCACAGCAATTGAAAACCACGTGTCAAAAGATAACACTATCGGACGCTCGCTATACAAGACGCTGGAGTGAACTGGATGCAGACACACATGGAATGTATTCAAACTCTTGTGAATTTCTTTTTCTTGCTTGAGTGAGTTATAAAACATAAGTGATTTTAATACCTGCACACTTCAAGACTTATTAGAAGATAAATTGTTCACTTGTAAATACTTTGTTATCATCAAAATTAATGAGGGTCTAAACTTCTCAATCGTTTAGGTTCCAACATACCATATTCTAGATTTAACTCGGGGTTTTAACGATGAAAATTAATATTACATAATTCTTCTATTGGTTCTTGGAAGTAAAACATGTTACTTCGTACTATTCGGACGTTAACGAGTGTCTATGTTGATTAGTAAAATTGATTTGGTTAATTAATTGTCGATTTAGTATTGAACTTATAGGGTCACACACAAGCGTTTTACTTTTTGCTAAAAAATGTTTTTATTATTTGAGAATTTAGTTTAATCAAATAAATAAATAATTTCTAAGTGGAATGTTATTAAATTCTATTCTAGCACTAAGAATATAAATAATATATGAATATTCCATTTTATCATTAAGCATCTTTTATTTAGAATAAATTAGTGTGAAATTGATAATAAAAACATGGATTGCTTTGTTTTAGGAAATTGTTTCAAAGTAACAAAACATGGGATGCTACTAAGGGACCGCTCAACGTATGGACCATGGTTAGGAATATCAGCGGGGGCAGGGTGGAAGCAGGGAGTACTTTCCCGCTCCTCGTCTTTGTCCCCCCATATTGCACTTTGTCCCTGTCTCCAATCCCCACCATGTGGAGTTTTTCTTTACCATCCCAACCCCACGGGGATCCAAACACAAAAAATAGCAAATAAGCAATATAGTTTACATAGAAAATTTTATATTGTTTAATATATGAAAATAGAAACAATATATTATAGAATATATGACCAATTTAAAATGGCAAAATTACACTAGAGGTCATTTTTCTTAATTTAAAGCTTCACTTCAGTCTTTTATCTTTTTTTGTGTCAAGTTAGTCCTTCAAAGTTAATTATAGTTTCAGTTTAGTCTCACGTGTTCTAAAATGTTAACAATGTTGGCCAGATTGGTCTGTTTTTTGTTTTTTACAATAGCTTTTTAGTTTTTATTTGTAGCACAATTGATAAAGCAGATTGTCCTTATGATACACATGTATTTCTGGTTGTAGATCAGCCAACAATTTGCCTCGAAACTAACGTTTTAAAACGTGCGGGACTAAATTGAAATAAAAAAAAGATAAAGGACTAACTTGAAATTTTAAAATAAGATAAATGACCTCTGGAATAATTTTTCCAAAAAAATATCAATTTAGTCCTTAAAAGTCTCAAATGTCCGTCAAAATAGTATCTGATATGGACTAAAATGTCCGTAAGAATATTTTAAAAAGGACTAATTTGACTAAAATTTGAGATTTTTTTTGAACAAATTGATATTTTTCATTTCTTAGGGACTATATAGGTCTCTATATTTTTGTCAGAGACCAATTTGGGCAAGTGAGATGAGAGAGATGGTGCAGTTATGATAGTGGGTGCAAAACTATAAAGTTAGAGGGGTCAAAATAAAAAAATTTACAATAAACTAAGTGGGATTTTAAAAATCCTAGCGGGTGCATGTGCACACCCTGAGTTATATATAGAACCGCCCCTGGGTATAACATCTGAGATAGAAACTGATAATATTTGCGAAAATATAAGCACAGTACATTGAATTTATTGATAGAATCTCTGGAGAAAAGGTTCTCAAAACAGAGATATAGGACAGAGTTTACACAAATTATCAGTAAAGAGAGAAATAAGGACAGGGATACGGTTACAGTAGTTCCTTAACAAGCGGTCTAACAATCTGATCCTACAAAAGCAAATTGAAAGAATTACTAAATTTGACACATGTGTCGAATAATTTAAATCCAATGTTGGAACATAAGCACAACAGATACATTCAAGCAATGGAGACTTAGAGAGAAACTTATTATTTGACAGAGAAAAGAGGGATTGAATGAAAAACTGAATTGCATATTTCTTATTGAATCATAATGACATTTATATCTACAAGTATAAGTCAGTTACACTGAGTCTTAACAAACTTTAACTAACTATTAGCTATACTAACTAACTTGAATTACACATACAATAACACCATCACTTAATTCAAGCACTTAAGGGACACCATACCAATCTTCCTCCACAATTCTTCAAAACGATTTATCTTCAATTCCTTTGTAAAGATATCAGCCAATTGCACATCAGTAAGGCAATACACCAGCTCAAGCTTATCCTTATTCACTTGATCCCTTAGAAAATGGAACCTAGCCTCGATATGCTTGCTCCTACCATGTGATACAGGATTCTTTGCTAAGTTAATGGCTGACTTATTATCAACCATCAACCTCAAAAGGCTTGATCACCTCAATTTTCAAATGTGTAAGTAAGGACTCCAGCCAAATAGCCTGACAGGCTACATAGGAGCTTGCTATATATTCAGCTTCGCAGATCGACAATGCAATTACTGGATGCTTCTTATAGCACCGAGAGATTGGTGCATCTAAGAAATTGAAAATGTAACCTCAAATGCTTCTCCTATCTATTTTGTCCCCACACCAATCTGAGTCAGAGTATCCCATCAACACATTCTCCTTCTGCTCAACCATTTTTGTAAATAGAATCCCATAGTCAAGTGTGCCCTGAAAGCATCTCATCATCCTTTTAGCAGCTATTAGATGTGATTTCCTTGGATCATCCATGAACCTACTGATTATGCCAACTCTATAGCAGATATCTAGCCTGCTATTACACAAATATCTCAGGCATCCCACCATTTGCTTGAACAATGTAGGATTCACTGATTCTTCATCACCGCACCCGTCTAGTTTCACATTAACTTCAAAAGGTATTGTTGTCAGATTGCATTCAAACATGTGAAACCCTTTAATTTCAACACTTAATTCATATACTTCTTGCGACATGGAGGTTTTAGATTCGCCAGTCAAGAGAAAGCAAAATGAGAGATGAATTCAAGGATTAGGTTTCGGATGTGGTGGAACAAGTTTGGGATTTTAGGGCTTTAGGGTTCAAGTAGAAAGTGGAGGAAAGCAGAAATGATGATCGGCGAAAATATGGTGGCTATTGGGACAAACCATGGTATTTTGGGAGATGAGGAGATAAGGAAATGGTTCTTTGAGAGATGAGTTTACCTTTGCAGCAGCCAACAAGAGTAAGCTGGTTTTAAATGAAGTAACTAAATAAATTCCCACCACATGAAAATTTGGGAGGGAAAAACATTGCTTTCGAGTTTCATCTGTGCGGCATGGCACAAAAATACGGCTGCTTTCAGCGTGGGAAAGCATCTCGTGTGGTCTACGGTGGACCAATACATAAAATTCATTCAAAACTCTAACAACATCTAACGCTGCCTCTAGTAATAAAAGCTCATGATATTTCTTGTCCTCACGATTAAGACGGTGACATAATCGATGCTTGTTCGACACAAAACAAGAAAAAACAAATATGAGTGCCTCAAAACTCAACTTGTATTCATTTTTTTTTTTAATCATCACCTATCATGGTTAGAGATAAGGACTAGTATGACATAGGTTAGTGTCAATAGTTAAGAAGGTGAGACCGTTCCCTCACCTAATTAGTTGAACTATGGTTAATGTCATTTAGGAAAGGTGTGACCTTTCCATCACTTAAGTTGAATCGTGGTTAGTACCATAGTTAAAAAAAGTGAGACATTTCCCTAACCTAAATATAGTCATGGTTAGTATCATAATTAAGTTGATTGTTGACTTTGCTGGACTTCGACATAAGTTGACCTAGGTTAGGGTTAGGTTTAGGATTAGTATAACATAGGTTAGTGTCATAGTTAGGAAAGGTGAGACATTTCCCTCCCCTAAGTTGAACTGTTGTTAGTGCCATAAGTAAGAAAGGTGAGATCTTTCGATGACCTAAATTGAGCTTTGGTTAGTACCACCATTAAGAAAGGTGTGACCTTTGCATGACCTAAATTGAACCGTGATTAGTACCATAGTTAAGTTGGCTTTGACAAAAGTTGACTATATTATGTTAACTTTGTTTGACATAGGAAAATGTTGATCATGGTTAGTGCTATGGTTAAGGACTAGTATGACATCAGTTAGTGTCATAGTTAAGAAAGGTGAGTGACCTAATTAGTTGAAATGTTGTTAATGCCATGGTTAAGAAATGTGAGACTTTTCCATTTCCTAAGTTGAAATGTGGTTAGTACCATAGTTAAGAAAGGTGACATATTTCCATGACCCAAGTTTAACAGTGGTTAGTACCATAATTAAGTTTACTTTGACATTGGTTGACTTTGTTTGACTACGACATTGGTTGACATGTTAGGGTCTGTGTTAAGGACTAGTATGACATAGGTTAGTGTCACAGTTAAGAAGGGTGATACCTTTCCCTGATCTAAGATGAGTCATGGTTAGTGCCATAATTAAGAAAAGTGAGACCTTTCCATGACCTAAGTTGAATCGTGGTTACTACCATAGTTAAGTTGACTTTGACACAAGTTGACTATATTAGGTTAACTTTGTTTGACATTGGAAAATGTTGATCATGGTTAGTGCTATGGTTAAGGACTAGTATGACATCAGTTAGTGTCATAGTTAAGAAAGGTGAGTGACCTAATTAGTTGAAACATGGTTAGTGCCATGGTTAAGAAATGTGAGACCTTTCCATTTCCTAAGTTGAATCGTGGTTAGTACCATAATTAAGTTTACTTTGACATAGGTTGACTTTGTTTGACTTCGACATTATTGACATGGTTAGGGTCTGTGTTAAGGACTAATATGACATAGGTTAGTGTCACAATTAAGAAGGGTGATAGCTTTCCCTGATCTAAGTTGAATCATGGTTATGGCACAATTAAGAAAGGTGAGACCTTTACATGACCTAAGTTGAACTTGAACTATGGTTCGTACCATAGTTAAGTTGACTTTTACATATGTTGACTTTGTTAGGTTGAATTTGCTTGACATTAGCATAGGTTGACCATGGTTAGGGTTAGGGTTAATGACTAGTATGGCTAAAGTTAATGTCATGGTTAAGAAATGTAAGACATTTCCCTGATCTAAGTTGAACCACGATTAGTGTCATAGTTAAGAAAGGTGAGTCATTTTTGGCTGAGGAAAGGTTTGACACTTCTTAACTATAAAACGTGGTTGTTGTAATAATTAAGAAGTGTGAAAGTTGTTTTCTCATAAAGATGAACCATGGTTTTTATTGTAGTTAAGAAGTGTCAAACATTCCCTAACCTCATATGAACCACAGCTGGTGTCATAATCATGAAAGGTGAGACATTTCTTCCCATAATGATGAACCATGGTTAGTGCCATAGTTAAAATGATGACACCCTCTCGTGTTACCAATCTGTCCTCACGGCCTTCTCCACCCCCATGTGGAGTTTTTGCCTTCTACAAGGTTCGAACCCGAGACCTGGGGCTTAAATAACCCGGAAGCACCTTGCCATTACTAACTGAGCTAGCCATTATCAAATGAGCTAGAAGTCCAGTTGGTAATGACAAGGTGCTTTCGGGTTACTTAAGCCCTAGGTCCCTGGTTCGAACCTTGCAGAAGGCAAAAACTCCATATGGGGGGTGGAGAAGGCCGTGAGGACAGATTGGTAGCACGAGAAAGTGGCCAGTCTGTTACAAAAAAGGCACCTTTTTTTGTAATAGCCGAGGGCTATCCTTATGTTTCCTTGTGCTCAAAGGCTTTTTCTCGCACTATACTCACGATCTTCTCCACCCCCATGTGGAGATTTTACCTTTTGCATGGTTCGAACCCGAGACCTGGGACTTAAGTAACCCAGAAGCACCTTGCCATTACCAACTGAGCTAGGGACTCCAAGTGTGAAGAGAGCTTTCAGAAGCTAAAGGAGAGGTTGACGACCGCACTGGTGTTAGTCCTATCAGACCCAAACGAACCCTTTTTGGTGTATTGGGACGCTTCGAAGGAAGGACTAGGAGGAGTGTTGATGCAGCATGGTAAGGTAGTTGTTTATGCTTCCCGACAATTGAAGGTAGATGAGCAAAATTACCCGACCCACAATTTGGAACTCGGAGCCGTGGTCTTTACGCAGAAGATCTGGAGGCACTACTTGTATGGAGGAAGGTTTGAAGTCTTCAGTGACCACAAGAGTTGTGGAAAATTTTGGTATCCAGAATGCTTTTTATGTTGAGCTTGTGGGAACTATGTTGGCTATTGAGATTGCCTACAAAAGAGGTTGGAGGAATCTTTGGTTGGAATGTGATTCCAGTCTTGTTATTTCTGCTTTTAGTAATAATAATTTAGTCCATTGAGAATATGTCTTTTACTTTTTTGCATATTTATAGAGAGGAAAATGCGTGTGCTGACAAGTTGGCCTCTTTTGGGGTTCATAATTCGGGTTTTGCTTGGTGGGATACTATTCCCCCTTTCATAAATGCGTAGTTTGCTCATAATAGGAATAGGCTTTTAGTTATAGATTTAAGTGATTTTCCCTTGGGTAAGGTTCATGTGCTCTTAAGTCCCTCTCTTGTATCTTTTTCTTCTTTTTTAATAAAATGTTTGTATGTTGCAGATGATTGATAGAGAATGTGGTGCCAACTTAGTTAGGATTATAGTTTCTAGAGTGATGCTTTTGCATACCATTTTTTCTTTAAAAAAATTTGAGACCTGAATTAATCTTTAAGTTAGTGGAATTTTTGCTACAAGTTAACAACGTAATGTTGTCCAAGACAATTCTGCGGCATTTTGACTATATCTGAACTTGTAGGTGTCAAAATGAAGTCCAACCGGTGCCATTTGAATGCTAAGATCCATAACTTCAACTTTCATGAAGACACCTTGAGTTATTTTGGACTTTAAGATGGTGAAAAATGTGTCACAACAAGAAGAAACATTTGCTGCTGGGAGAGCAAGGCGCCCAAGGGCTTTGGCAATGAATTTTTGACATTTCTAGGCGTCAGGCGTCCCAAAATCTGAGAGAACTACGTTCAAGTTTTGTCTAGCTGAGGCGCCCCAGAGCGCAGGGTGCCCCGATACATGATTTTCTACGTTTTCTGAGGGTGCTAGATGCTTAGGTCAAGAGCACAACGCCCTGTCTTGGTCCGACACTGACTAAAACACATTTTATCTCATTTTGGGGTAACTCTTTTCATATGTTCTGACTTGCAAACCCTAATGGAACCCAAGAGGCAACCCTAATTTCACCTCCACTCCATTAACACAGTAAAGATTCAAGGCTTGGAAGAGATCTTAGTTTTCCCTTTGGTTAGGGATGGTGAACCTTTGTTGCATTCTTCTGTAATATGACTTCTAATGCTTAAATTAGTAGTATTTGTGTTGATTGAGAAAGTTCTTCCATGTTTAATGCTTTTCATTGGTTGACCGTCTTTGAATCGATTTTATGTGTGATTTCAAAACCTGCAAATTGGTTGTTATGTTAGATATGAAGTTGATTGTCATATATGATCCTCGGATAGCACTTCGTGCTTGTGTGTTCTTTTGAATTTGTGCACTGAATGCTTAGTTGAATTAGAGAGGCCTAAGGAATTAGGGTTCTTAGTTTAACCTAAAGGGGCTTTTTCTCAAGGAATTGATATTAGTCTAATTGAGTGAATTTGAACTTCAATTGCATGAATTTGACTTATATCAAGATTATGTTTGTTTGTACAAGAAGAAGAAAACAAAGAGGATCATTCCTTAACCACTTTTATCATATTGTTTGTGCCCACCAAGTGTGTCAAATTGTTTCTATAAGAAGATCCAAAAAGATATTGTATTTGCATTATTGTTATTTTGTTTCGACCAATTAAAAACCCCAAAATACTTTGTTTCCCGTTCAATTAGTAATCAAATTCATGAGTTGATATTTGACATGCAATCCTTAAAAACGATATCTAATATTTAACCAATTTTATTACTTGTAACGATGTCGGATTCACTTGTCATGGTCTCATCAATAATTTGGTTAAAATCCAACATCATTTACTATAGCTTCAATTTAGTTTGCTATTTACTTACGGTCATTTGTCTTATTTTTCGTTAATATTGTTGTTTAATAACTCGGCAACTAAGTTAGGAAAAATTTACCATTTCCTAAAATTTTATTATATTCAATATATATCTACTATTAATATAAGAATATAAAGGGCCGTCAAAATTACTAAATTGGATTATCATATTTTTGCCACCTATCATTTTAAAGAGGCAAATACGTCAATCTAAATAAAATTAAATCAAAATAAAAATTAAATTCACATAAAAAAATTAATTTTTTTTCATACTTTTACCTTTTTCTATCTCACTTTTCACTTTTTTCCTCTCTCTTCTCTTTCTTCTCTCTTTCACATGACACTCTTTCTCTCTTTCTTCTCTCACATCTTCTCTCTTCTCTTTTTTCTTCCTATTTTTTCCCCCTTCATCTTCTTCTTTCTATTTCTTTCTATTTCTCTTTTTCTATACTTTTATATTTTATCATTATAATTTTTTTATTATTTATAAATAATTATTTTCGTTTAAAGTCTCAATAAGAAAACATTACATATTGTCAATATAATTTTATTGTCTTTGATTACGTATCAAAATTTATAAATATATTTATTATATATTTTTTTATAGATGATTATTTTACTTTTGATTCTTAATAGGAGAAAACATTACATACTATCGGTATAAATGATTATTATTTTTTTGGTACAAACGGAGAAACATAAAATATTGTCGGCATAACATAAAAATTTATAAATATATTATTTATAGATGATTATTTTACTTTTGACTCTTAACGGGAAGAAACATTACATACTATCGGTATAAATGATTATTTTTCTTTTGGGTCCAGACGGAGAAACATAAAATGTTTATTTTTTATACGAGCGTAAACATCTTTATTATTTATAAATGATAATTTTGTTTCTTAGTCTCTAAGGGAAACATTATATGTTGTGGGTGCAATTTTATAGTCTTTTAACACATATCAAATTAATAAATGCTTTTAATTATCATTTGTAAATGATTATTTTGATTTTTAGTCCTTACGGGAAAACATTGTTTGACGTATGTATAATTTTATCATGTTTGAAAACATATCAAATTTGCAAATGTCTTTATCATTTATAAATAATTATTTTGCTTTTTAGTCCTTACGGGAAAACATTATATATTGTCGGTGTAATTTTATTATAAATAATTATTTTGCTTTTTAGTCCCTACGGGGAAACATTACATGTTGTCGGTGTAATTTTAGTATAAATTATTATTTTACTTTTTAGTCCCTACGGAAAAACATTACATGTTCTGGTGTAATTTTATCACCATTAAACACATCAAATTTATAGATATATTTATTATTTATCAATGTATTTAATTTAGCTTTGATATTTTTTATGGCTATTAATGTATAGAGGTGGTTCAGAAAGATGTTATTAAAATTGGTATAAGGACCACTGTATTAAAATATTTTCCATGACAAAAGACATAGTAAGTGATATTCAATTTTAGTTGATGTATTTAAATACTTTAAAAATATTCATTTTAACTAACACAACACGACCCGTACGAATACACTAGTATTTTACCAGTAATATAGAAAATAGATAACTAGTAAAAAAGGTCTTATTTGTTGGCAATTACTATCTATTATCTAATGTGAAGTAGACCCCACTCTGATTCGCTCCTCCAAGTTCTGAGCCGCATAATGAGAACCTCACTACTACTCCTCGATGGCCTCCTCCGTAGCACAACCACCACCTCGTCCCTCTCTCCACCTCCCAAATCCCAAACCCCACTTTACCCGCCGCTCCCTCCTCCTAACATCCACCGCGACCCTCTCCTTCCCCTCCCTCTCCTCAGCCGCCACACCACCACAACAATCCATTAACCCCACCATCACCGACCGCGTCTTCATGGACTTCAATCTCTGCCCCAACTACTCCCTCCCGAGCCGCACCCTCGGCGACACCCTCTCCACCCTATGCTCCGATTCCACCCCACTCGGCCGCGTCATCCTAGGCCTCTACGGTAACCTCGTCCCCCTCACTGTCTCAAACTTCAAATCCCTCTGCATCGCTTCTTCCAATTCTAACCCTGATTCCTCTTCCTATAAGAACACCTTCGTCCACAAGATCTTTCCCGGTCGCTACTTTCTTGCTGGTCGACAGGGCCGTCCCGATAAGGGTGAGGTCCGGCCCCCACGTCACCTCCCCCGCAACACCGAAACTGTGGACCCCACGGCATTCGCCCTCACCCATTCCCGCCCCGGCGTCGTTTCGCTTTCGCTATCCGAAAACGACGACGACCAGGAACTCAAGCTTGACCCCGATTACCGAAACGTTGAGTTCTTAATCACCACTGGACCCGGACCTTGCCCCCAGCTTGATAATAATAATATCGTCTTTGGAACCGTCCTTGAAGGTAACTAACTCTTTTTCTGTGTCTTTGCACCAAAATTGAATATAATACAACTGCATTGAAGCTGACATTTTCTAAAAGCTTACGAATTTGATCTTTTGTCTTTACAAAAGCTAGCAATATTTGTGCCTGACCACAGTGTTATCATTTGTACAGTTAATTAGAAGGTTAAAATTTATCAAAATGATATTAAAAATGACAAAGCTTTTGTTAAAATTACTTTAGGATTTGTCTATTGAGCATTGTATGTAAGAGTTATTGCGATCAAATGTTAATTAATGTTTATATGATCTTTATTGTATTTGTTCATCTTATTAATCAACAATTAGTACCGCACCTTTTGACTGTGGAAAATGGAAAAGCCACTATAGGAGGCAGAAAAATAGAAAAAGCAAAAGACACGGAGTGTTAAGATCCTGCATCTATCTTGAATGAGTGACCTGAAGAATTTGAAGGATTCTCTTTGTTTTTTGTTTTGACCTCGGCACTCATGTATGAACCTGTTTTACAATCGAAGAGAGATTGAGGATAAACTCTGCATAAGTTTTGTATTAGCTATTTTCTATAAACTATGTTGGGAAGCTTATGAAAATAGGTTGCCTTGCAAAACTCCGGTGTTTGATTTGTGAGTAGAGTATAAGCTTAGTAACTAAACCCGGTGAAGGCTAGTCGAATGTTTATGCTTCTGTTTTATGCATAAGGACTCTTCCATTAAAAGGACAACTTAATAGGAGCTCATGTTTTATTTTTTAATTAAGTGTTTTTTCAATAATTGCTTACACATAAGCTGTTTTTACAATTAAAGAGAGGTCGAGAATAGACTCTGCATTAGCTCTGTATAAGTTATTTCTATAAGCTAGCTTACGAAACTTATGAAAATAGTGTTTAAGTTTCTTTGCATAACTCAGTGTTTGATTTTGTAGAGTATAAGCTTAGTAACTAAACCTGGGGAAGGGTAATCGAATGTTTGTGCTTCTGTTTTATGCATAAGGATTGTACCCTCCCAGTAAAAAGATAACTGAATAGGAGCTCGTGTTTTATACCTTCAGGTTAGGTTACAATAGTTTTGCGTTTTGATCTCTATTCAGCCATATTGTGTATCAACCTGTGGATCTAATGATACAAGAGAGTAGTTCAGACATTCAAATATTTGATCTGTTTCGAGGACTAGATTATATGAATCATAATTTTATGTTAATTACCAATAACATTTGCTCACCTTCTAATTGAATCTAATTGCAGGGCTCGATGTCATCACAGCCATAGCTTCCATTCCCACGTACCAACCATCTGAACGAATTCGCCAATTTAATGACTTGGCTGAATTTTTTGGAGATGAAAGGGCCCAGAATGCTCGCGCCATATGGAACAGGCCTCTTACTACTGTTTATATTAGTGACTGTGGGGAGCTGGAGGTTGCAAAGCCTTCCCTCACGCCTTCTCTCCCTTAATTTTTTTCCTTGTATATTATGCAAGAGGATTTCATATAACTGGTGTATGTAAAATCATACTCAAATTCTTTTAAAGGAAATGATGATGAGTAAAACATAAAGTGAACAAAATGAATGACTTGATAATTGAAAGGCTCAAAAGTTTAGTTGGTTCACTTCAAAGCTGAGAAATGAAAACTACAGGCAGTGAAGTTAAGTATTGGGATTTTATAGCGGAATCACTTGTAAGTTAGTAATACGATATTATTATGCAAAAAAAAAAAAAAAGTTTCTATCTGCTTCAAACAGTTACAAAGATTTTATACATTTCTGAACTGTCATAGCTTCAAGCATGGTTCCCTACAATTTTTTACCACTTCTATGATAAAAGAAAAAGGAGATACAATTTGGGGTTGCTTCTGTTGTGTCTCTTTTGACTTCCAAATCTTCCCTGGCGAAGGTAGAAGATTTTGACGCCTTTGTGGAGAGGGAGCAAACAGCCTATGACCTTCTCTTTGTGCCACAACTCGAGAACATAGGTTGGGTTGAGCTGGATTAAAATATTTCTGGCTTGCTATACTCTCAACTCGTGGTGAGCTAACTTACTCAATCTGCAACCCGTTGTGAGCCAACTTAGGTGGCCAGACTGGCTCGCTTTGCCAACTCCACTTTGTGGAGAGGTAGAATATTTTGAAGTTGACATGTTTCTAACATAGGCTGCTCCAAAAGTATATATTCTGTAGTCAAACTTTGCTAGAAGGACTGCTATTCTTGCTGTGACTATTACTATAAACTTAACATCTTTTTTTTTTTTTTTATTCTTTTCCAAAACAGTATTTTAATCACTTGAGTTTGAAGTAGGAAATGTAGTTAGGCCTGAGACATAAAGGGGGAAGAAAACTTGTCTGACATGCATTTCTCGTCCCTGGTGGGATTTTTCTAATGTGACCATTATCTTGTTATTGTAAAGACGGAACTGCAAATATTTCTGTCTACATGCTTGAAGTTGCAAAGAAGTTTAATTAATATAACTTTTGATATTGTTAATGGAACAGAAAAAACTGTCTACCATTGATTCCCATCGTTGCTCGTTTCTTGTTTTTCTGTTCAATAAGGTAATAAGGTGTTGCTGCAACAGTCAAAATTACATTTTTATAAGCAGAAATCATGTAGAAAAACAAGGCATGTACAACAGATGAATATATTTGTAGATTTGTTATTTTAAGGTTGAATTAAAATGCTAAGTAATACATACCCTGTTCTTTCATCTTTTATTGATCATTTTTACCTTTATGCAAACTAGTTGATATATAAATGCTTTTTTTGACAGCACTTGATATATAAATAATATGAAGGTGGATAGTTAAACACATTCGGGGAATAATTTTTATATAAGTACAGTGTTTATTATCCATTATCAATCAAAAACTCAGAATATTAATAAAACAATTCTTAAGAGTTTTAATGTCTTATTATATTATTATTTTAATGTATTTTGAGTTACTACCTCCGGTCCCATATATAAGAGACAAAGCACTGTCTAGGTTTATTGAATAACTGATGCATTTGGTACATAATATAGATCAGATACATCAGTTATTCAATGAATCTAAAAAGTGCATTTGTCTCTTATATATGGGACCGGAGGTAGTATCAATTAACTTTCTTTGGGGTACTAAAAAGTGGGTGCCATGGGATCTCTTTGGGAAGGGTTACCTACAAAGAGAGATTTTACTGGCATCACGGAAATTCAAACCCTAACTTGTGCGAATCACATCGTATTGAGGCAGACATATCATTTTACACCTATTTCATACAATAATATTAATGTTTATCACTTTATTTTGTAAATTCAAAGTGTATTGTACAATGTTATAATGATTTTGTCGTTTTACATTAAACTGGTGATAGCGTCACTAATGTTTAGTGACATCCCTTTCAACATCTTTGCTAGATGAGAAAAGATATTCTGACAACCAAAAAGTTGTCGGACACCGTATGTTGATACGGTTTCCGTTTTTTAATTATTTTTTCTCTAATCCCAATAAAATCAATTGTTATTGTGTGTGTGTGTTTTTATACGGTGTCTACTACGATGTCGATTTTCGGTTGTCGAAATATCAATGCTCTTGTTAGATTATGTATTTGATTATCAACAAAACTAGCAATTTCTGAAAAAATATTATGATAGGAAAGCAGGCAACAGCCAAATTCTCACTAATGTATGATGTTGCCATTTGGTATTTCTGAACTCTGGTTAAGTAAACATCCAAGAACTTGGCTATTTTTTATCGGGTTTTCTAAGAATTAGCTATAATATTCTATCACTTTGTTCAATCACTGCTACATTAGTTAGGCAGTCGTAGTGTAGGGACTAATTCTCTTGATGTTAGTGATAGGTATTTAGATAGAATTACCTACTCTAGCTACAGAATACTATTGACAGAAAGTTCTGACTGTATTCTTCATTTATCATTTCTTCATTTATACAAGATTGTGGCCTTCCTAGATTCTAGGGTTGAAGAGGAATCTAATAACGGTAAAATGCCAGCATATTACAGCAGCATAATATCTGTCCATTTGCACATGGTACTAAGGATAACATCAAAATAAAATGACAGCTAATAAAAGACAAAGACAACTAGCAGTATTATCTGAAGATATGATTCTAAGGATCCTTGGGCTTCAGGGCTTCATGATGTAGTCGTTGAAGTAGTTGGGCTTGGTAATGGTTCTTTTAAAATGTGACTTGGTATGGAGAAAAGCATGTGGAGGAGTGTGTGGAGGTGTTATATGACCATTCTGCCAATAGAAGAAACTAATGCCATTGTTGCGGTTTGGTGTGGATGTAACACCCCGTTCCTGGAGCGCTACTAAACTAACATTCTGACAAAAGTTGACATGTTTCCGAAATGTGGAATACTCTGCTCGTAGGGTTTTTGAAAAATGTGATCGTTTTTTTGTTTGTTTTTGAAACTCCTCTTTCAAAGAGCAGTCAGAGTATCACAGCGACTTTTAGAAATATGGCGGTGAATAATTCAAGACACCAAATAAACCACATTAACCATAATCATCAAGTTATTCCATCATTTCATAAACGATAATACATGTTTGAAAACACAGTAGGCATTTTACTACAACACTAAAGTGAACTACAAATATCCTATAGCTAGTCGACAAGCTATACTCCTTACTAGACTACTAGTAAGTTCCACAACATAACCCAGGTAGAAGGCTGGATGACTATCCTCAGCTGCTCCTCTCTGCAGTCCCAAATCCTCCGCTTGCTCTGCCAACTGGGTTACATTCATTAATTGAAAGAACCATTGGCAAGGGTCAACTTCTCAATAAATCAGGGAATAACAAATCATAACAATAGGCAAAACAACTATATGCACAGTACTCAAGACGAAACTCAAGACTCTCACAAGACTCAACTCAAGACTCATATTCTCACGACACTTGACAATTTTCCGGAAAGTAATGCCGATCCATCCACTGAATACCAGCCGTAGCCTTGGGCTCTCCGCTCACCCTAGGACATTCAGCTCAGGTTCCTTGACGCTACGACGTCTAGCTAAGCTGCCAAAGAACCAGCCGGAGCCGTTTAGGGGATCCTAGCACCCTAGGTTAATCGGATCAAAGCTTAAAAACGTCACCACAACTCAATGACTTGACTAAACTCTCGCACTCCAATGAATAGGTTGCCGCATACGATAATTCACGAAGCAAATTGAATAATTATTTAACCGCATGTCAAATAATATTCATGCCAAGCTCAATATAGTGCGAAACAGTTTAGCAGTATAAGCAATTCATTTCAACCAATCACAACTCAGCAAACAAAGCAAATTGACAATTCAGTTCATCCCTCTGCTACTCTGTGGAGTTGACAGAGAGGAAATCAAACAAGTGTGGAGGGTTGGGGACAGCTGCCAACCACTTGCAGACAAGCCCACTAAATAATCAATATATCAAAAAGCAGTAAAACGAAGGGGTACAAGACCCTCACTTCGAACCCTGAGGTTCTCAGACTTCTTCGCATAAATACTTGAAATTAAATTCCTATCAATATCTAAAGTTTCCCTTACCGAACTCTAAGCCACGCATGTCCACGTTCTCCTCGATCCTCGATCCCACGTCGCACAAACTCGGATCCCTCGACTCCTAACACACGAGGTAAGCTTAGCACAATTCTAAGAACCTAGTTCTAATGCCTTAGGCTCTCAACCTAACCCATTTTTTTAAAAGAATTTGCAACTTCTAAACTAATTAAGCAACACCATTCTACAATCCAATTCCTTCACAAGACAACAAATAATTCACTTAGGACTAAATTTGGAATTCTAAAACATATGCTTGAAATACTTGTTTAAAAGAATAGCTTACTCTTATAACTTAATTCAAAATAATAAATTACAAACTTGAAATAGTTCACTACTAATTAAAAGAAATCCTTTTTCAAAACGAAATTGCAACACTTCCATTCAAATTTAGCAAATCATGTCTATAGTTTTCCAAAGCTCAAACACACACCAAGACAACTATTAAAGCCAAAGTTTTCAACAATCTTCCTTCCTCCAACCTCTAGGGCTCGCGGCCATCTCCCAAAAATAAGGAACAATTTGCAATTATTCAAACCCATTTAACAACATCATTTCACATTCTAATCCTTTCACAAAACAACCATTAATTTCTAAAACAAGAGCACTATCAATTCCAAATACCCACCCAAAACTCTTTCAAAAATGCAAGGGTTTTCACAAAACTTTCTCAATCGAAGTTCCAAGCCAAAATTAACAATTTCAACAAACCCAATAACATTTATGCTAACTAAAAGGCAAGAATCATCAACCAATTAATTAATTCACCAAGCAATCATCCCTATTGCCCCTTTCGAAAATGGTTTTCATACCCAAAAAGACTCAATCAAAGTGTTAGCTCCAAAACTACTACCCAAAACTATTCTTCAAGTTTCTCAAAAACAAGGTTTTTCATAGAAATCCTCTAGCTCCTTTGATTCTAACCATTTCAACAATGACAATAACAATTATATCTACTAAGAAACAAGAATAATCAATCATTTAAATGTTTCACAAGGTGACCACCATAAATCCCTCTTTCAAGAATAGATTTTTTTTTTAAAAAAATACCCAACAATGTGTTAGTTCCAAACCTATCACCAAATATATCAACAATAACAACAAATAAACTCAATCAACTAATTAATCCCTTGATTCCCTAGGATCACACCTTTTCCCTTTTTTCCCCCCTTAAGGTTTCCACTTAGGGTTCCAAGAACTAGAGGTTAGGGTGTTCATCTCCATCATAGTTCACCATCAAGCATTAATAAGACACAAAAACAAAAAAGAAAATGAAAGGAACCACCACCTTTTTTTTCCACCTTCAGCTCGCGGCCTAGGGCTATTGAGGGGAAGAAGATGGTGCTCTTCACTTAGCTTGGGGTGGAGAGGTAGATGATAGCAAGTGGAAGGTGAAATTAGAAGCAAAAGTAGTGAAGAAATCGAGATGGAAAGGATGCAAGAAGTTGAGAAATGATGAAACCCATGGAAGGATTGGAGCTTCTCACTCTAGAATGGAAGAAATGAAGTTGAAATGGATGTAGAGAGAGAGAGAGAATCGGTTGGGCTTCATAACAAGGGTGGTGTTATTATTTTTTTATAAAACTACATTAAACAATATAAACAAATGTTATTAAACAATATAAACAAATGTTATTACCTCACTTAGAAAAATTAATAACTAAGTAATGAGTGAGCAAATGAGAGTGAGGGTAATAAAAGTGGGTGGGCCACGCTAGGGGGGCTGATTAGGGAGGGGAATTTAATTAAAAAAAACTTAAATAAAACACTTGGTTAAAACTAGTCCAAATAAAGTGTAGGAAAAGATTAATCACACAAAGTGTGACACCTAGCCATAAAGTAAGATTCTAATCCCATCAATCACAAAATCCATCTAAGCTCACATCTCTCAAGATTACCCTCTAGTCCTAGGGTCTTAGGGTACTAAAACACGGCGTCGAATAACCGCGTTACCGATTAATTCTCTCGCTGATTAATTCGCGAAAATTAATTTACCGAGAAATTAATTCACCGCGTGGAAATAAATTATATATAAATATGAAAACAATGAAATACACTCAAACATCATCAAAATAAGTTACATTTCGATTTTCATCGAAATCGAAATTCATTTTAAGTTTTAATGCGGATAAAAATTACCCGGTGATTCAAAACACGACGAACTTCGTTAGAATATTTCGACGATTTTTGAACCATGAATTAATATAAAATATTAATTCTTAAATTTAATTTGATTTTGATTTAATTCAATCATTTTCTTAGTCAACAAAATTACGCGTTACCGCGTTACACAGAAAATTTATATAAAGTTTATTTGATGAATTCACCTTAAGAGCAGCATACATCTATGCTGTCTATTAATTTGAATTGACATCATGAATAATAATTATTTATAATAAATAAATTATTCAAAATAAGCCAAAATAGTTCCTCGTACTCTTAGTAAATCATTGAGGTGTTCAATCTCTACGATTTACGTTCAAGTATTTAGGATTTTATTGGTAAAGAAATTTTTTTCTTAAAAATTGGGATGTTACAGTGGACGAAGAAGCGGAGGTATTGTTCTAAGACACTGTTGAGGACCTCTATTTGTCCATTTGTTCCGGGGTGGTAAGAGGTGCTCATGCGAAGTTTGGTACCACACAATTTGAATAGTTCATGCCAAAAACGGCTTAGGAAAATAGGATCTCTGTCAGAAACCAAGCTGCGTGGGAGGCCATGGTATTTACAGATAATGTCCAGGAATAGTAAGGCCACTTTATATATTGTGAAGTTGGTAGGTAATGAACCAAAATGGGCACCTTTAGAGAATCTGTCAACAACTACCAGAATAACTGAGAAGCCATGGGATTGGGACAGGCCGGTTATGAAGTCAAGGGAGAGATCTTCCCAAACAGCTGAGGGTGGAGGCAGTGGCTGTAGAAGGCCAGTAGAACGCTTAGTCTCATATTTAGTGGCTAGGCGAATTGAACACCGAGAGGCATATTGGCGAACATCCTCTCGCATGCCTTGCCAGAAAAATTATCAATGAGGCGCAGGTAAGTTTTATGGATTCCCATATGACCACTGATTGGGGAGTTGTGGAATTCCTGAAGCAATCTCAGTTTGAAGGGGTTTGAGGGATTCACCCAAATTTTCCCTTTGTAGAAAAGAAGGCCCTGATGGATTTTATAATCTGGGAGAGCTGCGGGTTGTTGTTGAACAGCTTGCATAGGGCTAGTGAACTCAGAAGTGGATTCATGTGAAAGGCGGAGCTCATCCAGGAAAATGAAATGTGGCATTATTAAAGTAAGGGTAAGACAATGGCTATTTGTTTCCACTCTTGACAATACATCAGCAACCACTTTAGATTTTCCAGATTTATATTGAATTGAGAAATCGTAACCAAGAAGTTTAGAGAGGTATACCTGTTGTTCCGGTGTTTGAATCACTTGAGAAATCAACTCCTTATGGCTTTTGGGATCAGTGTGGATGACAAAAGAGTGGCCCAATAGATATTGGCGCCATTTATTTACTGCTATAGTGATGGCGTGAAGTTCTCTGACATAAGTAGATGAGTGGGGTAGTCAGGGGCAAAATTGCTTGCTGAAGAAAGCAATTGGGTGTTTGTTCTATATTAACACAGCCCCCATTGCTGTACTAGAAGCATCAGTTTCCAGGTCAAAGGGAATTGAGAAATCAGGGAGAGCTAGGATTGGTGCGTTAGTCATGGCTTGTTTAAGAGCTAGGAAGGCTTGTTCTGCTTCTGGTGTCCATGCAAAGGAGTCCTTGTGAAGGAGGGTAGTGAGGGGGGACGCAATTGTGGCATATCCTTTGATGAACTTTCGATAGAACCTTGTAAGTGTTAGTGTAAGCCCTAGAGGCCAATGTAGTTCCTTTTGAACTTATTATTTGTATCATGTTATTTATCTATTATATGAGGCATTTCAGTTATTATGTTTGTTTCAACGTAATAAAGTCCTTGAGTAAAAGTTCAATTTTAATAGAACATCGAGTAGATGACTCGGTTGTGAGATATTATAGAACTTACTCTTAAATATTTGTCGTCGAGTATTATTATCAATAAGGGCAATAATGATACATTAAGACTATTATGTGGGTGGACTGATAACCTTATCTCACAGGTTATAGATATGAGATATCAAGTCACCGCATAGGTACACATTAGGGTAATTGTGTACTGGATTGACCCGCCATGAGAATACTACATAATGCGTTATATAAGTGTCATAAGTTGTTCTCATAGTGATAGTGGTGTATTCCACCCTTTGACCTGAAACCACTATGGTCCCTACATGAGGAGTTGAGTGTTTTGTTGCCGTCAAACATTGTCTGTAACAAGACAATTATAAAGTCGGTTAACTGGGCATTCCACGAGTCATGCAGTGGGACATGAGTGACCTAGATGGGATTTGCCCCTCCTACATAGCAGGAGTAATATATGTGGGCCCCTTGATAGAGTATGACTGTAAAATGCATGACCATGCTGAAATAAGTCAATATGAGATATTGATCTTATTTGTTGTTACTTAGTCTACTTGGGTATCAAGGAATATAATGTTGAACTATACAAGAGTGACACACACTATGCCTTGTGTTCAATATAGATATAAGGGAAAAAGGGTAATTATACACATGATCATTATCACGGAAAGGTTACGTCATAACACTGACATTCTCGTTACTTGGGTAGCAGTGATGTGTTGCTAGACACCGCTCTCTGTTTATAATATTAAATAGTGATTTAATATTATTGCCAACGTTACGGGAACCTACAGGGTCACACACATAAGAACAGATTAATGGGAGATTAAATATAAATGAGTAAGACTCGTTTTATTCAGTGGTGCGCTCTTATGACGCACCATCGTAAGTCAAGAGCAACGCAGCACATGGTAAGCTACGGTGCGCCGCTAGGTCAGTCTTAAGTGGTTATATAAATAGAACACTTAAGCTGAAAGTTCAGACAAGGAATTAACCCTTGTTGTACTGAGAGACCCTGTGTGCGTTCCGTGACTGTCGGCTCCGTTCATCAGCTAGCACAGTAGATGGTGGCCGCTCCCATTTGAAGTCTGTTCGTGTGGACTGCGTAGAGGCGTTGTCATCAATACGACGCTCGTGCTCGACTCCAGTTCTCGTCTGCAACGGTCTGCGCTACAAGAGGTAACCTGTAACACCCCAAGTAGATATTCTTACAAAAGTTGACATATTTCTGAAAGGCGAAACACTCTGCATTGCACATTTTTTGAGAATATCGTTCTATATTTTTTTTTTAAACTTCTTAAAAGGGGCAGCCAGAGTATTACAGCGATTTTAGAAACATGGCGGTGAATAATTTAAGACACCAACTAAACCACATTAACCATACTCATTTATTCCATCAATTCATATACGACAATACATGTCTGGAAACATAATAGGCATTTTATTACAACACTGAAATGACCTACAAATATTCTATAGCTGGTCGACATGCTACATCCCTTACTAAACTTCTAGTAAGTTATCCCAGAAGTTCAAGTAAGAAGTCGGACGGCTATCCTCAGCTACTCTTCTCTGCAGTTCCGAGTCCTCAGCTTACTCAGCCATCTGGGTTACATTCATTAATTGAAAGAACCACTGGCAAGGGTCAACTTCTTAAAATAAAGAGACAGATGCACATACGACAACATATTCGACAACAAGGCATATAACAACACAACATAAATACAAGAAATAGCAAATCATAAACTAGAGACAACACAACAATATGCACAGTTTTCAAGACGCAACTCAAGACTCAACTTAACACTCATTCCCTCATGACACTTTCGACAGTCTTCCGGAAGGTAACGCCGAACAAGCTGCTGAATTCCAGCCATTAGCCTTGGGCTCGACGACCACCCTAGGAAATTCAGGATGTGTTCCTTGACGCTACGACGTCTAACTAAGCTGCCAAAAACCAGTCGTAGCCTTTTAGGGGATCCTAGCACCCTAGGGTATTCGGGATACAGTTCATAAACGACACGACAACTCCAAACGACACGACGCCTAACTAAACTGCCGAACTCTAGCCATTGGCTTTGGGTTCTGCGACCACCCTAGGATATCCGGGATATAGTTCATGCACATCACGTCGACACTTTTCACCACCCCAATGAAACAATCACCGCATATAATCATTCAAGAAGCAATTGAATAATTATTTAACCACATATCAAATAATATTCATGCCAAGCTTAACACAATGCACTCAGGTCAATAGTATAAGCAGTAAAAGCATTCACATCATATCAAGCATCGACACCGACAACTCAGTTCATCCCTCGGCAACTCAGTGGGGTTGGCAGAGATGCAATCATACAAGTGTGGGGGGTTGGGGACAGCTACCAACCACTTGCAGACAAGCCCACTAAATAATCATAAATAAAATTTTAAGAATTAAAAAGTCAAAGGGGTACGAGACCCTCACTTCGAACCCTGAGGTTCTCAGACTTCTTCGCTTTAAGACTTGAAATTAAATAATAACGCTTATCTATGGCTAAAAGTTGCCCTTACGCTAACATACTATACAAGTATGGAATGTGAAGTGCCCTTAATGAACTCCAAGCCGCGCGTATCCACGTATTCCTCGATCCTCGATCCCACGTTGCACGAACTCGGATCCCTCTACTCCTATCACACGGGATAAGCTTAGCAAAATTCTAAAGCTAAATTTAAAACCTTAGGCTCTCACCCTAATCCCTTTATCCTAGCCAAACAACATCACCTCAGACTTAATTTGAAAGTGCTAACTTTCAAAGAATCATTTTTCTACATCTATAAAACCTTGAAATATATTAATCAAGCATTTAAAATCAAATTCACAAAATAATTTTCCTCCCAAAATCTTCCTTTGGGGCTCTCGGCTTTTGCACCCCTTTTTCTAAAAAATTTGCTAAACTTCCTTTTAAAACAAACAAGCCACTTCTAAGTCATTTAATTAAACACCAAGACATCACACTATCAAGACACATCCAAGGCATAGTTCCAAACACATTTCAAAGCATATTACAAATCATATACCACTTTCCAAAATCATGTTTTCAAGTAAGTGTTTTTCACAAAACTTATCCACTCAAGTTTTCAATTAAGCATGCATCATCAATACAAGTCTTTGCAAGAAATTTTCCTTTTTCCTACGTCTATAAGGCTCACGGCTAGGGGCCTAAAATCAAGGACCAATTTGCAAATTTTCCAACAATAAAATAGTGCCATTTCACTTAGCATTTTTCTTTCAAATAACAAGTCACAAATCAAGAACAAGTCGAACCAAGTTTCAAAACTTGTTTTCCAAAACATTTCAAGAGTAAGGTTTTACAAGAAATCTTTTTAATTCTTTGATCCAAAACATTTAAACTATGGTAATGACAATGCTAATAATTAAGGACAACTCAATCAAGTCCCAACATGCTTTTTAAGTCTCTCAAGAACCAATTTTCACAATTAGCTTACTAACTCTTCTACTTAAGCATATATAATAAACCCAATATCAATTTTATCAACCTAAACATATTATTCAACAACTAATTACAGGATTCATAACATAATTATGACTAATCCCCGTTCCTCAAGAATAGGTTTTTATCAAAAATAATACCCAATCAAAGTTTTAATCCCAAACTATCAATTTAAAACAACAACAACAACATCAATTAAGCTAGAAACACCAATTAATTTACAAGATTCACAGGAGATCACACAAATCCCTCTTTCCCTTAGGTTAGGGTTTCAAGAATTTGAGGATAATTTGTTCCTTTCTCTTATTGATCATAATCAAGTAAAATACAAAGCATAAATATAAGAATGGAAGCAAGAATACTCATCCTATTTCTCCTAGGAGGCTCACGGCCAAGGGGCTGATTATGGAGGAGGAAAATGTGACTCACCAACTTGCTTAAATAAGGAGGTAAGTGGTAGCAAGGAGAAGGAGAAACTAGTTGCAAGAATAATGAAAAGTTAGAAGTGGAATCAAGCACAAGGAAAAGGTGAGAAGGATGGCCATGGGGATCACGATTTGGGGTTGTTTTTTGGGACAACTTGGTGTTCTCAATCTTGCTTGGTTGAGGAGGTAGAGGATGATGGAGAGTAGAAGAAATTAGTAGCAAAAGGAATGGAAGATTAGAAGTGAAAAACTCAAGAAATGAGGTAAAGAAATGTTGCCATGGAAGGAACTTCTCTCTCAAGAGCTTGAAGAAGAAGAAAGGAAATAAAATGGAGTGTAGAGGGTGGGAAGGGGTCGGCTGCTGCCCATAAAAGGGTGGGGTCAATTTCTTTAATAAAACAAGCATTTAACATCCTAAATAAAAATAAGGAAAAGCTTAGGAAATTAATCATGAAGTAGAAATAAAAAAAAAAAGAGGATAATGGGGAGGGGAGGGTCACGCATGGGCTGAAGAAGGAGGGGAGGGTTTAATTTTATTAACACTTAATAAACACTTGGCTAAAAACTAGCCTAATAAAGTGTTTAAAAAGAACTAATCACACAAAGTGTGACACCTCTCAAAAAAGTAAAGATGCTAATCATATCAATTAATCTTACCCATCTAATCTCACATCTCTCATGATTACCCTCTAATCCTAGAGTCTAGGGCGTACTAAAAACACGGCGTCGAATAATCGCATTACCGATTAATTCTTTGTCGATTAATTTGCGAAAATTAATTTACCGAGAAATTAATTCACCACGCGATAAAATATTATCACAAATAATAAAAACAATATCAAACACTCAAAAATAACCACGACAAGTTACGATTCGATTTTCATCGAAATCGGAGTTCGTTTTAAATTTTAATGCAGATAAAATTTACCCGGCGATTCGAAACGCAACAAAACTTCGTTAGAGTTTTCCGACGATTTTCGAACCATGAATTAATATTAAATATTAATTCTTAAATTTAATTTCATCTTGATTTAATTCAATCAATTTCTTAGTCAACAAAAATACGCATTACCGCGTCACGCAGAAAACTTATAATAAGTATAATTGATGAATTCTCTTTAAAAGCAGTATACGTCTACGTTGTCAATTAATTCGAATTGACATCATGAATAATAATTATTTATAAGAAATAATTTTTTCAAAATAACTCAAAATAATTTTTCGTACTCGCAGTAAATCATTGAGGTGATCAATCTCTATGACTTATTTTTCGAGTATTCAGGATTTTATTGCTAGAATCACTTTTCTTAAAAATTGGGATGTTACAATACCACCCCCCTTAAAATATTTTCGTCCTCGAAACTACACGGATAGTAAAATAAGGAAAAATTACTTTATTCAAATCCACAAAAATAATTTGCGCACATAGGCATTCACCATACATATTATTATACGTTGTACTTATGGTATTTATAGCTACATAGTATAGCATGCAATAATAATAATAATCACAAAGCATATACATATAGCACACCGTAAAATAAGCGTAGTTAGTGGACGAAGAATTCCTTGCGACTGACTGATGCTCATTCTTGATCATGACATCTACTCATCCACGATCACGATCACGCTCACGAACACGGATACGAACACGAGCTCGACTACAGTTACGCGCCATTACTACGAAAATAATACTAACCTATTCACAGGCAACCACTTTTACCTCACTTAAAACCTCCAAAAGATTAAAATTCTCTTCCTAAATCAAACATTTTTCTAAAAGAAAATATCAATTTCTTAGGAATACAACAAAACAAGGAACAAATAAAAACATAATTTCCATTTTCTCAAGACTCAACCACTCTCTTGGACAACAAGGTTCCTTTGAGATTAGGGTCTCATCGCCTCAAATTCATCAACCACGCTCTAATTAAAATCTAAACATGACTCTCAATTTTAAATCAACCACTCATTCTCTCTAAAATCCCTTTAGATCAGCGTTCTAAAAAAAATACGCCTTTTTCAATGAAATTACTAACCATTAAGTGGTAAAATTGAAAATCCTGTTTAGTACTACTTTACACTTGAAAAATTGCTAAAGCATGATTGAAATAGCACTTCACGACACGCTACAACTTACTCAAATTTTTTTTTTTGAAATAAACCTATAACTTTGAACAATAGGAAATTGTTCTCTTTCAAAATTCAAGCAATTATCAAGCTTCTAAACTGCCTAATTACAACTACTCTCAGTTAAGCACGTAAAATTTTAGAATACTATCAAGATAGCAATTACTCCCTCGGTTTCAAAATAATAAGATAGTACCCAAGAATTTTTCTTCTTTCGGAGTTTTTGTAATCATAAAACTCACACTAGAACAAATTGAAGATTTTAAATGTTTAATTCCCCAAGACTCCCCCTTGTTTAGGAATACAAGGATTCCTTTAACATTAGGTGTTTCATTGTCTTGAATTATTAAAATAATAATCCCCAAAATTCTAACTCAATCAAACTCAATAATCAACAATACAAGATAAAAATAAAATAATAATTTAACAAAAATCATTTTAAACTCAAAACCCATCTTCAACGAGGTTATTAACAAACAATACAGAAATCAAAAGCAAAAGAATTTAAAATACTCACCTAAAATCTCCCAGGAACCCGCGGTTTGAAAACATGAAGAGACGGGAGGATTGCTATGATCACCAACCATAAAATCGCCCATAACATCACCAAGGGTACAGAGGATATAAAGAACAGTCCTCACGCGACATCTCTCAAAGTTTCGGCTTAACCAAGGAATGAAAGGAAACAAATTCCAAATTTCTCACACACTTCAAGAGCCACACGGTCTAGCACTACTTAAGGGAATGATCGGATAGCATAGAGATCTCTTAATAGAATTTGTCCAAAGCGCATATGAGAAAAAAAAGGAAAGAATCAAGGGTTGTCACTTTCTCTCCAAATTTTGCAAGGTCTCTCCCAATTCTCACCACTATACGGCTTACCTAGGGGAAGAATCGGACAGGAATGAGAATCCCTGGAGTGAGAAGGGCACACAGCGCATAAGAAAGAAAAAAGAAAGAGAACTAGGTTCTTCACCCCACCACTAAAGCTAATAACGCAACTAATTATTCCATCTTATAAGTGAGTGGTCGGCCAAGCAAGAACAAGAAAAGATGAAGATAAATTATTCCACTTTACTTGGCTGTCCTTTTAAAGGAAAATTCTGTGATCTAAAATTCAGGATAAGGTCTGGTAAAAAAAACAATTTTGGGTACTAATCCTAGCTAGGCAACTTGTCACGTACTAAACTATTACCCATAACTCTCACTATTCTTCTAGCTTCCATTTAACTGGGTTAAATGGGTCTCACGTAAATTAAATTGTCGCAGGACATTTAATTAATGCTTGCTAGGAGATAATCGCATTTAATATTTTCATTGGAAAATATTAATACGCTCACATAAATAACAATCACGCAATCAATCACATATAATCACAGCGGGACAGAAATAGACCACTGTGAAAGCACAAAAGTTAGTGGCAAACATGTCACACTCATAAAATCATAAAATATTTTTGATTTTTCAAGTCTAGTACGTATCAAAATAATTCAAACATCACACTGTGGTTTATATCTGGAACCACTAATATTTCAGAGATCACACTATGCAATGATATTACTAATAATAAATATAATAACAACGTCTCCTGCAACAATCCCGGAATCTCATCTCTTATTTTCCGAAGGACTTAAGAGTTCCATGGTGATAAAAGGTCAATCACTCCCTTAGTCTCTGCAGGTTGCTCTTCTCATTGCTGTCCTAGCAGTTCGCATTAATCCTCAGGAGTAGTCCGTTGAGCAACAACAACTGCCATCCCTACCACAGCTTCGGTTACCTGAATCTTCTAATCCATATCAGTTCTAACAGGAAGAATTACTCGCTTCTGAGATATTGGATTCCCACAAGATTTTAGAACCTCATTAGAACCCCACAACAATTTCGTGTCTCAGGACACATTGTTTCAATTAAGAAACAATTTCAAACAATTACGAGTAGAATTACTCTACTTGAGGAACAAGCACACCAGCATGGTTTGACTCACAACAAGACATGGTTTAACTTCTAACTCCACCAAACCCGACACCTGACCAGCTATAATTTCCCTACTCACAGTCCGGTTAGATCCGAACCGCTCTGATATCACTATTGTAACACCCTATTTCCAGAGCGCTGCTAAAGTAGATATTCTGACAAAAGTTGACATATTTTCGAAAGGCGAAATACTCTGCATTGCACGTTTTTTGAGAATATGGTTCTATATATTTTTTTAAACTTCTTAAAAGGGGCAGCCAGAGTATTACAGCGATTTTAGAAACATGGCGGTGAATAATTTAAGACACCAACTAAACCACATTAACCATACTCATTTATTCCATCAATTCATATACGACAATACATGTCTGGAAACATAATAGGCATTTTATTACGACACTAAAATGAGCTACAAATATTCTATAGATGGTCGACATGCTACATCCCTTACTAAACTTCTAGTAAGTTACCTCAGAAGTTCAAGTAAGAAGCCGGACGGCTATCCTCAGCTACTCTTCTCCGCAGTCCCGAGTCCTCCGCTTACTCCGCCATCTGGGTTACATTCATTAATTGAAAGAACCACTGGCAAGGGTCAACTTCTTAAAATAAAGAGACAGATGCACATACGACAACATATTAGACAACATGGCATATAACAACATAACATAAATACAGGAAATAGCAAATCATAAACTAGAGGCAACACAACAATATGCAAAGTTCTCAAGACGCAACTCAAGACTCAACTTAACACTCATTCCCTCATGACACTTTCAACAGTCTTCCGGAAGGTAACGCCGAACAAGCTGCTGAATTCCAGCCATTAGCCTTGGGCTCCACGACCACCCTAGGAAATTCAGGATATGTTCCTTGACGCTACGACGTCTAGCTAAGCTGTCGAAAACCAGTCGTAGCCTTTTAGGGGATCCTAGCACCCTAGGTTATTCGGGATATAGTTCATAAACGACACGACAACTCCAAACGACACGACGCCTAACTAAACTGCCGAACTCTAGCCATTGGCTTTGGGTTCTGCGACCACCCTAGGATATCCGGGATATAGTTCATGCACATCACGTCGACACTTTTCACCACCCCAATGAAACAATCACTGCATATAATCATTCAAGAAGCAATCGAATAATTATTTAACCACATATCAAATAATATTCATGCCAAGCTTAACACAATGCACTCAGGTCAACAGTATAAGCAGTATAAGCATTCACATCATATCAAGCATCGACACTGACAACTCAGTTCATCCCACGGCAACTCAGTGGGGTTGGCAGAGAGGCAATCATACAAGTGTGGGGCGTTGGGGACAGCTACCAACCACTTGCAGACAAGCCCACTAAATAATCATAAATAAAATTTTAAGAATTAAAAAGTCGAAGGGGTACGAGACCCTCACTTCGAACCCTGAGGTTCTCAGACTTCTTCGCTTTAAGACTTGAAATTAAATAATAACGCTTATCTATGTCTAAGAGTTGCCCTTACGCTAACATACTATACAAGTATGGAATGTGAAGTGCCCTTACTGAACTCCAAGCCGCGCGTATCCCTCTACTCCTATCACACGGGATAAGCTTAGCAAAATTCTAAAGCTAAATTTAAAACCTTAGGCTCTCACCCTAATCCCTTTATCCTAGCCAAACAACATCACCTCAGACTTAATTTAAAAGTGCTAACTTTCAAAGAATCATTTTTCTACATCTATAAAACCTTGAAATATATTAATCAAGCATTTAAAATCAAATTCACAAAATAATTTTCCTCCCAAAATCTTCCTTTGGGGCTCTCGGCTTTTGCACCCCTTTTTCTAAAAAAATTGCTAAACTTCCTTTTAAAACAAACAAGCCACTTCTAAGTCATTTAATTAAACACCAAGACATCACACTATCAAGACACATCCAAGGCATAGTTCCAAACACATTTCAAAGCATATTACAAATCATATACCACTTTCCAAAATCATGTTTTCAAGTAAGTGTTTTTCACAAAACTTATCCACTCAAGTTTTCAATTAAGCATGCATCATCAATACAAGTCTTTGCAAGAAATTTTCCTTTTTCCTACGTCTATAAGGCTCACGGCTAGGGGCCTAAAATCAAGGACCAATTTGTAAATTTTCCAACAATAAAATAGTGCCATTTCACTTAGCATTTTTCTTTCAAATAACAAGTCACAAATCAAGAACAAGTCGAACCATGTTTCAAAACTTGTTTTTCAAAACATTTCAAGAGTAAGGTTTTACAAGAAATCTTTTTAATTCTTTGATCCAAAACATTTAAACTATGGTAATGACAATGCTAATAATTAAGGATAACTCAATCAAGTCCCAACATGCTTTTTAAGTCCCTCAAGAACCAATTTTCACAATTAGCTTACTAACTCTTCTACTTAAGCATATATAATAAACCCAATATCAATTTTATCAACCTAAACATATTGTTCAACAACTAATTACAGGATTCATAACATAATTATCACTAATGCCCGTTCCTCAAGAATAGGTTTTTATCAAAAACAATACCCAATCAAAGTTTTAATCCCAAACTATCAATTTAAAACAATAACAACAACATCAATTAAGCTAGAAACACCAATTAATTTACAAGATTCGCAAGAGATCACACAAATCCCTCTTTCCCTTAGGTTAGGGTTTCAAGAATTTGGGGATAATGTGTTCCTTTCTCTTATTGATCATAATCAAGTAAAATACAAAGCATAAATATAAGAATGGAAGCAAGAATACTCATCCTATTTCTCCTAGGAGGCTCACGGCCAAGGGGCTGATTATGGAGGAGGAAAATATGACTCACCAACTTGCTTAAATAAGGGGGTAAGTGGTAGCAAGGAGAAGGAGAAACTAGTTGCAAGAATGATGAAAAGTTAGAAGTGGAATCAAGCTTAAGGAAAAGGTGAGAAGGATGGCCATGGGGGTCACGATTTGGGGCTGTTTTTGGAGACAACTTGGTGCTCTCAATCTTGCTTGGTTGAGGAGGTAGAGGATGATGGAGAGTAGAAGAAATTAGTAGCAAAAGGAATGGAAGATTAGAAGTGAAAAACTCAAGAAATGAGGTCGAGATATGTTACCATGGAAGCAACTTCTCTCTCAAGAGCTTGAAGAAGAAGAAAGGAAATAAAATGGAGTGTAGAGGGTGGGAAGGGGGTCGGCTGTTGCCCATAAAAGGGTGGGGTCAATTTCTTTAATAAAACAAGCATTTAACATCCTAAATAAAAATAAGGAAAAGCTTAGGAAATTAATCATTAAGTAGAAATAAAAAAAAAAGAGGATAATGGGGAGGGGAGGGTCACGCATGGGCTGAAGAAGGAGTGGAGGGTTTAATTTTCTTAACACTTAATAAACACTTGGCTAAAAACTAGTCTAATAAAGTGTTTAAAAAGAACTAATAACACAAAGTGTGACACCTCTCCAAAAAGTAAAGATGCTAATCATATCAATTAATCTAACTCATCTAATCTCACATCTCTCACGATTACCCTCTAATCCTAGAGTCTAGGGCGTACTAAAAACACGGCATCGAGTAATCGCATTACCGATTAATTCTTTGCCGATTAATTTGTGAAAATTAATTTACGTGAAATTAATTTACCGCGCGATAAAATATTATCACAAATAATAAAAACAATATCAAACACTCAAAAATAATCACGACAAGTCACGATTCGATTTTCATTGAAATCGGAGTTCGTTTTAAATTTTAATGCAGATAAAATTTACCCGGCGATTCGAAACGCGACGAAACTTCGTTAGAGTTTTCTGACGATTTTTGAACCATGAATTAATATTAAATATTAATTCTTAAATTTAATTTCATCTTGATTTAATTCAATCAATTTCTTAGTCAACAAAAATACGCATTACCGCGTCACGCAGAAAACTTATAATAAGTATAATTGATGAATTCTCTTTAAAAGCAGCATGCGTCTACTCTGTCAATTAAGTCGAATTGACATCATCAATAATAATTATTTATAAGAAATAAATTATTCAAAATAACTCAAAATAATTTCCCGTACTCGCAGTAAATCATTGAGGTGATCAATCTCTATGACTTATTTTTCGAGTATTCAGGATTTTATTGCTAGAATCACTTTTCTTAAAAATTGGGATATTACATAACCAACGTAATCCCTGAATCATGACCATTCGCAAGGATCCATGGAAGGAATTTTTTTTTCCGCTGCGTTTTTTCTTTGATTATTGCGCGATTTCCCTACATTAAGACCTAAGAATCCACGCAATGCAGTGACAGATGATGGAGTTGGCCATTCAACCATCGCTTGGAGCTTGGAAGGGTCTGCCTGTATGCCCTCATTTGATATAATGTCTCCTAAATAGTCCAGTTATCGTTGCCCCAATAGACATTTGGAACTTTTAAGATAAAATTGATGAGCTAAGAGTGTGGCAAAGACCTGCTCTAAATGGAAGGGCATTGCACAAGCCAAACGGCATGACTTTGTACTCGTAGTGTCCTTGATGTGTGCGGAAGGCAGTTTTTGGGATGTCATCTACGTGCATTCGAATCTGATGGAACCCCTGTTGAAGATCCAACTTTGAGAACCAAGAGGTGCCACCAAGTTCATTGAGCAACTCATCTATGGTGGGCATAGGGAATCTATCTTTGATGGTTATTGCATTGAGCGTGCAATAATCAACGCAGCAGCACCAAGAACCATCTTTCTTCCTAACTAGAAGAACTGGTGAAGAAAAGGGACTGTGATTGGGTTGAATCATGCCAGATTGTAGCATTTCTGTAACTTGTCTTTCGATCTCGCATTTCTGGTAGCAAGGGTAACGGTAGGGACGGACGTTTACTGGAGAGAAATTGGGGATAAGGTGGATTTGGTGATCAGAGGGGCGAGGTGGGGGAAGTTGAGATTGTTGAATTCAAGTGGATTCAGAAACAATGACCCTTAATTGTTTTGATGATAACAAATAGTTAATAGGATAATTTATCCTCTGATGTGTTTGTTAGTGTACAGAAATCATTATTCATCAGAAGAAACAAACTTAGAAGACTTGGTGAAAATATGCATTTCACTCTCAGCTTCATAAATCTGAGTCTGGCATTAATCCTCTGAAAAATGCTGACGTCATCGATTGTTAGCCTCACTCTGTTTTGGTCAATGCTCTGGAAGACAAGCTTTGGTAAAACATTCTCTGTTGTTAGTCAACGCTCTGGTAGACCATTCTCTGGTGAGACCATGCTCTGTTATTGGTCAATGCTCTATTGTTGGTCAACGCTCTGGTAGACTATGCTTTGTTATTGGTCAACGCTTTGTTTTGTCAACGCAAAAACAGACTATGGTTAGACTACACTGTGGAAGTCTTCGTCCGTTTCTTCATGACTCTCTTATATGAAAGGCCAACAGATTATGTGTTGAAGAACTTGCCTCTGTTTCAAGCACACTCTGGTGAACAGTATACCTCAGTAACAAGCATTGTCTGTTTGACTAATGCTCTGATTGGAAATCAGACTGAGTATTCATTTAAGGCTACTTCATGTATTTAAGAGACCTCATTGATGGGTATTTTAATGTACGAGTAATCAAGGGCCAAAAGGAATGTTAACGTTTATAATCATTAGAAAACTTGCTCTCGAAGTTTCTAATATTCAAAAAGCTCACAAGGGACCAAGATCCTGATTTTGTCTGATGTGTTAGTATGCAAGAGCAGAGTGGAAAGCGACGTGACTTATTAAAGCCACAAAAAGGGGTTCTAAAGTTTTTACCTAGGTGAAAAAGGGCTGTTAGGTCACAACAGCACTATTTATAACCCTAGCTATATATACCTTACTTTTCCCACTGAAGTAGGTTAATGATACTAAAACGCTGTGAATCAAAGTGAGCAACCAATAAATTATTCCAAGTATCTGAGATCACATTGAACAGGCACTTAATCATTTTTACTCTTTCAAGTTTGAAAGTTATTCTTTGTGCTTAAGATTTTCATTGTATATCCTCTCTGTGAGAGTTATTTGATATTGTTTCAAATCATTTTTGAACACTGTATTTAGCCCAATAGTGGCATCATTCCTTAGAGGCTTGACTGTACTAAGTCGTTCTATGAAGTTGTGAGTATAGCCAGTTTGGCAGTATTATACTCTCAAGTGTAATCAGATTGATTATAGTGGAGAAATCCTTCAAGTGTGTGAAGGGACTAGACGTAGCTATCAGGTGATAGTGAACTAGTATAAATCACTGTGTCATTCTCTTCTTATAACACCCTAATTTTCAGTGTTTGACTATTTTGCAATTATCTGTTTTTCTATCGTTTTTAACACGACTTTTTCGTTAATAAAATTATGTTGATAATCTATTGTTGAAATTTATTCTATTCAATAGGAATAATATGGATTAGTAATTATTACTAATCTAGGGTTTTGTTTTTAAAGATTAAATTCTGCCGTAAAACGTTGAATTTGAGCTGTATGGCGAGTTTTTGACTGAAACCTGCCCAAATATTATCCAAATTTTATAAAATTTGAGATCTAAGTATTTTCCAATATTTATGATTTATTGAATTTTTTTTTGGGAATTTTTGGGCATCAGAAAATATATAGGGTATTTTCTATGCCTAGAAATTGCCTAACGGTGACGTTGAGCTCGTAAATCGAGAAAACGACATTCATAGGAAAATTTCTAATATTTTTGTGGATATTTTTATTGATTAATAATTTTTTATTATATAGTAATTGATTAGTTTTATTTTGGAGTTTTGGTATAAAAACCCTAATAAACGCGAAATGTCGCGCACCCGGTTGAGCGAGAACGCGACGAAATGATAATATCTCGATATTTAGGGCTGAGGGGCGGTTCACCCAGCCACTAGGGGAGCTGAACTTGCTTTTAGAATGTGATTTTACTAGTGTCAAGTGGTGATTAGTGATTAAGTTAAAGGTAGGTAGTTAATTTAGTTAGTTTAGGACTTAGTTAGTTTCCAACTAAATGATCAATTTTGTTCCCTCCATGTCCCTAAAAATTTCGTGGCCTTCTTCCTTAATCACATTCAGCTTTCTTTCTTCCATTAGAGAGAAAAAACTTGAGAAAATTTCTAGAAAGAGGAAGCTTGGATTTTGGGAAGTTTTTGTGATCAAGTTTGCACCTTTGCTTCATTTCTTCTCAATTCTTGTTCAATCATCATCTAATCTCTTGGTAATCTCTATGATCCTTCCCTTATCTCTTTTGAGTTCCATGATATGGGTTTTAATGGATTTAAGAGTTGTTTTTGAGTTAAAGTGTTTGTTTTGGATAGATTTGCATGATTAGCCATAAAGCCCTTTGTTTTCTTCCATGATTAGCTTTGTTCTTGGTGTTTTAAGTTTGGAAAACCCTAAACCCTTTGCTGGCCGAAACTTTGGGGCTGTTCTAAGCCTTGTTCTTGACTTGTTTTTGTTGATTTGGAGTTAGTCTTGAAGGTTTATTAGTTGTATGTTTGGATACTAATCATATAAGCATGTTTACAAGGTTTTTGGAAAAATAAATTTGCTTGTGAGTGGGGCTGAAACCGTGACCTCTAATAAGGTTTTGGGGGATGTGTTAAATTGTTTTTAAAGAGTTTCAAGTGTTGAGGAAGTTGGTTTAAGGTTCAAGGATTTAAGTGTGGTAAAATGATTTGTTTTGGAAATGAAAAGTTGACAACTTTGGGTTGGTTTTTGGGCACCAAAACCGTGTCCCTTATGATACTTTTAAGCATTGTTTTAAGTTGTTTTGTATCCTTAAAATAGTGTAAAAGTTGATCAAGAATTTGGTTTAGCAAATCAATTCAAAGAAGTTTGATTTTTGGAAAAAGGTTTAGTTTATGTTTTGAGAGATTGTCTTGGACTTATAACTAATCTATTTCTTTAATTTTCATGGCATGTTCTATAGTTTTAAAAGTGGTTCAAAGTTGGCAAAACAAAATTCATTTGGTAAAAACACTATTTCAATTGGTAAGATTTGATTTAAGCTTTTCTAAGTATGTAGAGTTAATGGAAGTTTCAAAACTTGCTTGCCTTGAACTTGTAACATAGTCTATGATTAGGTGTGATCCAAATAGGGTTAAATTAGCAAGATTTTAGGCCTTTTAGGACTTAAAACCGTGGCTGCCCTAGAGTCTTAGGACTTGGGTTTTTGGTTCTAATTTGGTTAAGTTTGTATTGTTAAGGTTCGAGCAAGGTACATTTCAGTGACGCGTTGGAAATTCCTTATCTGAAGCTTGTTCAAGGTAAGGGAAATTCTTACATAATGAGTTTGGGCTTTTCGCCTTGTGTGTGGCTTGATTGTTTGACTTATTGCGTGATAGTACTTGTAGTACTACTGTATGCTGTTTTAAAATGCTGTAGCATGTTGTAGCATGATAAATTGTTATATGCTGTCTGAAATGTTGTGGCATGTTCTTGGCCCTGCGTGGCATTATGAATTATATTATTTTCCTTGAATCATGTTGGATTCGAGTGGAACTTGGTATTGATTTAGAATATGAAAAATATTATTGATTAGTTAAAACATTACTCGGGCGCTCCCTACGGTGAACAGGCTATATTGAAGAATTTGTTTGGATGTGTACTGACCATTGAGCATAGACAATCGGAGCGTCTGATTTGTCTAAAAGACTTCAAAAGACGGGTTGTCATGTCACTCGGAGCGTTTGATTTGTCTTAAAGACTTCAAAAGACGAGTTGACACTACATTGCCTAATGTGTGGCAAGCCTAACTTGAGGCAAGCCTAATGTGTGGCTATATTATTCAGACGTTGGGAAAATTCCTCATCATACTGCTGACCTATTAAGGCTGCAGGTGTTTGCACAACTTGTCATACTGCATTGGCATTCATGGCTAACCACATTTATGATATGTGATAAATCGTTGATGAATTTGTTATGTGATGACTATATTGTTGATCTGTTGGTTGATTTGTTTGCTCATATGCAATTATTGATATACCATGATGATGCGTGCGGTTTATTAATTATGTATATGAATATAAAAGTGTGTTGTTATATTATATATGTACAGTACTTGCATGCGATATAGCCTACGATAAACTCGTGGACAAAGAATATACCCTTGCGTTTATTTTGTTTCATGATCTTGCTCTGGATTCGCTACCATGAGCGAATCCAGAGCAAGATTCATGTATAAAGCCGATTCCCATGAGGTTTCTGGGGGTGACGACGTATGAATTCTCTCAGGGGAAGGAGCCATCAGCATCGTCTGTTGATCCCGTTTCTGGAAGATTGTCTCATTCAGGAATAGTGATCGAGACCGACGAGGATGGAGAATTCTCTACGACTGTACGTTTCAGCAATAAGAGAGTTCAGTTTTATGTTCCACCTAGTCTACTTTCTGTACCTTCTACTTCTGTACCTGCTGGGATATTTCCGTATATGGACCCTACACATCCGTCCATGATGCCGAGTTCAAGTGCATATCCACCTTCGACTGGAGTTCCTGACACTCCACCCATCGTCACTACTACTACTTCTGCTATACCAACAGCTTCATTGATGACACCTGCTGCACCTGAGGGTAGTCCTCCCTCATTTTGCATTCACTGCCCTCACTGCTCTTATCCCTTGCCTCTCATCCCTACGGCCAGAGACACAATCAATGGGTTTAGGACCACTAGGGAGTGGATGGCGAGAGGTAGAGTAATGATTGACAGTGAGGACGAGGAGGAGGAGGAGGATCCTTCAGAGGCATCAGGGCTTGCTAGCTCGGAGTCGATGACCTTCCGTGCAGGGTTTCCCCCTCGCAAGCGTCTCAGGTTTACTTACGGGTCAGCATAGTTAGATAGAGTCAGTTGGTTAGAATCTAGTTAGTATATTGAACAGTATAACTTTTGGGCCTAAGTCCTTTGACAGGAGCTGCCAGGATGTATCACGGATATGAGTCAACTCTAGGTTTTAGGGTTTTTATATGACTGATGTATTTTATTTTGAGTATGTACTTGTGTATATTTTGGAACTCACCTGCATACGAAATACTCTGATCCTTGACACTGCTATGATGCATATATATATGATGTTGCTTATGTTTTACTTTAGAAGTGGTTGTTGTTTGTCGTTCTAAAGTATTACACTTGTGATAAAAAAAACTGCTAGTTTCAAAGAAAACCTTTTGCGAAAATGGGATGTTACATTAGTGGTATCAGAGCAGTTTGGTTCTAACCGGACCGTTAGAGTATGCTAACCTAGGATGTTGGGAATTGTCGGGTAGGAGTTTGATGTGCCTAGGATTTTGTGAACTCTGTGTTGAGTGTCTGAAATGTTTCCAAGTTGAAACTAGTGTGACATTGTGTGACATTGTGTGTAGTCACCTCAGGTGATTGATTTTGTTGCGGGGTTCTGACCGGTTTTAAACTTGTAGGAACCCATAATGCCGCCTAGACGCGAGAACCCAGTTCCTGAAGCTGCAAATCCAGAGATGGCTCAGATGGCCCAAGCAATGGCCGACATGGCTGTTGCTGTTGCTCAACAGGCTACTGCTGCTACTCAACAGGCTACTGACAATGCTGAACGTGATCAACAGAGGTAGCTGAGGGAAGAACGAAATGCAGAGATGAAGGGACTGTCTGAATTCCGTCGTCATGAGCCTCCAAAGTCCCATGGAGACTCCAATCCAGAAAAAGCTGATCTGTGGCTCCAAGAAGTGGAGAAGATTTTTGAGGTACTTCACACTGTTGAGAATGTGAAGGTAACTTATGCAACCTACTTGCTATTAGGCGACGCTGAGTACTGGTGGAAAGGAACCAAGCTGATGATGGAGGCTAATCATCAGGAAGTAACTTGGGAAGCGTTTCGGGGAAAATTTCTTGACAAGTATTTCCCTCAAAGTGCGAGAGACCGTATGGAGGAAGAATTCCTGAGGATTCGCCAGGGAAACATGGATGTGGGAGAGTATGCGGCGAGATTTGAATCTCTTGCAAAGTATTTTCGATTTTTCCAACACAACGTTGACGAAGCATACATGTGTCCAAGGTTTACTAAGGGATTACGATATGAGATCATGGAATTAGTGAAACCACAGGGTATCCGTGAGTTCCAAAACCTCGTTGAAAAGAGTCGGGAAATTGAGGAGATAAAGAACAGTCGTTATAACAGGAACAACACGGGAGGACCCTCCAGGAACAACCAGAACAACCAAGGTCGAGGGAACAAAGGAAAACATCACCAGGATAAGCCATATTCACGTCCCCAGGGGAATAATCGCAATCAGTACCGCCCGGTGGCACAAGGCATTGGGAATAGTCAAAAGGACCAACTACGTTGCTATAACTGTGGAAGTAAGGACCATTTGGCTGACAAGTGTTCAAACCAAAAGGTGTGTTACAACTGTAAGAAGCCGGGACACATGATCAAAGACTGTCGTCTGCCGAAAGCTGAACCATCTGCAAATGCTATGAAAGCGGCACGACCTTCAGCAAGAGGACGCATGTTTTCGATAACCGGTGAAGAGACCTCACCAGACCTAATCGAGGGAACTTACGACATCACAGGTAACCATTTGTCAGTACTTTTCGATTCCGGTACGACACATTCATTCATCTCTGTGGATTGTGTGAAGCATCTGAATCTTCCTGTTTCTGCATTGCCATTTGATTTGGTTTTTTCCACTCCTGCTCATAAAACTTTGACTGCAAATACTGCCTGCTTGCATTGTCCCATGACTGTTCAAGATAAGAAATTCTTTGTTAACTTGATTTGTTTACCGTTGAAAAATCTTGATGTGATCCTCGGGATGGATTGGTTATCTCACAATCATATCCTGCTAGACTGTGCTCGTAAAGTCTTAGTTTTTCCTGAACCAAATGTCTCGAAGTATTTGGCTGCGAACCACCTCGGAGTGACTTTGAAAGAGGGAACTCAAGAATACATCTCGTTAGCTAACATAGAGGCCAAGATGGAGATTGATGTCAACAGTGTACCTGTCGTGAAGGACTTCCCAGATATATTCCAGAAGACGTACCAGGTCTACCTCTAGTACGGGACATTGAATTTTCTATTGATTTAATTCCTGGAAGTGGCCCGATTTCTGTCGCACCTTACCGAATGTCTCCTTCGGAGATGATTGAGCTGAAGAGCCAGATTGATGACTTGATGTCCTAACAGTTTATTAGACCAAGCGTATCTCCTTGGGGAGCACCAGTGTTGCTTGTGAATAAGAAAGACGGACATTCGAGGCTTTGCGTGGACTACCAATAACTCAACAAAGTGACTATCAAGAATCGGTATCCTCTACTGTGCATCGATGATCTGATGGACCAATTACGAGGAGCAGTTGTTTTCTCGAAGATTGATTTGAAATCTGGTTATCACCATATTAGGGTTAAGACTGAAGACATTCCCAAGACAGCGTTCAGAACCAGATATGGACATTATGAGTACCTTGTAATACCATTCGGAGTGACTAATGCACCTGCTATATTCATGGACTATATGAATAGGATCTTCAACTCATTCCTAGATCGGTTTGTCATTGTGTTCATCGACGACATTCTTATTTATTCGCAGAGTCTAGAAGACCATTGGGAGCATCTACACCAAGTTTTGCAGATTTTGCGCGAGAAGAAGCTGTACGCCAACCTGTCCAAATGCGAATTCTGGCTTGAAGAAGTAAAGTTTTTGGGACATGTGATCTCGAGAGAAGGAATTGCTATAGATCCTGCCAAGGTAGAGACGGTGTTAGCATGGGAACAACCGCAGACCGTGACTGAGATCCGGAGTTTCGTAGGTTTAGCGGGTTATTATCGGAGATTTATCAAAGGTTTTGCTCTGATCGTAGCACCATTGACGCAGCTAACAAGGAAAGATCAACCATTCGCTTGGACTGAGAAGTGCAGGGCCAGTTTTCAGCTATTGAAGGAACGTTTGACAATATCACCCGTCTTAGTTCTGCCGCAACCAGACGAACCTTACGAAGTTTATTGTGGCGCTTCTCATCAAGGGTTAGGATGCGTTTTGATGCAACATCGGAGAGTCGTAGCTTACGCTTCGCGACAGCTGAAGAACCATGAGAGGAACTATCCAACACATGATTTGTAGCTCGCTGCAGTTGTATTTGCACTGAAGATTTGGAGACACTATCTTTATGGATGCACATTTGACGTATTCAGTGACCACAAAAGCCTGAAGTATTTATTCGATCAAAAGGAGCTGAATATGAGGAAAAGACGTTGGATGGAATTTTTGAAGGATTATGACTTTACATTGCAATATCACCCAGGAAAGGCGAACGTCGTAGCTAATGCACTGAGTAGGAAGAGTGTTCACACTGCTAGACTGATGGTAAAGGAATTGGAATTACTTGAAGCTTTCCGTGATTTGAACTTGACGGTGGAATTTTCTCCAGGGAAGATGAGTTGTGGAAGGATTACCGTAACCAGTGGACTATTGGAAGAGATTAAGGAACTACAAGTTGCAGATGAACTGTTGAAGGAAAAGAGGGAACTGATTAATCGAGGCATAGGAGGTGAGTTTACCATAGGACAAGATGACATCATCAGAATCAAAGGGAGAATTTGTGTGCCAGATAACGATGAACTGAGAAAGACAATCGTGGACGAAGCACACAAGAGCAAACTTAGTCTTCACCCCGGGACAACAAAGATGTACCAGGATTTGAAACAAAGATTTTGGTGGCCTGCACTGAAGAGACGAATAGCTGACTATGTTGCTTCGTGTTTAACCTGTCAAAAAGCTAAAGTGGAGCACCAGAGACCTGCTGGAATGGTTCAATCGTTTGACGTGCCTGAGTGGAAATGGGACAGCATTTCTATGGACTTTGTAGTAGGACTGCCAAGAACCCAGAAGAAATTTGATGCTATTTGGGTAATCGTGGATTGTTTGACTAAGTCAGCACATTTCTTACCGGTAAAGACCACTGACAATGTAGAGAAGCTTGCAGAGTTATACATCAGGGAAATTATCCGACTGCATGGTGTACCGTCGAGTATAGTTTCAGATCGTGATCCGAAGTTTACATCGCATTTATGGAAAAGTTTGCAAGAAGCTCTTGGATCGAAACTCAGACTAAGTTCTGCTTATCATCCACAGACTGATGGACAGACAGAACGCACGATTCAAAGCCTAGAAGAATTGTTGAGAGCATGCGTACTCGATAACCGTGGAAGCTGGGACAATTTACTGCCACTGATCGAGTTTACTTACAACAACAGTTTTCACACGAGTATTGAAATGGCGCCTTACGAAGCATTGTATGGACACAAGGGCCAAACACCCCTGTGTTGGTATCAAGATGGAGAGAGCATGATCGTTGGCTCGAAATTGGTACAAGAAGCGACTGAGAAGGTTAAGCAGATCAGAGAGAAGATAAAGACCTCCCAGAGCAGACAGAAGAGTTATGCTGACAAAAGAAGACGACCACTCGAGTTTGAGGAAGACGAGCATGTTTTTCTTCGAGTTACACCTACTATGGGAGTAGGTCGAGCCATAAAATCCAGGAAGCTAACCCCCAAATTCATTGGACCTTATCAGATTATTCGTCGCATAGGTCCAGTAGCTTATCAGATCGCTTTGCCGCCATTTCTTTCTAATATCCATGACGTATTTCAAGTCTCGCAATTGCGAAAGTACATTCCTGATCCATCTCATGTCATTGAACCAGACGTGATTCAATTGAAAGAAAATCTATCTTTTGAGGTTCCCCCTGTGAGAATTGAAGACCGAAGGATCAAGCAATTGAGGGATAAGCAAATACCGTTAGTCAAAGTAATCTGGAATCAGGCAACTGGAGACGCAACTTGGGAGTTGGAAGACAAGATGAGATCGGAGTATCCAGAACTTTTCTAGTTGTATAATTTTCGGGGACGAATTTTTTTAAGGAGGGTGGTAATGTAACACCCTAATTTTCAGTGTTTGACTATTTTGCAATTATATGTTTTTCTATCGTTTTTAACACGACTTTTTCATTAGTAAAATTATGTTGATAATCAATTGTTGATATTTATTCTATTCAATAGGAATAATAGGGATTAGTAATTATTACTAATCTAGGGTTTTGTTTTTAAAGATTAAATTCTGGCGTAAAATGCTGAATTTGAGCTGTATGACAAGTTTTTGACTGAAACCTGCCCAAATATGATCCAAATTTTATAAAATTTGAGATCTAAGCATTTTCAATATTTATGATTTATTGGAATTTTTTGGGAATTTTTGGGCATCAGAAAATATATAGGGTATTTTCTATGCTTAGAAACTGCCTAACAGTGACGTTGAGCTCGTAAATCGAAAAAACGACATTCATAGTAAAACTTCTAATATTTTTGTGGATATTTTGAGTGATTAATAATTTTTGATTATATAGTAATTTATTAGTTTTATTTTGGAGTTTTGGTACAAAAACCCCAATAAACGCGAAACGCCGCGCACCCGGTTGAGCGAGAACGCGAAGAAATGATAATATCTCGATATTTAGGGCTGAGGGGCGGTTGAACCAGCCACTAGGGGAGCTGAAATTGCATTTAGAATGTGATTTTACAAGTGTCAAGTGGTGATTAGTGATTAAGTTAAAGGTAGGTAGTTAGTTTAGTTAGTTTAGGACTTAATTAGTTAGTTTCCAACTAAATGATCAATTTTGTTCCGTCCATGTCCCTAAAAATTTCGTGGCCTTCTTCCTTAATCACATTCAGCCTTCTTTCTTCCATTAGAGAGAAAAAACTTGAGAAAATTTCTAGAAAGAGAAAGCTTGGATTTTGGGAAGTTTTTGTGATCAAGTTTGCACCTTTGCTTCCTTTCTTCTCAATCCTTGTTCAATCATCATCTAATCTCTTGGTAATCTCTATGATCCTTCCCTTATCTCTTTTGAGTTCCATGATATGTGTTTTAATGGATTTAAGAGTTGTTTTTGAGTTAAAGTGTTTGTTTTGGCTAGATTTGCATGATTAGCCATAAAGCCCTTTGTTTTCTTCCATGATTAGCTTTGTTCTTGGTGTTTTAAGTTTGGAAAACCCTAACCCCTTTGCTGGCCGAAACTTTGGGGCTGTTCTAAGCCTTGTTCTTGACTTTTTTTTGTTGATTTGGAGTTAGTCTTGAAGGTTTATTAGTTGTATGTTTGGATACTAATCATATAAGCATGTTTACAAGGTTTTTGGAAAAATAAATTTGCTTGTGAGTGGGGTTGAAACTGTGACCTCTGATAAGGTTTTGGGGGATGTGTTAAATTGTTTTTAAAGAGTTTCAAGTGTTGAGAAAGTTAGTTTAAGGTTCAAGGATTTAAGTGTGGTGAAATGATTTGTTTTGGAAACTTAAAATAGTGTAAAAGTTGATCAAGAATTTGGTTTAGCAAATTATTCAAAGAAGTTTGATTTTTGGAAAAAGGTTTAGTTTATGTTTCAGAGATTGTCTTGGACTTGTAACTAAACTATTTCTTTAATTTTCATGGCATGTTCTGTAGTTTTAAAAGTGATTCAAAGTTGGCAAAACACTATTCATTTGGTAAAAACACTATTTCAATTGGTAAGATTTGATTTAAGCTTTTCTAAGTATGTAGAGTTAATGGAAGTTTCAAAACTTGCTTGCCTTGAACTTGTAACATAGTATATGATTAGGTGTGATCCAAATAGGGTTAAATTAGCAAGATTTTAGGCCTTTTAGGACTTAAAACCGTGGCTGCCCTAGAGTCTTAGGACTTGGGTTGTTGGTTCTAGTTTGGTTAAGTTTGTATTGTTAGGGTTCGAGCGAGGTACGTTTCGGTGACGCGCTAGAAATTTCTTATCTGAAGCTTGTTCAAGGTAAGGGAAATTCTTACATAATGAGTTTAGGTTTTTCGCCTTGTATGTGGCTTGATTGTTTGACTTATTGCGTGATAGTACTTGTAGTACTACTGTATGTTGTGGCATGTTCTTGGCCCTGCGTGGCATTGTGAATTGTATTGTTTTCCTTGAATCATGTTGGATTCAATTGGAGCGTTTTTATTTGTCTTAAAGACTTCAAAAGATGAGTTGTCATGTCACTCGGAGCGTTTGATTTGTCTTAAAGACTTCAAAAGACGAGTTGACACTGCATTGTCTAATGTGTGGCAATCCTAACTTGAGGCAAGCCTAATGTGTGGCTATATTGTTCGGACGTTGGGAAAATTCCTCGTCGTACTGCTGACCTATTAAGGCTGCAGGTGTTTGTACAACTTGTTATACTGCATTGGCATTCATGGCTAACCACATTTATGATATGTGATAAATCGTTGATGAATTTGTTATGTGATGACTATATTGTTGATCTGTTGGTTGATTTGTTTGCTCATATGCAATTATTGATATACCATGATGATGCGTGCGGTTTATTAACTATGTATATGAATATAAAAGTGTGTTGTTATATTATATATGTACAGTGCTTGCATGTGATATAGCCTACGATAAACTCGTGGACAAAGAATTTACCCTTGCGTTTATTTTGTTTCATGATCTTGCTCTAGATTCGGTACTTAGATGATGCCGATTCCCATGAGGTTTCTGGTGGTGACGACGTATGAATTCCCTCAAGGGAAGGAACCATCAGCGTGGTCTGTTGATCCCGTTTCTGGAAGATTGTCTCATTCAGGAATGGTGATCGAGACCAACGAGGATGGAGAATTCTCTACGGCTGTACGTTTCAGCAATAAGAGAGTTCAGTTTTATGTTCCACCTAGTCTACTTTCTGTACCTTCTACTTCTGTACCTGCTGGGATATTTCCGTATATGGACCCTGCACATCCGTCCATGATGCCGAGTTCGAGTGCATATCCACCTTCGACTGGAGTTCCTGACACTCCACCCTTCGTCACTGCTACTACTTCTGCTATACCAACAGCTTCATTGATGACACCTGCTGCACCTGAGAGTAGTCCTCCCTCATTTTGCATTCACTACCCTCACTGCTCTTATCCCTTGCCTCCCATCCCTACGGTCGGAGACACAATCAATGGGTGTAGGACCACTAGGGAGTGGACGGCGAGAGATAGAGTAGTGATTGACAGTGAGGACGAGGAGGAGGAGGAGGATCCTTCAGAGACATCGGGGCCTGCTAGCTCGGAGTCGATGACCTTCCGTGCGTGGTTTCCCCCTCGCAAGCGTCTCAGGTTTACTTATGGGTCAGCATAGTTAGATAGAGTTAGTTGGTTAGACTCTAGTTAGTATATTGTACAGTATAACTTTTGGGCCTAAGTCTTTTGACAGGAGCTGCCAGGATGCATCACGGATATGAGTCAACTCTAGGTTTTAGGGTTTTCATATGACTGATGTATTTTATTTTGGAACTTGCCTGCGTGCGAAATACTCTGATCCTTGACACTGCTATGATGCATATATATATATGATGTTGGTTATGTTTTACTTTAGAAGTGGTTGTTGTTTGTCGTTCTAAAGTATTACACTTGTGATAAAAAAACACTGCTAGTTTCGAAGAAAACCTTTTGCGAAATGGGATGTTACACTTCTCTTCTCTTTACTTACGTACTTTACTATTTTGTTAAAGACTTGTTTTGATTAGGTTTTCATAAACACACAAGCTTTACAAAAAGATTTCTAAAACCCAATTCAAACCCCCTTTTCTTGTGTTTTTGCCACGTTCAATTGGTATCAGAGCTCGGCCTCTTGGTTGAGCACTTAACAGCATAAGAGGAAACAATCCTATTCTTATTCATGGCAAGCAACGAAGTCGGTGGTCATGTTAACCGTCCTCCTATGTTCAAAGGAACAAACTTCGATTACTCGAAAGATAGTGTTAAATCCTTCTTCGAGTCTCAACAACTCGAACGTTGGGATATGGTTCAAAAACAATACACTGAACCAGTTGATTCCAAAGAAAATCCCATTCCTAGGGATAAGTGGCAAGATGAGCATAGGAAAGCTTATCAACTATATCATAAAGCAAAATATTACCTTATATGTACTATTTCTGAGAAGGAATATGAAAAATGCGGAAAGAATGATACTGCCAAAGAGATTTGGGACTCATTGGCTTTGGCCTATGAGGGTACTTCCCAAGTACAAGAAACCAAGGCTAATATTTTGGTCAGACAATATGAACTCTTCAGAATGGAAGAGGGTGAAAGCATTGAAACTATGTTTGGAAGATTCCAAACACTAGTTCATGGTCTAAAGGTTCTTAAGAAAAGCTATACCACTGCTGATCATGTAAAGGAAATCTTAAGAAGCCTACTAAAGAAGTGGAGACCTAAGGTCACTGTTATTCAAGAAGCCAAGGACCTGAATGTTTTGCATCTTGAAGACCTTCTGAGTTCCTTGAGAGCTCATTAGCTTGAGTTAGATGAAGAAAAACCTCCTAAGAAGGCTAAATCCATAGCTTTGAAATCTACGAGCAAAGCATCTTCCTCTAAAGGTCTCATGGCAACATGGGATGATTCTGATTC